>CM076454.1:17342573-18709448 GCA_038419695.1 Scomberomorus guttatus | reverse complement strand
GTTACCAGATCACAGTTGTCTTGTATTTGGCCGATATGTTACATTTGTAGTGTTTATGAACTTAATCAACCCAAAGTTGTGTAAGCCATAGATATAAAATTCTAGATGTGACATGTCATAATGACTTGCCATTCTGGGATGGAACCATATGGCAACCATCTTACCTGAGTCCAGTTTTAAACATAGACATATATACATAGACGCCACATTAACTGCTGGATCATACGTCAACGTCACTGCTATATTGGGCCGGGCAACTTGCCATAAACTTTCAGAAGACTGGACTGGTTAGATGCTTGAATCATGTTCAGCTTTGGGTTGCACAAACCTAACCTGATGCGCCAGATGGTTTGTTACACAGAACCATCTGAGAAGTCGTCACTAGAAATACTTGGCAGGTGATTGGATGAACTATCTGTGTATCACCATCTTACCTTCCGAGATAGCTGGATTCATGAGATCACGCAAGAATCCTCATAGGACGCTGATCGGCGTGGTTCGGGCACAAGCGCATAACTTGAAACCTGACAAGATGGATTCTTGCATGATCTCGCAAATCCAGCTGCCTTGCAAGGTGAGCACAAACTGTTGCAAGATCCAAACCAGATCTTGGGGAATTACCTTCCACAGGTAAGACTGAATAATTGTTTTTGGTTGTATTTGGCCATTATAACATTATGTTGAGCACTAACTAGTTGGCCACCAAAGTCAGACTATTAATAGCTAATGTTAGCGATAGCCAGGGCTCGATCTTAAGGACTTCCCATCGTCCCGGGTCATCATCCCAAGGCCGATAAAAATTGGATCGGGGAGGATGTAGATTAATTTTGGGACGAATTTGGGATGAGAGTTGAAGGAAAAAGGACACAGTGTGCAAAAACTGACATGTCCAATTTTCTGAGCTTGTTAGGATGCTAGCCAGTGTGTGTGTGTGTCTGTGTGTGTGTGTGTGTGAGTGTGTGTGTGTGTGTGTGTGTGTGTGTGTGTGTGTGTGTGTGTGTGTGTGTGTGTTGACGAAGCAGAAGTTAGTATCATTAGCAGCAGCTCAACAGCGAATCTGAATAAAAGTGCTTTGGCATGGTCTAAACGGCCCAGAGCAAGCCCCAGTGTAGCTTGGCTTCCTAGTTATCATTTCAAGGGCACTTACTAATTAGTTTGTACTAACTGAATTTCAAATCTTCCAACAGACCTCCTGTCAAAGCAGGGCCATGAGTACACAAAAGACCAGAGGGAGTTTGTCCTCACTCTCCACCTACATGGTCCAAAAGCACTATCTGAGAGAGTCTCTCCATCTCGACTTCCCACATCCACATACATTGCAAAGGTATTCTTCATGCCATTTGATTGCACTTTTTAAAAATACTGATTAATATACATTAAATAACTACTTTCCTACACCTTCCTACAAAGGTGGATGAGTTCTGTAGATGCCAAGCGTGGCCTCAGGATGTTGAATATGTTGAAAAGATGACGAGGTGAAGACCTGGCTAAATATGGATGTGTGACTTTCATGTTGGATGCCATGCCTATCAAAAAACATGTCCAGTACAATCCTCATACCCAGAAGTGGAATGAATGAGACGGATGTTGCCACTGAGGCTCTTTTTTTATGGTGGTTGGCCTACAAGCCATTGGAAGGCTCCAATTGCCTACTACTTGACCGAGTCTCTGTCATCAGATACACAGAAAGTCCTAATTGTGAATGCATTGGAGGAACTGCATGAGCGTGGCATAAGAGTGGTGTGTATTAATATAGATGGGCATGCCTCCAATGTTAGCATGTGTGACCAACTTTGGTGCCAGCTAAAGGCAAACCCTCTTGAGCCCTTAAAAACTTTTTTTGCACATCTAGTGACTGTTGAGAGGGTTTTTGTAATGATGGACGCTTGCCACATGTTGAAGCTGGCACGGAATATGTTGAATGGCTTAAAGTCCGATAACCAGCACCACTGGCCAAATCAACCGCACATACATTGTTCATCTGAATGATGTCCAAACAAAAGATGAACAGCATGCTGCCAACAAGGTAACAGACAAGCATGTGTATTTTGATTCCCAGAAGATGAAGGTGTCCCTGGCTGCGCAACACTGAGCCGCTCTGTTACAGTAGCTCTGTGCACATTGAAGGACCTTGTCTATTCACAGTTTAAACACTGTCAAGCAACAGCTGAATTCATTGAGGTAATACTACAAGCAAACATTGTTTCTTATCAAAGGCCATGCTGCAAATAGTGATTTTTTAATATTTTAGAAAATAGGCTAATGATTCATTGAAACATGAAAGATGATATTGTTTATGGTAGTCATTCAGATGCTTTCAGTTAATGCAAACATTTGCTTTTAGATGATTGACAGGCTCTTTGACATAATGAACTGCAGCAATCCCTTTGCCAAAGGGTTCAAAGCTCAATTTTTTGAATTGGACTGCGAGAGTGGAGTTCTTGTTGAGAGGCAGGGGATACTTGATCAATTTGGTGATGAAAGATGGCGTACCCCGTCACTGATCAAAGAGGTCTTAAAATTGTGAAGCTTCCGTTCGTATAATGAGTTCATAAGTTCATGACATCATAAGTTCATATGATGCTCTTGGTCCATTGTTGTTTATCTTGGTTATCCATGATCATATTGATAAAACATTTTCTTTTGAAGGTACCTGTCTGTCATGGGGTTCATCATCAATACTGACACGCTGATGTTAATGATTCCTGAACAGCTACAATTTCAGCAATACCTCTGCACTTATCGATTGAGCCAGGATCACTTGGAACTCCTCTTCCATTCAATCAGGGCATCAGTTAGGGATTTCAAAAGTTTACAATTACCTACTGAAGGAGACTGTCGTGTGACATTTACGTGAGAAGAGAAGATCTGTGTGCCATCACCAGTGTAACTTACTGTCAGTTTCCACGTTAGATGTGTCTAGTGTCTTTTTGAATTAAAGCACTTCCGTGTTCATGGTAAATAAAATAAAAAAATAAAATGATGAGCACCTCCTCTCAGAGTCTAACTGCAAAAAGTTTTGTGACATCCAGTCTCTCACATCAGCTAAGCAGCTCTGAAGTGTGGCCAGCTTATTGCATTCAGAGGGTTTAATGGAGAGATATAACTGTGTATCATCTGCATAACAGTGAAATTAGATGTTATTGTGATGAATGATACGATCTAATGGTAGCATATACAGAGAGAACAGAATTGGTCCAAGTATTGATCCTTGAGGTATGCCACATGTTGTCTGTGCAGTTGAAGAGATGAATTAATCAATTGAGACATAAAATTTTCTGTTTGACAGATAGCAGGGGAGAACAGGGGCGGAGCCCTTCTGATGAAGTAATTTTAGAATTCACAACTGTAAAAAAAACTGTCTCAGTACCATGTCTTTCTTACACAGGAATAACATATAAATAAAATAGACATGGAGGTCTACATCACTACAAGGACTATTCAAACATAAAATAGAGACAGCGGTCTACAACACCACAGGAAGTGACAGACAGGTGCTGAGATGGGGTAAGCATGGAGTTAAACAACAGACTAATCTAATATTCTGACTGATTCCTTCATAACCAAAGTTAATAAAGACTAATTATGGATGTTTCACTCACAAATTGTTGTCCTTACTCAGCCTGCTGTAATTTAGTGTAGTCAGGTTAACAAACTTTGTTCATATCACGGTCCCTTTTTAAAACTTCATCCTCCTCTCCTTCATGGTGGCGAACCTGCCAAACACTTGTCTTTGTCAGTGTTTATGTCCTGCTCAACACACTGCAAAGTGAGGTTGTCTGGCCTCATCCATGCGCGAACGCAAATAGCTTAATGAACCTCAGACTGCTGAAGCTTTTTCTTGTGAGTTTCATTCACCACAAACATAAAAAGACATGAATATTTCATATTTTGGCTGATGTTTTCAGCAAAGTTAGTCATAAACTTTGAATCGCTGATTCTGCAGTCTTCATTTCCTGTGGAGTCAACAAATGGAAATACGGACAGTGTCAGTCTGCCGTTGCAACCCACATTGTGGTCGGAGGGGGGATTACATCTGTAGTGATAAGAACTATTATAGAGAATGAATAGAAGTTATGAGAGTTAAGCTCTACTATTCCTGCTGCACTGTCCAGTTGGGTCGCGCGCTACGACCGTTCCAGAAGCTATCTAGCAAAGGAGGACATGGACAAGAAAGAATCATGGGAGAAGTTGGAAGTGCAATGTTTGCTCGAATTTGGTGAATTTTGTCAAGAAAAAAGGAGACATTGCTCACAGTCAGCAGCAAATGAAGCAGAGGGACTAATGGTGGGAGGTTTGACAAGCTGATTAATGGTTGTAAATAAAAATCTCAGATTGTGATAATTGGTAGTTATTAGCTCAGAGAAGTATTGGTCTCTTGCCTCTTTTAGTTTTTGATTGTAGAAAGCCAGTTGATCTTTTATTTGTAGGTAATGGACTTTTCAGTTTTTTTGTCCTCCATTTTCGTTTTGTTCTCCTGCTTGCTCTTTTAAGGTTTTCAAA
Organism: Scomberomorus guttatus; assembly: GCA_038419695.1. Taxonomy (NCBI): domain Eukaryota; kingdom Metazoa; phylum Chordata; class Actinopteri; order Scombriformes; family Scombridae; genus Scomberomorus; species Scomberomorus guttatus. Next base: position 18,704,945 of record CM076454.1, on the reverse strand, counting down.
TGTCCTAATTGATCCATGGGAAACAATTGACGAAATTTTTTGTTTTAGTTGTAAGTGGGGCAACAGTGTCCAGGGTAGTCTCACAAATTTGACTGAATTTTCCTAGCATCTTGTTTGTATCTGAATTAAAGACAGAATTCATCAGCTGAATGTTCAGTAACTACCTGAAACTGAGTGATGCCTTTACATGTCTTTAGTGCAGCCTTTAACAGAGTCTCAAATAAAATACACTGGTGGTCAGAGATGGAGAGGTCCATCATAAACACATTTAAATCCAAATTGAGCTAAACACCAAGTCTAAAGTATGGCAGCAGCTATGAGTTGGGCCAGAGACATGTTGAACCAGATTGAAGGACTCAGTAATATTTAAAAATTCAGCTGCAGTAGAATTTGAGGTGTCATCTATGTGTAGGTTAAAATCACCAACCAGAATCATCTTATCATATTTTTAAATAATAGAAGATAAAAATTCAGAGAATAAAAACACTGGTTTGGGGGTCGATAGATGCCAACACACCACACTGGACTGGTCCCGGTCATTTTCAACATCAACACTTCAAAACATGAGTAGTTGTAATAGGGTCATTTTCTCATAGACTTCCATACAATCAGTCAGTGGAGTCGCCCCCTGATGAGAGAGTATGCAGACCCGGAACTACCTACTTGTATTGAACTTGCTGTGATATTTTATTATACTTGCTCTATATGGGTAAAGACAATGTATCTTTAGCCAAAAAGAAGTTTGTTCATATCATATTTTTTCAACATAGAATAAACTAATTGAAGCATTCAACACAGATAAACACTAGGAAAGGTATCCACTTGGACTTGAGGCATGGTTAGCCTGCCTGGCACTGCATGGCACTCATCTTCTATTTCAATAGGACAGGACCCATCCACTTATTTGTGGTGAATTTGAAAGTTTACTTTGCACATTTATTTAGACTATTAAATATTTTGGGGTTGTGTGCATGGATAATTGGGTTGTGTGCATGGAAGTCATGGTAAGGAATGATATAAAAGCAGGCTTAAAGAAAATGTATCTTTTGTAGCTCTAAAAGACCCTGTAAGATATGCACCAACAATTGATCTGTTAACACCTTTATACATTAATTTTGGTTTATTTTCTATGTCTTTGTAATCATCATGTTGCAATATTTCAAGTCCTGAATGATGGTTCATTGATGATTCGTGCTCCCTCCTGTCTGGCTAAGGCGCTGTATTCATAAGAGGTATGATCACAACTAGCTACTTAATTACTGCGAATCGGGTTGTCAGTATTTTTATTTTTAGAAACATTTATTATATGATAGCTTCAATCTCTTGATCTTGTTCTGAATAGCTTATTGATCTTTAGATCTCTAGTTCTATTAAAAGCAAGGAATGAATTTCATTAGTTGATGGTTCATGTTAAAGTGTTGAATTCTGATCCTGGCTCCTTCATTGATGTGGTGTACGCGGCACTGCTGAGCTTGCACGTGGTATGTTAACAGTGAGACTTTTCTGAAGAAAATTGTTTTACAAGTTAAGTTTCCTTTACTGATAGCCCTTTGTTGTTGTTGTTTTCCAGACTTGAATGTGACAGTGTAAAGGTTACAGTTCAAAGACCTCAACTAGAGTACAATTACTCAAACATTATAGGTTACAACATCCACATTATGGGCGCAGGCACCCATATCATTGCCCATATATTATTGGTCCATGTACATTCAAGTCAAGGAATCGCTCAGGTCACATTTTTGTAGAATCCATAACAAACATTGTCATTGGCCACGTTCACCTGTCATGTTTGTGGATTCTCTGAAGTTGCCACTGAAAAGGAATATTTTACTCATATATATTTGCATCTCAAAGCCAATGAAACAGTGTTTGTGGAAATTATGTTTTCAGGTGGAAGCAGAATTGGTTAGGATTACCACTGCTCCCCTTGTCTGAAAGTTCCTTGCACAACTTGACCAACACACTGCCCAGCTCATCAAAGTGTTGAGGAAGAAAGGAGACTCTACAGAGAGAAAAAATATAATTTTGGCCCCAGTCACACAGGTATGTTTTGCTATTTGTAGAAAACATTGGCCGTTTGCTGAAATAAAAGTCGACAGGGGCAAGTGCGCTGTTAGAGGGTTAGACCATTATGCTGTTCCAAAAAATAAAAGTTGCAGCTCTATTTCTATGCATTACTCTTACGGTGCCAAAAAATTTAATGTATTGTTTTTGTGGCTCCAAAATAACAGCAAAATAAATTAAAGTTTTGATGTTTTGATTTTTAAAGAAGATATATAATATAATATATATTATATAACATATAATATAAAGAAGTAAAGAAGTTTTAGTCATCATTTCAATCATTTCAACATAGAAAGACTCTCTTTAAAAGATTAATTTCAGTACCATACATGCTAAATTACCAGATCCATCCCTTCGCTCTGTTATCTCTTGCTATCTGGTATTGATTGAGAATAATCACCTTTTGGTGCTAGTATTTTTTTCCCCTCGTTTTACTCACTGCACGCTGTATTTAAACTAGCCCTTCTTATCACCATCATTTTTCGTTGAAATAATCACAGAGTTCCATTGGCACTATTATTAATATTATTTTTGTTCTCATGCTTTTGGAAACGTGGTCCTTTTCTTTTTAATAATATTATGTACGTAATTCTAAAATTTAAAAGCTGAAGACATTTATTATTTCAAAAGTTTACTTATAAAGATGCCCTTTTCCTTGTTACTATAAGATAATAATTTTAGTCTCATAGTGGTATATTAAACATGTGATATCCTCAGTGGATAAGCTGCCAAATATTCTTCACCACTGCACCAACAGCCGAGAGTGAAGTCAAAAAACTAAAGCAGGGCTCAGCCAGGTAGCATGAAGAGAGGAAAACTCTAAAGATTTTTTAAAAAAAGAAAGAAAAAAAAAACCTTTTCCCATAAAAGAATCTACTGCTGCTAGGTTTGCTGTGTGCAATAGTAACACTGCCTCCAGGCTCAACAAGCTCCAGTAAAAGGAACCTCTGCTGGAGCCAACAGCATCAATGACGGTGAGTGTGCTGCTATGTGAACTGATGCTCTCAGACAATGGCAGGAATATATTAGAAATACAGATAATGATGAAGAATGGAGATTAAAACATGGTGAATGACAACTAAATTAGCTCCAGTGTGCAATCCTTGCCGCAGATCAGCCTACTTTCTCAGCTGCAACTTGGAGGTGTGCTAAAGATACATTATAAGGATAAAGTTTGGAATCAACTGGGGCTTACATGTTCACTTTTGTATGTTCACTTTAGCTCAAGGCCCTGCTAAATCCGACCCTGATATTTGTGATCAATATTTAATCTGGGCCAGTATTTTTAGGCATTTTGTTGACACTCAAAATCTAACCCAGCGCATGGTTGCACCATCCATCAGTGAAAACTGCTTCAAAGTGACCTGCCAAAGAATACGTGACAGAGTGAGTGAGACCACACCATTTGTCCCTGTTACACTTTAATATATTTCTTAACACACTTGTCATTTCTTTGTTTAGCCAGTGTAAAATCCATCTGCAGCATTGCTTTTGCATATTATCCTGCTTATCTGGGTTTAATCAAGACAAACAAGTATTATTTAAGTTCAGATATTGTTTATAGATATAAGTCCTGAGTTTCTTGAATTATATTTTAGCCTTTTGTGTTACAATACTCACCATGCTTTCCAGGAGACAAAGGGCGAGTCACCCACCCACTGACTTTTAAGCTCTTGCTGACATCACCAGTGATCAAGTATGGGGGGGATTTGTTGGATTTAGTTAAAGGTTTGGTTCAGTATTATGTTGTACTTATTTTGGCTTATGATGAGGACTATGTTGTAGATAAAGTGCGTGAACAAATGACATTGTCATATGCCAGTTGTTGGTGGTTTAGGGGAAAACAGAAAGGTGTAGTTTGTTGAGTTGAGTTTTCCTGAGCTAAATCCAGTTAAGATGAGTTTGATTTGCTTGTTTTAATTTCATTTTTGGAGACATTTCTTTGGTTACGCTGGTCTGAATAAATCTTTCTGTAGTCATTGAGCCTGTCACCTTCCTTGACATTCTGGCTGAGCTCCGTCACAGAATGATCAGTCAAAGAATATATGAAAAACCCTGATTATTCATAAAATGCACGAGATGTGTAATATAGTAATACCCAGTTGGACCTTCTTTTCTGAGATTATAAAAGATGGGAACACAAAGGCAGCCTACGAGTGTGGGCAGAGTAACCCGGCAGTCCTGGCAGCATAATAACAGTTAAGAATATTCTCAATGTTATTATAGCTTTTATATAACAGTCACTAACACATGTATTGTATGAAAAGTGCTCTCCAGTTCATCTACATCCTTTCAGATATACTGTGCAGTGGCAACCAATAAAGCAACTGACTAACTGAAGGGTACTTTCTAGGTGACTGCTCAGGTAAAACTTCCTTCTGTATGAGTATCTTTGCCACTCATTCTGCTCAAAACAGCTTGATAAATGACTAAAGGATTTGTTTTTTCACTTGGAAATGAATCAATCACAGCGGACCAGGTTTTCATTTCATTGTAGCCCCTTAAGAGTCGCTTTCAGTAAATGTATGACTTTGGAACGACCTTGTATTAGCAGCTGAGGATTTATGACAATATGCACAGGTCTCTTGCAGAGCTTATTGTGGCCTCAAAGTGATAGACATGCAGTATAAATTGTATTTTCATGGCAGAACGAATAAGGTAGCTAAGTAGGGAAGAGATCCCAAAACAATGTCAGGGTGATATATCATAACAAAAAGATTATTTCTTCGTCATTTGCGGATTTAACTTCAAAAAATCCATTGGCAACAGAAGTCAGATCTGTTTATGAAAAATATACATTGTTTTAAAATCTGAGTATTCAACACAAACAATATTGCAGCTGATTTTATTATGACTTACAGTGCGAAGGTTAAATTCTCTGAAGGAACAGCAGTTCGAAGTGTTTAATCTTGGCAAAGACACTAAACGTTTACCCGATGTAACAAAAACTTTTCAGTAGATACAGAGGGGTGGCTTTGCCATGCGAGCTCACACTATCAAAGAAAACAAACAGGCACTGCTGCTTTGCCTGTGGCTGGTGTTTGAGGGGAACATAAAAAAGAAAACATAGGGAGCAGGAAGGCAGCATTTACTTTCTTTCTCACACACCAAGGTTTTTAGATGATTTACATTGTTATGCAAACAAAGTACTTTGTTCATTAGAGTAAAAACACTAAGGAAGAAAGATATTTGTCTATCAAAGACTAAAGGTGACAAAATTATATTAAGAAATGTATTTTTAATGAAATAAATAAATAAGTAAATGAATAAACATAGTAAATGGACCAATGAATAGATAAGCAATTGAAAATATTATTTAATCATTGTAACAAATGGGTTATTATTTTACATTTATTTTTTAATGATTGACAATAGTCATTCTTTCATACTAGGCACTTGGCGTATTTATGTACATCACTGCTTTTTTATTTTCAGTAGACAATTTGCCAAATAACCTTTCTGGTCAGGCACCATCATATCTTAAAGAGCTCATAGTCCCACTGTACTGTACTCCCAGAATGCGGGCTTACCTGTGGTTCTTAGAGTCTCCAAAAGTAGAATAGGAGGCAGAACCTTCAACTATCAGGCTCCTCTCCTGTGAACCATCTTCCAGTTTGGGTCCTGAGAGGCAGCCACCCTCTCTACATTTAAGAATAGGCTTAAAACTTTCCTTTTTGATAAAGCTTATAGTTAGGGCCGGCCAGGCTCGCCTTGGACCAGCCCTTAGTTATGCTGTTATAGGCCTAGACTGCCGGGGGACTTCCCATGATGCATTTAGCTCTTCTCTCCTCCTCCCCCTCTTCATCTGTATGCAGATGTACCATTAATGCATCCTACTAACTTAGCTTCTTCCCCAGAGTTTTTGTGCTTTCTCATCTCGCAAGTTCAAGGATCAAGGTCGTGGACCCCCTAGTTATGGATCGTGGGCTTCCGTGGACCATGGCTGTGGGGACCCCATGCTGACGTAGTCCTGCTTGACGCCCACGCCTGCTATTATCATTATTAGTCATATTTCTATTATTATTGTTGGTATTGTTATTATTGTTGTTGCTGTGCGTCTATGTGTCTCTCTCTCTCCCCTCTCCCCCTCCTTCTTTCTCTCTCAGCCCAACTGGTCAAGGCAGATGGCCGCCCACCTAGAGCCCGTTTCTGCCTGACGTATCTTCCCATTAAAGGGGAGTTTCTCCTTGGCACTGTCGCCAAGTGTTTGCTCATGGGGGAATATTGGGTCTCTGTAAATTAGAGTACGGTCTAGACCTGCTCTATGTGAAAAATGCCCTGAGATAACTTCTGTTGTGATTTGGCACTATATAAATTAAATTGAATAGAATTGAATTGAATTTTTCATTGTGGTTTAATTTGGGAAGGACTCAGCCTGGAAGTCATTATGACATGGATGAAAAGGCTTTCTTACCCAGAATTTGGCCTCTTAGGTAGTTCTTGCTTTCTAGCATTGGATCTTTCCCCTAACCATTTTGCAGCATTTCAAAGAAAGTTAAAGCTGCACTAAAAAAATACATTTCTTTTCATATTAACAATGGATCAAATGATTATATGCCATTTGAAAGGGTTCGCTTGAAGTCACAAACCCACAGAGAATTACCAGCCAATTTTGGGTGTCTACAGGATCTTTTTTGGATCATTGTTCTGGTTTTCAAACCAGCAACTCTGCCCTCATCAACCTTTTTTTTTCAGACATAACAGGCAACAGTGAAAAAGCTCTTAAAAACTCACTGTATGTTACCTGCATATGGCATGTTATGTTACCTGAGTTGGTGGAAACCAAAACACAACTAAAAGGAGATAATTTGGTGTCCAGAAACACACCAATTTGTTGTTGTTTTTCCGCTGACCCCAAATGCAGCAAATCATAAATAGATATTGATTTATCTTCATAGGATTTATTTCTTTGGATAAATCCTGTATTTCAATGCTTATTTAAATATTTGACTGCCTACTTATTCATTTAAATTACACACAGATATTTACATTTTTCACTTGCTTTTTATTGTACTTTGCATCAATATTTAATCACTTATTTATTTCACTGCTTATTTATCAGTATGATTTAATCCCAACTAGTCTTCAATATTTGTCCACATTACAGAACAGTATATCATAAACTCATTCTTGCTTATTTTAGATTAATGAGTGTGAGTACAAGTTGTTGTATTGTATTCTTAGAAATGACACATCTGACTGCTTATGATCAGTAAATGATCAGTTTAGTGTTGTGAGGGTTTCATCTATGGCTTCATCCACTGTTGTCTCCCAGAGCCTCATTATTATGTAGCCTAAAGCGTACTTGGTACACCATGGACCACTGTGCATCCTGCCAACTGGGCACTCAACTGTTCCAGACAGCTGCTCCACATTTAAGCAATGAAAATGAACAAGAAACTGAACTATGCCCTATAAAGATGTTAGTAATGTCGCAGTGCTACCCATTCCCAACATATTTTGTGACAAGATGAACTTTTCACTCCCACCCTCTTTTAATTTTACTTGTCTGGTTGTGCTGCACATCCTGGAGAAGGTTCATGGTAAACACCACTCTTGGGGATAAAAAGATCTGTATCTTGCTATATTTAATGACTCGGGAGAGCTTTCTGAACTATCCACCTTGTATGAAATGGGTTGATGTTCTCTGAAAGTACAAATCAGTTATGACTCATGAGCGCTGTAGGTTTTGTCCCACATGGGCAGCGCAGGAAAAGCAAAGAAAGGAAAGGCTCAAAATAAATCACTGCTGGCGGGCTACATATATCAAACTATAGTTCATTCAAAATGTGTTTTGTCCACTACATCTGTGTTATAAATGTACATTTGGACTTCGACAGCGAGTTACAGTTTGAGAAATGTAATACATTACTCTTTACTCAGACAAGTGGCAGTTGTTGAACTATACCATAATGGAATTTCTTATGTGAAAAACTCAGGGCAAAAGCAAGGACATTAAGGTTTTCATGTTTTGTATTTCACAGAAAGTTGGCTCAGCTTTTTTTGAAAGCTGAATGTCATAGCTGAAGTGGAGTCATTTCTGAATTTACAGTAGTGGACTTTCAGTCTACTATTTGCTGCAATTCTCTGCTTTTCTATGACTGTTAACAACACATATAATCCTTTTCAAAAACTCATAAAATATATCACACACACCAATTTATCAACTGTAAAAGGTTTATCAAGCCACATTTGTGTTGCAGGTGAATTTTTACATGTACACATACTTTATTAAAATGTCAGTAAAACATCATTACGCTTTATTCTGTGCGTGTCATTGTCTGCTGGTTTGAATTTTTCTGAGCAATGAATGTGGCCCCACTACAGTCTTCTAGCCCTTATTTTCAGAGGCATCAGAGCAAGAAGAGACTCACTGAAGTGCAGCCTCATGAGCAGCAGTATAGTTGCTGATAAGAAGTTGAGGATGGGCTGTGAAAAATGCCCTCTGTTTCACTTCTGAGAAGAGATGTTGATTTTAATCGTTTGGCTGCAGTCTAGATGAGGCTTTAATTGATCGCCTACAAGTGCTGATTTCCTGTTTTAAACCATAGGATGTCAACCAGAATGTGAATGAATAAGTCACACGGTTAGTGAATTTACTGAGACTGAAATCTATTCACATAAGAGGCTAATTTGCTGTGTGTTGTACAAATAAACAAGACAAATTCAAGTATTAAAGGTAGAGATAGAGAGGCTGTTTTACGTCAGGCTTTGTAGTCATTAATTGATTAATTGGTTAAAATACAGCCTTTTTATACTGCACATTTGTTGCTAAAACATGGGTCTTTTGGATGTGAGATCAATTGTCCTTACATATTTCCTCATGGATCTTTCTTAAATCCCGTAAATCCGGGCTACAGGGATCCATTTAACAGAGCTGCTCAGCATTCACATTTCCGTGTTTGTTGTGATCGATTGGCACATTTCTCTGCTGGATGCCATCCATTTTATCACAAAAGCCTACCAAATCACTAATACAGAAAAATGACCATTCTCTTAACTACTTCAGGAAACAATAGCTTGAAATACTCTACATTACTCATGTTACATTAATCCCATAAACTGTAGTTGGGATTGTGTGTAAAGCCAAATATACCTGAACAAAATACTGTGATAACTTGCAAAAAAGACACCAAAAAAAGCAATAAAGGTTCTTTGCTTAGTCTTTGTGGTGAGAGCTCATCATTCACTCAGAATAGCCAAAATAAGGCAGCATATGTTTCAGTGGGTTTTCCCACATCGTTAGCATACAATTAAGACAATAACAGCAGTTTTAATGCCTCACATAGTCTCCATAACCACTAAAACAGACACATACAAAAAGGCCATTCTTCTTTGGTTTTAATGCTTCACTGTTTGAGATAGATAACATTGTGAAGTAGAATCAGTGAAACATGTTGTCCTGGGAAAAATTGTCAATTTAAAAAAAAACATTAAAGGAAATTGCATGCATTGATTTCACTCTGTCTTTGAGCGATGGCTGGTTATAAAGAACTCGGAGGAAATGTCTGAGGTATCCATTACTCAAAACAGCTCAGACGTTGTGATAGTCCAGTGCCTGATCTCTTTCATCTTGTTCATAATTCCTGAGGTTATTATGAGTTGAATATTAGAGGCTGCCAGTCTTCTACCCCCCTCTGCACAGTGCACTAACACTAAATGGAGTCGTTGTAATTATAGCTTTCATGCATGGGAAGGTACGTTTTCTGAGGTAATTTGAAGGGCTCAGAGAAAAGAAAAAAAAAAAAACCTCAACATTGTGAGTGACAAGCGAAGGATGGAAAATATCTTACTGTCTCATCCCAAAACACCTCTGTGACAAAACTGAGTAGAAGTATTTGTATTCATGGTATTATCACAGCTATTAACAGTAGAGGGAGCTTCAGTTATGCAAATTAGAACTGTGTTTGTGACAAGATGAACTTTTCACTCCGCCTCTTTTAATGCTACTTGTCATGGAACATTGGTCGTTGACTCATTTCCAGCACGGTGAAATGTCCCTTGTAACCTCTGGAAACCAGTTTCCTGGCTCTCTGTCACAGCTAGCCCTGCAAATAGAAATGTGTCCCAACTCCTACCCTCTCATACCACTGCGATAAACAATTTATCTCCTCAGATAAATAATATCCCAAGATGGCAAAGGCAACTCTCACAGCACCCAGAATGAATTTATAGAGGATCAGATCTCCTTTCCTGATTTTAGACCAAAGGCAAGGCAATAGTATAAAGCTCATTTCGGTATAAGAACAGAAGCGAAGTGTTCAGGAGTTCACAGTCACTCACCCCATTTAATTTCAATGGAGCAGCTCCAGACAGTACATCTTGATACTGTAACATCAGAGACTGCAATCTTGGCTCTGTGGTCTGAGATAAGATTTTAAGATACGACATCATGAAACTATATTGATCCCCTTGGGGAAATTAATAAAAAAGTATGAGAATTCAGCAGGTAAATGTGTTATATAGGATTCAGGGGAAAAGAATTGGATACTTTTTATATAGGATATAAGCTCAAAATAGAAAATAACATCAGCAGTAAAACAACTAATGCAAACACTGAAACAACATGGATTGTACTTGTGGAAAATAAAAATTGGCATTACTGAACTATGACTTAACTGCTGATATTTGAAGATTTGCCATAAATATGGATTGCCAAATTATAATATTCCCACAGTTACTGGAATCATTTTGTAAAATCTTAAACTAAGTGAATATAAGAACATGGTCATGACTGCTCGCTTTAGTATCTTCTGTGGCTCTTCTTTGTACTGTAAATCCACAGGGAAGTTTTGCTAATGTAATGTTCATAACAAGTCGTGTCATCTGCAATAATTGAATGGCACCATGCCAACATGTCACCTCAGAGAAATGTATGTCATTTCCATGGTTACGGCTGTACAGAGTGTAAAGAATTATGTAGGCTAAGTCGAAAGGCTTAGAGCAGCATAATGCAGGGGGGTTATTGCTCTAAAACAAACTTTGTAAGTCCCTGGTGTGTGTGTGTGAGTGTGTGTGTGTGTGTGTGTGAGAGAGAGAGAGATAGAGAGAGAGAGAGAGTACTGTACAGAAATGTATTTAAAAGTTTATTTGAAGCTAATATGAAGCTTCAGTCGTCCAAATTAGTCAAACCAAGTCAATATCTTTCAATGTTACAGTCTTTTTAGTGCCAAATTCCTTTTTTATTACCGTCCTTCCATTGCAGTTGTAGAGGAAAACACTATTGGGACACAATGACAGGAATTTTAAATAAAAAGAATCTAACCGTGGCAGACATTCAGTCTATTGACTAACTGAAGCCTCCTATTATCTTCAGATAAACTTTTAAATACATTTTTACTCAAAACGAGGACTGTGGGTTTTGTCTCCTATCACTTACATTGTAAACACATTTGGAGGGGATCTTCTAATGGTCAGTATGAACAGAAAGAATGATTTAAGAGAGCAAAACCTGTGTTAATGTTTATATGGGCACCTGACTATTGTTTTAAGACAGATTTGAAAAATTATGAATCTATCCTTTAACGAATTATTACTCTAATATTCCCAAGAGAAGTATTTTGGGGAGTTTTTAAATTTCATATAAAATTACACATACAGGCTTATAGCCTAACTGATGCTAAACTGTACCTACTTTATTTTAGTTGTCTCTTCGGCTATATTTTAATAGTATCAATATCAAATAGGTTCCTGAGTTTTCCTATGGGATACACCTGCGTCACCAAATGCTCAGGTTGTTCATTTCCTTATTGGGAATAAATAGGAGTTGGTTCTCCAATCGATATCTTTAATTGCTCCTGGATTGTATCAATACATACCTACCTACTGGTTTTACTGCTCCATCACGAGCCACTGGCAACGGGTTGCCCGGGAAACGGCCGCATGGCAACAGGATCAGAGCCTGGGGGTTGTCTGCTTCTAGGTCTGCTCCCATTTTACATCGCATTTCCTCACTAGATGGTGTGCAAGCCACTGGAGAGTAGCTACACTTCCCCGCGCAGTGGGCTCTACATCCAGCAAAACAAACCTGGGAAACTACACGGCGGAGCATTTCTTTACGGGGCTCCGAGGAGGAAAAAGTGTGGAAATAAAGCGCCACCTGCGTCCCCCTTTTTTTCCTAGCTAACAACCGCTTTTTGCAACTAGAAGACTTGGGAAAAGCGACGACAAAATACAGCTGTGATGGACATAATGATTGCGGTGCAGGATGCTTGTGTCTCTGGTCAGTGGCTTACTGCGATAATTCTCAGCCTGTGCTGCTTTCTGCCGTCCTGTTTGCCCGCTGGACAAACTGTGGACTATTCCTCGGTTGAAAGTGTGGTTAGCAGACAAGGCGACACGGCTCTACTGAGGTAAAAAAAACCAAAACACGCTAACACAACTTCACTTTCTCCTGCTCACACTCACTCTCTGTCGGAGTTCTCCAAAAGCTAAAGACCCGACAGACACCAGGTTGCCGTTTTAACTACTTTTAAAGAAAGAGGGGTTGTCATCTAGCGCCTGCTATGAACACACAATGGGTCATTTTTCCCTCCATCCCGTCCTGACGGGGGCTGGTCAGCGCAGCGGCCGCTACTACTGCGAGGATGCTGCTGTTGCGACAGTCGGCTGGTTACTAACAGCAAAGTTTTCCAAGATACTTTCACTTTGAGCACATCGGCTGACGGAGGCGATGTGTTCATTTTGCGGGTCTGTTAGATTGCACAGCTCCTCATAGGTGGCATTATATCGCCTGGAAATCCATATTAGCCTACCACACAGCGTCGCTTATGTAATTTTTTGATATTATGTGCGTTGATTCCCACAGTTTCAAATGCTGCGAGTGCTGTAAGAGGAGCTTACACGGTGCGAAACAGAGCCTGGCGTGCTGTTTAGTGGGGTGCTCGCCAGTTTTGATGAATGTAGTTCAGTGTGATGTCGCAGTTTCAAAATGAGGCTCAAGAATGTTTGTGTGGTCTTCGCCGTTGATGGGAATCGAGTTATGGCAATGACGCGCACGTCTCCCTCCATCCTCCCCTCCATCACGTAGGCTACGATGCCAGCTGCACAGGTAGCAGCCCATTAAGGGCAAAATTAAATGGCATGGGTGTGGTTTGGACCAGACTTTGTAACAGCAACATTATATTCTTTATCTCGGCATATAAGCAAAACCATGATCAAAATAGTCACATAAAAATGCCCCAGGATACAGTTAAAATAAGAATAGTCCTTTTAAAAAGATAATTTAACACGCTCAAGTTTTAATATGCAATTAACAGACTGCTCTAGTTTTCTATGGGCCAGTGTTTTTCAATCCTGGTCCTGGGGCACCCCTGCCCTGCACGATTCAGATGTTTCCTTCTTCCAACACACTTGATTCAAATGATCAGCTCATCATCGAGCTCTGCAGAAGCCTGATAAGGACCCCGATCATTTGAATCAGGTTTGTTGGAGCAGGGAAACATCTAAAACATGCAGGACAGGGGTGCCCCAGGACCAGGATTAAAAAAACACTGCTATAGGCTATAATTACAAAAGTGTCTTAATTTTTGTTTTTCTTCAACAACTCAAAACTGCCTGGTTTACACAAAACACATGCAAAAAAAAAAAAAAAAGGATGCAAAACCTTAGGAGGGCTGTGATAATATCTTGTTCTAGCAATATCAAATATCCGCTTTGATGGGTCTCAGGAGAGGCTGTGGGGCAGGCCTGCCCCATTTCAATATGAATTCTGTGGATGTTGACTCTGAGAGATGCTGGGTGTGGACCTGAATACAGAGCAGCAAACTGTCTAAAGTTCCACTCAGCTTGGCTAGTAGTCATTGTCGTCTCCTACTCGATTGTTGAAGAGCAGAATTGTTTACATGGTGTGAGGTCATCATCGGTGGTGACATGGAGATGAGTGTCATGTCATCTGCAGGCTTTAAATGTGTTGGTTCTCATCACAGAATTACCTTGGCAACCGCTAAGGGGTGTTCACTATTTTTACCCTGTTCCCTTCATGCCCGAGGGCCGTCCCGTCAAAGAGACTCACACCTCCGACTGTCACTTTGGAGAGAGCGTCTGATTCCCTGGTGTTAATCTTGGTTGGCTGTGATTAGTGGCAAAAGCTTTGCCTGAATTGTGATGGTTTATTGGACCAGATATTAACCCTGTGCTATGAATCAGCTCAATAAACAAGTTGCCTCCCACCCCCGGAATATGGCAACACTCTCCACATGCGGCTCCTCGTCTCAGTAAATGCCAACCAGAAATCTAGGAAATGGATAGGGAAAACATTTTCAAGGCGCTTTCATCGGTGGGTTCTTTTCTTTTCAGTTAATTAAAGGATGTGATTCAGCAGTCGATGTAACCATTCATCGGGTCTTTTTTCACTCATGTGAATGCAGCCAATGTGAAGTTATCACTTTGCTGTGCTTGCACCTGTTGACCTAATAGAGATTGTAAACCTTCTAATTTTCTCTATTTGCCTGTCTGGCTGGCATCTCATTGCAAAACACAATTGTCACCAGTAGGATGATAAAGGCCTATATTGTCTTCCCACCGTCATTTTCTCAAACCACAATGAACCATGGCTCTGTCTTCTTTCCTTCATATTTTTTTCATTGGTCTTGAGAGCCAGGCATCAAAAAATTAACCATTTCTGTTAGGAGCTCAGTGCAGAAAACAGTGCCTGTTTGTTGAGTTCCTCTATTGTCAAGACCCCAGACTATTAGAGGGCAATTTTGTGGTGCCCGAAAGCTGATTGCTGGCTAAAAAAAAAATGCAAGCATTCTCAAACACTGACAAACCCAGAAGCATGCAATTAGTCACTGCTGCTGGATTATGGAGTAGCTCCCGAGAGGGGCGTCCACTGTCACATGTTCATTTCCCCCACCTATTCAATTCTTAGCGCTGCATTACCGCTGCCCTGATTCACATTGGACAATGGGTCCATATCAATTAAATGTTTGGAGCCTCTTGAAGATGAGGAATGGCCCACATGTGTATCATCACCCTTTTCATCTTTTTTGATTACCTAAAAGCTCAGCCTCTAACAAAGGCCCTTGTGTTTGAAATGGGTTGTGCTGCTGCTTCCACAGCGTCTTACATGAGTGCATCCAAGTTATGCACATATGCTGCATTTATTAACATACTAGAAAGCCATGAGCCTCCATAGGGGGGTACATTGTTTAGAGGAGACGCAACACCCCTCTCTTCGCCATCCCTTTTACAAGTTTCATGTCATTTGGATTCAGTGGAATAAACCCTGACTCTTCCCAGTAAATGACTCATCTGGCTATGAATTTGAGGGGGACAGCGAGATGAGAAGACAGTTCTCTATGCTGTCAGCACACACACACACGGTATCAGTGGCAGCCTCTTCTACTTGGATAAGTAATCAGTAGCAAAGAGCTTGTGTCTGTAAATTTAGTCTGAGCAGACTGAAATCTTAAGAATAGGCTGCTACCATGCAGTTGCAATTTGTGGTTCTGTAGTAAATCTAACATTTTAACTTGGTGCTCTGTCCTCTGTTGGTCAATGTTGTATTTTTTCAGTGAAATATACAGTTCATAAGAGCTAGAAGAAAGGAACTAATTAATCATGACTTAAAAGCTATACTTTACATTCCACAAAAGCATTAAATAGGAAAAAAGCAAATAAACAGAAGCAAGGTTGTAAATACTAAGAATAAGACAATGATCTTAGCTTTTTTTTGTCATATAGTTTGACAGTTGGCCCTCAGCCACGAAATAAGGCCTGCACCACAGGCCTTACTCCCTGTAATGGTGCAAAATTGACCTGTCACTAGTTTGAAAGTCTGGTATTCATATAAATCTAAAAACATTGCCTCATGTCAACAGACCGGTTGATGAAAATCTTTTCTGGCTGTACATGATGGCACGGGAGCTGTGTTTTCTAGCCTTATCCAGAACAAAAACGGTGCCATGCATCATTTTCCTCAACTGTGTCATTATTATGGCTCTGAAAGGTCTTGACATTTGCTATAAGCACTTGTGCCACAGACGACAGTGTTTCCCATTAATTACCTAGACTGTGGCGGCCTGCTACAGTTTCATAATGAACTGAAAATATTTTTACACTTCTCATAATAACATAAAAGATCTCGCACACATTGTGTTTTGTGCCGTTGCTTCAGCGATGTTGAAGCTTGTGATGCTCGTGAGTTTGTTGTCAGGTTTGTCTGAAGGTGAGATGTTTATGTGAAATGATTCAGGTGTGTTTTCACTCAGCTGCCAACACCGGAGCCCTGCTGCGGCTGCATGCAGGTTAAATACGGGTGGCTTTAGCTACTAGCAGCCACTACCAGCTATAGACATGCTAAGCTAACCATCACAGCTCCGAGATAACACAAAGCTGCAACTTTGTAATTACTGAAAGATAGAACAACAAATTTATCTGAGTGCTGGCGTTACAAGTGTATTTCATTCAATCTGGGAAAAGTTCAGCCGTCGGTTTGCAGTGTAGGACACCAGCATGACCGACTATAAATGTTAAAGTCTTGTCTTAATGTTATCTAAGAACAAAACTAGCTGTATTGGAAACAAACGTCTCATTTCTGTTTCCGTGCTCCGGTGCTGAGTGCAGCGAAGTCGTCTGGACTCATTTTGAACCAGATGGCGGTGCAGCCTCCTCTGCTGCCGCCTCGTGTGGTTGGTTCTTTGGCCACTCACACAGGCCACTGCACAGGTATCCAGAGTGGCTGACAGGATTCACCGCCTCTGAGCTGACAGCATGTTCAGTGACACCTTCGAAGTCTCAGTAAATGCAGTTAAACAGTCCTTTTTTAAATCAACTATCTCTGAGCACAGTGGCACAAAACATTAAACCTGCATTAACTGATGTTTTGTCCTCCTGTGAAACAAGCAGAAACCAGTAATGAACACAACACAATGTCAGAAAATAGTTATAATTGGTTATAATTAATGTCTTCAAATGTCACATTTACTATTGTGTATAACAGACAAAAAGCTTGAAATCCTCATATTTGAGAAGCTGCAACAAATACATTTTTGGCATTTTTCCTTAAAAAATTATTATTTGGTTATCAAAATTGTTGCCGATTGATTTTCTGTCAAACAACTGATCGATTCATCATCATTGCAACTCAATTTTTGTCCTCCTGTTTTCAGCAGAAATAAGTAGTGAACACAAAACAATGTCAGAAAATAGTTATAATAGTTGGTTATAATTGCTATGTCATCACCATTGATATCTATACAACCAATGTGTTTATTATTATTGTTTACAAGAGCACAAAGTTCTAGCCTCTTAATTTTGCTCTCGAAGTGCACCAGATTGATGCATTTAACTTTACAATGTACAAAATTTTCTTCCCGGGTAACATGCCCCCAAACCCCCTACAGGGTTCAAGGTCTACCCATCACAGTCTCACAGAATCCTGTGTGGGAAACACAGGACAACATCTAGTTTAAATGGCTTGGTGTCCCTTCTCCAGCACAGATGCTGATAAGACAGAATAGAGAAATATTAAGTGACTGTTCTAACTCCACAGGACACAATTTAAAGCAGGAATTGTTGACTGTCTCCTTAACACAGACCATAACTGTGGTTGAGAAACACCCCTTCATTTTCTGCATTTCAGCACTTTTTTAATTAGGCCACAGCCAGTTCAGTTAAAAAGTATAAGCAAGGCTACTTCATCTCCAACAGCTTGGTTTGGAGACACAAGCAGATATAGGGAGCTCTGAGCACATCAGTTACCTGCCAAATATCTGCAGTTTCATGCACTCATTTGGGGGGAAAACCTGGTTTATCTCTTATGACACATCTGGGGCCACACCTGAGTCTGTCGCTGTTAATTAAACGCCAAAATCCCCTCGCCTGCTTTCTGCACCACATGTTTAATGTGATCAGTGTTGCTGTCAGCACAATGTTGCTCTGTTTCACATCCCTTATGCTCATCATAGTCTCCACATCTCTAGGATCAAGTGTTAGGCAAGTAATTTGACCTCATTTTTTGGCTTGTGAATAGACAAAATCATGATGCAAGACAATGGGTGTGGGGGAGGGGATGTTGTTGGGAGAGGGGCTCCCAGCTGGAGCTCTCCATGCTCAGATATTACCAACGGTGAGAAACTCATACTGTCATATGTTAAAAGCCCTGACCTATCCTTTTAAACTGTAGAAAGCAGTCGTATTGCTAGCATGACGGCCTCCTATTGTTCAAGGCATCCATTTGTAATAGATAGTCAGATGGAAATCAGCCAATGACTAAGAAGGTTTTTATGCATCTGCCTCCTGTACGACCTCCAGTTAACTTCCTTGCACAGTATCCACTGGAAACTCAGAGCCTGTCATGGCTCGTCTTTAAAAGCAACCTGAAAAATCCAGAATCCATGCAGCCAATTTTGTAGCCGATATAAAGGCTGTTTTTAATAAACCAGTGAAAGACTTATTCATCTCCCAGTGACGAGAAATGATCTCAAATATGTGTACCTCTTTGTTTTTTGTTTCAAGTGATACATTGCCAATCTGTGTAGAAGGCCACTACTTATGTGATAAATCAGTTTATGTTTGGACTCCTCACTTGATTTAGCCTTGGTTATCCAGTGACATGCATACGTTGAAGTGCACTCATCTTTTTTTTTTTTTTTTTTAAACAGGCAACTCACTTCTTTCTGGGTTCCTACACAGCACATTCTGGGATGCCAGAGCTTTTTAGTTACATGCCATGATTTATGGCCTCATATTGTTATCATGTAGCAAGGCTAACATATATTAAAAGCAAAATTTGCCCACGGTAAACCATTTCCAAATGGATTACATCTAGGGTCATCATTTGTCATGCAAGTCAAATCGTTGTACATTCTAAAAATTAAGTATTTATATTTCTAATATATTTCAATTAGCGTTAAAAGTGATTGAGTGCCTTGGTGAATTAAAGCCTAAATAGACATGCTTTCTCAAGGTAAATCCTTTGAGGAAAATAGATGCTATGCTAGGTTTTAAAGCATCTTACTAATATTATTATAATCACTACAATTACAGGGAATAGGGAAAATGATTTAGGGTGGAAAATGGAGCTTTTACCCGTTCCCAGCTGTGAGCATCCACATAATTGCAATAATTCTATGAAATTCTCAAAGGAGTGTTTCTGTGTTGTGAGAAAGCTATAAGCCTCAAAATTAAACTTGACGGAGAGTGACTGCAGAGGCAATAACAGGTTATCTTTTGGGCAATTTCAAAGTTAAGTTACTTGATATTTTCTGAAGAACATGTCTGCTGTGTTGGGGGATTTCTTCTTGCTTTTACGTCACTGAATAGTTTGCTTGGACACAGTTTCCAGT
Organism: Scomberomorus guttatus; assembly: GCA_038419695.1. Classification (NCBI taxonomy): domain Eukaryota; kingdom Metazoa; phylum Chordata; class Actinopteri; order Scombriformes; family Scombridae; genus Scomberomorus; species Scomberomorus guttatus. The sequence continues at coordinate 18,685,590 of CM076454.1, read as the reverse complement.
TTTAAACTGAGCATTAGACCATGATTTGTCCACTTGTTACTTACAGGTTAACTCATTACAAGAGTGTGAATACTTTCATTCAGCTATTGTGAGGTTTTACAGACTGCTTAAGCGGATACTCAACATGCACACGGATGTTCAATAGGCTTTATCAGAAGTAATACAGTTTCAGTGCATTTTCCCTTGATTCTACAGTATGTAGTGTTTTTTTCTGTATAGATTAAATTCTCTCTTACAGCTATTCCAGAGTAAATTTCTTTACATAAGCTCTTGTTGAACAGTGTACAACCTTTTCTGCTCCAAATCATATGCCAATACCTCAAGCCTTTCATCACAGAGAGCTGAAAGGATTCCTCAGAGCCCCTTCAATTAAATTCCTTAATTAATCAGTTAGCATCTCCTTGTGTTTCATGATAATTAGTTGTGCTACTCTGACAACATTGCGTAATCTCAGCTGTGCCTCTTCAGTTGAGCCAAGTTATATGCCAGAGAGTCTTCATGTCAGCAGGTTATAGACAAAACTCGCTGACATGAGAGTTTGAGGCCTGAGTGATGGTGAAGCTTTGAAAGAGAGAGTGCAGTCATAGGGGTGGTACATTTTGCTTGGTATGCTGAGCATGTAAAAAACACCTCAACCTTTAGTAAGCTTCTGGGAAACATGAAATTTCCTGCATAGAAATCTCTGCAGTAGGCATTATCACATATCCCTAAATTCATGTGTTCAGTTCGAAGTCAGAAGGTGAACAATGTCGTGCAATGACATGTTTGTTGAGCTACATCTCCATATCTCACCAAGATAATCTGTTTCTGAATGCTTCTGAAGCCTATTTCCAATAAGTTTAAGTAGCACAGTACAAGTAAGAGAGATCATCATGGGAGATATTCCCTTAAGATAGAGTGGTTGATATCATTATCTTCAATGCAAGATCTGTATGTGTGAACATGGGTTCAGGCTGAAGGGACTACAGGTAAACATTACTTTGATCCTCTGGGAATAATAAATCAGAAGTGTTGACACATGGTTATCTTAGCGATGGCCTTCAGTGAATTAAGACAATCCAGAGGGATTTCAGCTGTTGTATAGCGTATTTTCTTGTCCTTTAATGAAATTCAACATTAGTCCAATGTCTTGAGTTTATGCTTGTAGAGCTTTTTATAAGGAGAAAAATGTATTTTGTTCCACGGAACCATGATTTCACTGTAAAGCTGGTTGGCATGCTCTCCATTACATGCTGACCAAATGTGTGACCTCATTTCATCTTTGAACTAAAGCTTATAAAGCATAACTGTTAAAACTTTTCAAATTAAACGAAGAGATGAGATGCCGTATTTTAGTCAGATGCTTAAAGAGCCGAACATTTCCATTACTATTCTGGATGCCATAATTCCTCTGATTCGAAAAAATATCATTATCTCTTATGAGTCACACTAATTTCAGTACTCTAACAGATTCTCTGTTGGACTAGTGAATTACCTCCACAGTGTTTTCAGCTGTCAATCAAGAATATTCTCCAAATTAAGAAAGAACTATTGAGTGTAATCTCTGTTTTAGCACTTCAGTTCACTCATATGTTCACAATGACTGGTCTCTCAAAATTGATTAGAAACTCCAGTAGCTAAAGGAGGTACATATTGTCATAATTCATTTGGTTTTATGTTGGCATGGCTAAAGAATTTTAATTGGAGTCGCTCTGAGCAGGTTTAGGTTTTCTCTCTCTCTCTCTGTCATCTGCATAATGAGTGTGTGGATTTCAGACTGCTGTAAATGTTTGTTGGAACCGAGTAATTGGAGAGCCTGCATTGGTAATTATTAGTAAATGGAGAAAGAAGCAGTGGAGCAAATCAATATCGCTGAAAATAGTGCTACCTTTTGTTTCCAGTGGGGTCGGGAGTTAAGGTAACAGAAGTGTCATGCCGCACAGAGATTAATAAAAGCCTCATTTGTGAGAATGATTCATTAATATTGTCCAGACTTCAGGCGCAGTAAATGTAAGCCACTCTGTACGTTGGTGAAGCACTGCTGTAATGCTTATGCATATTTTACTGAAAAGTTCATTGAATTTTGTGGTTGATGAAAGGAAGCCATGACAAATGCCCCTATTGGATTCTTACTGTACGGCTTAATTGTAGATTCATGACAGTGTATTCATTCTCTGCTATTTTGTACATGGCAGAAATGGTTTGTTACTGTAGAATAATCCAGTTAAACAGAGCGAAATCTGGTGTTGCTCAAGTGGAATTTAAAATAGTGCCTTTAGCACTTGACTTATTATGGGAATACAGAACATTACCATCAGTCACAAAGGTTAGTGCTGTGTTATTGAGAAGGCCCCCGACCTCCATTGTTTAACGGCGTTGCTTAGCCGTGATGTGTACTCTAGATCTGGTTTAACTAATCCTTCAGTTGTTCCTTTAATAGGTAAAAAATAATTTTGGACACAACAGAGCGCAAAGCTCCTGAAATAAAGGCAGAGGATTTAATCTAAACATGGAGGGAAGATTCTGACATTAATAGACTGTCAAGCTTTGTCCCGACCACACCATGGCAAGGAAATTGACTCATTCTGTGCTAATGTTAAACCGCAAATTCAACTGATTTGTTAGACTGCCAGTCATTAGGATTCTAATTTTAGGTTTTTGCTATTCATAATGGGACTTTGATTTCTCCATGCTTCTCTGTCTCTGTCTTTAACTCTCTCTCTCTCTCTCTTTCTCTCTGCAGCACTCTGTTCCTTAATTGCAGGCGACCAAGGCACATGTGGACGTGAACAGTTACTACCTAGTAATAAATTAGCTGGCCGGCATTCTCTGCAAACACTCCAGAGTTTATGTCTTTAGTATTTGTTCTGCTCATGTTAGCCTTGCCAAGTTCTGTTCTGTGTGATATTCAGCAGTCAACTCAGTGTGGTTAATCAAAGTGTTGACAATAAATCAGTGACTGGAAAAACTAAGAATAAACTGCAGCCTAGGCTCATATCATTCATCAAATTATCAGTGACCCCGGGTTGGATGTTTTTCAGAAAATGTCATCAACAACATCTATTAAATCTATTTTTACTTATATTGAGACGTTAAAAGGTTCACTTCTTCACTTTGCCTAAAGAGGTCTTTATGCTATGTTGAACAGTGGCACTGTCGCTTTCTTTTATCTTTTGGAACATGACATGAAACACAACTGACAAAAGCTTTTGAGAAATTTTTTTCATGTAGAATTTTTCTTTTAATAAAATTACTCTGGTTATCTTTTTAAAACAACTTTTTTCCTTTATTACACGGTGACAGTAGAGATACAGACAGGAAACATGCCAGCCAGAATCAAACTGGGGATATTGCAGTTGTATGATATGTGTGTTAACAACTAGGCCACCAGGATGCCCCCTCTAGTTAATTTTTACAGTATAATATAATGCATACAGATAAATTACCTGTATTCAGTCCATGATCAGGGTTTTCGCTGGATTTTTTTGAGACAAAGGTGGCAAAGACTGGAGAACGTGCATGGTGCAGCATACACAGTTTGTGCGCACACTTTTAGAGTTTCATACTTGGGTGCTGATTTGATTCAGAATCAATTCTTGATTCAAAACAGATTCTCTATTGAATGAATGGAAAAGGAGGCACTACTTTCAGTCTCTTTCTATACTGTGTGCCAAACCATTCACTGGTGTCTTTAGTCCACTTAAATACAATATGAATAAGATAAGATAAATGGTCTGCAACCTTTTTATTTTACAAAGTTAACTGCATTAATTAATGAATGAATTAATTTGAAAGCATCTTACAGTCTCCTACCTGTATGAGAATAACAAACTGAGGGGGAGGCGGAGTGCTCCGCTGTGTTGTTATTAACGACATGTTTCCAGCAGTGGAGAGCAGCCTCGGGGAAAACCATCACTGTCCAAGACACTGAGCAGGCTCAGGGTTTCTGAGGTAAAATAGACTGAGCACCGAGTTATTTTCTTCACCTCAGAGTTGGTTTAAGTTGTTTAGTGCTGTGTGTTGGCCAGCCGGCGTCATTTGTTACTGCTGGAGTTCACTGCTTCACTCCACTAACGGTTAATTTGTTACAAGATAAATCTAGTGTGTGCGCGCCGTAGACTGTCCAGGTGCTGCATTGCCCTCGCAGTTGAGTTCCGCCTTTTTCGTTCCGTCAACATCACATGCCGGAATTTTCAACAAAGGCGGCGGCCAGTAAGACAAGGCCTTTTAGTCAGATAGGTAGGGAAAACCCTGCATGATGTAGTCATGGAATGGCTTTTGTGTTGGAGGTTTGATATCTTCTCAAAATACAGTTAGCACCTGTCTTATGCATCTAATTAATCTTATCAGCTCACTTTGAGCAATATGCACAACCTCCTTGACAAAAAATGTAGAAAAATATCTATATATTGATGTAGCTCTATTTTCACACAGCAAGGAGTTAACAGTTGCTACTGTGATGTCGTTGAAGGCTACAGGAAGCTGTAGCTAGGTCACAATAAAATCCTGACAGTGGTTGGCAGGTGGAACCCTTTTATTGTAAAGCAGTAATAGGACGTATTAATATTTGCATTAATGAAAACTGCAATGTGCTGGGTTTTGAGTGCTTGGTTGACACCATTGATTGAGAAATTTAAGGCTTTTAAAACGTTTGTGCAACTAAGCTCCTATTATCCCAGTTAATGTTTTTTTCCTTTACAATGAATTTTGGTATCACCATCACCATTTGTGAGTTTCCACTGAACCATCCAACCAGCAGTAATGCAGTATTTATACTCAAAAATGAATGGAAATTGTGCTTTTCATCAAGTGCATTATTGACTGTGTAGTTATGTTTCCTCAGGGCATTCATAGTTCTCTTGGTGAGGAACTGTTGTTGTTGTCTACATAGCATTTTTTTAGCTAAAATGTCTTGATGTGTGCGTAGACACCCAAGCAGCAGATCAAGGCTTATGCTCCGTTTCTTTTTTACAGCAAAAGGAAGTGCATTGCTCTTCTGTTGGTGTCTCAAACCCACAGAGTATGGACTTGGCAGCTTTAGCAGCCAATGCTTCTAATTCAGAAGCTTTTTAATCAGAAGGATAGCATTTCTCTAAGGAGAGATTTTAACTATCCTCTTTAACTCTGTCAAACTTACATGCAAGCTTTACAGAACAACATGGAATTAACCTCAGAAAGGTTCTCTATAGTGAAGTCGGGGTCTTTTTCTCCTCCTTATCATACCTAGTTAGCATTATGAAAAGGGGGATTACAGCTCCAAGCTAATTAGCATCCAGGCCTAGGAACTACAAATGAAATGTTTGATAATTTAGAATACGCACCTCTACCATGCCTCTGTCATGCTAAAATGTTCATGCATATTGCAAGATTTAACACAGACACTGTTTCATCATACTGTATTCTGTGTGACACAGTCAGGTGCCACAACAGAATTTCCCTGAGACACGCACTCAGCTTCCAGCTTCCACAGTACATTCAGCATTCTCTAAAACAGCAGTTGTCTTCAGTGCAAGTGTGTGGGCCATGTCTCTCTGCCGCAAACCTCAATCCAGGCACTGTTTTTGATTCCAGCACAATACCCCTGCTTACTTCCTCTCTGCACTGTGAGTGTCACTTTCATTTCAGAATATTCACCCTCCTTTTTTGCCAGTGCAGTGGCTAATGGGTAGTCTTTTCAAAGCCTGGAGAGGATAATCCTGTCATCTTCGTTTTCATGGCCAGCTCAGGGGGCAACCGAGAAGTTCAAAAGAAAAATCTGCAGTGCAGTGTTTGTGAGGTTCATTCTTGCTGTTGTGTTCCATATCTACCATCACAGGCAGAACTACATGTGGAAACAGGTGCTGTGTTGAATGACTTCAATGGCATGTACTGGCTCACTTAAGGGTATATCTGAGCCAGGTACTTTACTATGTTGTGTTAATGTTGATGCCATTGTACCACAGCACAAAAATGCAGGGGTGGGAGGTGGTTCTTGAAACCAATTTTCCCATCAGAAGTGTTGACATGTAAAACAACTGCCTGATAAAAAGCCATATTCTGCCTGACAGGCCAATGTGGCCATTCAGAGATTATTACATTTACAGCCTCTGTGGCTGCCACTGATTTTTCAGATTTCCACTTTATATTATTGGTTGGGTATTTTTCTTTCTTAGGGAACAAAATGACTCATCTTGAGTGAGCAGCAATGTTCAATTTGATTGTAAAGACTTCCACAGAAGAGTATCGTATGCATTCCTGTGATGAGGAAATATTTTCAGGTAGTGCAGAACAAATCATTATAATAAAAAGTTCTAGAATCAAAAGTTCAAAAGGTTTCCTCGCTTGCCTCAGGTCATGACATGAATAGTTACGTTGTTGACTGAGAGTAGCTTGAAGGTCTGAGACAAGGTGATATCTAGGTATTTTTCATGATACACAGAGAGTTGTTATATTCATATAATATTCATTATTTAGCATATGTGCCATCATTATTACAATGCACAATAAACAGGGATGCGAGTTAAATGAGCCACAGTTTTACATGGACATAATAAATTATCAGGAAAAGTGAATCTGTAATGAACAAATGAAGTACAAGAATAGAAATTAATTTAATGATGCTGAAATAACAACCTACAAAGACACTGTGCAAGAGTTGCAAACAAACTGTGTGAGTATTGTGGATAAATAGTGTAACATAACATCATGAGTTTAACAAATCACGTAACTAAAGATTCTGAGAGCCCTTCAACAGAAAAGAGCATTCTCTGAGCAGTGAAGACCTAAATGCATGAGTGATGATGACTATAGACTCAGGGTATCAGTTATCTTAATGGCATACATTTTGGCATGAATTCAGGGCAGTATTGCACACTGATTATTGCTGTCTTGGTGTGCTAGAGAGTATAGTGCTTCTTTGGTGTCACCTAGACCTAGACACCCAGCCATCTGCGGCGCCATCATTGACACGGCGCAAGAGGCAGATGACTGCCTCAGTGTTTCGGTGTGCATTTTTATGTTTTATTTTATTTTGTTTGATAATCACTTAAAATCTCATAATCTTACATTTGCACATCTGTGATCTGACATGGCACATTATATTAACATACCTTGTATTATTATTATTATTATTATTATTAATTGCCCACTGCATATACTGTTTACACTATGAGCATTTGCACATTCCTGGTCAATATTTTGGACATGTCAATTCATTCTCTATAATTTAAAATTTAAACCTGAAGCAGCTCTTCTCACTTACAATATATTTTACATACTTTTTAAATTCCTTTCTTTCTTTTTTATATTATTTAGTATTACTCTATTTTGAGTATATTTTGACTGTTATGCACCACAGCACCAAGGCAAATCCCTTGTATGTGCAAACCTACTTGGCAATAAACATGGTTCTGTTTGTGATTCTGATCAACTATGTGTCTCTGAGTACTGACTTACTACTAGTCACTTTGGCCAGTTGAAAAAAAAAAAATCTGCCCTGTAATTCTACAGCAAACCGGTTTAAGATATGCCTTCCATCCTGTGTTCATTATAGCACGTATTTAATTTACAAGAAACACCAACTGAATTATACATGTATGTAAATGGAAGCTATATTGTAAACAGAACTCACAAGTAAAAAATAATTGCACAAAGAGTGAGAAATAACAGTAACGGTGGGATTTGATTTTGAAATAAGAGAACCAGTGTTTCCCACAGGCTAAAAAATTAGTTGTGGTGGGTGGCGCAGCGTGTATCGGGCGGGTTCAGTAATGAACTAATCAAACAAAGGTATATGAATAACTCTATTGCAAACGAATAACTACTCAAAATAAATAACTATATGCCAACATAAATAACTATTAAGAAATAGATAACTATTTACATATTAACATATATTCACATTTTCAAAATATATTCAAGAGATCAAAACAGGTCTTTGGTCCAGAGTTGTTCTCCTTAGCCTTTTGTCATGTGCCTATTTGCACAGTTGGCATTCCCTGTTGGAACCTTTAATTTTCCATACTTTGGAAAAAAACATTTCTTATGTCTGTCTGTATTAGGGGTGGGACAAAAAATTGATACTGCAACATATTGCGATATTTCCACTTGCGATATGTTATCGATACACTGGCGCCGAGTATACATATTTTATTTTAGTATACTTTTTTTTTTCTTTGAACATAGGACCGCTCAGAATTGCTTCAGCTTCTTTGACTTGCCACTTCCAGAGCACCACTACCCCCCGCCTCCTTATAGAGGTGCTAAACAGACCGGTGAGGGTCAGATAGACAGCAATTGTGACAACGAAGAAGAAATGCAAGCAAACTAACCAACAATGAGCAGCTGCTGAAAGACTCTCTGTGACCATGGTGGAAACACAGAGAGTCTGCTGGAGCTTTGACTGTCACTAGAAGCAGATTTGTTAACCATTGTAAAAGTTTCTGTGTGTTAGCTGTGTTGTAGCTGAGCTAGCGGCTCTGCTGCAAGAGGCTCTCTGGTGTGTATGTCTGTGTCTCTGGGGGAGTGTCAGTACATAGCCGTAGCCCCACTGTTTATCATGTTAATGTTTAGCCTTCCGTCGTCACTCGTCAGCCCTGAATATCTTGTTAAGCTCTGAATATAGCAGTTAGTTATCAGTGGGTCGTGTGTTGTGTTTACTGCCACAGAAAAGGAATAAATCTTTGGTTATTAGCATGACGTCGCCTCTCTCTTGTCTCTTATCAGATTTGCTAACTCTGCCAGCAGCTCTGTGAGAGGCACAAACTGAAGCTACTGTTAGCAGTGTTGTGGTATTTATACTTGGCAGCATTTCTGGGGCTGAAGGTCTGCTGGTCTGTGTGCATTATGAAATGACAATTGCGCGTCTTGATTGAAAAAAAAATGGAATTTGAATTTTATCTACCTGCTTGGGTCTTAATCTACCTTGGCGGGTTGCCCAAGTACAGCCTATGTACGGCAAACGTTGAAAACTGTGTCCGCTGAACTCAAAACAAGGCAGCTTTCCACTCAGAAATATTGTGTTGACAGTTGCATTCAAATTACACTGAAATTTGCCAGATGGACTGTTTCAGCACAGGGATATTGTAGTCTTGCAAAAAAGGTTTAGTGATGACACCAAAATTGACTGTGTAATAGTCTAATAAAACAAAATATCTTGAGAGTTAGATGACAGACAGCTATGTGGCGGTAATATTACACTCAGCCTGTAAGGCAGCAATTCTCCCCACTCAAGGAGAATGGTTAGACTAGGTAAAACAACAGGGACAATGATGGAAATAAGTCCAGGACTTTACTGTTCTATCTCTGACAAAGTCTGATATATTGTGTCTGAGAGTTGACAGTAAACCTACACCTAAAATGTATCAAGGGAAGCCTTGTTTTGTGTAGGAGTACAATATGCCCTGATTTAGAACTCTTTGGAAAACAAGAATTGCTTATGTAAATGGAAATCCATGCAGTGTAACAGACATTTAAAAAAAGATCTATATACATTCTCTTACTTATGTAAGAAATGAGGAATGTGCAACACAGTAACTGATACAAGTCTCTTGCAGCCCACAAGGTTTAATTTTGCCTTAAGCCCTGACACTTGACACAAAATTTGGTTGACAGGATGGGTTTGTTGGCCGCAGGAACTATTTATTTACATGCTGCGTCACATTCTGTTTTCCAGCTGCCATGGCAAAGGACAGATAGAATGAAAGCTTTTACAAAAATATCAAATGTATTGGGCAGCAGTTATTAAAACATGCATAGAGTGCGCGACGAAACTGCCTGTTAGTCTGCATATGTAAGGGTGCATAATATGTGTGTGTGAGCAAAAAAACACCTTGAATACTATAACTGACCTATTTTTGCATATGTTACATATATTGGAGTGTGGTTTCGTTTATGCAGCATAGTGTAGTACTTGATATAGTGATACATGCTGCAGGCATAGCTGGAGTAGACATCTCGCCGTACTACATCTGACAGCAAGGAAACCTATAGCACTTCATATGTACACTTACTTGCCAGTTCTCCTCCAAATTGATTTTTATTTTTTGCAATCAGCTCAAATGTGGACAAACTCAGCTGCTGGTTTGCAGACTAAATTATTCCACAGATAGATATATTTTTTATCTCAGAGTTAATAATAGGGGGGATACTGTATACAGCTTCGTGAATTATTCATGCAGGCATTCCTTTGTAGAGATTAAAAACAGAATAAGAATAATTCACACTGTAAGCTTACATAAACGGTTTTAGAAACAGCTAATCAACTAGCAAGCCTTTCTGAGGCAAAGCAGCTACCTAAAGTTCTGAGTTCGTCCTTAGAAGTGCCTGCTTAAGCCCAGATGAGAGCCAGCAAGAGAATAAATTCAAAGGCTTCTGTACAAATAATCTCCACCTCCTCCTCGATCTAAATTCTTATGGTTTTCTCCTGGACGTGACATGCTGAAGCCTCTCCTGGTTCACTCTGCCACTGAGGAAGTGACAGGTCCTAATTATACAGGCTGGGGGCCCAGAGACACTTAAACATGAACAATTACGTAGGGATAAAAGCAGCAGATAACAGGAGGGGAATAATGACAAGACAAAAAATGGCAAGAGAGAAAATGAAACAGAAAAGAGATTTAAAACAAAAAAAAAAACATTTTGTAGGGTTTGCTGATAAAGCAGGCAAAAGATTGAGTTTGTGGAGAGCAAAATGACAGTAATGGTTCTTTCAACTTGTTTCGATATCGTAATCAGATTTAGAGGCACATCATGTATATTTATTCAGGAGGGTTTTTTTTACATAATACTCTTTGTGCTCACCAATTGCACAGATCAGTCATGCCTCAGTGCACAGCAACAATTTCTCAACCCATAAGCTGAACCTTTGTCCTTCATTGAAAACCACAGAACATACAGCAGACTGTTATTAGATGCCTTTGCAACCATATGGTTTGAAAGCTTAGTAATTGCCTGTTCCTACATTACAGATGAATTGTGGATGAATTCATGATCTGAACATGCCGTGCTTTTTAGCAAACAGTTCTAAAGGACACCGGCCGTCTGTTTACTTTGCTGTAACCCTCCAAGCCCTAAATGGATTAATGATGCTGAGGTTGTCAGTTCAAACGCAGGCGTAGAGGATACTGTTGATGTGTCCTTGAGCGAGGCACTTAATCTAAATTGAGTCAGTTAATATCCATCTTCATAAAAGCATTATACACATATCATGGGTTATGTAAGTCACCCTCAATGAAGTCAGGAGAAACAAACACTGTGAGCTCCAGATAGCACCTTGGCCCACAGCACAGTGCTGGGGAATATCAAGTGGCTGTTGTCTGGATTGCATTGCTTTGTCATTGTTTGGAGTCTCTATCATAATGCAGTCTGTACGTGCATTAAGGTCTTATTTTTTTTGCAAGCAGACATAAATAGTTCCACTGTTCCCAAGAGATACTCATAGGTTGTCATATTCTGTCAGTGTTTATGGTTTGTGGTGCCCACCTTAGTGTCTGGCAAACGTGCACTGTCTACAGAGTAAACAGGACCACCGTGTGTTGCTGACATGCTAGGGGGCTTGTGGGCAGTGCTTAATCAGAACAGTATAGCTCACACACTTCTCTGAGTGGGTGGTTTGCTTAGACCTGGACCCCACATACACAGGGAGGGGAGTTTGCAGGGTTGCCCAATTAGTGCTGAAAAGTGTAGCAGTATGAGAGTGCGTCAGCAGGGAAGTGTGCACCAGAGGAGGCGTGTCATCAATCATAACTCCAGCTCCAGGCTTGTTCCAACCCTTTTTCATATCTGCCAGGAGGAGGAAAAAGAAGGAGAGAGAGTGACAGTGGCCAGCCGATTCCAGGAACGACTACAGACTGCACTGGAACTGACTGCATTAAAAGCCGAGCTCAGGGCATCAATAATGAGCAATTATTTCTTCTGGTCAATTCTTTTTGGTTGTTTTATTTCCCGAGAGGTAGATGCAGAGAGGAAATTCATAAAGTATGCATTTAGTTAAATGATGCGTCTGTATTTTTTATTGTTAACAAATCCAATTAAAAGACAAAATTCAACAATGAATTGATCCTACTAAAAAGTATTATCTGTGCAGCCAAGGCTTTCTGGGTGTGTTCCTTCATTATGATGAACACAGGCACTGTAGTTTTTTTTTGGGTAGTCAAAGCCACATTCACCATCCTGCTGCTGTAAATACTCACTAGCGCAGCAAATCAGCAGCTGAAAATAGTCCCCAAAAAATGCACAATTTCCTCCTGCTTGAGTAATGTTTGCTCAAATCTACAGTCCCCAGCTGTTTTATGAAGATATTAAGCTGTTAGTTTAGTTGATTATTGAAAAATGTGAAAAATGTATTCTTTACATTTACAGTTACATTGGCACAATTACATATGCTTTGTGGTTTTGGTTTTTTAACATCATTTGTTGACAATAACAAAAGATATTGACATACATACAACATAGAGACCTATTTATAAAGATTAATATATCAGCAATAAGTGATTTCATGGCTACCAAAGCTGTTAAAATCAGTCTAAAAAGGAATTGTATGGCAGATCATGTAACACCAATTATTGTGTATTGTGTGTGTGTGTGTGTGTGTGTGTGTGTGGTCATTCATTGCTATCACCAAACACTGTCAGTATGTAACATCATGCGTCATGACATCTGGCAAATATTTTACATTCAACCTGTCAAGCATGTACATTGGCTGCTTTCCCTCTTGTATGAGCCATCTATAAACCTCGAACTGTTACTCCTCGACTTTAACACCGGCACACTGTGTGACACTGGCTCAGAGATTTGTAACGTTTCCAAAAACGGGTACTTAGCTCTGTATGGAGGGTATAATGATAATGACAGTTCATCATCAAATAAAATGTCTCTCATATAGGGAGTCTTCTCACTGCTTTGTCCAAGTCTTGACAGTGTCAGTGCCAGCTAATGAAAGCTTAAAAAAATCTTCTCTGTATATTATCTTTGAGGTGTTTTATCATGTATGAAATTTCTTTCAAATTAACATTATGGTTGTATTTCCTGGCATGGTTCCTTTTGTTCATTTTATGTTCTCCGCTCTATAGCAAGAAATGTCCATGTAGAAAATGCTTTAAGATAATCTCTCCTTTGGGAGGTGTACAGTAATATAATACGGGCTACAACAGAAACTGCCCTCACACAGAGCGATGAGACAAGAGCTGTGATCGAGAGAATCTAGCTGGATGATAATGCATTCGCAGTTATGCCTTAATTCAACCTTTCATCTACATTCTCAAATTGGTCATTTTGGACTGTGATATCAGGTTTGCAAACATGATATGGCCTGTGGCTTACTGTCCACCTGCCTGACATCCACCCTTCATAAAACAGTCATCAACATTAGCTGAATTGTGTAATTAAGTTTTTGTCCCTCCATTAGAGCAATATTTCATCACTCACAAATTATCCTCAACAACATTATCTTGATGTTAATGTCCATATGGCATCTGTGATGACTCTACCACTCACTGGCAGAGGTATAAAATGTTATTGCACCAGTGGAGATTTCTCTTTATTAGGGAAAAGCAAATGGTATGACACTACGATATCACAGAGGCTATAGCCAGGTTTATGTCTTTAAGGTCAGAGTTCAGTTTGGTTAGCGGTGTTCAGAGAGCATAATATCATAGCAGCATGTGCTCTTCGTAAACTATCATACTCGGGTGGGAGAATCATGCTGTTTTAGGCAAAAAGCATCTGTGGGAGAACAGAGCTCGGATCCACTGGTAATAACCTCCTCTTTTAACTGGCAGTCATGAAAGGCAGGGATGACCTACATGCTGTAAGGAGGATTCTCGCTCACTTGTTAGTGTATACTGGTAGGGAATTGAGGCCTTTTCTGTCAGGAGGTGATACGTTGAAGCTGCAGACTATCTCAGCAAAGCCCAAGGAAAAAAAAAAAAAAAGTGAGAGATAGAGAGAGCAAGCTCTGTGAGAAGAGGCCAAACACTATCCAGCTTGTGTGTGTCTGTCCACATGTATGATGGTGTAATGTGTTTGGCGGTTAGTGACATGGACGTGTGTTTGCTTGTGTATATGTGTGTATCAGCGCTTGCATGTGCGTCATGTGTGTGTGTGTGAGAGAGAGAGAGAGACAGTGGTGGGGGGGTGGGGGTGGCGGGGGTGGTTGACTGACAGCCCTATCTCCCACAACACTGTGGAGCTCCATACATCATTAATCGCTGACAAAAATGAACATTCTGCTGTATCCTTTAAAGGCTAAAAGACCATACTGCTGGCTTCTCCCTATTGTAAGCCTGTGTGCGTGTCTTTGTGTGTGTGTGTCCACTATACACTGTGTAGGTGATGATTCAGTACCAACTTGAGGTTTCTGACCTGTGTGTTTGGTTCAGTGCCACTATGATGGATGACATGGTTATCAGAATCTCATGTTCAGAATGGGGGCTGTCCTATCATGCTGTCAAGGTCAGTGGTTACTAGGCTTATAACAGAGTGGCAACCTAGTGAGTTTACTGAAACACACCCTATATATTCCATTGAACATCCATCATATCAAATGTAAGATTCAGAATGGCCAACAACTGGAAAACATGTGACCCTGCCAGTGGCAAAAACAATTATAAAATTAAAACTACATGGGATTGAAAGTTTTGGATTATATGCAGCCAATATTAGCTGAATGTTATGTAATAATGAATAGATCTGTTTATTTATCCTGAGATAATGCAGCCGTGTGTGTGTGAGTGTGTGTGTGCCAGTCAAACGGCAGCTTGGTTACGGCTTGATTGGGACTAATGTAGAGCCTGGGAATTAGCCTCTCCCATTAGCCTACAGGGAGTTGATAACAGATTGCAGGCTTTAATACTAAAATAGCCTCCCCAGAAATGAGCATATACCATAGCTTGGGCTGCAGAATCTTACTCCATTGCCATATTCTGAACAGGGTAATCAGTCAGTTGTGAGATCAAAGCAGCATCAAGACATTACCCTGCATTTAGTTAGGCGGTGAAAATGTAAAATGATGCTTTTTTTCTCTGAACTTGCTTATTTTTTATAGGACAAATATTTCTGTGATACATTTGTGGTTATACAAACATGTGCATTAGCAGTGAGCAACAAAGTTGGGACCTGTAAAAAAGTAGATTAAAAAAGAAACTGTAAACGTTTTCTGCCTTACTTTGCTTTCTTAATACCTGTGTGGGCTTGTTCTCACAGACCAATCTCATGCTTTTTTTTTTTTTATTACACAATTCTGCAAGGTTAGAATTTTCTCAGCTAACCTGCTGATCGCAATTTTGGTTGATTGCCTTCCGGAGGAGCTGCTACAGCTACTTTGATTCTCATGGGCCAGTAAGATTACTGTCCATAATTCAGCAGTTTCCTTTGTTTTAACTTTCAGGCTCTCTTACAAGTGATGGCTGCTGTGCCCACAGCCGTCTCACTGAGGTGCATTGTCCTGTTCCTGGCATTGTGTTGCATTGCCAAAAAAATACAAAGAGTGTATAAAATATAAATCTTTAGGTCACCTTTCTTATAGCTGTGTGCTCATCTTCTCCCATTGCCATACCCTCTCCTTTGTACAGCGAAAGGGACATCATTACAGCTTGGACTGTAACTTAAAATGGTCTTACAGGCTTACGCCAAGAATGTAGGTATGAGGATTGTGACAGCAGTGTTTTAGTGATGCTGCTGGCATGACTCTAGGGATGACACTGTCGGTCAGTTGGTCAGTCACTAAACTAAGATGATTGACACGGTAAACTTTATACCTGCTTAACATCAGCATGTTAGCATTGTCATAGTGAGCATGATGTCAGCATTTAGCTGAAAACACGACTGTGCCTGTGTACATCTTCACACAGCCACGAGCATGGCTGTTAGCTCTTAGGCTGCATTTGTAACTACCTACTACTATACCAGCAGTACGTACTAGTATCCAGTATGCAAACAAAATCAAAATCTGCAGTATGCCAAAAATACCCGGGTGTTGTACTGATTTGGAAAAAATCTTCAGTCACAAATCTAGCGTGTGCATGTTGTAAATATGACTTTGATTCAATGATTCAACGTCAATGATCAGTGCCATAACCAATATACCCTTGTTGAATATTTTTGGCCAGCCAACACTATCTAAACTGAGAACCAAGTTAAAAATGATCTGTTAGTCCGTCTTTTCTATTTATTTATTAATTTGTTTATTTTATGGTTATTTTAGGTTTTATTCTGCTTAATCTGTTTTTTCTTTTTATATACCATTTTTTTAATTGTCTGTGTAAATGTTTTGTGTCTTGTGTGGTTTGTGTTCATTCTAGATGATCAAAATTTTATAATAGTAATTATTGGCTTACTCTTTGTAAATTAATTTTTTGGAAAAAAAACATTTTATATGTCTCTTTTATACTGATGTATATGAAGAAAAAGCGACAGGAAATGTTTTGTTCGCAGCAAAAATTTACTGTAACTGCAGCTCCAAATGGAGCAGATGAAAAAAACTGAGTTTGCTACTATGATGTTGTCTGACTGTTCTTGAAAATTTGTCGGCACTTGCAAAGGACTTAGCAAGTCCTCAGCCCATGTAATTATCATTTGTGCAAGGTGAGCTGGTTTCTGTCAGAGCTATAACGCAATCAGTGAGTGTATCTTTGAAGATGGGCATGCTATTTTTGGAATATGGGGGTGGGGTACATTGCTTTGTTAAACTGGGAATCGGAGGATTAAAATACCTTGTTGGGGCCAGACCTAATACAGAATTGTTATCATATATGTTCTGCACCGTATTAACACTGTCAACGGTCAGTGTACCTCTAAAAACAGCCACCGGAAAGACATCTGTGCCTGTGAAGGACTTGGCTCATTCACAACGTAACCAAACCCCCAGATGATGGAAGCAAAAAAGCAACCAGAGCTCTGTTCAGCCATGCTATGCTAAGCTGTGTTTAAAAATAGATTCCATTAAGCCCTGATTTTCACAGTGTTGATATTTGCTTTCCAATGTATATGGCGAGTGGTTGCAATAACTCTTGCTAAATATTTTCTCCAATCACTCTCTAAATAGGAGGCTAGCAAGATTGCCTCGAGGATCTTCAGTCACACTTGCTGCCAGATGTTTATAGTTAAACGAATAATGTACAGTGGTTGGATTGTGTTTTAGCATTCATGTTGTGAGTATTATATTAACAAATTATGGAGTAATGCCTCCCATCCATCTCAAGGTGTCCAAGACCTGAATTATGAGCAAGGAAAATATTCTCTCCCATCAAATAGAAAACATGTCAATGGAAAAACCCATTACGTTTGCCTTAAGGCACTTTCCTATTTAACACTGTTCTCTTTAATGGGGTTATTCAGTAAACCTTGAGGCCATCTTCTACTAATTGCATGTTTTATAAAGTGATAAGGAAAAATCACACAGGTTACAGGCTGCAGCCCATACATCTTATTTAGATTCCTGCACTTCTGTAACCATCCAATTTAGGAGCTTAGCTGACTTTACTTCTTATCAGCCATTTTACCCTCAGCTGAAATTACATTCTCTATAAATTGTTTGGAAGGCCTGGATTTGGTGAACATAACACACTCCAGTGCTGTGATCCAGGCCATATGCATTATGAAAAGGAGATGTTTGTATTACACAATTCAGTTTAGTGTTGTGTCTCCTGTCAGTATCTGATGAGGTGTGTGTATCTTGTGCAGAATCATCGCCTCAGCCCCTCCAACCTCGTGGAGTACAGTATTGTGTGTTTGTGTTTGTGTGCATGCTCATTTGCCATTGGCTCATCTGAATGTGTGCGATGTCGGTAATGAGCAGCCAGAGCTGGCGAGGCATAATAATGTCCAAGGAAGAGATGAGATGGATTCTCTGCTGGGTGTTTCTCTTTTAACATTATTATCCTGGTTGCCAAGATGCTAAAGTCCCGGATGCTGCTGCAATTTATATAGGCTTAATGAACCTGTTCGCTTAGACATTCTCCTGCTATTCCCTGTCACCACTGGCACATGTGCGGAGAAGAATCAGGCCCAAATCCATCATGTAATAGGCTTTAGATAACAACATCATGATGGTTAATATGTTTTTGTGCCAATCTGGTGTTGTTTTTGGAGCTGTGCCATTGCCTCTGCACATGTTTCAATGACTTAATGCAATTGATTGGATGTGCTAAGCAAGAGGAGCAGTTTTCTACAGGATTGTTGATTGGTTTTGTCATTTAGGAGATTACGGAAAGAATAACAATTGATCAAGACTCTGGTTGGTTATTGAATTAAACCAAATTGTGATGTGTGTGCTGTACTTGGATGATTTTTGGTGTTTTGATAAGTTGGAAGATAATTGTCACTAATGGAAAACCTATTCTGTAATTTGCCTTCCTACTCGCAGCCATTTCTTTCTTTTTTTCTCTTTTTTTTTTACAATGCAGACACTGGGGCTTGTCTGGAGAACATTTCCAGACAATAAGAGCAATTTCTTGTTTAACACAACAGTGACCTCATTTAGCTCCAACTAATTATGCGTAACGAGGTCATTTTGTAAAAGGCAACTGTAACAAAAATGACAATGGAGGTTTTGGATAAAACCCCCACATACAAAATGCAATTATGTCATTTAGACTGAAACTGCATAACTTTGCTTGTCTTTTGATATTCTGTCAATCAATTGTCAACATCATGAAGATGTCTCATAATAATTTTACTTGCTGCAAAAAATAGGATCCTAGCTGCTTCTACCTCATTTATTTCTGCTAGACTTTTCTGTATCTTTATAACGTTTGCTTGTTTTTATAGAAAGTGCAGCATCAGGCTAACCTGCTCCAAAAATAGGCAAACCAACATGTGAGCTCTTATCCACAAGTTCAATAGTTTTTTGTTTTCACGATTGAAATTGCGTTTGGGTATTTAGTCAAATTTTGGTCATGTTCATTTGGGACATCCTGAGCATATGTATGGACAGGAGAGAAATCATTTATTCTGCAGGAGTGCTTTAAGAAGGTTCTGTTGGCATTTTCTCAGATCATGTATGTAATAAGTTGCTGCGGTGATGTAACCCAGATAAAAGGGAACCAGACAGGAAAATCCAGACTCTTGCAACTCAAGTATGTTTCAGGAACCCCAAGAGTACATGCTGTGATACATTTTAAAACAGTGATGTAAGCCTAACAAACAATGTAGGTTAATGGTAATGTTTGTTGTAATGCTTATTGTAAATACAGTAACTATAATTGTTAGGCTTGGCAGTGGGGGATTTCATTGGTCCAGTTTCTTGATACTCCAATGGACCGGACATGCATATTAATCACATTATAATTTTGCACACATATGCAAACACGCAGTACTTACAACTGGGTCACATTATGAGTGTGACATCATAAAACCAAAGTTAAGCTTTTTAATCTTCTAATCTCCCTTGTTGAGAGATGCCCAGTGATTTCATTGACCCAGAAGAGCAACTAACCAGAACAATCCCTGGTTCCTTTAGATTCTTGGTCTACATGACACAAGGCTGCCCACCACTGCTCTTTGAAGTTAATTTAGTTGGCAAGTAAACAAGAAGAAAAACTCAACAAGAAAGCAGCAAATTTAAAAACTGTTTCTGTTCATCATTTACCACAAATTGTTTGGTCCAGCTTACCTCGCACGCACCGGACAGAGCTTTGGATTGACTGGCTGCCTCTTTAAAACTGTATACCAGTGTTGACACTCCTGGAGGAATTGGATTGTTTTTCTCCCTGCTGACCACCACTTGAGTGAGTTAAGTGAACCAGGCTCTGAGCCTAGGTGGAGTGAGGTAAATAAGTGCCTCTTCAACCCATGTTGTGCCCCCTGTTGGCCGTCATCAGGAAGTAATGTTTAGACTCTTGGTTTGCTGACTCCTCTCTGATTTATGCCCCTCACTGTGTCCTCAAGTCAACCCACCTAGAACCCATACACTCTAGAGAAATAAATATATCTTTGATTGCTGTAAATGTATTTCACTCTTACTAATGTCTTCCTATGGATACCTTACAATGATTAAGGCAGTCTCAGAAAGGAGTATTTGCTCTATCAATAAAATTACCTACTCGAATCACTGTTATGAATCAGAGACCTTGTTTGTGGGAAGAGTCCTAAGCTGAGCATAATCCTTGCCAAATGGACTGGCGATTAGCTTAACTAAGGACTTTTTGGTCCTTGCCAACACACAGGCTCTGCATTTTAAGCAGAGGAGCATTCATTGAATTTCTGTATTCATCCAACCTTCTGCCGCCTCCTCCCATACAAAGAGACTAACATGCATGCATATAATTACACAAAGAAATATATGCATGCTGAAAATTTCTTAACACATCCCAGTATTCACAACACTGTTCTGGAATAATATATAGGAAAGTTTGGCATCAGTGCTTTTCCCGTGCCTGGCATGAAGAAATCTCCTGAATTCTGTCATGATAATCAACAAAATACAAACTTATAGGCCTCAGGCACTCTCTTAAACAGCTCACATCTATTTTTCATGGCTCCGATGTTAGTAGGGGTTTTGGATTAAGTGTTTCCTAATGCTTCACGGTGAAAGCAGAATGCTCAAACTGCCCATACTGTGAAACCCAGTTCTTTCACCCACTCTCTAAACTAGGAGAGGGAACCGCACGTGTACTGCATGTATGTGTGTAACATTGCGAGACAGATAGTAAAAGGACTGTCCCTAAAGCGAGCAAGTAAGCACAAATAGGGCATGTAAAATATGAGTATGCCCAAAGGGGCCTCTCCTCTACTCGATGTATTTATTCCAATATTTGCAGATGACTGAAACCAGTTAAGTGCTGTGGCAATTGCTTATTTCCCTTTGTCAGGATGATGAATGTGGTCGCACCTATCGGACTGTGCAGGGGTTCCAATGTCCTTTGACAATGAAGGATTGTCCATTTGTGCCTTGGACAGAGCACATCAAAAACGCTGGATAAAGCCCTGCAGGAAAGCAATAACAAACACCCCCCTTGTTACTGTCATTGTTTATGACAGAGGGATTTTAAAGCATGGCATTTTCCATGTTGTATGCATACATTGAAGACCTGACACCATCTGACATTAGACCTGAAAGGCACACAAATATCTTTTATCTGTCAGTGTTCAGTTAATATGAGCTATGTCAACCACAATATAAATATAATTGTCGACAATACAAACGCTGGTCTTTTGTAACCAAAGGCATTTTAGAAGCTAAGGCACCTACAATATGTTTAGAGCTTTATGTTATTTGAACACAGACTAGAGTTCGTATAAGAGTGGAAATATTCAGGCTGTTTATATGGATTATAAGCAGTAGCCAGAGAACACACCCAAAATTTTTTCTGGTTTTCTGATCAATTTTCTGATCTACTGCATCCAAAGATATATTTGCCAATAATTCAGATTTTCCTGGAAGCTTCCCAGTTTTCACTTGGTGCACGCCCCACAGTTTTTGGCTGTACCAGCCACGGACCAGCCCTATAACCGCGGTTGTCCGTGAGTGAATGAGTGAATGAGTGAGTGAGTGAGTGAGTGATGAAGTCGGCTGGCCAAGTGTAGGAGTTTCCCCATTGGTCGTTTCAAAATGAATCGGTGTGAGATGATGGAAGTGGAGGACAGCAGCGTGACGCAGAGTGACTGTGTTTCCTGCTCCGAGCTCTGATGCTTTCAGCTGCGGTGTTAAATTCAGCCAAGTCGGCTAAACTCCTGTTTAAAAAGACACGTACCAGCGTCTCTACCATCTCCTCCTCTACGGTCCAGTGTGATCGACCCTTCGGCTGACAGTGCTGTCAGCAGCCGGCAGGAGAGACGCTCCACAGTGCATTTGGATTTGAACTAATAGCAAGATGCAAGCTTTTTATTTCTCTGACGTTTTCACATCACAAACAATGAACACCAGCATTAAATCACGAGCCTCTCCGTGATCATCGACCAGGAAATAGGGCAGAAAAAAGGCGCACAGAGGCATGAGGGAGAGCGCACAGTTAAAGCACCCCGAATAACAATCGCTCTGACAAAACACTCAATGCAGAAAAATGAGAGACATCTGCAGAGTGAAACAGATGAAAGAGCAGGGGGAGTTCACAGATAGGTAATTAGAATAGTTATAATTAGAATTAAAATAAGTTCTCTTTCAAATCAAACATTCCAAGATATGAGTGGCAAGTATTGTTCTTGCAACTGCATTTATACCCTTTTTTTTACTCGTAGCTTAACCATGTCATGTGATATGCTACTTCAGTATTACTGGGATCACTGCAGAAAATTGCCAATGAACATTTAATATCCAGGAATTCACATTATAGACACTACCACTGACTATCCCTGTTACAAACTGGCCACTATTTCACACATTGACAATATACTAGGTTTTGACCTAGTCTTCTAATTTTTACACCCATAATGGAGCACTTTCACTAATATCTAAATATGTATACATTTTACTGCCGTCAACATAACCTCATAAGGCCTTAAAATATTTTTCCCTTGTCAGCATCATCAATATGGACATTCAGGATACAGTATTACAATACTTTAGTTTTGCATTACTTCAACGAGGTATTTTCTTCCTTTGTTGCAGACATTTGAACTTGCTGAATTGTCAGCGTTAGGCTGTGGGGCATCCAAAATATGGCAAATGTTGCTGTTTGCCTATGTGATAAAAAAAGCTTAGACATTGTTTCACCTCAGCTTTTATTGCCTGTGGAAATGCCAGTGGTGGCTTGGGTGACTGACTAGCAAAATTGTGCCAAATGGAGGCATCATTATTCACATCAGCTTCACTATCATAGTTATTCTCCTTCACGCAGTGATAGACTCACCAAGAAATATTACCTTACTGTAAGTAACTGTAATACATATTGGCTTTGTCACTTCAAAGTTAGGAGAAATGTTTCCTGGCTAACTTTGGAGATGGTAAATGAGGAAGGCAGTGTCTCATCCAAAATGATTTTGCAGTCTAATGTGGTTTATGGCAGTAATTTGGAGAGTTACAAAAAATATCAAGTGAGCAATAAGATTTTGCATGCTTTGGGAGTTGGTTTGTGGGTTTACCTGTAGTTTGGATGATAGTTGAAGGTGTGCATGTGTCCAGAGAGCAAGTCAATCTGATTGTGTTTGGACACCTATGGCTGAATGGTCAAAACCTAACTCTAACTTGCTATGGCGGATCACTGCAGGACTTCCTCTGTCCTTCCTTGAAGGTTAAAAACATACTTGTTAAGAATATGGTTGAAAAAGCCAAATTTTAGTAGTCGTTGTTACAAGGGAGAAAAAGAAGGCTTCAGATAAAATACTGCATACAGGTAACATATCACCTGATGTCTGTGTAGTATTAATTCAGAAATGTAGAATAGGGGTGTATGAAGAGTCGGACAATTGACATACTTGCTGCCGTTCAGTGCGATCAGTGCAGTTCAGCAGTGAACACGGACAATGGAGGAAGAAGGAATGTCAAAAATGTGGGGTCAAGAATTTATGAAGCACTTTGAGCTCTGCCCATTATCATACCTTTATGCTCTGGATCAATCATTATGGAATATGCCCCCACCTTAATTTATTCTTTCCCTAAAAGGAAACTACTTACTGTAGCTTGTGCACCATTTTAAGTGTCTGTCCAGTATATTTTCTGTTCTGTTATTTCCAGGAATATAATAAATGTGAAAAAAAAAAGACACTCCTTTGATTTTTTTTTTCATTCACGGCATCTAGCGTCTTAACACCGAAGTTGCCCATGAAATCGAAGGTCATTTTAAAGTTTTGAGGTTACATCAATTGTGAGCTAGAAAGGCTCAGCACGCAACCTCCCCCCTGATAGCAGTCATTTGCAGTGACATTTAAAAAACACAGCATCATCTCAAGAGTCCTCACACGGTCTAGACATTACACAAACACATTTGTTTGGAGTTTCTCTGATTTAACTTGGGGTTTAAACTCTGTTATGTCGCACCGTAAACTCATCTGTAAACTCGAGCAGTCCCAGGCTAACAGGCAGTGAGTGGCTTTACCCCACATCCAGCCTTGACCTATCCCTCTGACTCCACTTCCTCGCTCTCCCTGGCGTGTTGCCAAGTCTGACCTGTCACTTGGGTGGTGAGTGGTGTGGGTAAACAGAATATCCAACCAGGCGCTGATGACAGGGATCACCTAACACACACACTTCAAAGCACAAACAAACGAGGCGGAGGTTCACACCAGAATAAGGATGTCAATTTAAAAAAAAAAAAAAAAAAAGTATTCTAGGAAATTGCACTAAAGTATGCACATTAAAAAAATCTGTTGAAATAAATATTTGATGAATAACATCTTGGTTGTCTCACTTTGAAGGCTACTTGCTTCATTTTCTTACTGCTAACCAAGAATTCACCTCAATAAAACATCACACCCTTAAAAGCCAGGGCATGTTGACCCACTTTTTGTGTGATGAAGTACAGCTGTCATCAATAACTGATGTGAATAACTTTAAATGCCATTGTGGATTGAGGACTGTGTGGTGTATGTATGTACTATAAGTGTACACGTATGTGCGTGTTCGAAGTAGGGAATGTACAAGCGAGAGAAGACTGAGAAAGAAGATAGAGAAAGGTTGACAGCTCGAGAGGGGGATTAGGAGGACCTGGGCACAGATGGCTGTGGGAGGCAGATGTCCCTGTTGAGCTGTTCAGGGTTGTCCCTGCCAGCTCAGAAACGGTAACAGAAGTACGCAGAGCAAATAGGCTACCTCAAAACGGGTGGCTAGATTTGGGAAAGCAGATGCTAAAAAATGCGTTCCACGCTCAGAAATGTCACCAGGAGCACTACAAGACAGGAAAACAGAGATTCCCCTTTAGAATTGTGTGAAAGTTTTGTATTCCACCCAAAACATTCACAAGAAAAGGACAAAAAAAAACCCAAACAAATCTGTGATGCAATTGACTTGACTGAATTTTTGTGTTTGTTTTTTGAGTAGTTCAGCATTTCAATAAAAAACTCATTCATGTCTTTCAGCATTATTTCAGCAGCACAACACTATAGACTCCTACAAGACTGCAAATAAATGTTAAGATGAATATCAGGTTTTTCTGGTGGTCTGATCTGTGTTTAAAAGCATTGTAATGACACAGTTAATAGTGAAACGTTTTGTTCAGAGCACTAAAGATGTGGCCAGCTGGTCTACATCAGCTCTCTTTTACCAATCACATTCAAACAAGTCATCAGTCATGTTCAGTCAAGACAATGAGGAGGGCTTTATAATCTGCCAAGCTTTAAATCTCACTCCTCTGATTATACTGTGATGGCACTGTTGCTGGTTATGTGGTCTGCTCCTACTTGCTACACATTACTGGTTGTGTTGATTAATTTCTTCCTTCAACTCCAGCTATTCTAGTGTTTTTTGTTTTTTTTTTGTTGTTGCTTTTTTTGTTTTTTACCATACTTGGGAATGGCATCTCTTGTCTTATGCACTCTGTTGGCTTCTGTTCTGAACAGACTTTGGTTGAAAAGCAGTTGAATGTTTACTGTTCTCTGCTAAATAAAAGCCTCTGAATTGTCATTGTATCGTGCTGATATGACATTCCTGTTCACAATTCTGCCTCAATTGATGGGATTCTTGTTGTACTTTTTTTTTTGTAAAGCAATCTAGTGTTCTGTGTGTACAGACTCCTTCCCTGATAGTGATATCATTTTGAGAAATTTGAGATTTAAATCAAAAACCTTAGGTAAGTTATTGTCTCTAAGCAGATCAATCTAGGTGGTCTACCCAGGTCAAGCATAGTGACCTTATGTGTCCTGACATTTTTTCATTTTTTCCCATTTCTGGTCTTGTCTCTTAATTTCCAGTTGCAGTCGCTGGCTATAGTAAATACAAGTCAAAAGTCTGCTTCTTCATTGGTTCAACATAGCCTGCTATATATTTCTTCAAGTTGGGAACACACGTCCACATTTTTGAGGATGTCATATGTCCTGATACGACCACATCCACCACAGATTAGAAAGACAATCATTGACCATCGTTAACTATCATACAACTAGCTAGCTTAGTTGTGTTGGCAACTATTTTGATAATCAAATTATTGTTTTCAGTAATTTTCAGTCATTTAAAGGAATTTATTATAGTTAGTTTTGCATAACCAGACCTATGTCCACAGCGCTTCTGCTGTAGGGGAAAAAAAACGTTCCAACCAGTCATAA
This sequence comes from Scomberomorus guttatus, assembly GCA_038419695.1. Taxonomy (NCBI): domain Eukaryota; kingdom Metazoa; phylum Chordata; class Actinopteri; order Scombriformes; family Scombridae; genus Scomberomorus; species Scomberomorus guttatus. Next base: position 18,659,502 of record CM076454.1, on the reverse strand, counting down.
TCGTTTTGGGTGGCGCTAAGCCCAGGATGTAGCGACCGTGCCCTTGCAAAATAGTGTCGGGGGGGGGGACATGTTTGAGCCCTGGCATTAAAATGGCAAAATTTCTGCAAAAGTAAACACCAAATAAAGCAGTAAAAGACGTATGTCGACTATGTGATATGACTTTTACTATAAAAAACACAAATATAACTTGCCATTTTTGGCGTGTATGTTGCTAGCTCGGAGGTGGTTGTTGTTTCACGTAGCGAATGGGATTTTGACAACATGCTGATAGTGGAAGGGGAGGAGAATGCGGCCTGAAATAGGCACCAATGGCAGGCTTATACCCACAGTCTACATCTGTAGACTGTAAATCTGAGTCAGACTATTTATAGTAAACTGAATCTTTGGATTTTGGACTGTTGATCTGACAAAACAAGACATTTGAAGATGTCTGCTTGAGCTTTAAGAAATTATAATGGGCATTTTCCTCTACTCAATAAAGTAATTAATCAGTAATGAAAATAATTATTAGTTGTAGGCCTAAAGGTATTAACATTATTTGCAAAAGATCAGTAAGTCGGCAGATTTTTGTTTTGTTGGTATGGAAACTGATTTATCAACATGAATTAAGACCCAAATTCACCCAAATATATATAATACATGTTTTGTCAATATTATAATTTTGAATGATGAAGAAATTGTGTATTAGCATGCGTTTCGAACAGCCACACTCAGACAACTTCTGTTACAGTATCATATTGATATGTATAATAAAACATGAATACAAACACATTCTGAACAGTAATCATAATAGTAACATGAGCAGCTGATCCTGGCGCTGTGCGGGAGAAATGATCTAATTAGCATTTAATATTTTTCTGACCGCTGAAGAAGAAAGCCCCTCATTTTCCAGCTGTGGCAGCCCTTCACTGAAACCGGTCAGACATTTGCTAAAATGCAAGTGCAAGGTGATCATAAGCAGCATAAGTCAACCCGCACAATGCAACACATCCCCGCTTCAGGTATAGACAGGAAGTTAAAAGACAAAACAGCGGAGGCAGAGCACTTGTTGCTGAAGAGCATAAGGTCAAGCATACGCGTTGGAATCATTGTGTCTGGTTTAGATGCCGTGCTGACAATGATGGGTATTACTTTGCTCTCTTTTATATTGCCAAATGGCTGCAGTCATGGAAGAAAAAAAAACATAATAAGTTATCTGGTGTATTGTTTTCTGTCCTCACATTACCATATTTGAAATGAAGTGAAACATAATTAAAAGGTTCCCAGGGCCCAGGCGATATTACAGCACCCTGAACTCCAGTGTGCTTGTCAGGGGCTTTTCAACCACCCACTGCTTGCCTCAGTTTGATCTGTGGGTCTTTAATACACAGCAGAAATGCAGTTATCTGCCATATTTGTATTCTCCTCTCCTTCCCAGCTAGTGCATATGATCCCCTCTGCTCTCTTTCCATAGGGGAGGAATTAGCACACATGTATTCGCGGTGAATGTCAAATGCCAGTCAGTCAGCACAAGCTCGCAATTGGCGCACTAATAAAAAATTTCTTGCAACTGTGAATGCCTCTCACTGTTTCTGATGAATAGCAGTTAAGTTCAAATGTGCCTCTTTGGGAGACATTTTTTTTTTATAACTTTCTTTGAGCATTTTTGCTAAACTGTCAGTCATTGTTCATGCTGGAGCCACAGGGAGATGGCAGTGTGCGGTGTCAAGCCACTGGCTTTTGAAGGACAGGTTAATTTGATTTGGGAGATACATTGTTGGTGGTCTCTGCATCCACAAGTAATTACAGTCAGATGACGGGCACCTAACGGGACAAAACAGTGTGTGTTTTAGCTAGCTATTCTATAGTCCTCTCTCATATTAGTGATACATACAGGCTACACCCACAGAGCTCTCCACCAGGAGTCCTTAAGGCTGTGTTAAAGGTAAGACACAAGGTTAAAGTCTGCGGGGGTAAAGGCCTGTTTACACAACTTTCTGTAACAGCTCTCCTTTGCATCTGACATGTGAAGGTAGTGTTAGCCTCTGTAAAAGATGGACGTCTGGTTATATTAATGAAAGGAAAATGATCTGAGGAAATATCTTTAAGGACTGTGGATACTCCCTCATCCTAGCTCGGCTTGGACATTGCATACATAGTAGATCACATCATTTACTGTAGCTCACACTCACTTGTGAGCAGAGATACTGGAGGTCAGATTGCTTTTTAGCATCAGCAGTGCCTTTCTGAAATTAAAACTGCCTGGCACAGTGGAGTGTTTTGTTCAAGAAGGCAAACTGCTTCACACTGCAGGATGCCCTGCAGCAAACAAAACAAAAAAAAGAAGTGATTTAATATGTGTCTTAAGCCTGCAGCATGCTTCAATTTCATGAAAGAAAAAACAGACTCATTTATCTCGTAAGTGTTTATCATTGTGAGTCATTGCTACTGGAAGTTCAAATGAGAACTGTTTACCAGTAAATCTATTCAGGCGCAGAGCTTCTGTCCTTTGTTTGGATCTTTTTTAAGATGGCTGAATGTAAGAGAATTAAATGCCGTTTAGGCATAGGGGCTTGAGTACAGTGTGTAGTAATCCTAAACACTATATAGTTATCTTTATGTTGTGGTTGTGATTCAATAATACTGACTTCATAGTCCAGTGCTGTGTTCACAGTATTGCTATCTGGCGGTGATATTGGATAATTGTAGTTTTCCTCAGGAAATGAGTCCCAGGCAATGCACTATTAATTTGACAGATAACAGTGCAGTAGACTGTTTAAATGTTTGATCATGCTTTGTTTAGCTCTGTTTTGAATGTGACATTTAATAGTATCTGGGTGTGCAGCGGACTCATTTTTGATGTGAATGTATTACGCAGAGCACATTCACGTATTTATACTGAAGAATTGTCTGGGGTGGTAAAATGCTCACCCTTTATGCCTCAGCAAAGGCCACTCTTTATCCTCTCAGAATTCCAGCTTTTTATTCAACCGTTAATTTGTAAGCCTCATTCATTTTTATTCATTTGAAGTTGAATTCATTCAGTCAATGTCAATGCTTGACAAAAAGAATCAATAATGTGAATTAATCCAGAGATTACTCGTGTGGAGCTTTGAACGATTTTCTGTACATGAATTAGTTCTAGTGTAAAGACTGGTGTTGACTTATACTCAAATTGAAATAAATAACCTCGCTAAATCTCGCACATGCGAGGAGTGTATACGAGGGAAAAGACGTGGCTAAAATGTGGCCTTTCACTTTTGCTCACACATCAGAGATGACTTTTCCTAGTTACATATTGTGGACTGCTTTGACTCAGCTGCTTACACGCATGTGAAACAAGACAAAACCATTCAACCAAAGCTTTTCAAGCACAGGTCACTTCATTTGTATGCACTGGGAGAGAGAGGAGGGAGAATGCACCTGAAGGGGACCCTGGAGGGGACATGGTGATGCTGTAGTTGTTGTCTTGTTGTAGTAACTACTATGGTAATAACAGAGAGGAGGCACTGATTTTATACATACAGGTCTGCACACAGTTAAATGCCCCATCTCAGTGTCAGTTCAAACAGAAATGAAAAAAGAAAGAAAGAAAAGAATTCAGAATAGATAAACCTCAAAGTCTCTTCATTTCAAGTGAGATTTTGGAGTTTCTAATGGGTATGAGACAGTTTTTATACTGCTCCCTGTGTCTGTGATGTTAGGTGTTGGTTTCAGCACCAGGTCTGTGTGGATTTTAGCTAGAAGGCTTCAGATGTGTCCCACCGGCCACAGTCGACAGGATTATTTTAGGGATTAAGAGCCTGGTGCTCTGTACCTTCGTTGCACAGCACTACAGTATGTCCTCATTCTCCCTCATTCTCTGCAACAACATCACACCCCACCCCTTCAAATACCCAACATCCAGCGACTACAACTTACACCTATGCTCAGGGGACAAAGGGACACCACCACTACAAATATTATTTTGGTACATGTTCTTTTTTTATCAGTCGCACATATTTTGTACACTATTTGCACAGACATTATAGGGCTGTAAGTGTGTCATTCATGTAGTCATGTTTTTTTTAGAAATCATGCATGTGTTGCTTCATGAAAACACCCTCTGTATATTCATTCATTTTTTTTCCACATACAGTAGTGATAATACACAGTTAAGGGAGATAGGGACAGTAAGAAAGATGTCCCTTAGCACACATTGATCTTATTAAAGATGTTGGCAGAGTTATTGAACAGGATATTTTTCTTGCCAGACGCTGGGATTTGGGATTATTTTGTTTTATGTTCATAATACCATCCCACTGTTTTTAATGGTATTGTCTTACTAGAGCTGAAACAATAAGGTGATTCATTTGTTTGTCGAAAGACAGGACATTTTTTGGCAACACTGATTGTTTAAGTAATTTTTAGGCAGAAATCCCAAAATTCATTGGTTGAAAATTGAAGTCATGCTGGGGTTTCTAGTCTTCTATCATAGTAAACTGGATACCTCTGAATTTTACTGGCAAAACAAAACTAAAGCTATGTGAATATGTTAACTTGGGCTTAAGGACATTGTGATGGACATTTTTCAGTGTTTTCTGACATTTTACAGACTTTTTCCAGAAAGTAATCTGCAGATTAAATAATAACAAAACATCTTTAGGAGCACCCCTAAATGTTACCTTTTAAGCATTTTAACACCCTCCCTTATTGCCATCAGTACTGTTACTGTCTAATGTGCACTAATAAAGTAAAAGTACCATAGCAATCTAAAACATGATGAACTCTGACTTCACAGCAGAAAAGCCTGAGAATTTTCACACTCTCACACAGTCTCTTTTCACTAGTGTTTCAACATTTCAGTCAGTCAGTGTGAAATACATTTTCTCATTTGAGGATTCATTGGACAGTTGAGCTCTGTTAAGGGCAGCGACTCATTGAAAAGGTTTTAGAGCACACAGTGCAGGTACATCACAGCATCTCTTTATGTGTGAAACGGCTGAAATGGAATGAACCGTCTGTCCCTGACTTCACGATTAAAGTGTTTTCCTCATGCATTTTTATGGCTGTATCACACTCTCATTATGCTCTTCAAAACACTTTTATTCAAGCGGGTTAAGTGGTTGCCGCTATTAACAAAAACCCAAAAGGATTGTCTTAAAGCAGATGTTCCACTACAGTGATAAAGTGCAATGCTAATTTTTGGACTTACTCCAGTTGAACAAGGACAGAAAAGTGAAATATTCAAGGTAGCTTAATTTATATTGTACCTCAGTGAAACAGTGTAAGTTCACATGCCATAGAATAGAAATGATGCAAGGCCATCTGTTTTAAGAGATTTTGAGTGTCGAGTGTTGCTTTCTTTGGATGATCACAGATGTGACCGTGTGTCAGATACAAATGTTGTGGAAACCACTAATAGTCATCATGTCTGTCCGGATCAAATTGATCATTATAAGCAGATGATTATTATAACCCAAATTTTTTTCTTTTTCTTTATTTCTCATGCAGATTACCATCTAATTGACATTTGTATTTTTATTACATGAATATAAAGTAATGAAATGGACAACATCACTATTTACTGAATTTTATTGACTGTTTCACAATACAGTACAGGTTTCTGACTTCTTTTGCGCCAAATCGGACAGTGATCTGGTTTCTCGCCAAACTCTGATTATAATTTGTGATATTTTAAATGTTTCCTCGCTGAATATAGGGAATGAACACTATTTTTAATGACTTTTAAGTCTTTTTAACTGATCTACAGATCAGCATTACTTGCTGTGCCTGATGACGGCAGTTTGAGCCGCTGAAATTTGCCGTGTGGATGCCACGGCACGGCTAGCAGAGCTAGCGGCGAAACGGAGCTAATGGCTTACCTCTTGTAACTGCTGGATTACAGCTGCTGGTTGTCAGAAATCCAAGGCAGTGTCTGAGACGCAGTTGTGGGTTATCCACTTCTGAGACTGCATTTTCCGCAGATATGGTGACGGATCCTGAGCTGTCTGTGCTCAGGGCAGAGCTCCTAACCACTGACAACCTGATCAGCAAACTACTTAACTGGCAAGTTAAACTGCACTCCCGCCTGGTCGAGCTGGAAACTGCTGGACAAGACCCAAAATGAACACTGTAAGCGGACTACTTGATTACTATAAGCAAATTATTTAAATAGCATTTGTATAGGAATGATTCTGTCCCAAGCTTTTTGATCCATATAAGCGGTTGATCACTGTAACCATGATCACTATAAGCAGTTTTCACTGTATTAGCAAAGAGCAATTGAAAACATGTACTTTAGGTAGCAGGCTTATTTTTAGCCGACATGACAGACATCACCAGCGGCAGATTAGATCGGCTGTAGCTAATTAATGTTAATTCTGTCACAGCTAAAATAAAATGTTTGGCTGTTCTGTTGTTAATGTGCTGTCTGCAGCTGGTGTCTGTATTCAGCCCAAGATTGTGTCAGTGAAGAGACACATCACTCTGTAACATCATTGTATGGCCGCAAGTGGAATATGTCTTTTTGTTTCTCAACAGGAACCAACAGAGTGATAACTCTTCTCAGGAGAAATTATCTAAGCTATCTTATCACCTTACCTCATTTTAAAAATCTCCCAGTTAAACTTTGATCATTCTATATCATACTAATATTTTAATCTGATCAATTTAATAGTTCTGAATCAGGACCTTCAGTTTTTGTAGTAGCTCTTTATGTACAGCAGGCTATAGTTGCTAATTAAATGTATTTAACATTTCATATATTATGCTGATCATCTCATTTTCAGGTGGTAGATATAGGTTGTGAACATTAATTAGGCTGCCACTAAAAATTGTACTGTTTCTGCCTTGTCAGCCAACAAGAGGTGATTAGACATCTTTATTGTTGGACGGGCAAACCTACCTTTAAAATATATGATAAGGGATTCAAAAGAATTTGGATTCAATAAGTGGATTTGAACTTGGCCTCTAGGTATAGTATAAGCTATTGTATACTTTATGCATGCTGTCTCTCTACTATGAATACAAAGACACTTTGTGCTGAAGAATAAACTAGCTTTTCATAAAAAGATGTTTTTTTAAAATAAAGAGTTGTATATTAAGTGATATGGCTCAACAAAGGCTTAGTCAGAGACTCTTAAGTGTAGTTCATTTGATTACATTTATTTATATCAGGGACCATATACAAAATACATTAATCTCAAACAAAGAGAAAAGATGCTTTGTACCAGATTTAGCTACTAGCTAATTTCTGTAGTCCCTGGGCAGGTGAACATCACAACAACAACAATAACAACCTATTGACATCCACACAGGCATATTTACACACACACACACACACACACACACACACATACACACACATACACACACACACACAGTTCATAGGAATAAACACAAAGTAGAGTACAAATATCAAAATATTCCATACATATATCTAATATTCCATACATATATCCAAAGTTGTTAAAACAGGTCATCAAAATGTCAAATTAATGCTGACAAAATTTGGTACTTAAAATCCATTTTTTAACGTCACAGGAGAAAATGTGAAAATCTGTGCAGGTTTTCAGACTGATAGGTAGCTTATTCCATTCTTTAATGGCTTTAAAAGAAAAAGCAGATTGTGCAAAGGCAGAGCCTCGTTTAGGGACGCTACAGTCTCCCCTTGAAGCAGACCTTGAAGCTCTGCTCATTTCCTCAGAGCAGAGCTGAACAAAGCTCTTCAACGGTGAAGGGAAAGAGCAGCATTATGAATTATCTTATGCACTAAACATCTGAATACAACACTGAGTTGTCAAAGCTTAACATTTTATATGTTTATTAGTATATCACAATGATGATACTATCGTGATTTCCTGTCCAGGACTTTCAGGGCTTGTTTATGAAGTGACCTAATTGGTTTTAAGACAATCTTGTTTGCCTGACACCAACATGATATGCAGTAATGATAACAAGAAAAAATTATTGCATTCAAATATGTCTTAGAGGCTTTAACTGTTAACAAATTCCTAATAAGTGTCTAAAGTTAGCTATGTTATATTTCAATACATGGCACATCTTTTTAATATGCCTTTTGAATGTAAGAGTGGAATAACACAAGTATTAAAATTCATCAACATTTTTTATCTTTTGCCCATCTCTTTATTCGTAAAATACATGGTCACTGTTTTTTCAATATTCAGAGTGAGACATAACTCAAGCCATCCCTGAGCCACTTTGCAACGTTTTCCATTGTTAATGACTTTTGGCAGAAACTTGTTCAGTGTCTTTCCCGTGTGCATATAAGACTGTGTCGTCTGCATACATCAGGGTTTCCACACCATCACACACAGATGGAAGATCATTGATGTATGCACTGAACAACAACGGCCCTAAGATGGAACCTTGCGGCACTCCAATAATGCAGAATCTTAGAGATGATGTTGAGATGTTTTATCCTTTATCCAGACACACTGAGAGTGGTCAAGTAGGTAAGACTGAATCTTATTTGGTACATTAACAGAAAGTTTTAATTTAGACAACTTAGTACTTAGTACTGAGTGACTGACTGTATCAAAAGCCCGGCGCAGGTCAAGAAATACGGCACCCACCACCCCTCCTTTATTGAGTCTAAGCTTAATGACTTCAAGGAAGTAGCAGCATGCAGCTCCAGTAGAATGGTTTGCTCTAAACCCAAATTGCATGGGATGGAATAGGTTTTCTTTATTTAGATGAACTGCCAGCTGTTCAGCAACAACCTTTTCAACAACTTTTGAAATAGTGGGGGGGTAGTAGACTGATGGGCCTGTAGTTGCTTACTTCCTGTCTGTCACCTGATTTGTATACAGGAGTTACAATGGTGGTCTTCAGAGTGCTAGGGGATATGCTTTCGTCCACTGACCAGTTTATAATATGAGTGATGGGGTAGTTAAATCATATATTTTTAAGAAAATCAGCATCAAGTCCCCAAGTATCTTGCTCTTGAACTAGATAATGATGAACTGATTTACATGATAATGATTTACCTTTGCCTCATCTGTATGTTTAAAATTCAGTGTAGTTACTTCATTAGTTAAATAATTAAATCATTAAAACAATTTGCAACAGCTAAACTGTCATCTTGTATAATCCCATTTAGCCTAAGCTCTATTGGTCCACTCTTGTGGTGCTCTTTTCCTGTGAGTTGATCAATACTTTTCCATAACATTTTTGTGTTCCCTTTTGCCTGTCTTATTATCTCAAGAAAGAAATTAGCTTTTGCCTCCCTAAACTGCCCCATAACTTTATTTCTAAGGCCTTTTATATACCAAAAAATCGTTTCCTGCCCTGATTTTAGAGATTTTTTGAGGGCTGCATCTCTTTTCTTCATTAAGTACCTTGAAGTGTCATTAAACCAAGGCAAAGTCTGTTTTCTATCATGCTTCTGAGGCATTGTTTTAGTAAATTTAGATACAAGTTGATTAAATGTAGATATTAAATCATCACAGGCCTGCTCACAGTTTTTACCGTTAATTATACTTTTCCATTTAGTTTGCCTTATTTCATTCTCAAAATGCTCTAAATCCTTCTTTGGAATAAATGAGATATATTTCTTCCCTTCCATTTTATTTGATTGATTGATGTTGATACTGTGTCCTTGACTGCTGTCTTGTAACTAAAGTGAGATTATGGTGCCTGTGATTAGGTTGTATGTTTTTGATATATGATCAACTTTATTTGTGAAAATTAACTCCAACAAGGTTTTTGAAGATCGTGTTATTCCTATTGGATTCTTTATCATCTGAGTTAACTGAAACTTATTGGCAATGTCCTTTAACTTCTTTCTGCGTATTTTGTTTAACCATTTAAGATTGAAATTGCCCATTAGGAGCACTTCATTACATTTTTTGAGAACACATTATCAAAGAACACATCCTTTTCACTTGGTGGTTGATATAGTACAAGTACATTAAAGGACATTTCAGGAGAGAGAGTAATGGTAACTCCCAACATATTGCAGAGTATCATTGGGCCAATAAATTTGTTTACACTGAATGCCTTCATTAACATAGATCACAACACCACCACCCTTGCCATGTTTACGATCTTGTTTATAGAAGCTATAACCTGGAATACTAAACACACCTGATGCGGTTGTTGGAGTTAGCCACGTTTCAGAGAGACACAAATAATCAAGGTTAGTGTAGTAGTGTCCGACACTACAATTGTTTGAGTTGTTCCGTCTTTGACACGATACTTATTATATTTAAGTGTCCACCAACGATCCCCTTTGGTTTTACTTTTGGGTCCCAGAGCACTTTTGCATGATTTACAGTCTGAAATATTTTGGTTTTCTGTTGTTTTATAGTCATGGCATTGATGGTGCGTGACATTTTTGTCGAGGGACCAGCAGATAGAAATCTACACGTTGCGTCGTCCAGTTCATGTACAGACTTAATCACAGAGTTACCTTGTGCCGTGACAATGTTAAATCGTTCTCCACAAGAGAGATGAAGAAGCACAGGTTCAGTAACTACTGTAGGTCCGCGAACAACAGGTGTGTGGTCAAAGCAGTCCCCTCTTATTAGCTGGTAGTCTCCAGGTCCTGGTGGGGTTTGGAAGCTGTCACCTTGAGCTAACTGGTAGTCTCCAGGCCCAGGATTAAGGTGGACATCCCCGCAGAGCAGCAGAATAGTACAGAGACAGTGGTGAACCTCCGGTCTCCAGGGGAGAAAGCTCCATTTCCACCAACACGGCCAGGCTGACGATGTTTGGCCGAAGCTCGCCCATTGTTTAACGCAGTGGAGTATAAGGTGTATTGGCTCCATGAATTGAGGGGAGGTTTGGAGAGCAGCAAACGCGCCCAGTGTCTCAACACTTCGGAATGATCACAAACAGTGAGAACTGATATTGACCAGGTAGAAACCAGGATGCCAGCTTTTCCTGCCAGACTGTGGCAAACACCTGCCACCATAGTAAGTGTTGATCAGAAACTATCAATGTAGAGGAGGAGGATAATTAACCATTTATAGCAAATCGTTATATAGTTAGATTTGGCGCAAAAGGCTCTGCTGTTCAAGGGAGCGCTCAAAGAATTCGAGCAGCGACAAGGATCCTGCTTAGAGAGCTAATCCCCCTGACAAACATACATGGACATTAATCCCAGTTAAATCAACAATATGAACTACATAAAGAGGAGGTTAGGGTGTGGAGGGAGCTTCAGCAGCAAACTGTGTTTACTAGAGTGTAATCAGAAGAGTGAACTGTGATAGTGTAAGGTTCAAATGTCTACACCTGCGTGAATGTGATTGGATGTTAGCAGCCACACAGCTGTGGATGAGTCAGTGATTGTGAAGCGTACTGACAACAGCTGAGGCCAATCAGCTGAAACGAGCACAACTTTAGTGCTCTGCCTGAACTGAAGCTGTGCTCCATTAAATGTGGCTGCAGGTTTAGTTTCTACATACATCCTTAAAAATGCTAACAGAAATATGTTTTTTTTGTGTCAAAGTTGCAATTTCAATAGGGATGCACTGAGCCGACTTTTTCAGTCCCAATACCAATACCTAGGCTTTGGTTGTCGGCCGATACCGAGTACCAATCTAATACCAGTGTTTAATTAATAAGCTGTATGCCTCACTGTGGAAGAGACTGGGATCATGCTTTTATGTATTAGGCAAAATCAGGCTTGACTTAAACATTGCTAACTTTGTAAAACAAAATGTAACAAATAAATACATAGATACAAATTTACTTGATTGGTATTTATTAAAATAATGGTATCTGATACCAGATCGGCCCATTGTCATCGATACCCGATCCATCTATTTGAGTCAGTATCAGACTGATACTGAATCCGATATCAGTATCGGTGCATCTCTAGATTTGAATGCAATTTTCAAAAAACAACAACTGTCTTTTTCTAGAGTAACGATCTAGGTGATCGCCTCACGTAATTTTCAGACAGGTAGCTAGCATGTAGTTGTGCTGTTGCTGTAGCTGTTGGTAGTTGTTGAGTGTAAATTTCAGCTGTTGAAATGAGTTGTCAAAATCGACCAGTTTAACTTTAAAGCATATCATATCATCATTCTCTGGGCTGTGAAGCTGTGTCTTTCTTTGAAGCTAACGTTAGCTCAAAATCAATGTATATATAAAATTATTATTTATTTTATTTATTTTTTTGATGAACTACAGTATATATATAATGTGACTTGAATGTCATAATTAAATTTAAATGCAAAAAGCAACTGCATTCTATTAAAAACATATTTGTGATAATGCATATCTTGCAATGTATTGCATGTCATATACACCGCAAATACAGGCTTATACTATTCTTATTTTAAATTGCAGTTGCAATATTGGTCAGAACAATTGAAATAAGATAGTTGGCTACATCTAATCTATGTCTTCTCCTTTATTGCAAAAGATAAGTAGAGGTATTATGCTGAAGTTGTATGTGTGTAAAAATGTAGAGAAAAGAGAGCTTACTGCATGGCTTAAAGTTTAACCGTCCTGTGTGTTTATTATGTAACCGTTACGTAAGAACAGATCTCAGACTACAGAGGGACCCATCCAGCAGTGTGTTTGTTCATTTCTTCTGCCAAACGTAGGGAAAAAAACTGCTGAATGTGAACTACTAGACTGTGCAACATTGAAATATGTTTTCAAGTCGAGATCTGTGGAGTTGGTGCAAGGAAGAGTATTTACAGCTGAGGAACTTAGAAAACAATTTTATGAAGCAAGTATAAATTTGGGTCAGCATGATGCCCCAGTGTTAATTGTGGCATCCGATCAAAGAGCTTGAATGAGTTTGGCTAAACGAATTACAATCTGCTTCTCTTACCAGCTGCTATACTGTAATTAATGGTTTGTCATCATTCTCCATTCATGTGAGGTGCTCAAACCAGCTTATCATCTTCCTTTTGCACATTGCGCATAATCACTGGGGTTTGAATTGAACTCTGTTATTTGTGAGCCAAAATGCAACAAAAAAAAAAAGAAGCTTGTAATGAGGCTGGTTCATCTGCAGTCAGTCGTCAGATGCAGGGATAAATAAAAGTATCAATTAGTGCATGTTTTAGGTGTCAAAAATGCTTCAGAACGGAATAATTACCTGGGCTTTGTATAAACCATAGGAAGCCTGTATCCTGTGGGCTCTCAGAGAAAAGGGGCTTGATGAAAGCAAAGCCCACCTTAGGTGTTATCAGTTTTGTGCTGCTTTGCCTGATTGATGAAACTTTGCTGTGGTTTTCATTTAATTTTGCATTGTTAATGGCATTAGTACATGATGTAGCAGGCTGATCTGGTAAATGGAGGCAAAAATATATGTTGCTCTCAAAAAAGGGAAAAAAACAAGATGAGGCAAATCTAGTAAAGCTTTCCACTGCAAATATCTTGAATATCAAAGCATTTTAACAACTAAAACTGTCTCTTCTTAGAAGATAAAATATATATGGGCATTAAGCAGGATTTGTTCCATCTTTAGTTTCTCTGCAGAGATGAAAAACAGGTCAAACAGTCCAGCTAAATTATCCTGGTTATGACACACTCCCTTTTCCATCTTGTAAAAACAAGCCAGATGATAAATTATAAAATAAAGTTACTTTAAAATCTTTGGTAGGACTGATTTTAGGGAGTTTAAGGATAGGGCACACAGATTTGTGCTACTGTCAATTTACTGACGATTGTTGCTACAACATTATCGCAATACTGTATGTACAATGTATGTTGTCTGTATCCATTGGTTTTACATCACTGTTTTGCGCTCAGTTCACACTACATCAAACTGGTCGATATCACAGGCAGTCAGGCTTTGCCTCACAGCAGCCTAAATTTGCTACAGTGGGTTGTCAAACTCATGCCAGACTTGTGATGAGTTCTTACATAGTTCCTATTCAAGCCAGCTGCAACAAAAGAAGCAGTCACAGTAACAGCAAACTGAGACAATGTGCTAATGTAAAAATGGCCTGTTTTGGCACATACCTTGGTGAGAAGGTGTATGCATACAAGCATCTGTATGACTCTGTGGTGAGAGATTCCAAAAACTGTGAGATAAAATTTCTGGAGGGAGAGACTGCACAGACACTCAACAGTGATAAGCAAACTGCTAAAACAGCGAAAGAACATCAAGTACTAGTTCATCAAGATGAAGAAAAATGTCAAGAGTCTGAGTAGGGATTCTGTCGGGGTGAAGTGTCCTCCAGAAAATATATTGGCTCTACGCCTTTGTTAAAGTGATACTTCATGCCAAATCTATCCTTGAAAGGTGGGTGTTAAAAGTTTACTATTATTACTAAGTTACTGTAGTTTAGTCCTTCAGAGAACAGCACCTGTGTTCTGCAGTTTATATAACCATATAATGGCAAGACTACGAGCGTGTTGAACAAACCAATCACACGAATGGACAGCAGAGATAAGAGAGTTTCTCTGCAGAAGTGGTTCAAGAATTTTCTGTGTACCTTTTGATAATGTTTTCAACATGGAAAAACATTCTCCTTTCCAGTAACTGACGTAAATTTAAGCAGGCCAGGTTCTGATCTCTATGAAGGAGTGATTTTTTATAATAACTTTTAACAGCCACCTTTCAAGCTGAATATTTGATGCTGAAAGGGCAGATTTTAGGTGAGAAAACAGAGAAATCAATAGCAACTACACTAGAGAAAAGGTGTGTTATAATTACTGTTTTACATGGATATCATGATGGGAGAACAGCAAGTTATATATTGCCCACGTCAGTCGTGCACACAGGTGCATTAATGTTTAGGCGCTCACAGCGGCTGTAAGTGTATGAAATTATTAGTCATTAAAAGCCTGTAATTATAGAGGTAGGAAGAAATTGTTGCTACACTTTAAATTTGTAAATACTCAAAGGCAGAAAATGTATTCAAAATATTGTCATGACAAATAAAAGAAATGGAAAACAATAACTTGTTTTCCCTTTGTTTGTTTTTTTGTCATTTAACTTCATATGTCATGGTCAAATCCTGAGAGCTAAATTTGCAATTGTAGCCCATGTATCTATTATTATCTGAAAATAATAGACAAATAGTCTGAATCAGTTATTTAAAGGCATACTATGCAGGATTTGTCCATTGGCGTTTGTGAACACAGCATTCAAAGTTGGCCCCTCCTCCCCGGCTCAACGACACCAGAGCGAGCTGAGAGCAGAGCGAGAGAGAGAGAGAGAGAGAGAGAGCAGCGGTGGTCGAGCAAACTAGAGAGTGAATGAAGAGAGCGAGCAGCAAAGCAGTTGAATCAGATAAATAAAACATTATTTTATGATTGTTTCACAGTGGTTACGTTCTAAAGCACAAATAAACACGCCCACACCTCCACTCCACCCTGTGGGAAGGTGCCGCATTGCCGGATTTTGTGTGAATGCAGCCAAAGCTTCATCCTGTCCGCTGTGGCCTCTCTGCTCTGTGTGTGTGTGTGTGTGTGTGTGTGTGTGTGTGTGTGTGTGTGTGTGGAGCTCAGCCCCACCCGCAGTCAAACAGACACAGAGCAGAGGAGAGAGACGGAGAAGCAGGGGAAACACTGAAGCACATAAAAAAACACAGCGATGTAACCTGGTCGCTACGTTTTTATACGACCTCACACCCTGCGCACTGTTATTGGCTGGGGGGGCTACACACCCACTGCCCAAAAATTGATGCCCAGAAACATCCCAAACACAGCAAAATAAGAAATAAGAAAATACAGGCAGAGGGCAGACTCCCTGTAGATACATACACCATCACACACTTCTAGTGGGTCATAAGTGATGATTGAGAGGGGTTATTTTTGTATTAGTCCAGGACTTTTCAAAGGCTGAGACTGTGGGCATCCAGTCTGACAAAATTTGGAAAAAGCCCCCCCACCTTAGTTTACTTGCTTAGTTTCAATTCCTGGATGCCTATAGGATCATGATTATGTTATTTGATCCCATAGACACTCAACAATTGAGCCTGATATTGCTGTTTGACATACTTCAGACTACACCAAATACATAAAAAGGTCTGTCTGAAGGCAATTATTTGTTTCTGACTCTGGGAAAGTGGGAAAAACAGTAAAATTCCAAAACTACTGTATCTCTGAACTATCTCTTCCATTCACTGAGCCTCCCCTGAAACTGTTTGGAGCCCCCATAGGGAGGCCTGCCTCCCACTTTGAAAACCTCTGCATTAGTCTATACATTGTTTTTTTAGGAAAATCCTGCTTAGTATGCCTTTAAGGTCATGTCCTTCCTGCTTTGTTGACAAAGATACAGAAAAGGAGTGAAATTTGCCTTGAGGCTCCTTCAGTAAATCTTGCCTAAGGGTCAGCAACACCACTGCTTAGGTGGTCAATGGGCTAACTAACCAACAGGTCCATGTGGATTTTCCATAGGACCTGAGCTTCTATCTTGTGTTCTTTTTATTACTATCCCTTCTCCACTGTTTGCTAGTGCTTTGTCACAATACCTCTAGGGTAGCGCCTCCTCTAAAGGAGACCAGCTTGGACTAGACCATTGTCCTCTAACTGCTTTCCTGACAGACACTTTCTTGGCATAGAGGGTAAAGCGCTTTGTGGTTAGTGCCAAACTGATTTCCTCGGTGGCTTTACTACTGGTGCTGGCAGTCTGCATGGCATGTTGACAACAGCTAAAGAGCCAAACTCGATTGCCTCTTTTCCTACTCATTATTACAGTATTTGTCATGGAATATGATGAGTCCAAACAGTGCTGGATTGATGAGTAAAACAGCTGCTTTCTGACAATGGTGACCCAAGCCTCATCGTGTTGTACAATTTATTGACTTGTCTGTACTTGTACTTTGTCTGTGTACAATTAGCTTTCAAAAGTAAATTGCGTTAGCCTCGGTAATGACACTGGTATCAGACTATAGTCCTAGAATACAGCCTTTTCACAGCCATGGTGGTTTGATTATCTGTGACTGGACTGAAGGACGATTCATTGCTAACCAGATGTTTGGTTTTCCACTGATGATCACATTTAAAATATATGTCCAGATACAACTAAGAGTTGCACTTGTTGCCTTCTGTTTGCTATTTTGCTTGTGCTTTTGTAAGTCGCAGGTCATATTCAAGCTGAAATTCAAAACCCTGCTGTTTCTTATAATCCAGAGACTGTGGCGAAATGCATGAAATTCTGTGTTTGTTGAGGCTAAAACTTTGTAAAAATATCACATGCACAAGCCTGATTTCCACTTTACACTAGCCATAAATGGAGGTAGACGTGCGCTTAAGCAAGTGCTTGAATATAAATATTTTCTATATTACAATGTCAAACCTTTGACTTGTCAATGAGAACAATGAAAAAAAGAAGTACACTTTCACTCAATGTCTGTGTCCATTGAGAGGGTTAAACAACAACAACAGAATGGACATACTGTATGTATGACTATCACGCATGGCTCTGGTGGTTGTGGCCTTGAGTCAAATCGAGTCTTAAAGCAGCTATAACGGTTTGAGTCACACTTGCCAGGTGCTGTGATTTCTATCATTTATGACTCACTTTATGGCATCTATAACTAAAATGTAATCCTTCCACTGCTCTTGCATGAAAAATGAAAATCAATATTGTGCAAACATTTTCAGGATGTCTGTTTATTTACATTAAACCTCAGAACTTGTTTATTGGGAGAACTTACAAACACACACACACACAATCCTTTTCTAACAGATTTGCCCTCTAGAGAGGGAGATATTATCAGTTAGCAAGAGAGATAGCAGCCATTTCTAAAAAGGTATTTGGACAGCAAACACGATGGCATCATTATAAACATTTACTGCATTCAGTCGTTTTTCATTTCTACAGGTCTAACTGAAGTGTCTCTTGTCACTGTAGGTGCTACCTGTTGGATGGGATCTCTAAAGGAGCCTGGCTGAACCGCTCAAGCATCATATTCGCAGGGAATGACAAGTGGTCTGTGGACCCACGTGTGTCCATCGTGTCCAGCGTTGGAGACAAACATGAGTACAGCCTTCAGATACAGAAGGTGGACGTAACTGACGACGGCCAATACACGTGCTCCATTCAGAGCGAGCGTAATCCACGGCCAAAGCTCCTCAACCTTATTGTAAAAGGTGTGTATAGATAGTCTTTGTTGTTGTGTACAGGCACTTGTCTGTGTGTTTGTCCTTTTCTTTTGTATATGTGTTTGAACTAGTATTAATCAATAATTGTAATGAGTTACCCATTTTCCATAACTAGTAACTGATGGATTTCAGTTGTCTTCGGCTGTATGCGGCATGCTCTTGGATGACTGGTGGGTGCAATATTTCAATAATGCAATAATTGCATAGTTTTACATACTTTATGTCTTCCTCTGCTTTTTTTATTGTTTGTTACTTATTATACGGATCATTTAGCCGACAGAATTTCCGTAACCTATCTGACAATATTCTTGTGTTGTCCATGTCTGTAATGGTCACAGGTGTATCTGGCACCATCTGTGCTGCAAAAAATGTCTGTCATTCACTTGTAGCCTGAATAAGAACAAGTGCTTGAGCTGTTTTGCTTTGTGTAAAATAATAAAATAAAATCTTTTCAGCATTTCTTCTGTGGGGGCGAACTGACATTGTAGGGTACATTTTGTGCCTGTAGGCTATGTAACACAAAGTAGAATCTTGTTGGTTAAATGACTTGAGGCAGACTATATAGCTTTAATCAAGTCTCCCTGGGTTTTGTAACCACAGGTAACAACATAAGATGTGATTCTTAGGAGTCTTGGCTGAACTCTGTCTAGTTATTGGCATTCTGTATTGGTGAACAGGTTCTAAGACTTTGAATTTCAGCCTTTAACTTAATAAAACTGCAATTGAGGTGCTCTTAGGCTGTCGAAATTGGGATTCATCTTGGGCATCTCCATATTTAACAAGGTCAATAGGTGTATTTGTGTTTTATTGGACATTAAGTAGGCTGTTGCTTGCTGCAGTGGTGGCTGAGTTTGTATGCTAATGCCTCAAACTGTTGGTTAACTGCTAAACAGGAACTCAGTCAGTTACAGCATTCATGGTCCACTTGGCTCTGCATATGTTAAGGTAGTAATATTAATAAGAATGTTTAGTCAAGCCGTCAAAGGAGTTTGTTACATACTGTTTTTAATTTCAGTATTTATTTCACAAGATATGGTGATGGCCTGCATTCTCTGTCCAGTGTTCTCGCCTTCATTGTAGCGCGAAGAGGATACAATTGCATACCAAATTATTTTTATTGTGTTTTCAAGCCAAGCCAAGGTTAGTAATAATTGCAAAAGAACATAATGTGGAAATATGCATCCCTCCACACATGCAGTATAATATTAATAGAAGATCTAAGGGTCAGATACACTCCTTGTAGAAGTGTGAGCTGTGAGATGTGAAATGTGCAAGTGGAAACAGCTCTCCAGCTGGCATTGCTGTTATGACATATGGAGTGAGCTTAGGAAAATTATTTTAGGGGTGTGAACATACCTGCAGTTTGTTTTGTTTGGCCTACACCATGTGTGAACCTAAGTATTTGGTATTTATCCACACAGCCGTGGTACAAAAAAACTAGTTTGTAAAAAAAAAAAAAAAAAAAAAAGTCTCTACAGCCTGGACAGAGTTTTGGTAAACTGTCATCCTGTGAGGTTTCAGATCTTACTGGAGATGAACAGTGTTGGTATAACAGGGTTATTCAGAATAATTAATTGGTTATCATAATTGATTAATTATTGATTATTAAAAATATGACTTAATTCATATTAAATCCACCTCAGACGCACCACCCTGAAAGACAGGGAACTGATAACCAACTCACTGATTCAGTCTCATAAATAATTCCTCCTAAATTTTAATATCTTAATAATCAAGATTATCAAAGTAAGAGGGCGAAATCTAGTTAAATGATTAATACCCAAAATAAGTCATAACATTGTTATAGCTGAGTCTGTTACATCAATGAATTAACAACACAATGAAGGCAATTTGGAGTACTTTGTACAGCAGAGGTTGACTTCTTGTTATAATATAACAGGGTTTATTCTACTTCAGCAATAACAACTACAGCCGTTACTATTCAAGTACAGCAAACATCAGTATAACTGGAAATCCTAGCTAATGGTGTAATTATATACAGTGTGTATCTGTGTGTGTGTGTGTGTGTGTGTGTGTGTGTGTGTGTGTGTGTGTGTGGCGTATAAGACAGAAGGGGGAGCTACAAAGCAATATGGCTGACTCAACCACGTGAGGTAGGTGAAGTAGACAAAGGAAGAACTACAACAATATAGCGGACTCAAACCACGTGTGGTAGGTGAGATCACGTGTGTGGGAACACAGAGGAGACACAAAGGAGCCGGCGACACAGGCGGGAGGATTTGAAAACAATGGCCTGAGTCGAGCGCGAACCGTGGAAACTCACTCTGTGTGTGCGTGTTAGTAAGAGAGAGAGAGAAGGAGAGTGAGAGACAGAAATGCATGCAGTCTAACTGGGTGAAAGCACAACCAAAGTGAAGCCGGATCAACAGTCAGATCACCTGAAACAACACAGCTTAACAAGTGGAGCTCTCACAAAGCATTTAACATTAAACATAATCATTTAGCATCAAACATCAGCATTAAGCATCAAAATAATCTCATACTAAATCTGCCCAGATGTCAGCCTTACTTGGTGATCGCCTTAGTAAACGATCAGATGTGTGTTTGTCCGTCTTTTCCTCTGGATCACGTTGAGCGGGTCCAACAGCGCACCAGAGCGTGTGAACCTGTTGTCCTGGCTCGTCAGCTGGGTCTGGATCACGGCTCTGTCCGATCCTGTGTGTAGCAGTGGAGCAAAAAGCAGAGATGACGTCGACATCGGAAGATGAAAGGGATTTGATCGCCTCTTGCTCTTCAAAAACACTGCATGGCTTGCAGTAGTTAACTGGTTATAAACTTGTAATCACTCGAGTACTGAACAAAGCTGAGTTAATACCATGGCCAAGTGGTTAGGATAAGAAAAACTTTTGTTCTTTGTTCTCGTCTGATCAGAAGGGTATCTCTTTCAGCTTTGCAGAAGTGCAGCACAGAGAGGGTGTCTCTTAACAGCACAGGGACATCGCACAGAGAGCCTGGACTTGAAATTGTCTGCTGGTTTTGTTGGTAAGATGATGTCATTGGTCGCAGGTTAACCAATGGTAGCTGAAAGCTGGGTCCATGGGCGGAGTTAAAATCCAGGTGTGAAGTACCTGGAGGATTCTGGGAGGCAAAGTCTCTTAAGGACTCCCTTTGTTCCTTAAAGTGAGAAACAGCGGTCTCGCCTGTGAGGTCCTACAACAGAATAATCAAAACAAATCATCATTTACTGTCTCAGGTGTTTGTACCTGTTAAGAACACATCAACAAGTGGTGCACCATGAGCAACAACCCAGAAAGCAGTGTGCCCTGAGCTCATTTTGTTTCAGATTTCAGCCACTGTCTATTATATATCAACATCCATCTCTTTGCACTGTACTCATAAAACTGAGTGGGTGTGAGGTGGCGATATGGTTGGTTTAAACATGCCATAAGTGCCTTTTAATTTATCATGGTTGTTCGTATGGTTTGTCTATTATACTGGCAGGCACGAGGCTGTTGATAAGACTGCAACTCACCCTCACCTGCCTTAGAAATGGCCTGCTGGTTAACAAGCCTGTCCCGTTATCAGAAGGTCACTGGATTCAAATCCTCTGTAATTTGGAAGTACCTTTGATTAAGACACTGAACATCTACTGTCTTGCTTATTATTTGTTGATGTAGATACACATAAGCTAAACACCTCAAATATAAATGCAGTGTTCTAACAGGACTTGTCAGCGTGTCCAAGCACCATGGTGGCTTTGCAGTTATAGCGACTGTCCCATAGCTGAAAGGTCACAGGGGCAATCTCTGCCACTGCCAATGTGTCCATCAACAGCCTTGTCGCTTGTTAAAGTGCACTCAGGCAAGCAGCCCTTCCTTTCTTCCCTACTTTTTCTTTTTCTCCCCCTCGCTCCTTGTTTCCTCCTGGTGAATGTCCCTCTTTCAAAACCCATCCTTCCAACTTGAACCAATCCATCAAATCAGTATCAGCCCGCATGCTGACCTTATTTAGATGTGACAGATCCCCCATAAAAATGTAAGCATTACATTTGCTGCAGTGAACTCATTTTGATGGGTTACTGCTGTCACTCATCACATCTGGCATGTGCCTCACATAAATGCATTTTAATGTGAAGGCAGTAGAGTCCTTTACTGCGAAGTCGGATGTGTTAACAATGCAACTGCGGTTAGGTAACATTAAAAAAATTGGACTTGATATGTTTTCTCTAAAAGTAAATTTTTTTGTAGGAAGTAGTTTTGAAACATTGCAGCACTGCAACAAATGCTTATTTTAATTATCAACAGTCAGCCAAATATTTTTACAATTTATTTGGACCATAAAATTTTGAAAAATGCTTGTCGCAGTTTCCCAGAGTCCAAGGTGACGTCTTCAAATGTCTTTTTTTGTCCAACAGTCCCAAAACCCAAAAGTATGAGGTTTAATATCATAACATAAGAATATCATAAGAATTTCAGCTATATTTCCTTGAAAAATTATCAAAATAATTTTTAGGTGATCAACTAATCTAATAATCAACTAATTCATGTGGCTCTAAAACACAGCATGAACTTTGGATTTTGCTACGTCTTCAGCGAAGTTCGATAAAGGTGAATGTCTCAGAAAACGAGGACTGACATCTCATCCACAGTGAACTTTTAGCAGTTGGAGGTTGAATTATTTCCATGCAGAGAGGAAGGATCATTCAGATTTCAAATTTGTACAGGGATCACTGGTTTTGTATTGGTACTCAGTATCAAGCCCAAAAGCCCAAAAAGCCAAAAATGGTTAAAGTTAGGTCAAACCGCAAGTCCAGGGGTTAAGACAAAAACTTTCTAAGATGGATAATTGGACAGTATTGGATATATAAAGGCCCACCCATTTCTACTCTGTTTTTTACAGTAACTCGCTGGGCTTCACATATGCCGGCTGCCAAAAATGCCTCATTGTACATCCGGTAAAACACGGGTTGCACAATCTTGGGAGTGACTTAACTGTAGAGTGGCTGACAGCGAGCAGTATTTTGGGTTAAAGTTGAAATCACTTTGCCTCTGCTTCAGCAACATTTTACAGGTGCACTGTGACTCTAAATATACATGTGATAAACTGTAGTCATCTGCTTGGCAGGCAGTAATAGTCGCTACAGGACCATCATGTTTTTGTAGATGTTGGCTTTCTGAAGAACATTCTGTAATGGGAATCTTACCAGGGGTGTTTCGGGTCATGGCAGCTCCTCACCACTGGCCATATGGCCACAATCAAGCCGAAGCTAATGTGCCAGCTGTCAGCTGTATAATATGTTTTGCGATACCCAGAATTCCTGATGGATGTGACCTAGTGGCTCAGATTGGGCTACTGTTTGACCTATGCATACAAAATGTTCTGTAGTTAAGAAATATAACATTTTTATTTCACAGAAACAATAATTTGGTTAAATAAGCTTAGAAATAAGATTCTGTTTGTTCTGTTTAGTATCGGCTTCATAACACATTTACAGCCAAGAGTCTGGAGGCAGTTGCACGGTGATGCAAAAACACAAACATACAACAGAAAGACATGTTGTCATAATCTGTGTAGTTAAAATAATAAGAAAAAAGCTGAACAAAGAGATCCATAAATATGCTTTGTACTTGTTACTTTTAGTCTTTTTATTTATTAGTAAAGCTCGACAGTGTTATGATTGTGTTAACTAAATCTGCTGCTGTTGAGTCATCAGGCAAATGGGTCGGCAGCTGCTGAGACAGAGCTGTGTATCTTGAGTGTGAGCTGCAAGGAGAAAATACAGATGACTCATTCCAGCTGATACATGCCTATGGCCACGTCTCTTGACAGGGTACCCGAGGTAGTTAAAAATCTGGTTCAATATATTGCCACCCACTCTGTCATTTCTTTATTTGTGTACAGCCACAACATACATGCAGTGTTATGGCACCTCCATAACTTCACACCATATTGTACTTTTGTTTATCTGCTTTGTCAAAACTCTGTGTGTTGTGAATCATTACCTGTCACGGCGCGATACTTGTGTACACATGCTTAAGCCCACTCATGGAGAACAGAGGGATTTCTTTACAGATGAGATGTAGCAGGGGAGCCGCTCTGTCATGTTGCAGTGGCTTCTGGGAGCATGCTGTTTTTTCATCTGCTGAAAGGAAAGGGAAGCCTTGCTGAGAAAAAAAAAACGAGACACTTTAATCTGGGCTTTTCAGTCCAAGCATACAACATTTATTAATGCTGCTACACGAATGTTACAGTTGAAGTAAAAGGATTTCATGGCGTTGGACTTTTTGGCACTTTTGCTTTGCTAGACAGTGAGGAGTAACACAAAAAATGGGAGCAAGAAGGGATTACTGTATATGTAGGAAAATATGCAATGGTCTCAACCCATTTCAAGTGCAAGGCAGGGTTCATTTAAGGTTTTAAAATAGAAAGCGTTTGTCATCGAACTTAAAGTATCTCCAAGATCTCCGTTTCATTCTCTTTGGCGGCACCATATGGCGGTAAGCAGTAATTGCAGGTCTGTTTTTGGACCTCACTCGACCTCACTCCCAGAGATCCAAACAGTGTCGCTGTGTGATGTCACGCTAGTGCAAGCAAATTGAAGAGTCTTTTGCGTTAGGTCCGCCCACCCTCTCTGGTGGATCAACCACTGGGGGATGGAAAACATGTCACTAACTGCACTGCTTGTGATTTGAATGCATGGCGGGAAAGTCGCCACCGATTCGTAATAATCATAATACTGCAAGTGCTGCTTTCATCAGCGGGCCATAGGCTCAGTCACCATTGTGTTACCTCATTTGGCAATATATAGTGACTAATTAAATATTTATTTTAATGAAAATCTTCGAGATTGTAACTTTAAGGAACAAGGAGCGTGTCTTAGTAATTGTGCTGCTTCATAGTTTAAGTTGTGTGGCGTTAACTTTAATTTGTCAGCAAACCTGTAAACTATTAATGGGAATAAGAAATAGCCAAACATTTTCCAATTGGAGCCACAAATGAATATTTTTTCTTTCTAATCACATTTCCCCACATTTCCACGTTTCCCCTCACCTGAACATTACATCAATGTTACAGCAACAGGAATCTGCAGTTAGTGTCACACTTCTTAACGCATGAATCACATGCTGCGCATTAAAGACGAGGGGGTTAGCTATGGCTGTGACTGCTCCCTCATCTCTCAGAATCATTTAATCTCTGCATGACATTTATATCCCTCAGAGACCTTGTGTCACCTCAACAAATTAGACTTTTGCATCTGTGCCTCTGCTCCCCGAGCTTCAGCTTCAGCTTGCTATTGAACAGCGCCCATGACAAAGTGAGAAAACTGCAGAATTCAAAACACACTACTGCACTGGCATTACAGCTCAAGAGTCGCATGAAGTAAAGGGCACTATACAGTATATTTTGCTCTTTGTCGTCACTGCAACTGAAAGA
Source organism: Scomberomorus guttatus (assembly GCA_038419695.1). NCBI lineage: Eukaryota > Metazoa > Chordata > Actinopteri > Scombriformes > Scombridae > Scomberomorus > Scomberomorus guttatus. The sequence continues at coordinate 18,634,101 of CM076454.1, read as the reverse complement.
AATCTGAGGCTCCATATGCTGATGGTGAAAAGTACATCAGTATGATACACCAGCAAATACAGAGAAACCTATGAAAAGTTTAATGTTCTGCGTGATGTGTAGATGGAGTTAAACTACAGTAATGCCATATTTCTGCAACAACTATTGCAAAAATGCGCTACCACACCGATAATTTGGAGGAGTAAAAATGTTGCTATACTTCAGATCTACCAGTGCCTCAAAAGATTGCATAATCTCAGCCAAAAGCAATAATCGTCAGGCCATCAAGGTCTGCTGAATTACTAGTAGGGGACTTGTTTTTCCCTCCAGGTACATCTGGCACAGGTAACTGCTGGGCAGTTAAACCATTCCTTTAAATACTTGACTTAACAAGATTAAAGTGAATGGGTTCTGCCTTGTGGCTGTGCACTGACTGTCATGTGAAACTGAGATATCCCTGATAACTCTATGAAATCTGACCATTAGCTGCTCCTGGTCCACACCAGTCAGGTTATTTCAGCTCTTCTTGTGTTTTACTTCTATTACTGTAACACTGGTGTTCACCTTGCATATCCACCATGCATACGCTGACCTATTTACAGTCCACTCTGACCTCCTGGGTATCCTATCTCATGTAGGATACAGAGGAATGAGAGATCGGTATCAGGCCCAACCCGCCCCTCTTCACATCACATGACTACCCTCCTCCTCAGCCGCCATTCTTTTCCCCCCTCTCTGTTAATTAAGATTGTAGATGTGATAATGTATTAAATATGCACAGCACCTCTCATCTAAGAATATCTTGTCACAGCGAGGAGGGGGGGAAAGAGGCATGCTTCCTTTCACCAGTGGCTGCTCACATGGGCATTTGTAATGTGTTTCAAACTATCATCACTAAAACCTCAAAACTCTAGGTCAAGCTAGGCTAAACAATCTATTCTACCAAATATATATATTCTACCAACCTAGTATAGGATCATGAACTATTAAAATGAATGGCAAAGCTATGATTCAGTATTTTCTTTAAAGGATTTATGTAAGATATTACATGATGCCCCAGTGTGATGCAGTACTTTATAGGGTTAACGTTTTCAAAAATGTGAGACGTAATCCTGTATGTGATGAAAATGCTTTGGACATTAATATGGATCAGTGCGGATCCACAGTGAAAACTCATCGCCCACGCCCATGGAGTGAGTCAGTCTGGGAAGAGTGTTTCTCAGCAAGAAGTGAAACGGAGGGTTAAAGCTCAGGTCGTCGCTCCTCTCTTTGATGTCAGGACAGAGATAGAGTATAATTACAGAGTATGGCATAAAAAGGCCCAGCAAATCGCAGTTCATTCTTAATATGCTATGATTCTGTCACTCTCATTAATTACTGGGTGCATTTAAAATAGATTTCATTTTCTCATGACCTGAGTCCAAAAATACAGTCCTGTCAACTACACTTTAATGCAACGCTCTGAATTAATCCAGGGAATGAACATCTTCACAATGACATTTCTCCATCATTTACTGGTGAGAATTCCTCTTGAACATCAATACTATAAAGTTTAAGCATAGTTTCAACTCCCTCTGTATTCAGTTAAAAGTAGATTACACTGTGCAAACATATTGTTTAAACAATTTCCCATTTAAACTCGATGTCAAGTGGCTTAATCAGTTGAATGTTAAGGTCTCCATATTTTACTGAAACTAAAACATAGCAGGACACTTTGTCAATATTCACTTTGACTCACCCAAAGATGAAATTGAGTGCTACTATTAGACTGGCAATTTACTATAATAACCTCTAAGTGTTATAAAAATGAACAGCTGAAGAAGTCATTGTCCTGACTGGGCAGCTATTTCAGTAATTTAAAGCCCCACCCACAGGTGTGCAGGCTTTATCTGTCAACACACTGTTCAGTGGTTATTGCAGTCCACTGAAGGAGTTGTGGGCTTGTTCTGCTGAACTACAATTGCAAAACTGACCCAAGATTTCATCCTTGCAGTTTAACTGATTTCCTTGATGTCTAGCACTCTACTCTATGTACATGACTGCATCTCTTACAGAGGGAGATGTAAAGACAAGATAACAAATATTACATTGCACTTTAATACTACTTTGAATTGAAAATTTTATTTCTATCAATATTTTATACCAGATGGATCCTGAAAGCTGAAATCCTTTAAAATTACAGTAGGTACAACCCAGGATGTGTTTTAGGCTCAAGAGGAATTGGCAGTGATACAATCTAAGCATTTTTTATTAGGCATGCTAGCGGCATGGCTCTAGGGAGGGCAGTGTCAGCCTGCCTGTCCGGTTGAGTCCGTCAGTTCACCACTTTGCTCAAGATTGAAATATCTAAACTACAATTAAATGGATGGGCATGAACTTCTGCACAAACAGAAGATGAATCCTACTGATTTTGGTGATTCTCTGACTTTTCCTCTAGTGCCACCTGCAGGTCAAAGTTTTCACTTCAACATATCTTAACATCTATAAGGATGAATGCATTCATGGTTCCCAGATGATAATCCTAATGACGGTGGTGATCCCCTGACTATGTATTTCTTGGCTTCGGCCTCTCAAATGTGAGGATATCCTTTTTTCCCTTTGCTTTTCTGTTTTACATAATTTAAAATTTAATAACTTTGGGTTTGACCTTTTGGTGATGGACATTTTTCACTGTGTTCACATTTTATAGACAATGATTATTTGACTTATCAAGAAAGCAATATGCAGATTAATTCATAGTGAAAATAATCATTAGTTGAGGCCTTCATTTTGTTTAGTTTTAGTTTTCAGTGCAGGGTAATTTTATTTAAATCATATGGATATTGATGTCAAGTTATATGGAGCTTTTGGTCAAAATCAAATTAGATTGTTCTGTAGCAAAATTAGATTTTGGTAACAATAAAAATCTGAAAACATCAATGAAAAAAAAACAGATCCTCACGACTGTATGTGTGATGTGATGTTTGAGGATAGTGAGTCAGTGCTACTGTCGCCAGCTGGAATAACTGTGTATCAAGAGTCTCAGTGGAATAATAATGCATTAAAACAATGCGGCCTGGTATTGATATTGCAGAGACAGTGTAGAGAGAATATGAGTATGTCTAAAGGAACAGATTTGCCATTATGGCCCCTGACATTTAGTTAGCCACTAATCATTGTCATTTGTGTATGTGTGTGTGTGATCTTTAACAGTGATAATCATTGCTATTCACCTTTAAGCACAACCAAATCAAGTTATTGTGTCTCTGCTTTCATTGTAAAAATCATTGAGGAGTCATGGATTAATGTAATGTTTCAAATAGTGGCTTTATTTACCTTTAGGGATTTATTTAATATGGACTATTATTTTAATTCCAGTTTCTTTTTATTTTACATAATTTTAGTAAGAAGCCTTGCTGTTAACTGATCTGCTCACATCTCCAGTGTTTATATGCTGTCGCTGCTGTTTGCCTTTCATGCACACTCAACATTTACTTTATGTTTACCTGTTGTCATGGTGAGTTCAGCATAATGCACATTTCTACTGCATTATTTCCATCAGTACAACATAGTCATACATTATTAGCCTGATAATGAGACTGAATTGCCCAGTTTGACATCATGTTTACGTTAGCTGTTTTCTGTTGGGTGGTGTGTTTGTCTTATTGTTTCCATAAATATGCCAATTTAGTCAGTTAAGAGTTGTTATTTCTGTAAGTTGACTTATAGCTACATCAATCTCATCCACTCTTGTCACCATTTGTTCAACAACTATCGAATGGACTGCCATGAAATTATGTACATCCATGGTGCCCAGAGGATGAATCCTATTGACTTTGGTGGTCCTCTGACTTTTCCGCTAGCACCACCAGCAGGGCAAGTTTCATTTATTCTGTGAAATATCTGAACATGTAAATATCTCAATCACCTACAAAGCTCTGATTGGCAGCCTGAATACATCTCAAACTTGGACCTAAAAAAATAACCATCAAAAATACTCTTCAGAAAGAACTCTAAAGAAGAGGTTACAGCATTAATCAGCAAGAACAGAAGAGAATATATTTTTTTAAATCAAAACAACTAGCTAGCTGTCAACTGCTAATTGCTACCTGCCACTGTTACCAACATTTCTAAGGAGAAACTGTACTAACAAAAGGGTTATTTTGTGAAGACAAGAAGAGAAATTAAGGGGTCCTTGTTGGTGGTACTCTCTATCTCCATGAGCTGGTGTGATTGCGGCGTGACCGACGTTTGTGGCGGCCTCTTCATGCAGTTTCTTTGTCCATGTCTACGTCTACGTCTGTGTCATCGTGTGGAGTGCAAGGAGAATATGTCTATGATCGTCTTCGTCTTCGTTTCTTTTGGACATTCATAACAAAGACATTTGCTACAAGACATACTGGCTGGGAGAGCTGAATCAGCTTAGCACACTTGGCCTGCTACGCCCAGTGGGCCCAAAGGAGACTGCGGCCTTGCCAGAGAGGAAACATTGAAAGCGGTGTGACAGGACGCAGAAGCTGGGCAAGCACGGAGGAGTGCAAGCTAGGCTAACTGCTGACCTATACAAACCGGCAAGTCCAACAATCATGCTGGCTAATGTTGTTCTCTGGACAGCAAAATGAATTATATAACCCCCCATCAGTGCTGGTCACTCGAACTGAAACATGCACTTTCTCTCTAAATTCACTTTAATGCGCTGTGCTGCTAACTGTTTGTTCTTTTTTTTTTTCTCTCTCTCTTGGGATTTATATGTTTTTAGCGTTTTTTAGGGGAATTATTAGACGTACTGTATATCTTTCTTTGTATCCTTTGTGTTGTTGCACTGCTGTGGGCTGGGAGGAACCGCTTTTCTTTTTTTTTTTGTATGCAAGTTCACAAGAAAATGACAATGAACTAAATCTTGACACCAGACCTAAGTGAATCAGGTTGAATGAAGTGATTCAGAGGTCTGAAGCCAGGCCAATGCCACCCTCACCACACCTGCTGTGAGTCTCTCTTTTTTAACAGAAACAATTCTCAATCATTAATTAACTCACATCAGTAACCTGCACATATTTTCCCCAACAATGTCATTATTTCTAGCTGAATTTATCCCTGTTTGAAGCTGTTTTACCTTTACCACACTGTCCAAATTGGCCACGATCCAACATTGCCTTTGCAGTCTTTGTGCCCTCCTCTACTCTGAAATGTGTATCTGTTTTTGTCTTTAATTACAACATCTGCTACAACATAATGCTCAGGTCAGGGACATTTGTAAGTGATGAATAACAGGAACACCAGCTTTCTGTAGCCCCTCTCTATTTGTAAATGGCGGTGTGTTATGTAGACAAATTATAATAAACTACAAGATTTTTGTTGAATTCTGGACATGCAGTCCACTCTGGAAATGCTGTGGAGGATAACACTGTCAAATTGAGTGTGAGAAAAATCTAAATTCAGAATTTTCATTAACCAGTGGTGTTAGCCCATGGCTTTTGTGGTGTTGGTTCTCAGAGGTGTAAATCACAACAGAGACATGGATTCTCTCACTTCTGTGTGGATCCAAGCGCGATCCCGAGGCAGTGTTTATCATACAGTACAATGTTCATCAACAGTACGATAGCTGTGAAACAGATTTGCTGGGGGTGAAGCGTTGGCAGACATCTCCGAGATACACTGGCCTTAATTGGGCAGATAAATATCACAGGCTGCACTTCCCAACCCTACAGCACAATTGCATACATCACCCTGAATCCAGACTGACCACCAGCAGTAGGGTGCCGCCTGGCTGTCTCATCCCCAAAATCCATTTGATGCCCAAAGTGCAATTAAAGAGCAGTGAGAGATTTCCTCCCTTAGCCCCCTTCCTTGAATTTTACTTGTGTTAGGTTCCAATTGTATATACCCTCCTGCTTTGTTAGAGAATCCAGTGGCCATCTTTATTTATAGACCTAGACTGACATGGCTGAGGAAATATTATCAACGATACAAAAACCAGGCGAATCAGAGAAGGAACACTTTCTTATTTTAAATGATCAGTCACTGATATTCTGTATGAACATCATTATTTAAACAATCAAAGCTCTAGAGTAACGCTGTAAACAAATAGCAAGAACTGACATCTATATTCTGCAAAGTACAAGCTCAGGGTTTTTAATAATGAGCAATTTATTGAATATTCATGACTTTGGCCTTTCCAAAGACCTCAGTGGGTACGCATTGCCCTGTATTACCTACATGTTGTTCCGTCCAAATCTTCTCCTACCACCCCGGCAGGCGGATCGTGAAGGAAAGTGGTCGATACTGGGCACCATCAGAGAATGAATGTGGCAGCTGACGCACACAAAGAACAATACACATAATGCATGCACACGCCTTCAGAGTTTGTGGGTGTGCACAGACGCACATAGCACACAGATGCACTTAGACACTGACACACACTCTGAGAATAATCACTAATACTTTTCAGCACTTCAGCCTTGAATGTTTGGCAGCCATTGCTATTTATCATGGACTTATATGACTCAGCAATGAGAAATAAATCAGGATAGAGAGAGCAGAGAAAAAGAGTTTGAATGAATGGATGTGTTTAGATACTCATTCCAAAAATCTTCTTTGTGCCTGGACAATTCAGCGCTCTTACTGGAAATTCAGGACTCATTTCTACCCAATGACCCAAAGATACATATTAATATTTTAAGGTAATAGCTTAAGAGCTTTTGCTCTGATGATGATGGGCCCTCTAGAAGGCCAAACTAGGATGTTTTAAAAGACACTCATAACTATCAAGGGCACTTTGAGAAGTATGAAAATTGACAGTTTTTGCGCCCAAAAAGGCTTTCCACATCTCTAAGAATTCATTTCCCAGCAGCAACTGGGAAGTTTCAATAAAACATCTCTGAAAATGCAGACTCAAGGCCGTGTTTTGTATGGATGATTGCTTTATACATCTAATGTCTGCAATTAATAAAGCAATAGATTAGCGATGGGAAGATTCACCAATTCGCTTCAGTGCACCAGCATAAACGTTCACGATGCAACTGTCCCAATTAAAAAAGTGTGCACCGGATACAGTTTGAGGTTGAAGCTGCATTGCATCGTTTCTAACATCTTTGCATCGGGAAAAGCCGATTTATTTATATATAATTATTAGTAGAGATCCTTTGCCTTTATTGTTTAGAAATGTGACCGATAATTTGTGACCAATAATTTGATATTTAGACTGATTCCTTCCCTCTAAACTGTTTCTCAAGCGAGCTAGCATGCTACAGCTAAGTGTGCCGCCAAAACGTTCAGATGGAACTTGTGCTCGAGAATTATTGTTCTGATGTCAGATGTTTCATGCTAAACATGGTAAAAGATCCAAAATGTGAGGTGAGTGTATGTAAAAATGCTCCCTGAAAGTCAGTAACTGCAGTGTTTGTGTTTTGTCTGTCTTGACTTAGTACATATTTGAAGTAACACTCACTGAGCCGAGCTTTTTTCCTAGGACTGGGTATCTGCTTGCTGCCAACTGCTCTCTCCCCATTAATCACGACCCGGGTTCTAAAGTTTGAACTTTGACCTTTAATGCTGCATCAAGGCTCAGTGACAGATGGAGACAGAGCTTTGTGTCCTCACATCAGATCATCCATTTCACACACACAGGCCTACACACACACACGCGCGCGCGCTTGCACAGAAACACTCTCCTCACACATGGAGAGCTGAGATACACAGAGGATCACCCATAGCAACGGTCGTTTGGTCACAGGCTGATATTTCCTTGTTGGAAAGCAGTGTGCCCTCAGTGTTTCATTTTGACAATAAATTATTTGAAATAAGCCATGCGTGTGGCCGCGCCTATCAAAGACACTTTGTTGCCAAGCTGCTAATTGAAAAAGCAGTGATCTTCCTTGAGAGCAAAAGGAGAGTGGCCCATGCAGAGGAATTTTGTTTAACATAAGCAAGATGCCGAGGCTGAAAGACACTGATTAGCATGAATAAATTAGAAACTATTTCAATAAGTGGGTGATAGCTTATCTTTGAATTACATGCCCAGTGCAGCTCTCCCATTGAAGATTAATTGCCTCTCACAAGGTATTTCGAAAAGTTCATTTTCATCAATTGATTTCCCTTAATTCATGAATTCCCCTGAAGTGCATGAAATTGGTAACAAGCTCTCAATAATCACGCTTTCTGCATCGTTAACCTCATTGGCAATTACTCATCATATGTATCAGTTGTGACATTTGCGGAAGCATGTTATTTTTGCACCATTAGGTCATGACAGGAATATTATCATAAACTAATGGTTAATTACAAGTCGAACAAAAATGGTGTTCATAGTGTCCTCAGATTTCTACAAGAAGCAGAGCTTGTTTTCATCATGTTCTTATTCTTTTTCTTGCTTATCAGCCTGATCAACTCATTATCTGTCCAAATAACTTTAGCCAGACCTCCTACACCACACACAAACGATGAGTATTGAAACCATGACTAATACATACTCATACAAAACCTAAACTTTCACACTTTAAATTTTGATGTTTCCTGTCAGTCGAAACTGTCCCAGCAAATAACCAAGAACCAAGACGCCCTGACTATATGACTGTGGCAACATCTGTATATTGAAGGCTCGTGGTAGAATTGTCCTGTATTTTCTCTTTCTCTAAAGCTATCAATACCTCACTAGTACATTATTGTTACCACAGTATTGGGGTCATTTCTGTTTCAGTTAGACAGGATTCTGCCTTGAAGCAAAAAAAGTGGGCCACTGAAAAAAAAAAAATCAATAAAAGAATATGACTTCAGGGTTACAACGAAAATAATGGGCATAGATTTTACTGTAAGAATTTATGCCAGGTGCATTTACAGTGATACCATGAGGTGTAGTTGCTTGTTAAGACGCAGCAACAAAAATAACATCTAGGTCACATCTACACAAAAAAGCTACAACAGAGGAATTCCATGTTAAATACAACAGTTTGTATTACGTAGGACACAATTTTATCACTCAACACCAATCTCTGATCTGTTGCAACAGAAGCCTGTGCTACTTGACATACAGTATGTCATACTGTACTGTTCCCACACTATCACACGCTATCATTGGACCCTGAGGCGAATGTCTGCAGTACATTAATAGGGTAAATCACTGAATTCATCATACATAATGATACCATTATGGAATAATGTTCATCAGCTAATGTGCACTTGCCGGGAATCTATTTGTGTCTTAAGCCGTTTGCTGTCTGCCGCCACTCCTCACATCTCAATTCTTTATTAACCTGCTCAACATCTTAGCCACAAGGCGATCTTAGAATATGAAGAGATGCCAAAAACAGACAAGCAATAAGGGTTGATGAGGTTTTATGTCTTGGCCCTGCTTTTCCAGCACTTAGTCCACCTCTATTGCTGTTGGGCTCAAATAAATGGAAAGAAAAAGAAAACATCCCTTTTTCTGAGCATTTTTATTGCTTTTTTATTATTGGTGTATGGGTTTGTGTGTTTTTCTGTTGAAAATGATTGAGATTGATATATTTAATAACGCTGTGAGAGAGCAGCAGGTGATATTGGAGGTAAAGCCAGAGTGACTTTCAAAGTTTATGGGCTGAGAGTGAAATACTGTGTTATTTGTTTGAAAGCACACACACTGCAGGCAAACACACATGTGCATGCACTCATGCACACACGTCGACACAAGCACACATCACTGTCAGTCTTTATATCCAAAAAGTCAACACATTACACATTATTGGAGACATTATAAGTTAACTGGCTGAGCCTTAAGGCCATGAAATAATGGCGTGACAGACAAAGTCAGCTATCTTTACAGTAAAAAATGCAAATTGCTAAATTGGAGGGCCATGGTTTTTACAACCACTAAGGTTATGTGTTACTGTCACAAATGCCTACAGCACAAATTTCTCTTTCTACTTGGTTGAACTTTTCCCAAAGTTAAGTACTACAAATGATCTGCGCCTGCTTTATGACACTGCAAATGGAGGTAATCCCTTTGAGTAATATAATCTGTCACTGTTTATGTTTAGTTTCCATGTCTGACACCTAATTAACGGACTAGAATTTGGTTCTTTTTTGCTGCCTGCAGTGAGGAAAGGGAATTGAAAACCTTTAGGAATAGCCGTGTGGGAACTGTCTCATTACTGAGGTGTATATTACACCCTACAAACACAGATATATTTTACAGGTTTATTATAATCCATCTATATCAATGTCATCTCTAACAACCTGCGGTTTGGGGAAGCTTTGGAGTTGGTAATTTTAGAATTGCAAGGAGCTACTCAAAGATCTCCCCAGGATTTCTTCACTATATCAAGCAGAGCTGAAAAGTAAAACTCAAATCTGCCCCTAATCCAATTTTAAAGTGCTGCGTGTCATTGATTAAAGACGATCTGTGTTCAGATCAGGAAACATCTGCGTTTTAATAAGACCATTACATCTTATTGTGTTTGAACAGGAAATATGCCCAGGGCAGTTACAGCACCTTCGTTCATTTCATCTGTTTGTAGGATGATGGTGGACAAATGCAGGACTTGAATTACAGAAAATGAAGGACTCTTTTTCTCACCCTCATTTCCTCCCTTTCAGCTCTTGCTGACTCCTCTACCTCCCCTACACCCATACTGCTGTCCGTTACAACAAGTGGCTGGGCTTCTCCTCTGTGCTCTAATTGGAAAGCTGGATGGCAGTAGGTTTAGCCAGTAATGGGGTCCTGCAATTTGGTCGCAATAGTCAGCCTGGAGAGGCCTGTCAGAATTCATAGAGTTCTGTGTATCCCACTCTGCACCTCCAGAAGAAAACCCCTGCATTTTAATAGTGCAGCTGTAGCATTTCTGTAATTCACGGTGGCGTCATTAGAGTCTTATTTATTCACCCAAGGCGTCTGCCAGGAGGGAGATGACACCACCCAGATCAGCTGTGGCAGCTCGCTCTCAACACCTCCCGCAGGGCTGGAGAAGGGGAAATTAGAGAGGAATGGGCAAACATGACAATCATAGCATCATTAATGAATTAGCATGTAAAGAAAACAACAAGCTGTGTGTGTAGGTATCGAGGGGAGGGCTCCTGTTGTTGAAGGAGCAGAACAGCCACGACTGTCTCTGATCTTTTGCTGTAAGAGGTGGAGGAGGTGTAAAAGGGATAATATAGAGCAGAGAGAAGTATCCTAGGTAAAAAATAATAGTAATGGACTCTGCAAGCTTTCAAGGTAATGTGGAAACCAAGAATTTCTCAAGTGAGGATTTTCACAACGTCTAAAAGGCTTTTCACAGCAGGAATGAACATCCATGTGAATAATTTACACCATAGATGTGACCACAGTCGTTCTCTAACCAACTTTAGTCAAGTTTGCCACTTTAATTTAACTGTACCTTATTCATAATTTATTTGCCATGACCACAGCTATCCCCAACAAACATACCAAGTAGTCTAGTTGCCTTAACTTTGAAACAGTAACAATCTGTAAAAAAAATGGCATGATATGCATCTGAAGCACACTGCCAAACATTGCTCAGGGTTGAATGGGTCAATGTATTTGCTATTTTTTCTCTGATGTGTTGGACAAGTGTCTCCAGAACTGCTTTGAACTGTGACTGTGACATCCATGGTATCGGTATTAGCTTAAAGAGGAACATCTGATCTGCTGGCACCTGTAGACTTGATTCCTTTCATCCAATCCTGGTGAATTGTTTTCTATTTTAATGTGAAATGCAGCACAAAAATGCAGAAAATTCTCCTCAGAGCAGGTGTGACCAAATGTTGAATGCTGTGATTCTGTAAGCACAGTTTTTTTACATATTTGCACAATTGTCTCTGAAACACGCTGGTGTAAAACAGCTTTATTCCTGTTAAGTGAGATAATGGTACCTTAAACCACGTTCATTGTCATTATCCTCAGGACGGCATCCTTTCTGCTATGTTGACTTCTTTTTCATTGCCGTGGTTTATAGTGTGTAAACTGAACAATGTGATTCACAAAATCACTCAGACTCATACATGCTTAGAGTAATTTGTCTCATTAACATGTTTGACATCAATAATTCAGTTAGAAATTAGTAAGCAGTTCCACTACTGAGAGCACCTAAAAGTTAAACTTTTACTTGCGCAGCCACCTGGAATTTCAAATAGTTTCTTGCAATGTATCAGCACTGTAACCTAGCAACAAGACTCCCTCTTACTGTATGTAAGATCTTGTTTAGGATGATTTTTTTTTTTTTAATGAGGAACAACAGATGGCAGAATCATGTTGTTCGTATGCATTAGCTGTGTCCAAAGTCACTCTATCACTTGTTCCATATTCCTCAAATAACAAACACCATAACTCGTAGGTGTAGTGTCACTAACTGCCAAGTCGTTGCATTGTGGTATTTTTACCAAAAAGAAGTTAACATGCTATTCCATTGTTGGAATTTCTGAGGGCAATATCTTCTTACCTAAATCTGTTTTGTTGAATTTACAACCAAGTCATGCCACAGGTCTAAATATGATGGTGTCTAACTACAATAGTTTCTAAAGACAAGGAACAAAAGAATGTGTTATTGTCTGGTGAATAAATGACTGTTCAGTAGTTCACAGAAATCCCTATTCCATAGATGGTTCAAGTTTTTCCCAACTTATTGTTTAAAGTTTGCCTGTTTCTATTGATCTTTTATTCTGTTTCTTGGACTTGGTTGTTTCTCTGCTGGAGCAAACACAGTTATACAATACTGTAAAGCCACTGAGCTACAGCAGGTCTGAGCTGAAAAACTGAGGGCTCTTCATCTGAACTTTTGAAAACCTCTCAGTCCCTGCCAAGGAGAGATAGGATCAGTAGACAACCCCAACATTTTCAATTTTGTGCTATCAGACACCGAGAAGATGTGTCAACAGTGGGGTCCTACAGCAAGTAAACATAGGAGTCTGACAAGCAATAACCTAGATTCAACATCGCCTCTGGTCCTCTCCCACTGAAGTCCCGCCACTTTCATCTCATTTAGATCCAGATCTGTTGATCAAAAATGACGCCTAACTCCAACAAAACAGAAAACACCAGTGCTGAGAATGTTTGCCTGGGCACTCACTCATATCGTTGAACGTTATGCTTGTGTTAGGATGGGTCAATACAGGCTGGGGTGGTACAATTTTTTAATTATAGAAGTTTGTTTTTCCTTAAGCCATAGAGGTTCAAGTTATATGAGAACGGATGCTTTTAATTATGCATCATCCTGATGGCTATTGGTCCAAAAAGAGAACATGTTGGTGGGTCTAAAGAGGAAGTAGGGAAATTGTTGAATCAACTTTTCATTTGTTAGTTTTTTAGCTGGCATCAGGGGGGATCACGGGGTAGAATAGTTGAAAAACCCCAGACGACTGAGAAGTCATTACTGTATAGCACAGTCTACTGCAGAAAAACTTCCTCAGAGATTCAAATCATGCTGATTAAAATAGTGTCTCATAAGCCTCTATGTGTATGTGTGTGTGCACTCACGTGCTTGCATGTGTGCTTATTTGAATATGCCTTGAATAATGCCTTTGTGGGTGGCTGCATGTGTGTCTGTGTGTTTTGAGCAGCCTAAATACCGAAGCTTTTAACATCAAAGCTCCAAGAGGGTTTAAGTGCCCAGAAACTTGCCAATTATGATTGTAAGTGATGTCCAGCAGGGACTGTTGATGAGCTGCCCTCAGTAGAAAAGAACTTCACTTTTCTTTTTCAAGAATATGCTGTTTAAGGACTTTGTTGGATTTGTGATACACAGCTTCTAAACCACCAACCAAGTGTAGCCTGGATCCAGACCTGAGTCCAGTCATTGCCCACATCCCAATTTTTGTTCAGTGATTCGAAAAGGTCAGGTTTTGGTCCTGTGAATAGCTTGAGACACAACTGAGCCAATCAAAGCCTTTATGGATGGGACTAACTGAATGTGCCAAGCGCCGACAGCCTGGGAAATATAAAACATAGTTCAACGGTCAACAACTTAATCGCTGCTCACGTATATCTAACTGTGTTTAACCATAAAATGAAATAAATTAAACATGTCTACGACTTCATTGTTTTTAGAGAGAGTTGAGTTTATTATGCACTGTAAGCACACATAGAATACAGAACACAGTACTGGCTGTACTGGCTGGCTAGCATTTGCTAGCAAGCTATGTCAGCTAACATGTTAGCAACCAATACAATCCAGCTTCTGTCATAATTCTATTTTTCTTCATATTATTAAGGCAAATCTTTAGTCAAATGCTTGTTCCTTTAGAGAAATTAGTAGTAACACGAGAAAATATTCAATTCATGGTAGGAGAATGATGTATTGCTGAAGCTTGCTAATTTAGTTAGCTTGCCAGCCTAACCAACATGTTACTCTCTGTCTGCTGAAAAAAGAACAATCATTTGTCTTGGATTAATTAAAAACAACACCCTTCACTTGTGTCCAGATACATAAAAATAATGGCCTCGTATTTACAGTACCAGTCAAAAGTTTCCCATCTCTCTATCTCTCTACTAAAGGAAGGAATCTCTGTCTGTCTGTCTGTCTGTCTGTCTGTATGTCTGTATGTCTGTATATATGTATGTATGTATGTATGTCCTGCATTGCTGGGGACCCAAGTTGAATTTGGTGTAATTTGGACACACGACACGATCAATAATAATAAACTTTAAATAAACAAAGCGATCAGCGAGCTGCTCCGCTCTGCAGCAGCGGGGCGGGGCTTCAAGGCTCTGGGACTGCATGTCATGAGCACGGGCGGAGCTGTACAACCCTGCCATGAGAGAGAGGAGGTCAGGACATCTCTCTTCATTTGATAAAGTTAAAAGTTAGGCTTTTTTGTCAAAGAACAAAAGCAGAAATCTGTGTTGTTTTTACCTCATGTGTAAATGCTGTGTTTCAAGCATGACAGCTGAGGAGTGAGAGAGAGAGAGACTACTAGACTATTACTTCTTCCTACAATGTAAACCATTCAATTAAATAAGGAACATTTACTTTAACAAGTTCAACTCTGTAATTTCAGATTTCAAAGAGCTGAATGACCTCTCAAAATTAAAAATACTCCTATGAGAAGGAGACAGGGCATATCTTGCTGCCCAATATGTATCAAAATGCCACAACCTGCCGGGCGGTGAATGACCTAGACACACACACAGCATACACGCGCTCACCCACACACAAATACGTGCATAGGAGAGAGAGAGAGAGAGAGAGAGAGAGAGAGAGAGAGAGACAGAGCGAGGACGGGGAGCAGTAGAAATCGTTCTCTGAACCAGAAATCCCATGAATGAGATAAATGACTGACCAATCAGTGATCTGCAGTATTTTCATGTCACCTTTTAGTATCAGCTCAGCTCAAGAAAGGTTTTTTCACATGGTGTGCTCTAAAAAGAGAAACGTTGCGAAAACATAGTTTTTAGGCTACTTCCCACAGGCAGTTCAAAACCAGTATGACTCATATAACCACAAATCTTTTGAGTAAATATACCCTCAAATTATCTGAACTGAAGCCACAGAAAATAAATGATCTAAGAGCCCAATATGTTCAATCCACTTTATTTTAGGATACACATTTTTTCAAAAACTCTCTATTATGTATTTTTATTTTTAAATGCAGCCCTCATTATACTTGAAATGAGAAAAAGATTCACTATTACAGTACTTAACATCTGTGTATAATAGAATGTTAGTTTCTTTCATGATGTTGGTGTATATACTCATTCACAACTTGCATCAACAGTATTCATTTTTATATGCGTTGAAGCAGCAACACCAGAGGCCCATTCTGAACGGGCACGTTTTGAACGGACACTTGAATGAGGAAAGTGTCCAAACTTTTGACTGGTACTGTATGCTAACTGCACTGGCTAAGGCAATCTCTGTGCTGACTGAAAATGTCATCAGAGTGGCTGGATATTACTGATCGGCAAGGGGAAAATCAAATCCCGTCCCCTACAGGGAACATTTAACAAGATGGTAATGTCAGACTGAATCATGGAGTCTGATTCTAAGGTATCTAGAATGATGTTCCCTAAAGTAAGAGATCATTTAAGCCTAGTATATATCTCTTAACTCAAAACTGGAACACCAGCAATTTCTCACTGCAAAGATATCCACCTTACCTTCCTCTTTGGTGTAATATTACATATAGATGATCTTGGTGTATGAACCAGAGGTTGCAAATTTGAAATGCTAATCTTGTTTCTGTTTTTTTTTTTTGTCTGTCCTTTTTTATAGTTCCTCCCAAGATATATGACATTTCCTCTGACATCACGGTAAACGAGGGCAGCAATGTGTCGCTCATCTGTACGGCCAGTGGGAAACCTGAGCCAACCATTTCCTGGAGACACATAACCCCATTAGGTGAGTTCACTTCACCTCTCACTTACCCATGCTAATGAACGGTTGGATGGATAAATGGACGGATGGATGGGTGGATGAATCAAGCGAGGAAATGAGGAAGCGTGGATGGGATCAATAGGTGATAGACTGAGAGGGAGAGAGGACTGGTAGTTGTGCTGTGTTATTTGATGAAGAGATGGAAGGGGGAAGGGAAGGAGTGATGTGGTTGGATGGCTGAGAGAGTGAGAGAGGAGGGAGGGAGGGAGGGAGAAATGGATGACTGTAATAACAATTTCAAGTAAGCATATAGTATTATGGAGAAAGGGGGACTTGAGTTTGAGGTGCTGCATTGATGTTGCCATCCAGCACTGTATATTTAAGGGAAGAATTAATATACCTGTTTTTTAAACAGTAGCAGCTAATCAATCAGCTAATCAATTTTTGTTAACAGGTTTTTAAATGGGGCCAGTTTACACTGACTGACCACCAACTGTAAACAGCTAGAGAGATCAAATGGTAAGAACTAGGCATGTCAGTTTCGGGTAATTTTGCTTTCGATAGACTGACACCCATTAACCGGTAACTAACCAGTAAATTTTTTTTAAAAAGTTGTGATGTAGCTTTTGTTTGTGAGAGCTGTCCAGCAGTCGGTGGTGAGAGCTCAAAGTGTTTTCAATGCGTTTAGTCACAGTAGCTCTCAATGGCATAATGTACTCGGGCTCGAGGTACCGAAATAGCTCTTTCGAACTTTCACCCTCTTCCCAATAGACCAACATGCATAACCAGTCAAAAATATTTTCAGCGGTTAACCGATTAATGGCTAACTATTGACATCCCTAGTAAGAATGTCTAGATCTAACTTAACAGCTAAATCCAAAAATAACTAAACTACAAATATAACTAGCAGCTACTGATGTGTCTACCTCAACCATTTTGATATACTTTACTTAATGAGGCCTGTATAGTTAATGAGACTGTGGCAAACACCACATTCTACTGCAGGCTTAACTTGACCATAAGAGAAAAATAATCTGGAAAAAACACATTTTTGGTATAGTTGGTTTAACACCATGATATGGTGTTAAACCAAGTTTAACCAACAAATGGTCCCTGTAACTCCATGGCCATTATAATTGTTGATATCCATAAATCTCTGTGCTGTTCATCAAAAGGGATGCAGTGAAATTGCATAGGATGCATACGGTGGACTGTGGAGAATGAGTTACTGTAAGGAATGAAATTAGAAAAAGATGATATCTCCTTTTCAAGATGCAATAATTTCTGGAAAAATGATCCATATCCTGTGGGTTATAATCAATATTTTAAAATTAAACATATCTTTGAAATTGTTGCAGTCTTTCTATGTATATCTGCCATGTACTTTTTTCAGTTAGTTAACAAAAAAGAAAAGATATTCCAACCACTGGAAATTGTCACTTGTTCAAGGTAGTAATTAATGTGTCACCAATGCACATTCTGCCACTAAATCGAAGATGTTGATGAGGATAGAGTATTTCTATGTATAAAAATTGCAGTTTTCATCACCGCAAGGATACCTACAATTTGCTTTGGCAGTTGGTAAACCATCATTTAAGGTGCATTAACAAAGAATGTCTTTATTATTATTATTTTTTTTTTTTTAGTTGGCCGCTAGTCTGAGCACACATACACCATTAAGTGCTTTGAATAGTGAATCCTCCCTTTGAAAACTCATTCCAAAGCATTTAACTGTTGCTGCAAAGCCCCCACCCAGCCACTTCCCATCCTCCCTCATTTTCATATTAATGGATTAGAGCATGCTGTGCTTATCTGATAGCTGTGAGGATGACTGCATTTATCTTATGGCTGTCAAATCCTCCTCTCTGGTGTGCTTGCCCTGATTGCGTTAGGGGAGTTTTCAGAAGATGATCAAAAGAGCCATCCTCAGAGTCCGAGTGGCAGTCACTCATTCTACTTTGAAGTGTCCACACTTTGAAGTATGCCAGGGAAGAAATGATATGCTGGTCAAATGAAAGGGTCCAGGACTAAATGTAATCACAGACTGTCTCGAAGCACATCAGAAAAGAAGCCATTTGCCATGGACTCTTTGAGTTGGTTATTGTAGTAAGGGCGATTTGTCCAAAGGACGTGGTACAACTGAAAGGTTGTAATAGGCTAATTACCGATGGAATCGATCGATGGAATTCCATTAAATCTTTTGGATATGCAGAACAGTCCGCTCCAACCAGTGCGTAGGCAACCTGAATATGCAATCGCAGCATATGGAAACATTTATTTCAGTTATGAGTGACCCATTAAAATGTAGCAGACCTGCAATGACCTACCGTGAATGGAGCTACTTGAACTGCCATCAACGCCAAAACACCAAACACCAACAGGTCATTAATTGCAGTGAGGAACTATAGTCATAACTACTTTCTTGTTATGTGGTGTATAAAAATTAGAGCTGCAATGATTAGTCTATAATCAATTAGCTGCCAACTTTTAAATTAATTGCCAACTATTTTGATAATCAATTAATCATTTTGAGTCATTTTTTAAAGAAAAAAAGTAAAAATTCTCTGATTCCAGCTTCTCAAATGTGAATATTATCTGTTTTTTTTACTCTATGTTTCTAGTTTCTATGATAGTAAACTGAATATCTTTGGGTTGTGGACTGTTGGTCTGGACAAAAGCAGACATTTGAGGATGTGATCTTGGGCTTTGGTGGTAAACATTTTTCACCATTTTATAACATTTTATAGACCAAACAACCAATCAATTAATCAAAAAAATAACGGACAATTTTTGTTTATTTTATTTGCATTTTTTTAATGAACAATGAAACCGAAAACACTTTATTTGCTTTTTTTTTCAAAACGATAAGGCTTCTTTCATAAGTCTGTTTTCAGTCACATTTATTAGGTATCACGAGTAACATGAATCGTGCAGCGTCATGATCCGATTGCATCATCCCCTCCCCCAGAGCTGAGATTTTTGGCCATTTGTATTTGGTAGGAGTAATCGCTTTTATTGACATGAGACCAAGCAGGTGAAATCACTATGACAAACATGTCTACATGGCAGGTTTTATTTGCTGGCCTTACTCTCTTCAACACTCAGCCATTTTGGGTGGAAGTGGGTATTTTTCACTCTGTAGATAGTTCTGCTGCAGCAGTCAGTGG
Source organism: Scomberomorus guttatus (assembly GCA_038419695.1). NCBI lineage: Eukaryota > Metazoa > Chordata > Actinopteri > Scombriformes > Scombridae > Scomberomorus > Scomberomorus guttatus. Next base: position 18,614,693 of record CM076454.1, on the reverse strand, counting down.
AGTTTGACAGAATGATAAATTTCCCTGACTGACTGTCAAGTTCCTATTCCCACTCCGACTGTTTTGTGTTTGCATTTTTTCCTTCACTCCCCTTCCTGCCAACCAGCAAACTGCCAGCTAATAATAAACTTTGTGCATCCACTGAAGTGTGGCTATAAACTGTTTATTGAGATGATAATTTAGCTCAGAATCTGTGCATATAAAGTCAATGCATATTCTTCAATTAGAGAGATGCAAACTGAAGCAAGTACTTGTAACATGCAGATCATCTTTGTTGACGCGCTGCTAGGAGGAGGAATGGTGTCAGCATATGTCTGATGCTTAATGTGCTTAAAGAATCATTTCTGTTTTGTGGAACAGTTTAATTAGCCATGTAGAAATTCTGCTTGACAGTGAAGTCCTCAGGAGTTTGGGGTGATTGCTACATGATAAGGGCGTTTGTAACTGGAAAGCCCGCTCGAATCCCCCTATCAGCTGGTGAAATCTGGATGTGCAAAGTGAATGTTTCATGCTCTCCCCACCCTTATCAAACGCTGTCGATGTGCCCTTGAGCTAGGATTCTACCCCCGACTATTTCAGTGCTGCTGCCCGGTCACCAGTTGAAAAGAACTAATGAGAAACAGCCTAGTTGTGTGTATCAATGCAATGATTTCCAACCCTGCAGCTCCTCCCCCAGGCTTTTGATATCTTTAAAACATGTTCTGAATCAACTTGTATGGTTAAATAAAAGTTGAATTCAAATGAGAAATGCCATTAGAAGAAGTACACTGGTAATACTCCCAGAAGCCACTCTGTCATTTTTAATTTAGCTCTTGACATCGCTACTCACTTTACTCTGAAAGCTTACAATAGCTTGGGTGACATGTCAGGCTTTGAGGGTATTGCCTACGCATGGAGTACTGTGCTATGGCTCCTCACCACTATTTCATAGGTCATAGGGAGGGGGGTGAAATATCCTTTAACATAGCCTGTTTCAGTCCGGTTTGGTTGGGTGGATGGCTGGATGGCTGGGCAAAATTGCTTTGATAAGCTTTTTCCATTGAGATTTGAATCCATGGGATAGAAGTGTGACCTTTGAAAAGGCTGACTAGAATACTCAAATACATATTTGATTGCTTCCTGTGATAGGACTCAGCTGGGACACATTTTTCTCTCTCTTTCCAAGCAGCTACTGTACATTTATCAACTGCATACTGTATGTTTTGTTTTGCCTTTTCATTTAAGTGCATGGGTCATATCTTCCCCAAAGCACACCCTGAGGAAACAGACAGCAGCATCCCGTGCATGTGAATGTGTACTGTCACTTACTTAAAGCTTGATCCAACAAAACTTGCTTGGTACTAAGTGGTAACACCATAAATGCATAAGTACAGTAGCACCGTTGTCAGTGGCTCTGTGAACTGTGCAATGAATTATTCAAACTTGACTTTATTTCATTGCTACATACCTGGAGTTGCGCCTGCCATGACGCACTGGAATCTGGCAGCTCTTTAAGAGATGCTAAACAAGGTTTTGGCGGTCTGTTCACCGGGTATCTCTCATTCAGCATGCGGTTCTTTTTCTCATAGGTGTAATGAACTGATGTGCAGTTCAAGAGCTGACACTTGAGCATGTTTTAAACACGATGGGAGGTGAAAGATAAAGAGTTAGGAACTGCAATCCGAATTTCAGATATCAACAGCAGGAGCCGTGTCTAACACTTCCCCATTCAGCTGTTGAGCTGAGTATCGCTAACTAAAGAGGTGCTCAATGTGCACACGCTTTATTGGAGTGTCTGTAACATGATGAATAGTAGACCTTTTTCACTCAAATGTGGTATTGAGTAACTCTCACACCACACATATTTAATGGCAGTTCGCAGTCATACATTTATTTCCAGGCAGTGACTTTTTTAACCATTTAACACTCAATCCCTTTGGAGGTGGTCCCCCGAAATTAAAACAAATGGGCTATTTTTGTTTGTTAGACCCTTGTGATAAGTTTGGACATAAAGTTTTCAAGGATTTATTACATAGTTGGATGGCCAGACTACTTTGAAGGTAGGGAGACACCATATTTTTTTAGTTTCACTTGTATACTTTGCCGTGCAAAAAGACTGATATATTAAATGTTCATATTTAACTTTTTATAGTAGCACTTGGATCACTATATTGATAACCTTGTAGCTATGTATAAACTGATATATCTACATTTGTTTTCGTTACATTTTTTTTCCATTCTTGTTGCATTGCAGCAAACCTTGTAGATCCACTGAATACATAAGCGAAATATGGTTAATTATAAAGTCTGTTTTTTGTTCCTATATTCACTTATTCTTATTGCAGTATTCATGCATTGACCAAGCTCGACAGATTGATTCAATTCCACGCACTGTGGTGGCCAAGACAGTTAATTAAACAATAAGCACAGTTAAGCTGTGGTACGGAGTCAACTTTTTGTTCAGTTGTTACAGACTACAGTGTGTTCCAATTCACTGGTAAAATAGTAGTATTTCATTTTTTTAACTCAAGCCCCCTGAGATAGAGGACCTCATCTACCAGCACTGTGCTTATTTTATTTAGCTCTTATTAACTGCATCTTTGTACTCTACACCTACCAATTTGGGAACATGGCAAGTTTTTGAGTAAAAAAATTTAATCTCTCAATAATGTTGACATATGGCATATTTTGTCTTTAATCAATGCATCATAATGCATAAAACGAAGGTTACGATATTGTAACCCTAGTTCTATAAGCACAGGCGAAGCCCTCTACTGGACTCTATGGGTAATACTCTCCTCCAATCCGGCCAATCAGGATGTGCCTACCAATTATGTGTGTCTCACACAGTATATAAGGCAGCGCTTTGCTGCCGCTCTCATCCCGAAACCACTTCAGTGGAGGGTGTAGGGGCGGCAGGGCTCTGCCTGTGCTTATAGAACTAGGGTTACAATATTGTAGCCTATAGGTTAGTCGCCGGTCATACAACAGACACCTTGCACACCTCATTCCCCAAGTCATCATGGATCACAGTAGAATGCAGGCTTATATTGCCTGTGGGGTACCACAGCAGACACTCATGCCACCCTTTTCCTGAATCGCCCCTGCGAGCATGGACCTTGAAAAGGAGCCCGTCATATCCAAGAGATAGAACCTCATGAATGGACAAGGCATAGACCAAGAAGCTGCTGTGCATATGTCCTTGGCACTCCCCCCACTGAATAAGGCCATTAATGCCGCTACACCACATGTGGAATGTGCTGGGGGGGGGGGGTGTCCTTACCCACCAAAATCCTCATGACAGGGGGAAATAGCTGCAGCCCCTTATCCACCAGGTCTAGTCTCCTTTCCTTGCACCAGCGTTGGAATCCCAGCTTTGTAGCAAGCAATGGTGGATCCTGCTCTCGCTGCTTGGATAGTCTGCACCACCTGTGCAGACAGACCTGCCCACATCAGCCTGTCCCTTTCAGGAAACGAGCCTGGAGAGGTTGGCCCAATGTGGGCAGTGCGCCTACTGAGCCTGCCTCCTGGGACAGGACCCCCCAAACTTGAAGGATGGACCAGGGCTGGGCTGCCAACATCTGGGTCATCTCTGCATACCATGGTGCCAAATGGCAGTCTAGGGCTATCAGGATAACCGACAGCCACTCTTGTCTCACTCTCTCCACCCGAGGAGGAATGAGACAAAGAGGAGGAAAGGCTATCCCCTGAAAGGCGGAATGCAGCAACTTACTGTGTTTCGGTGCCACCTTGATGTAAAAATATGCATTTTTTAGGTTGATGGTGAACAAGTCACCTGGTTGAACCTGATCTAGCAATCTCCTGATGATTAGCATGCTGAATGTCTGCTGGGCGATGCGCTGGTTCAGGATGCGGAGATCCAAAATGGTTTTGAAATCTCCTGTCTTCTTGGGAACAAGGAAGTACACAGAGTAAAACACCTCCTGTCTGTTGTGAGTGGTACTACGCGGCAGTTGCTGATGGTGCTCCGCCCTGCCTCTTCACCGTGGTGTTGCTGTGATCCACCTCTCTGGCTAGAAGAAGGGACGAGCGGCAGATGGCGGCTCAGCTGTGCCTTTTCCTCTTCCAGCCTCTTAAAGCACTGCGTGACATAGGAAATGGACCTGGAAAGACCGTCTGGAGCTATGGGATCTCCCGGGATGTCTTCTCTGTCCTTTCTGTGTAGGGCAGTGAGTCTCAGCCACACGTGACGTAAGCCCACTTTGGCAAGTGACATCACACGCCCTGTGGCAGTTGCAACTTCCTGAATGGGGTTATTCATCTGGCCCAAAAAATGACCCATTCCCAGGATGTCTTCTCTGTCCTTTCTGTGTAGGGCAGTGAGTCCCAGCCACACGTGACGTGAGCCCACTGTGGCAAGTGACATCACATGCCCTGTGGCAGTAGCTACTCCCTGAATGGGGTTATTCATCTGGCCCAAAAGTTGACCCATTCCACCGTGTATGTGTCTAGTGGTGTCTAGTGGCGTATTAGCTGCAGCGACGCCCAACACTCCCAGGTGGTTAGCCGCGGCCAGCTGCGCACCCACCTGGAAAATTTTCTCAAAATATTCCAGTGTGTCCCTATCCTGCACCAGCAGATGTAGCGGCTTCCTGCTCACTGACCAGCCAGCTGGGTGAGGAACCAGGAGGGCTGCAAGGGGGGGCACACCAGGACATTCCTGCACTCTCAGGAAGGAAATCAGTCCTGCGAGTTGGTGACTTTGTTTTCAGAGGCTCTTTCCAGCTAACTGGTTTGGGCAGGATAGGCAGGGGCAGTGTGAGCCCTACACGCTACACCGCCACAGCCGTAACCTCCGGGAAATCATGGCAAACTGAAGTCAGAGATGGATTTCCGAAGGTCAGAGATGTTGCAGACACACAAGAGGGGATAACATAATTGTGTGTCTGTGAAGCCACTGGGGTAGTCTCCGCTGAGGCGTCTGTCGGTGGTGAGGCGCTGGACGAAACGGGAGACTCCTCATCAATGTGGAGATCTATCTCCAGCTCTGGATCGCTCTTGTCGCAGCGGAGCGAGATGCCAGCATTGAAACAGAGGAAGTCCTCGGCATTAACGCAGGATGGCTGCATCATGCAACTCTCTGCGTGGTCCTGATCGAGGTGAAGCAGAACAGATGTCCGGTGGCGGCGGCGATGAAGTTGGGGCACGACGGGCAGGAACGAGCTTGCTGGAACGGCGACTCCATCCGTGGAAAGGTAAGATCAGTGAGCAGATTCGCCATCGCTGAAGTGAGAAGGATGAGAGCGGCAGCAAAGTGCTGCCTTATATAGTGTGTGAGACACACGTAAGTGGTAGGTGCATCCTACCAGCTACGTACATGCAGATTTCAGTGGGCGATTGCGTGCATGTAATTGGAGGAGAGTATTAAGAATAGAGTCCAGTAGAGGGTAGAGCCCTTTGTGAACAAATGTTTTCTTTGGTCACACTGATTACTTAATTTTTCTCTTGAGCTTGTTACTCAGTTTGCTTATTTGTCATTTGAAGTATGCTACCCTTGGCCTTGTCTAAGCTATTTTTCTAATCACACAGTCACATAGATCTCAACCCTGCCAGGTCCAGCACCTGAAAATGTATGTCCCCGGCTACAGTGCATTTGGCTAAATATGTCAGCACAGAAAGTAACATTGAGGAAATTCTACGGGTCACAGAGGTGGCAGCACATGCAATCAGACATGATTTAAGGCTCCTTTGGCCCACTTCCACTCTCTGGATTTTAGCGGCATCAGACTGACAGCCAGGGTGAAGTGTGGGGGTTATGTATCAAGGCAGACTAACAGCCTGTTTTTCAGGCAGACCCTGCACATAGTGTGATTCTACCCCTAGTTCTGGCCCACACCTTGAGTTGGGGCCAGAAGGCAGCAGTGCACAATGTAGCAGCGTGGGTTGTTCTTCATTTTCGGGAGTTAAAAGGATAAATTGATGTAAAAAATGCTGCTCTATGCTATAATGGATTCTTCAGTGATGCCTGCCCTATCTGTGTATTGCAGCCCTGAAGGAAGTGTACTCACAGCTCCCCTACACAATGTGGGAAATTGCTTACTGCAACGGCACTTAGCCAGCATTGGCACTGAATGCAAAATTAACCTTGCTATGATTTCTTTAATTTGCTTGGAGTGACATCTCCCTCAGGTGAGAAGGCTTCTGTCAGTTTCTCAAATATCTCTCAGCACGCACTCACACACAACTCATGTTAGGTCCCTCAGTGGTTTTCTGTTACTCACACCAACAGAGGAGGTTATTTTTCCCCGAAGGAAAATATGTTGTGTTTTCAGGATACATAATGCTATGTCTATTTTTTTGTTTACTGTAATGTCAAGGTTGAGCACTCAATATATAATGTTCTTCAAAGTATATCTCAAGTGCGGAGCCCTGGTGTGGCCATAGATAGAAAAAAATGTATATGAAGGCCACGTTTTACTACATTAAGCGCTCGAAATGCTATTGTGTGCACATTCACAATTCGTTCCCACATTTCCCACACGAGATAAGTGTACATACATAGAGACAGTACAACAGACCTGCCTATAGTATAACAATATGATAGGATGGGTAAGGATAGGATGCAGAGTATACATTCCTGGTATATAAAATGTACTTGGATTTGGATTTCTGACAAGTGTCAACAAGCACTAAACAATCTAAGACTGATGTATGTATATATATATATATATGTATATATATATATATATATATATATATATATATATATATATATATATATATATATATATATATATATATATATATATATATATATATGTGTGTGTGTGTGTGTGTGTGTGTGTGTGTGTGTGTGTGTGTGTAAATATGTGATTTTTTGAGACCAATAATCTATTAATATGGCTCTAATACAGTGAACACTTGATGGTTTGTGTCCTAATCTGAATAAATTCTCTACATCTGTTTACACACATTTGTTTAGAAAGCTAACCCTTACGTTAACCCTAACCTTAGGTTACCTAACCTCACTGGAGACATCACACCTAACCCTACCCTAAAAGAGAGATCACTTGCTGAAATACAGTGAACGCTTGGTGGTTGATATCCTAATTTGTTTCAATTCATCTACAAGTAAATGAGCACTCACCATGCCATAGAGGTGCGCACAGGAGGTAATTAAAAGGATCCTAGCATGGCTGTGGTGCATTTTTCTCTCACATTTACCGACCTGACAGGGAATGTGTATAGTCAGACAGTCTTAGATTGTTTAGTGCTTGTTGACACTCAATTCATCATCCTGATAGAATCAGAATATCTTTATCTTCAGTACATTTTACATACCAGGAATTTATACTCTGCATCCGACCCTTACTCATCCTATTATATTGTTATACTATATACCCATCCTAACTATTTAGGAGCAGTGGGCAGTCACAGTCTGACACCCGATACTTGAAGCAGGTGCACTGCACTTCATGCTACGGGGAGAAAAGCTGGCTCTCTGTATATACACTTGTCTTGTACGCATGAAACCAAAACGTGGGAACAAATTGTATCTCATGCGCACGCAATAGCATTTCAAGTGCTTGATGTAGTGAAACGTGGCCTCAATATACATTTTTTTTTCTCTATGGCCACTCCGGGGCTCCGTAATCAAGGATGCGATTCTTGTTTAATGGCTTCTGTGACCTTTGCAAAGCCCCCTTCCTGCTGTAATCAATAGGAATACCATTTGCTGCCTGGGCAGAATGATGCAAGTAGATCCTGCATGAAAAAAAAAAATGTTGGCTTTCATTTATCATGAAAGAAGGCAACCTAATTAGATTTTTCCAAATGGAAATTTGTCCATTTGTTTCAGAAGGATCTGTTTTTATGTATTTGTTCGAAATTGTGGGACCACATCTGCTTTAAGTGTGTGCACTGATTGCTCACTAGAGGAGGGGAAAAACTCAATAATGACATACATGTTTTAACACTTGCAACACAATATGTCTTGTATAATTTGTCTTAATTAAGCCACATGATGCTTCAATTTAGATGTGGATGATGTGGGAAAAAATAAATGCTGCTGTTTTCTTCAGTTTTTGCTTTAGCTCATAAATTTGACCTGTTGTGTGTTTGTCAAGATTCAGAATGTTTTTATTTCAGTGTTTAAATTACAGTGAAATGTACTGTCATACTCACAAGCCACAATTAAAATCAGCCCAAAAAACAAACAAAAATAAAACACACAAATACATATTTTGAGGTTAATACAATAATCCCCTTAGCACCACATCACAGTCCAAATTTAAATTCACATTTAGTCAGAACTCTGAACCCTTTCACTTACCAGCAAACTTGTTTTTCCTCTTGGTTCCGTAAGCAAAAACACTGTAGTATTGTGAACTTATTTGGCCTCCATTCTGGGTTTTGTCAAAAGCTTTTTTTGCTTCTTATCCTACAAAATTCTTCCAATCATCACTTTGTGCAAATGGGACCAACTTTCAGATGTCTTTATTACAGCTTAAAAACAGAATTTGGCTGTGTTACGAAAATTAATTTGGCAGTAAAGACAGATAAACAGGGAGTAAGCCATATCTCTGCAATGTTCTCTCCAATCATAATCAAATTTGCTCAGCAGGAAGACAAGTCCTCACTGTACCTGCCTGCAATGTGCTTGGCTTGAGTGACTTATGCTTGGCATCGATGCCAGACGTTGCTGCTTGTAGCTAAAATGGGTTATTTTGGGATTTACTTCACTTATAGACACACATCATCAACAGATCATCAAATCATTTCCCTCTTTAACCTCACTGGACTCACCAGTTGAGCTAGATCATATGGACTATAATTAGTGAAGAAATTAACAGCGTGATTCAAACAGTATAGTTATTACTGGCAGCACTGGAGGGCTTTTTTTCTGTGGAACAGATTCAGAAATGTTACTCACAGATGTGTTGAGTTAGTGTTGAGTTATTCAACATTTGGCAGTTTTTCTTGTTTGGGCAGCCAGAAAAATTAAAAGGGAAGATCAGCTCACAGAAAATCACAGTGCATCAAAAACAATGTTAGATGGAATAAGAACAGGCACAGTATGTGGTATTCAGGAGCACAATAAAAGTCTGATAATGCTTGATGTCATTTTATGGGCTTGGTAAAATTGATATTGTACAATCATAGTGACAATGTTATATCTCACACCCTGCTTAATCCAGTGTTCCTAATCTTGGAGGATTGACAACTTTTTGACCATTTCAGAAGGTATTTTTCATGCACAGCGCTTCACAATTCTCTTCATATTTGTGAACGCTTGCAAATATGTGAATATTTCGCTCCATCAGTTTAATTGGAGGCCCACGTGCCACCTGTGGATATCACTGAAGGATACTGTTGAATGTGGGAGTTATTATTACTCGCACCTGTTTCTCATGATTGTGCCAAAGCCTTGCATTTATAGTGTTGGAATTATGCTGAAAAGTGAAAAGGATTTTTTTCATTGCAGACATTTTGACATGCTTTAGCAGGAAAAACGCTTACATACACTTACTGGGACACCACAATGGAATGGAGCAATCATTAGTGTCATTAATAACACCTGTACTTCACCTGCTATGACAAGTCAAAATGTGTGCCATGAAAAGGATATTTTCAGGAATCTATGTAGAGTAATTTAATGCATGTGTTGCTGTGAGGAATGTGTTTTCCAAGAAAAGAGAGCTTGAATCCTTGTTGTCTATGGCCATAATTAAGGCAAAGACTGCTGCTTTTTCACCTTCATTTATCCTTAAAGGGGACATATTATGCTTTTTGTGATTTTATGTCATTTATATACTGTTATGATGTCGGATATCTATGTTGAACACGGTCAAAGTTCCAAAACATGAGGTTAATTTCTAACGTATGTAGAAATTCTCCCTGCAAGTCAAAATCCCAGCTGGTTACTACAGCCGGTTCTGTAGCCTTTGTTCCTAAGGTGGTTGCTAAGGTTTTTCCATGTGTTTGCGTTGTCCACTCTCCTATTTTGAATCACATTTCCGCTCAAACATGTATGGATGTATTTGAGAAATTAACATTTCGAATAAAGAATGAGAAAAAGTAGTGAAATCCTACTACTAGGAGCTCCGGGAGCTAACCAATCAGCATAGGGATGTTAGTTTTGGTTAATTTAGCTTTCGATAGGCCGACGTAAACGTTGAAGCTAGTATTGATGGTGAGTTGGAGTGTGTGCACATAACACAGAGTCCCAGGGAACATGCGCTGGCAAGTTAGCTGCCACAATGTTTTTTGCCGTTATCATGGGCACAGGCCAATATATTACCGTTTAGGCCCCGTGTTTCCACTGCACTAGTCAGCTTCTCAGCAAGGTTGTCTGACATGTGACGGACAGAAAGGCTCTGAGGGAGGAGCATACTGGACTGTATCTTCCAGTCAGCATTAACAAAGTGACATGTAGTTGTGATGTAGCTTTCGTTTGTGAGAGCTGTCCAGCAGTCTGTGATCAGAGCTAGCTTGTCTGCCCTGGCAAGCTTGACATTTATCTCATCCTTCTTCTCCTCAAAGTATTTTTAAATGTGTTTAGTCACAGTAGCTCTCGATAGCATAACATACTCAGGCTCGAGAAACTGAACTAGCTCTTTAAATCCTTCAACCTCTACCACAATGATTGGCAGCGCTTGCGAGCCATCCTCGGATATGGCAGCTGGGTGCTTGTTCTTAATGTGGTACAGCATAGCACTAGTACTACTACTAAACTGAAGAGCAGCATCACACCATTTACATTTTACTTCATTGCCTTTCTAGAGGTCCCACACCGAGGTTTGTTTAGCAAGCTTCATTTTTTACCTGAGACTGCTGCAAAGCCATTAGCGGAGCATTATGGATCCCACTGGTTTCTAGGCATGACCCGTCCTACTCTGCCTCTGATTGGCTAGTACTTGTTGCCTTCGTTGGTTGGGTTGGTTAGATTTAGGCATGAGGAGGATAAATTAACTTAGACTGACATGCTTAACCAGTCAAAAATATTCTCAGTGGTTAACGGCTGACATCCCTAAATCAGAACAGAGTGGGCTCATTGGGAGGGGGGCCTTAAAGAGACAGGAGCTAAAACAGCCTGTTTCAGCCAGAAGCTGAACTGAGGGGCTACATAAAGGGTCAGTATGAGTAAAGGGTCAGTATGAGTATAAGTTTTTTGACCTGTAAATCATGCACAGTCTAGTAGAGCCCCAGATTAAAAAGAATAGAGACCTGTAATATGTCCCCTTTAAATGCAGACTGAAATGATGCATCATTCCTGCTGTGAATGATCCTCGTTCATTGTTATTGTCTGATGTCTCAATGTTCAGTGATACAGAACTTATTTGTCAGTTATATTTAGACTGAGTCAATATTGAGTCAAATACAGGGTTCTCATTTTCAAACCAGCTCAAAAAGTCAGCCAGAGATGCTAAATTATATCACATGGTCGACCAAGCATAGGTGATAAACAGTGGACAGTAAACTTCAATCACACCTTATCACAGAAGCTACACTTGTTAGTAGCAGTGGGGAACACACTTCAGTTTCCTTGTGTCTTCCACTCAAACATTTGAGCTTCACTGTGCAGAGTGATATATGTGCAGAGTTTGACACTAGAAGGCTGTTTTCACCTTCATCTGCTGAAAGTGGAAAGTTTTTCTGTGCTCATTGAAATCTAAGTTAAAGGGGTGGGCCTACGAGCATTGTGACATCACAACTATTTTGGAAGCGGATCCTGGTCCAGTATGCAACTTGTGATGTGTAAACTTGAAGCCTCCAGTGCAGATACACAGAGAATGGACTTTACAGTGAAGTAGGAGACATTGTGTGTCCAGCAGTTAAATTTTTAAAAAAGAAAATAAAATAAGGAATCTCTGTATGTATGTATGTATGTATGTATGTATGTATGTATGTATGTATGTATGTATGTATGTATGTATGTATGTATGTATGTATGTATGTATGTCCTTCTCATATCTCAAGAACTGTTCGTCTGATTTACTTCACACTTGGCGGGTGCATTGCTGGGGACCCAAAGAAGTGCAGTGTCAAATTTGGTGCAATTTGGACATGCGTCATGATTAATATTAATAAACTTTGAATAGACAAGCGATCAGTGAGCCGCTCTGCTCTGTAGCAGCGGGGCGGGGCTTCTGGGCTCTGCGATTGCATGTAATGATCATGAGCACAGGCGGAGATCAGAGCTGTACAGCCCTGCCATGAGAGAGAGTTAAAGTTAAAAGATAGTCTTTTTTGTCCGTTTCCCGACTCATTTTAAAAAAGACGAGAAAAAGAGAGGGAGAGGGCAAGCGAGCTGAGAGCACGAGCGAACGACAGAGACACAGCGCTGGTGAGGAGAGACAGCGGTGGAAAGCTTTCTCTGAGAGAGAGAAAGCCTGCAAATAACAGAAATACAATGTTATTTTCTGATTGTTTTACGGCAGTTATGTTCTAAAGCACAAATAAACAACCATCAAACACTCAACAGATGATTTACTGTGGAGACAGACGCTCTTAGTTTGTTTCATTTTCCTCCTCTGCATTTCTCCTTTTCATTCATTCATTACATCCAACTAATGCAGCAGTAAATACAAAGAACAAAAGCACAAATTTGTGTTGTGTTTTCCTCATGTGTAAATGCTGTGTTTCAAGCACGACAGCTAAGGAGCGAGAGAGAGAGAGACTACTACTTCCTCACACACAGCACGCACATACATGCATAGGATATACTGTATATATAATTAATATAAGTATTAACATTGTTCTCGAAACTCATGCCAATAAAGCCCATTGAATTGAAAGAGAGAGAGAGAGAGAGAGAGAGAGATGCAGAGTGAGGAGAGGGAGCAGAAGAAAGTGTTCTCTGAAACAGAAATCCTGTGAATGAGATAAATGACTGACCAGTCAGTGGTCTGCAGTGTTTTCATGTCACCTTTTAGTATTAGCTCAGCTTGAGAAAAGTTTTTTTCCCATGGCATGCTCCAAAAAGAGAAGAGTAGACAGCAAAAACAGAACTTTTAATCAAGAATGGACAGACTATTAGGCTGCTTCCCACGTTCAGTTCAAAAGTCTCATATAAGCACAAATCTTTTGAGCAAGTATACCCACTCAAATGATGCCACGGAAAATAAACAATCTAAGAGCCCAATATGATCAATCCACTTTATTTTAGGACGCACATTTGTTCAAAATCTCTCTCTTTTTTTCATTTTATTTATTAAATGCAGCCCTCATTATACTTGAAATGAGAAAAAATTCACTATTACAGTAACATCTGTAAATAATATAATGTTAGTTTCTTTCATGTTGTTGGTACTCATTCACACCTCACATCAACAGTATTAATTTTTCTATGCGTTGAAGCAGCAGAGGCCAAGCAATCGGCCCGTTCTGAATAGGCACATTTTGAACTGGCACTGCACTACAATTCATAAATTCTGGATTTTTAGGGAGGGAGAAGGAGCAGATGCAATTTTAAAAATTTCTAATTTAGGTAATTGACCTATTTTGTGGAAAAACACGTCAGACACAAATCCCTATTCAGAGCAGAGTTTTTTTAAAACATGTCTGGAGGGGATCTTTAAGTATTACTTGGGAAAAACATTGGTATATTTAGTACATAAGTATGCAATGTGTTTTCAAAGAGAAATGGAAAGAATATATTGTATTAAGTTGCTGTGAGCTGTAAATTCACCACTTCTAAGAAGGGAGAAGATAACGTTATCTCACATAGCACAAGACTGGTCAAAGTTGAATTCTTATTTAACTTAAAAAAAATCTTATTTCGATTATCTTTTGGATGTTGAATGATCTAAGTTGACATGCCCAATGCAACCAACTTCCCACAGTGACAAACACGCGATTGATTGTGTTTCCCAGGCTGTGAAAAAAAGTTCTTGTGCTTCCCTGTGGAAACGGCTACATTTGATCCGTCCATTTGGTAAATGGTATTGGAAGCATCAAGCATACATGGCCTTATGGGTCAGTGCTTTTGATTTCATTGCCCTAGTAAAAGACACAAGTGCACACAGTGGATTTCCACATACTGCGTATCATAATTCCCCATTACAGTGAAATACAGTGGAGCGGTGCATTAGGGACAGTGTATAGGTCAGCCGTGTTATGCAACCACTTAGTGTGTAGGAAGGAAATCTACGCAAGCCACTGAGACACAAAGTCCTGTGAAATTCCTCTATAATCTATAAGTAAGTAAAGTTTATAGCACCTCTCTAGAGCAGACATTATAAAGTGTTTCAAAACAATCATTATGTGCAGTGTATAAGCCAGACATAATGCAACCACTCATGGTACAGAAAAATCCATAAAAGCTGTGTTTGCAATATTTAGACATTCATTAAAATGAATATAACAGATTCTGGCTGTAGCATGTGTAATGTAATGGACACAAGGGTCCTGACACACATACCAGCTACTGTACATGTATATGTATTTTGGTAATTATTTGGCTACAGGTGCACAGCACGATTTTGAAACAGTAGGAGATTTGGGGGAATCCATTATCAGTAGGTGACATTTTCATGGCTGGCATCAGTCATGACCAAATGCTTGATTTCAGATCCATTGAAGAGACAAATACTGCACAGTATGAGTTGAAAAATAGCAAACCAGAATTATTTGGCTGTGAACACTGAAATGTACTCTTATGGGTTGAAAGCAAAACATGTAAGAATGTTTCAGATGTCTACTGTAGACATGTAAATATAAGGCCAATTTAAATCTCAAAGAAAATTATGTTAAATTCACCATCTAATAATCAGTTCCCCAATGTGGAGAGCAAACTGATGCTGTGCCTTGCTCTGCGCCAGTTGCAAGTCTATTTAATAGGTTATAATATGGACTGCGCCTGGCGCTGAAACGAGGTCTAATCAGCAGATGAATAACAGATGGTAAATTAAACCATTTAATTTGAATTAAACAATACTGTATCTCTTTATTTCAAACACATTTAATTCCACAGTATTACAGTACTTAACCAAAAGAGATTTGCTTCTCACAAACACAAATGACGATGAGATAACATTGTTTTACAGTATTATTTTCTAAGCAGTATTATTACAAGACAGACAGCAGGCTGGTAAGATTAACACTAATACTTTAAAATTCCTTTTATTTGCTACTGTTCTTTTGCATAGTTTTGAAGGAGATGCAATGTCTTTTATAAGGAGTAGAGGTGCTGGCTTTGGCTGTAGTCTAGCTTTGCAGGAGACCTACTTATTCAGTGGAACAGATGATATCTGATCCCTCTGCATCTGCCATAACTTTAATTCCTGGTATATTACTGAGGCTATAGGCCTGAGCAGGACGGCTGCACAGGCAATGACTTGCACTGAAGCTAAGGGAAGAGGAATTCACACGTCAGCCAAACGGTTTAATTTATATGTGTTCATTTATTTTTGATTCAGTTTAGTGCTGAAAAACTATCCCTTTTGTGTATCTAATATCTGATCTATTTCCCCTTTAGAGAACCTCAACATTGTGGCTGATATTGATGCTATATCTCTCAGTGTAGTGCTCTCTTATTTTTTCCTACTTAAGAGAAAATAAGCCAGAGTCAAATCTACCATCATATTGTTTACAAAAAGCGTTTTCAAATTGTGTCTGTTGAATAGACATCGCACAGGTAAAGTCATAGAGAATGACTGCATTGCACCTTGTTAACCTAGCCTGCACAAATCCCTGTTATTTTTTTACATCAAACTTTCACTGCACCACTTGATACCTATACTGACACACTCTGTACTGCACATCCCCTCCCACATCAGTCGGATTAAGTTAAAAAAAAACAAAAAAAAACTGTGTGCACCCAATGAAAAGTGCTTTCTTCACTGGTGCAAAGCCCAGCTATGTGCCATGCACCGTCACAAAAATAGAGCCCTTTGTGTTATGTCTCCGTCCCTGTGCTCTCTTGGCATACTAACGGGTCTGTTTTTCAGACACATCTGGTGCTTGTTTATGGATCAGTTTTTCAAACATTTTCTTTTTTTTTTTTTTGCTTCTGTTTGTGTAGCCACCAAAGTCTTTGCCAAGACTCTTGGACTCCATTTTTGCCACCACAACTGTGTGAAAGCTCATTATCGACACTGCCTTCAGTTTCAAGTTTTTTGACACAGTAGTTAGCAGATACCACCAAAGCAGATACCACCCAGGCACCAAAACCCCCAGCCATCCAGGAGACCAGGTGCTCACTCTGACCATCGCTGAGGTCAGAGGATCACTACGCACACGGAAGGCTGCTGGCCCTGCATACCTGGACGGGTCCTCCAGGAATGCTCCGACCAGCTGGCTGAGGTCTTCATTACAATATTTAACCTCTCACTATCTGAATGACTATCAACCCATAGCACTTACCCCCACTGCCATGAAGTGCTTTGTGAGACTGGTCCTGTCCCACATGAAAGACACCCCTCCCTCTGTAACCAGACCTTGGACTTCCTGACCAACAGACCTCAGTCTGTTCGGTTAGGTAACCACACTTCCTCCACACCCTGACCCTTTAGCGCAGAAGCCCCTTAAGGCTGTGGTCTGATACCCCTCTTCTACTCCCTCTTTACCCACGACTGCCTGCCAATTCACAACTCAAACTCAATAATAAAGTTTGTGGCGGATAACACCACAGTTGTAGGCTGAATCAACAACAACAAGACGGCCTACAGTGACGAGATCATGCACCACACATTATGGTGCGTCTCCAACAATCTCATCACAGCACAGAGCAGCAGAGTGAGACATCTGTCCTCCCTCCTGCTCTCTCCTAATGCTAGCTATTAGCTATTAGTGAGCAGTTGCTTTCATTTCTCCCTGGGTCTCGGTGCTTGATTTCAGCAGAAACTCTGTAAAGGAGCTACGCTACTTAACACATTTTAGTTTAGAAAACATTTAAAATAAAAAATCTCAGATGCTTAGGCCCGGTGGGGCGTCAATTCAGGCCCGCAATACACTGGCGGAAACCTTGGATTTGCACAGCTCTACTACACATACTTCAGATATACAGAATACTACCTCATACATAATGCTAGTGCGTACATAAAGCATGTTGATTTTTTTCTTAGTGTGTTTTCACTATGCCATGTATGTCCCTATGTGCGCCCCCGGCACTGTTTTTGTTGAAGCTGCAGCCCTCCTTTCGTTGCATATGTGCCTGCACATTGTGTTATGACAATAAAATTGAATTGAACTGAATAAAAAGCCAGCAGCGTTGCAGAATAAGGAACCGGCATTATATAAGAATTCAGCTTACTCGCAAGAAAGATTGGCAGCACAGAATGGCAGTATTTCCACTCCTAAACCATGGATTGTCTTGATTCTGGCTCTTCTTTTATGAGATATTGCTGAGTCAGTGTTGGGTCTCTGTGGCTTTCTGAGCAGTATGTTGAGCTCAATTTTGCTTGATTGTGCACTCTGTCAGATCCCCATCCCTTCCAAAGCCGTCCACACGTCTTCCATCCCAATCCACCATAACCACGCTGAAAAGTTGTGTATAAATAGATTTCACACTGAGCAACACTGGGTTGCAAATTAATTCTGGTCAGGGGAGAAACTGTCACAGTCTCCCTAATACATGCACAATGCTGCCTGCTGAGCTCCTATAACCATTTATTACATAACCACACCCAGTAAAATCGGTTTCATTGGTAGTATATTCATTGAATATCTATCTATCTAGACTAAGAAATAACACATTATTTGTGTAAGTTAACAAATCAATGATGAATGCACAAGCAAGATATTAGTGACAATCTTCAGTTGCTTGTTAGCATTACCGAGATTTGGACTTAATATGACAACAAAATGCTACCCAGGGTTGAATCATTTTATTTAGTCTTACTGTAATTCGGTAATACACAACAACGAATCTAACCCTAAATACACAACCAGGATTCATTTCATATGTCAAGTCAACATTGTTCCAGCTAGTCATTTTAGGTGATGTAATTAACCACGTGTGTCCAGTATAACTCAGACAGACAAAAATACTCAAAAGTTATAAAAATGCAGCAGGGGGCGTGTTCAGATGACAAAAAGCTGTTACACAAAAACATGTAATGTCAGAGTCAGGTTAGCAGTAAAGCGTGCACGTAACAGTGAGCGTATAAGCTACAGTTTGTCCGAAAATAAACGGTACAGCTCTTCGAGACCCAAGCAGAGTTTCAAAGTTTTGTTTACCAGCAACAGGTTAACCCTGATGTTAGCTACAACTTCAGCTTGACCTGGTGTTGTAAAGGAGTCTCACCTGTACCTCCCGACCACAGTGTGGGAGCTGAAGTAGGCAGATATATACTTCACATACTCTAAAAACATCCCACTGATGGAATAATGAGATAACAGAACCCATAAAAGTGTTCAAGTTTTACAAAATAATATTACTAATTTTGATTGTCACAGTAGGTGTTAAACAGTTGTAAAACTCAGTAGTAATGCATGAGTTTATGTTTAATAAACAGTACAAAGAATTAATACAGTAAGGTGTGTGTAATAATATATTGTTTCATTAATCGTTACCAAGGTAAATGTAACAATTAACCTTACTATTGATTTGAAATGCTACTGCCCATCAGAGGTGTGTGTACAAGGCAACAGGAGGAGGACCCAAACAGACACGGAGTGCAAATCTTATAAATCCAGAGGGGCGAGGCAGGCAGGCTGGCCATGAACGGGCATCAGGTCAAAAACACAGGTAGCAGATAATCAGGAACAGAGGAACAGGGAGACGGGTAACAGGATGGCTGGAACACAAAAGGCCAACCGCGACACTGACGATCTGGCAGGGAACGGATTGGCAGAGGATCCGTATATAAGCCTCTGGGGCTGATGAGGTAATGAGCAGCAGGTGAGGATAATTCGGGAGTGGCAACAGGTGGGTAGGTGGGTAGGTGGGTAGGTGGGTGTGGGTACCAGGCAAGAAAGTCCGGGGGCATCTGGTAGACAGGTAGAGACTGAACTTCAATTGCTCTGAACTTGAAACCAACAACATGAAATGATACTTCACTTAAATTCACCTAAATATTTAGTCCTGATGATTCTCACTGAATTATATTGGACACTATACTCTTCCACACCTCCTGCCCATTATCATACTTTCAGTTCTTACTAGCAATACATTTGCATAATGTGAGCCTCATCAGCGACATCTATCACCAGTAACTATGTTAATATTGTTTAATGTTTCTCTGTTGATTGAAGTGGACATTTTGTGTGAGTTTGCGCTCCCTCCAACCTTGTTAGTGAGCTTCACCCCTGCCAATACGCCAGTCATGGTGCTTTGCTGCTACTACCTTTGGCACCATTAGCAAACTATAAAGCGCTGACATGTGCATTGAGCCATCGAATTTTGTCTGTCCAGGAAGTAGCTCTAACTGCACAGTTTGGAGTTGAGTTAAATCATGAGTGGATGACTGGGAGCACACCATTATTTCATTTCCTGCCACCATATCAATATGAGTGGATCAATGCAATGCTAATCTGCTGCCATTTTAGGTTGAAAGGGAGATAATAAGGAGTTCAGTACAATACCTAATCACATCGCATCTCCTGAGTCTTACCATAGATAACAGAAAGCCTAGATATATTGTGTAAACTGAATGTGTGCGTGTGTGTTTGTGTGTCATATTTGTATTCTTTGTAGACACGGTGTAAGTACTTTATATCCATTTTTCTATTTCCAGCCAGGAAGTATGACAGTGGCGAATATCTCAACATCACCGGCATCACAAGGGACCAGGCTGGAGACTACGAATGCAGTGCTTTAAATGACATCGCTACTCCCGACACCAAAACTGTAAAAGTCACAGTCAACTGTAAGTATATCTCTTTTTTCTTCTTTGCTTCCCTTTTTTTTCCTTTTTTTTCCCACACTGGCCTTACAGACACATAAAAGACACAGAGACAGTCTTCAATGATACCAGTGTCATGTCCCTGGTGGTGCACTTCAAGAAAGTACACCTTCTAGAAGTTAAAAAAGTAGAAAGCTGGAGTTTGAAGCTTCTTAATATTTAATGTGAGAATTCCCTTTTTGTCTGCACATGTAGGTGATTAATTCACACTAAGGAAAGGTCTGACTGTTCTAAGCACTATTCCATTATGCAGGTAATGAGTCTTTCAAACGTGTGAGGAGACGGTAATGATGAGCCAGGGCATTAATGAATGATACTGGGCTTTAGCTGTCGTGGTCACATGGAAATCTCCGCTCGTAAGTATGAGCCGGAATGATGCTTGACAATTATTGCCATTCCCTCTCTTTTTAAAATGGCTCCTTTACATCACTGTTATTCGTGGAGGTTTCTGTGTAGATGCCCTGTGCTAAATCTCACTTATGGCAAAGCTTATCAGGCAGTCAGCTGAAGAGACAGGAGCGAGGCAGAGTGAGAGAAGAAAAGACTCCTCCTGGCCCAGTTACTGAGTTACATCCTGAAAGCTAATCGTGCAAGTTTTCCAATTCAAATTTTAAGAAATATTGTTATTCTAAGTAATATACAGTTTTGACAATTTAATTAATTCATTGCAACAATTTTGAATCCAATAACGCTTGTACTGTATTTCCATGTCTGTGATGAGGCAGCTTTCATTCTGGCTTCATTATAAAACCAAGTCCTGTGGCCATTATTTCTGTGTAATGCCTGGCTCTAATGAGCTGGGTCTGACTGAAATTTTAGAGGCCAGTTATTTATAGCTCTACTAAGACATGGGTTCAAGGATGAAAAGTTTTTTGACAACCGGCAGTGTCTTTATGTTACACAACAAAGGAGATATTCACAATGATTGATAAGGCATGTCATAGTCCGAAGCCGAATTTTAAAGCGAGACAGCAGGGGTATGTGGGTTCGGTACCCAAAGTGAATGAATTGATTAGGAAGACTTTCCTTTTGCTGTCAGACAAAGTCACCACCGCCTGGGCATCAGAGCGATACTTTGAGGTGGGAGTATGCTGTAGTCCGTCAAGTGTTAAGGCAGTATTTGCCCGACGCCCAGAGTTATCTGAAGCTGACAGATCTACAGAGCTGTTCCTTTCACCGAGCAGTTACTCATTTCTTGTTATTGATCTGTACCACAGAGCAGAATTGTCCATAATTCTTTTTGTGGACTCCTTTATTGACATCTAATGGTTTCTAAAGTAGTTTATGGAAACTGATGATGAAGTGATTATTTTTGCTACTTGATTTGATATTACACATTATCCTCTAGGTATAGCAGACTCAATTTGCTGCTTTATTACAGAAATGGAAAAATGTCTGTAATACAAAAGATGTATTTCTGCCTTTTGGACTGAAAAACTGAGGTTGTGTATTTCACCCAGTTTAACTGCAGCACATCACAGGCCTTTCTCGAAAATAGAATGAGTTATAACACGTAAAACACAGACAATTTGTTGGACACTTTTAACAAAAGCAGCAGCAGGATCCAAAGTGAATACATTGAAGGGAGACTTTTACAGTCTATGTTCATTGAAAACCATTATTTCCCATTTTTTTCAGAAACAATGAAATAGTCTGTTGCAAGATCAATGACAATACATTTTTGAGATAATCCAATGGGTTTTGGAAGGGTTTTATGAATCTAAGAGGACGGAGAAATTTGTAATCCTTAAATTTATCTGGAAACATAAAGATGGAGATGCTGTGCATGGTTTTTGCCAGCAGCATCAATAGCTCCAGTAACTCCAGTGGACATAAAATCTGTCTTGCAGTGTCTATGTCACATACACCCTGTCTCTCTGACAAGTCTTTATTCAAAATCAGTCCTTAGTAATTAGCTTAGTCTAGGTGAGTCTGTGTCTGCACATGGTGTAAATCTCCAAGCTCTCTCCCGTCTTTAGTCATAAATATTTTATAATTCCTGACGTCCTGTTTGAGCTATGGTCAACGTGTAGCTGGATAGAGTCAGACTTTTCTGGCCTCATAAGCACCTTACACATGAACGGTCCTGTGGTTTATTGTGGCTGTTTAGCATTTGAAATGCTGCGCAACTATGAGACCTGCATCAACAAAACATGTAGCTGACAGTGCGTCGTGTAGCTTAAATAGTGTCTCACCCGTCAAAGCATTTTTTTAAATGTTTTTTTATATTTGTATTATTTTATGAAAGTTGCCGTGTCCCTCTTTTTCCTACATTGACGTATTGTGACACGTGCTCATTTACAAAGATAAGGGGGCAGAATAAATGAATTAAAGACGTCCATTGGAGCGGCTGATATGGCCACAGCAGGCAGAGCCTGAGCCAGCCGGTGGCCACTCTTCACTGCCTCCTCTCCACCCTGGTGCAAATCTCCTTCTGTGAAGGAAAAAGAGAGACATTTGGACCATAGCCCAATCTACTGTATCATTCATGCTCTACTGTCACACATCAGGCTACATTCACAGAGCGGCCAGGAGCGTTGGGTATTAATGAGGGCTTGGTATGCCAAATTCTGAATTAAGATAAAGATGTTAGCTGACATTGAAACTCAAACAAGGGGATAATTACATAGCAGGAAGCAAGAAATGTACCTTATTATAAACATTACACTGTACAGGCACATGTTCATTTAGAAAAAAAAAAAATCTTCTTCACTTCTAACTTTGTCAACGTTCTCCTGGGAGATTTTGCAGGTGTCAGTCAACAAGCTTCAATGTGGCGTTTAAAAGATTATCATGAAATCTTCAGGCTTCATTGGATTTTGTTGTTAAATTATGTAATAGGCCATCACAGTGCATATGATCCTGCCAGAGTATCCTTCTTGTTAAATTAAATTAAGTCATGAACATCAATCAATCATGACCGCACTGTTCCCCTTTTATCATTCTAATAAAACAACATAGGAGTGAGTGACACTGACATTTCATGGGTTAACAGTCTAATTAAATACATGTCCAGACAATTTCACTCTGCTTTCAAAACAATTCCTCTTTTTTAAGCAAAGAGTATAGTTGACCTCTGGGCTAATTGCAGATTAAGGCCACTAATTAAAATAAGCAAAGCAAAGTAATGAAAACAAAATTAAGCTCTGGCATGTTTGGGGTTTTAATAACACCGAGCCTTCAGTAACACTAAGCCTGCCATTTGGCTTTCTATGATATGATGAGTTAGAGGCAGAGAGTTTGAGGCATTGTCACTTTGCAGCTATTTCCAAGTGTTAAGTCCAGCACATGTGACCTCTGTTTAAATTTCTCTAATGCTCAGAAGACAGCATTAATTAAATTACCAGCCTGCCTGCACCTCCTGTCTTTATACTTCCGGTGATGAATGAACAGCAACTGAATACTTTTATCAGCTAAACCTGAACGATGGCAGTTATCCAGAAGGTCACGCTAGAATCAGATTGGCTGAAAAGCCCCACTTGGCTAAAGGATATTTCAGCAGCGATTTTACCTGATGAAATTTGATCTCTGACCTACTTTTCAAATTTACATATTCATCCTCACTGCAGGTGAGTGCCGTTATTGGCAATTGAAATTCTCACTGCACAGTGTGACTCAAAGGCATAAATATCACATGTTGGTGGCTGAGTCAGAGGGATGAATGAGAAGGAAATCACCGTGGAAAACCTGAGATAAAAAGCCAGTGTTTGATTAATTAATGAAGCCACCTTGTTGTAGAATAAAGGCGTCCATTACTAACTACAGATAAAATAATAACACAAACCTGTTTCTTTTCCAAGATGAGAAATCAAAGGTTTGACCTTCCTTTGTAGTTTAGAAAGCTCTCTCCCTCCAGAGAGAGCTGTCTACTCTCGCTCCTTATTGAATGAGTGACACAACGGAGTTTGAACGCTATCGTGTTGCAAGATGCGATTTGACAGTTTGCACAAACTTTTGCCACATGTTGGAAAGTACACAGACAACCAACTGTGTTGCTGTGCTACATTTTATTTGCTCGTCACTCTTTTAGATGCTTCCACCAAAGCCGTTTGAAACCACACCAGATGTTCTGATCGTCTATTCTCCGTCCATTTAATAATCACAAAGCTGCCACGAGTCAATCTGCAGGAAATGAACGTATAAAGAAGACAGAAAAGTTGATGCCATGTTAGCACCACAGATGTTTGAATTATTGATGAGGAGTAGGAAGACCACGGCTTTTTTTGGGATATCTATCTCTTATATTGATGCAAAATGTTGTTATGGTTGTGAACTGTAACAGCCACAGTTCTGGGAAAGTTAGAGCAAAACATTCAGACTTCTTGCACCTCAAAGCGCTACAATAGATTGGTCTTGTCACACATCTGGCAGTTTGATCTGGCACACACAGATTAAACTTTTGTGTTTTTTTTTTTTCCCCCATATTGTTTGCTAGGAGAGTCTGTATGAGCCCGTCAATTCCTATCCTGATGTAGAGTGCAGGCGTCTGTCCCTCTTCAACATCACTTGTTTTCCCTCATAGCAAGGTTTCTCTTGCTTTGCAGACTGAAGCTGTGCCCTGTATGCTTCCGAGTTTTTCCTGCCATTTGTACGCCTCCTTCCTCCTCCAGTACCCCGCAGCTGTGAATTCTGCTTACACATACACAATGGCCGTGTTTATAAAAAGAAGGGCACCTCACGTTCTTTCCTGCTTACATTAATTGGCCAACAAAACTGTGATCATTCTTAATTAATTATGAGCATGCACATTAGAACTGCTGTAAGCAATTACAGCTGTAGTATTGATAGATGTCTGAGCATAATTGGAATGCAGGGACATATATTGAATACTTCACATTCTTTACATCACCTTGTCTAATGTTTGCTCCAACACTGGCTTTTCCTCTAAAGCCCCAGTCATCCGGGCCTGTTTGGAATTCAAGCCCTGCCCTGATAGATACACCAACAACATGCTACTCTGACTCCCCTGACAGAGTTGTTCAGTGGAATCATGACCATCTCTTATAAAAATAAAGCTACACATGTTTACTTGTGGTCAGGAGACACATCGTCATGACCACCAAATATTACAATGTCGAATAATGACAGAAAAGGTAAACAGCAATTAGTGGAGTGTGTACATGTTTGCACAGTAGTAACAATCTTCATTAACAATCATTATACGCTATACATTTGCAAAGCAGATAACATTTAGATTAGATTAAATGCATGTCCTACATACTGTGTGTGTGTGTGCGTGTGTGTGTGTGTCAAGCTCTGCCTCAGTGCAGCGGTGGATTGCACTGGTGGATCACAGGTAGAATAAATGTTCATTCCACAGTTCAATGAAATCTGTTATTGGGAGTATTTTAACATGAGGCGCAAAGTCTCAGTTGAGCGTTCGTTGACAGTTCGCAGTATCCATTGAAATACTGCGGCTTACAATTCAAAAGAGAAGACTTCCTAGAATTGGATTCTGATCCAATCCTAAGTAGAGTTAAAGCCAGTACCCTCAAGCTGTTTGGATGTAAATCCATCTCTCTACATCTCTCCAAAGCTCTCGTCTTGATTGCTATATGGATTCCTTGCTTCATGCGGGGCATGAATAAGTGAGCAGAATCTTGATCTTCTGCAGAATGAATGTTCTTGCTAGTACCACTTCAAAATAGATTGACACACAGTGACTTTCAGCTTGATCTGCATTTTTTAGTGACTGATCAAAATTAGGGACGCACTGTTACGACTTTTTCAGTCCCGACACCGATACCTGGGCTTTGGGTATCAGCCGATACCGAGCACCGATCCGATACCAGTGTTTAATTAATAAGCCGTATGCCTCACTGTGTGGAAAAGACTGGGATCATTCTTTTATGTGTAAGGCAAAAATCAACGCTGCTTTCCTAACTTTGTAAAACAAAATGTAACAAATACGTAGATATAAATTTACTGAATTGTTATTTATTAAAATAATGGTATCCGATATCAGATCAGCCAATTGTCACCGATACCCGATCCAGCTATTTGAGTCAGTATCAGACCGATATCAATGTCAGTATTGGTGCATCAGAATAACTTTATAATAACACTGACAAAACGCTTTAAACATTGCATCCTGTCACCTAACTGCCCTACGCTTTCATTAACGCGGATGTGTTGTGTGTTTACACAGTGTGACAAGCTGAAGTTTCTTATGGCCATGCACTGATAATATTCCCTTTTTATAGTGTAGTCTTCATCTGATAAGCCCACCATCTCATACATGTATTTAGGGAGATAGGTGGGGATTTATGCACCTTGAACCATTTAGCGTTAAACACCGACAATAGATTGAATCCCTACTGCTGTAGACCCACACAGTCCTTCACACTAAGCCGGTTATTTATATGCCTTGCATTGTATAAAAAGAAGGAACACAATGTTCCCTAGCTGTTCTGAATAGAAATCTTAATGAATTAATAAATCTTGGCAGCAGAACCATTCCTGACTGACAAAAAAAACAGGACAATGAAGCCCACAGATGGCAGTGGGGAACAGTGTCTCTGTGTGTAAGCTGATAAGTCATGCACTGATGAGTCCATTTCTTAATTGCAATGAAAACTCATTTTCAAATCTGGCTGAAGAGGTAGGGTTATTAATTGATCTTTTAATTAAAAAGCCTGCGTTCTCTGGGTTCTCTTGGCAAACAATAGTTTGTAGCTAAATAAATCATATTCAGTCTTGAAACACACCAATTAATCATTAATAGTCACATGAGGATTGCTTAAGGCAAATGACTTAGTAAAGCCCTTTACATTAAGGTGCAAAGCTTTCTAAACACACACTGCCCATTAATATTACATAGGCAGAAGGTCAAACATTTCACTCATCATTAACATGCTTGTATTTGTGCACTTTGTAGAGATGTACAATTAGAGACATCGTCTTTGTTTTGGTGACAAGCTCCGCATAATGCAGATGTAATGGAATTTGTTTTGTGGCCGACCCGCAACTGGCCATTTGTCACCCAGTCGTGTCTTATAGCACCCATTTTTCTGCCGTGCCTGTGCTATTCCTGGACCCAACCCCTCACCCCCATCTGGTGGAGTCACCATGACTCCAGGCATGATTTACAGCACCACCACAGCATTCTCTGGACACTAAATTACCTGGATTATTGGGCCTTCATGAGTTTTAGTGCACTACTTTGCATTATGCTCCAAATCCTGATGGTGTGTTGCACAATATATGATGATATAGGACGTGCCAGCAAGTAGAAATTGGAATTATTGGATTAGACTGGATTTTATGGGTGTGATCTGTCTTAACAGAGCTCAGTGCCAGTAGCTAAATTGGAAAGACTTGATATTATTGATATGCATATAAAATCACAGCATTTTGGACCACCTACAAAACCATGGGAGCTTTTTTTTGTATTCCAAAACGTTGCAACAGTCGCATGACTTGAGTGGTGAGAAGGACAAATACTACTAATAATAATAATTTGCAGAATAGAAACCTTAGTCTGTTAAACTTTTTATGAAAGGTGCCCTTGAAAAGATAGATGATGATAAATGGTCTATATTCTTGGTCCGATACCAGATAATTTAAGGAGAAATCGTGGCTTATATTCAGATACAACCCTGGGATATATTTTTTATTCTTTTTTTTCTTTATTTTTTTTGTTGTTGCCAGGATTTCAAACAACCTTTTGACATAGGATAGTAATCTAAGTTACCATAAATAGGGAATCCTTTGATGAAGGAAGCACAGCGTTCTTTTTGGCAAACAGCAGATTCAGTTGGTAATAAATAAAAGGGAACACATTGAAATACCCCCTTTTCCAAAAAGGAAATACAACAGCTACATGAAAAGAGCAGTTCTAGACTGACAATTTGTCTGTGGTTTTGTGTTGTTAACATAAAAGACAGCGGCTCTATGTGTGAGGTTTCAAGTATTGACACATCTGCCTGGGCCACCGTGTCCACTGTCCTAGCAACTGTACAGCGCGACAGCCAGGTCACCCTGGCGCTTTCAGAGGCTTCAGATAATCAATGGCCCTGCACAATGACACCAATGGAGGATTACGAGGATTCACTAAGCCTCTGTCGGGCGGCATACTGCATTGATTTTGTCATACTTGTTATTGGCTTATATTTCTGCGCTGTAGAGCACAGTTAAATTTTTCCTCTCCATGTTCTCTTCCTTTTAAATATTGGAGAGCTCCTTTCTGGTGCACATTGTCAAATGCTAAACACTCTGATGTGACTCTTTCACAAGTTTTAGTACCCCTCTTATTGGTTGCTGCAAGTTGTTGCTGCTCCCCAGAAAAGATGCTGGAGGGGCCTGTCATAGTTTTTGTGAGCCGAATTAGGTGTTAGAAAAGGAGAAAAGGAGTTAGAAAAGTGTTAATACTTGGATTTTGGATTTTACATAGACAACAATGGCTAAAGCATCTACACACACACACACACACACACACACACACACACACACACACACACACACACACACACACACACACACACAGCAAGCACAGACAGCCAGTCAAGGTCTACTAATACCCCCCAGCATGGCATTCAACATTTCATACAGTGATAAATGAACAGGAAAAGCCTCAGCATAACCCGCTCAACCCGAATCGCTTGATTCACTATCTCAAGTCCTTCGGATTATTCAGCCAAGCTGTGGAAGAGGGAGAAGTACAGCAGTAATTGGCACACATATGCAAGGACGGAAAATCAACATACACTAGTCAATATGAATGTGCTCATTAGAATGCAGAGGAAGGTTGGTGGAAGGGCATCCATCATCACAGAGCGCACTGTCACCTCAGTGTGTCTCTCCTATATGATCATACACCACATGTACAAATGCTCACATGTGTCCTTTTTCACCTTGCATCCCACCTCATCTATCTATGTGGACTCTCACAGGTTGGCAGAGAGAACATGCTCACTGTGGTCATAACGCCTTCTATTTATTGAAATGAAGCTCGGACTTTGACAATATCTCTGTCTCACAAAAATACATATATGTGCTTTAATGAAGCATTTTATTTCCATGTTCATACCAGTTTTATACCATTTAGTAATCTGAGGTTGTCCAGGAAAGCTGCAGCAGTCGATATGAAGGTCATCCATTAGGAGCATCTCCAAATGCAATTGGAAGTAAAGGTTTGCAGGCGCTTGGCCAAGCAAGCCCTTCCACTGGATACAGGCTACAGCTCTGACTGACAGGTTGTTCTTAAAGGCTCATTGTCAGGAATATAAATAGTCCACATCTCACTTTCAGACATGGCCAGGCAATTTACTGCAAGCTGCAGGACTGACCCTAAGAGTGTGAGCTTCTTCCATGTATCATATGCTTTTAATCAGAATCTGTATGAATGTCACAAAGTAATTTTCCTTACACAGTATGTGGATCTGATTGGATGCTCAGAACAGTTTTATTATTTTGTCAGAGCTTGGGGAGTCAAGCCAAGTTTACACAATACACAATGTCAGAAAAAACCCTGTACCTTATTATGATTGGGTCTCCTGTTTCCTTATGGTTCTTGATTAATGGTGTAGGAGAAACAAGAAAACAGGAGAACCAGTCACCAACGAGTCCAAACCCCTGTGCATGAAGGCCTGTGAGAAACAGTGCTACATACAGGAAGCGCTGCTTGTCCTCAATCTCTTAAAGAGGGTCATTTTATTTTGTTTACCCTCTGCAGCTCATGAATACAGCATTACTTTGATAGTGGCCAATAATTAAAACTGTAACAAGTGAAACATTTTTATTCCCATTATGTGACTAAGGAAATGGAAAGAGTGCTGGGATTTTTTGTTGCACTGCCTTTGTCCAACCACATAGTGGATTCGACAAAATGCCATTGTTATAATTCTGCATTACTTCAGTTCATTAATTTCATTTCTTTCAAGGCTGTGTTACTATAAGCAGGGAAAATATTTGAAGTACAAAAGGCCTGGCTTGCTTTAGAAACTGTCCATATGTAAAGCTGCCTTCATGACACTGGCAAAGAGATTTACACCACATTTCAGCACATGAAAGGAGCCTCATTTTGCATTCACAGAACCTGCCTCCGCCATTGAGTCTTTGAACTTCCATTAAGCCATTTATCACCATGCAGTGCAATTCATTTCATTTTCCTAACACTGGGGATAGATGCCCTCTCCCCTCCCCAACTCCGCCTCTGTAGACTCCTGAGTGTTGAGTTTACACTATGTAATGTGTGCACTGACCAGGATGTTAAAGTTCAACAACCCTCTTTCTTCAGCACTTCTTGTCTCAATTTCACTTAAACCTTTTTATTTAGATTGTTCTTATGCTAATGATAGCACACATTTTTCGTTTGTCTGTCATGTGTCTCCTGCTAACTCTGTACCTCTTTTTTTCTCTAGTTGCCCCGGCTATCCATGAGATGAAAAGCCATGGAGTTGGTCTGGGACGCACAGCTCTGCTAAGGTGCGAGGCGGCTGCTGTGCCTTTTCCGACATTTGAGTGGTACAAGGGTGAGAAAAGGTGAGCCTAATTTGATTGTATGAGCTGTCTTAATGAAGTGTATTGGCAGCATAAAACACAAATGTCCAGTCTCGCCCTGGCTCTGTCACAGTTCCATTGTGATTTCAATGTCCACTGGAAGCGTTTCAGAAGTGAAAAAGTCTGTTCTTTAGCAGCCACATTTTAAATAGGGACGCACCGATCCGACTTCTTCATTCCCGATACCGATACCTGGGCTTTGGGTATCGGCCGATACCGACCACCAACAGGATACCAGTGTTTAATTAATAAGCTGTATGTGTGGAAGAGACTGGGATCATTCTTTTATGTGTAAGGCAACATCAGACTTGACTTTGCTTTCCTAACATTGCTTTCCTAACTTTGTAAAACTAAATGTAACAAATAAATATGTTTGTTTAAAATTATATAATATAATCACAAATTCATGAGTGAGTGATTCAAGTCATTCATTTGCAGGAGGAATGGGGTGTGTTCAAGACAGCAAATATACAGCTGATTCAGGTTGTTAACATTTAGCTGCAATGGTTCAACAACATTGGTCTTAGACTGAAATCCAGATATATGACATTATCTAGATTGATTATTGATTATATGCATAGGCTAACATTTAACATTACTGCACACAGTGCACACACACGCGCACACACACATACACACCGACTGTTGACCGACTGCAGCAGGTTCTCTGTCAGAAACACAGAAACCTGAACAAATTCAACTTTCTAAGGCAACTGACAGTAACACCGAGACCTTATGTTTTTTACCAGAAGGCTCAGCGGTGCCTAAAGTGACGGCTATGTGACCCGAGAGAGGAAAGTAATCCAGGAGGCAAAAGCGTCCGAAGTGAGCCTGAGAAGCAAAGCTAATGAAACCACGGGCCCCGCCGGTGTGCCTTCCTTTATAGATTATAGATCGGCCCCATTGTCACCGATACCCGATCCAGCAATTTGAGTCAGTATCGGACCGTATATCTGATATCAGTATCGGATCGGTGCATCCCTAATTTTAAACAATTATACGTTTTTCCGACATTTGCGTGCCGGTATACTGGATGTCTGACTGGAGCAAGGTACATCCAGTATACCGGCTGAATGGCAGCAGATCGTCTGTGGCAACCACAGGAAAGCCTGACTGAGGCGCGTCCAGTTAACATTGAGAATCAGTCTGCGAATATATATATATAGGTGGATACAGTTGGTAGTACAAGGTTAAATTTAAAAAAATGTATTTAGTTTATGTAATTATACAATGGAAATTGACAATCTAATAATTGCCTTTAAGTTTACACAATCCTTAGGAAGTATATATTTTGTATGGCAGACTCTGGATTTTCATGATACTTTATAATCCAACAAGCCAGTGTTCTAAGTGCATATACAGTAAAGAAATGCTAATAAATATTTATAAATACAGTTTAATTAAGGTCCACAGAGAGATCTAAAGAGCAAATGTATTAAAAGTTGTATTCAAAACCGAAATCTTTAATGCTGACATTTGGCAATAAGAGGTATTATTGTTTGTTCTCCCATCTGTCCGATCTCTGGGGAGAGCCCACACAAATGCTCCGGCAAGAGTCATTTGTGCCTTGTCCTCACCTTGCATCCTAATAAAATGTTGCTGGCAACTGGCTTAAATCATTCGCAGCACATACATCAATCAGTCTAGATTCAAGTGTCAGTTCTTGAATTTAAAAACCAAATTACCCCCATTACCCATCATTTACCCACTCCTGGTGAGCACAATTTCAATCATCAGCTCACACTGTGCTAATTGTAATTATGGGGTGGATTCAATTTATTCAAATTGCTAAGGAGGCAAGTTGGCATGATTCTAGTCTTTACTTAATTCAAGGACTTGTTCTTTCTGTGACTTCTAACGGAGCTAAATGGTGATTTGTTCATTCACTCCTCATCATGAGAAGGACACTAGTATGAGGACTTAAGCACAGAATATGTGTAGCTTCTGTACAACATCAACACTGTGACTATTTCATTGCCCATTTACTGTATAAAGGACCACTTCTCATTTTGGCTCTGTCGGTGCAGCCATATCGTCAGTTCAGCGCTGCTGCCAGTTTGTCTGTATCGGAAGTAGTGTGACAGTTTTGACAGGCAAATCTTTCTCGTGATGTGTTCTTGAATGGAAGTGGGTGAGTGTTTATGTGTGTACATGTAGGAGCGAGGGGGGGTTTCTTTCACTATGACTGAGGGAGGCATTGACTAGTTTGATGTTGCACTAGAGAAGAGGCCAGCTCACTTGCAGACACCCGTCGAGATTATCAGCGAATGTTCAGCTAACATTTGAGGAAGTCGCCGTGGGAGAGGGAACAACAGACTTCCAGATATTTGCTGGACATAAGGTCACACATAGTGTTTCAAGTCAGAGTGTCTCTCAGAGCAAGTCGAGCCAAGCTACAGTTCACGGGGGGGCCACAGCAAGGCCAAGATAGAAACATGTCTCCTCAGTGGCAGTTTTTATGATGTATAATGTTGCTAAATGTGAAACTGTAGCAGCAACAGCAACCCTACTGATGAAAACAAACTCAGCTGTAGTATCTACAATAATCCCACAATCAGGATGCACAGCATATGTTGTTACACAGTGAATTTTAATCTCTACAGGCTGTTAAAGATCATCACAACCACCAAAGTAAACAATTAAACATTTGTCAATTTCACAGCACAGATGCCAGGCACAACTGGAATAGGATTTATTTTAATCCCCCTCCACCTGCGACAAAACGATGAACAACATGTCAAGTGGCACCCAGCTGGTTCACCTCTGGGTCATTTCTCTCTCCCCCCAGTCCTTCAAAGCATCTTTCCAAGGCAGACACGACAGACCAAGGGATAAATAGATCTGGTGAAGAGGGCGATGAAGTACTGTACAATCAGAAGATCCACTAAGGATGACAAACATTTGTATTGTCCTTGACTCATGCCAATTCCCCCTTGACACTTTGTGTGTGGATGAGAAATAAAAGTCTCATATGTTGTGATTGTGTTCTTTTTTCAGGATTATCAAGGGTCAGGGCATCGACATCAAGAGCCTCAGTTCCAGATCAGTCCTCACAGTGACCAACATGACAGAGGATCGTTACGGGAACTACACATGTGTCGCCTCCAACAATCTAGGGACGGCTAATGCCAGTGTGCCTCTCATTCGTAAGTTATCATTGTACCTGGTTGTCATTGTACCTGCTTGTGGCTAGTTGGAGTGGTGAAAAGTCAAAGGGCTGAAAGAGTTGGATGTCAAAGGGGGTTTGTGCCCTCAGAAGTGTTTTCATCTTTGCTGCAACACTTTTGATATCGGACATGTTAAAGCCAGTGCTGCAACTGGTTGCTTCTTATTTTCCTATTATTTCTTTCCATTGCCATGACCGGTACCCAGTGTTCGGTGTGCATTCACCAGAAAAACCTTGCTGTTTCTTATTTCATAGACATCAGTTTTGTGAATATCGGTTTCCTGTTATGGTTGCAAATTCTGTATGTGTGAGTGGGTGGCCGTGTGTTGGTGTGAGTCTGCTTTTAAAGTCTACGTTTGCATGTGTACTGGAGAAATGTAGCTTTGAGGTAGCAGCATCACAGTTACAAAGGCAGCTACCTGTACACAGGTCAGTCATACTAAGTTCAATGCCAAGTATGACTCAGATTTTGAAGAGGTCTCAGAGTCAGCCCTTTCATAGTTTTCAAAGCACCGTGAGGCGTCTAACAGAGTTCTAAAGAGGC
Organism: Scomberomorus guttatus; assembly: GCA_038419695.1. Taxonomy (NCBI): domain Eukaryota; kingdom Metazoa; phylum Chordata; class Actinopteri; order Scombriformes; family Scombridae; genus Scomberomorus; species Scomberomorus guttatus. Next base: position 18,580,696 of record CM076454.1, on the reverse strand, counting down.
CAAATAATCAGAGGCCAGTCTGCTGGTGCGTCAGGGATAGACTGCAGAATAACACATTTAGAGAAGCATTCTCACATAAATTACACAAAGCGGGTGTGGGAAGCCAGTGGGGGATCACATCCTTGTTGCTGCAAAAACAAATCCTTTTAGTTGGCCGGGCTGTCTGCGTGGAGGGAGGTCAGATCTTGGGGAGATAGTGTGAAAATCTTGCTGCTTTACACCTTCCCACTGAGGGCCATTGACTGCATATTTATTGGAGGAGGCCTGCAACAGTGCTAACAGTGGAATTAGCAGTGATTACAGCTGCTGTACAATGAGAAGTGGCCATTGTGGAGAAAAACGCAAAACTGGATCAAAACCTCTGTGACACAGCCTGTGCACTTTATGAAGTCCACAAAGCCTGTAATTATGGCATTTATCATTCAGAAAACAGGCATCACACAAAGGCACATAATGAATCATCTTTCACTCTTCAGATAGGTTTGATTTCAAAAAGCGTCCAAACAATAGTACGTGTTGCTGCAAACTCGGAAGTGGTAGATTTCTAATGTACTGTACGGGCAGTCTTATCATAATCCTGAGGTCCCCTGCATATATTGGGCAAGAGGCGGGGTACACACCAACCAGGACAGGTCATCAGTCTATTACAGGGCTACATAGTGATTCTGATGGCTGATTGAAGTTCTTTATCAATCATTGAAGTATAATAGGCCCTTAATTCCAGTGATGATCTAAACACATAAATAAGCAAAAAGATAAAAGCACCTTAAAAATGCCCTAAGGCTTATTCCCACTGTAACGCTTAACAGCCAAGGTCTGCCAACTGCTCAATTAACAAACAATGAATATAAGGCTATTTTACAGATCCAGGTGGAAAAACAGTGTTACACCACAATTATTTTGTATTTTAAGAAAATGAATCCTCTGTGCAGAGTGGTTTGATGACTACCAGGATAAAGTCTGCAGCCTCTCCGCTCAATGGATACACGTTTCTTTGAAGCTCTACAGGAAGTGAATTTCAACCACTTTCATTCCTCAAAGAATAAAACACTTTTCCCTCTTGAAGAATGTTCCAATATCTGTCTGCATACATTCACAAACTTGTTGAAGTACCACTGCACTTCTCAGCGGTTGTTTGATATTCATACACTGTTAGGAATTTCAGTTATTTTGTCCACCTGCTGTACCTGCCAAGCAGCGAAAAAAGCAATGACAGCAAGGCGTTGGGGAACATATTCCCTCAACGTTTAGAGCATGGATGGGTGAAAAAATTCAATTTAATATATTCAGTGATGAAATATGAACAGGTGAATTAAATTATTCACCAGTTTGCGCTGCACCCTGTGATGATAACATTGTCCCTAGCAGGCCAGAGACTCAGAATACAAAAAGATATTTCTGTAGAGTTGGCAATTGTCTAAGGAGCACTCCACTCTCCTGTTTGTCTATGCACAAAGAACATCAAAGGCTTGTCTCAGATCTTCAAATGGATGATCTTAATGTGACACTAGCGAGACCTCAAAGGCAGAGCGGCAAAGGAACCCTCAGAATAGACAGCGGAGGCAGCATCCTGTGCTGCCATCCCCAACTTCTCTCTCTCTTGCACTCCATCTCTGTATCTCTTTGTTTGTCTTTCAATCGCGCTTTGTCTATCTGATTCAGTTATCTCATTCTCTTACTCTCTCATTCCTTTGTCCTCTCTCTCCCCCTTGTCTCTCATTCTTTCCCTCTATCATTCTCTTTCTCACGCACACACAAGGCGTCGCTTTCCCTCCCTTTTCACTCTCATGATCTCTACTAATGGAGGAGAGGGCAATTCTGCTGTCACTCTTAATGAGAAATGGCAAGCAATCGCCGCAGCGCACTCTCACCGGTGTGTTGACGCAAATAACAAAACCCAGAGGTTAGATTTCACTGCGGGTGACTTTGGATTGCTATTTTAGAACCAGTCGATAGCTATTGATGAGCAAGATGGGAAGGGGGAAAGGGGCATGCATATTTGATAGAGCATCATACATTGGGTTGAATTTTAAGTGGCAACACAATATGGGTGGTTTGTGGTGAACTTTAGGATTTATGTACATTGACTGTATATGTGGAGGGGCTTTATAGTAGATTCTTCTTGTTTCCATTACACTAAGAGGTTTAGGAACTGTGTGTGAATTGATGAGGTCAAGTAAGGGTCATCCCATCCAAAAGGTCTTCTTGAAATACACCCACAGGGAACAATAGATGCAATATAAACAGAAATACTAAGCATGCAGGGTTCAGTTTCATTACTATCTTGTCAAGATTCTGAAGTTGAAAGGTCCTTATCCTTCAGCGGTTTAAATCCTTTTTGTCTTAACCTAACAGAGTCACTTTAAATCAGTCCAGGAAAAGGCTTCCCATTATCGCTGGTGAAATGAACTGTGACTCTGGAAAGCCTGCTCGCAGAAAAAGTAAACACATTTTCCTTCCATCCAAAGCGGCCACTGGAAGACACCTACGTTTGGTTTCTGCTTCAAGTGAAACAGGGATGAAACAGACTCTGCATCCTGGCTTTGTGCACAAGTTGACATGCTAGTTTTTTGCACTCATCTCACAATTTTTGAAATGAGTTTTCATGGCCGTGTCCTCGCTGCCCATGCTGTTGTGTTGGTTGCAATTCAATTCTGCCCATTTTGTTAGACCACGTGGGGTTTTAGTACTGTCAAACCATTAGCCAGGGATTTAGGTCTCTTTCTGCCAATACCACTTTAAGCCGTGTGTTTAAAGCTGTGGTAAAACACAAGCTGGATTCTTTGGAGCAGAAAGAAAGAATACAACCTCTTTGTCACTACTTGTTGGAGTACCTTGTGTGTGTGTGTGTGTTTGTGTGTGCGCAAAGCTTTTTTCACCCAATCCCTTTTGTGCACAACACAATACTCAATGTCATCTGTGAATGAACGAATAATAAAGTTAAAAGCACTTGTCTATACATCTAAACAATTAAGTTACAAAGGTTTAATGAATGGATGCATAAATTGATAACAGGCTTGAATGGTGGCGTAGCAAAACTCAGGAATAACTTGGGAGACATTTTGTGCTTCTACTGTATTTTTGCAGAGAGAATATTTGTGTTTAAATGATTACAACAGAAGCACACGTGTAGTTCGTGCTGTGATTAATTTTTAGTCAGTTAAATTTAATCACAAGACACAGGCTTCCCTCAGCGGCTTCTCCTCATCACTCTTTGGGTCCAATCAAACCTCAAAGTGCATACAACAGAAAAATAATCACAATTAATGTGGTATCAGCTTTCTGAGAAAATTATAGCGTAACCATGTTTGTCAGTTTGTATAAGCAGTTGTCCAAAATCAAAGCAGTTAGACTGGAACAAAAGCTGCAGAGTGCAGGACTGGATCGATACATTTGTTCTTACACTAAGAAAGATATCAGCTTTATACAAAAGCAACCGTGAGTTAAGGCAGTCACCAACTACAGCAGGATATATGCTGATTTATTTGTTGATTTACTTATTTAAGTGATATACCTTGCTATAAATTTGCCTAAGCTTGCCCAATAGTTAGTTTTCCTGGCCAGATGTTACAGTTGGCATGTTTGTTGTCATGTAGAATTTACCCAGAATAAAGCACAGAATTCAGTTTGGTTCCTATAGTGTATGTATCCTGGTCTGTATACCATTAGTGATGGCTTTGCAAATGTTTGTGTGGGAGTTACTATAGCAGCGCTGAACAGTATGAACATTTCAGTTGAATTTACTCCCCCAAGCCAAAAAAACGAATGAATGAATGAATAACTACAGTTAAACATGAGCATCTGTGTAAACTAGCAACAGATAAGGTTTGTTGTAAACAAAAACAACGTTATCCTTTTTATCTTAGACACTGGGAAATTCTGGCACAAAAAGGGGTACTTTGAGAATTGGAGGTTGAAATGAAAGAAACAGTCTGCTGTTTTTACAGCCGAAGCTGTTACAGTTGGGAGTGGTTAAATGCTTAGATTTCACACAGAGTGGCAAAAAACTGTAGTTAGAAATCAATGTTGATATTGTTCAACAAAGACAGACCTGGCATTACATGTAGCGTATAACTGCTCAATAGAATCTTTAGTTAATCAAAAACTAAAAATTTACTTTAAAGAATATTAGTGCTGAGCCATCTACAGACCCAAATCATCCTTTATGTTCCTGACTGACATATAGTTTATTTGTGCTGCATTTAGTTTATGGAATATACTTGCTCAACAACTATGAATTATTTTTAAATGTACCAAAACAGCCATTGCAGGTTGTGTTTCTGACAGTCTCTTCTTGGACATACAAATATTTACTACACCACACACACACACACACACACACACACACACACACACACACACACACACACACACACACCTTGTTAGGACATTGCATTGACTTCCATTCATTGTGGACCGCCTAACCCTAAACTTAACCATAACCAATTCATGCCTAACCTTAACCTTACCTTGCGAGGCAGCTAGATTCACAAGATCACACGAGAATCCATCTTGATCCATCCGTCATGATCTCGCAAATCCAGCCGCCTCACAAGGTAAGACGGTGATAGACAGATGGTTCATCCAATCACCTGCCAGGTATCTTTTGAAAGTGTCTGCCCTTTTCCAAACAGTTTCCAAGGACGACTTCTCAGATGGTTCTGCGTAACAAACCATCTGGCGCGTCAGGTTAACCCTAACCTTAACCTAACCTCAATTCACACCTTACCCCTAACCTTAACAAGGACGTCAGAAATAACGCTTTGCCTCATTAGGACTGAGCTTTAGTCCCCATGAGGACTACTGGTCCCGACAAGGTCGGTGTTTATACTGGAAAAAGTCCCAATGAGGTAACAAAAATGCGTGTGCTCACACACACACACACACACGTGCAACCCTCTTATGATTTTAGCTGAGTAACAATCACCAAACTGACATTCCCTATTTCAACTTTCCATTTCATGTGCTAGATGGAAGTGAACTTCAATGAAAAGACTGAGGCTGTTCACTCCAATTTTCTGAGGAGTCCTCCAGCTTAATTGGTCAAGCTCTTATCCCCCAGCCCACCTCGGCTTAGCCCTGGAGGAGATTTTCTCTGCCTATACCTCTGCCTTCATTTCCTCCTTTCTCTCCCCCCCTCCCCCCAAGCAGTAATCGGAAGAGACTGATGGGAGAGAAAAAAGACTAACTCTCTCACTCTCTCCGTCACAGCTCAGCCTCCCTGAGGCAGGAGAGACACTACTGGCTAGTTGGTTAATGAATGTCGTGTTTGTTTGTCACGCTTATCAATCATTTCATGTGTAGGTGTCATTTCGACATGTCTCCTCATCTGCCATTGTTGTTGATGATGTTGTTTGTTCCCACACCGTGAGATTGTAACTGAGTCATGGGGCATAGATGCAGGAAAATGGGAGCTAAAGGTGAAACCTGAAATGTGGGTGTGTGATAACTTCAATATTGAAGCCATTTGGGGATTTGGACACCAGTGTATCATGTTTTAGCATGTTGCATTCATCTTTGTGTAAAATTACTCCCACTTCTGTTAATTTATCAGCATCGGTTAGGTAATTCCTGGCGACATTCAGCTGTTTTCTGGTTTTGTTTCAGTGGTAAACAAATGCAGGGGGTGGCCGCTAACTTGGTGGGCTAACCCCCTTCACTTTAATCAACACGTGGTAAGCAAGACACGGGAACTTGGCTTAGGTCTTGAGGAGTTGTAGCATTTTTATTCACTGACAAATAGCCTAAACTGTACACATATTGCGCTGCTACATTCACAGCCATACTAGTAACTTCATACTCTCTGTTCCGGTCGCCAGCCTCACCATCACACACACACACTCTCTCTCTCTCTCACGACCACACACTGAGCTATCCCTTAAAGGAGCTATGCTACTTGTGTAACGCTATAGTAAGTTAGTTAAAATCACGCAAAAAATCGCCCAAAAAAAACAACCGGCGATGGACTCAGCCAATCACCAATTGCCCATATATTCATCCAGTCGCCCAAGCCTAGTTCACATATAAAAATGTGTTGAATAAATTTAACATGGCGAGGTTGCAGTGTCCTTTATTTTCCCTTACAGTGTTGCACCATTTACCTATCATTTGAATGCCTGCATTTCCATATTTAGGCAATCAGAAAAGCCATTAACATTTTCCAGTCGCACTGCGATGAGGAAATGTTTTGTGCTGTAGCAGAGTGTTCATCCTGCAGCCCAGCGGGCAATGGTCTTTATACCCACCGCTCCCACCCTTACCGACTCCTATAGGAGGCCAGATGCACTGGTAGAAACGTTCATCCCTGAACGAGCCCAGTTGATGCCCACAGGATGGTACATGCTCTGGGCAGTATTAAAAATGACGTAGGATGAATAACTAATTAGCTGGCTCACAAATTAACACAGTCTTTAACACAGAATATTCTATCATCTTAGAGGCATAAGTGAGGAAAATGTTTTAGAATAGCTTAACAGTTCACATGAGGAATGTGTCCCTGCATGAACAATAACACGAGGCAAGAATTGGACATCTACAATAACACAGACTGCAAAGTTTCTTTGCAGTATTCTCTTCATATCTACTGCTTTAAGGGGTGTTAAGTAAGATTTGTAGGGCCTGTTACCACAAAATTGTCCATATTTTATCTGTGGGGGTTTGGTAGGATTTTTTATCAATATTATTGACTCAGCAAGTGATTCACAAGGTGCTAAAATTTTTATCTTACAAAAAATCACTTTAAAATATTTTTTCTTGGCACATAGACTCCCACAAATTGAAAATTTTAAGATAAGTTATGTTTCATTTGGACTTCTGCTTCAACTAGTTCCCTGCCTACTGCACCTTTACTCCAAACATGCATTTTTGGTATTAACTCCTTATTACTGTGATGAGCTAAACTCCCCACATGAACAATGGTTACTCCAAATCATGTCAAATAAATCACCTGAATTATCCCTACAGAGAACAAAGAATACTAATCCATGAAATGAAATAGCTGTGAAAACTAATATGTTTTATCTTACAAGTGAGCAGGCTGTGCGAGAGGTCAACTGCCATATACAGTACGTGAAATGATGCTTTGCTCTGCTGAATGAGAGAGAGAGGGTCCAACTCTGTGTGGAGCTATGAGGGAGAGATTGCATGTCAAAAGATATGTTCCACAGTAATGGAGAAGTGTCTGAGTGCTCATGAAATGATACACTGGTGGATTCATGCTCTAGTATTAATCAGATAGCACCTGCCTGCCTGTTTGAAGAAAAACTAAAAAGAAACTGTTTTCACATATCTGCTCCCCCAGAAGTACTTAAAGTGGAAACATTTGTTGAAGAAAATGAATTCGACCATTTCCCCACCGATGTACGGAGGGAAAAGGCGTAAGAATACTGATTCCTACATAATTTCCCCCTTCAAATAGAATGATGAAATCAAATGAAAGCATTGTTGTTGGCATAACAGTAGCCTGTTAACTTGCAACACAGTCATTACACAGTTGTTTGTGTGCTTCAGAAAAGCGACACAGAGACCACGGGATGAGAGCATGGCGTGGACCACAATGTGGTCCCCCCCCCCCCCCCTTGTGCCCTGCAATTGAAATGGCCATATTGAGTGCCCATGTAACTGGATTAAAATGGAGAATCTAAGAAGGCTTCTGCATCATTGCATGCCCTAGATACAGCAGCTCACTGCGACAACATTAAGAAGTATTCCTTTTTAGTGTGACTGTGTGAGGTGTAATCATCGCTGCCATGGTTTCCCTTGTGACAGATAAGCTCCTCCTCCACCATGAAGCCTTCTGGAAGAAGGTGGTTGATACCATTGTGGGAAGTATAAATAGTTTTTAGCTTCTGGTGGAAGTCACACTGTTCATGTGCCAAATGCAAAGCTGAAAAAAAAACTCCATGAGCCAAACCTCTGCATCACTTTGAGTTGAGCCCTCGTGGTAAAGAACAGCTTTGCTTTGCCACACATCTCAGATCCTGCTCCCGAGTGAGTCATTGCACAAAGCTGGTCGCAGCTTATCTCGAAGTAAGTGCTTGTTTACCAAACAGAGAGCCATGTTTTTTATTTATTTGTTTCAAGCGTCGGATCAAATAGGCAGTAATGTACACATTACAGGGAGTTTTCATAAATCAAAAGTGATTTTTGAGTCACTTTGTATCAATAACTTATCAAACCCCAAATGTGTTACAGTTAAGTATGGTTACAGTGTGTGACAGAAAAATCAAACATACATATGGCTTTTTAAGCATCATTAGTTATTCAAAAAAAACACACTAGACTAGTTGTATTTCCTCCGATACAAAATCTGCTCCAAATCTCCAACCGAAAATGTGACTAAGCATAGGATCTCTCTTTGTGTGACATTTAACACATACACTTCAAAAGTAAAAGCGATGCGTTTGCTGCCGTCCGTGAACATACTTAGTGCGAGTAGTGTGCCGCACTGGACTGAACATTTCTGGATGTCACATTATTCCATCTCCCAAATGCCACCAGTGGCTCAGCCTGAAATGAGTTCATAAGGTAATCAGATTGGGACTCTGAGTTCCCTCTTCAGAGGGATCAGAGACAGACTAAAAGTTCCCTTTTTTTTTCGCTCATTCTTCAGTCAGTTAATACAACCGTAAAAGGAGGCCACGATTTGGAAAACTGTGCTATAATCTATGGAGAGGGAAAATAAAATTAAACTGATGTGATTTGAGAAGTACCCAGCAGGTGAAGATCAAATTATGGGTGCTAACTGAGCACAGTGTGATCTCACACCATCAATGCGAGAGACGACTAGTTGTTTAGCATACTGGGACTGAAATGTGGTAAAAGTTTTTCACTCTATCAGAAAACCCTTTCAGGTCTTTGGAGCAACCCCAATTCCCAGGTTCCCCTTGTTTTGTTTTGTTTGTTTTTTTTTTTGTTCTTTTTGTCTTAGCAGTAACATACAAATCTGAAGCAACTGGGGGAATAAAACATGTTGTTTATGAGCATGCAGAGGTTGCATCTTGCCACAGAGACACCAGTCCTTAATGCATGGAGAGGATTTGTCTCCATTCCCTGTCCTTGTGTCCTTGCATGCATTTTTTCTTTTTATTTTACGTCTCCATTCTGTTAATAATACATGAATGTCCTCTTTCCCCTCCCCCCCCTCTCCCCCCTCTCCTCCCCTGTAGCAATTATTGAACCCACCACCACTAGTGCTGTCTCAAGCCCAGGTCAGTATATGTCACCATGCTGTACACCAAATCAGCAAAGAGGTCCGCTGCCTCATACTAACCTGAACCGAAATCCTCTCCTCCATCTTGATTTATTTCAATTGGCTGGCTGGAATGCCTGCTGGGTGTACAGCTTCATTGTATGTCCTTTATTTCTTTTTGCTTTTTTTTTGTTTTTTCTTTTAAATTTTGGGTTGGCTTCTATAGCCTGGCTACATATACTTCCTGCAGCCTGTGCCATCGCAACACCCCGCCCCCCCCCTGTCCCTTCCATTACAACCCCACCTCCGCCACCCCCCACCCCCACCCCCACGTGGAGCAAACAGTAGCGTCATTAAAGTGGCTGTTCCATATGCCTCTGGGTCTGATGCTTTTCATAATGCTGATGGCTTCCTCCTCTTCTCTCTGGCTTACTCACCACCAAAAGCACCACTCTCCTGCTCCTCAGTGCTAGCTAAACGCAGTGTACATCAAAGGCAGGATGCTGTTGGTGGCAAAGGCCGTTAGTTTGCTGTTTGCAAGATGGAATCTCTGCTGTCTTTGTACTTCTATCACTCCCTTTCCGTCTCCTTTTCTCTTTCTGTGTCTTAATCTTTCTCCATCCCCCCTATCTCCTTTTTCTCTCTGTTCTTTGTCTTTCTAGAACAATCAGTTGGCGCTCTGCCACCCTCTTTAACCTGATCTGCTGCTAGTGCTGTTGTTGGTGCTACACTGTCAATGTCGCCCTTGTCCCCCCCGCCCACTGTACTCTGCCGCTTCCACATTCCAGCCCAGAGTAATCCCTTCTGCCTGGTCGTCTTTTCTCCCTCTCTAATGGTTTTAAGCAAGTCGCAGAATGTAATCTTTCATGCCGGTTACATTATTTTTGCTTAATACTGTTCACACAAAAACATGCAGCCATGCATGCACACAAAAAAAGCTCTCACCGGCATGTACACATAATAGACACTGAAATGAAAACATGCTGAAATCCAAGTGCACTTTAAATGCACCTGCCCTTACATACGTAATCACATCAGTGGATTCGTATTGCATGATGAATCTGCTGGGAAAAAGTGTTTTTTTTTTTTTAAGACTTTTCATCCACCTCCGTTGACAGACGCCATCGTTTCCTCTCGCGTTTTATGGAAGCACAGCCCCGGATTAGCATTTGCTCTCCTGCATTCACTACCTGTCTATCTGAGCCAAATATAATTATCCATGGAGATTCTGTCAGATAGCAAGTTAAAATAAGCTCAGCAGCAACGAACAGTCCTGGCATGGCCCTGAACTCTCATTTGATGTAACGCTTGCAGAACAAATGACAATTTCATGGTCCAAAGGAACACCAGTGGTTTCAATCGTGGAGATAAACTCACTCAGCGACCCACTGTTCTTGTTTTGTTCCAAGTTGTATTTGAAGTTAATTTTTTGATGGCGCCCTCACTAAGTGGCTTGGCAAAGGGAATTATTTTAGATCCCTGCAAATGGCTCTTTGTCCCACTGTTATTTAATCACGTTTAATAATGAATTTTAACAGATTATTATCTGCTTTGATTTTCCCTGCGATTGAGTTTGGGAAGGTGTGCTCCCAAATTAAGGAATGAAATTCTGGTCTGCAAGGTAAGAGAACCAGGAGATCTCAGGTGGAAAAATGGTTCATCCCCCACAGCACTTGCAGTGCATGTTTCAGCCAGTTTCCATTGATCAAGGACAAATAAAAAAAAAAATAAAAAAAATAATGAAGAGAAAATAACATTAATAGGCAACATCAGTCATTCTGCTTTTATTTCTGACCTTGCTATGTTAGTACCACTCTAATACGAATCTATTCAGATGGGCCAAAATGTTTATGTTTATATATAGATTTATTAGACCCTATTTACATGCTAGGTTGTTTTGACTCAGAGCTTTCAAAGACCTGTAGACATCCTTGTGCCACCAAGGATAGTTACCACAATGACCCCAATTCTATTAGCCCTATTATCATTATCACAGCAGTAACACCAACAATACAAGTCTAATGGATTACATATTTTGAGCAAGTTTTAAGACTCAGGAGGTATCATACAGAAATAAATGGAAAGCAGTGGTTGCTTGAAAGGTGGGAAATGGATCAAAAAAGTTAGATAAATTAAAAAAAAACTGCAGCCATAGAAAGTGTATGCGATTTAAAATGGATTTTCAAAAACAAACAAAACCAGCAGCAGGCACCGTTAAGTTTATCTCATATTCTGATTCAGCAAAATACCTGAATGTTTATAACAGGGTTAGCTAACCATTTAGCTGTACATGCAATTTGACCTACTGAGGCTAGACTTCAGCTAAATGCCTCCCTGGTTACAGTATAGATAACGCCAGTCCTCCCATTCATTTGAATGGGGGTAGTGTGTTTAGGCTGCAGGGGATTTGGCTGCAGCGCCGCCGCACTGGCCTGCGGCGGGAAAGCTGATCCAGAGTCAACTTTTGGAGAAACACAACCCCAACGTCACACTGCGGTGGCCAATCACAGTCGGCAATCAGAGCTGTAAAATCCTTCCATGAGGGAGTACAAAGACGTTACTAGGAGGAGGAGAGGACATTTCTCTTCGTTGGATAACGTTGAAAGTAGAGTTATAGAGAGAGCAGCTGTGGTGGAGCGAGCTAGAGAGTGAATGAAGAGAGGGAGCAGTGGTAGCGAGAAAGCCGGTGAATCAGATCAATAAAATGTTATTTTCTGATTGTTTCACTGCGGTTATGTTCTAGAGCACAAATACGCCAACACCCCCACACACCTCCACTTAACCCTGCGGCAGTGTGCCACAACGCCTAATTTGGTCTGAATACGGCCTTAGACTCATACAGGCACATTGGCGTTAACTGGACTGGTCAGACAACAGCGAGCATTGCAGAAAGTTCTTCCTGAGGAAACCGAGATCCTCCAGTGTGTGTAACAGGCTGCTGAAGATCTTATTTCTCTCGCCCATGGTGTTCAGTGCACACACTTGGCTGTAATGTGTCGGGGAGGCGGCATTAAGGCTTGTGAAGCCAGCAGATTTAGTGGTAAGGAAGGCCAGCTCTGTGGTCGGGCTGGAACTGGACAGTCTGGAGGCAGTGGCAAAAAGGAGGATGACGGACAAGATGAACACCATCCTGGATAAAGCCTCCCACCCACTCAGTGATGAACTGTGGCAGATGGGCAGCACTTTCAGTCACCAGCTCATCCCACCAAAGAACAGGACGGAGCGCTTCAGGCGTTCACTCGTGCCCGCTGCCATTAAGAGTCCACAACAGTAACTGTGACCACAGCCTAAGCCAGCTGTGACCCCTCCACCCCCACCAACCCACTCACCCAGTGCTGTCACCATCTCTACTGGTACAACGTCCAGGCTCAGTGGTGACTTTCACACATGGACTATCTGTACTTCTATTGAGCAGCCATCCTATTTAGGATAAATATGACTGTACCTTTTATTATTGATGTTAAGTAAATGCTAGTACAAAAGGATTATATTATGTTGTATTCACATTTGTACAATACGCTTATCACAGTCTTACAGTATAGTATATCACCCTTTTCAGACATGCTATATATAACATTGCTGACTTCATCCACCTGCTAAAGTAATGGCTTTTTGTCATTCAGACAGAGGTGTCTGTTATGTAAATGTTCTGTATAATGTGCGACAGTGCAGAGGCACAGAATGACAAGACATGAAATTGGGACTCTTGTTTAATTCTTATTTGCTCACATGCTGTATGTAAAGCATTTTGCTGGATAGTCATGATCTCTTCCATGCAGTTGGCATTAGTGAAAATTGAAAATAAAGATATTATTATTGTGGGTGCATGAGTTTGCGTTCTTGTTTATTTGTTTGTTTGTAATTTTTATAGACTGATCTCAACATTCAACTCATTTAAAACGGGCTAATTCATAGTGTTTTTAAAAGTATTTATTATAACAAATGTTTTGTTTGTGCATGTAAGAAGAAAATTAAGTGATAAATTAAATTAATAAGGATTTATTACTGTGTTCTTAAGAAGGTGGGACAATATGTGAATTAAAAATGACTTTCTCCATATTTGACCTTATGCTTCTGTAACATTTACGTTAATGTGATGGCATTCAACTGACCCGTGTGTCTTGTTGAAAGTGTAACAGAAATGCTGCTACAGTAGGTTTGATCTTGTAATGTTGCTGTTGCCGCTTTTGCATAAATTTGACCTGAATCGTTAATGAGACATAAGACCCACATTTAAAATTGCCAGTGCAATTACATAATAAGGTGCATGTCTGAAAGAGGCTTACGTCTGTTCTACATCATAAATATGATGTATAAATTCATATACTTCAGTACTAAAACACGAAATGACCATGTGACTTTGCTCAGGCATATTATGGAACTGTGGTGTTGACATAATGTTAATTAGGTTAACATACCTAGATTAACATAATGTTAACCTATATAGATCAACACAGTCTTATCGTATTTTATCTTACATCATCATATTTTTATTTAAATTAAATACTGACATGGAACCACAGCGAGAGAAATAGAAACCATCTGTCATTGCTGATTGACAGATTTTTTTATCTACTGCACCATCAAAGTTTACACTGCCTAAAGTATGTAGAAAATGGTAATATACCACATTTGTTTACACAAAAGCTTGTTTTATCTTTAGCATATGGATTTGTATGTATTTACCTAAACATAATGCACTGTTCCAATACTCCAAAGCAGCTGGCTCGGTGCCACCCTGTCATCTCAATGAAATGTAGATCTGTGATAATAGCATATGCTCCCACAGGCTTTCTCTTCTGTTTATTTCCGCAAATCACTTGACAGTAGAAAAACAATGTTCTTAACACTGTGCTGAGCCACATTTCTTGTCTTTGCGAGGCGCAGTGTACAGTGCTACTGGTTCAAGAAATATTACATGCATTATACATAATGTGTGTGACTCCCTCAGATTCCCAAGTGTCATGTTAACTCCCAGATAAACAAAATTCAGGCAGCCCGAGTGTAGCTAAGTGAAGATGATGCACATACTGTTTCACTCCCCCATTAATCCTGTTCTTAGCTCTCATTTTTCATAGTGCATGACCCCCCCCCACCCCCCCCAACCCCCACCAGTATCTGGTATAATCAGAACTAATTGCAGAGGAGGTAACTCTAATGCTGTCATGTATCATGGAAGTCTGACATGTGAAGCATTTATTTGACCCCCCCCTCCAACCCAGCATCAAGCACGAGGAGACATTAACGAGTTCATGAAGGTTTATGTGTCTTGGTAATATCATGCAGGAGGCCATAAAACTCAGATTTGTGATGAGGTGATCCATGATGGAGCAACCTTTAAGAATTCTTAACTTTTAATCCAGAGTGGCGCCCTGCATTTTTCTTGCATGAATTTTAGCAGAACAAGACGAGACCCAAATTAGTTTCTTTACACAGATGAAATTGAAAGTCTCACCAGCTTAATGAAGACCATTCTGTGATTGATTTAGAGCGAGAGTAGGTCATGTGTCTTTCTTTATTTGAGGTCCAGGACGCAACATCAAAGAGATAATCTACCTTATTAAGTATTCTTTCCGAGGTCCTCCAAAATTCAGAAGTCACTCACTCAGCTCCCCGAGGCTTAGGGAGCTGTGTTAATCAAATTATTTTAGTAAGCATGTAAAGCTTCTTTAATCAAAGGATAGCTGGCTAATTTATGTCTGAAACTGGGGTAATGTCTTCTTTGGAAGATGACTTTAAACAAGGTTAAGTTACACTTTTCCTCTCTCAATTCTTTATTTTGTTATCTGATCTTGGTACAAGTCAGACCCAAAGGCTCATGTTGTTGATATTACACTGTGCATGGCGCTCTTAATAAGTAAACAACTTGGCATTTTTCTATTAAGTTCTAAATTAATATTCTCTCTTGGCCATCACTTTGTAAATATTAGACTAACTATTACTGGAAAAAGCTCATAAGCACATTTAGCCTTGAAATCATGTGATGTGTTATTTTGGTGGTTTAATCTGCAGCTGACTGCTTTTCAAAACAAGGTTGCAACATTAACTTAGGCCCTAATACATAATGCTAGTAATGCTAAGTTTAATAACTTTTTTTATATGTGTCCTCAGCTGGAATTAATAGTGATGAGTCACAGTTTGATGTAACACTTTAAATTAAAGTTTTTAGATGTTTATCTTGTCAGTTTCTGCTGAGCCTGAATACTGGTTGTTACTCACTTGTAATGGCTTGTAATGACTTCAGTGCACATCTTTTTGTTTGAAACTGTGTCGTTGCTTTGTTTGTGGGGCTATTGTCGATATGGTGTCACATGAAACAAAAAGTTCTATTTCTGGTCATATTTCAACATGAAAGCCACAACATCAGAGCAGGTGAAATAGACTAACTAACTCCCATATTCACTTTGCTGCAAATTATTTCATATTGCTCAAAAAAAAACAGCAGAGCACGCATAATCACACCTTTTTTTTTTTTTTACTGAAAATAGGAACAATTAAAGGCCAGAGTGTTTCTGCTCTTAGGCCTCGCAGCACCGCATACTAAGTTCTTGCAAAATATTCTAAAACATATGCTCCAACATATGCTGCATGTCCACATGGACTACTGGAATACTAATTATCATTGATAACCCAATACTGGGTCATCCTGAATTAACTGGTGTGCCCAGGAAAAAGTGAAATGTTCACAGGACTCAAAGGCATTGGAGGAAGAAATATGAATATTTAAGGCGTCTTTGACTTTAAAACACAGTAATAAGTTTTTCCTACCACAGCATGTCTTTAATTTCCATCAGGATTATTTCTGACATTGTGTAGGAAACACTGACACTTAGAGATTGATACTGGATTCCTTGGATGTCATTTGATAAGCAGGATAGATCAGTCTGCCCTGTGTTTCACCCCAGACACACTCGAACACTGTTAATCAGTGCACATCACCAATTGCATAACACCATCTTTAGCTGTCCCACATTTCCTTTCAAGCCAAACTTGGTTTACTTCCCATATGTTGTCATTTTCAGACATTCACAGCTTAGCAGATAAGCAATCTGACACTCCAGAAGAGTCAAATAGAACCAGGTAGCAGATTATAAAAGGCTCTTTTTTTCCATCCCTTGGCTCTAACTTCACACACAGCAAAGTCTCTGCCACTTCCCTCCTCCTGCAACTTTAAAAAACCCTATAAATCAACCACGGCAGAGTTCCCAAAGTTGCACTTGAGAAAAACCATACTTGGATGGTGTGTGTTTTCTGCAGCCACTCAGATTAATATTGTAGATATGATGGATAAAGTCCACATCTTTAGGTGAACCACACAGGACTGCTGAGCATTAGAGACTGTTAGAAGCTGTGTTTCACCCAAATAACTGTTAAAATAGACCGTGTTAACTATGCAAACACACACTATTCCTCTGCACTTGTGTAGCCATAAGTGCTGAAGGTGAGTTGCGTCAAGTGGCAATTACAATATAGGCACCAATGTGACTCCTCGGGTTTGTGAGTCATGTGCAGCTAATGGCAGCATAAACACACTGCACTTATGAAATATTCAATAGGACGGAACAAATTTCTCCGATAAGCTTACGTTGGGGTCTTGTCTGAGTAGAGTGGCACTGTGAATCCTATCGGACTGGACTTGCGGAAACTACAGTGTTAAACTGCTCGCTTCTACAGTAAACAGCCCTGCCTCTGTTTACCCAGCATGCCTGGTGTCAGACACACTGAGCTACCCACAGATAATCCTTTTTGGCAGTGCATTTTCTACCAGCCTTATCAGTTACATGGTAGCAAGATCAAGAGCGGAGCAAACCCTTCTGCGCCCTCCTTCCGCCACCGCACCGCCACCCCGATTCTTGTCCCATACGGCTTGTTTTGAGGTGATACGCTGACCTTCATTTTTACCGAGTGCCAACCCCCCCAATCTTCTCTGGAAGGGCCTGATAAGCAGATGGCATGTCATCTATCATACTTGACCCCTAGATCCCACATCACAATGTAAATAGACGGGGGGGTGTCTACATTTTGTCCAGTGGAACTGGAAGCCTGTGAGATTCTTCAGTTGAAAACTGCATTTCCTCTTTTGCTCAAATATATATTATGTACATGTCTAATGAAAAGTAAATCGGATACATCCAGCACTTAGTAAAACCACCAATGATCTCACTTATAGTGCTCCTGAGCTTTACAGCACAATGGTCTGCAATATCAAAGTGTGCCAGTGTTTCAGAGTTCATTTAATTGATCAGCAGTTCCCATTTGCATTACCATACTGTAACAGCATATGTTTTCCGTAAATGAAAGCCATTACTTTCATATTATAATAGCACACAATATGATTGCCGTGTGATCTTCTGTTTTCTTTCTGTAATTCCTTTTAATGAGTATTAATCAACGGAAGTGTTATTTTTGCTATTAGGCTGATTGGTACTCAGTTATTTGCGTGATATTAGTCATTATGGGTTAGGTTCTCTGTTGCTGTTGCTGCCTGGGCTTTTTATTACACTGTCCTAAAACACATCCCGAGTGGTGATACTGATTAGTTAAATGTAGGAGATACCAACAGTGAAATTGATTTTGTCTTTTATTGTGCTGGGAAGGGTGCTCTAAAACAAAATGATGTCTCTGTCTCCTTATTTCCTTTGGTCAATTAATTATGAATCACTTAGGATATGCATCAAAAAAGGATTTTTTTTTTAAAGCCTAGGAAGCACAAATGAATATTGATTGGTTCCTTTTAGAATATGTTTAGTATACATAAAACACAAGATGATACGTGCTTGGACAGCCCAATATCGCCCAGGAATTATGTCCATATTGGCATTTCTGCACCTCACCATGATTTACATCCAATGACAACATTCAGTACCAATGCGAGAAGTACTAGGCATTGTAAGATTTGCTTTAACCATGAACTTTTCCAAATCTAAACCATACTGTAGTTGGCATGCACAGATATTGCAGAAAGCAAAACATTTAAAAAGGTTGACATTGAACCTTGTTACGAGAATGCCTAATTGGCTCTATAGGATATGGTCACTCTCTAACATAAAGTGTGTGTGTGAAAGAAAATAGTAATGACTGAAGGAAAGAAAGTGAAGGCTGGCTGGTTGGTTCGGGCTTATGTCAAGTCCGCATCAACAGGTAGACACGAGCAGCCAGCCCAAATGGTGCTTGTCAAAGAGTTTCTTGATCAAGTTTTGTTTGTGGTTGGTCCAAAAAGGAAACAAATCCGGAGGTAGTTAGTTTAACAGTTCTCAGCACAAGACAAGTAGGCAAATTGGTGTAGGCTCTCTCTCGGTCCTACAGCTCAACGAAGTCGTTTCCAATTCTGTTATGCATGAGCACTTAATATTCCCTGGTCTCTCTGAGTTATTTGGCCTCTACCAAGCAGCCAAAAAGAAAGAATGAAATTGATCATGTGTACCTGAAAATATGAGCCTACTAGTCACCCGAACGTAACGTTGTCATTGAATGTGATCCGGGCTTTTGCAGAATCGTCCAATATTGACGGATCCTCACATTTCTCTGATTCCACACCAGACTCTCATAGAGCATTCAGAACACATTTGGACTCCCATAAAGACCCACTTACTTTTCTTCCCTCCAATCTTAACTACATAAACAGATTATTATCCATATTTCATGGGCCTTAGCCTTCACTGCTCCTCTCTGCCCCCTGCAAAGACTCATTTTCAGGGCTGCTTTTCACCTGTTTGTCAGCTCTGATATAAATGGCCGTGCTGCCCTTCCCCCTATCAGCAGATAATTCTACTTATTCCACATCTCTCGCTGAGTCTGGCTGTCTCAGCCTCTCTCTTTGCCCCTCTATCGTTCCCATTGCACCCACATGTACCGCTCTCCTCTGTACCTCTGATTATCTCTCCCACTTTGCATCTCCTCAGGAGTGCCGGCCATTAAATGCAAACCTGGTCTCGCTGTCAGTCCCACATGCACACAGAAGAAACACAGCAGCACACACCCAAACTATAATAACCTTCTTCAGAAGAACAAGAAAACTTATTTCACAGAGCTCACTTTTTTTCTCTGTTCATCTTCCATGGATATTTCTCAGTATTTGTGTGCATAATATTGGTGGTGGGTATTAAAACCGAGACCTGTCAGAGCCTCTCCAGTTTTTAAATTGTGCCAGAGAATCTTCTTTCTTTTATGTGTTTATTCCCACCTCTTATTTAAGCTCTTGTTGCAGGCGTCTCTTTTATCCCTGTCGCTGTCACTTATATTTTTTTTCCTCTAGCATAACTTTTCAGAGTTTGCATATCACCAAATCTCACACATCTCCTGCTGTACCCAGAAGATCAAAGCATATTATGAATTGTAGTGCTTTCAGGTTGTGACATCCTTCCCGGTTTTTGAAGTTGTATTTACAACTGTTCTTCAAAACGTGCATCCTTACTTGTGTATTGAAAGTTTGGCAAATAAGAAGAAACGACCACAGAAGGGAAGTCACCAGTAAAAGGACAAAGAAATAGTTTTTTTTGTCAATTCAGATCTTTTTCCGACTTTAATTGGCACTCGCACCACAGCAGTCAGGGTGATTAATAAGACAATTCAGTTGGAAAGATAAATTTTGGTGCTCCCAACAACAGACAGGACTCTGCAGTTGTTGTGTGAGAGCTGGAGCAGAAAATGGATAGTCATTTCCTTTTATGGTCACAAAAGTCTGCTGTAGAGATTCAGTCTTTGTCTATAATTGAGACACCAGGGTATATTCTCCTTCTGGACAGACTCTAATGGTTAGTGCATTAAGGAGGATGATTGAAGAAAGCCACACACTTACAGTAGAGGCTGTGGTAAATCAGAAAAGATGGCTTTTTGGCCAATTTGTAGATTGCAGTGGATTCACACTGTGCAGTGCTTTAGGTCTTCCCTCTCTCTCATCTCTGGTGAGAGTACTCTTCAGCAGAGTTAAATGGGTGTAATTTTGAGGTAAAACAGAGAACACTTTTAGTAGTAATGGAGAGAAGGCTTTGGACATGTTGTCATTGGCCTTGGGAATACAGCAAATGTGGGCTTCAGGGCTCATTCAGTTGCTTTGGAGGCTCTTCACTGCATCACTCTCTTTTTTGCATTCAACTCATGAGGGATAAGAAGCGCAGGTAGTAACTTTCACTGAGTCATCAGCTGGACTCTGCTTATTTGCAGACCTGACGTCCTCAAGGTGCATAATACTGCCATATCTAACAAAACCTCACAACAGAGTTTATTATGGCAGCTGATTTTGATTTAGTTTCTTTAGTCTTTTAAGAAAATGTATATTCAAAAACAACAAACAACAAAATCTAAAGATTAGTGTTAGTTTAGTTTTCATTAATGTGTGAAATGGTTCACGTACACAGTATCAATGTTAATCTGCTCTGCAGTATTTCATAGTTCATACAGTTCCTAAACGCAGGCTGTTTGAACATTGATCTTTTGTCTTTACTTGATCCTCCAGTGTCAGAACCTGTCAAAGATCAAAGAAGTCAAAGATGTCAGTGAAATACTGCCCACCCACTGTTAACCTTCCCTGCAGAGCAGTGTGATCATTCAGAGGGTGCGTTCACTAAAATATGATTCATGGTCTGCGTTTAGCTTGAGATGAGCAGCTAAAAGTTGATAACATTAACGCAATCATCTATGTCTACATTACCCACTAATCCTAGCCCATAAACACAAAAGATAGCTAATTGAAAGTAACATTGTGTTGTTAATGTCTTGTTAACGTTAGCTTACCTTTTATACATTTCAGTATGCTGGCATGCATGTTTTTGTGGTTCATCCCAGCTGTTTGCAGCTTCTTGGGAATATCAGTGGGATTTTAGATTAATTTAGTCCATAAATCTAATTTCTTTTAAGTAACTGGTTACATTAGCCAACACTGAAATGCAAGATGCTGCTTATGAGTGCAATAGTTACATTAATATAGTAATGTTCATTTGACCTTTTCGTCCATCTTTCAGTTGATTTTTCATTTAACAAAAATGATTTCAGTAAGAAGAGATCAATTGGAAGTGTATAAAAATATTTATTGATGCTAGAAACGACTGGCAATTAGACTCCATCCGTGTGAAGCATCTTCATTAAGCGAAGGCACATACCATAAGGAATGTAGGAGATAGGACACGACCCCTTAAGTCTAGAAATTGGTGGTGGTGGAGAAAAGCCAGCAGGTCATTGATCTCCCTGAATATCTTGGAGTTCAAGGTGGTGGGTTGTGCAATAGAAGGTCTGATCTGACAGACAGAATGAGATAATTGCAATAATATATAAAGAACAGCAAAGACTGATTGGCTCGAGGAATGAGAGCAGAAAGATCATTGGTCAGATAAAGTGATGTCAACATTGTGAATGTGGGAAAGCGTAAGTGATGCAGAACATTGACGATGCAGTTAGTACTGTGCCCTTCGATCGTTGGCGTTGACAAATGTTTATTTCATTGCATCTGTCATGCACCATTTCCAACCATTCCCTGCAAGCCTTACTTGTGACTCCAAGCATCTTGGGCAGCTTGTTGTGGGGTTTCATATGTATTCATATATGACAGCTGGCTGCCAGCAGATTACTGGTCTTTCATGTGATTTTGCCAGAGGGGTCGAGTCTTTGTTGCCAACTATCCTGATAATACTTAAACCTCAGGAATGCTACCCTCCCATGACATGTCGTCTCACCATGTATTTGAATCTTAGAGGGACGGGGTGCCTATATGTCACTCCATGATAAGTGTAGGGAATTACACGGTAATTAGTTTGCCCGTTCTAAACAAACCCTGACTGACACTGACAGTGAAAGAAGCCTGAAGAGTCAAGATACTGTGCCCACCGCCTCCAAAAGCAACCTCTGTTAAACCCTTGCCTCCCAAATTTGCATAGAAATTATTATTCTAGGATTTGTTTCACTTGTATAAATCAAACATACAGACATAATGATATGGAAATGCATTTAAGCTGCTTTTTTATTGTTTAAGTGAGTTGCTGAATATTTTTTTTTTCCCCATTCTTAATTCTCCAACCAGATTAGTGACACTTCAGGGATGAAATGGTATTGTGCTGCTTATTGGTGGTGCGGTAAGGATTCACAGTATTAAAACATACAGTAAATTAACCCTATTTTACGAAATTTAGAGGTGTCATACAGGTTAAAGGTAAAAATAGTAACAACCTTTTCTCCCATATCATTAACTACTTGGTAGATGGGTTGTTTTAAGGGTAAACATGATATATGATATATACTGAGGATGATAGAAATGTGTCAACCATCAGACATTTTGTTATACCATTTATACCAAGGTAGTTGTCTTTTTAATGTCTCTGGTGTTATTGGACCATTGTGTACAATGTTGGAAATATTGGATTTTTGCATCAAAGTGATTAAGTACCTTATTTTTTCAGGTATTTATATCACTGGATTAGCTAAAAACAGACATTCACATTTGGTTATTTTATCTACAAACTGTTCTCAACAGAAATTCCAGAAATTGTATCTCAATATATATATATACTGATATCACAGTATACATTTACATAAACATTGGTAGATGAGTTTATTCACACCTCTAGGTTGTTTAATGCAATAAATATTATTTAGATTTTTCATTAAACTATAGGAAATCTGTTTTGATTTTTTCCAGATTCTGTTTTATGTTTTCCCAAATTACGTGCTCTCCTTTTTAATTTTTCTGAATTCTGTGTTTTACAATTCAAGCACATTTTGTCATCAGAAAGAGTGTCTAATCATGTGGTGGATGAATACAATTTCAACAGTTCAATAAGAAAATATTCTAAATTTAATGAATATCAATGAATTTGATGTAACACAACATTGCACTATTTTTTATCAAAGAAAGTGCTTCAATGCAATTATATAACAAAACATTCCATCCTTTTGTAAATTAAAGTGCTTCACATTTGAACTTCACATTCATATGTTGGCAAAACACAATAGTTGTTCTCCCGACTCATAGTAGATATTGCTCTGCTCTAAATTTAGTTGTTAGTGTCGAATTCCTCTGTTTTTTGGATGACTTAGCCGTGCTGTATGTCTGTGTGTGTGTGTGTGTGTGTGTGTGTGTGTGTGTGTGGAGGAGAAGCTGAGCCCCGCCCTCCCCTCGGTGAAACACAGACAAAGGGCAGAAGCTGCAGCAGTGTGTCCGTAAATGACACCATAACACAGTATTTCAGCATAGTTTTTTTTTGTTCAATCGGTTTAGGCGCTGTGAAAGAATGTCTATGATGGTGGGGAAAACCCAGATTCTTATAAATTGCATCCACATTTTGGCAAATTCCACAATATTCCACGTTTTACAGTTGATTGCATTTTTATCATTAAATTCCACAAATCCGTCTGTGTTTTCCGCATCGCAGAAATCATAGAGCCCTAAAACTATACAACCAAACACAAATGGGATCGGCTAATATAAATACAGTTAATATTAACATGACATGCAGGACTTCTTTGCTCCGGATTCTCACTTTGAAGTACAGCAGAGTTCACAACAGGTTTGTTGGGGGGCACGCCTGAGTTCAATCTCGCTCCGCCAATTGACCTTTAACTGCTCCTGACGACACTGGCATGAAAATGGCTGTCAGTCATCAGAGATGTGACTGTACTGGCTGCTGATTTGTATTTCATCCAGCTTTGGCTGAAGCAGAATTCAAGCTCCTCTTAATCACAACAGCCCGGAGACAACTGTAACTGCATTTGGTCTCTGCTTTGTATGCAAGGTCATGCTGGCAGAAATGTGATAGGAGGGCTCACTAGCGCTGAGCTTAAGTAGGGGTTTCCACACTTTGTGTTTTCCTATCTTTGTCCACAGAGAGAGATTTTTAAACAAATCCAGTTGACTTTCTGAACTTGTTTCACCTTCAAAGTCACTGTGTTATCGATTATGTGGATCCATACACACTGTCCTCATGGCGCAGCAAAGATTTTTGTCCACCGCCTTCTCAAATGACACCCCAGACCCCTTCCCCTTTTCTTTGATTATTTCTTTACTTCTTTTGTCAGGTTTGATGTCTCTGGTATCGCCCCCCTGTGCCCTCTCAGTAAGAACCTTGTGCTTTGTGAGTCAGTGTTTCTGCACAATGTTGTTTTACTCTGGCAGACAATTATCTCTGAGAGGCCTGGACAGAGAGAGCTGCTCTTCACGACAATTTCCCCCTACCCTTAAATCAGTCCACAGTGCCCATCACCCACTAAATGGCACACACTTTTATCTATGCGCAAAAACACACAAACATGCACACTAAATCATGCTCACACACACACACACACACGTAGACCTAAAGCTTTTTTCTCCCTCTTGTATTTATGCTATTAAAAGTATGTGGACTTAAGCACTAAAGTTCATCTAGCCCACACACTCACACACTCACACACCGCTTCAATCACTGTCACAAGCCTCAGGAAAAACCTCTCAATCAGCCAAACAACAGATGACAGAATCTACAATAAACCCCCCCATTAAAAGCTGAGCATATGCATCGCCTTTCTCTCTGTTTACCACTCACGAGTCTTCAAAATCTTTTTATTGACAAACCACACCTTGAAGACCTTGGAGGTTTTTAAACGCGGTTAGAAAAGGTCATGACATTCAGAAATGGCATTCTCTTTGGGGAAATGGTTTGGATGTCTAGCTGTTAAATAAGGTTAGTTCTATCTGCTTGATTTCTGAGCAGTTTGGCGTCTTCTGCATCGCTAAAGAGTGTCCGACCCTCCGCTAATACCGAAGGCTCTCAGTGCAAGTTGGAGTGGTGTCACCGTGTGTGATACACTCCCCTAGAGGCTAATAAAGAGTGCAGAACAGGCTCACACACACACACACACGCAAACACACAAACTGTATAGGCACTTACGTTGCCGAGTATGTTCCCATTTGGCGGCGGTATGTGCGTATGGGTGGGTGCATTAGTGGTGGATGGCTGGGGGTTGCTGCTGCTGACAGTTAATGGTACACTTCTTCATGCACACGCTCACGCAGGCACACACACACACACAGATAAAAGCGAACCCCCCGCACGCACACAAACACTTTTATGCATCCTGCACAGCTCGCTGCTATCTCAGTTCCCCCACTCTCCTCCTCAGTTCTGCTCATGCAGCGCCGGAATTGAAATGCAAGTGCTTAAGGGTAAAGCCTCGAAGGCCCCAAACAAAAACCATTAACCCTTTAGTATTCCCCTGGCCTTGCAGATGATGAGTTATTCAAGGCTTTTGACAAGGATCCACCCTCTTTACATTCACTAATGATGAAGAAAGGTCAATGAGCATGCTGAGAGATGCCTTTGGCAAAATAATCTGGGGACCCAATACACCAAGGCTGTATCATCCTCTGAAGTGATAAACGGCACTTTTTTATGCAAGTCCCCCCTTCCTGCTGAATTACAGTAATGTGTTTGAAACAATCAATGGGCAGAGCTACTCACAAGCCAAAGTCCTGTCACCATTGACACTGTTAATTAGCACTGAAGAATCCCAGGCGCTATTGTCTGAGAACATTTGAAAGGAAATGAGCAGATTAGACCAATTTGCTTTACATTTGTTATTCCTAATGCCATCTAACATGGGGAGATCTTAGTGATGGTGGGTGGCTCCCAGTGGGCCCCCAGCCACAGATCTGGATCCCACCATGAAACAGCAGAATATGACTGGAAAGGCGCCCATTTGCCTGTCACTAGAACAGAAAGAAATACGAGCACAGGGTAAGATCAAAGAAATATTCCCTACTTCCATGATTGTTCATTTGCTTTGCTCTTACATGTCTGGCACTTTGTTGGATTTTAATAGTGTTGGCTTTGTTTGTTTGTACTTAACTGATTGATGTGGGTTCTTTGCTCCATATCAGACCAAACCTTTGTTTAGTCTGAACCAAAGCTGAGAGGGGATTGATAAACCACCCAAGAATATACGCTGTCATCTTATCAGCCATCAAAGTATATTCTTCATATTTACCCTGTGACTTAAAGAACAAACATGCCTCCTCACAACACATTATTTTTAGAGGTTGTGTAATTTTATATGAACAACTTGAACATGTTTTAGTTTAAAGTCTTGTGATGTTCTAAATTTTATTTAGTGTCAGTTATGAATCCGTCTTACCAACAAGTATGGCCTGTATATCTAAGTCTGATATAGCTTATTCCTCTGTGCCATAGACCTCCATTGTTGTCCAAAAGCTATTCAAAACACATCGATGAGCCACACTATGGCAGTGGGTGACATGTTCCTTCATTAAAATGAACATTAGAGTCAGTCCCTGATACGCCATCCTGCTGCTGTAAGTGCTCATCAAGTACTCATCAAGCTCCGTTAGCACCGCTAACAAGCTCCGCTAACAAGCTCCGCTAACTCAGTGATAAACACATTTAATTTCCTATAAGTTCTTCACAATAAAAGCCTTCCATTAGTTTGTCAGTGGAGAGCTTTTAATATGAAGCAGCAGCAGCAGGAAATGTTTTCATCAGCAGTAACTTAATACGGCTGAAAGCGATCAGGAAACAGTAAAATAAGGCTGATATCTGAAAGTACAAACAGGAACACATGAGAGAAATTTCAGGTGCACATGTTTTCGAAGGGCTCTTAAGGAATCTTATCAATATTTATTTACATTCACAACACAACCCGCTCTCAAGGTACCAAAATTTGGCACGAATTGATCTAATGTGAATAGGGTCTCGGTAGTACCGATGTAATTTGGTTGGAGTTCGGTACCCAACCCTTTGTTTCAGATCTGAAAAGCTGAAAATAGTCCCCAACAAATGCACTTTTTACTTAAAAATGAACAAATATTTCTGAGCCATTCTTCAGCAGGAATGAATGGCCTTAGAGCTGAGTGCCACAGACAGGCTGGGGAAGTCAGAAAGTACTGAGTTGTTGGTTTTGGTCTTTTCATGGGATTTGTTGACAGTAACGATAATATAGAATATTGCCTGAAAATATACTTTTTGTCTGGATATTTTATGCTAAGCAAAAGAAAACTGTGATCTGACGACTTCTGGAGGTATTGTATGCAGTACTGCAGGTTGACTAATTCAGTTTTCAGGGTGACAAATTATTCAATTACAGTGTACATGTAGCTGAACGCTGTTGGACCGAAGCTTGTTGTCATGAATCATACAAAGAGAGAGAGTTGGAATTGGTGGTTATTTGTTACCAGACACAATCTGTAGTCGAACTCTCGCAGCATGTCTGCAATTAAATCTGAAAAAGTTTTTTTAAAGAGTTAGTGTGATTGTGGTATTGTTTTGACACCTTATTCTTATCTTGGGTTTATTGCTTGGATGGGATAACATCCTTTCTTGGAAATAGTGCTTTAACAATACAAGTTTTCTTGATGGGAAGGTGCAGATTAAATTAATCGTGGTTCATTCTTTTCCTAACACATTATACAGGACACGATATTGATAGAGGAATTCAGTAATTGGATTCTGGCTCTTACTAACCAATCAAACAGCATTTGCTAAATTGTTGGTGGAACTTTGATCATTATTTTCCCGACAGATGGCATTAGTCCCTTTCATATAGCTATTGTATGACCCTTCATATTCTGCCATATAAGGTCTGTAATGAATGCAATATAATTGAAGTGACATTTCCCAGGCTCACATTCACTGTCATGAGAGCAGTGAGTCAACTTGATGATGAATACTGTATGTAAATTTGAATCCATCTGCTGTGTTTTCAGGCTACAAAGGGAGATGTGTGTGTTTTACCAGATGTATTGATATTTGCTGCTCCTGGTACCCAACTGAGTTGAACCAAGGGTCAATCTACCAGTCCAATTTGTCGGTAAACGCAGACTCATTCCCCTCAGTGATCCCAGTCAATAATGTTTGACCTCATGTGAAAAACAGGAACACAAAGGCAAGAGAGTGTGGCACTCACTCACAGACTTGGGAGTTGCAGTCACCAAGTGCAGTCCCACATCAAAGGGAAAGACCATGTGTCACCATCATCGGTTCTGGTATTTATGCAACCATGAAAGTTGCACATCGATAGTGTCAGTGTGGCAGAGAGGATAAGCCTACAGAGGAAAGGCTAAAGTGGATTTGGAGATGGGGGTGTATGTGGAGGAGTAGATAAGACTTAAGGTCTTTTTTAAGTATCTGACACGTTTCTGTATGAGGTGATATTGCCTGCCTTTTCTTCATACAAGCAAAACCTCCAGTAGTCTTCCACAGTTATTATCATTGTACAGAGAGCACGCAACTCAGCACTCCCAAACAATAGTCTAAACCCTGGAACGCACTCAGAGCAAATTGGATGTGCTTGGCTATTATACTTAACTTTTAAATGAACCCATTGTTTTTATTTTTCAGCCGTGCATTTCAGACGAGGGTTGCAGCTAACGATTATTTTTACTATTGATTAATCTGTTGATTGTTTTCTCGATTTATCGTTTTGTGTATTAAGTGTAAGAAAATAGTCAAAATTCCTGTTTCTCAGAGTCAAAGGTGGCATCTTGAGATGTCTTGTTCTGTCCGACCAACAGCCCAAAACCTAAAAATATTCATGTATGACAAAGAAAAGCATTAAATCAACACATTTGAGAAGCTGAAACTAGCACATTTTTGAAACTACTATTAAATAATCAAGATAGTTGCTGATTAATTTTCTAGTTGTACTTGTACCTATGTCATACTTCTACTCCACAACATTTCAGAGGAAATCAGAAAACATCCAGCAGATATGGAGCAACATTAGCATTCACTTGCATTTATGTTTCTGGCCACCTGATGAAAGTTAGTCCTTGTAGCTCTGATTTGGTCTCCACCAACTCCTGAGGGAAATATCTGGCTCTTTAAATGCTCCACTATCTTCACCAGCTACTTTGTCTATCATTTGTTTCTGGGCAGGCAGGGTGTTTATCAGAACTTTTTCTGCATTGTTATTGAGAGCAGTGAGCGTGAACCAAAACAGTAAAGTTGTGGGCCAGACAAGCAAAACAAAGAGTTGAAAGACCTGATAGACAATCTATAGACCTGAAGGGACCTGCAGAGTCAGGTAATAATTGTCTGTGGGTTCATCACTACAAGCAAGTCTGTTAATATAAATATACTGAATATAGGCACTTTAAGTTCATTTTTCTGATAGTACCTTAATGCCTTTACTTTTATTGAATGAAGGACTTTTACTCCTTTTAATGGAGTATTCATACAGTACAGGATAGTATTGATACTTTTACTCAGGTAAATACTTACTAAGCAACTAACTACTAAGCATGTACACTATATTTCTTCATTGTCTGTGTTGTATGAAGAAATGTATAAAGAAGGCCTACCTGTCGTAATGAAATTCAAAACTCTGAACTGAGTGAACTGGATCCTTCATGTTTCCTTCCTCCCATCTGCAGTGAGCTCACGGAAATGTCAGTAGAAGAGTATTAAAGTGACACACATCAAATTCACTCTTAATTTCTGCCTTAAATATACTCCCCATATTAACAACATCTGACATTTGTGGCTTAGTTTTTAGCCTTTCTAGTGCAGCCCATCTCCAGGCCGACAGACGGAGGCTATTAAGAATTAATTAACAGCTCCACAATTAGTTTTCTAGTTTCAGTATAAAAGGGATTCATTCTCATTCCAGGCTGCAATCTCCCAAAGCTACATGTGTCAAGAGGGTCGTGTAAGTAGTGTTAGTGTGTCGTTTTGTGTGTTTTGTTTTTTCATTGTCCACCAAGCTGCTGCAGACATTGTGGTGGGAGATGCTGGAAGGTTGTGGAAGTTTATATCCAGTTCTGAGACCTTGACCTGTTAACCACTTGACATATCTCTCAGTATGTGAATTAGAAAGGAAGGTATTCAAACACACTCTCTCTCTCATACAACCAGAGCGAGTTTAGTATTGTGTGTGTATGAGAGGCAGTGCTCATACTGTATAAAATACCCATCTGAATCAATGGGGCTCATTTCAGGACACTATAGTTTTTATCTGAACCTCCCACAGGCAGTCAGCAACAAGGTGCGGAGTAGAGACTCCAGTGCATTCACTGCCTCGGGTTCTGTCTTGGCGTAATAAAGGAATATTTCATGTGTGAAACTCACACAGCCTATGGGCGTACACTATCTAAAGCAGACTTCTAGCTAGCAATAATTAATGTAAACATATGGTGTGTGCCTCCATTGAATTGTGACTCTACTCCACGCAGCCTCAAGTCTTACGCAGTGCCTCAGCTAGAAATAATCCACTGCACATGCTAATCACTTGGCAATTGATTTGGCCCTTTTTGGTCCAACAATTCCTGTAAACCACCGAATTGATCTGAGAGAAATCAATTAACAGCTCAGGGTAGGTAAATATGAACAAAAAATATGGATTGCTCTGCATACAGTATGACCATCTGAGCAAATTCTGGCTGCAGCTCGTGTGCTTGTGCAGAGATGCTCAGCATGAGCAAATTCCAGTCAGGTTCAAGTACCCCCAGGTGAACTGTGATAACCAGACAGTCTGCAGTGATAAAGTTATCTTATACCCATCAAGAAGAAAATGCACTTAACCCTCTACATTCAGGCCTGCTGTGTTATCAGCACCATAATGGAAATTGATAAAAGAGATCTGTCTTATCATAATCCTACATACATAACAGCGGGGAATTGCTATTTTGGGAGTCTAGAGGGGAAGGAGATGGGCGAAACGGAGAGGGCAGGAAGAGAGCATTGCCTCCTGGATGGAGATCAGATGCTATCAGGCTATATTGATGGAGGAGCTCATGGAGATGCAAGTAGCATCGGCTCGTCGTAAGACATTCCTCATAACTGGCCAGATTGTCACTGTCATCACGGGGGTGCAGGAGCTGAGCAGCAGCTGACTCAGCGAAATCCTTGGGCCTGCAGCAGGACTCGTACAGGAATAAAACCCTGATAAGCATTAAAAAGTGAGGGTGAGACAGGGGGCATGGGGAATTATTAGAGAGAGTGGGAGTGAGAGACTCAAATATGAGAGGGAGATTATTAGAGAGACAGAGAGTGAGAAAGAGAGAGAGGAGGGGAAACTGAGGCTGCATGAACTTGCTACATGCTGACGCCATTTGTTTGTGTCCCTATGCATTTTATTAAGCCTCTAACATTAAACAGATTTAGGGGGAGCAGTCAAAGTCATGGAGTAATTATGCTTTTGGAAACACTGTGATTAAAAACACTAATTATCAATTCACACTGTACTGTTTTTTTTTTTTTTTTTGGTTTATTCCCAGAATGTGCTGATGTGGATTTACCCTCTAGATTTAGGGAAAAAAAACAAAACTATTCATAAAACATTTCAAAAATGGAGATTTATCCATCAGGCGTGCATATAAAGTACATAATTTGCAAGTCCATTGATTTCCTGCATAAAGCATGTCCTTGAATTGATAGGTGCAATAAACACATGTGTAGGTCACACAGAATTGTGGATTCTCTCGAATGCCAGACTCATAACTTGACTATTCAATTCAAATGAAAGGTATATAGATGTTAAAGGAGGAGGAGGAAAGAGAGGCTGTAAGAGAGAAAGGTAAATCAATAATGAAAAGGAACAGTATCTGTAAAGAGAACGCTGGAAACGTCTTCTCTGTCGGGATTCCTTCCTCAAGCTCAAACTGTGCTGAGGGTTCTCTTATGTGTCCAGATACCCCACAGAGGCGTTGATTAAGTCAAGCTGAAGGCCAAAGTCTCCCTGCAATCGAGAGGCCCGAGCTCACTCAGTAAGCTATCAGGTGACCCGTCTCTCCCGCTCATTCACTCTCCAGTCAGATACCGATGCTGAGAGGAGCTATTAGAGCCTGGGCTCCAGCCCCAAAAAGCATTCTGCTGGGTGTTGATAAGCGGCAGGTACCAGGATGTGGAGGGAGGCAGGCAGGGAGGAAGAGGTGGGGCGAGTATACAGCAGTACTGGGAGGCGGAGGACAGTAAATGATCTCTGAAGGCCATCTTATTAATGGAGGCTTTTCATTACTAGCACTAATGCAAATGATTGGTGGGGCTAATGAGCTTGAAGGTCCGTGCGAGCGAGGGCTCTGAGGAACAGCAGTGTGTGATGATCATAGCGGGAGACGAAGGTGATGAGTCTTGAACATCATATCTGGTCATGATGAACATTTAGCTTGTACAAGAACAGGAGGAATAGAGAGAGGAATGGATGAATGAGCTGATGGGTCGGTGAGTCAATTGTGCACCAACTCAATATGGCAGGCTGCTACAGGCAAGAGGGTACAAGATGAATTGTGGGGGGGACGAGTGTATTTCACTGTCAGTGGATTGAAGTGAGGTAAAGCATGGAAAATGTCTTGATCGCCTTCTATAAAGTGCTTGCACGCTCTCGGTGTGTAAGCACTTAGGAGACGATGAAGCGCGACGCATTCTTTGAAGGCGCGGCATCCCCTCATCAAATGTCATGAGCAGCGCATGATATTCCATTTGTACTCTTTACCAAACACCAGCACACTGGCCCGTTATTAAAAAGACAAACTGCTTTTAGAGTTTGCTATGGTGTGTTAAAGACACCCTTGGTGGCTGCTGTGAACCTTGCATGTAGAGGGATTTAGACCGATTTACAGCATGGTGTGTACAGGATCAGTTCTGGCTCAGGAGTGTCTCATGTGGGCTCTCTCAGGGGAGCTGCGGGGGGAGGACCAGAGGCCACTGATTGATGGTCAAGGACACTGAACCCCTCCCCCCCACCCCCCTTGCTCAGAAGAGCCCATCTCTGAAGCCATGTCCTCGGGGGGATTGGGATGCTGCCTGGCTGGCTGCCGTCTGTGCACCACTTGTGACAGCCCGCTTGGAGGATATGACCAACTCAAGGGATGAATCATACCGTAAACGAAAAATGAATGAATTGGAGATTTAATCCACTACAAAGACATGGGGGATTTTTTTCTATTCGTCTTGTATTTTCACTTGTGAATTATGGAACGTGTATGAACCTTAAGGGGAGCGAACACAAGATTGAGGACTTTTGAATGGTTTTCACAAACCTTACAATCCCAGTCTATGTGATCGTTTAAAGCGCTGAAAAGATGAAGGGAAAGGAGCACACACACAATTACTTAATGAATAATGATGTTACAGTGAATTACAGTGCAGTGCATAACACTCAAGATGGTACCCAACATAAACCCCGCATCGAGTGTCACTGTTGCATATTTCAGTATGATTCATTATCTGTGTCAACAGTGACTGAGGTTCAGGGCCTTAGCATTTGTTGTGCATATGATATGTGGGTGACAAAACTGCTGTCGATGGAGATTCGGGAGGGAAGAAGGACGAGAGAGGGAGAGCCTGGCTCATACTCCCAGCACACTATTTAAAGCTGATGGCTCCCGTCCAGAATCAGAGGAGAGAAGCAGGGATTGTTATTTTCGTATGACTTTGGCTAGTGCTGGGGAGGCTTTAGTTTTTCATTTCAATTCTGTTGCAAAACAGTAATTGAAGCGTATCGCTTTCATCTCCACTTATCTCCTCCGCTTCTCTCCCTTTGGAGCGCTGCTTGTCTTCGCAGCGTTTGTGCATCTTGACACTGTTGGTTTCTCTATGATATATTGTATGGGATTCTGGTACTTCATTGTAGCTCGGTGCTGATGTACATGGCAATTAAATTCAAACCCCAAAGAGGTAGAGCTCAGTCAGACCCCCCCCCCTCCTCTCTCTCTCTCCTGTCCGCTTCTGCTGCAGCCTCGCTCTCGCACCCCTTTCAATCACTGTCTTTTCGCGCAGCTCGCTCTTCCTTTGATTCCCCCTTCTTCTTCTTCCCGTATCTGCCTTTCTTTCCCACTCGCTTCCTGTCTGTCTCTTTCCCCTTCTATTCCCTTCATGTTAATAAGCAGAGTAATGGTGTTGCAGGCAGTTCCTGGTTGGGGAGTTAATTAAAATGGCAAGTTGCAACCCACACAGTCAAAACAATGGAGGCCCCTGCTTTTTGCAGTGACGCAGGGAGATATTAAACAAGCCCGAAATCAAACACTGCGAGGAGGCAGGAGCCCGGTAACACTGCCGCTCCCCCAACCTCACTTAACACTTCCCTCCTGAAATACTGATGGGTTTATTGTTACTCTCTCCAGCCCAGTCAACATTAGTCAGAGCAGAGATCCAGTAATTACCTACCGAGCTCTCTGAACTGCTGCATGAAAAGCAATTGTGTACAAGATATTAATGTGATGATTACTGCAGCATTTTACCGAGTCAGAAACGACACTGACACTGATCAGATGAGAAGCTGAAGAAGGGAAATAGTGACATCTGCCTATTCCCCACCCTCCACCACACACACACACACACACACACACACACACACACACCCCAAATGATTTTGCTAGCGCGGCTAGCACAATGCAGAGCGCTCAGGCGCCGACAACAGTGGGCCGGCTGAGCAGGACAGGGGCTGTTGCTATGGTTACCATTTCTCGGCTCGCTCTCACAGCCCAGGAAAACTGTGTCATTATCCTGTACTTTGGATAGGAGAAGAGAGAGAGACACAGAGAGAGAGAGAGAGAGAGAGAGAGGAGGGATACAAAGAGAGAGAGTGAGGTAGAAAGGGGAGACAAAGATAGAAGGGGGGGGGCTGCAGTTCACACAGGCCAGCCATGCATCTAACACACACATCATCAAAATTTGCACCCATTTCTGCTCCTTTCTTTCCCTTTTTTCCCCCTTTCCGTCTGTCAGCAGAGCTATAGTTTTCACTCTAATAGGTAAACAACTTCAGTGCTGACAAATAATGCTTGAAAATATCAGGTAAAAGCAGTGCTGTCAGGTGATAATGGGATGTGTGTCCTTTTCTCTCTCTCTGCCTGGCATCTCCGCTGAAAATTGTCACCAACAAGCTATTATGTTGGTTAAAAAAAAAAAAAAAAAGATCAATCCCTGTATCATTGTATTTATTTTAACACACCGACAGCCATATGCCACTCTAATGACAACCAATCTGTATTCTTATTGAATAAATAGAGTCCACAGTAATAACGGCACAGTGGGATAATGATCCTCTTCTGCAAAAAAAACGTGCAACAACAAGCCACTTCTAACCTCAGAAATACACAAAGAAAAAGGACTTATATGTTCATGAGCGTGTGTGTGTGTGTGTGTTTACAGTATGCGTCTGTGCTTACGTTGTTGTTCACTTTGTTTGCTTTTAATCCAGTGTACGTAGAGATTTTAATGCATGTGTATGCGGACGGTGAACGTTTATCTTTAAAAAGAAGAGCCTGAGTCAGATCGGGGGAAAGTGTCAATAAATTAACACAAGTTTTATTCAGCGTTGTCCATTAATTCATCATTTACCCAATCGCAGAACCCATCGGCTATCTGTCTGATGACGATGTAGCCTGTGGGGGGCAACAGCCAATATATCGGGGGTCCTGGTGTAGCCAGAGGATATCTGGGCCAAGACTTCCTCTGCTGTGTGCCGGTCATTGTTTACAGTCGTTGGTGATTTGATACAGTCGATTTAAAATTTTTAGACATCTCGGCACAACAGCAATCATTGACTTTATTTCAGCTACTTCAGCAAATGTAAATTTAAACATTGTCACTGAAATGCTGTTAAAACTTGTAAAGACTATGCACCCTATTTTAAAAACTCACGTTCAAACTACATCCTGCAGCTGCACCACGATCCTGCTCACTCAGAAATATTAACATATAATCTCTGTTATAGGAATTATGTTCCACCACTGCGACCAATCACATCATGAGTGTTAGAGATAATTATTCATTGATCCCACATGTCTAAAGCTTCATACCAATTTTTAAAATTAAACTGAGATTACACATTATGTGCAATAAACATTTAGACAAACAAATGTTTGACAGCTGACAGCTGTGTCTGTGCACTGAGTCACAGTGTAATAACAGAAGGACGTGCAGAGGTTTTATTCTGAGCTGAGGCTGAATTCACACTGTGTAATATTTGAATGTAAAGGCAAAAACCGCTGTTCAAAGAAAGGACTGATAGTGTATAAAAGAGGTAACTTTAGAAAGTCCTTGAGTAACAAACTAATATCCAACCAGGATTTAGATTCTGACGGACAGTAAACCTCCGCTAATTAATACGCTTTGATATGAATTAATGAGGAAATGAAACAGCGTGTCTGGCTCTGTAAGAGGGAGGAGACAGAGAGAAACTCAGGGTTTGTTGGATAAAACCTGCCAGCGAGCAGGTTAACTTCACAGAGTCAGTTACCATGGTAACTGACCCAGAGTTTAAGTTACCTCTCTTTCTGGAACTGAAAACCACGAGTTTCCTTCATCTCAGGGTTAACAAACTTTAGTTTTCACTAAACCTGTTTCTGGAATACCACCCCGAGGAGTTACATCGTGAACTAATTACATGGCCGTGTAAATAGAGGCACCCTGCTGATATGGGCTGTGCACCACATGATTTCCCCTGGTGGAGCAGAGCCTGTTTGCACTGCCTTGCTGCGCTGCGCTGTGAGCGTGTGTGTGTGCGTGTGTGTGCGTGCAGACATGCATGCATGTGACCTGTACATGCAGGTATATGTGTGTGTGCTGAGGGAGAGCGTGTTTTGTAACCTGTGAGGTGTGCTTTATTGAGCTACAAGCTAAAAGAGTGCGTCTGTGTTGAGGAGGCAGAGTAGCCCCTCCAAATGAAAGGCTGCCCTCTCCCTCTCCGCCCGCCTCCCGCAGCTCTCCAGGGAGCTGTGTTCATATTACTGTGGCTGTCTGCTGGTCAGAGAAACACAAACAGCACAAAACAAAGCAGGCTTCGATAAGAAAGTGAAGAAAAGACCTTGTGTAGCCCTCATCTATTCTCGCTCCACTGATGGCTTTTTTTCTACAACTAAAATGAAATGAAAGGTGGGAAAGGGGAATAAGTGTTTTAACACCCAACTAAAAAAAGGTTTAAGAAAATGTAGCATTTAAAAATATTTCAGAATCAGTGGTGGAAAATAACTGAGTACATTTACTCAAGTACTGTACTTAAGTACAACTTGGAGGTACTTGAACTTCACTTTTTCATTCAGTACATTTATTTAACAAATAACTAGTTACTTTTCAGATTATGATTTCACATAAATTCCACCTCAACCGGCTACAACAGTAAAATGCTACTTACTACTTTAAATTTACTGCTTTAAAGCCCCCCTCCTCTCAAAAATGTGTTTGTTTTGTCGTTCCTTCAGTTAGATTTGTGAGCTTCATGTGGAATGATGAGCAGAGTTTGACACAAGAAGGCTGTTTTCTGATTTATCTGCTGAAAGTTTCTCAATTTAAATCTGAGTTTAAAGGCGTGTACCCAAGAGCATGACTTGTGACATCACAACTAGTTAAGAGCCAATCCTGGTCCAGTATGTAACTTACACAAGTGTGATGTGGAAACTTGAACTCACATTGAAGTGAAGTGGGAGACATCTTCTATCCAGCAGTTCAACTTTTGAAACTAACAATATTTCCGTAACATTTACAATAAAACAAGGTTAAGTGAAAGAGGATAAAATTCAATTATAAAATATGAAATATGATAAAGTGGAAAATCCATTTCAGACACAAATTATTATTCAAAGCATAAAATATGTTTGGAGGGGATCTTTAAGCACATTTTGCTGATAATACTTGACTAGAATTTGAATGCAGGACTTTTACTGGAGTTTTTTTTTACATTGTAGTATTGATAGTTTTACTTACTGTAAGTAAAGATCTCAATACTTCCTCCTCCACTGTTCAGAATATGGCACCAAGTGATGTGAAGTATGAGTTTCTGGAATCAGTGGCAGCAGTACAGTAATTGCAATTACCAAGCTGACTGCGGGTTTGAAAATGGTGGGTGCAGCAGAGTGAAGGTGCAATCACAACTAATCAGAGCTTCTCTTGTTTCCTGCCCACAGCGCCCAACACTGCACCCTATGGGAGCACAGGAAGTGCGCACGTCCCGCTGGCCTGCCGATACCTGGTCCTGGCTCTCTCCTCCTTCATCAGCGTGTACTAGCAGAGGCCAGCGCAGACACAATGACTGTCGAGAGCATTTATGAATCCTTTTTGACATTGCTGATGGCGGGGATCCAATCTGGTACAGTTTGTTGAAAAGCCGTGAGGGGAAAATAATCAGCGTTATTTTGTGTGGGGATTTTTTTTTTTTTTCTTTCCTTGCGTTTTGGTGAAATTTCTGTCATGTAAATACTATGATGTTTTTTTTTTTTTATTATTTTTGGTTCTCTCTTCAGTTATTTTTCTTTTCTGATTGACCACCTTGTGAATCAGTGCTCACCCCCACCTCCCACTCCACCTCCAATCATATCAAAAGCCCCCGCCCCCAAACCTCCCAAAACGAGTTACTTTTCAAGCCTCTTTCTCTGGGAGGTGATGGCGCAAAACTGACATTTTCATCCGTTTTTGTACATGGCTAAAAATAAGCAATTGTGCCAAGTCTCCCAGTACACAGAATTACCATACCAATGTTGTATTGAATGTATTATGGGTTGTTGAACAAAGGAAAGACATTTAGATTCCTAACAATACAAATTTTGATTATGGAGTGTGCTTAAAAAATACAAAAAAAAACAACAAAACAAACAAAAAAAAAGGCAGGGTGTTTTTTCAGGACCTGTATTGTCATGATTACTCAATAGATGGATGAACAGTGTTGAAGGTGTGCTTTGTTGTATTCTGAAATGGGTCCTTCAGTAACTATGCCTGCCTAACAGCTTTGATCAGGCAGGCGTCAAAGTAGCAAAGTATACTGTATTGTATCTTTATATTTTAATATAGTGTAGGCTTTTGTTTTAAAGTGGGACCAGCTTTTCTCATTCGACCAAAAACATTAACATGGTTCATGAGTTTGTACAGTATGAAGGGAGGAACATCGCTGCCCTGTGTTTACATCTTTTTTGAAAATATAAATATTACAGTATATCCTCCATATTTTGTTTTCAGTGAGTCACATACGTGAATGTCACAGCAAACTGTTGCAGTTGAGAAGAAAAAAGCAGAGCCCGAGTTAAACCGATTGCTTTTCTCTTCAAGTCGGTACTTCTTTGAAACGTGCCACCTCCGGTAGGCGTCTGAGCGAGGCATTTTGTCTCTGAATTCACTGTAGATCTACTGATCATCTTCTGGCCAAAAACCCACAGCTGCATTCTGTCAGTCGCTTGAAGTTTTTTGCTTCAACTTTTGGCATGACTCTTAGATAATGGATTCTGATAAAGCAGCATTCTGCAGCACTGCATTTGTCTCTTTTACAGATAATTCAATACTTAAATATATTACAGTCTACAGTTAATGGACATCATTGTACCAATTAACAAATAATAGAAATCCAGAGAGAAAAGGCTACATCGCTTAGGATTTTTAGCAAATATGTCAAAATATGACAGAATAAAACAGATATTTCAACAGAGAAATATCTGAGTCCTTCACACATTAATTATAAGCAACATAACACCAAATGATGAACTTGCTCATCTTCTCCAAGACGAGTCTTAACAGCCCATTTTATTCAAAGTTACACAGATCAGCGTCCACAGGGCCAATGAAAGTCCAACAGAGTGCAAACTAAATTAAATGATGCAGTTTGCAGCTTTTTTTAATTCGCTGAAATCGACCGTATCAAGACGCAAAGCAGTGTTACTGTAAGGGTTTACTTTTTGACGAGACTGTCAGCACAGCATATTCATCCTCAAGTATCTTCAACCCATGGTGTAAACAGAGTTACTGCAATGCCTTAATAGTACCATAGACATTCAATTAACCTCCTTCTAAAGAAGGACACTTCCAGAGGTTCTCCCACATGTGGAGCTCCATAAAATATGACTACATTTGTTTGACTTATTACTGATTATTGAAGGTTCATAAACCATTTGCTGACTGATATTTCAAATTAGGCATTATTATTCAGTGAAAACAAAATTCCTCAACTTATGGCTCTCGCAGGTATTTTCAAATAAGCCAGTTGCAACTGATAAAAATGCAGTATTTGTCGTACAGGTTAACAATGTTTGCAAGTCTTGTTTGGATTTGGATTGTGTTCTATTTCGCCCCGTGATCAAGGAGTTCACACAGTATTTTCACATGAACTTATAACTGCAAACCTATAGAGAAATAGCCATCGCAGTTAAAAGACTTAAAGCACAAACACTGTTATTACTTTTACGTTTTGTGGTGATTTGTTTTGAGGTCTGCTGAACTTTTTTTTCTTTTTTCTTTTATTGTTTGTACTGGAATTGTTATCAGCTTGTTTTACAAATTATGAAAATACTGCACCATATGATCTTGTTTAAATGTTAAGGTATAATGAAAATGGGTCAGAAATATATTTATTCTCTTCCTTTATGAAAACAATGTATAAAAAAATACATTTGAAACATGTAAAACTGGTTATGTGACATTTATTTGAATGAGGCACAGTATGGCATAGTTTATAATGTTGTCGGGTTCATTTAGATGCCATAACTGTCGTTGATTTTTTGTCGAGACGAGTACATTAAAAAGAACAATGTTTGCAATCAAATAACCTACTTTTTGAAGCAGAGAGGGTGTGAACCAATATAACAGTATTATAGAACAGAATCAATGTGTGTATATTTGGAGAAAATAGGATACCGTTTGATCTTTAGAGCCAGTGTGTAGTCATAGTTTTCACACACTTGCGTGTTTGACGATGTGCAGAGAGTATGGTTGTGCTGCATGTCAAAGTTAACCTGTGTTTTTTGAGGTGGCCATTTTACAGATATTCAAACTTTTTATGAATGGAACCAGTTTTGGTTTTTTTTTTGGTTTTTTTTTCCAAACGTTTTCGTTCTCGACCTGGTCTAAAAATACATACCTCCTACAGATCGCCAGGCTATGTTTGTTTGTGATTTATTTGAATCAACTTTGCTGATAAAACTAAAACAACTGCTGTTCAGAGTCATAATGATTATTGTGGCACATTGGTGACAGTCTGGAGTTATGTTGGTTGCTTGTCCAAGCAGTTAAGACCATGCTAGTATTCCATATGAAATGTACTGGATGTTGATTCTTTTGAATAATGGTATTAACAAGTCCCTTTTATCAAATCACTATTATTTGCAATAAAAGTCTTCATGTTACAATACTTAAACTCATATCTGAGTTAATGAATCAAAGGGGTCATCATCACTCACCAGGTTGAGGAACATATCGCTGTTTGTACAGTGTAGTTTGGGTTATTGAGTCATCTTAATTGTGCAGTATCATGCATATTTGATCCCCTCTCCTCTGCCCTCAAACGCTGTATAAATCCTCCTGAGCCCAGATGGCCAGATGCCACAGTACACAGGATTAACCAACGTTTGCACTGCACAGTCATGATTGACTGGAGTGTGTTGCTCAGTGTATCTGTTCTCGACGTATTTACAAACATAAAACGCTGTTCATTCCGTCTCACGGTGCATTTGGGGTAGATTATAATGTACTTTTTCCCCCCCAACAGTGCACGGCTTTCTAGTATCCTATGACCTGAATACACTCTTGGCTAAAAAAAATCCACGGGCCGTGACCTACCTCATGAAAGTTCAATTGAAAAAGTCATGTTGATGTAGGAGCTGAACAGAGGCCACGCCACCCACCTGCAGAGATCATCGCCTCACCTCGCAGCTCCCAGCTGACAAAATCTCTCCACTTTTAAATATAAGATAAGAGGATATTAAATATTCAAGTGTGTGCGTATTATAGCCCACAGTTCCCCACCCTGGATTTTGAAATTGCCCATTTCAAAGCATCCTCCTGCGCTCAGCCGATGTATCAGAATCACACTGTTCTGTTTGAATGCAAATTATGACAAGTTTGGATTTGTTGCATTATGAAACAGCAGCCGTTTTAAGTGAGTCTCGGATGGGAACGAGTACTGTACTGAGTGCCTTCAAAGTGTTTTGTCAATCAGCTGAATAACATAAACCAACCGTTATTTAGAGCAGTTTTGCTACAAGCCGAGCTAAAGCTCCTGTTAGCTGTGTAAAGTATAAAATAATTACTCACTTAACGGCTTTAATTACATTGGCTATTTATATAAATACACCCAACATTTAATATCTGGGGATGGATGCAAACAGCGCTCCTCATAGGTTGCAGACATCATGTAATTTCATGTACGAGTTTGAAAGTGGTTTCATGAGGCATAATTAAGTTATTCTGATACATGTAACCCCTAAATAGCATAGAGTACAAATAAAAAATGAATTAAACACAGTTAAATGTCTTCATAATTCAAATAATTATGATTAGTGAATAGTTAGGTTTCAGTGTACTAATG
Source organism: Scomberomorus guttatus (assembly GCA_038419695.1). Taxonomy (NCBI): domain Eukaryota; kingdom Metazoa; phylum Chordata; class Actinopteri; order Scombriformes; family Scombridae; genus Scomberomorus; species Scomberomorus guttatus. The sequence continues at coordinate 18,538,311 of CM076454.1, read as the reverse complement.
TGTATTTATCTTCCAGGGAAACAGAAGCAGGGTTCAAATCGTTCTTAATCATCTTCATCCTGGATATTATCAGGTTGAACTTTATACACACAAACTGCAGCATCCTTACTGTTTGTTTTCACCTCCTTCTGAGACAGACAGGGACGTTTGTTACTCTTTCCTGTGATTGACATACTGTACCTGACACCGGCTAGAATTTTCCTGCTGCTGTAAAATAAAATAAAATAAAAAGCTGCTTGGAAAAAAAAAAACTGAGAACAACCAGCGAGAATTATTTTCGCGGATGATGTGTGACGCTGGATGTCAGTGTAGGAAACATCATAACAAACTCAGAGAGTGTTGTGACACTCTGCGACAGTGTTGCTGCTGCAATAGGTGCACATATACTGTGCTGCCGGTGAGAGCTGACGTAGAGAAGCGAGGCGATATGTTGCAACTGGCATTTACAGCTCTAAGAGACAAATCTGAATAAATACCAACAATGAGTCATTTTGTATTGCAACGAATACAAATATTCAACCTGGAGCGCATGTTTTCAGCAAATAATGCTCTACAGCGTATTGTGATTTGACCACTGAATACAGGATGTTTGCAGTTCTTCTTCTGCAAATTAATTTATGTAAAACACCCATCCTGCAGCAAAATGATGGCAGCATATACTGTAGGTTTGTGGAAAATTATTAGCGCAGTGTCAAAGTGCTGTTTGGCTCTTCACAAAGGCGTCATGAACAGAGAGGAGGCTGGAGGAGTTGTGAGAGAGGGATTCCTTCTGACCCAGCGGTTAATGAAACCCTTCCTGTGCCATTGTCAGTTTTAACTGGGCGATTGTGTCATACTATACGCTGGAGCTGCAGCCTGGCTCCCGCGGTCGCCATCCACCTCCCTGAGCAGCATACTGAGTTGTCAGTATCAAAAAAACCTCTGTTTCTTGAGTGCTAGCATTCGGTTTGGTAGATATGTTTGTTGCACAGCAGGGAAAAAGCTATTCCTCCTGTCAAATCCAGGCAGAAAGAGAGAGAGAGAGAAAAACTTAAATTTCTTTCTCTGTAACCAGTCTCTGGGCAAGTTTGATTCAGTTCTAAATGGAAAAAGGGAAAAAAAAAAAAGTTCAGGTTTTTGAAATAGGCCTCTTCTTTTCTCTCAAACATTTCAATTGGTGCAAAAACAGTAAGCAATTTCTGGTTGATGTGACTCTCAATTTTCTTTGAAATCCCTCTGATAGTGCGGCAGCTGCCAATGTAGGGGTGACGTGCTATTTTAAAAAGAGGTTGCATCAAGTATTTGTCAACCTGTCCCTCATTATTTCCAGTGAACTGGAAAATAAGTTGCCAGCCAATGATGCAAAGCCTGAGATAATGCCCGGGTTTTAAAGCAAGCTATCTAAACCAGGTCTCTCCATGACGCCGATGACTGAATCACACAGTGCGAAGTGTTTTCACATGAAGCTCCCGGGCAATTGAACGGGTTTGCCATAGAGAAAATGTCATCATATGACTGACAGTAAATGTAATCCTATTTCATTTGTTTTCATGCCTCAGAAGGCAGATTGCACATTATTTTATATACACTGAATGACACAGCAAATCAGTTCTTTGTAGCACCAGGTTATCATATCACTGAGCTATTTGTTTAAATGGAATGGCCTCTAGCAACTGAGTTCAACACATGAGGTGCAGCATTTCTTCTGTTTGTAAATTGAATATTATGCCATTTTCTTTCTTTTTTACAAAAAATGGGAACGGACTTTATGATGGTGACGGGAACACCCTTAAGTTTTCTGTACGCACTTTTATTTCAGGTTTGTTTTTTGTTTTTTTAAATCTTTAAATCGTCATGCTGAAAAATGATGTGATGAGAAGTTTGGAATGGATGTTTACTCAAATGTGTATGAAGGTCCTTTAGCCACCAGGGATATAGTTGTACATTTATAGGCTCTAGATCACTGGAATGATATATATGGCTTTAAGTGGCATTGATATATCTATATATAAATACATATAAATATATATATTGATATTTGTCCAGAAATAAGAAAATTCATGTACTTTAATTACTTTAAAGCTTACATTGTGTATAGCACGTATGCAAGTCCATTTTCATCATGTTTGATGTAATTTTGTAGCAGTGGTTTGATACTAATAAATGGCAGTTGATGATGGAATTGTAGATTGTGTTGTGTTGAACTGATGTGACCTTTACAGCCGCGCTGCTCTGCGCTCTGAAATAACACTGCCGTGCTTTTATATGTGTTCAAGAGAACGGGGAATGACTGAACATAGTCACTCAGCAGCCACATTGGAATTCAATAATTTATTCATAACAACATGTTACAGGCTAAAAATATCCAAGTCATCCATTTAATGAGCAGATACTTTGTGGTTTCCTGTGAGCGGCTCGTGACAAGCAGCAAAATACAGTGTTCCTTGTGTATGAAAAAGTCATGCATAGGCTTTGATAAACAGTGACACGTACATGAATTCATTACTTCTTTCATATACAGTACGACAGTGATAAACAGGGGGGAAAAAAGGAGCAACAGTCCTCAAAAGAAAACAGACACTCTTTGTAGTTTTTTCAAATGTCTAATACTGAAAAATATTTTTAAAAAATAATTGCTCTCCCATCAGAGCAGTCTAGACAATATTTTTGCTTTCCAAGATTGTCATTATGTCAAATTAAGGGATCATACAGTCACACAGTTCTTGCTGTGACTTGGCCGAGACAAACAGCAGACAGTCGGACCCCGACCAATGAAAGCTTGCCGTCTTTCACGATTTGATGTATGTTGGTGATCGGGAAGGAGAGATGTCAGGGAGCGACTTCACTGTTTTACCTGACAGCACCAACGTCATCATTCCTCTATATATCTTCTACTGTATATGCTCTATAGTCTGCATGTTTACAGTTACGGGAAGAAGAGCTTATATGTCATAGAACTCGGTGAGATGAGAAAAGTCCTTTTGACACAATAAACGATATAAAACAATAAATTGTTGCATTTTCATTCCTAACTCCCCTCATCTGTTGGTTCATTATTCAACCAATGCAATGCAGTTTAATCCCAACGTCCAATTTCCATGATAACTGGGCAACTCCATCTGCTGAGGAAGATCTTCTGATACAGTCAAAATCTCCTGAACAGCGACGAAGGGACCATGTGTCTGTTTACCAGACCAGGATTTCCAACAGCCGTGTGAAATATGACTCTGTGACATTGTTTTTAGCACGGCAGAACCACTTAGGGGAGGAAATCAAGCTGGACAGATGGGTCAGCAAATCGTGTGAGTTTGGCACGTGAGACCTCGGTTGGTTTCCTTGTGTTTTAACCATGAGCACAAACTTTTCCTGAACCGTGAAGAAATACATTTTATCACAGCAGGTTTTGTTTTTGTTGCTCGAGCCCCCGCTGGACCTATTTTTTGGTCACCACGTTTTGAGATCTCAGCAGTTATTTCGGTGAGTGTTATCGATTCAACTGACGGCAGGAGCTCTGAAAATAAAACTCAGGTTGTAATGAGCAATAAACTTAATTCAGTCAGCCAACTCACGTGGTATTACGTGAATACGTACGGCATTCTGACTGACCTCATCGCTGCCCACAAGGAAACTCTGAGCTCCTTAACCAAGTAGTTTTTGTACCTAAACCTAATGAAACCTCAACCATAGTGGTGGCAGATCATAAAATGGTAATAATAGTTTTGGGAGGCACTAAAAACATTGACAGTGTTGGAAGTCATTTTGTTTGGGGGACTTTAAGTATTCAACACAATTCTATCCCTGAAACTCTGTGTTTTCAACAGTTATGTGCTCCCTAAAAGCCAGTCACAGTGGCAATGGGGAGTTTGATACGATGACAAATGGTTAAATCCAGTGGCTGAATTATTGGCTGGAACCAAAATGTGAGGACAGAATTCCTCAGGGATAAGAGTTGAGTAGAAGCTGCTCTACACTCTAATTGCCCCCCGCCCACCTACTCGTTTATTTCTTGGCAGCCCTGTGTTGAGTGTTACAGAGCACTGATGAACTCTACAGCACACTTTAAGTGTTCCAATAATTAAAGCCCACAGAGATTGTCAAGATAATACACCGCACAACAATAAGCTGCATAAATTCAAGAGACTTAAACAACAGGTCTGGTCACATTGCTTAATTGCTTTGCTCTTGCAATTGGCATAGCTTTTTTTTTTTTTTTTTATGATGGTCTTTCCTCTCACCTGAAGAGACAGCTGAGGCAAGTGCAGACTTTATGGCTCTGGAGAGAATATGCAAATGTGAGGAGATGGAGTTTATGATCCAGAACTACTCTGCTCTGAGATGGAACAGTAAGTGACAGCGGTTGAAGTCGGAAAAAAAGAATTTGCAAAGTATTTGTGAAATGAAAGTCAGAATAATGAGACCTGTGTCTCAGTCAAATCCCTGCTCTGACTCAGCAATTAGGAGGACAAGCTGGATGGCCATTCGGCTGACGTTATGCCCTCCGATTTTGTCACTTAATGAGGCAGCTCAACAAAAAAATCTGTTGTTTTGCATTTCTTTCAAATGTCTTTGCTGTCAATATCATTTATCTACTGTATGAACTACTGCAGGTTTTACATATTAAATAGGTACTTGCAATAACTGATTTTTTTTGGCGAGACTTGGAAAACAAGGTGCACATACAGTATTATCACCTTTCAAGCCCATATGGTAAACCTAAAGTTGCATTTTTAGACATCCAGCAGATACAGATCAACATTATCATTCATTTGGAATCACTCTCCTTTTAGCCCAGTTTTTGGTCTCCACTAACAGCTACATTCTCTCCTTTGTTCACCAGCTAGATGCTAAATTTGTCTGTCTGTCATCCGCTGCCGGGCAGGAAGCGTACAGCTGGTGTTCAGAGCTTTCTTTAGACCCGTAACACCAAAACACTGAGCTGATAGATGCTCTAAAGCTTCGTAGAGGTGAGGGAGCCTGCAGAGGCGAGTTCGCCGCTATGAGTGACCCCTTTCACAATCGAGGTGTCATGTGATCCATTAATATGAAAATATTGATTATAGCAGCTTTTTAAAACCCTGTCTCCTAGAAATAATGTTTATAAACTGCTAATTTCCAACAGCAAAAAAAAAAAAGAAGAAATAATGCCGCCTGGATTATGTGCAGTATGTTATCAGTATAATGAGGAAACGTTAATATCTTCCCCAACAACATATTTGATTTGTGTTCCCTACAGTATGAGCTCTTGCAGTACAATATCCTCTGGTATAGCAACTAAAGTATTATTAAACCCTTTATGCCTATGTTCAGGCACTCATAGCACTTGGTTAATAAGGGAAAGATAGTAGTCTTGGTTAAAAGGGATTTGAAGCATGTTTAGATTAACCAAAACCATAATCTTTCACTAACCTCAACCAAAGGGTTTGTTTATTTAAATAATTAGTAGTATAAATGTGAATTTCTAGGAGACAACGTTGGCTTAAAGAGTCAAATCTTCACCATTGCTACACTCCTACACTCTTATTCTTGGACGTCGGCGTGTGTACATGAGTATATTTTGCACTCTTCTACATTTCAATACATCTTGGTAAAATGAAATGAATACATTATTTTTGTGTTCTTTACGTGGCTGCCACAGTTATTCTGCCGCTGTGCCGTTGGAAAGTAAATGCACCAGAGCGTAGACATATTGCGCTGTTCTAACCCTACAATAAACACGCAATCAGCACACACATTTGCAGTTTCATCAAGATGTAGTAAAATTCAAACACACAGAGTCAGGGTGCCTTACATAACCATAAAGTAAGCCTGGCGGTTGCTGTCATCAAAAGTGTGCCTGCAGCAGCCTTCCTGAGATGAAAAACAAATGAAACACTTTGAGGCTGAGCTGATTCCCCTCCCGTTCTGCAACTCCATCTGTCACTCCCAGCGACTTGTGCTTTCCTGCATGACCTCCATCACAGTGCACAAGATGAACGAGGTGGGTCTGGTCTCTGTCCTCTGTCTTCTCTGTGCCAAGGCAGCAGGAGCACCGAAGCATCGAGAACACCTGCAAACTGAGAGTAATGAGGCAGCAGGCCGTGCGGCCGCCCATCCTCCCTGCACTAATCAATTCAGCTAGCCATTAAGGAAACCAAGGAGAACTGCAGCTAGTTAGAGAAAGTTGCAGCGTCATACCATGAGAAGCAATTGTCTGCTGAAAGTGGTCATCTGTAGCTTTTAGAAGAGGGTAACATCTTATCTGTTTTTACAGTGCACATTGCACTGACCATAACTGTGGCTTTTTGATTTCCTGTTTAAATGCGAGTCTCTGCCACAGTTTCTGACCATTACAGCCAAAACTAACCCCTCATTTCCTCTTATTGCTGCAGCCAAAAACTCCTCCCAGGCCATAAGATTGAATTTTCATGATCTGGGTATTAGCTGAATTGTTTGTCATATAACAATTACACATTAAACTGAATCAACATCTACAGTATTTATATGAAAATGTTCTGAATTATTAACTGAAGACTTAGAGGACCAGTGTGTAAGATTTAGGGGGACCAGAAATGGAATATAATATACAGTATGTTTTAATTAGTGTATAATCACCTGAAAATAAGAATCGTGTTTTCGTTACCTTAGAATGAGCCTTTTACATCTACAGAGGCAGCGGGTCCTCTTCCAAGGAGGCCGCCATGACACTTTCTCTCAGCTGATTGCAATCTGCAACTTCACCACTAGATGTCACTAAATCCTACACACTGGACCTTTAAGCTGAGCCCTACTTGGTAAATTTAACGTTAATGTTTCAGAGGAAATGTAGTACTTAGCTTTAGTTCTCACACACTTCCATAAAGATTATTCTTCTCTGAACACCCTCAAGCATTGGCTCTCATCTTAATACATAAATGGTGCACGCAAAAAGATGTTTTCATTTTGATTGAAACGGCCCGTCTTCCCTGTATTCTAACCGTTCAATCTCGTAGTCTCCTTTGCAATTTCCATTCTCCTGCTGCCAGCCTCCAAGACAGGAATGCACTGGAAAAAGACACGCTGTCAAACGGTGTATATTCCACCACCACCCCACCCCCCAAAAAATCATGCCACCGTGTCATTACCCAACCTCCACCCTTTCAGAGCAATCACATTCATAGAGCATTTTTCAAGAGCTCCCTTCCCGGCACAACTAGTAAGCATGGCTAAAGGAAATTTAATCAGCAATGAGAGAGGACAGCGGACATAATGCAACAGATGATAAATAGAAGAAAGATGCAAATGGTATTTATTTTAGACAGGCCGTGCTGACAAGCCTGATAATGCCTCCTCATGCACTTCTCCCTGCAGCTTCCTTTTGATGGCTGCGAAGTCGTATGCACCATATTTCACAGCATATCATTTATTGAGAAATTGTGTTATTCATAGAAATGATTTCATTTTTCCAGATGTCTTGTGTCAGTGGTGCTTGAGTACTACAGCAGTAGGCCTGAATTAATAAAGACCGATGTAAATTGCTGCAGTCATGACAAACCAGCAGTACTCTAGCACTGAATACATGCAAGAGTCCTTCAAAATTATATATATATATATATATATATATATATATATATATATATAATTTCACACATATATACGAAACACATTTCGTCACGTGAATCATGCATATGCGGGCGTACACATGACGCATGATGATGATCCCACTCTTCAGCATCAGTACAAAAGTGTCAAATTCTTCCACCTGTGACACTGAAAGTTGGCTTAAGACTGTTCCCTCAGTAGGTGACATTTAGAGTTTAATTACATAGATGTAAAGGTGACATCTAGATACCTAAAAGAGTTAGTCACTTTTGTCTCAAATGTTAGTCACCACTGCAGCACCCAAAGTAAACATTAGATGGAAGAGATGGAAGTGGCAGAATCCTCATCGAGAGTTGAGCTTAAATATTTTTGATTTTGGAAACAGCAGATGATAAAATAATCTCACGAGGTCAGTTTATTGGCTTTTGTGGAACTTTCAATCATATTACATGATCTTCATCAGCACTTTTAAGTAATAATTCTTGAGATTTTAGTCCTGCTTGATTTGGCAACAGCTGTGGTTATTAGTGGCAACTGCAAATGTGGTTTAATACTACACATCCCAGAATGCAATAAACATTCATTGAGCAGCTAATTTTTCCAGAAATACAACCGGCGAAAATTTTGTTTATCAGTTCACAGCGTGACTAACAAACTCATATTGTTTTAATAAAGATGTCGGTCAGTAATTAAAACTGAAATGGCTGTTGTCTTGTTTTGTAGATGCATTTTTGATGAACAAATCAAACACTGGTGACAAATATATCTGTGTTTCATGAGTTGTCGGCTTTCTTTTCCCCCCAACTTTATTGAGTAAACGACAGATTTGTTTTGGTCTGATGTTGTTGCTATTGTGCGACATCTAGTAGCTGAATGTCATCGATGTTGTGTATTGCAACTTGAAGGGCTTTTAGTTTATGTGGGCTAAAAATAGTTTCCTTACAATGGAAAAGTACTAAAGTTAGAACCATGTGATGAGATTAGTTTGTCAGCTAAGCTATCCACACGTGAGTGCAAGTCTTCCACGTGAAGCTCTCACAGATCTGTCAATGTTGGAGATCAAACTCTTAATTACCTACCTACTAAGCCAAATTTATTCTCTACTGGATTTATTTTTTACTGTATTACACCTATGAAAGGACTTCATTGTGCACCCTACATTGACATGCTTTCATGCTGGTCCAGGAGTTATTCTGTCCTGCATCCCAGGTGCATCTGTGTCTGTGCCACAGAGTAACACAGCCTGTCATTAGCACTAATACAGCTAATACAGCTGTCAAGGGAGCTACAGCACCGTTGCCTACACACGAGTGCAGCTGAGCTGGCTTGCTTGTTATGTTTCTCCCTCTCTTAAGTTTCCTGTTTCTCCTCAACTGCTTGAGTCTGGCTGATACCTTGCTGTCAGTACGACTGTACAGCTCTACAGAGCAGCATCCCTGCAGAGGCATCGCTAATCAAGTCTTGTTTTGGTCCTCAGCACCTAGCAGTTGGACTTTACTGAATAGCTTCAGAACTGTCGACACTGTCACACATCTCCGTGAACTGGCAGCCCATGAGAGGAAGTCATTAGACGAATCCTGGCAATGCATGCACCAAGCCTCTGTGCTTCATATAATATGAAACTAAACTGTGAAAGCACAGCTAAAGCTTAATTTAATCTCAAACGTATTGAATATATAATGTTGTTTAGTCTGTTAAGCACCTTCACAGTACAACCGCCCCCCGCCCCCTCCACCCCCCACCATTGAGAAAATGGAAGCATTCATTTAGCAACTGCTTCCAGCTATATGCTGCTGCAGATTTTTGGTTTGACACTGATGTATAATCTCTCATAAACTCCCTAAAAATAAAAAATACTGAAGCACCACAGTTGCTGTGCCTCAGAGACACACTATGTCTTCAGCAAGCATCCAGATTTCTAAACGAAGATGAACTAAGTGGAGTCTACTGACCATATTGGTCTGAGAACAAATTCGACAGAGAGGGAGCTTGCTGTACGATGTCCTGCTGAGATAACACAAGTTTCCCTGTCATGATTTTTTTTCTTCTTTCATAACAGCAAAGTGGCAAAAACAAAACAACCACAGGACTGTACTTCAGACAGAAAAATGCAAGTAAACATATGAGACAATCCTATCATTGATCAAACTAAGCTGTCCTATATCTTGACAGCTTTTTGTTTAGATTTATCTTTTGGTGTCCTACTTTGAATGAAAGTTGGTAAAAACGTGACTTGGAGTTTAAGAATGTAAAGCAACATGGACTGAGCTTAAGAGGGTTTCAGAGAAAAAGATTGCCTCTGCGCCTTGGTAGCTTCCTGTTGATTAGAAAGCCATCCATTTTAATGGATTTACTCCCTTTGTTAACTAGGCACCTCACTATACAAGAAAGTGGCACCCAAATGAATGGCCTGCTATTAAAGGGGAAATAATAGCTCAATTTAGAAAAACAAAGGGAGGAACAAAAACACGTCTTCTCAGCATGTTGCGCACAGCAAGTATGTTTTTCAAAAGTCATCAAAACCTGCATTGCATCAGCCACAAGTCGGGTAAAAATTTTGGGTAATGCTTTAGATTACACCCCGCAATGTACTGCGTAATTACTCCGAATTTACAGTGTAATTCACCCTTTGCTAAGCCTTTGGTGTTAGCTGCTGCTACTCCGTCAAGCTGTCGGAGCTAGTATGGAGCCCACACTGTCATTAACTACGCTCCCTGAAGAAATATTATCTAATCTTTGGAAAAATTAAAAAACGATTTCAGAGAGAAGCAGACAGAAGGGTCTATAATATGCATTTGAAGGATATATCTGACCACAGTGTGGGTTGCAATGGCAGAGTGGTGCTGTCCGTATTTCTGTTCATTGACTCTATGGCCAGAAGAAGAAGCAAATCAATGTTATTTATGAGGTATTTTTATATATTTCTTGAGAACCGCTCATCCAAACAACTTCACACATCGACATTGCACTTCCTTGTTTCCCCAGCAATCCACCTGCCAAGTATGAAGTAGATCGATTGAACGGTTGTTGAGATATGCAATGGACAAACTTACATACATACATACAGACAGACAGAGATTCCTTGCTTTATATAGAGAGATTCCCTGTATGTGTTTGTCCCATGATAATTTATTTTCTATGATAATTACCAAAGGTTTGGCTTCTTCAACCTGCTTTATTAACATGTTATTCATACTAAGATCAAGCTTTGGGTTTGAACATAAAGAATAGTTTGTTCTTATTGCAACACTAGTTGTTTTGACACATTCAAAATAAGTTTTCTTACTGTTAATCCAATCTATAACTAAATTTAATTCCCGATCTAGATCTGTATTGATTTGAAAATTGTTGCTTCCGCCAACGCTGAGGACAATGAACTTCTAAGTAATTACAAATAGAAACCAAGGTGGATCTTTCAAAATGATATGATTCCAGAAATTCCCATATACTATTAAAGAAGTGGAACCGGAGCTGGAATAATTCTGATGGCTAAAAAAAAACGAAAAAGGAGACGCCAATTGTCTCTCACCAGTCTCTCAACTGAAAGAACTTGGATGGACACCAACGGTGCACAATGGAGCAATCAACCAGAATTTGCCGCATTAATCCACTCAATAATAAGAGAGGAAATAAACAAAGCAATTGAGAAATTGCAGCCTTAACTGGATTTCTTAAAAGTTGTACTGAATGAGTGCAAAGACAAACTGGTTGATGTCAAGCTGGCGCTCTCTGTCTTCTGAAAGACAGAATGAATGCAGTGGAGACGGTCTGCAACATGCTCCAAAGAGAAAACAAAGAACTGAGAGAAAAATCTGAACAGTTGGAAAATTTCAGCCGTCGATTCAATATCAGAGTAATAGGCCTCGACAAATTTATGGAAAAAGGACATCCTACAGAATTCATGGCATTATTCTTCAAAGAGGTATTTGAAGATAAAAATCTTCCTCGCCAACCTGAAGTGGAAATTGTGCACAGAGTGGGGCCTGCAATAAAATTACGTAGCTTATTAATATTGTATTAATTCAAATCTAGAATGCCAGCGATGATGGCTTTGCAGCTATGTGGCCAACGGTATTCTTATGGCTTCCCACCAAGCGGGAGATATCATAGCTGTCAGAGATTCCAGATATCTCACACTAGGAATCACGTCCAGGAAACTGGTAATAACAATTTTTCTCTATAGGGTGCACATAACTATGGCCAAGGGGCACCAGTTTCTTTCTCCCCGTCATCCTCTTAAGAGATGGAAAGAAAGACGAAAAAGAAGAACAAAAGGAGGAAGCAAACCAAGAAAAAACAAGAAGAATTAAAATTTTGTTTTTAATATGATACAAACATCCAATGTACACTTTATATTACAGTCTGCATATATTGTAATTACACTGATTAAATGAAGCAAGGGGGAACAAATGTACATTTCATATTACGGCCATATTGTAATTAAATGTAACAAGGGGTGAACAATCGCCACTTTATATTACAGCTTGCATAATATTTAACTTACATTTAACTTGATTTTACTTGCCTCAAAACATGGAAGAACAAACTAAATTATCTGCACAGTTTGCTGTCAAAAGAGTATATCAACCATATACTATATATGCACTGTGAGCCATGTCTTGTGCTTTATCATGTTATATTTGTATTTATTTCCTGGGATGGAAAAGGAAGCCGTGCACAGAGCTGAAAAAAGGTAAGCTTGTGTCCCCCTGCAGTGCAATTTGATCGCTAGGGAGAATACTTATAGCCTACTAAAAGGATTTCAAAATTGTAGCGTGTTTACTCCGAAACATACATGGGTGACATAGCGGGGTAGGCCACATGAGCCTATAAAAGAGCGTTCACCATCAACATTTGCTGGTGAAGTGAACGGCGCTGAGACATTCTTCTGAGGCCTACAGTATCCATGACATTTTCCCCTGGATCTTTGTTGCAAGGTAAACACACAAATGTACCCCGTAGTTATTTAGTAAGTGCTCCAAACCTAAAAAAGGAACAATGTAGTTTGCCTGTATCCTCTTTTTGGTAGCGTCTGTGCCCGTCCACTGTTGCTAAGTATATGGTAACTTTAAAATAAAATCACATCATATTTATGAAGTACTAGAGAACTCTCCAGATTTTTGCTCAGATTTATGGTCATACTGTAATCTGCAATATTAGAATAGCTACCTGGTAGTTAAAAAATACTTACAGCAGTATAAACCTAAAATACTTAAGTTCCTTCTTAATTACAGATTGTTGCTCAGTAGGTCAGACATACCCCTAATATTAGAATAGGTACACCTTAGTTAAAAAGTACCTGTATAAATTCTTTGTAAATTCCCAGCTTGTTACACCCCTTATTCTGTAACTCCACATCTTGTTACCTGGTACTTACATGTATATATCGGTATGTACTGTACTATTACACTGTTCGTACAAAAAATTACACTGTAAATTTGGAGTAATTGTGCTGTACATTACAGGCTGTAATTATGCTACTTCAGTTCAACAGGCGTTTTGTGATGAACATTTAATTGGTATTTAATTCTTAGGTTACGTGTTTTTTTAATCCTTAAGTGCAACACACTTATAGTTACTGTTTTATAGTGCGTCATGTCATTTGACTCACATTAATTGTTGTCTGTAGCACTCAACAAAATGCATCAGACAAAGTAGTCAAAGCACAGTAGCAAGGATGTGTGGATCTGGGGAGCAATCTGGAGATGTAATTGCTGCTCTTCTGGAGAGCTGACGTAAGTCGATGTCAGAAAGTAGGACAGTGGCATATCCTAAAGAGTTTTCAAAAGTTGACCTGTGATGATGTACGTCAAGACACCCCAGGTGTGCTGGCTTACATAGAAAACAAATTGGTGCCCGTGTTGTCACATGTGTACAAACAGTACAAAAGCTTAATTTTTCCACACATCTGCTCACCACCTAGCCCCCAAGGTTGTGTCAAGCAGAAAAACATTGATGTTCTCCTTTTTGTGTTTTAAGTGACAATGATAGTTATCAATGGTGATTTTCTGATAGTTATTAAAAGTTAATAATCGTTATTAACAGTATTTATTTATAGTCTCAAAGTGTTTTCTCTTTCTGTGGACAGACTGGCCTTCAAAACTTAGTGTTAGTGTTTTTGGCTCAATTTGGTGAAGCATGGGAAGGACTGCCACTTTTCGAACAAATCCATTACCCTCTTTTATCAGATAAAGAGCGCAAATGGCTCCCTCAACATAAGAGCTGTCCTTGTGACATCCCAACTATTCAGCAAAACTATTCAACAAAAGATACAAAAGGATTTATGAGGTATAAAAATGCAGTGTTTGATCTGACTGATCCAAAACCCAGATCTATTTTCTCCTCATTTGAAACCCAAACCAGCATGCTAATACAGAGTTAAAATATAGCATTTTGCAGGTTAAATTGGTGGGTGCTGATGGTGATGATTGATGATTGGGTTGGATATAATGGCTGGACAATTTATCCTTTAGGACGCTAAAGATAAGGTTTAAGTTGAAAGTTAAGGTTAAACTGAATGCAGTTTTTTTAAATAAGAGGGGTATTTCAGCTGTGAGGCTTGCAACCACAAATGAGACCATCCACACAAATTTCCTTAGCAATCAGTGTTGGTCGTTTCGTAAATAAAAATGCCTTTGTTTACACTTAAGTGACAAGCAACATCTTGCAGACATAATGTAAAGGTGGGGATATATTTGAAAGGATCTAGAGTAGTTCAATGTGTTGTCCGACCACAAGAGATGGCAAAAGTGTTTATAGCTGTTCCAAATGGCCACACTCAAACACAACCAGCCTGTTGTCATAGGGGCGAATCCGAATAACAGGGTAAGAATGGAAAAAAAAGAGCTTGAGAGAGTTAAAGTTAAAATCCCACTTACTCACCTCTGCACATCTGGCCTGTCGCTGCATTAAATGGACCTGAATGTTGGATTATTAGTTTCGGGAAATCATAGAAATTTTTCACATTGGAAAGGTGTGGAGGGAATGGGTTTAGAGGCTGTTCGACCATCCAACAAGCACTTGGGATGGAGCATAATGACAACTTAATTACTGTCATCTCTAAGAAGCAAAAACGTGGAAGTATATCATGACGTTGTTTGGTTATTTGGTTATTTGGTTATTTGGTTGCTTTTTCGGAAACTCTTAAGGCGGAGTTCATGTCCCATCTTGTACCAACAGTCAACAATCTCTCTCTGTTAACCATGACCACAGTGTTTTACCTTGACCAAGTAGTTTTAGTTTCCTAAATGTAACCAGACCAAGAGTTGCCTTAAAGCCACTGGACACCCAAATCCACAACAGCCTTCTAACAATGTAATTTAGGGTCTTATGCACATCATAATAAGCATCTGAAAAGTATTAGAAATTAATTTCAATCCCAATTTGAAAGATTGTCATTTAAGTTTTTGTAAACTTTCCTAATATTGGGTTTGAGTTGGGCATGGTTATGCAATGAAAATTACGCACTTAATTCTGCAAACCAATCATAAACAAGGTGACGTGCTGCAGTAAGCATGTTGTCTCATTTCCGGTTGCCGGAGTTTCTGTGTTACTGGAAGCATTTCTGCATCTCAACCCAGTTAATTTTTCTATATCCTTCATTACTGCACTGTACATTTAAAAGTACACTAGTTCTGCTCAAGCACTCTTAGCTCTTTCCCTCGTTGAGCGGCTTTCTCGCTAATCACACAGTTGCTTACACACTTTTCAGATCTACTAGTTACGTTAGCTTAGCTGCTAGTGATGGCTTCCCTCTCTCCCTCCCACTCTCCTGCTCTCTCTTGCTCAAGGTGTCTCGTGTTTAGCTATTCCCCTGCCTCCTTTAGTGATAATGACATCACATGTAATAAATGAAGTGTATTTACCGTGTTGGAGGCGAGGCTCAGTGAGTTAGAAGCACAGCTCCACACCATGGAAACCCAGTAATTAGGTACTGTAGTTAGCCAGCCCCCAGTAGCCGGAGCAGGTGTCAATCAAAACGCGATCTGTCACGCCTACACAGCCTTGAGAAATGGTCGAAAGAGCAAAATGAGCTGTTTTTTGAACCAGGTTTTCTAATAGTTGTGAACATTTATTTTCACTCACATGCTTGTGGATGCTTAATGAGGCATTCAACTTTGATATCATATATGCATTTTTACTATTTCAAGTCAAGGGCTTTAAAAATCCCTTTCATTATGAAGCTTAGTGTTTTTCAAACACACAGACCCCCACATGATCCCTGCTGTGTTTCTCTTTGTTAAAACCCAAATGCTTTCCTCAGAATGTTAACTGACATTTTGTGGGCAGCATTCGATCCTGTGGAAACATGTGGAGCTGGTGGGCTGAAAGGTTCCCTGCTACCGTTACGGAGACAGAACAATCCCACATGAGAATAGTGTGTCCTCCCCCTCTGTCGTTTCCATCTCAGAACTCGGCCAGCTCTCCCTCAGGGGAAACTTCAACAGAAAAACAGAAGATTAGAGAAGCAACCTGCAATATAAAATGACTCACCACGCAGTTTACCTCCAGACATGAGCTTTTATACCAGCTGTAACTCTCTGTCGTCCCCAACACATATGCTTACTCGCTTAGTCACAGAACTTGACATTTCCATGTAATTACAGGTGTTTCTCATTATTGGGTGTCTGAATTGAGGCTATTTGCTCCTAACACTGGCATATGTTTAAAGATAAAGAATCATTTAATTGCTTTGTGACTTTCATGTAAGACCTGCGTGGATATGCTTGTTTTAACTTTCCACCTGAACATATGGAGAGCTGTAGTGCCTGTGTGTAGTGTAGCACTGAATGCACTAACATCTCCCCAACACCAAGAGCTGTTTTGAACAAACCCATCGTGCCTGGTGCAGATTAGGCATGGTGAATTACTGATCAACCTATCCTACCTCTGATCTCTGTTCAGGCAACATTCTGCCACTGTTTTCATGTTTTGATCTATCTTCTTAAGATACACTGATAACAGCGAGAAACGCCTGACATGGAAGAGGCTGGCATAGGGTCTGTGAGTGCAAAACTCCCCCAGAACACCCCTTATCTCCAGCATCACATCAAGTGTCTTTGCTGAAATGTCACAGATATGACAGGTGATAATTTACAATAGCAGCTGCAGGGCAGAGGACAACGTGCTGGCACAATCTCCATCCATTACATCTGTGTGTGTGCATCCGTTTATGGCACAGATAAGCAAGAGGATGTTGGTTTTAGTGCTGTCTTGGTTCATGGCGTACATCTCATCTCTGCTTGACAACCTGTTATGAGCTCTCTCCAAATGCGCCATTGACGTGTCAAGTGTCTTAAGCTGCCTGTGTCTCCTTGAACTGAGGATAAATGACTCTGTCCGCTTGAAAGCTTAACAATATAAATGATTTATACCATCGAAAAAGTCCTCTCTGTGATTCATGGCTTGCTGCATGTATAGCTGCACTGGCATTAAATACATAAACAGCTAAGCTAACGTAGTGAGACTGGGGTACAAGTCAGTGTGAGACCAATGCATGTATGCACCTGCTTGGTGGATGAAGAGCTCTCTCTGGCATTAAGGATGTGACGTTTCTGTGGCCAGTGGTGGTAAACCAACTCCTCAAGCTGGCTGTGCATTCATGAACCTGCTGTCAACTTTTATAATACATACACTACTTGAAATCTGTGTTGTACAAAGGCGCATTTGCATACAGAAATTGTTCAGATTGATATTTTCCAGTCATTAGGGCAGTGCTGTAAGACACAAACAAAAACTGACAGAGCAACAAATATTATGTCAGTTGTAGTATACTTGTGGTTTATTTGCCATGAAATGGAAAAAAGCTTTGTGCTAAGACTAGATTGCAGAAGTCAGTGCTGTTGTAAAGTATAGCTGTATATTTAGAAAATTAGAAGTGTTACAAAAAACAGCTAACGCTTCATATCATGGTGTTAATTTTAAATAAAACACAATTTTAAGGTCAACCCAATTAGCCCACATTCCTTTTGTAAAATTGATTTGCTCTTCAATACTCTAAAATCAGTCAGCTGTGGAGAATTCATAATGTGGTCGTAGGTACCAAAGCTTAGATATTTCTTAATTACAACATAATTGATGGCTAATGTTTCATAGCAGGCAGGAGAGTTGTTGTTAGTGCACCACTAACAACAACTCTGAGAAGGAGAAGTAAAACTTGACTATGCTTGAGCAGCTAAAGTTATTATTTCATTAGACCATGGGATACACGTGTGGTGCTCTGATTTAGGCACACAGCTATCAGCCTGGAAAATCACACAGAGATTGTGTTTACTGTACATGGTAATCAGCATTCAAAGTGCACGGGTCATGATCAGGAGAATTAATCTAATTGCCATTATCATTATTTTATTATCTGACAAATTGGCTGTCTTGACAAACGCTCCCTGAGGATACACATGGAAAATGCCAAAGTACAAAATGCCATAGTCTGTGAGTAAAAGTGGTTCTGCTGGAGTGATCAAATTAAAACTACTTTGTCAGTCATGCCTAGTTGTACACATGGGGCAAGGACGGTAAGAAATTAAGAGTGCAGTGTAAAGTCTGTAGACCATGATGACACTACTTTCTCAGGTGATGATTTAGTAATATGATGTTGCTCATTTTAGCATTTGAAAGTAATGTAATTTGATAAAAATATGTAATAAAACACCTAATAATTATGAAAAACGTATCTCTGGATCAAAATTATATAATCAGTCACAACGCTGCTGATAACCATTTCATTAACATTGTGTTGCTAAGAAACAGCTTGGGTCAGTTTACTTCCTGCTGGCTGTCGACATTAAGAGTGCCTAAAAGCAATTCTGACTTCAGATACTTCTGTAATGCTGACAAAGTAATAACAACACTATCTACATTATTTTGACATCAGTATCTCAAAACGTCTAAAACAAAGGAAGAAATAAAAGCAAATTAAATAAGGTATCGCGATCCCATCTTCTCAAACGACAAAGACTATTGTAATCACTCCTTTTTTTAGTCATGATTATATAAACGGAGTGTCATTGCTCCTCCACACTGTGAGTTTATTTAAAGAAGGCATGTTTTGACATTTCTCCTTAAAGTCATCAAACTGTTTTAGCATACATAAGAGATCTTTATGACTTTTCTGGGTTTGCGAACACAGTGGTGAGCCACATTTATGTGCACAGGCAATGAAAAAAAACCTCAATATAGAACTTCTAGGTTTGGTTCAATTTAATATGGGTTGTTTGTGACACCACTGAGTAGTGCTGGGAAGTTCGAGTGTTTGAGTTGTCTCAGTACACCAGAGTCCAGATTTCTAAATGGACTGCAAATGGTAAATTGACTGCACTTATATAGCGCCTTTCTGGTCTTCCGACTACTAAAAGCGCTTCACATGTCCACATTCACCCATTCACACACACATTCATAGGCTGATGGCTGCCATGCAAGGTCTCAGGATCTAATCTAATGCACATTCACACACACACACACACACACACACACACACTCACACACTGCTGGTGCAGCCATCAGGAGCAATTTGGTGCTCAGTATCTTGCCCAAGGACACTTCCACATGTGGAATGGAAGAGCCGAACTTCTGATTAGTGGACAACCAGCTCTACCCCCTGAGCCACAGCTGCATACTAACATGGATGCTACATGTGTATGATTCATACTCATATTTGTATCATGACAAAATACTAAGAAATGACCAGACATTTCAATCAAAATGCAAAGCAATTATATTAACAGGCACTAAAGCAGTCTATCGTAGAAACCAAACTGCTGCAGAAAGTATCTCCAAAGTCCGCAAGCAGCAAAGTATCCACAGTCTACCAAGCACTGAGTCTTCTGTCTACAGGCTAACAAACTGTGTCTGACTCTGGTACATGAACAAATCTGGGGGTCGTTTCTAGATGGTAACCCTAGATGTGCGAAACTCTCGCAAGTTGCTTCAAAATATTCTTGTCTCACTGTTTTGTCCCAATGCTAAGATTAAGGTGTGGTTAGGTTTAGGCACAAAAACCACTTGGTAAGGGTTAGGGAAAGATCATGGTTGGGGTTAAAGTGATCACTTGAAACGTGGCGTGGGTTAAAGTTACTACTTCCTTACAAATCTCGAGGTTTTTTTTCCCCTACAAATCTAGGGTTACCATGTAGACATGACCTGAATCTGGTGAGCCCCAGACATTGTTCGGTATTCTTCAGCATACGGGCATCAGATCAGCATGTATGGGATGTGTCGAGGGCAGCAAATCTGTGCGAGAGCTGGTATCATTATCAGCAGCAGTCGAGTTGAGTCTAGTATACAGGTTTTTAGTACTGAATGGTCTCAGCACATACAGTTACTGTAATACCTGAGAAACATGTCAGTCAGTCACCACCTGCACTGCTTAAAGCAAACTAAATGTTGTCACACAGTACTCAAGTAAGTTTTTAACAAAGTTTGTAATGCTTCTATTTTTGTAGTCTGGTGACATATAAAACAAAGTGTGCAGGTGAAAGCGAGGGCTTTTGTTAGTGTCAGACTTTAACATGTGAGTATATGGCTACTTCCCAGAGGCATTACATGCCAGTACAGACCCGATACATATCGAATCCACAAATGAATCTGCACTGAAAAACTTTCTCAAATGAGAAGGTTATCATGTAGCCATGAAAATGTTTGACAAAGGGGAGCACCCCAGTAGCCGAATGGTAACTGTGCATGCCACATAACTGCAACCATTTCCTGATGGTATGGTTGTGAGGTGGTAGCAATCTTTGGACTTTTTGGCAGCTGTAAGGCCAGCGAGCAACAATTGCTTTGCCTTTCATTCAGTCCCAGCTGAGAGTCCTCTTTGAGTGGTAACAAGCTGAGTTTGTGTGGAAAAGCCTTGCCTGTCAAACCTGACTAAACCTGTAAGTCTTGGACAGTAGAAACACTCCTACATCATGTGTTTGATGCTTCCCAGCATGTTACATTCATGCATATTCACTCTGTATTCATTTCATTTGAAAATTGGCGACAGTTGTATAGTACAGTCTGTGACAGAGCTTAACATGAATATGCTAATGCTTTGGGTTACAGGGAAAAATTAGCCCATGCAGTGGCAGGTCTTTATCCTTCAAATGAATTTCTATTCAAAGCTTTGAGCACTGATAGGTCCTTTTGTTTCCTGATCAGTAGCTTTGAGCATATTATTGATACAAAATAACTAATGTATAAACTACTTACAACAGCGTTCACATTACCAAATTATATATTAAGATTTACATTAATTATATATGACTACTAATACCTTACTGCATAAGTTATTATTACTAAGGCGTTACTAAGTTCAGTGGAAAAACTGTTGAAAACTGTTGAGCAGTTGAAGCAGGAATTGTGTGATATCTCCATTCTGTTAATATAGGATGATGCTGTATTTCCTGGGCTAAAGAAAGAGAAGCAACGAATCCCATTTTCTTCCATCTTCAGAGGTTGGATCAGCTTGTATAATTGCTGCCATTTACAAAAGATGTACAGTAGCTCATTTCACACTGACAGGAACATTTATAAGAACCTTCTTATAAGGTTCCTATTAATTGAAAATATACGCGTGGAACCAGAACCACTGAAGAAACAGGGTTTCACTTTTATAGACTCATAATGAATCCTCTGATAGCTGGACAATTAAATGGACAGTTACCACTAAGCTTGCTGTTGCTTTCCCTACTTCATACTTTGAGTTATTTTTTGTTTGTAATTTCCACAGCTTGTGGAGTCAGGGACTTGTTAATGATTTCAAGGCGGATAAGTAAAATAAATGATGACCTCTTGGCTTCACCTCAACTCCCCCACACCGCCTTAACATAATAAGCAGTTAATCTCACCTCAACACTCTCTTTCATTCGCTCACCTCTACCTCCACTGTATTTTAACCCTGGGATGTGCTGACCTGTATAACCTGGCAGAAAGCTGCTGACTGACAGCATAATTCATAGTTGCCCATAATAATTGGTTTAGCTTCGGCCAGTGTAAAACACAGAGGACAATGAGTAATGTTTGTAGGTGTGATTGAAAACAATAACAGTGCACACACAAATGGACTAGACAGTCTGGCATTTTGCCCTATCATCCTGCACAACTGTCTAGACAAGTTTCCCAGATGTTTTTATGATAAGCATCAAGGCATACTGCTGCTAGCAAGCCAAATGCGTCACACTTGCAGCATTTCAAAGGGCTGCACAGTCACGTGGAGCTTTGCATTCATTTTTTTTACGCTTTTATGCCCATGTATTTGTTTGGCATGCCACTGAATGAGGCCTCCCACATGAATTCACCTTGCTCGCACTGCAATAAACAGAGCAGGCACTGCGCTCAATCTTAATTTAGGTTGACTCTTCGTCCTTCTTACTTATCTCCTATCCTGCTATCAAAATATTTACAACACCTCTCTATCTTCAGTTGCAGAATACCAACTATATTTAAACTTTTTAATGTGAAACACTGTAAATGATGAAGTGAGTTGCTTATTCCAGGAGGTAACTGCGTGTATATTACTCAAGCTTCTCATTGCTTTTCAATTAAAGTAGAAGGAGCAGCTACAAATTATCTGCTTCCCCGTGGTGGCTCTTAAGTCTTCGCTTCTTTGTCTGCTGTGGGACTTCAGACAGTAAACAATCAGAATAAGTTATAGGTAATGGTTTGCTCTGTGGTTGCTGATATAAGTGGAAAGCCAAAACAACGCAGCCTAATGAATGAGGCATACAGTATAATAGATGTTTGATAGAAATGGAAATATATCAATGCACAGCCTGCTGTCCATCTTGTCACTCAATGCATAAATACACGACACTATTGTTTTGTGTGTCAAGCATGGTAATGACTGAAATAATACATTGTGCACACAGTATCTATCTACTAAAGCAAAGGAATCTCTGTCTGTATGTCTGTGTGTCCTTCGTGTATCTCTTGAACCTCTCATCGGTTCGACTCCACACTTGGTAGGTGCATTGCTGGGGAAAAAAGGGAGTGCCGTGTCAAATTTGGTGCAATTTGGACACGTGGCACGATAAATATTAATACATTTAAAGTCTGAATAAACAAGCTCTCCAGTGGTGGGGTGGGGCTTCTGGGCTCTGCGACTGCATGTTACAATCAGAGCTGTACAACCCTGCCATGAGAGAGAGGAGGGGACAACATCTCTCCTTGTTTAATAAAGTTAGGCTTTGTTGTGGGTTTCCTCACTCATTTTAAAAAAGACAAGAGAAAAAGAGAGAGAGAGGGCGAGCGAACTGAGAGCACAAGCGAGCGACAGAGAGACGGGCTGGAAAGTTTTCTCTGAGAGAGAGAAAGTCTGTGAGTGACAGAAGTACAATGTTATTTTCTGATTGTTTCATGGCGGTCACGTTCTAAAGCACAGATAAACAACCATCAAACACTCAACAGGTGATTTACTGAGGAGACAGACACGCTTTTGGTGCAATTTGGACACGTTTTATATTAATAAACAAGCAAACAGCGAGCCGCTCAGCTCCGTGTCTAAGTGCAGCAGGGGCTGTTTCATACAAACACCGTCACATCACAGCGGGGCGGGGCTTCTGGGCTCTGACTCGACTTCACACTTGGCGGGTGTACTGCTGAGGACCCAAGGAAGTGCAGTGTCAAGTTTGAAGTTGTTTGGACACGCACATGTTTAATAGATTTTGAGTTAACAAGCAAACAGTGAGCTGCTCAGCTCTGTGTCTGGGTGCAGTGGGGGCTGTTTGATACAAACACCGTCACATCTACTGTCACATCCCGACTTGCTGAGCGGGACAAAGGCACGCCCTTCTCAATGAAAGAAGAAGAGAAAAAAACAGATCAGAGGCAATAAAACTAGCCAATAGGAGCACAAACACATTTGATTGGCAGCAGAATCAACCAATGGAAGTCCGTAAACTGTTTCTATGGTTCAACCTCAGTTTAGTCTCACTTGTGAAGTTTCTGTCTGGATTAAAACCATTTAATTTATTAAATCCTTATCGTTTTAATTAATATGTTTGTCAGGTGATACATATATATATGGTTCTCAAGAAATAATAAGCTATCTGCCTGTTTCCGAACAGTATTTTGGTACATTACTTTTAAGTTTTGTATGTGACATATTCAGAATGGTTTATTCATCATCCAACTAAATAGCAAAAAATACTCACTCTATACTTAAACCACATATATAAAAACCACATGTATTTTAAGCCTTAGCCTACTTTTAATATGTGGAAATTATTTCTAATGTTTCTACATCTTCTTATTCTGTTGTATAATTACAGGCTATCATTTACATTTCACTTCGTTGAATATGACTTTTTGCTGTTCCGCAGGTACTTGGTATCACCGTCTTATCTCATATCATATGAAGTACTTTATTCATGGTTCTGATGAACCTCCACACCACTACTGGCTGCCTCGTTACACGAAGGCCAATCTACCTCCTGCATTGGCACTGAATGTTGGCATTAGACATAAATCGTGAGGTGGGAAATCGGCCAATATGAACGAAATCATAGGGAGAACAGTACAGTACAGTATTTTATAGAGATTTAAGTATTATTTCTCTTTTAATTATCCAAATTGTTGAAATAATTGCACAATGTTTGAACAGGATGTCACTTCCATTCTCCTCTAAGCATTCCTACTGTATGATTCAAAATGTGAGAAGAAGAAAGAAAAGCTGAGCTGAAGGTACTGTCACGCTATAATAAAAGTCCCATATGGATGCGCAGAGGGCAGTACCTCTGCTGGCAAGATTGGTGTAATCAAGGTATTCAGAAAATCACAATGGAGCAACAATAGAACCAGCCACGTGTAGCAGTAGATGTGAGAGAAGTTCAACTCCTCAATTTTCTAGGACAAAGCAGTCATTTATGTCTTGTTCCACAGAGGATGAATCTGACTTAAGCAATGAGACGTTACCTGAATAGAATTATGGGTATTGTAGTTCAAATTAAGTTATGCTGAGCTGAGCTAATGTAAGAAGACTGCAGTGCTGTGGTCCTTCCTTCTGTCCCTCTAAGTACAGTATAAATCCGTCAGGTTTTGGTTTTATTCAGACTATAAAAACATTAATATATAAGGCAGACGATTTGAAAAGTAAAGTAATCTACTAATTTCTTATAATAATTATACATATCATTGAAAACACAGAAGCAGTAGGAGGGAATGATTGGAGAGATGTTTCTCTCACAGAAGGCACTATGAGACGAGGCGTGAGAATGTCAAGATATGGTGACAGCTCGTGCTTTTGATCAGTGCATCTCAGTGTGGCCAGTGGATGATGTGGGACTAGAGTGACAGGAAGAGATCCATGCATACAGCAACAGCTAGGCGAAGCTTTGTCACATCTGTTACTCGCAGCCCTCCTGTCAGGATGTACACTGGCTGTACATTGAAGCATGAATACATTGAAAACATCACATCATGTACGGTATTTATTTATATATTTATATGCTTACCATATGGCTACAATAAATGTGAACCATACAGTGTGACTTACAATAACACAAAGGTAAAATGATTATGTTTACAATAATAAATTATGTTAATGTCACAGCAACTAAGCACACAAATTCAGGGGTGTGAGACAGGATGTAACTTGTCCATATACATATATAACATCAGCTGCCTTAAAGACTTTCCTGACCAGATGCATACAGTGTTTGGCTGTCAAGTTGGACAAATATCACGCCTCATCTTCTCCTGTGTGGACATGCTGCTGGTCCTTCGCCACCAAACAGCTCCACAAACACGCTTTCCTGTAGGTATGAGGGTACCTATAATACCAGTGGCTTCAGAGAGCAATGCCTCACCTTCACTGCCACAAACGCATGTTCTACAGGAAAGGCCGGACACACTGTCACTTCAACAGGCTCTTCAAGTGACTAGCCGGAGCCGCTCTTTCTGACCTGACAGCCAATCAAAACAACCAACAAGAGAGCCAGTGTGTTGTGACAATAATGTCATACTTTACATATCTCTGTTGTACTTCAGGTAGGAAATTCTACAACCAAGAAAAGACACATACAATCCTCAAAAATCACATGAGAAACTGAGCACCTTGAGGAGATTTAGACCACTAGTGGAGCAATGGAGCAATATTTTGATAAGCAGGTCCCTGTTGTGTTTGTCTCTCAGGCAGATGTACAAGGACACAAATGTACATGCGTGAGCATGGGGATGATGTAATACACATTCTTGTTGATGGTTTTATGCCACTCAACTGATGGACAGGTGGCAGCAGGAACATGCTAAAGGCCCCTTTATGCTGTGTGATTTTAAGCTGTCCAGACAAAAGTTGGAAATTGTGAGAGAAAGTGGTAAAATCTTGTCCATTAAAAATGTTGGTCTTAGATAGTACGGTAAGACAAGTCCACTGACCAACAAATCCTCCAAATTAAATGACCACATAGATTGTTTGTACCATCCACTCCAGAACAACCCATTGGAGCGTTTTCAGGATGGCCCATTGGAGCGTAATATGACACTTTCCAAAACCGTTACAAATCACTGTTAAAAAAGAATTATGTTTTATGGTGTGACAACGCTGTGGTTAAGGTGTGGTTAGGTTTAGGCACAATGATCACTTGAAATGTGGTTAGTATTTCCTTAAAGATAGGCAACCTGAATTTACGACAGTGTCTGTTTCTACAAGCCACCAACCAATCAGAATTTGACATAAAATGACGCTGAAGACACTGGTGAGCTAGCATAATGTTACTGCTAAGAAAAATATTTACCTTATATTTCAAGTTGCCCTCTTCTCCCTGGCTTCACATACTCCGTCTCTTCTTTTGAGATTATAAGTGCCAGCACTATGGCCAAAGTTTATTTATTGTTTTGCTACATTTTCAAAACATTATTTCAGAACAACGCAGATGGATGGCACAAGTTGATGTCTCTGCTTGCACCTGTTTTCTTTTTTAATTGACATCGTAGAGCTACGATTCACCAGGCATTCATCACACCGTATGACATGGCAAAACTAATAGCGTACAGTCTGACATGGATTAGACACATCTTGCACAGTGTGACATGCAGTAAGATTGTTGTGATTGCACAATCTATAGGCGCCGTAGAAAATGTAGCAAAAGACAGGGAAGAACAAGAAAAAAATTGATTTTGCTGTTTTTTTCTGAGGAAGAAAATCCATATTTGTCAGGCCTCGAGGATATACACAATACATTTGTGAGCGAGAAACACTGAACGGAAACATCCAACATCCCAATGAAAGACAGGTCATTAACATTTTGCTAAAAGTTTAAAATCATATTAACCGAAATGATACAAGTTTGGGTTCCAAATAGTGTGGATCAAACTCATTCATATAATGTATGCATACTTGTTAGACTAGTAAATAGTTTTCTTTCAATCTCTGACAACCAAAGGCATCTGATTGTTGGAAATGTCAAAAGTGAAATTGTTTTGCTCTCCTAAAAGCCCTGCAATATCCTTTGGTAATGAAGGAGGACATTTGAAATATACCAGCTCTTGAATGGACAGTAGCTTGTGGCCATTCACTTCAAATGTGTTGGTGGTCAAATACACCAGAGGAAAAAAAAAAAACATGCTCTGACACAATGTGACTGCGTAGTGGAGCTTTGTCAAATCCAGGCATTGTTTGGAATATTTTCCCTGAATGAGAAGTAATTCACTCCTATGAATATTTAATAACTCCCAAGTGAACAAAAGGTAGAGATGTAAACTATAGACAGTTCCCATCTCATATTTGTTTCTCTGTGAACAAGAAGCACATCCAATTGTGTCACATCTGCAAATATTTTGTCATCAAAAACAAGTTCAGTGTATGAGAAAAGCACTAAACCAACACTAGATCTAGAAAACACTAGACACTAAAAAAAATTGCGAGAACTGCTGCAGTTGTATGAAGCAAATGTCATCTGTGAAAACTCAATAAATATAAATAGTATAATGGGCTTTCATATCTCTGATTTTGTTTCAGTTTTGCACAAGTGTGACAATAAAGCAAGAACTGATAAAACACGATAAGAAATGATTTTGCCCCACATTTGAGGACACACAAACATGCACACAAGAATATATTATGTACTGAAATGCTTTAGAAATTGACCGCTTTCTTTTAGGAACCATATTACATTTGAGTTAGTTTTAGGCTAAAACATAATGCTGCGGCAAAGGCAGCAGAGGATCAAAGAGTAACCTTTAAATGCCATCAGGTGAGACATATCATGAGTATACAGCCCTTACAAAAAAGAAGGGTATGCATCTGAATGAAAGGAACATGGTAAAACTGTATTGTTTGGTGTGACAGGATAAAAAATCATCCTCTCCCACTGGCCTGGTAATCCTCAGGCGGATAATTAAAAAGTGTGTGCCACAGTCGAAAAGAAAAAAAGATTAAAATAAATAAATAAAAGAGGAGAAGGGAAGAGGTTCTGCGTAGATCCCGGGGGGATCCATTAAAGAATGTTTTCTTGAATTGAGGTTAGGTGCATTGATCTCTGTCGAAGCTGGCACAGCTGAGAGTTAACACTCCCTGCCTGCGACTCTGACTCATTTCATACATTATTCCAATTAAATCACTGTGGCCTGCCTGCCTGCCTGCCTGCCTGCCTGCCTGCCTGCCTGCCTGTCTTTCTGTTTTCTAGGAAAGAGGGGGACTGGCACCTGCCACATTAACTGCATCAAATACGACTTTAAAAGAGACGCACTCCTGTCGAAGACAAAAGACAAAAAAAGAGGAGAAAAAAAGGCCAACTAAGGTGACTATGACAGCAGAGGAAACGATTCAACGTCCACCATGATAGATTAGACACATTAGGTACACGCTAATAGGTGCGCTGTCCTATACAGAAGGCCTACATGTCATTGTATGATATATTGACTGTTGGAGGTGTGAGCACAGCCATTGTTTTAGTTGTCATTTGTACAGAATGGGAAAGGAAATCCCATTATTTTGAGTTACTTTGGGGATATTCTTTGGCATTTACTGGTGGTTGATAGGGACATTCACTTAAAGCACATAACCTCTTTGATTAAATATACAGTATACTGTGCAAAAGTTTTAGGCACTAAAAGTAAAGGGAGGATGCTTACAAAAATATCACTATACATTGTTTTTATTTATCAATTAACTTCATACAAAGTGCAGCAAACAATAAATGAAATCAAGATTGTTTATGTGATCACGCTTGGCAGGTACTTGGCAGGTTGGTTGTTCCTGCATCTTGGAGAAGTTGCCACAGTTCCTCTGTGGATTCAGTTGCTTCTGTCTCTTCGTGTAATCCCAGACTGACTCCATGATGTTGAGATCAGGGCTCTGTGGGGGCCATATAATGTGTTGCAGGACTCCTTGTTCTCTAGGTGAAAATAGTTCTTTATGACCCTGGCTGTATGTTTGGGGTCGTCATGCTGCAGAATAAATTTGGGACCGATTAGACGCCTCCCTGATGGTATTGCATTATGGATGAGAATCTAAACATCTGAAGTGCCTAACACTGCCTGCACAGTACTGTATATCAACAAGACAAAGAGCCTACAGCCACACTAGCGGCTCTGTGAGACAGAGTGGTTCTTTGAGCTTAATGCTAACTTAAGCATACTAACATGCTCACAATGGCAATGCTAATATGCTGACGTTTAGCAGGTAATAGTTTGGGACAGCAGGTCATAGTTACCATCTGTGTTCAGCATGTTAGCATGCTAACATTAACCAATCACTAAACACACTGTACAACTGAGGCTGATGAGAATATCATTAGTTTTGCTGGTATTTAGTTGTACACCAAAGTACTGGAAAAAATAACATTTTGACCTGATGACGGCACTAGATGGTAAGTCAGGGGATCACTAAAGTTTTTATAATTCATCCTATGGGAAACATGAATGTCTGTACCAAATTTCATGGCAGTACATCCAGTAGGTGATGAGGCATATTTCTCTGACGTAAAGAATTTCAACCCTCTGGTGGCGTTACATGAAAAGTCAGAGGATCACCAAAGTCATGAGGATTCATTGTCTTGGAACAATGAATGTGTGCACCAAATTTCACAGCAATCTGTCCAATATTTGTTGAGATATTTCATTCTGGACCAAAGTGGCAGGCTGACACTCCAGATGACCGAAATTGCCATTCCTAAAGCACTGCTGCTAGCGTGGCAGAACATACATCAAACACATA
Source organism: Scomberomorus guttatus (assembly GCA_038419695.1). Classification (NCBI taxonomy): domain Eukaryota; kingdom Metazoa; phylum Chordata; class Actinopteri; order Scombriformes; family Scombridae; genus Scomberomorus; species Scomberomorus guttatus. The sequence continues at coordinate 18,508,643 of CM076454.1, read as the reverse complement.
CGTCAGCCGTAAAAGTCTCCCAGGAACCCACCTGCATATTAATCTGCCCCTTGTGGGGTCTGGAACCCAAGCTTGAGCAACTGTGGGTTAGGGTCAACGGTAACACAAAACAATGTTGATTATGAAAATGTTTTGGGTTCAAAATGTCCCGCAAGTTGCTTTATGGATAAAAACAGTATGGATCAGCAATCCACTGCTTGGCTGAACTGCCACACACAAATTTCAGTGTCAGGCTTGCAGAGAAATTGAGGCATTACAGCCGCCACTCAATAACACAGAAACAAATTGTTTCAGTTGTTTCCCGCAGGAGCAATATGCATGACGCTAACTGACAGTGGGATCAAATTGTTTGTTCCTTTCACCTTACCACACCCATCTCCCATGCACAAACACACACCATAACACTACAGTGCAATCAGACCAAGCTATGTGATTATAGGCAGAAAATGTTTTTTCCTGTTTCCTGTCAGACTGTGGAATGATACAAGGAGCAGCGTGTGGAGAGAGTCTGATGCGTGCATGGGTCACTAAACCAGGCTGTTTTAAGGTCCAGTGTGTAGAATTTAGTGGCATCTTGGCAGAAATGGAATATAATATTCATAAGTATGTTTTAATTAGTGTATAATTAAAAAAGAATTGTTGTGTTTTTGTTACCTTAGATTGAGCCCTTTATATCTACATAGGGAGCGGGTCCCTTTCCACGGAGCCCGCCATGTTGCACCGTCTCTACAGTAGCCCAGAACGGACAAAACAAACACTGGCTCTAGAGAGGGCCTTTTGCGTTTTTCGCGAGCTTCGCAGCCACCGTAGGTTCTCCTACACGCTTGGAAAGGGGGGGTGAGGGGAGCGGTATTCGGTTGGTTGCAATCTGCAACCTCACCGCTAGATGCCACTAAATCCTACACACTGGTCCTTTAAAGCTGGCAGGCAGACTTTACATAAATATTATTCATCAAGCAGCTTTTACAGATATGACTTCAGTGGTTGGACAAAACACCCACATCAAACATCTTCTCTTCTTGGTGAAAGGGATTAAAGGAAAACACTTTCCTATGAAGGGCTGTGTGTTTGAAAGCCGCATGCCATGGGTGATCATTTGAGTCCAGTAATAAATATTTAGAAAAGGAATATCAGTCTCCACTCCAGAGAGGGTATTGAAATCAAGATATCCCTTTGTAGAGCTCTGATACTCTGCCACACAGTTATCTGATATATTAGAGATCTTCTCTCTCTCTCTCTCTCTCTCTCTCTCTCTCTCTCTCTCTCTCTCTCTCTCTCTCTCTCTGAAATAAGGAAACATTGATTTGGCACCTTGAAATTAATGCAAGACAAGGAGAGAGACAGAGATGGAGACATGAAAACAAGACTGAATCAGCTGGAAAGGGCAGCAGAGTGGAACATTTGACTAACAAGCAGTTTCTGAATGCACTCTACTGCTGCAGTAGAAATGCAGTGCCTTCTGGTCCCATACATCTATCGATCCTCTGGCTGATGGAGATATCAAGAAAAGAGGGGATAAACCTAGAGGACAAGTCAAAGAGATGATAATAGTCTGAATGAGAGGACAGAGGGGAGAGATGCAGATGGACAAGATAGAGAGAGGGAGAGATGTTCCTGCTTTCTTTCAGTGCAGGTCCATCCATACACAGTAAACTATAGATTGAAGGCATATGCTAAAGCCTATCTGTAATGAGCACACACACACACAAGGTTAACTGCAGTATTCACTGGAGAAGAACACAGCCCGGCACATCATTGTCTCCTAATGGGAGCAGGGCGCATTGCCTTCCCAGCACGGCACAAGGACTCGCTGTAACGCTGGGTGAGAGAGAGAGAGAGAGGAAATAAATAAACAATGCACTTGATGGTGGGTGGGGAGTAAACATTCATTAATGTAAGGGTGGAACATGTTTAGTTGCTCCATGTAATTTGCGTGTTCTATTTATGGCCAAGTAAGCTCAGCCCCAATTAATGTGTGAACAATATTGTAAGGGTTCTTTGTATCATAAATATGTAAATGGAGCTGTCTTTTGATACTGCTTGTCTTTACAGTGCATCTTTTAAATTGGCTTTCACAGCATACACAGAAAACGACAACTCACAGCTTCTGTGACATGCATTTGATAACATAATTTTTCTTTCATGGATGCTTATCCTCCATTGACTCAACTGTAATCATATTACAGGCAATCTAGTGAGTCATTTGACCTTCTCTGTATTCATAATAGGGACTGAGCTGTAATCTAATGTTATGTAATCTAATGTTTGATATAATTACAAAGATTGTTCAAGCCAGACAACAAAAAGCCTAGAATGATCATATCTCTTAGTAGAGGCCTAATACAATATTAAATACATGTGAAAAATCACATAGGGCTTTGACAGTCATTACTCTACCTCAGAGAAAAGCAGCATATACACTGCATGGTAAACAGCTTATAAACAGCATGTACTCAACATTACACTCCCTGTAAGGACGCTGAATATTCATAAAGATGCGGAGTAAAAAGTAAACCAAGATTTTTCCTTACATTCCTTCTTTCAGCCTGCATCTGCAAACTTCCTGGTCATGAAAACTAATGGAAATGCATGCGGGATTTCAGCGGAGGCTCCAATCCATTTTAATCCTGAAGGCAATTACGGCGTGGGGTTTTAGGGTCAGTAGTGCTGTTGATTGATGGGAAGAAAAAGTCACTTTAACAAAGTGCTGTGAACTTCACCCACCTGGCTGCAGCACAAAGGGTGTAGCTTGATGCATCGAGCCAAAGCTTTAACGCTTTTTTAATACATTCAATGAAAGAATACAAAATGGAGAATTAATGATTGTGCCTCTGATAGGTCCTATGTGTCAATATCACTGATGCCTTTTGAATTACAAATGAATTCCTTAATTTCTATTGGATCATTTGCTCTTGCCTAAGATGAACCCGGTAATGCTTTTGCCACCAGCTGCACCGATGACACACATTTTAAAGTGGATGGTGTCATTGATCAGTGACACATTTGCAATGCCTGAAAAGCCAGGTTTGTTTGTGGGGAGAATCATTCGCTTCACTGTTTTCTTCTTGCTCCCTTTTAAGAGCCGTGCGCCGTATCCTAGCAACAAGACTCACCCGCCCCCTTCCATCCATAGAGTCTGTGGCAGGGAGCAAATGCGAGAGTGTAGGACCCCTACTGTCTCCTGTCACTGTCTCCACATACTGGTTATATTCAGCGTACATCTGAGGTCCAACTTTCATGTAATGTCCTATTCAGCTAATACAGATATCCTGACTTTACTAACATACAGTAACTAGTAAGTACATTTACCGGTACTACAATATTAAAACAACATGAAATCTTATGTAACAATAATAAGAATAAGAATATAACTCTGACAGGGGCTGTTTTGCTGCATAATGAGTACTTTTACTTTTGATATTTTAAATACATTTTATGGATAATACTTTCATACGTTTTCATTAATAAGATTTTTAATGCAGGACCTTTATTTGTAATGGCGTATTTTACATTTTTGTATAGCAATTTCACTTAAAGCTGCTATAATCAGTATGTTTATATTAACAGTGGATCAAATTACTGTGTATGTGAAGGGGTCCGCTGGTAATGATGATTATCACCATGTAGTTCCCCTCAGCTCTGTGGAGAATTGTAATATTTAAAGAATCTTTTGTTACTCATTGTTTTGATTTTACAGCCTGCAACTTTGCTGTTTGGTTAAGTTTCATTTACAGGCTCAGCTGGCAGCTGTTTTCAGCAAAAAAAAAAGAGCTGTGATGAACACACTGTGCACAACCTGCTCAGCACCTAACAGCAGACAAAGACAAAGTTAACAAATAATTAGTGAATATATTGTAGAATTTAGCAGCTAAAGAGACAGATGTTTCCCTCAGAGGTTGTTGGAGACCCAGACAGAGCTAAAAGGAGAGTGTAAGGGTTGCTTTGTGTCTGCTGGATGAGTTAATAAGTGACTGTTTGCAAGCATGTTCACCATATTAACTGTATGAGGTGATAATGTGATAATATTGTGTTTACAGCTTGTTTCATTTCCCCCAAGTGGCCAAAAAAAGCTATTGCAGGTTCAAGTACATTTTGCATTGTGGTATTTCTACTTTTGCTTCAACCTGCAATAACTGATTCTTTTTTTGGCCACTTGATGGCAGCAGAAACAAGCTGTGAACACAACACAGACATGTTATCGCCTTTTAAGTTGATATGGCGAACTTGTTAGCAAAGTTTCTGGCCAAGAATGTAAAAAAAATGTAAATAATCACTCTCCTTTTAGCTCTGTTATTTGTCCCCATTAACTCCTGAGGGAGATATCTATAGCTGCTGAATGCTCCACTATGTTCACCAGTTAAGTCACTAATTTTGTCTGCCTGCTGCTTGGTGTGGGGTAGGTAGTGTACATAGTGTAGCGCTTATCAGGGCTTTCTTGCTAAAAACAGCTGTCTGCTGCATCTCACAATGACGCTATTCCAAAACAATGAGCTGAAAGACGTTGAACATTAAGTGTCTTCATCACTATGAGCCCACATACATGTAGGTTATTCATTTCATCCATAATTAAAATATGAATATTGATAATAGCAGTATATACGAGTACATTACATAAGAGTAAGAGTAAAGATTCTGTACTTCTTCCACCACTGACATATGAAATGGTGTTCCCTTCTTCCTGAGAGGCACAAAACAAAATTAACTGTTCATGTAATTGTTTCTTCAACCACTTTACTAAAATATCTGCTTAATCTGAGAAACCATAAACCGAGGAGTGTTTCTGCTTCCTACAGTAGCAAACACAAAAGTCTGTTTGCTTAGAAAAACACCAATCGCCTAGTATGGCATCAAAAACACCACAGTTGCATAAACTAAATGCTGATTTTTTGTAGCCCCAGTGGGAGTCATAATTCTCACCCTCACATTGTTGTGCCATTCTCCACTCATTGAACCCAACGGGAAATTGAATGGCCTTAAGTTGGAGATAAAACTGGAAAGATTTGGGGATCACAACTGTGCCTGAGGACCAATGTAACCCACTGTGTGAGCCAAAGCTCATGCTGTTCCTAATGACCTCTGCACATATGAAGTAAGTCCTTTCAGCAGACCATTTCTGTGCTCAACCTCTAGTGCCAGTACCCATGCATATTATCAGACAAAAAAGACCAATGGGACACCAATCTGCCAACCTCCAGCACAAAGCCGGTATGATTTCCTGGGATGAATGACAATACACTCTAGGCATGCTCTCTATTCAAAAACCCTGTGGCCTCAAAGCTCTACCCCTTCCTTTCAAGTCTGCAATCAAATTTGTTGCAGAACAGACACACAAAAAAAGTATACAACAAAAAGGGCAATGAAGAAGAAAAGGATTCAGAATGTTTTGCTGCTAGCAGGCGATAATGTTGAGGAAGTATTGGAGGGTGCAAGGTCTCAGTGATGGCCCAGTAAATGAATGGTTCCTCCAGGGAGTGGGTCTCATCAGGCCATGATGGTCCTCCCATTGAGAGTCATCAGCTGAGGGGCTGATTTGCCCTTGTTTCATGACTCCTCCAAACTGGGCATAGAGTGACCAGACTGCAGCAAAGAGTGAGAAAGCAACTTCAGTGCTGCCCTGGGGTATATGAGAAAGAAACAGCTGACAGTAATTGCTGCCCTCACGCCTGTTTCACTTGTGCAAAAGGGTTCTTAGAAAAACAGCATATTTGGCCATGTTTTGGTGAATCACTGAGAGTTTTAAACATGTGAATATGGATGGACAATCTGTCGATTGTTCTGCATGACTGGTTTTAGGAGTTTCATGTTGAAATCTTGAAATCCAAGAAGTGTTGTGACCATAAGGGGAGTATATTATGAAATCAAGACGCTTTTCTCTGTGATGAATGAAACTACATTTGATACTACAAAGACAGATTTAGGGTGGGGTTTTACTGAAAGCACATGCAAAAATTCAAAGCAAATTACAGATTTTCTCCTGCTTTATTGAAAATTAGGTATGCATTTTCTTTTAAACAGTTGTAATTAATGCTGTAATGTTACGTTAACACTTCTAAATTTAAAAGAGTGCAATTTCAGACCATCTCATTTGCTGTAAATGCAAGCTATTAGCCTGTTATATTCACTCTCTGCTCCTGTCTCAGACATTTTTCAAATTATGCTGTTTTCATATTACCGTCCATGCGTGACATAAGCTGCCGATAAACTCCCCCTAGACTTATATCCATGTGTCATTTATAGTTTGTGAAGGCTTTGCATTCACAAGACAGTTGGCATTCTATCTTCCTTTTCTTTGCCCCAGCACCTCCCCACCACCACCACCCCACCCCACAACTCACAACCCTTATTATTTTTCTAATAGAAGATAGCTATTATCAGTTCAATGACAGAGGACATAATCAACATAAACAGAGTTAGCAATTAGCAATAAAACTTTCACTTCATTTGTATGCAGCAATGATGCACTGTATATTGTGCTGACAAATTGGATGCACTGTGGCCATACACACTTACACACAGCCAAAAGCACAGTTACACTATAAGTACTTCAAATGTTCTAGTGTTGGTACATGAACACAACATATACCAAAGCTATTAAACAAATAATACACAAATTTCTCGTGTTGCCTGGGTAACATTAGTCTGACCGAATCTTTCTGACTATTGACTACTTATAATGTAATAAAGTAATATATTTCCTGCTGTATTATATATACAAGCACATCAATTGAACTACAACATATAAAAAATCCCCCAGTTTCAGCAGCAATACGAATGAGATTATTATATTTAATTATGTAAAATAAATTGATGCAGTTAGGTAGTTATCTAGCTACAAACACAACCACACTACTTTTAATCACATTACCAGCAGTAGCAAGTATTGACATGCTACTGGCCAATGGCAAATCAATATTGTAATTACATGCTTTAGTTCTAATTACAAGCTTCAAATTACATGTAATAGACAGGATATGTTGTGGTGTTACTTTGTAATTGGGTGTTGCCCAAAACAAAGCTCTTAAGTTTCTCTACTATGAAACAAGTAAACAACAGTGGTGGCAACTAATAAGAGAAAAGCGAGGTGTGAACAAATGAATCCTCAAAAACTTAACTTGTGCAGAAACTTTATGCAGTTTGTCCTTGAATATTATATGCTTCACTATTGCACGGACTTGCTTCATATACAAGCTTTCGAGACTTGTACAAGAGGAGTTTTGCAGATTGCTACATGCCACATGCATGTGCTATGATTAACTCGTTTGCCAGTGCAACTGTTAAATGATTAATGATTTCACAGGTGTAAACACTGAATGACAGTTAGATTTGTCTGTATCAAAGGTTAAATTTATGGCAAAATCTATCAATTCAATCATGCTTTTGCTACCTCTGCACAACCTATTCATAGTACAAATATGGTTAACTTTAATGTTTTTATATGCTCAATTTTGTGAGTTCCACACCTCATGAACATGAGCAGATATTTCTGTGGTGGTGGAAAAATAATGGACCTTGTGTGACTAATTTATCAAGTTGCCCATCGTATGAATGTACCGTTTTATTGCCTTTTCAAATGGTCCTCCAAGACTCAAGTGTGTCTTCATACATCTCAAACCACAGCGTTTTGCTTTTTAAAAAAAAAATTATTAGGTGTCGCCCCAGAGGAATAGCCATATATCCTGTTTTTCTGATCTGGGTCTGCTTTCAGAGACCTAAAATCAAACTAATTAATTGCCCCATATTTATGACAATGACCCAGATTTCATGTTAATAATGTCATGTAACAAAACTAGGCTCACACAGTACTGGAGCTACAGAGCTGGAGGAAATGTTGTTTTAACACCAATTTTAATTATATTTGCTGAAATTCCCATTCAGTGGGCTCCAGGGTGGTGGGTGGCAGGGCTGCCCTTTTGAGTACCAGTTTAATAAAAATATTTGGTCAATTCAAATGGCTTTGTACAGCTCACCTCCACTGACCAGACAGGCACACCAAACAGTCGGGTCAGTGGAGGTCCGGTCAGTGGTCTGGTCAGTGGAGGTCAGTGGAGGTGCCCTTCTGATCTCTCTTGTTAGCTCTATTGCTACTGTCATGTGGCCTTTGGGTAAAAATGAGTCCTAACCCTAGACCTGTAGGAGAAATTACCCTATTTTGATTTAGGGACTGTCCCTCAGAGAGTACACCACTGTTCCCTTTAGAGCAAATAAAATCAGGTCACTCCTCCCAATGATGTATCTGGGTTGCCAAAAATCTACTGCCTGCATGCTAATGCCCAACCACAGATAACTGACCTCTTGTTTGACCACAGGGTAGTTAAATGAATATTGGACCAGGGAGAGGTTGAAGATGAGTAAAGGACTCAATCAGTAGCTGGAGCCAGAGGGTAGGTTCAATAGAAGATTATAATAAAATTTTCTTTTATAAGAAAATAAAATGATACAGCCTAAGCTGGCATTTTTAAAAAAAAACAAAAAACAAAACCTTCAGGTGAAATGAAACAGTTTCACGTTAGGACTATACAAAAGCCATATTTCTTCACAACATTTCAGCAGATAAACATACTGTTAAACCAATAACAGACATACTTTAAACCAATTAAACCATATAGATGTCCTTAGTTTCTCTAAAGCAATGTCCCTCATGGTGTAATAAAGTTCAGTTCTTTGTTATGTTCAAGTTTCCTCAGTCCTTAGTTGTAGTCAGTCTATTCAGTCTATTCAGTGTAGGTCAGGTTTCATTCAGTTTTGGATTGTCCTTAGTTCTGAAGTCAGTTTAGAGTTCTGGGTGCACCTGGTAATAAAAGCAAAGGTCACAGTCCTACCACACCAGTGTCACCACATAAGGGGATGAAGGAAAAGTGTCTTCCTCCGGGTAGATGAAATACAAATGGTGGTTCGACCATCTCCTTCATCAAGGAGAGAATCCAGAATCCAAGGTCGAAGGCACGGTATCTTTGGGGAGTCTCAAAAACCTAGCCTGTATAACAACAGGGCTTTTATTTTAGGTCAAGTCTCCATTATCTATGGCCTTAAAAATCAACACATCATTAAACTCTCAATATGCCACTATAACATAATAGCAATTAAATGAGTTCACTAGTTTTATCTGTACAGTATCTTCTTTTATGAACTGTGTTTCTTTAATAATAATTTAATAAATGTAGCTCACACATTTCTACAGAACATGAGAACGGCCGTGCTCGCAATGATTTTTTTTAATGCCATTATCTCAAGATCATGAGTTAACTGTTTTGTTATCTCGAGAAAATGAACTTTGCTATCTGAGATAACAAGATAATCAACCTGTTATCACAAGAAAACAAAAGGTTGTTTCCTCTTATTACTTATAATGTTTATCAGAGATCAGGAGTGCCATGCCAGCATGTATAGATGGCGTCTTGACAACTGTAGCAACTGATTTAAGCTGAAAATGTCAGATCAAGGAGTACTCATTATTGTTAACAGCACCTTTATTAATAACATCTATGTCACAGCCAAATGGCAGGATGATTAACTCCTGATCATAATATGATGGGATGTTTCATGTAGTAAGTACCAAACAATACCTTTCAAGCATTTCTATTTTATTAGACTTAATGAGAGAAAGGAAAGTGGGATGGAGAGAGGGAAAAAGAACCTACATATGACAGATTTGAACCCATGTCCTTAAAGGTCCAGTGTGTAGGATTTAGTGGCATCTAGTGGTGAGGTTGCAGATTGCAACAAACTGAATGCCGACTACAGGTGTTAGCTAGCTTAGCCGAAAAATGAACTCACCAAGATATTATGAAAGAATAGTTAACCCATGGCATGCAGATCCCTGGTCACTCCACTTGTTTGCTGTCCTCAAGACTTGGTTTTACATACACATTTATTACCTTTGTACACTTTTTAATATCCAGAGTTTCTCACTCACTTCACACTCTTCTCTGTGTCTGCTCTCATCAACATTTTTTCAGTGGGTCCCCCTAACTGCCCCCCCGGCAGTTAGGGGGACCCACTGCAGTCGCTTATAATGCAAATAGGCAAAAACGGCCCTGGTACAGGGCATCCAACCTATACCTGCAGGAGCACGTTAGTGTATAACTACAAAGAAAGACAAAAAAGATCAAACAGAAAATGTACTTTTGTTTATGGAATTACTGCTAAAAAAATTATCAGGCAGTTATCGTAACTGCACCCTATTTATAAGAATAAACTTAAAACTTGTGCTAAATTATGAGGCTATAGTTGTAAATGTAGCTATTTACATTCATCATAAACATAATGTTTTGCTCTTTCTTTTGTATAGTCCATTGTGTTTCAACTTTCAGCCTGCATTTGCATATGGACTTCCTTTGGTGGGAAGGCTTTGAGGAAAAGGCTCAAAAGCCTCTAAACAACAAAGAATATGAAATTTTCATTTTCCCCCCAAAATCCACCCACATTTTATGGTTTTCTGACTTATTTGTTCTTCTAACAGTACGTGCCATGTTGACTCCATACAAAGTGCTTATAAAAGTGAGAATTAATTTATTTATATTTTTTCTATCAACATTTGGCCAACATTTTTTTCACTGACATCTCTCAGCATCCACCCAATGGACACAATACAATACTACACCAAACATACTGGAAATTTAACAAATAATGAACCAGGAGTCCTTTGAATACTTTCAGGAATCATACGTTAATGCAGGTTTGCTGTAACCAATAGTTTTCATTGCTTGTAGGTGTTGGGATGTGTGAATGCACAGGGTATAAATGATTCTTAAGTGTCTTAAATTTTTGGCCTAAGGGAAGTGTTTTAAAGAAATGGTGGAGAGGTTGTGATGAGCCTCAAAGAATGTTATCTGTGAGCCCACTAACTGCCTCCAGGAGATGGCTGCCAGGGAGTGGAGTTGGCAGTGATTTTGGATTCTGATTACCTTTGACTACAAAGGTGAGTGATTCAAAAGAACAACTCAATTCAAAAGGGACTGGAGGACTAGGATGAGTGTGTCTCTAAAGCTCTTTTCTGGGATGTTTTTTTCATAACATTCATTATTACACATGACAATTAAGCACTTTTTCATGTTGGCTTTGATGTGTACTATGCTTTATGAGTCTATTAATAACTGGAACATTTTGAGTTAATAATGTAAGATAGCAAGAGATAGCAAGCTCATGGCTAAAGTGCCTTTTATACCTCTGTCAGACCAATGCAGTGACGTGAGAGCGAGAACATGCATTAGAGGACGGTCTGAATTCCAACCTGCCTTTGTTACCCTGAACCTGACCTTTTGATGCAGGTTTGACACTGCTGCACTTTGGTTGGAATGGGAGAACATAAGCTTCTATAATAACTACAGGATTGCTTTAAACTTATACTAAAAAGTTATATAGTTTGTAGTTACCAAATGGTGTTGTTTTCTTCTCTCAACCAAAAATAGTTAGTTGTAAATGAGTGTAGTTTGTTGTATTATATTCGACTGAATAAATGAGCCCTCTTCTGCACAGTCTGCACTAAACTAGTGATGTGTATGGAGCTACAGTTGAAGACCAGGGTGTTGTGTGACCTGTGACCAGCAGTGGGATAACACTGCTAATTGTCTGGTATGAAGGAGTTGTGAATGCGTCAAAAGAAACGCATTCGTACCACACTTTCCCATGGTCTGGGTTACTTTGGGTTAAACAGATCTGACATGCATTTAGCCTCATGCTAATTGCAGCATGAGAAAGGCTTTTTTAGCCAGCATTTCAAGAGATACACGAGGACATTTTCCTGCTGTTGCTGGGAAGAACTCGTTTGAAGCAGAATGCTCTTGTACTCAAGTAAAAAAATGTTATTAACTTTAAGCATCCAGTGTACTCAGAACAGTGAACATGCCCAGTGCTCAAAGCTGTCAGCAGTGCATCCCATTCCTCTCCTTAGTAAACATTAGAAAAAAGAAACCAGCTCTGTAACAAGAGGTCCCAGCAGGCATGCAGCCTTACAGCTCAGTGAGTTAGCCAGCAGTTGAGCTGACTCAATCTGTTTGACTTTCTCTGTGGGGCACATGGAGCCCTGGGCAGGCAACAAGGTCCTTGGGCTTGGCCCACATTGATCTAAAAATTCAGCACTGGACTGCCGGCCAACTCTTAAATATTTGGTTTTAATTACTGCCACAACCTTTACTCTGGCAGGTTACTGTTGAAACATAATCCCCAAGGGGCTGCACAGCAAGGGCATCACACCATTATTCAACCATAGAGGGGATGGCAGCCATTCCCTTACCCAGGCATTTTTTATCTGGGAAATGGGACACATCCACAGCAGACTATATAGGCTTCCCCTGACAAAGAGCAATAGAAAATAGTGAGATGAGAGACACTCCATAACCCTTAATTATACAGCAGCTAAGTTTGGCTGAGGAGCAAAGCTTATCTCTCTGGTGGGGTTGGTGGATTTTTGAACTTCTCCTTTGATTACTTACCCTGTTCACCTGTCTGCCACAACAGCTGCACTAATGAAGCTGCACACTGTTCCTCTCACAGATCTATAGATGATTTTATAATTTTGCCTCCTATTGTCCATGGTAACATGGGGGAGGAGAGAGGAATCTGATTGTCGCCTAAGGGTAACATCTGTCTGTGTGTGAGTCTTCTCCTCAGCAGGGTCCTGACAATGACTATATAGGACATTTCTCCTGTTCACTCTTGCATTAATTATCCATTAGCATCACTGAGGTAAAAAACAAAATGCATTTTCCTTTTGGGATTTATTTGGATTATCCTGCGCAAGAGATCCTTTGTTATTTTTCCCGAGGCTGCAGCATCCCATGATACAAAAGAAATGTTTTATAGTGAGGGCCAAAGAAATTTGCCTTCAGCACACATTTTTAAAAACTGCCAATGGGATGTAACAAACTTTTGGCGGAAGCAGATACGGAGGTATGGTAGGTGTGAACAAAACATTTCTCAGCCTACTCTCTTTGCTACTTGCACGAACAATGTTGGAGCCTGATCTACTATCTTTATTAAATGCACTAATATCCTGAATGTTTGTTGTATTGCTTTCACAGCATTACCCATTACCAGCCTCTCTTTTTTGCTGTGGAGAAATCATTATCCCCCTTGGTGTGAGACTAAGAAAGCATGAAAGGGTGGGAAAGTCAAAGTGTGTTTTACATATTGGCTTTTAATCCTGACACTCCAATAATTGGACTCCATCACATGTATCCTTTGATGTATTTCTGTCTTCAAAACCACAAAGCTCTGTCTACCCCACGGACCATGCAGAGACAAAAAGCTTTCCGATGGAAACACAGCTCATGTTTTTGTTACCTCTCCAAAAAACCAGTGTGTACCACTCTCTCAACAATGATCCCCACAAATCACACCCCTAGGTAAGCCTTGAGTATGGGGAGTGTGTTTGCTAAGGGGGTAAATATTGTCTATACCTGTGATCCTATCACTTTCTGATTAAAAATGTCAGCGAGGCCCTGGAGGTGACAGATTGCAGGGTTGCTGGCATCCCTGGGTATTTTTGGTACAGGGACAGGTGCAGCATGCCTAGGAGACTAGGAGGGAGGAGTGTGCAAGAGACCGGGAGGGAGGGGAAAATGGAAAACATGGAAGGAGGGAACTGGGAGCAAAAGCTGCTCATCGATGGCCTGTGGCTAGCCTACATCATCCACTACCTGGGCCAGGCTCCAGAGCTCATCTGTGTCAGGCAGGGAGGCCTGATACTCTCAGCATGATTGTAAAAGGCCAGTCACAAACAGGTTCGTGAGAGGCAGCAGACAACACCAATCAGTCTGACAGAACCAGAACAGGTCAGATATTTAGCACCGTTGGGAATCAGGTAGACTTACATCCACATCAACTCCCCTGTCCTCCACATGGAAGTGATGACGCAAATCGAACAAACCCTGCACGACTGCCAGGACGACGTATGACTGTGAGGAACGGAGACAGTGCTGAAGTTCATCAGGGCCCCCTCTAAACCCAATCCATCTGTTCCCACTGGTCACTTGACTCTGACTCTCATTCAAGGGACAGCACAAACAGTCATGCCGTCTGTTTGTACCATGCCACTTGGAAAGGTTGACACTGTCTCTTTGATATTAAAACACACATTTTCCTAGATAGATAGATAGATAGATAGATAGATAGATAGGTAGGTAGTCTCAGGCACCTAGTAAAACTGGTTGTGGTTAAATATAGTGTATTGTCATGATTTTTACACTGCACTAAGTCAGTACCAAATGTATTAAATTTGTGTTCCTGTTATTAGAGTTTTATAACTCATAAGAACAGTTTAAGAACGGTCTAAGAGGGAGTTGGACCTCTCTAGGGTCTAACTGACCCCAAACAGAAGTAATGTCAGTATATAGGATAACACACTGTGCATGTCTTTGTTTGTGAATGACTTTTTGGCAAATAATAGTCGTGCACAGACCATATAACCTAACAAACATGAAATATTTCCCTATGTGGTGCTTTACAGTCATTACTGTATTTTGTTAGCTTGATCAAATGTGTAAGCCCAGGTTATGGCAAAGGGAATGGTTTTCACTTCAACACTTTTATATATATATAAGGATTTAAACATATTTGAAGGAAATAAATTAGTTGATTTTGCAATTATTATCATTATTTCCAAATATATAGCAGTAGGGATATGTGAGACTCCAAACAATGGCATGGTCCAGTATCTGAGGAAGGCTGGCAGAAGTTGGATTTGTGTTTATGCCTTGTGATTAAGATACCCACTACCCATAGTGTGTGCCCTTTGGCAGACAACCCTCTGAGGTCTCACACATGGACATAATGATATGCCATGGTGACTGGCGCAGCGCCACTGCCCATTGCCTCTGGTCATGAAAGACAGGAAAATCATCAGGGGCCACACTGGCATAAACCATCTCACTCTCACATATGGACAAAAATTGAATCACAGATGACAGGCACTGCAGTCTAAGCAGTCTGTGACCATGTGCTGGTTGATGTCTTGGGAAAATCCATTTCAGAGATGTGGGGGATAAGCATTGCACAAGGATAATCCTAGATTATTTCCATGGGGATTGCTTAGTATACTGCAATCAAGTGCCCCAGAATGAAATGTGTCCAAGTGACCTAACCACCTCCCTTTCAAGACTGATGCTCTTAACAAGGACCGACCCATCTCTAGTCAATGGAGAATGTAGTCAGAATGGTTGATTACGACACATGGCAAGTTTGATGGATAATATTTGGGAACTAAATAAAGTAGGGTCTGGAAGAGATTTAGCACCACATCATAGAAAACAACACACAGAAAGATGTGATCAAAAACAGACAAAGACACATAAAGAGATACAGTTAAAGAGAAGGTGACAGCGATACAGTGACACTTACATACTACCTAATGTACACACACACACAGGACAAAAGCGAAGACGGGTAAAGAGAACAATCAGACCAGCTGTAATGACTGAAATTAAATTATTGATCAGTTTCAAATTGATTAGCTCATAACAAAGAGTGTTTTCGGCATTGCTTTTCTATCGTGCAGAGCTGTCAACCCCTGACAAGGCCACTCCACATCTAAGGCATCACCGCAGAGGGCTCACAGGCTTTTATTGCTGTCAGCAAGCCCTGAGCAAAGCAGACACTCGCCTTTCAAACTCATTAGCCAACCCTGACGTGATGAACTCATCAAAGGCGTTATAATGAATAGGAGATGTGAGGAACCAACGCTCTCTAACGTTCAGCAATTCCTGCTCTTCCTCATATAACCAACATGATATGAAGTTAGCCCGTAATGGAATCTAAATTAATTGTGAGTGTGTATTTCAGAATGAAAGTGTGTCAGGATTGCCACAGAGGACAGTCACAACAGCTGTGAATGTTTGGATGTGGCTTCCTGGGCCTGAGCCAAGTTGACAGC
This sequence comes from Scomberomorus guttatus, assembly GCA_038419695.1. Classification (NCBI taxonomy): domain Eukaryota; kingdom Metazoa; phylum Chordata; class Actinopteri; order Scombriformes; family Scombridae; genus Scomberomorus; species Scomberomorus guttatus. Next base: position 18,492,775 of record CM076454.1, on the reverse strand, counting down.
CACATCAGTTGCTCTGTGTGGCACACACAAACATGCAAGCACTCAAAATCACAAGCATACAATGATAAGCCAGAGAGAAACACAGAGTCTGTGCTAGTATTCAGACAGGCTTTATATGCACAATCACAAGCACATACACACAGGACAATACAAAATAATACAATACAATATATAGGGTTCAACCAATACTGTATACAGAGACCATATTGGCCTGCAGGAAAATCAGAAAATAACTAGTGCTTCCCACTGCTGATATGATGGAGTTTAAGGAGTTGCAGTCTACAAAATCTGCATCAAGACAAAATGTAAAAGAAACACAAGGCATTATAAAAAGACACATCTAAATAGAATTAAATGGAAAATAACAAATAAGCTATAAATTTACACAAATTATAGTGCAGCTACAGCGCAGTGTGAGATATGAATAGATAGATAACTATAGGTATAGGTAACTATAGCGTAAACGACTGGGTTTCTATTATACTGCAGCAGTTCTCAACCTGTTTTGCTTGTGACTCCTTAAAATGAAGCAATGCCTGTTTGTGACCCCACACCACAGACTATTGCCATAATGCTGGTGTATATTTTCCCTCTCCCCCCCACACCTTTCCGGCATCGGATTAGGGGAGGTTATAGGGAAGGTGTCCAACAATTTCTGTAACTTTCTGAAACCGACAATCTGACATTCACATCCACTTTCACGCTCTGACTGGCCAGGCGTGCTGAGGTGAGAAAGGAGCCAGGGTTTTAACTTCCCTCTCAACAACCAAGTGCAACACCATGAATGCATTCCAGGAGACTGGAAAATGCATGCCATTACCACAGTATTTGCTGTAAACGATATCATGTCTCCCTCCTCTCTATGACAAGCGGCTTTTCATTCTGTGGCCATTCCGAATATCTATACACATTTGATTTCCAACAAGGCTGGACAACACGGCATACAAGCGACTTCTTTTTGAACATAACCTGGCCTTTAGTGTGGACACGAGTGGTAAGTAGTTCAACCAAAAGTGATGATTTTTCCGTGTCAGATTGTTTCAGTTGAAGAATTTTTAGAGGCCTTAGATTTATCTTGGGACCCATTGGGGTCGTTCCCCAGGCTGGAAACCACTGATATAGTGAATAGGGAATACATGAACGAGTGAGCGATTTTGGACACAACTCTTGTGTCCTGTCATAAAGTGATGTCAATGCTGTTTCAGAGAATAGAAGTGTAGAGGAGGCACTGAGCAGTTTTTATGTTTGTTATATTCTCTAGGGAAAGCCTAATGAGGGATAAGACTTATATCCTTTTAATTCCTTTAAGAGCATTAGTGTTTCAGTCTGTTTGTAGGTTAAGTGACATTGCGTTAATTTTTTCTTACAAACTGACCAATGAAAGAAAACAGATGATGAAATGTATAGCACAAATATCAGCTGTCAATACCTTCAGCTTAAGATTATCACTGACATGTATCAGCCTTCAGAAAGCCTTTAACAAACCAAATCCTATTTAGATATATAACACATTTTGTGCTTCACCCCACTAACTGCTGTGCACACACCATCACTCCTACACACACACACACACACGCATCTCCTGCATACTGAGGAGGCATATGGGGGTCAGCATGCATTCATGGGTGTCTGCTCGGTGACGAAGAGAAAAGAAGCTGGGAGCACAAGTGGAAAGTGGATTGGAGGCATATGGAGTATTATACAGAGGTTAGAGAGCAACAGTGTAACACATTCCTCTATTTTACCTCAGTGGCGACAGCAATAGGTATCTGTTGAATCCTGACATTTAATTTCAGGTTCAGCATTAATGTGAGTGGAAGTTGATGGGAATGCAGGGAGAAAGGACGGTGTCGTCTCAGTTGGGTTGGTTGGTATCCATAATCGTAGTGTAAAACACCTGTAGCAGTCCACTATACTCAGATCTGTATCTGTCTTAAATGGGTGTTAATGGGTATGTAAAGGGTCCTTAATTGGATGGTCTACTGCAATTAAGAAACCCAATTTAAGAATGCACTCTTACAGTAATTACTAGTTATGTCCTATTTCCGTACTATATACTAATTTTAGTGTTTTAACACAGTAAAAGTGAGAAAATTCAAAAAAGTCAGTATGCATACTAAAAATGCAAAATTTTGGCGTGTACTATTGATGTACTCTATTTTCCCACAATGCAATGCTGAAAGAGAAATGTCAGACTCACAGCTTACAAACAGCTCAAAAGCGATCTTAAAAAATAAGTATTGAATATTTTGGGGGGAAATTGCTTGTAAGTTTAAAGGAATAGTATTAACATTTTGGAAAATACACTTATTCGCTTTCTTGCTGAGAGTTAGATTAGAGGATCAACACCACCGTCGTATCTGTGCATTAAATAAGTAATAGCCAGCAGCTGGTTAGCTTAGCTTAGCATACAGTCTGGAAAAGGGTGAAACAGATACTGTACCCTGGCTTGTTATACTGTATCTCTTTTGTTTAATCTGTACAAAACCGAAGTGTTATGTGCTGGACTATTTATTTGCTGGGCACAGTGACCTCCTGGTCTTGTTTTCACTGTTGGGTTGTCAGGCAACCAGCAGAGACTCCCAATTATCAGTGGCATTGTACAGTTGCAGACTGACTGATGTATATCAGTGCATGTATGGCATCTTTTCTTGTTAGTACAAAATAATTGAGTACAGATATTTTCTGTATACCAACTGTGAAAACAGTATACTATGAGAATTATACATAAATATAAAACTTATATGTATGGAAATGAGACACAGCCAATGTTTTTTTTTTAAAAAAAGTGTCTATACTGACACCTTTTCACACTCAAAATCACAAACCTTCTGTATCAATATGTTACATTTTAGAGAAATATAGGAAGGGGTACCTGTATTTAACTGGTGTAAGCTGATGGCACTGTTGGGAGAAGCCACTGTATTTAATTGTCCACAACAATAACTCTCCACAATCTACTAAACTTAGTTTTGTGTCAATATGATAGCATATGTATGGAAATGTAGGGAATATAGTGCTGTCGCTCATTCTTTTCAGTCTTCACATGCCTATAATAACCACCTGAATACTGACATTGGTATCTGTTTGACTGAAATACAAGGAGACAAGGTGTCTGCATTTATGAGAAAACTCACTTTCACTCTATCTATACGCTTTATTTTTTCTGACTAGGTGTCCACACTGACAATATTATGAAGTATGAATCAGTATTAATATAAATGTTTATGGGAATGAAGGAAATAATGCACTGCAGCTCAATAGTGTTGGCTCAGTGATTAGGCATCCGTATTTATAATTCACCACACCCATAGACCTCAACTAAACCTGTATCTGTATCAACATGACAGGAAGTCGTTTGGGAATCGGCAGAGAATATCTATTGTGTCAGGCTGTTACAGTCTGAAAAGAATAGGGCTTGACTCAATGAATAGGTTTTCATATTCATAATTGGCTATGCCCTGTGTCTCTGTGTAGTTTTCTTTGCAAGCTTATCACAATAATACAGAGTGATAATCGGCTGTTATCTCAATCCCCAAAACTCTCATTTCAACAGAGGTTATTAGAGATTGAAATAGTTAGCCATATAGCCCCTCACTATATTCCACGCACACACCCGCTCTCAGATAGAGTATGAAATAAGAGGCCTCTCAACTATTTAATAACCCAATTTAATGATGATGATGAAAACATATTCCCACTTACCTTTTCATCTAAAACGTGTTATGTCAAACTCAAGTAGTCTGAAATTATAAAAAAGGTGGGGACATCAATATTAATAAACAAGCCTTTTGGCTGATACATCAACACTGTCCTCTTGTGGTGGCATTGATTTAGAAGATGTCCCCGTCTGTTTGTTGCCTGAGTCCAACTGTCCCAGATTTGTGTTGCTTTGCCAGGATGCCTTGACATCTGCCAGACAAAATTGTGCCCAGCTGTCTCGAAAGGTGGTAGCAATGTGGCATGATTTGCAAGGAATTTTGGGTTGAGGTTGTGCTGGAAGAAAATTCTGTTTCCAACAATTGGATGGTACACCATTAGGTCATATTTATTTGTATGTCCCTCAAGGAAACAAGCATGCCACCTCCATTTTACACAATCCAGCTAAATTATAAAAGACTGTATCGCCAACTGTGTCTCTCTCTTACACTGTTTTTCATTCACTCCTGCAGCTTCTCAGTAACCCAATACATCCTTTTGGATCCAATCTTTCATTTAAGAGTGATAACCAGTTCCTACACAGTCAGGTCACCATGTTTTTTTATACTTTCATATATACTTAGAAGTATCCTTCCTCCTCTAACCATTTCTCTAGATCTTCAGTGGTGATTTCAGAGGTGTTTCTGTGTGTGTGTGTGTGTGCGTGTGCGTATGTGTGTGTGTGGGCTGGTACCCAAGTCATCCCAAATGACCTTGCATCCTCATTATTCTTTGCAGCCAGGCACTTCAAAGCAAGCTGTGGGACGGCAGAGTAGAAATGACGAAGTGGTGTCTGATCTCACACTGATTCCTGCTCTGACTGATACATACATGCATGCTGCTTGCTTGCACTAATATAGTCAACATTATTACAAGGGTAGGAAGAGGAGAGCCTTTAAAGTTGTCCTTAAAAGAGGATGCTTTGTTTCCGGCGATGTAAAAAATTCATAACATCTTGCAACACATTTGCTAATATCACTCAATCGTAATTCAGTGTTTTTCCCACTACGACTCCAGCAGGCTGGCAGTTCTTTAAAGTGAAGGAAAAAGTAAGACTCCACTTTAAATGCTTGGTGGTGTTAATTGATTCATAAATGGGGGATGGGACTAAAGGCTGATTTCAGTAAAGGGGTAAGAGGATGCTTCTGGCCTTTATGGGTATAAAAGATGTGGGCACAATTCTCATTTAGAAAATACTCATTTGTGGGTCTTTAACATTACCTCTGTGACATTTCCCCTGGCATCCAGCAGAGATGATTTCATGAGGAAGGGGTTTTTTTGTTCACAAGCTACACCAGAGATAAACCAAATAGCTGGTTCCCACAACTCCACCACCCGTTACCCCTCTCTCTTTCACACATATCGCCCTTGCTCGCTCTATCTGCCTCTCTGTTACCCCATCTCTCATTCTGATAGGCATGACATCAAAGTGGTAAGCCCCACTTCTCTGCACTAGCTGGTTGTGGGCTGTTCTACTGAGTGGCTGGCACATCACAGCACCTCTGCCTCAAGCGATAGAGTCATTTGAATTGTATTCCTCAGCCCACAGAGCGCTACACTGGATATTATCATCAAATGGGCAGCAGTACCAAGGGTCTGACACACTGGTTAAATTTGACATCTAATGTAAATTGAAGAGTCAACATTTTTGCTGTGTACGCATATGAGTGTTTCTCGTTTATGTGTTGAGAGAGGACATGTGAGTGGGTAGTAGGGGCATGGATCCAGCTGTTACAGAGTTTGTCCATGTTGCAATGCAAGTGCGCTGCATTGACAGAGATGTGCAAAAGGTGCCAATCTGCTTCCCCACTTTTCCAGCAGTTCTTACCAGGTAATTACCGGCTCACCCATGAAATACCAACATGGTGCTGGTACACTAGTGATGGTGGAAAGGCGACATAGGTCATCTTGTAATTATGACTCCTTCCTTCTGCCTTTATTGTCTCTGCATAATCAGCTCCATCAGGGCTGAAATAATTGATTCTCCATTTATGCTAATGGTATGGATCTGGAGCGTAGAGGAGCAAATACTCAGCCATGTTGTCTTTTGGGTGTGACATTTAAAATGGAATGAAGAAAGTGTTAGATTCCAGTCAGATAGCAGGATGTTTTTGCTCTGGCCTCAGTGACAGCCTTGAGTAGAGGCACCAGGTTGCACTTGTACTAACCAGACCAGACATTGAACGGGAACGAGACCTTCAGATGTATTTCATCACTGCCTGTTTAGGGACCTTTACTATTGTGTATCAACTGATTAGATCGCACTCATGCATGCAGAGCCTTACCAATTAATCCCCCCCACCAACCAGGCTGTGTAAGGCTCTAAACACAGACTCACATAGGCAAGACAGACCCACACAGGCTTGCTGGCACACCCAGAGAGATACATATGTGCGGATTTGCAGAGAGGCAAATTTGCACACCGACAGTTCAAACACCCACATGAAAAACACACACACAGTCATAAAAATGCTACATGCTATTTGTGAACAAGATAATTTTATAACAAAATAAAGTGAAGGTGTGATGTGCTCCACTTCAGCCTGCTAGATAATGTCATTCAACCATATATGAACCATACATTCCTATACTGAAGGGGGCAAATTGCAGTGTAAATACATACTGTACTGACAATCAAGTAAATATGTAGTACTTTTGTCAAACATACTATCATCCTCTTAAATGTACCATATTCAGAAACTCAATAACTCATTTCGTAGAGCAATTTATTTGTAAATATTTTAATTAAACTGCCCTTGGTTTGGTTCCTATGAGAATACAAACCTTTCTCATCAAATTGCCAAATCAAACTCCACAGACCCCTTTCATTCATTGGCAATGTCACAAAAATATCTGACAAAAGCTTCATAAAACGTATCAGTCCATTGCCTCACAACTACCTCCGAATCCCTAGTTCTTTAATGTCAATCACCTGTCAGTCCACGGCTGATAGGCTGCCAGCAGCCCAGCGGGTTGCCTGTGGCAGGAAAAGGTAGCACTCACACATGGGAATTAAAGTTTTCCACGTACTATTCATGAGCAAATTACTTGAATGCCCAGTGTCCTCTTCACAAAGAATGACTGTAGTAAAAATGTAGTAAATGTAGTAAAAAGATACATGAAAACACAAAGCTGCATAAACATCTGAGTCCATCTTAGTGATGCACTAAATTTCATGAAATCTGCTTTACTGCCAGCCACTAATTCCCACCAAGCCAAATGGGCACTTACTAATGGTCAGTTAACAAAACCTGCACACCAAGGAGCTTCTGCCATATTGTTATCTGGACAGCATTCTCCCCAGAGAAAAACCCTCAAACAAAGGCAACATGGTAGAGAGGAAAGCCATGACGGCTCTATCTCATTCCTCCCTGCCACTCACATGGCACACATCAATCACAGCCCGCCGGCCTCAGATCCACGCAGCTCTTTGGATGCAATTTGTCACAGGTCCTTAGGCACTGACATGCTCCTAAAAAGCTCAGCTAATCTGCCTAAGATAACGGTCTTAGATTTCCTTGGTGGGTGTTAATCAAAATGATCTGCTCTGTGTCCAAGAAATGACCACTGGTCACTATGAGGATGGACGTTGTAATTAAGCAAGTCATTAAGCTAATGGGAATGGATGAGTACAGAGTATGAAACCATTTTTGACACTTAAAAGAAAACTCTCCTTAAAAAAAAAAGACTAATATCAATTTTGGTGTTTCTAAGGGGAATCATTTAGGAGAGCTCTGATTTGTTTTTCTATTCTGGCAAAGCAGTATGACGGTAAGGAAAAGGAAAACTTTGCAAACAACGTTGCGACTTTAACATTATTTTTCATTCTTGGACTTTGGTTACACTCTTCTTTTACTAGGACTTTTCATTCCAACAACAGATTACTCATGAATAAGAGTCTACATTATTCAGTGACTGGTGGTATATTCACCAGCCAAATGCCTCAGTCTGCATGGTGAAAGGATACTCCAGCAAAGAGGATACATGTCACCCCTTCAAGAGCAATTGCCATTCTCAGTGAGCCCTCCATGGGAGCATGCTGCTGAGAGGTGGGTGTGATGGGCCCAATTTAATGCTCCATTATGCAAATTGATCATCTCAATTGACCATCACTCTGGTAATAGGACGGGATGACTGGGTGCTGGGGGGTGTTTTAAAATCTTTAGAAAAACATCGGACCAAAGTCCCAGGTGCTAAAAATAAGCGAGGTAAGTAAAAACATGAAGAAATGCATCACAACTTCCACCAATGAGGCATGACGGAGATGAGTGACAGGAAGTTAATGGCTGTCTTGGTGACCTCTTTACCGACCAGTCACATTTAAAAGTCACCTGTCTTGTCTTTCCTCTAAGAGATATTGGGATGTAAGAATGAAATACGGCATTTACATAATGACTTTCAGCTTAATAATATTTTTGCACTCCTATTCACTTATGTTACGGTTTTCTACTTCAATTTTTCCCTTCCAAGCTGACTCCCCTGTTGATAATTCCATAATTCCAAATAGATTAGAGGAGCAAAGCAGGGATATTTGTTTTCATTTCAATCTAACTTGAGTTGATATTCCACAAATTATGCATTGTAGTGAACTCAAATTGAGTTAGATATTCCTTATTTAATGAGGAGCTTTTCAGTGCGCTTATCCCCTTGTGACCCTGTGAAGAATCACACGACACACTTGAGTTTCCCTCAGAATGGACAGGGTGCAGGAAAGTCAGAGTATGGGCGAATTAATTTTGTCAGTGCCTAATTGCATTTATTGGCCATGCCTGGCACCTCCTAATCCTGGATTATGATGATGCATTAACAGCTGTGACTGGCTGTTTACAAGGCATTTATTAGCCGGTGTCAACATAACGAGACAAATTCCACCTATCACATTAATCACCCCACTGCCAGGACTATGTCACTGCCAAGAGTAGAGCCAGATGACGCATAGGCCAGGGCTGCGCTGAAGCTGCTTCCCATTTTCCTGCATTAGCCATTGTTATATAGCAATCAGAATACCTCTTCAGTAACTGTCAGCCCAGCAGTGAAGTTGTGATGCGAAATTCGAAGTGAATAAAGAGCAATGAATTGAGGGTGGGGTTAAAGATAAACTGAGAAGAACCATGGAATCCAATGCATGGTTGAGTGCGTCAAACCACAAAAACAATTTTCCCCACATAATGCTTCTAATTGAAGTCAGGTCACTTAATTACAGTCTGAGTATTGTTTACTGTGAATCCATCTCCTCTTCCTTTTTGTCTGTCCATCTGTCAATTTCCCCACACTCTACCTAGCTCATTTTCATTCTCTCTCTTCTGCCACAAGAATACACAACATTCAAAAAAGAGAGCACCCTATGGTGGGTAAAATATTATCCCATACAAAAAGCAATATGAAATTGTGGAGACTGTTTCACGAATTATGTTTCATAATCCATGATACAATCTAACGAATCTTCACTATCACTATCAAATGAATGTAAACACTTGTTATATGTCTGTTTACTCAAGCTTTAATTAAAGGACAAAAAGATATTTCATAACTGAACTAGTATTCTGTTTAATTCAGCATCTTTTAGAATTCATGTTTTAGTCACGCAGCAGGGGGGACATTGATTTCTTTCTTTTTCAAGTGGTCCCCAAAAGTGATGCATAGCAATTAAAGAAGAGTCTGCACGACAGGCCTGACAAAACCATTTGAGAAATGACACTGGAGAACATCCCGCTGGCCTTGCCTTAATGGAAGCAAGGCTTTGGATATTGCATTTTGTACAGACACACAGGAATCATCAAGTGAGATCCCCTTGTAAACACAATTCTCTGATTCCATTTGAAGAACAATCTCTGGTCTCAGAGTTTGTGCCAACATCACTCCTCCAATTCTCAGGCCTGTCAAGATCTGCTGGACTTGACACATTGATACTGTCAGCAAGGGATGCTCAAGATCACCTGCAACATCAAAGTACGATGGTTGTCTTTCCCTTAAAAAAACATGCTTGTGTTAAAAGAATATGATTTTGGAATAGTCTTCAAGGAATGGGGGAATTTTGCCAATCTGAGACGTGAGGGCATGTAAATCTATAAACATTATCTTTGAAATCAATATAGAAATGTATAAAATTAGTATATCAATATGAACAAACTGTCAGCACCAGTAGGTGAGTGCTTAACATACAAAGTGCTTGAATACATTTTACACAATCAAAACTGATAATGCCATGCAACTTGTTCCATCTTGCATTTTATTACTGCTAACATTTAGATTCATTACTTTCAAGTTTCACGCATCAAATCACGCTTTGTAGATTGCTTTTAAAAGAAGGGATGAGACTGGATTGTAAAATACATGCTCTCTGGCTTCAAAAATGAATGTGCTTTAGTGATAAGGACTGGATGAGAGGAAAGGAGATACAGCACAATGCAACGGCACATCTGCCAGCATGAGCTGTTTCAATCTGCAGTAGTCTGCGTTATACTGTATAACTCTGATGAGGTTCGCTGGCACCTTACAGTTCACCTATCACCACTTAAGTGTGAACACAGGGCCACTTCTCTTGCTGTGTTAGACTGTCCGCTGACAAATGTGCAGAAATAAACAGACATACAGAAGTACTTCATTAGAGCAAAGTATCAATTACTTCCAGTTAATAAACAGCCCCACAGTTGACTATTGTTTGGCACATGGGGAAATACATGTCACCACCTTAATGCTGAATCATGATATGGAGACGAGAGTGGTGGGTGGAGTGCGCCAACTTCCACCAGCCTCCAACTCTTCACCCTCACCCTACCCCCTTTTTCTCGGGAACAGCTCCGTGCCATCTGTCAATATTGGAATGCCCCGGTGGCTTGCAGCAGGTTTATCCAAACCTACATACATGACTGCCTTTCCCTGTCAGAGACTCTGCTGTGCATGAACCCTTAGCCATAACCAGCCACTGGGCTAGAAAACTGTGTCAGCCTAGCCAAAGCCTCATTGACACCCATGAAAAATCTCTCTTAGTAGTGTTATTGACCCAGGACACAATCAGATGGCGGGCTGTACATTGGCCAGAAAGGACACAGTAAAGTTAAAAAAGCATTACCGCCAATGAAGCCACTTTAATGTAATGGGAAGTTGTTTACCTAAGTGCTACTTAATTGCCTGGCTCCTCTCTGAATCTCTCATGCAACTGTGTGCTGCAAACAAACATAACACAGCATTGGCAGTGTCTCCTTATTAGTTATTCATGGCTTCATTTGCTTCATATCTCTCTTCATTCTTTTCTGTCCAATGCTGAAAGCTAGCAGAATGTACATCCTCGACTGAAACCAGTGAGTAGAGATGGCTCCTGCACTATTAGTGGGAAGAGACTTCCTTCATGAAAAATGACTGATGAAGTAAACAGAACTCAAACAGCACAGTGGGGAGGCCTTGTTATGAACGAATAACTAACAGTGTGTGTATAGACTGTTGTTTTCATGTAATATCAAACTTCTGGCCTCTGTATGTGATATTATGAATTATATTGATGAAGGTCCATAAGTCATTTCCTTTAACAAAAAGAGGCTGAATCATAACATGTGCCTCTCTTACCTCTGATACCTTATCTTTGCTGACCCCCCCACCCCCCCACAGTCCTAATAAACCTTGTGTAGGGCTCATAAATCAAGTGCATGTCTCCCTAACAGATACATGATTAAAAAAAATGTATGATTAAAAAATCTTGTTCAGTTCATCTTGAGTGTACTCAATTAAATAAACCCATCTTGTCCAAGACATAAAGGACAAGCCTCAGCAATGTCATTTCACCCCTGTCAAAAATAGGCAAAAGAAAGTGAGCACAGAGAAAAGAAAGTAATAGACTTTAGTAGAAATACTGAAATGGCTACTGGTGTGGCGTTGGGGTCATGGACCAGCTGTGACAGAGACCTCCAAGGGTCTTTGACTTTGACCGACAGCAGATTGGGTGGACAAGGGCGAGCAATTTAAGCTCTGGTGTGCTCTTAAATTGTAGCAGTTGTTAAGTATTATCACATAGGAGAATAACCAACTTGCAACTTAAAGCCTTTCCTCCCCCCTCATTAATAGCATTTACATCCCAACAACATATGGCGTGCTACCTCCTGCATCTTAACTATGCTAACATTAAAAGCTGTGAAATTAGCTCATCTGGAATTATAAAACATTTTGTGTACAATTCGACCGACCCTGTTCTTGTGAGGCCAAATTTGATTGATAGTTCCAAAAAAATGTTTGCGAAATACTGAAACACAATTCATGGGATTACATACTACAAATGGTAATGCTTCATATGTGAATGTTATAACCATGGAATACAATCTTCAGCCAGATCTTCATCCAGAATAGCAGACCTAGATCTGTCTTTCCTCTATTCTGAATGAACCTAAACTCCTTATCTACCTGTATGATTTCAGCACCGACCACTTATGACGACTTTCTCCCTGCTCTTTGGTTTTAAGCTATTCTGTGAAAGATCAGTGTCTTATTGGATTTCAAGTAAGATTGGCGCTACTGACAGACACTTCCAACTACCAGATACTTCCTAATACTTCCTCAAACATCTCCATAAAAGGACCAATTTGAAGGAAGGGCTTTGAAATGTATGAATAGTATTATCAAAAATTCTGTAAAGTATCACAGCTCATATCGTTTAAAAATATTTTTTTATATAATTTTATCATCTACCAGATACTATTTTAAATTTTAAAACAATTTGACTAGTTTCATGTACATGTTTGGCATCATCCTACATCCAACCACAATGCTTCACAATGCTGTCCAATAGTATAACCTACCTATACTGTAGTGACACAATTCTGTCCTTGGCTAAAAACATGACTTTTATGTGTCCTGTACATTTTATTTATCTAATAATATTATCAAACATGGCCGGTATAAATATCTCTTAAATGTGTTTCTTTGTGACAATGACACTCCCAGAAGAGCAGATTATGCAAATCTAACAAAATGTCACATCAAAGTTATATTATTACTCAAAGGTTTACTATGGTATATATTATATATAATATAAGATTCATTTGTTTGTGTAAGCTCACACAGACCCATACACACACACACACACACACACACACACACACACACACACACACACACACACACACACTGCAAGCAGATGCCAGAGCAAAATAAGGAGGGTCTGTGACCATGTGCAGCGTTAAACGTTGGCATTAACTGTCATCTAGTGGCCGGTACTTGTATTGCAAAAACACATTACTGGCAAAAATCAGTTGAGGATTTGAAGATGCTAAATTTGGATTGTGAATTTCTAAAGAAAGTGGGTACAGTCAACAATATCCATAATTTAAAACAGATCTTTAATTAGTCATTTGCTAAAATGTTGTCAACTGGACATCTCCTGCCTCAATCTCAATATCTTCAGTATCATATGAGGATATCTCTGTGTATTCAAAGCCAGTAATCTCAATTCAACAAAGTTAATGCTTACTTCAGTTTTTATCTCAAAACTCTTTATCAGCCCTCTTCCCCCTTTTGTTTGTGCATGTGTTAATCACATAACCACTCTGCTTTTCAAATTTGTGATAATGAGGGTTTCCCAAACAAACCTGAAGGTTATATCTACAGGAAAATGTCAAGTCTGCCTGGTGTTCAATAGCATGTTTATAGTCACATTGCACCGTACATTATCTTCTAGTATTCTTGTAGGTTTACTGTGATATTTGCATGACATGTAAACGTGTTATCTTTTATTGACACGTCTAAACAAAACCTGTCATCACCACTACATTTGTAGGAAACCATATACTTCTGATTTTAATATTTCATTTGCATGGTTTAATGTTTCTCAATAAAAACCGGTTTGTCCCTTTGTCAATGTTGCATTCACGTGTTTTCAGTAACATCCACGGTCCGTTTCAAAAGTACACTATTGTCTCAGTTGTTTCCTTAACATGTTCGATAAACTTGCAGAAATGTTATTTTTTAATATGACTATGACGTGTTTTTTTTAGTATGACTTACTTCATTCTTCGTCAATTGTGGCAATTAGGACACGGGAGGTAAAGAAAGACAATAGTGTACACCTTCATTGTTTTGGTTATGTATATAGTAATTATAATAATTATTATAATAATCACACTGCAGAACGAAGTGGTTTGGTTTTCCAGTAATTACCTGGTGCAACGTTGGCCCGTTTTTACCGTACCGAGAATGAGAGACAGTACGTGTTTTCATATTACGAGCAGAGAAGTTACGGTGACAGAGCTGCCGAAAAGAGCTTGAAGGCAGCAGTAGAGGGGGCGGCGCTCATCTAACTTACTGCTGCATGAGCACAGTGTGCACACCCTGCTAACGAGCCAGCCAGTGTTAACAGGCACTAAAATGTCGGGGAAGAATTTTCGAGTAAGCGACGGGGACTGGATTTGTCCTGACAAAAAGTAAGTGCTCCTCAAACATGAAATAAATCCCTATCTTGAGTTAAATGTAGTCGCAGACCTCTTCTAAAGTCTCTGCTTGTGCTAACAGGCCAGCGTCAGTTAGCTTGCGAGGCCTTCTAGCGTCTAGTTTAGGCTAATGTTGGCTAGATAAGTAAACTATCAAGCTAACATCCACTATTTTACCTACACTAAACAGAATAAACACAACATATCAATTGTGGATCGATGGGTGGGGACTCGTTTTGGGTTTACGCCTCAGCGACTCTGAATATTGTCAGTATGCGCTGACTTAGAAGATAGCAAGCTAGCTATCGTTAGCATGTGTGGGTTGGGGTTTTAGATTCTCCACTCACTGTCGTGGGTGATGTTTACTATGCTGCAGGAGCCAAGATGTCATGAGTGTGCAGTCCTTAACTCGGGGTCAGCAATATCAGGTTGCGAGAGATCTGCGTTACAGACAAGCCAGCTGCAGTTGTCAGTGCACAGGCCTGTGACACAGGATGTCCAACGAAACACAGCTAGCAAATGGTGTGGCACATGAAAAGGGAATAAACTTACAGAAATTATGCGGCGTTACTTGCTCCTTATACATGCCTGAGTAATTACGCATCAAGATCAAGCCAGCTCTGTATGTAACGTTACATTTTGTTGTATGCTTTTGCAGGTGTGGAAATGTGAACTTTGCAAGAAGAACTAGTTGTAACAGATGTGGCAGGGGTGAGTCCGTCTCTGTGTAAATGATTATGTCTTACAGAAGCTTAACACATCCTTTTCATGCTGTTGTACTGAAGATCATCGCCCTGTTTTCACAGAGAAAACCACAGAGGCAAAGATGATGAAAGCAGGAGGTACAGAGATTGGGAAAACTCTAGCTGAGAAGAGCAGAGGCCTCTTCAGTGCAAATGATTGGCAATGTAAAACGTAAGTGTTTATTGTGAACTGCAGTGCAATCATTAAGTACTTTTCATATTTGTTAGAGTAAATAGTTTTTATTACTTGAAGGTGATGTATTTTAATGTACATTTAATCAGAAATATTACAGATGTTTGTTCTTTCTCTGTTGTTCTCATAAAGATGCGGAAATGTGAATTGGGCTAGAAGGTCAGAGTGCAACATGTGTAACACACCGAAATATGCCAAGCTTGAAGAGAGAACAGGTAACCCAACAGATAAATAGTTTGCCAGTTGTTGGTGTGCTTTTGAATATCAGTTATTGATTGTATTTTTGACCTCTATTATGCTTCCAGGGTATGGTGGAGGATTTAATGAAAGGGAGAATGTGGAATACATTGAACGAGAGGAATCGGATGGTGAATATGATGAGGTGGGTACCTACTGGTGCTAAATGATCAATAATGTAATGATTCACAATTGAAACATTTCAGCCTCACTGTAGGCTATTTTTGATGAATAAGCACACATTTTTTTCAGGGTTGCAACTAATGATTATTTTCATTATCGATAACGAACCTGTCGATTATTTCTTGATTAATCGATTAGCTGTTTGGTCCATAAAATGGAGAAAGATGTTCAGGTAATGTCCTCAAATATCTTGTTTTGTCCACAACCCACAGATATTCAGTTTACTATCATAGAAGACTAAAGAAACCAGAAAACACATTTGAGAAGCTGGAATCAGAGAATTTTGACATGTTTTTCTTTTTATTGATGAGGATTCTGTTCTGTTTTTGTTGTTACAGTTTGGTAGGAAAAAGAAAAAGTATCGTGGGAAGAGCAACAGCACATCTTCTTCAAAAGAAAGTGAAAAGAAAGAAGTGGCAAAAGATGAAGAGGAGGAGGAGGAAGATGACGAAGATGATGAAGAGGGTGACCTTTCCAAATACAAATTGGATGTAAGATTGGTCCCTCAAGCTAGAAATTCAGAAATATTGTGATACAAGCTTAAACATTGTTAATATAAAAAATAAAACTTCCTCTCCAGGATGATGATGAGGAAGACAATGATGGAGACCTATCAAAGTATGACCTGGACGCCAGTGATGACGACGACAAGCAGGCTAAGAAAAAGGGCAGCCGTTCGGGTTCGTCCCGTTCTCGCTCATCCTCGCGCTCCTCCAGCTCCAGTTCACGGTCGAGGTCCAGGTAAAAGGGTACAGGTCAAGGGTAACTCCGGGCAAAATGTCAGTATCAGCTCAATCTTCCTTCTGATTTACTGATCAACATCAATTAAATGTCCTGTTTTACTGTTTTTCTTGTTTTCTATTTTCTTAACCCTTCTCCTTCTCTGGTGTAAGAAACCTGATGTGCAGACCGAATGATCTTTCTTGAGTCGTGTAAACATATCTTTAACGTTGGGTTTCGAAATGTCTGTGAGGTCAGATGGGGAAAGAATGCATTGTACATATTGTAATCTTGAACTAGACACACTGTTTTAGTTTTATTTCTCCAGTCAGTCCGTTGAACTTTAGTCTAAATCTATGCTCAACAATTATGATATACAGTAAGGAAAGAATAGTGTTTCTCCTCTAAATATTTCTCAGTGTCATTAAGTACTGTAAGTGCAGTTCATTATCACATCTGTGCATTGCCATATGAGCCACGTAGCTGTGTTTGTTGCTAAGAAAATATTGGAAAGGTTTTGTTTTTTGTCTTTCAGGTCCCGCTCTAGGAGCTCATCTAGTTCCCGATCTGGATCTCGCTCGAGGTCCCACTCCAGGTGAATGAGGTGACATGCACTCTCTCCCTTTAGAGAGTGTATGTATGGGGCGGAAGGCTCCAGAACAGTCTTAATCCTTATCTTAAATTTGAGCAGAGACTGAATAGTAATTAGTTACTCCATGAAAGAGTGCTATTTTCTCTTAATCTGCAGATAGTCATATGGTTTGAAATCGCAATAAGGAAAACTCAAGCTGTTAAGTTGGTTTTCATTCACCTGATGTAGGTTCATTTCAGGTTTAAATTTGGCCTGAGTATAAATAGTACACAATTTGACTACCTGAATTGAGTTATTGAGGCTCAGAAATCTTAATGGACTAATCTAGGGTCTTCATCAAGCATCTCTCCAGAGTGGTGCTGACTTGCCCACTCAGTTAATGTCTATATTTAAAGTAGTGAAACAGAGCCTTACAGTGTCTTGAATAAATTTTCCCAGTACCATAAATCCGTAGCTCAGTGCTCTTACTCAGAGAAGCTTGATAAATACCCATCCTGGTGAAGCTATTGCCTCGACCCTACTGACCTTAGTGCTTGGTTTATTCCTCCAAAAGATCCAGCTCCAGGTCTGGAAAGGGCTCCTCTCCCCGGAAGAGGTCCCGCTCACCTTCCTCCTCACCTGAGAGGAGACAGAAGCGCAGTCGCTCCAGGTCCTCATCTGGAGGGAGAAAACGGAGGCGTTCTAGATCACGTTCGTCCGAAAGGTTTGGGTTTCTGTGGAATACCACAATGGCACTGATTATTATTAGCCATCTATCGCCTCGCTTATGGGAATTCAGATTTACAGAAATATGTTCATATTTTTCTTTGTCATAATGCTTTATATTTTTATATCTTGTGACCTTTTTACTTGTTTAAAGTATGCATAACTGAATGTTAATAGTTGAGCCTGCTGACCTTGTTCCTCTTCCCATGGTGTTTGTGTGATTTCAGGCGCCGTGGCCACTCCTCTGGATCCTCCCATTCTGGCTCCAGTTCAAAAAAGAAATAACTTTATGACAGCCTTTAAGACAAACAAGAAAAGGAACCTTAGTACAAGTGCATGTTATGTTGCAAGGAAAGCAACCACATCCATACAGTATGCTGTTCATTTTCATAGAATCTCCAAAGTCTTACTTCCCTCAGCAAGAAAAAAAAAGACAGCACCAACATACTTCGCTCTGCCGTTTCCCATCATTACATGCTCCCTTTTTTTTTTTTTTTTTAAACCACATACACCCCAATCTGTGACAAATGTCTGTAATTATAGGTGTCCAATAAACATAAATGTTTGGTCCTATAAGAAAATCAGATATACTGTGATGAGGCTTTATCCTATTTAAACACATTTTGCTCACTGTCTTAGGGGCAGTACATTTTATTCTGCCCATCTTTGGGGAAATTAAAGTAAAAAAAAAATGTATTACCTTTTTATTTTCTTTGGCCCTTGAAAACATCTGAGAATGTGTTGGGGAAAAAAGTTAGTTTTTCTTCCTGTTTTTTTTTTTTTTTAAATTGCATTCTTCATTTTTGAAGTAAAAAGTGAAGTACCTAAGCACCAATTTAAAATAACAGATGTAGCAATTAATTTTGTCCGTTTGTTTTAATTTGTTGGTAAATATATATATTTATATATATTTTGTTTTCAAGGTAAGTATTTTACTTTTTGATATTCATAAATGGCAGAAAGTTAAACATTATTTGGTTTAGGTGTTTTGTTTTTTGTTTTTCACACAGTTGTGGCCTATTTTACAACTTGGTTATTCCTCTTCATTTGTCACTTGGGAAACCAGTTAAGTCAATAAATGATAAATTTCAATGCTCCAGATTAGTGCTGCAAGAGTAACAAAAATCTTCCTATGTCCAGATTAAAGGTAGAGTGTGGCAATCCAGTCTTTTTATTGGTGAAACAACTAAAATGTACACGTGTAAATAAAATCCTGTTGACAGTGTTCCTTGTTAATTCTGTGTTTTGATTTGATAAGTTTGAGAAATCATCAGAAACCCAGCTGTACATTCAGCCCCGTTTGTATGCTTGCAAAGAATTTGACACAAAGATCTCTCTTTTTTTTTTTTTTTTTAAACGATATCTCAAATATAGAGTTGTCTTAAATAAGTTACATAAGATTGTCCGATAAGGTTTAACGGAGCATTTCTACTAATGTTAGATGACGTTTCACAGCGGTGCAATGGATATTTTAAGTCAACGGTAACGTCTCCAAATTAGCTAACGGTTACTTGCGTTACCAATATCAGTTAGGGAAATTGCATTGAGTCAGTAAACGTTAACATTACGTTACACTGAATTCATATAAACTGCCCTAAACTTTTGCATTAACTACTTGTTAGTTTTCTAATAGTGCAGGAAGGACATTTATCAATATTATAAACATTTCTGAACAGTCCATAAAGTAAGTCAGACGTTAGGCGACGTCAGTTAGCGTCGTTATGCTAGTTACATGCAGTCGTTGCCAAGGTTACCGAGTTTTCTAGTAAAAATGTTTACGTACTTAACGGTAACGTTGCCGCGACCAGTTACTATTTCGCTTTAAACACTTAAACAAATGTTACATCAGCTACCGTTACTTATCAATAAATAAAAGAGGAGATTTGGCATACCTTTTTTGGGGTTTTCGACTACAGGCTGAGTTAAAAATGTTCAGCTATCTCCTGCTAGCAGACAGGTAAGTTAGTTACTGTACGCCACACATTTTGTGTCTTCTTCTGGTCAACAGGTGGCGCTTCTTGTTGCTCCGAGCAAACTGCACTGAGGGCTGAATACTTTGGTATGTTTAATTCATACACATTCAATCGGACTATTAGTTACATTACACTAAATTAGGCTGCTGGTTCTGTCTACAACACCTGTCACTATCATGAGGTCTGAGGCAAAATCTCACGGAGTGCATTTAAACTGGATAAAATAAATAGTTTGACCAGAAAGTTGAAAATAATAATTATAATCCGGCCATTTCCCATAGGAGCTTTACTGATTAATAAACTGGCATTCAAATGCATTAAATGCCTCTATAAAGTGATGAACCATAAAGGCCACTCAACGTACTGGCTAAAATGTGCATGATAATTAGTAAATGCTTCACCTCATTTCGTCATGTTACTTTCCCAAAAATTAAAACGAACCGAGCAGGTTTGTTCATCCCCTATCTCATCGGATGAGTCCACCTGTCTGCACACTCCACCGAGATGTGATGATTGTCTCTGGCAGTTTGACTCGTGTGTGTCCCTGCGTATTGAGTGATATTGATCCACTCATCTAAAGTGCTTTAGCCTATACTTGTAGAAATAGAAACTGAAAAAACTATCATCACCATAAAGCTGACATCTGAACAAACGTAACCAGAAATCGATATTACGATTTAGAGAGTAGGATATATGCAGTTTAGGCTGTTTGTTTCCTCTGGGCGCTTTTCTAAATAGTCCCGCCTCCAGCGCGTAAAGGACCTGACGCGCTTTTACGCACTGCATTCAGTTGGAGCACTAAAGGATGCCGGACACACAAATGGTCTATGTACGGTACATAAACTTATTCTTTCCGAAAGGATGACTTGGGACGGTTGTGATTCACTTGAGGGCTTGAAAACCACCATTGGAGAGATGCTGGGCAGCAACGTCTCCAAATCATTGCGCGAATGCAATGCCACCAAGAATTCCAGTTCGGGAAATGTCTCAGTTGGTTTTCCTATAACCATGATGATCACTGGCATGGTGGGCAACTCATTAGCTCTTATTCTGGTGTATATCTCTTACAGAAAGAAGGAGAATAAAAGGAAAAGGTCTTTCTTACTTTGCATTGGATCGCTGGCGTTGACTGACCTGTTTGGACAGCTTTTGACAAGTCCAATAGTAATATCAGTTTACCGAGCTGATCTGAAATGGGAGCGTATCGACTCATCGGGCAATTTGTGCGCTTTTTTTGGTGTGTGCATGACAACTTTTGGCCTGTGCGCCCTCTTCTTGGCCAGTGCCATGGCAATTGAAAGGGCTATGGCAATAACAAACCCCCACTGGTACTCCAATCACATGAAGACAAGTGTGACAAAGCAGACTCTGGCTGCTATATGGTGTGTTGTGTTGCTCTTTGCGCTGCTGCCCATTGCAGGGGTCGGGAAATACACACGCCAGTGGCCGGGCACCTGGTGCTTTATCAGCACCGGGGACAGAGAAGTCCCAGGCAATATGTTTTTCTCCATCACTTTCGCTGTACTTGGGATTTTCTCTCTGCTTGTAACAGTTTCCTGCAATGTGGTGACGATCCGGGGCTTAATTATCCGGTGTAAAACAAAGTCTGGCACGTCTCAGTCATCAAAGCAGTGGGAACGGCTCACCACGGAGACCGTCATTCAGCTGTTAGGGATTATGTGCGTCCTGCTTATATGCTGGTCTCCTCTGCTGGTATGTTTTAACTGGCAACTGCAGCCTATACATTTATTACAGCATAGAACCAATAGTCCCATTTGTGCGCATGTAACTGAGGATACAACACAATTAATACAAACATTTTGCTATGATGTTAAATTATTTACTCACAGTGTCATGAAGTGACAAACCTTGTACCCTACTGATATGATAAAGTTGCCATAAATCACAGCAACCAAGTTTTGTGTTTTTGTAATCACTCATTTAATCACTCACCCTCTTCTACCTTGTTTTTTTTCTCCTCTCTGCCCCCCTCACACAGACACAGGCCATACTTGAAAGTCAGATTATAGCTGTCATGTATGGTTCCTTTGAAACACGGCTGCCACTTGCCATTAAGGAACAATCTACTTAGCCGAGTCCTGTTTGGAGGGTCTGCTCAGTGTGCTGTGAGGTCATGCATTGTCAGTCATATATTTAATAGTCCCACCAAGGATATTAATAGAGCACACAGGACAGTGGTAGCAGAGGCAGATGAGAGAGTAGAGTGTGATCATTACGTTTTCCTCCATGTTGTTTGATAGCTGCTCAGGATTGTCTTGGGATTTGTGTCAGACAGCACACTTAAAAAAAAACAAAACACTCTCCAATAGCCAATAAATGTTCCTATAATAATATTCCCAATGGTTAATTTCTCAAAATAACATTATAGGCCATGTTTTACTACCATAATACAGACATGCAACATGACTGTTAGTTCAAACTTGTTCCTGCCTCCTTCCTCAGGTGCTGATGCTGCGGATGATCTCCACCCAGGTATCCTCCCACCAGTGCAATTCAACAGCAGTGACCTTTAACAACACCTCTGGCCGAGACGTCCAGTTAGACTGCAATTTCTTTCTGACAGCGATCCGCCTGGCCTCTCTCAACCAGATCCTGGACCCATGGGTCTATTTGCTCCTCAGGGAGATCCTCCTGCGCAAGTTCTGCATCATGGCTAATGCCGTGTCCAACTGCTCCGCAGAGGAACAGAAGGAGACCCAGACGGCGCTGGATGCTCTTAACAAGCTCAACAAAGACAACAACAGCCTTCATAAACCACAGAGTAGCTAAGTCGACCTTTGAAGACAACAGGAATTCGCCGTTTTGTGAATGTGAAGTCGGGACAGATTGGATGGATGTGAAAATGGATACATTATTGTCTTGGATGAAAAAAAATGGGAATGAAATGTCTTTATATGTCAGGAGGATATTGTGCAACAAGGAGACAGAGTCGTCTCTCTTTCAGTGTTAAGGAGAACACTGCCCCGGGTGCATTTGTTTTGCTTAAAACACATTCCATTCAAAGTCACCTAACCAGCATGTGGACGCATGACTGTGTCATCTTTTGCATGTGTCTACAGTGTGGCTGTCAGGAGCTCTCTGATTGCTAGTTTTCAGTTTTAATAACATCACCAGACCCAAGAACTGAATATGTGTGACTCTAAACTGACTTACAGAAGTAATGCATCTCATGTTTTTTTTACTTTCTAAACTGTCATTGCTTTCAACAACTTGAAGCCATAAGGCGGCTAAAGGATAAATGTTTTTTTTGTGAATGTCTTTAAATTAAGAAAAAAAAAACTCCTTATATGAAATTGTAAATAGCTTTGCCATATCTTACATAAAGTGTTTAAAAACGGATGGGCAGACATTCAGAAGAATGAAAACATAAAACTGGAGCCAATTGTTGATTGTAAGATTATTTATTATGTTTGTAGTAAGATGACGTTAGTTGTGTCTTTGCTGAATGAGGATGATGCTACCTATTAGGCGTCAGTTGCTGTAAATTTTTAAAATATATTGTATGAGGTGTTTCTCGGCTTGCTGCCAGGACTATGAAATGTGAAGCTTTTAGTTTGTCACTTTCCCTCCTGAATATGAAGTGCACTGGTAAATTGCTGTGCAATTATTTTCTCAGCTATTTCCTTCAAGGCCACTCTTATGAATGTCAAAGTGTGTGAGAGAAAGAGGTGATGTCTGGTGTTAACATTATGAGATTAGTTGGCCGGATCATTATAGAGCTGTAGCTGTCACTGTCAAAGTGGCGTTGAGCATTTCGTGTCAGTTCCATTTGATTGAATAATATATAATATTCAGTGTAAAATTATTCACCAGCCAAATCTTTTTTGGAGAAAAATACATAATAATTGGTGCAGTCTGTTGAGAGAGTGGACTCAAGACTGATGAGCAGAAAAATATCACATGCAGAAGACCACGCACAAATTGTCCAAAACAACGTCACCATTTAAAAGAGCAAACACCTTTTATTTAGCTTTATGTAGCTTGTTCAACTGCTATGTACACTGTGTTGCGGCTTTACAAGCTTCCTGCAGTGTGTAGGCCAACAGTGTCCTGTTCTCACATTCTGCCAGTACACGGGGGGTTGAAGCCGCAGGTGCGTTTTAAACAGGTTTTTTCATCCATATGAATTCATGCTTTTAAATCTGCAGCGAGTGCCTCAGACATGTTGAATGTGTCCGTCAGTATTCCATCATTTTTCTTCTTATGAGCCATATTTTATCCTTGTAGTCCTGATGCTACCTCTAAGTAGAGTTAGATGTTGATTTTCTTTAACGTGCACAGTGCAATTTCTCAGCTTTCTTAGGTACAGTTCAATGAGGTGGAAAATGCTTGCTCTCTGTGCCAAATGACTAAATATCATTGAGAGGGATATTGGCAGGCAGTGGCAATCTACTCCTTTTTACAGTGATGTAAATGATCCTTTTTTTTCCTTTTTGCTTATTTGTCTTGTGTATCTTATTGCTGTACATACTGTAAATGTATTCAAAGAGGTTCAACTTCTTGGTCAAAGACACCTCAAGGATGGATACTTTTGCTCTCATGGTAACCTTCTAGTTATGGGACAATCTCTCACGTTGCCACACCACAGCTCGGCCTTCTCAGCACATCTGCCAACAAGATCAGACTTACGTACACTCTGCCTTGCCCAGTCTTGCCTATGCCTTGTAAATGTGAATATACATGCAAGCTCAGTGATAATGATGCTATAGTAAGTTGTTTTCTTGGAAAGCCATGTGTAAGATAAGCATTTTCCTTTTTCCATGTTACTGTTAATCTGCCAACAGAGACAGAACAAACATTGAATGTCTTATGTGTTGATTGTAAAGCCAGCCTGCCTTAGCAGCCCACTCAAAAGATGAACCTTAGTTGGTGCGAGAAAACAAAACTGTAGAGAGAAATTAAACATTACAACAACACTGTTCAGGGTGTGTTGCGTCAAGAAACCAGTTATTTGGCATTATTTGTGTTAATTATCAAGTGCATTGTCAGCTATGAATGTGTAGTGAGGTGTACATACTGTACCTTGCTTATTAATATGTGAAAATAATAATGTATTCCTCAACAAGCAATCAGTTTCATTAACGTTTAGGTACTGACGCGAGGAGTGCTCATTTTAATGAATGCGCCACTAATTGAGCTTGTGGCTCTGCATTAAGAGCATTTATTCCAGGGATATGTTCACCTTGTGCAGCAGTTAATATACACTTCAGCGGTAACATCTGGGGTTTAATTCATGCATTTAAAACAATGATTAACATGGCTGGTTTACAATGGACTCAATCAGCTTCCACTCTAATCTGCGTCATGTAATTATATCAGTTCTCTGTCCAGGAGACTCTGAAGTTTCCCGCTCTTGAGTTGAGAAAAAATAATTAGAAAAAGGAATATCCCCGTAAAGCTAACTGGCACTTCACATGGATGTGAATTTTCTGCTGTGTCCCACCCATCCCCAAAACTGGAAAGGAAAATTGAAGAAGAATAAGTAATTCTTTGTCAATAGAAAACATAATGGACTTAGTAAAAGCCTACACAATATTTACAGGGAGTGCTTTCTGTGATTCTTCAGTACAATTTACTCTCATGAAATGTGGAAGTTTATTAGAATCACAGGTGCAACACACTGATATGACATGAAAATATCCTCAAACTCCAGTCGCCAGTTTACTGATCAGCGAGGTGTAATCTTCAAAGGCGACGGTGTTTAATGTATGGCTTCATTAAGAGGCGTGTCAGAATGTTATTCACGTTCTGCTAGAACACGTTTCTTGCATATTAATGCCAAATTTACACACGAGCCTCTTTGTAGACATGACACGAAGAATGCTATCCATGCTTTGATTTTGTCAGGACTCTCAAGCTTGTTTTGCGCACGTGCTTAAATTCTTGTTCGTTTGTGTAAGGAACAGGCCATTTGAGCAGGCAATTACACACATGAGTCCTGCACCAGCATTGAAGGGAGGGTACAATTACATAATGATTTTAAAAAGGCTTTATGATGCCCCCGGCGAATCCAGTGTTGCCAGTTGGCTCTATATCGCTCACTCAAGTCACTAATGCAGGGAAGTGATTTACTGATTGCCTCATGAGCTGAGGAGTCACTTAATGTGTTGAGATTTCAAAGCAAGAACAAATTGACCTTCATAAAAATGTTTGGTAAGTTGATATTTTGCATTTATGCTTGATATTTTTTATATATACATTTTACAAAACATATTTACTAAAACGGGGGGGGGGGGGGGGGGGGGGGTGCTTTTTCCAAAGATTATTCCTTGTATCTGTTGGATAAGTCACATGTTTGTTTCAGGGGTTTTTAGAAATACTACAGTGCATTTACTTTTATATTCCAGTGATTAATCCATTCATGACCACTTTTGTGCCATAATAAATACTCTGTCCAACATATTTAAGACAAACACTGCAACAGGAGAGAATATTATCAGCCTAAAGCTGGGTAGATAGATAGAAGAGTTTTCCATTCCTACTGATCCTTTAAGTCTTCACTGTCTGCGTAAATTAAATTCAGTTGTTGGATATGGTCACTCATGGTAGCTCAACACAGACTGTCAGGTGTGTCTGAAAGGCAAATATTATGTTTCTTCTATGCCGTATGGAGCTGCTGAGTTGATCAGTCGTGTAACGCTGCAGTTTAAAGCTTTGTTTAAAGTTCGTTTTCGAAATGGCACAAAAAGCCAAACGTTGTGTACCCGTTGTTAAAAGGAAAGAACCAGCCTGACAGGTGCAACTAGCAAATTGTTTTCCAAATCTATTTAAAGATGTTAAGCACAATGGTGTCACATGTGCCGTACAGTACAATGGAAACAGGTTTGGGCCACCCAGCAAGACTCCACTGATGAATGTAGATAAATACTGAGTGTCAATCAAAGGTCCATCTCCTTATCGTTGAGTCACATTACGCCTCTGCTCTTGAATGCTAAACAAGAACGCTGTGCACTCTGATGGAAATTTTTCCAAACTCTGAACTTTGAGACACGATTTTCAGATGAGGGCTATCTACGCACATTCACGTGGCTGTTGTTTATCTCTCAGAACTCTTGTTCTTTTCGCCCTGTGTTCAGGTGAAGTATGCTGTAAATTTCGCAACCTTTTGTGTCTTCAGATATTTTGATATGTCTGTCAGAGTTAGGCTTACGTAACATGTTACTGTGATGAAAAGAGAATATCTAGCTACCTATCAAAATGTCCTTTTGGTACTTTATGTCTTTGTCCTCTACTTCACTTGTGTCAGTTCAACATGCAATGCACTTTTGATTCATTTGCAGTTGCAGAGTCTTTGGCTTATGTGGTGGTGTAATGTTGTAAATCTATTAAAGGATATGAACATATCTTTTCAACATGTGTTGGGCTTTTGTGGCTGCTGAAGCTGTTTTCTTATTAAATATGTATACATCTCTATACCATACTAATTAATGACTGATGCAAGTGGAGTGTACAGTGTTTTCTCAAGAAGTGTGCCTCCTGAGTGAACTCTGGTTAGGCCGAGCCAAGCGACATGTTTTCAGAAAATTGAGGAATTGGACCCCCCCCCCCAGTTTGAGTCTGGCTTAAAGACATTTCCTGCATGTAATTCCCTCCCCATTACTATCACACATCATACAATAAAGGCAAAAATAATAATAATAATCTTAAAACAGAAGAATAATTATTTATAATTGGGTTTACTTTTTATTTTCAAAATTCCTTTCATGTGTAACAAATCCTTAAAAATGAGGTGTGCCCGTTACATAAAAACTTTTCAACCAAAGAAGAATCAGGAACATCCTCAAAAAGAGAAAAATAAATAACTAATATTATATACACTCAGTTACAGACATTATTTTACATGATAAATGATGATGAATGATAGTTTAAATGATATTGATGTGACTGCTGGTTAATTTGAACGCTGTGACTGTGATTGAATGCTGCTGGCTGCAGACCATGTGGAGTCTTCTGTTGTTGTTTCCCATGGGCCAATAAATGAAATAATGTGGTACTATACACTGTTCAAATTAATAATTGCACATATACATTAACATTATGTTTAGAGTTACGATGCATGAGACTGGCTGCTGGCTATTACTGTTTGATAGTCTACAGTGGATGAAAAGTCAGGAGATCAATGTTGTTACATCTGCTGGGGACCATGAACATGTGTACCAAATTTCATCTTGCAACTGTGGCTCAATCTCATGATGCCAGGGAAGCTGTCAGCCTCGCCAAAGTCAGCAATATTCATCTTCTGTGGACCATGAATGTCTGTATAAAATTTCATTCCAATCCATGTAATAGTTGTTGAGATATTTCAGTCTGGACCAAAGTGGTGGACCAACAGATCAACCAACAGACTGATATTATTAACCCTAGAGCCATGCCTGCTCGCATGGCCATAAATGCAAAACAACATGTAAAATGTCGCATTGCTGGTTCTACCTTTCCAGTAAGGTAAAATTTATAAGATAAACTCCTCCTTTAATATAACTTATATTGCTGTAGACCCACATCTAAATAGGTATTTGTGTCATTTTCTGCAGAGGAGCAAAAAGAAAACTTTAAATTATTGTTTATTACTTAATTCAGAGCAAATAGGAATTATTCATATTTTTATGGGGTTTAAAATATACAAACTTCTCAAACTTAAAGAGACTGAGGTATTTAAATTTTAATGCAAACGCATTACGCATTATTCCATTTATCTAATTTTGTTCTTTTGGTCATCAGCATCATAGAGCTAAACAAGAAATTTCCAAAGCTCCCGATAATACATATAATGACTGTTATTTGTTGGCACAATATCACTTCTACAAAGTACTTTAGATGTGGAAAAAGGAAACCTCTGTGACTGATATCAAGGCAAATGCGCTGATAAAGGTCTACTAACAAAAAGTCTGGATTTATCATGAAATACTTGCATTGGAAGTGAAGGTGAAACTGATATTTTAAAGTGAAGCTAAATGCCACTTAAGGTTACAATTTATGAGGTACGTTGCTGTATTCAGCTGCAGCAGCCTCCAGCTGAATGTCAGAAGCACTAATGAGTATGAAAAGAAGCTCTAACTACCAGAAACTTTGACTCCCAGCTGTGGGGATGTCATGGATGAGATTTGAAAGTAGATTTGAAGTAGAACAATGATTTGAAATAGGATGCAGACAAAGAGCCTGGAGTGCTCAGTCAATATGCCCTCATTAAATAAAGGTATAAGACCTTTCCATTGCCTTATACTACATCACATCTGTGAATAATTTTAAGGCTTTAATTCAATTAGTCATGAATTATATAAATCACCTGGCTCGCTCTCTGGGCTCTGCACACCATGTAGTCGTTTTATTGCTGACTAAGGACACTGATAAATTCTAGTGGGCCCATTAAAGGCTTTATCGTTCCATTATTCATCACTGTTAAGCTCAATAGACTGAGGATGTATATTTTTTATGAGGAAAGCACAGAGAAAAGCACTTCTGAACCATGACATACTGTGCTATATAGGTGTTAAAATCAATTAGAAATATAAAACTTATTGAACAAACTGTGGAGTGTTCAAAGGTGCTGGGAAAACGGAAAAAAATACGTATTTATAATGAAACAACATGCTGCTTGTGAGGGTGAATAAGAGGCAATTGTAAATGGCAATTTTAAAAGATGAAAACAGGCTGGTGCTTGAAATGCGTGCTTCGTTAAATTGTAATCTATTCTTGTTTTGGATGAAGCAAAAATGTCCCTCTGTGATGATAAAAAGAAATGTGTTATACCAGTGCTACATAATAGTTTAATCACTATCACCAGGCGCTTTAAAAGTGAACTGGTACGTGGAAAGAAAAAAGGTATATCTAGTTTGGCAAATCATCTGGATGGTGAGGTAGCAATGTTCTAATGATTTATTACGTCTCATGTTTTGTTGGTTTAATGGAGTTCAGTCTCACATCACTCACACAAAATGCAGTCTGAATCAATTTTATCCTCACTAAGAGGGTCATTGATTTCATGAAAATATATGGCAAAAGGTGACTCAAAATTTCTCACTTTTCTTTTTTGTTACTGTGATCTTGAAAGATATCGGCATACCTCTATTGCCATTGTTTCCTCAATCTCAGAACCCATCAGCTATCTGTCTGACAACGATTTAGCCTCTGGGGGGCATTTCGGGTGTAGCCAGCGGATGACGGATATCAAGGCCTAGACTTCCTCTTCCATGCACCAGTCTTTGTAATCTCTCTAAACAGATATATGTATATGAATGCAGATAAATTTATAATTTAATAAAAAGATAAATCGTCGTCAGCTAAGATTGCATTTCGGCCAATGCGTTCCACCTCTTTTGCTCTCCACATGGACTGTTTACCTGGATGTAACCAAAGCCCACTCAAACATGATAGGTCAATACTACCCAGACTACAAACGGACTACAAACGGAAACCAGAACGCTTCCAGTACCAAAATCTTGTCCCGTTGCCTACAGATTCTGCATTCATATGCAGATATAGAAGTTATTGTTTCCTTAATGATCTTCTTCCATAGACCATTGTGCTAAGAGAGATAAATGTCTGTTTACTCTAAATGACATAATTGCTCCTCCGGGGCCTCTAACGGAGGAGAGGAGACATGACTTTAAGTGAATTAATACGATTGGTGATGGATGCTGCTACTTTACCTTGCTTATGCTTTTAATGTATGGACAAGGGCTTTGTTGTGAGCCTGTGTGCCAAAGGAATAAGGCAACACAGTGCTGCTGTGTTAAGATAAAGTACCTTCAGGTCAGGTAAACAACAGGGATGAGTCAAAAGGTCGCCTGCTGGCTGCAGAAAGGATCCAGCAGCGCCGTGTCCCTGAACACAATTGCTCAGATTGCTGTGGATAAGGTTTGGCTGTATGTCCTCAGGTGATGAATCCATTATGGGCCCAAACATAGTGGTTGGTATGTGATGTTGGTGCGTGCATGGATGTTATTCTAGCTGCTGTGACGCTCTCTCTGAATGACAATGAGGATGAAATGAAAAGGTATGTAAAAGCTTGTTTACCCATCATTCAAGTGAATGGAGATGTGATTTCCAGTGGGACCAAACACATGCATACAAATTCTGTAGATAATTTCAGCAAATTCAAATGACCTCAGCATTCTGCCACTCTGATATAGACTACAGCATTTAAATGAAATACTTCATTGCCGCATTGTCTTTCTCTCAATCTCAACATGGACGGGAACTGTGGTCAGTCTTCAGGAGACCCCTATCAGTTTCTACCCTGCAGCCTGTCACTGTTGCTCACTGCTGTCCAAACACAAACTAATGAAGCTATAAATCCATCCCACACCTGCTTAGCGATTCCAGTCCAGCAAAAACATTCATCTATGTTCAATAGCTCTCTCAGTGTAGTAGTAGTGTAGTGTTATCATGCAGTTATCGCCCCCTGAATGTGGCTTCAGTGGTACTGAATTGTAAAGTTTATTCTGAAAATGTTAGGCTATGTGTTAAAGACATTAACTTCTTTTATGGAAGCAGGCTGATGAGAAGAATCAATTTACCAACCATTATAAAGCTTTTATTAAATCTATGTGGATCACAAAGGAGGAGATTTAGATAAAGAGAACAATCTTTGAAAATGTCTCTAATGTTTTTGTACAATCAGTGTACATCAGCTGTGTTAAATGTGTTTTCTGATATTGGCCGGTGTTGCAGTGCTACAGCATCTGTGATTGTTGCCTTAGGCAGACATTGATTATACAGTAGTATAGTGTTTTTCAACCGTGGTCCTTGGGCACCCCTGACTTGCATGTTTTAGATGTTTCCCTCTTCCAACACACCTGCTTCAAATTATTGTTCTGCAGAAGTCTGATAATGACCCATTCATTTGAATCAGGTGTGTTGGAGCAGGGAAACATCTAAAACATGCAGGGCAGGACTAGGATTGAAAAACACTGCAGTAGTACATTACATCTGACTTTTTTTCTCTCCTTCTTGCGCTCCTGTGGAGGTTTAGTCTGACACAGGCTCATGTTTACACAAATGTACCATTTATTTGGCTACATAGCATTGATTTTATCTTTTACATAACCAATACAAGAGTTAAAATAGTTTGCAAATGTTCCAAAAAAGCAAATGTCAAATAAACTAAATTTCAAGCAATCCAATGTGCTGCAGAAATAGTTCACAGATTGCTTGACATTGCCGTACATTTTGAAGATTTGAGTGGAAAAAGCAAACAGTGATTCTTACCTGGATTGAGGGATGCAACAGAGACTTTTCAACAAAATCTGTCAAAGCCCATGCTTTGACTACATGGCATATGGTGCACAGTACTTTTTTGTATTGGTTCTCATGGCTACAATAAAACCCCTCTGCTATGAAAATAAAGACGATAAAAAGTCATTACAGAGTGTCAATAATGCAAAAGAAAAGTTATTGTGTTTATGGCAGGTTATTGTGCATGAAAGGCCTCCAAAACGGAAATCACAATTTTTTGATCCGATGGAAAAAGGAATCAGTGTTCAGGAGGATAAACATTAGATTGTAACCAGAGATACGCTTTTTCTGTGGAAAGATTAAGGGGTGTGTGTGTGTGTGTGTGTGTGTGTGCCTGTGTGTATGTGTGTGTGTGTGTGTGTGTGTGTGTGTGTGTGTGTGTGTGTTCATTCAGAGTCATGAGAGGGCACCATACAAGGTTATGCTTAAGAGGTTCTGTTTGTCTTTTTTATTAGCTTGTCAATAAAGCTTTTTATGACCTTGTGTCATTTAACATCAAGATAAAAGCGACACCAAACAAACCTGACATTAGCAACAGCTCAGATGGGATTTTATTCACCCTCTCAATGTTATTTGTTATATATTTGTGGTGTCTAATAGAATTAGAGTAAAGTACTGCTCTCAGGAAACACAACAGGTAGACACTGAATCTTGGTTTTTGCTACGGCAATACTAATGCTTGTTGATAACTCCTCCCGGCCACACAGTGAAACTGCCAATTGTGTCAAATTAAATCTGAAAATAATAAAATTGACTTTTGAACATGGAGTTTAAAATAAAATAAACATAAAAGAAATTGCTGTGGCTGTATTACTGCCTCAACTGATATGAGAGTTTTGACAAATTAACAGTGTAATGTAATCTGGCACAGAATGGCTGCATAATGTTTCACACAGTTATTTATCTTGGCTTTTCTCAGCACATATTTTAGCAGTCTCCTGCTTCACATTTATAGTTACATGTTTTCCCTTTGCAAGCAGCACAAACAGGCTTTACTGCTGAAAACATAACAGCTACTGTATAATGGAGCAGCTTGGTAGTTTGTTGAAAAGTAGTCATGCATTTAAAATCCTACTACAGTATAGAGGTATTACCAGATAAATAGATATAAAGTATTAAAGTAAAAGTATTCGTTTTGCAGAAAATGGGGTTTTGACTGATATATTAAATAAGTGTAACATTTGTTATTGCAGCATTTTATTGTAGCTGGTCAAAGTGGAGCTAGTTTGAACTTCTTCATAAGAGTCACAAGATAAATGTGAGGGGTTGTGAGATGATAGATTGGGTATGAAAGAAGAAAAAATTTGGATTAATTTTTCATAACTTTTCGTTAATCTTTACATTTTTGTGAAATATTGGAGAGTTTTACCTCTTTGAGCCTTAAACTGTTTATTTAAAACCATGCAAGGAAATGTCTCTTTGGTGGAACTGCTAGCAACATCTGAAACATGACAAGGAGACATACAGTACCAGTCAAAAGTTTGCACACTTTCCCATTCACATTTCCCTCTGAAATGTGGTGGAGTAGAAGTATCAAGCAGCATAAAATGGAAATACTCAAGTAAAATACAAGTACCTTAAAATTGTACTGAAGTACAGTGCTTGAGTAAATGTACTTAGTTACTTTCCACCATTGGGAAAGACCAACATTACCACCGCTAAAGCCAAGCCACTAGCACAGTGGTTCTCAAAGTGGCTTCCTTGACCCACTGTTTGTGGTCAATAGTGCAACATCTTCAAGGATGTAATCTGTAAAAGTTGAGGTCGCTCGAAGCCCAGTGCACACAGTGCTGTTTACAGTTGGGGGACACCTTATTAAAATTCAACAAAAACAGTGGAAACATCATAAAACATTGTGGTAACAGCTCCCTGTCGACTATATACACAAATGCAGTAAAATAGAGCAACATAATAGACTAATCATGAACACATTTTAATATAGCCATATTCTCCAGGGCAACACCGCAATAAAGACAGTAATACAATTGTATGACAAATAATCATTTAGTGCATTGCAGCTTCAACTATTTCCTTTGGTCTTTTGCCATTTTGGGCCCTCCAGCTCTGTTCCTAAAAAAAAAACCAAAAAACACTAAACAGTTCCCTTTTTTTCAGTCTCCTGGATATTGGCTGCCCAAAAGTCATAATATGTGATATTTTTCCATGAGGCTGGGTGCAGTGATGTGCTTTATGAATGGCTCTGGCTCAGGAAAAGATGAGCTTTGCATCTTCCAGTCTGCTTGGCGCTGCCTGAGCACTAACGGGCCAAATCCAACCACATACATCTTTATAATAGCACTCTTCCCTGCTTCCTCCATGTCTGATACCCTGCTCCCAACCATATTGGAGTTTTAGTCTCATTCTCTTCTGATCACAGAACCAATATGAAAATGAAATGATGCAAAAATAACATATTGGGTCTTTAAAAGTGGTGACTGTCCTAGTGGCTGAATGGAATTAATTCTAGGTTTTCTCTCATAAATAGAGAAACATGGCAAAATCTTGTCTGAATTCTGAGCCATATACCAATCCTGAAAAAGTATTTATGAAGTACTAATGTTAAGAAGTATTCAGAGCTTTTACTTAAGTAAAAATAGCAAGTCAAGTAAATATCCTGCATTCAAAATCTTACCTAAATAAAAGTACATAATTATTACCAACAAAATGTGCTGAAAGTATCAAAAGCGAAAGTATTACATACCCCTGAGTGTGTCGTGTTATCATTTTATTTGTTACTGATGCATTAATGTGGAAGCAGCATTTTACTGTGGTAGTTGGTCAAGGTGAAGCTGTTAGGTACGTTAATGTACAGCAATACATCATGTTTTATAAATTGTATTGTACTTAAAGACAGTACTTTGGTAAATGAACTTACGTTACATTCCACCACAGCTTGACAATGAAGTACTACTGGAAGTTTTTTTCTTTCTTTTTTTTTTTTTTTTTTTTAAATTAACCCACGAACATTTCAACACCAACATACAGATATTGCATTTGTATAAAACATACAAGAAGTATTCCAAGCAGCAGTAACTCAACACAAATATAACAAAGTAAAAAGAAAAAAAAGAAAAATTAATAAATAAAATTAAATAAATAAATGATTAAAAAGACTAAAAAATAAATAAATAAAAATTAAATAGGTTGGGGGTTATATAATATATTATACTATATACTGCCATCTGTTCACATAATTTTGCAGCATTTATACACTGTAGTTTTCTCAGAGGTCTAAAATAAAGTCTCAAATCATTTGCAAAGGCTGAAAAAACTGGGGTAACCTTCAAATATCTACATTTATGTATGTATAATTTAACTATTATCACAATGT
The DNA here is from genome assembly GCA_038419695.1 of Scomberomorus guttatus. Taxonomy (NCBI): domain Eukaryota; kingdom Metazoa; phylum Chordata; class Actinopteri; order Scombriformes; family Scombridae; genus Scomberomorus; species Scomberomorus guttatus. Next base: position 18,457,732 of record CM076454.1, on the reverse strand, counting down.
TGTTACATAAATATTCCAGTTATTTGTTTTGCATGAAAAAAAACTAATTTAATGTTAACATATTGAAAATCAGGAATTACAATTTTGGTGGCCAACCATCTATTTAATCTTTCCCAGAAGATATTAAAGACATTGTTGTGGAGAAATTGCTGATCAATGGTCAGGTCAGGAGAGAAGAACGTGTTCAGGAGCCTCTGAAGTCTTATAGTGTAAAGTTTATTGAGAAATAGAGACATTCTCAAGTACAGCAGGTAGGTGAATGAGTCGGTCTCACATTCTGCCAGCTCACACCGGTGGTCAGACTTTAAACCCCTACAGATAACACCACAAATACTATACGCCCAGAAATGGTCAAAGCAAATGTATTTACCTGTGTTACAGCACATTCTGGTCTGGGCCACTGTTGTCTGGTTATGTTAATGGAATATCAGCAGCCAGCTATCTGTGATGTCTAGGAAGCCAGCAGTCAGTTCCCCCGACCTTGGTTACCAGGCAACGTCGAGATAGGCTGACACCTGCCTTCCTCAAGCAACCCAAACAGCTGCCTTGCATATCAGGGAGAGACAGTGTCTTCTCTGTTAAGATTTAGTGCGGTTACTGTCTATGACCTCAAGTGAGTTGCAACCCTTAAGGGAAGAAAATTCCATAATTCAATGTCTTTGTCACAAAATGTACATTCCAAATTAAACCTAATTCTCAAAAACTCAACTAATAATTTATATCATTAATAATTTTAAAATGAACTTCTTTCAATTTTGGAAGTAAGGACAAGTAGGCCTACTACTGGAAGTTAGTATGCTGTGCAAGAAAGTAATGGACTTTCCCAACTTTCATTGATTGAAACGACACCCTTCTGGACTGCATGTTTGGTACGTTCCAGTCAGCTTCTGTGGTGAAAGCCAGGCAAAGTTGGCATCTCTGATTAGTAACTTCATGCAAAATTGTAAACTGCCAAGACTCTTAAAAAAGCTGAAGGGAAGCCAAAGCATTATGGCTTCACACCAAAACTCACATCAAACGAGGAGCAACACATGTGGAAAGGAGAAAATTGGGTACTTCACAAAACATCATTGGAGTCCTCTGTGGAGACTGATGGTCTTCAAATACCGGGCGATAGATGAGACAAAAATACTCTCTCTCCTCTCTCTCTGCTGTGGCTTTCCTGGTTCATTTGTTGATGTGGTTATATTGCTTGTAATGGATAAAACATAATAGCCTATACCTCATTTTCCTGAATGTGGGTGTTTATTGTCAGGGTTTGTCATTGTGTGCAGTCTACACATTCACTTAGCCTGTGGACATGGACTGCCAGGGCTTTGAAGAGGTTTGCATTACATCACACATGCCATGTTACAACCATTTTTAAATGAATGTAGCCTTGGCCTGGAGCAGAGGTCATTAGGTGGTATCCAACCTTCACAGAGTGTTTTGACCATTATCCACAACACTCCTGCATCATGGTGCAGGTTGACTGGTCTTGGTAGGATGACGTACACTACTCTGAGCAAGAAGGAAATGCGAAATGGTTCCAGCCTCCACATTTCAGCCCATGTGATGATTCTCTTAGGGAGCTCCCACCTTGTCCAGGCAGCTTGAGTTCTGAGCTCTATGGATTTAGCTCTTCTCCTTTCTTCCTCAAGGGTTCAGACTTCATCCTGGAACATGATTCTCTTCTCACTAAGGTTAGACTTTGACCACTGCTGGAAATGTAGTTCCTAGGCCTTGTCTTCAATGCAAGGGTTTCCAATGATGTCTCTGGTCTTAAGAGAGCATTGTGCCTGGCTGACTGCAGTGCTGGCAGCCCACTTCCACCCAGATCTTGTTCTTATGCCAGCTTCCCTGACGAGTGGATCTTGGGAGTCTCTGTACGTCAAGGAGAGTCTGCGTTTGGTTTGCCCTTCTGGAGCACCAGGCACCTTGATTTTTTGGGCTTGAATGTCATCTTTGCCCAGGTGACCAAGTTCTGCAAGGACCCATCTTGCCTGCACATGGGTTGGTGTGGTCAACGTTTGGTCATCCATTAATCCCCTGTTGACTTCCTGTGATGGTCTTTTGCCCTCTGGACTCTTTGCTGGCTGGTGTAATAATCATTGGTATCTTCCCTAGGTCAAAGCAGTTTTGCACCCTGACAGGATGTGTGCCATTGTTCCTTTCCCCCTACATAGCTTGCAGAGAGGGTCCTCCCTCAACCCCCACTTAAGTAGGTTGACTGGAAGTTACAAATTCTCTAATCTGTTAGTTGTTAGTTGTCAACTCACCTATTTGGTCTTGTTTGTATCCTGTGCTGGGGTCTTGTGGTTGCTTGTGGGATTTTTTTAAATTGTTGTTTTGCTCTTAAATTTTGCTGTAAAAAGGGTAATAATCTTAATGTGGTCAATTAATCTAGGAGGATAGGAGGGGTGTGCAACTCATGTATTTGATACATCAGTAGTTTCTGATGTTAACTTTCCCTCAATGAATGTTATGTGGTTCATTATACTATACTACTGATCTGAAATTAATAGTGGTAGGTTTTTATGTTATGAAGATAGATAAGAGTCTAGTGTGAAAACAATCTAATGTGAAACAATGCATGTACTACAATGCAATCTTACTTCAGGGTCCATTTACTAGCCTTTTCTGGACCTTTCAACCATATCTCACTGTCTATCTGCATGACCCCATGAGTCATCACATGACCCAAGTATGTAATTTTGATCATGTGATATCAGGCGGTTGTATATAGGAAGGGGAAATCCTGTCTCTGTTCAAAGATGGTCTCTGGTGTCAGATATGAACAGCCTCCTGGATCTTTCTCTGGCAGTCCTCCTCCCAACTGATGCTGTGACCGGTTTTGGTCTGGCGTTTAGACGTATGTTTCCGGTTCATTCAGTCTCTTGTCCTGGGTGCTTGACGTTTCACTGATCTAGTAATGTATGTTGTAGTAAATCTCGTTCAGTGATGTAGCACCAGTAAATCTGTTGTTTAGATCTCATCCAGCAGTTGGAAAAAAATCAAAAATGTAGTTTGTGTGTACAGTACTTCAGATGTATAAATGTCACACTTTGTACCCTTTTTATGGGATCTGTCACACTTGGCTCCTTCACATTTTTCCTACATTAAAGACACTGTTGATCAGTGGTCTAAATAATAACTGGAAAATTCTAATGACATTCCCTTTACCCCTCCATTATCTTCATTTTACATACATGCTCATACATTATGTATGCTTTTTAACCCTTTCTAATGGTTTTTGTTCTGATTAAATGCTTTGCAGGATTGTATGTCTTGAACTTACAATTAATTGCATAATTATTCAGTTTTGAGGCACAATTAGGTTATTGTGACAAGATCTGCATAGTATTCTTGTGTTGTATATTTTAGCTGCTCTGGGTCAAACTCCAGACTGATTTAATGATTTAATGTTGACGTTATTATTGTTAATACTGTTAATATCTTAACTTGAGGGTGGCGCTATACAGAAAAATATTTGGAGCTTCCAATGTTGAAAATGTTAATTCTCTGGGATGCATGGATGTGCTTGAAAACTTCAAAAAATTATTATTATGTACAAGTAGACATTTTAGCCTGATTGTGGCACAAAACAAAAGTACTTTCGAGACCATGAACATCCATGCCAAATTTCATGGAAATCTGGAGAGTGGTTGGATGCCAACTGACATCACCACATGACTGCCATCATGGGATCACCACAAATCAATACACTACTGAAGAAGGCCAAATATTATTTAAAAAAAAACATCAGTCTTGAAGGACATGGCACTGATGAAGCGTTAATACACCTGCAACATATACTTAGAAAGTCAGATCACATACCAGCTGACTTATGGTTTGTGGTTTGTTCATTTTTGAAATGGCCTGTTCACTTTCACTGTTTTTTTCACTTTCTCGGTAATGACAGTTTCTGTTTGTTTTACATAATATATCGACCACCCTGCATCTATAATTCAGTTCTCTTAAAGATGTAATGGGTTTTCCAATATTACTAATACGGTCTCACCAAAGGAAAACATCTACAGCACCACTCTGTTTTTCTCATGGGAGCTTGTAATCGAATTTAGAAGTAAATGACATTTTCTCAGCAGTAAATGCATTTCTGTTCTTCCTATATATGTTTGAAGTTGAAAGTGAGACAATGGGAGGTCCATTATTTTTGCTAAAGCAAAACAAACAGCTGCCACAAAGATAAGGCCATTATCCTTGAAACCCTGCAGCGTTTCTGTTCAAGCAATGAAGTGGGAGGCACAAGGAGGAACTACACCGCAGGTTGCAATACACAATTACATTAAGTAGTTGAAACAGAATCTTTTTTTATTGTACGGCAATTATTTGAGAATGTGTGGGAGATTATACAGTGACGATTACTGATTATAATTGTCACCAGGCTGCTGAAATTAAGGCTTTAAGAGGGAGGATTGTAGTATCTAGACACTAACCAGCCACTCACATTTAATCACAGGACTCATCGACCTCAAAACCTCATACAAATGTCTCTAAAAAGGTTCTGAGGAAACTGAAACATATTGTCTAAAAGATCTTGCCTTTATTCAATGATCCTCCTTTGGGAAAGATGACAAAGGGAAGTCAGGGTCGTGACCTCTGTGACTCAGACGTAGCCATTGTCAGAGTTTAATGATCTTATCCACATCGAGCGATGTGACCGGTAAGAACTACGTACATGGTGTGTGTATGTCAGGAGGGGGAGATCTACATGCAAGCAGATACATGCCTGCATTTTGTTTGGTCCGGTTTGGGTCTAAATGAGTGTAGATATATTTGATAGATTATAGATTTTGGCTTGTGCGTTACTGAAGGCCAAAACCATTCTTTTTATTTTAAAGAATATGTGATAAACCAACAATGAATGTATCCTACTAGCAAGTATTACTATAGCCTGATGTAGCTTATTCCTCTGTATAATCTCCATTATTGTCCATTAAACATTAAAAACACTTTAGTGAGTAATTGCACTAGGTGAGATGTTCTTTCATTATGATGAACACGGCCTCTATAAGGCCTCCGTCTATTTTAGGTCAATCCTACAAGCACCGTCCCACAGTCATAACCAACAAATAATCAGCAAATTAATGTTATTATAAACTAATAACCACCCAAGTCCAAGCTCTGCCTAATTTTGTATGTGTGTCTGTGTGTGTATGCATGTCTCAGAGTCCCTATACAGTATATACTGACCAAGATACTCCACAACCAAGAGTCATTTATCTAAAGCATGTAATTTCCCACTCTAATTCACTCCTAACTCAGAGGCAGTGCTAATGAGAAGTGAAAGTGAAAGGCAGTGCGGACAGCTTGTAGCAGGAAATTAATAGCCGGTAGCATGAGTGTGCAGGGCTAAAGGTGAGTCGTCAATATGGATTTGTCAATTCAGTCACAGAATGGGGCTGAGAAGGTAGCCGCATGCATCGCTGCATTTTCAAGTTTTCTACCCTTATTGCTGAACATGAATCCTGTTTTTACACTGCTCTGCTTCACGGTCAAAGTGACAGCAAAGAGTTATCCCTGACTGCTCAGCACAAACACAGTTGGCCACTGAGATGCTTGTTTAAGAGGCTGTAAATTAAGCAGCAGTTGTAAATTAAACAGTTGATTCTAATGTAATTCTCTTAAGATGCTCAGTAAGTAGTGGGAGAGCAGGATAGGATGAGCCATCTTGTCAGCAACATACAATTTGTGTCATGAGACCTGAAATATAGGTAGAGAGTCTTTGATTTTACCATGTATGTGATGGTTTGTGTTATATGGATTGATGGCTCCTGTGTATTTTAAACATGTAATCAAATAGTTATACAATAAACTGTGTTCTATTACCAAGGACTAACATCACATTCAAAATTTAGCTAATGGTTAGCTGAAAACAAGCACAAAGGCCTGTTTATGCTTTGTTTTTTGCCTTTTAACAGGCAGCTCGTTTTTGTGCACAAGCCCTAAAATAATGTACCTAAAATAGAAAGGTTCATAAACCCTGGTCTCGCCTGAGACAAGTAACTCTTTAAATTTTAGAAACCAAAAAGTCAGAATGAGTATAAGTGATCCTCAACCAAAGTTACAGAGGCTACAATGTTGTTTAACTGGTTAAAATGGTGGTTATGAGGTAAACTAAGGCAAAAATCAAGTCTGTTTTTTTTTTTTTTTTTTTAATAATCATTATTTAGGAATGTAAATAATGTAAATACAACACTTCAAAACCCAAGAGTTTGAGACTGAATACCAGAGTGATAAAAATTGTGAGCAAAGGATGCTAAAGTGCTTCAGTTCCTTGTCAGCATTATATAATCAACCATAAGTAGTGCAAGTGTCAGAGCTTCTGCGCCATGACATAATCCTACAACCCGCAAATGGTGACATGGAAGTGCTGGGAAAATAAATATAAAATGTCTACAGCTCTCAAATACCCTGGGGGATTCTGGGATGGGTAACTGAAAGAGTGTCTGCTTGGCAAGCTGCTCCGTCTGAACGGCAGCAACCACATCCTGACAAAATAAGCAAATGGACATAAATGAGGAAGACTAAAAAATTTTACTCACGAACAGGGACAAGCTCGCCCGCGCAGACACAAGCCAGCTAACATATTTACCCACACACAAATACACACTAATAGACAGTGATTCTCTGGCTTCATCTTTAGATTTTATAAAAAAAAGAAGTAACATTAATTTCCTTTGTCTTTAGATAATTTTGCAGGGCTCAGCACTGATTATCAGATGGTTCATAACATGGTCCATTTCATGCCTTTACCTCATCAATCCATAACACAGGGGTCTTTTTCATGCCCACCTCCTAATGACTATCAGTCATTTTTCATCTGATGTCTCAAGTCTACCTGCTGTGATTTAATGGCAGGAAGTTCTCATTGTTCAGATGAATATCAGACCAATATCAATCAACAAATGATTATCAATCTGAGTTTATTCGTTTGGTTGTGTAGCACACGACTTTCTGATGAACAGTAGAAAACCTGTTGCTTAGCATCTGTTGCTTAACGCCTTCAATGGTTTATTTTCTTACAGCATTGCTTATGAATCCATACAGTCTGCTGACTCCCTCGGTGCATTCAAGAAACGGCTGAAAACTCAGCTCAAACGTTTTCTTTTTAAAACGGAGTCTGAGGATGTGCTGAGCCTCATTTGTATTTTTAGCTTCATGTGAATTCAGAGCGCTTAATGTTTCTGCACAACTTCTCAGAGTCAGTTGCCAATTTCTGCTGTTGTTCGAGGTCTCTCATTGGGATCTTATTTCTCTGTTTCTCTGTTAGAGTCCGCTTGTCACAGAGGGGATTGCCTTTCCAGAGAGCGTCAGGACTTGCTACCCTGGGAAGGAATTTGACAGCCAGTACAAATGTTGCAGTAGTTGGTCACATTGCAAAGACCTTACAAAGATATCATAATAATGTTTGCCACAACTAGGACTTCATGTAAGAACCACTCATTGGATTAGATTCCTTCTTAAATGAAAACAAGTGATTTAAGATAATGTGTCCTTTATTTGTATATTTTGTTATGGTAACTTGTACAGTTCAGTATTTTTTAGGAAAATGCTATCACTCTGGCAGATCTTTCAGGGTCTTTATGCAGGTGGGGGTTAATATTGTCTATCTCTGTGACTTTTGACTGCCTCCCTTCTAAGTCATGGACCATTTTTAGTATCTAACGTCATGTCAAACTATACTCTCTTTTCTGTCACAGTACAGCGCTGCTCTGATCACACGTCATCGGCAGCGTATTAATATTTTTGAACTGTTTCAGATCCCCTATTTCTACTACTGACACTGGTTTCTGATTCATATAGCAGGATGTAAAGCTCCTCTGTCCAGGATCATTCCATCCCTGACAAAGTCTGATATGTTGTTGATGTTGTTGTCAACAAACCAAACCAAACCTAAAATTAGCAATTTACAACAAGTCTGTGCAGTTAAGAAAGTTTAGTGAATCCAACTTGGAACATTCGTACAAGCGCAGAGAAAAGTAGCACAGTAAGAGACGCCTATTGCCTCTAAATCACAGTCTGTGAAGTTTAACTTGGCAGTCAGTTTGTGGTTTTCGTCCTTCACAAAGAAATGCGGCGGCTTTCAGTAGAAATTGTGCTGGTTACAATGGATTCCAATGAAGTATCAAAATGTCTACATAAGCTTAAGAAATCCCTCCTATCTATCTGTCCTTCCGGCCATCTGTCTGACTATTTTTACCACTAGTGATGCTGTTTTTGTGTCAGGTTGCTCTTGCTTATTGGCATGTGATGAGTACACTTATAACAATACACCTCTAATTTTAAGGACAAAACTACTGTTTGTGTTACAGCAAGACGTATTTACATGCTTGTATTATCGTGGAGGCTGTTTGGCAGCAAAATGCAGGGATTGATAAAAACTTTCCAAGACGCACAGGCAAGGGCTGAACAAGTAAGGTCAAGTTAAGGTCGCATGTTTCCAAAAAACACTGTAAGTAGAGGTCACAGTGCAGGGGGGTGGGGGGGTCACAGTAACGTGACTCTGGAATCTCTAATGGCTTTAATCACATTACCCTGTTGTTTTCTGAGACATCATTAATCCCACATCAATCCCATATCACATTGTAGAACATATTATCATTTATTGTTCTATAGTGGAGAGATGTCTGTGGGTGGGCTCACAAAAACACTAACTCAAGCTTGTTTTGTAGGTTTTCGTGATGAGAGCTTTGCCTGCACCTCGTACATTTCATAATACAACAGAAACAACAATTTGCTGGATTGTCGTCACAGCTCTAACCTGCATCCATTTAATAATGGCAATTTATTTGACACCTTCCAGCAGGAGAATATAATGTAATATTTTATAACACAAGGTTTGATTAGAAATGAGGCATTCATTAATCTGCCCAAAACTTGGCACTTGCTATGAAATGGGAGTAGTGAGTAACACTGTTTAATGAACAGCCACGTCTGTCTGATCTGTCTAGAGTTGAATGTACGTTGCAAATGTTTTGGCAAGTATGTTATGATATGATAAATAATATTCTGGGGACTTCACAGAATAGACATACTAGAGTACACAGTGCATATGCAGAGAATCCTTGTGTCAGTCAATTTAACCTAGCAGTACAAGTTAAATAAAATATAATAAAATACAACCATCATCTGAAATATCTGCACTAAGACATTTATAACAGCCAGTGGCTGTTATAAATGTCCTGGGTGCCTTTAATATATAGCTTTCAAAGGCAGAAGTGCAAAATAGATTGAATTTTTGTTCATCATTGCCAGAGAGGCACAACAGATGTGGGATTAATCCAGCAAATGGACTTCACTCATGTAGTACTTTTAACCTGAGAGTAGTGCACAGTGTTTTATAGTGTTTCATTTTCAACCAAGTACACACACGTAACACTGATCTGCTCAAGGGGAGCAGTTCAGAGGTGCATTGTCCTGCTCACGAAAACTTTGACGACAACTTTTCTTGCTTTAGTTTAATTTAATTAATCAGTGGTCAGCTACATGCAATCTGTGTGAAATACAACCAACCTTTTTCCCCTGAAGATACAATCAAAAGTTTGGACACACCTTCCCATTCCCCTGAATGAGAAAGTGGTACTGTAGCTGTTTTACTTTACATGTTTATAAATATTTTATGATGTAGGGGTAGTCGTAGTTTCAGGTGGGGTGGCCCGCTTCCTCTATAAAAAAAGAACGGCACTGTGACAGCTCTCATTTCTGCGGTCAGCTCAGTTCTAAGTTGTGGGTGGTAGTGTGCTGAAACCCACCAACTGAAGACAATGATGACTGAAGAGGATTATTTGAAAATTGACAATTGCCCAAGCCCACCATACACTCTACACAAGACCACCCATCCACTTGGAGTTTCCTGGCAAATTCTGTATATAATTTAGATAGCTTACATAGCTTTAGAGTAACTGTACCTGACTTTTCACTACCTATGTACCTTTCATGTACCTATTCACTGCAACAGTCCTGCCCTCGGATGTTATACTGTAGCTGTAAATGTCATGTACGTGCTGGGTCAATGGGACTAGATGCAATCTGTTCCCGTCCTACAATACTATCTTTGTAAATGTGTTTATTTAGCTGTAAATTTCATGTACGTGCTGGGTCAATGGGATTTGATACATTATGTTACCGTCCTACAATACTATCTTTGTAAATGTGTTTATTTAAAATGTCTTCTCCTATGTGCCAACTGTTCTTAACAGCTGTTCAGGTGGAAAACAGCTGTTATGTTTTGTTCTTGCAGGGCAACACAAGCAGCCAAGCAGCTGTAGCTTAGGTAGTCATCGAGTTTCTGTCAGGTTTGCCCAGTTTCACCAGTGTGTTATGTTGTTTATTGTGTCCCAAGTTTTCTGCTGCTGTTACAATTGAATTTTCTTCTTGGATAAATACATTACCCGTCTATTATTTCAGAGGGAGGAAAAGGATGGAAAATGGATCTTCTTGATGAATTAAACTGAATGTTTTCACCTCACAGACATCAAGATAAACGTATAGGGTCAAAAAACAGCAGCAGTGCTGCAACAAATCAACATGTTCATCATCTCTATTTAGATGCCTTTTGCTGGAAGCCCGGTAACGACTTTTAAACACCATCATACTAATCATGAACTAACAATCTTTCAGGACATTTATTGATCCAGTGATATTTTGACTGAAAGCTTTCTCAAATTGATTGATGCCTTTCCAAGGAAGAATTAAATTCACTTAGCAATAATACTTATTGACACTATGACATTTGAAATTAATAAAGACAGGCAGGTGAACAGTTGATACAATGAAACTTTTGAAATGCTCAGCAGAGGAAGTCAGGGAGGTTGAGGGTGGAGCAGCTCTGTCTCCCAGTACGTCCCTCTGGTTTTTGTGGATGTTGCTGACAAACAACATCAACTCAACATTACAACAATACAATCTATCTCCAAAATTGGAGGACATTTTTCCATAAGGTTTTTTGTCTTGACTCCTGTCCAACAAATACTGTCCTGTCCTGCTCTTTTTTTTAATCTGTCCCACAAACCACAATTTGGGGAGGGGGGGGGGGGGGGGCAGGGGGGGTTGCAGACGTGCAGGTCATGCCACATTAATGCAAACCCCTACATCTTTATTCCTTATCCAATCTCAGGGATCTAAGCTTTCTTTCAGTCTGGCAGTCTGTAGCAAGGTTGGAAGCCCACTTGTCTTATTACATTTACCCCTGCCAAGAGGGTATAATGGCTCCCAGGAGCATTTTACTCCAGAAATTACCTCTGTTGTTATTAAAGCAAGGGTTGCAGAGCATGCTGACTCATTTTAAGGGCAGATTGCGTGATTGAATTTTAAATGTGAGTTTAGTTTATTTCAAAGCCGGTCTCCAGTGTGCAGGTCACAGGTGCCGGTTCAAAAACACCGAAATGTGAGGGAAAGTATTTGGTCTAATTCCGTCACATGGAGTTTTCTCACATGCAGTCAAACTGAATAATAGTGAAAGTACAGTGACATTTGAAGGCTAAACTGAAGCCAGTACCAAAGTACAATGACTCATGTTTTATTTACTGGCACTTGTAATCAATATTTTGAGTGATGTTTACTACCTGTCATCAGAGAATAAGGCTATAAGAAGCAATGACACCATTTGATGATTGAGACAATAAGAAACACTTTTATTGCCAGGATTATTGATGAAAGTCAATGACTCAGCAATTATTTCACAATATGCCCCCCCCCCCCCCCAGCCATCCGTTCTCCACAGGGAAAGCATCAGGGTGCTAAATTCTTAATGGAATAAATAACTGAAATACCCCTTTAATATAATGCATTATGCAGATTTAAACTTAGTAAAATATTAATAAATGTATCTGTCATTAAAGGACGAGACTAGGTCAAAATCTAGTTTATGGCTGGTCAGTTTGTTACAGGTATAGTCAGTGGTAGTGTCTATAATGTCAATTCCTGGATATTAAATGTTCATCTGCAATTTTCTGTAGTGGTCCCAGTAATATTTGCTGGTAAAGTGAACTGAAGTAGCATATCACATGACATGGTTAAGCTATGTTTGAGTAAAAAAAAAAGGGTATAAATGCAGTTGCAAGAACAATACTTTCCACTCATATCTTGGGATGTTAAGAGAACTTATTTTAATTCTAATTATAACTATTCTAATTATGTGTTAACTCCCCCTGCTCTTTCATCTGTTCCTATCTATGGATGTCTCTTGTTTTTCACTCTGCGTTGGGTGTTTTGTCAGAGCGATTGTTATTTGGGGTGCTTTAACTGTGCGCTCTCCCTCATGCCTCTGTGTGCCTTTTTTCTGCCTCTTACCTGGTCAATGTTCATGGATCATTGGATCATGCGGTGGAAATTATAAATGTTTTGACAGCATTTTGTTTGCAAACTCAGGAGGCTTATCTCCACCTGGTTACTGCAGTTACAGTCGAATCAAACACACCTGCAGAGCAGCTGCCCCACACTAAACTGATATAACAGCTACATGAGTCGCATGTTTTACCTGCAAGACTCGTGTTGTTCATCATTTGTGATGTGAAAACGTCAGAAATAAAAAGCTAGTTCAGTTATAAAATCCAGACGCACCGCGGAGCGTCTCTCCTGCTGCTGACAGCGCTGTTTTAATGTGTGTCCATGGCCGGTCCAGCCAAATATTTAACTGTCTCAGACGGATCATTAATAGGATACAACAGCCTGGAATAATTGTGGGATTTCTTAAAGAAACTTTTCCTTCACTGGTTTTCTGAGGTTTTAATGTGTGTTTAATCAGCTTCATACTTTCCACTTCTGTAGCTTGATTGGTGTATCCAAGTTATTTTTGAAACTAGTGTTTTACAGTCCTGTCGTCCATGCATGAATCTGAATTATACCGTCAAATTCTGCCAAAACACAGCAATCAAGCCAGACGCCAGATTGTTGTTGAAGCGCTCTATTATGTGAAGATTACTTTTTATAGCAATGAAATCAAGCAACACAGATATACTAAATTACACTGTCGGCAGCGGAAAAGTAAGATTTAAGTGAGTGTGTGACAGAGGTGATACACTGTCTTCTATAACACTGGAGTGTTGGTGATGAAGATGAAAAACTGGAAGAAGCAGTTTTTGTTTTTATCAATGTACTTTTCACAATCTAAATGTAATCTATTTGCTAAAAGTATTACTTAAGTATTACTTAGTTGATATAACACAAACTATACACTAGTCTAGTATAGTTTAAACTCTTTGTCACTGGATTTATATGTCAGCTAAGAGTCCATATCATGGAGTAATTAGAAGAAGATTACTGTTACAGCTGCCATGGCTCAGCAGATACAGACAGGAGTTTCCCTAGTTTGTACAGAAACCACAGAAGAAATAATGACACAGCATTGGTGTTGGATTGATAGGTGATCTCTGGAAAGTGCAGTGCAGAAACACATCAGAATTGAGTGCTTTACACCAAAGATTTCAACAGTAACCATTACACAAGAACCTCGCTGATGACAGCATTACCACTGTTATGGACTTACGGTCTATAGAAGATAAATGTATTTTCCCTTTGTACATTCTTATCCCCCTTTTTCCTGTTAACAGAAGATTGTATAATTTATCATTGTCAAATTCCAGCTGTGTAGCTTGACATCATTTAAAAGAATGCTATCACAAACTTAATTCCCCTTTTTTGTTTAAAGAGCCAATGCAGCCTCCTGATAACAGTGCAGGAATCCAGGAGCTTCTTCACAGCTGAGCAGAAATAATTGGGCACCACATGGTTTTCAGAAGTGGAGCATTTTGTGTGCCTCTCAGAGGGGCAATGCTGTTGGGGAAGAACTAATTAATCAAATGAAACATGCCTCTTACAGACAATCCTCTGGTGGAAGATTATTTGATGTATTCACCCAATTTTTTCCCTTAGTGCACCACTGACTTGGCTGTATTCTTACCAAATGTCAGGGAGTAAGTGAAGCATACATCAGGATTTAGTGAGACCAGCGCAGTGCCTGTTCGAAACATGCCTGTTCGGAATGGGACGATTTCTCAATACCTAGAGAGACTTGTGTCCGTCCCCTAAATGCCTCTCATGCAGGCTATCAGTAGACGCTATAATTTAACCTATGTTCCCTAAACGCCTCATGTGCAGGCTATCGGGAGACAGTACAATTTACCGATGCTCCCTAAATGCTTCACACGCAGAATATCTGGAGACTACAATTTTGAGTTGAGCTGAAGTTGATTGGATGAACTGTAGTGCCCGTTCAAAACGTGCCTGAGACATCCTGCACTATGTTTTCAACATACATACAAAGTTCAAAGCTTAACTCTCTATATATAGATACTTTTGCAGTCCAGTGCTGTAGGCATATTCCCTCTGTGAAGGAATATAAATACACTGTAGATTTCCAGCCATTATTCAGTTGGCAGTGATTCATGTAGTCAGGCCATATGAACAAAATATAGCATCCAGGACATCTAGCTCAAGGTTATACGGGGCAGGACTCTGAGAGGATACAGCTGCTGCTTAATATGGCACAATGAAATAAAGACAGCGACCTGGCTTGGCTTGTGACTTGAATTTTAAAATACAATGCATCCTTTCTAAAGAAATGTTTTGTTTATTAAGATGTCTGAACAACATGCTGTGCAAATATCTGATTCCTCTTCAGCCGGAGATTTCCTTGTCCAGAACGCCAAGTGAGAGTAATTGTGTGGGATTGGGTATTTGTGGTTAAAAGTTAGCATCCTAAAAGTCCATTCAGAGTACTCAAGCTTTTCACTACATCTGAATTGCAAAATAAACTGTATTGATTAGAAGTCAGCACTTGACTTAAACTGTGGGTTAGTATTCACAGAAATACAGCAGTAGAAACAAACACTGTGGTCATTTCATCTACGTTTCACAGCAATTTAGCCTATTGTACAGAATAAACCACCAAATTGTTTTACTTTAATCAACCATAATACTTTTCTTCTATCACAGAACCCCACATCCAAATGTTCCTTTTAATTTTAATGCTCTAAATCATATATTGAATAATAATAATCCGTATGTTCCTCTGGGGCCCTGTGGTGCATGTCTGGATGAAGAAGGGATTTCATTAGCCAGATCTTATAGTGAAATACATGAGAATATTATTTGGAGGATGAGAATGATGGCAAAGCGCCATCTTAGCTGCCACAGTCTCCTAGGAGTGTCCGCTTTATTTAAAACCATCTGGATCTGCCATAATTATTTGTGTAGAATTGAAAGTAGAGATTTATCATTTGTGGGATGATAGACTGATGTGTGACCGGCGGGAAATACCAGATGTTTTCCTCTAATCCCTGTTTTGAATATGCCTGCTATTTCTGTCTACTGATATTACTGGCTTTTAAATTCAGTTCATTTTTGTGTTGATCTGGACGTAGGGTTTCTGCAACTGAACTGAATAGTTTTGATTATCAGCCATAACTATGATAACGATAAATGATGGAGGCTGCTGCTCTGCAAGTTTAAGAATTGTTCAGGGTTTGCAGACATTTGCACTCTACCAAGAGCCTTTTTATTATTAATTTACTACTTTTTCATTTCTGACGTGCCTATAAAAGGGAAAGAAAATTCCTTTGCTGCACTCGTCAGCAGTGACGGCTGGCTGCGTAAAATTCCTTTAAACCCTTCATGAATGTTTCATCTTGGAGAAGGTGAGATATTCAGAGAGAAATGGAGTAGAAAAGCCTCTGTCACAGACCACTATGCTGCTGGGTCAATGGCCCTTTGAGAAGTCCAGGATACTGCAGTGCCCTGCAGCTTGTTATCTCGTCATGCTTAACGCGCGCTGGTGGTCAATGAGTGAAAAAGCCAAGAAGCTGTCAGCAAGGGTCAGCAGTGACACAAACCAGACATACTGTGTAAGTGATTCCAGTGGTGCAGCTGTGAGGCAGCTTTTTAAGCTATCAGGAAATAAGAGTGTCACACAATGGACACAGAATGTGCTGGAGATTAATATAAATATCAGTGTTTTGCCATTTTTTCTGACAGAAACACAGGGCTTCCTAGAAAGGTCTAATAGGGGAAAATCGCACAGACCTTGAGCAAGACTCATCACTCAAACCTGGAACAGAAGAGCAGCAAGATAAAGAAAAAAAAATGAGCCAAGGGTGTGGCATGTATGGTATTTTTTAAGAATTTCTGATGTCTTTCAAAGTAGAGCCAAAAAGACTGGCCAAATTTCAATTAGTTTAGATCATTTTTCAAAGAAAAATGCCAAACATTCACTGGTTTCAGCTTGTCCAAAGTAAGGATCAGATACTTTGTCTTATATAATCATAAACTAAATATCTTTGGGTTTGGACTGTTTCTCTGCTAAAACCAGAAATTTCAATATGTCATCTTAAGCCATGGGGAGTATTTGAGGCCATTATTTTATAACTATGTTTTGACATATTTATTTGGCATATTTGCCTTTGTTGGGCAGCTTACAGTGGAAATATAGACAGGAAATATGGGTAGAGAGAGAGGGGGGTATGACATGAAACAAAGGTCCCCTGTCGTAATCGAACCAGGGACTTTTCAGTCTTATGATATGTGTGTTAACCACTAGGTCTGCAGACACATTATCTTTATCAATCAATCTGCAAATGAATCAATACTGAAAATAACCATTATCTGCAGGCCAATTACAAATACTTCAGTACAAACTTACATGCTCGATTAAATGTTTAACATGATTAACATTATGTGGTCAATCATTAAATTACTGTGTGATTACCAACACTTCTAATAATAACAGTAAGCGATGATCCGGTCAAAAGCCAAGTAGAAATAAAACCTAGATGCTCTCAAACAGGATATTTGCTATCTCAGCCAATAACTAAACAAAACAGCCAGAGCCAAGACTTGAATTTTGGCAGCCGTCACACTAAAAGCGCAGAAATCAACAAACAGAAGCAGACTTAAATTAAACTCTGCGCTGTCACACTAACAATACTCAGGAAGGACACTTAAACAGACTTAGACAGTGGAGACAAACACAAGGTTTGTACAGTATAACCACACAAACAGGTGAATCTAATCAATGCACAGGTTTATTATTTGCATGTAACTTTCCATCAATGGTAACAAGTGGCGCTGCTGTGATCCAGGGTCAGTATCCTCGTTCAGCTCCCTCTCGCTGACAGCAGCAGGGTCAGGACCTTGGAGAGCTCCTGGCAGCAATACAGTTTAATTAGGACGTCGTAACAAAGATGTTGAATCATCAGCACAAGATCTGAGCGCTGACAAAAGTTGGGGTAAAAATGATAATTATCTGCACCTGATCTCAATGCAGTGCAGTGAGTTCCAGTCTGTGTTTCAGCTGAGGTGATTAACTTGGCCCCTTCATCGACTAATTAATTCTCCGTGCTTTCCACAGAACTGCACAAAGATGCATTATTTGCTCATCTCACCGTGAAAATGTCAGATACTGTCTGACTTTACAAATTAAGCAACCTTAATAGATGGAAAGATAATTATCTACATTTCATATAAACTTCCAACCTCTTATTTTTTATTATTTCATCAGATTGCCATCTTAATATTGTTTTCGTCTGGTCCCTCACCTACAGGTCACACCTCACATTGCTGCCTAATTAACAACACACACTGATAATACATACAGATGAAGATGTAAAACCTTTATTACCAGCATTCACTCACAGAAAAAGAAACCTCTGCTGCAGCCATATTTTCTCACTTTGTCAAACTGCAGAAATAAAAAAAGATACAAGGAAGCATTCAAATATAGACCGAATATTAAAAGATCACAGTTGATGCTTGAAGTGACTTCTGGCAAACTGTCAACCACTGCTATCACAAAAAGATCATTATGCTGTAATCTACTGAGATGATTGAAAAGTGTGATTAGACATCTTAATTCAGTTTGAGTGAACTCACAGAAAAAATAAAGCAACAAAATGCTCTGACTTCCTGGAGCTGGTAGGAGTTGAATGTATTGCTCAGGATGCTCACTTCTAGAGGGCGGATGTTTGCCTACATGGGGGCTTGAACCCTGCTGTTCTTGTTGAAGGATTGTTGCACTACTTTCCTCCCTTCCCTGCTGCCATGTAAGAATGTTGGCAATTGTTCAAACAATGATTTACTACTGAGCACAGCTAGTCCTCTCCTGACAGCACGCTAAAGCCAATATGAAATGTGGACAGAAAAATCAGAAATGTAATGTTCCCTGAACCTGCAACAACAGCCCTGAGGAAGAATAATAGCATGAAGGAACAGGCTGTCTAAATCAAAATGTAATAAGATAGTCGGATGTTTGTGACAGTGCAGATGGGCAGTGACAGGTCAGAGCTGTATAAACAGCTGTATAAACATGATGGCCCTAACTCATCACTGATGCAACAGATCAGCTCAGATCTCAGAGGACCAAAAAGCTTTGTCATGAATTTTTTAAAAAAATGGCCAAAGTCAGACCACAAAAAAAAAAACCGCTGTAACCCTCAATTTGGTGTTTGGGCAGCAGGATGAGCAAAAAGACAACCAGTTATTTAGAACATCCAAGTTTAAGTCTCAGTATCACCCACAGTGTCACGCCCTACTGAATTTGGTTTCTCCAGCTATTTTGAAAATCCATTGCTAAGAGTGTGTGTAAAACCCTTCCTTACAAAAAGCTTCTTAGTAAGTACCAGCTAGTTTAAAACTAGGGATTTACTAAATTGGGCTGCATCGTTAAAAAATGAGTAATGTTTTAGCGAGTAAATGTGTGAACCTGTCGTGAGGAAACATCTGTAGCACCATCAAATCAAAAGCATCAGCCAATCATTAAAAAGGGGGCCAAATTATGTCTTAAACATAACTGACAATCCTGTCTAAATGTGTATGTAAGTTTGTCTTATTTATATATGCAAACATGGAGAAATTACATGTGTTTCAGAGTTACTAGGGGAAATATGCATTTACACTAACCTAACCAATGTTATTTGGACATTTAGTCTAATATTATTATCATATTTGAGAAATATAATCTAAAATCTTTTCAGTGTACCTGATTAAACAACCTTTTGAGCAAGCTAACATTAGTTTTGTCAGTTGGTTCAGTCAGCTATTACACCTGGCAGTTACTGGGTATAAATATTCATTAACAACTAACCTCTATATAAGAACTATCTTCATTTTAACATTATAACAAGGCTACGTTTAAACTCAAGAACAGCTGGTGGACCTTTGACAGAGTCCCTGAAACCAAGTGACTGTAGCTGATCTCTAAGGAGGAGGAATTAAGAGGATATCTGTTCCGGGGATCAACAAAGGGTCACATAAACATTATTTTTCCATGAGACAGTGAGTGGGCCTTGCATGTTCTTTCTCAAGAAACATCCTTTGTGTTTAAACAGCCACACACCAGACAGAGCCGCCCAAAACAAGCCGGCTTCAGTCTGACATGAGCGGAACTTGTTAAGCAGTAAGGAAATGTTACTCGTTCACTTTTCAAGCCAGTGTGGGGATTAAAACCATTCATCGTCCAGTAGCTAACAATTGATCTAACTATGTGGGACCGTCAAATCTCTGCCTCTCATAACACAGTTACAGAATAATTTTAATTTCTCTGCACAGATAGTTCAATAAAGTAATCAAAATGTTACCGCCTTTCATCGTTTTTTTCATTTTTATGAGTCAAAATCTTTCACTGGACATGAAAATGCCTGCATGCCACTAAAGCCCTGATGTCACAAAGTGACAGGCTGCAGGGAGACGTCGTGGTCCCCAGCCAGCAGGGCCCTGGCCCAGGTTCAAAACTTGTTAACCAAATCAGTTTGGGTAACTGACTAAAATTACTTTGCTGTGCTGCGGTTTCTATGGCAACCCTCCTGGAGAATTATCTTGGGGTGGTTCCGACAAAACAGCTGCAGCTTGAGTTAATGCTATTTCCCCTCATTTGCAGCATGCTCTTTTCACGACTGCACTGTAGGGATCATTGTTTGTGAAAGGAATTCTTATCTTCAGATTAAGCCACACACTCTGTGGCTCTTTCAGCAGTCTGGAAACGTCGCAACAGGGAACGTTTGACAGCTTCAAGATCACTGAGATTCCACAGAGCAAGCAGAAGGATTTGACTGTGAATGTTCCCCCTCATCATCGTAATACCATTTACTGATATTTATCGACACAGTCAATAGAAACCTTCCTGAGCTTAATGGAGGATGCTCGGTTCATTGTTGGACTTGAGCCCTGCGTAGCAACTTTGTTTGCCCTGGCAACAAATGTTATGAGGACACAGTTCAGCCTTTGAGACGCTCAACACTTTGCAGCTTGTCAAAGCACACTGGGATGTGTGCTGGCTTTTTTTAAAAATGGAACTGGGGTTTAATGGAGCAGCTAGTGCGATAAATCAATAAAGGTTGGTATAGAAACTATGCAGCCAAGTTGTAATAAAATGGCTTTCGTGCATCAAAGTTGACCGCCGTGCTTAATGGAGGGCAGGGTTTTCGATTAAAGGGCATCAGGTATAAGGCTGTTAGTGACTCAGGGGTTTCAGTAAATCATAAACCAATTACATTAAAACAGACGGCCGGCTTGGTGCAAGCAGGCCAATGGCTTTGGTTAGTGTGTAACCATTAGTGGTCGACCACTGCTTCTCCAGCCCCAGCAGTCTCATCATGTCAGAGCCTGTCACTATAGCTGAAATCAATACTAAGCGAGTCTATAGAACATAAATAAATTAAAATAGGAAAAATAAATAAATAAGCAGCGCTATAATTACACTGTCTACAATAGATGGAATGTATGTGGCATTTAAAAAGAAAAAAGGGTATATTTTAGTTCCCACTACAAGAAGAAGTGTTTTTATTTATATGTTGCACACTCGTCCATGACCAGTTCAATACAACAACAAGTCAAAATAAAACAGAACCTTTTTTTCTTTCCTAAATGTGTGTAGCTCTTGATATTTCCAGGCATCTTGTTTTTTTTAACTCGGTTCACAGTAACTCAATAAAAGGTTTTATGCTCCTAACCTGAGACTGAACAGAATTCCAATGAGCCTATACTGGACCAAATGGAGGCTATAATTGCCTCCGATTGCCCATGACGGCCGAATCAGATAATTGCACATTGTGCTGTATGATAAAAGGCTGCTTTGATTGGTGAATATATATTGGATCACCTCAAACAGGAGCAAAAGGTCCATGGTGGAGACTCTGAGGGTTTGATCACTGTAGTTAGGAGT
This sequence comes from Scomberomorus guttatus, assembly GCA_038419695.1. Taxonomy (NCBI): domain Eukaryota; kingdom Metazoa; phylum Chordata; class Actinopteri; order Scombriformes; family Scombridae; genus Scomberomorus; species Scomberomorus guttatus. The sequence goes on along the minus strand of CM076454.1, from coordinate 18,436,578 downwards.
TGTCAGCTTGCTGACAACTCATACAATCCTCGAGTTACGCTAAACGCCATTAACAAAGCTGTTTATACTCAATCCACTGTAGCTCTGGTCCCAAATATTCCCCTCAGAGACTGTGATAAATTCCTTTAATTTTGTATTAAAAAATTGATGATATTTAGAATCAAATCATCCCCCCCGCACAACACCTGGCTTTCGGTAATATCTGCAACCTAATATGAAAACATTTGCATTATCACTCATTAGCTCATCTTCCTGTCCCCTAAATATTGTCCCCACAAAACAGCTCAGAAAGGTCATGCCCTGGTGAAGGACTTATGCCAAAACGTGTCAGTGGATGTTGGGAAACAACAAAACAAAATGTGATTCTTTTTTTTTAACAGGATATTCACTAAAGGAGAAGCAAACGTGTTTCCTCCGAGGTCTTAAATTCAGTATCTTATCACATGTAGGGCTGCAATGATTAGATTGATTAGCAACTAATCAGAAACTATTTGGATAAGAGATTAATAATTTAAGTAAAATTCTCTTGTTTCAGCTTCCACAATGTGAGGACTTGATGCTTTCTTCTTTTTTGTATAATTGTAAGCTGAAGATCTTTGGGGTTTTTGGGGCTGTGGGGCAGGAAAAACAAGACATGTGAAGACATCATCATGGACTTGTTACCTGTAGTTGTATTCCTAATCACTTTATTCATTTACTTATCAGGAACAACACAGTATAATTTAGCAGACATCAAAAGAAGCAAACAAGACGTGCAAAAAGCAGATAAAACAACATGAAAGTACACGTAAGAGGAGTACACCGTAAATGAATGGAAACCTGACAAAAACCATTACAGAGTGAACACATAAAATCACATGAAACAATCTGAAAACACACACATACACTCCTAAAAGAACAAAGCAGGCACACGTGGCAGCCAACATTAGACCTCACATATGGCACACAGACTTCAGACACTGGATGGACACCAGTGGACAGAGCAGGATGAAAATATATGAAATGTCATGTCAGCACTGTTGCCTCTCCAGTAGCCAGATTTTCAACTTTCTAGCAAAAATACCACAGGTTGTTAAGTCTCTCAAACCGGCTGGAAGTGCGCGCCAGCCACATGATGCTCGGAAAGAAGAGGCTGAATGGCCGAATCAATGTTTTACAAAGACACTTTAGCTCCCATCAGATAATTGGTGTTCAACAGTTTGACTGATTTGTCAATGAATTTAAATTTAAGAAAGGTTTTCCAAATAATGGATGACATTAATATGCTGGAAAGCTGCTTTTCTGCTGTAATTGTAAATGAGAGTAAACATTTTCTACTGGACACGGCTGAAGAACCACAGAACTCAAGTAAACTTCACACCAATAGCTCCACTCTTTTCAAGTTCCTCCTTCACCATTTTTAAGATTCCTTGCCTCAAAAAAGCTTTCTGTTTAAAATTATTGAATTTATTCATTTGTTTGCACATTTGTTTGGAAAGGCTACTACAAAGTAAAGAAAAAAAGAAGAGGAGAAAAGTATAGTTTAATAAAATAAATACCAAAAAATAGTTTGATAAATATCTGTGGAACTGTGAGCTTATCCACAGATATCCTCTGACAGTTTCAGAGGGTTCTTAAACCTGCAGCTGTGTCCTCGTTAACTTGTGTATTTAAGTGACCGACACTGTATATGTTTGCTCCCGCTCTGCGTTAACATGTATAGTAACATAAACCCCCGTGTTGAGGTTTACTAACTGCTAACTGCTCAGTCAAAGTCACGCCGGGCCGGAGCACATGCTGCAGATCCATAATCAATTCTGACTCTAACGACTGTGAATGTTGTGGTGATTAGTGCTTTCCCCAAGACATTACCTGCCTCCATAACAGATGGAGCCACTGCAGCCATGAATGCTCGAGCTCCTGTTTAAACAAATTAGACAAAGGCAAAACCTTGAATATTTCACTGTTCGTTGCACAGACGTGTTCATAAAATCATCCATATCAATGTTCCCGAGCCTGAGCTGGTCTACAGTTTCTACCAGATGGCTACAATCAGTCAAGGCGGGACCAGATGAATGCAGCCAGAGTTGTATTGGCTGAACTGATGGGGGATAATAGTTGTTTTTGCTCAGTAAAAGGTTCCTGCTAATATTGTGGCTATTTATAGAGGAAAGACTTCTATAAACTGTAAGTCAGTAAGCAAACATGTTTTTATACAGCATCACTCTTCATTGACTTCACCAGTGAGCATTAGAGCTGTTTGCACAAAGAGGGGAGCTGATATGTTTACACTGGCGACGGCTTAGTTTTTCATTTGGCTTTAGACTATTATATCCTGCTGGTGTAATGACTCGGGTCCTTTTCTATCATCATTTGTTCTTTGGGGGGAAAAAGCGCTTTGACAAAGTGCACCAGTATTGGAAAATATGTGTAAATGGAGCACCAAAATTTAAGCTGAAATAACATCTGTTAGTAGTTGTAATCTGTCCCGAGAAAAAGAGTCATATTTCTGACATAAAATCAAAAATGGCTCAAAATCAGCTTGAAAGAAGTGTGAAATCTTTTTTCAAACTTTTAGCTGTTCACTAGTTTTCATGTCAGTTTCATGATGAAACTGCCTATTTGACATTTAGGATCATATAAAGCTTTTGTTAGTTAATTACTTACCTACAAGTAGCTAATAAAAATAAAATATTTAGTGTAGGATATTTCTCAGCAGAACACTGTCTAGCAATAACTATGTTAGAAATCATTTTTAACTCAATTCTCCAAGTTGTATGTGTGTTAAAATCAGGTAAATAATATCTCAATAACCATTAGAGATAAACGTGAGTTTGGTAGCGTTGTAACAGATTTTTAGTCATGGTAGTTGTTTACAGTTGTTTGAGAAATTGTTTTAAAATTAAGACAAATTATCTGACCTCCAGTGGATGGCGTGCCCTCTGAGGGGGGTCAAACATTGACACCACCCCTGAGGGGTTTAGCAGTCCACTGATCACTGGAATGCAACAGTGGATTACCATTCTTTCTCTGTGATAAAACCAATTTCAACTGAGGAATCTTTACCTCCACTCCCTGCGGCGGCAACACCTTTATATCACTCCTGACGTCACCACTTCTTCTCTCCTAACCGGGTGAATTCAGAAAGCCTAATCTGCTTGTTTATCAGAATTTAATTCTAAATTTGCCATCCCGGTTAACCAGCTACTTCCAGTGACGGTCACTAGTCCTGTGTTAATTCATCTGTTGCACACCTTCACTGACAAACTCCGGTTCTACGTTAATTTTTTCCTTCGTTGTAGCGTCATTATTTGTGTAGTGAGTGTTATATTGCATCATTGTTAGGTCAGTCTGTTAGTAGTAAATGTTTTACATTTAAAGTCATTGCCTTTGTTTTCTGTAACTTACTCTCAGTCACTTTACGTTTCAGAATCCTTTCTTTCTGTCTACCTGAGTGGATGTTAATTCCTTCCCAAAGCTGATTTGTGCATTAAAGATTCTCCTGACTGATCACCAAAAGAAACGATTTATTACTGTTATTATGCTGACTCCAAGGTTATATCGCTGGACGAATAATTAAAGTGGTTCTACGTAATAATTCTGATTAATGCTAAACTGAGTTAAATTTTACCTACACTAGTGTAATTAGCTATTTCTTGAACCTGACTGTTCATGAAAGCTTGCCTGGTTTCTTTATTCTTGTTGTCTCTTTATAAAATAACTGCTCAAGTAAATTTCCAAATTTTCACCAACAAATGCAAAGTTTGAAAAGCATTTGGAGCAAATTGAGCTGGCATTTCAGGAACTAAATAATAGCTCAATATATTTCCAACTGCTTGTGTTGGCTTGAAGAAGCTGCAGCGCAGTCAATTTCTACATGTGATGATGTTTTTTACGCAAGAAAACACTGAAGATTAGAGTTTAGTTTGTCAAAATGCATAGTGGATTGGTCTTGTATGTCACATCCACTGAAAAAATGTCAGTTTGTGAGTTCACACGCACTTTTGACAGTAGTATGTTCCAGTATTGTGAATAATGAAAACAAGTAGTTTCACAGTTTTAATAGTTTTTACTTGTATATTTCTATAAGTCTCCTTGTCATTAAGAACATATTTTCAAGGGAACCCTAACAAGCAGCATGCAATGTCTGATTAGAGTCAAAACCACAAACCACAAAAATCATTAAACAAAGAAGAAATTTAACTCCTCTTAAGTATTCTGTAGTTAACCAGATAAATATCAAATCAGCTGTTTCAACAGTTCAGTTCTTATTTAATTTTCCACCGAATTAAGCATCACTAACATCAGCCAAGTCATACACGACTTTCCACAATTTAGAAATTAATTCATCACAATGGTACTCTTTTGTAAAATGTAAGTTTGAAAGTTTGGAAATGTTAAACACAGAGAACAAACTTTGCATTTGTGTTGGAGTCAAATACTGTCACTGTATCATTTTTTAGGAAATAATGACAGAGCTGTTGACTGATGTAGCTGAGGCTGAGCAGCAGCATAGTAATTTTGCGGGGAAATGTGCATCAGTCATCAGTCAATAAAATCTCTGCAGCTCTCTGAGTTATGAAAAATAGTTCTGTGTGAAAAGTGACTTCCATATCCTCAGAAATCAGTGTCAGTAGAAATGATGCAGACTGTGGAGTCCTAAGTCTGATTAATGCTTTTGTGGAGTCATAAACCAGTTAAAGATACATCTCAATGACTCACTGAATACAGAGAACAATAGTTTATAAAACTCTGAGTTAATTTTTACCCAGCTGGGTTTAGATGACAAGGAGCACAAGGACGCTGTTAATTATCTCAAAACAACAATCCTCAGTTGACAATCACTTTCATTCAATTAAGTGTGATTTTTTCCTCAAGAATATGCAGATCTTCCTAAGTGGATAATCAACAGATGTTTCTTTTTTGGTTGGGATGAGTCTCTAGAGGATAGCAGCTCAGTTAGTGTTTTAGTGAAACATTTCTCAGAGCTGCTTGCCAGATATAATCTCAGAGGTAAACCTGAACACACTGAGACTAACAACTGTAGTGTTTTAGAGAAGCATAACCCCCCATCACACCGCACAACATGGTGGTGGTGCTGGAGGTGGTGAGGATGGAGATGGTTAGAGGAGGGGCTGTGTTGCACATGGAGGTAATTGAGAGGATCTGACTCAAATTGAATTGCTAAGAGGAAGTTACGAATGAAGGAGAGGAGAGCCCTATTGTGCATCTTCACAGCTGATGGAAAGCATTTAGTTTTATCATAAAAGCTCTTATCAGCTTTTATTCAGGGATTCAGTCTGACATATTTTATTCAGAAAAATATTTGACTTCAACCAGGAATCACTTTTTTTCACAATTTATGTCAGACAAAATTAGAGCAGCATGAGTTGGTGTTATTGAGCTACTCTTGGGGAAACTCCTCGCTGGAGTAATTGGATGTAACAGCTTTTTCAAATTGGTCTTTAATAGAATAAAGTCAGAAAATAAAGAAATATATATACAGAGCACACTCAAAAAGAGTGGAACTAAGGCATTCAGTGTAATAATCAGCACAGACAGAGCAGAAAAGTCCGCTCATTAATGGATCTGCTGCTCTTGGTGTTTCTAGACGAGACATCTACACTACTTTTTGACTAGAAGCGATTTTTTTGTGCATATTGTAATAATTCAATTTTAACGATTTAACCATTTTACACATTGTACAAAATTCGAATTATTCAAATCAATTCAATATATTGTCAAGCCCTGGGTGGAACCCATGGAAAGGATTGCTGCATACAAGATTATAAAGTCTGCAATCTGCAGGCACAAAGGTCCTCTAAACAGCCAATTTTTCAAATATGGGTCTATATGAGTTCTCCATGTTGAAATTGGTGGTTGATGGTGGTGATGTTGTTTTAACAGCTGATAAATGTGTTGGCTGTATATATGTGTCGCTGTACATACTCTAGGTTTTATTCTATGCTGTCACCTGATTTACATTTTTTTATGAGGGTTTGTGTGGTGGTATTGTCTGAGTGTGGACCAAAGAATTACTGCAAGCCATCAATATCACGGGAGTAGGGGGTAATTATCGGATTTGCCGCTGGGTAGCGTATGCCTACAGCTTGGTGACACTAAAAAAAAAGGGAAAAGATTCACCACTGTGGAAGAAATCCAGGAAGAAACGCAGGAGGCTTTGGACACGGTGACAAAAGATGACTACAGGAAATGTTTCCAGGAATGGATGAAGGACAAGTGTTTCGCATCTCAAGGAGTGTACTTTTAAGGGGATTAGAAAGGTACTACTGAGATTTATAATGACAGTTTTTATTAAACAATTCCCCCCATATAGTTGCTGTCCTGTGAAATCATCTTTAAACATCAACTTTTTAAGTGCTAAGAAAAGCTTTCAACCTCGTGACAATGCATTTTTTCAGGAAATCCTACAGGGTTTGAAATGGTTTATTTATCTTACAAAGAAGAATTGTATTACCTTGCGATGCAGCTGGACTTATAAATGAATGAATCACGAGATCACGCAAGAATCCATCTTGTCAGGCTTCAAGTTATGCGCTTGTGTCCAAACCATAGACTATAAAAAAACATGGACGTAGTCATCATGATGTCACCCATTGGTTTGTAGACTGCTGTTTTGAAACCTCGAGTTTGGCGTTTTGACCGTCGCCATCTTGGATTGGACCATTGCCGTCTTTGATTTTTGGAGCCAGAAATGACCATATTTGGACGAGAGGGTGGAGCTGACCATAGCGCTAGCTTCTAACTTGGTTAGCACCGGTTAGCATGGTGCATTTAGAGTCTATGGTTATCTGTGATAATGCTAATGCTAATGCTAATTTTCCCTAGCAAAAAACAGGCTTAAAATTGTTCAAACAAAATATACTCACTGGAAAAACTAACTCCTTAGAGGGTCTTTTAGTACAACCAAGCACTGAACAAGACTTTTTTAGGTGACCAAAATGTTACAATTAATTTTCATGAACTGAAAACACAAACTGTGAAATAGCGGCAGCTACACCTATACTCTTTGAATCTGGGGTTACGCCATGGTTACCTTACATAATCAACGTTGTCGCCGTGGTAGCGACTTCAGTCACAAGGTAGCCAAGCCCTAAAGCATACCCTGCTTTATCGTGTATTTTATTTTAAATGGGACCATATCTTACAAAATTAACATCATGTTGTATTGAAAACAACTTGAAACGAGCGATTGAGACCATATATATATAACTCATTATGAAAATGTTTACTGAGGTAATAAATCAAGTGAGAAGTAAAGTAATTTTCTCGTAGACTTCCATAGAATCGGACTTCTTTTTGCAACCAGTGGAGTCGTCCCCTGCTGGCCATTAGAAAGAATGCAGGTTTAAGGCACTTCCACATTGGCTTCATTTTTCAGACCAGCCACCACCACCAGTGGTTCGGACCAATCATCGTCCTATGAGGATTCTCTTGTGATCTCGCGAATCCAGCTGCCTCACAAGGTAAGACAGTTTCCAAGGACAACTTCTTTCTTACACAGAACCATCTGGCGCATCAGGTTAAGAATTGTATTAATCCATAAAGGAAGGCTTAATCCTTCCCAGTTGATCTGAAAATTTCAAAATCACTAAATTTGGAGGTACACAGTGAAATACATTTATTATATGTTTTGTATTTTAATGTTCAAGCCTGTGTGTGTTCTGTTTCACCTGCCTGAAAGACAAATTTCCCCTTGAGGATAATAAAGTTAACGTTTAGTTGAAAGAGAAAAATCTCCCTTAGAACCTGTTCAGCATTAAAGAGAGATAATATTTAAGAAGTACGTGAAAACAGCATCGATTCACTCAACACTTCACTCATGTCTTAGTTATCGAATTCAACCCAGAAGATGAAAAAAAACAATATTTAGCTAGCGCATTTGAAAAAGCATCAGTCAGTTCATCATCATCATCAGTCAGTTCACGAAGCATAAATGAAAGATGTTTGCTTTTCATCTAGCACAAGCGACCGTTTGCACTCCTGTGCAAATTCAGCCGTGTAACTCTACTCAAAATATGAATAATTCTGAATGTTGAATAATTACGAAAATATGGACATCATAGGAGTTCCTTCAAAGGGAAGCCTAAAACTCAAAGGGGCTCTTCTGTCTTTATATCCCACACGTCAAAGTGTCTCATGAGTGAGATTTGACAGCAAAGCCTCACCTCTTAATCCACAGCCGTGGTTAGTATCTTTGAAGTGCACGTCTTTCTCCGCACATCACATGCTCATCAAGGAGCAGCATTCCCCTGTGAAACACCAGAGCAGGGTCAGGCATGTTCGCTCCCATCTATATGAAGCACAGGGGCCGCTTGGGTAAAATGTTAATACTGACCAAGTTTAATACGACACGGGAATAATGAAGAGGTGCTGAAGGTTATTCTGTGTGTCTGCAGCCGGCTCAAGCCCTGACCGAAAACTGACTCCATGAAGTGACATAATCCTCAAGTTTCAGATGAACTGCAGAAACAGTGGTGAGCAGAGTCAGAATAAATGCCAGAAGACAAACAGCAGCTGGTTTCATGCACAGATGGTGGATATTTCACTTCAGAATAATAATATAAAGGCTATATAATGAATGAATGAATGAATAAATAAACCTCATTACATCTCATTAGTCTGTTCCTCCAACTTTCCAGCTGTTTCTCAGTCAACTTTTACTTTGGAGGCTTAGGTCCTTTGACGTGTGCAGTAAAATGCTGCATGTTTTATCAGTCGGTGGTGGCAAGTGTCCTCTTTTATGCTGCGGTTTGCTGAGGAGGCAGCATGACAGACACTAGGCAACTGGATAAGCTGGTGAAAAAGGCTGGCTCAGCGCTTGGCAGGAGGTTGGACTCACTGGGGACTGTGGTGGAAAGATGCACACGGAGTAAGATGCAGGCCATCCTGGACAATGTCAGTCATTCCCTTCACAACACCCTGGCAGGCCAGAGAAGCAGCTGCAGCAAACAGCTCATCTAGCTGCGCTGAACAGTTCTGGAAATCTTTTCTCCCCACAGCCATCAGGCTTTCCAACACCCCAGCCAATGGCAGGGGCTCATGAGCTGGGCTGTTGGTTGCCTCTCTCTCTCTCTCCATACCCACCACCCTCACCCACTGGAGTCTGTGCCATAATCCTTCAAGGAATCTGTGGTACTTTTTATTGGCACCTTTTATTCGTATAATTATTCATTTATATGACTTTTCACTTTTAAGTAATTTTGTTTTTAACCCTGCGTATGCTGCATTTTGTTCTATTGTATATTGTCTCTAATCTATATTTATATGCTAATATAGATTTTGTGAACTACTGGACACCTGAATTTCTCCAAGGGGGATGAATAAAGTGTCTGTCTGTCTGTCTGTCTGTCTTATCTTTTCTTCCATTTTACCTGCCTCGGTGCGGCCCTTCTGTGATTAAGAACAAATGCTATTTGACTGTTAAGTGCTTAAAAAGGGCTGTAAATCCTTAGTAAATAAGCGTCTACAGCCACAGTGGCGCTTTGAGCTAAATGCTCACATTAGCATGGTAAAACTTGCTAATTAGCGCTAAACACAAAGTACAGCTGAGGCTGAAGGGAATGTTGTTAGTTTTACAGTTACTAATTGCAGGTTATGAAATGTAAGGTGGCTTGTCACAGGTATTTCCATACACAGTATGTACATTATTATGTGGACTTCAGAGCTTGATATACTGTGAGTGACCAGAAAAATAGGATCCCTTTTATATTGCGATCCCATCCAATACAGTAATGAATGTTCCTGTAATAAATACTGTCTTTGTAAAAACTTCTTAGTAGTTGTCGACATTTTGTTGGATGCAACTTGTAGTTTGTGGTAATGTTGTACTTGATTGCACAAAGTGTTTTCTAATATGTTGCCAATAATGTGTTGGACAAAATATTAGAAACAACTTTCAGTATATTGCATTTCCAAACAAACAACACCATAAAGTACAACTGAAAATGACCACAGAATTAAGTCAACACACAAAACAACAAAATCTGCAGTCTCAACAAAAACACTTTACATTATGTCTCGGCAGGGCTCTTGTTTTGAATTGGATAACATCTTAGAGTGGGTGTAAAACATCTGCACCATGCAGCAGAGACGTTGTAGACAACACAGTCGACTAGGTGGTTCATTACTTTTGGGAAAAAATCCATCTGTTCTCAAGCCACCTGCCTGTGGAACAAATAACAGCTAATTTATCTGTTCGTCCAGGCTTTTTCTAGGAATAGTGACAATGTTTTATTACAGACGGCAATATGCTGTTTCCACGCTTGGCTCATAAACCTTTAGTAAAGTTTAAATGTGGTCAGTGACTCCGAGAGCACATGAAATGATTTCACCTGGAAAAGGTCACACAGTGAGAACGGAAAGGGAGAACAAGTGATGGGAGGGCCAAATATAAATGTGATTTATTGTGCATTTGGACTTGAACCTTTAGGTTGTACAACAGAGAGCTACTAACTGCGGCCCCTAACAATAATTTACTACACAATCTGACGTAATGCACCCTGCATTTTATGATGCATTATCACACAAAGAGTATTATTTTTGATCTGTAACAGAAAGTAAAAGAAGAAGCAGGATGAGTTGGCAATTTATAACACCCTCACACTGTATAAGAAATTGTGAAACAAATCATGTATAAACATGTTTCCTCTGGCCCGTAACAAACTCTCCTCTCTGCTCCACTCATGCATGGTCCAAGAGAATAAGCTGCACTTTTAATAGCATAGTAAATTGGTGTTGTCAAATGTTGTTAAAAATGCTAATTCAGCATTAACGGGGTGTGTCTTCCATCTTTGTAAAGTGGCTCTCTTTCATCATTATGCACACGCAGTAAATAGCTCTTTGTGTAACAGAAATCGATCGAGATCTTAAAAGAGTCACAAGGTTAATGTGGAGAACGCATCGCGTAAAACATTTATTCTTCTGGTGAGCTGGGGGCGAAGTCCCAACATGATGATATCAATATCAACCTCCACCACCTCTTTAATATTCAAACCGTGTTTTTATGTAGACACCGATTTCATGGCAAAGTATTGAATTACTTGATCACTCTTGTGTCTATAAACAACAAACTTATTTATTACAGTCATCAGTGCTATTTTCTAAATTACTAAACTGAAATTACACTGACCCAGTAATTTAATTAAAATAATTTATTATTCTCCTCCTGTAAACACCCATCTCTCTGAATACAGACAGGTTTTTATTCGGTCTTAATCTACATTCTATGTTTAGAGCTCTGTAGCGTTGCAGAATATTTGTCTTCGCTCTTTCTCATGTTGCAAATCAGCCGATCACTTCCAAACGATTTTGTGTCCATTGATCTGGTGAGAGAGGACCACATTAACATAATCAATTATGCCATGTTCATTCATTATCTTAGGTTGGCTTTCATCCTTCAATATGACTGAAAAATTGTGACACCATCAAATAATCACCTGTGAAGTTTGCTTTTTTTTTTTTTTGATGAATCTTGTGACAGAAATATGTCGTTCTCAGATCAGAGAGTGTTTGTGCAAAATTATCTTGACTACTGTCAGAATAAATAAAAATATTTCAGTGCACTGCTGTGTCATGATGCCTGGAGTCTCGTAAAAAAGGAAAAACTGGAATATACTTCTGTGATGCTGCAGAGCACTTTCATGTAGCCGCGCCCTCTACACCAACAAATTCAACACCACCGCAGATCTGTCTGTTGTAGTAAAAGACTTCATAACTCAGATGTGCTCAGCAGGTCCACGTATTCTGCTTTATGCTGCTGACTCGATTCCTACAAGCTACAAGTCTGGCAGAGACATCAACCGTTTCACTTAACTTCAAGTTACACAGTATATTTACCATAAAGAACGTCTACACCGGACAAACATGATTACGTTCAATGCCAACATTTTTTATGCTCAATGCCAATGTTTTTAAAATGCTTTCTCTACATATACTGTATATAAAGTAGCACTAAAGAAAAAAGGAAAAAACTATATATAAGAATATTCCATTACACATACAAATAGTATATATCTATACCCACAAGTTTTTACAGTATGTGCTAAATAAATGTAATATGCAAGTTATTGTACAAAAAAAGAAAAACTTATGGTAGTAGTGGGAGTGTGGGTAGTGCAAAGGTATTTAATGTGCATGAGCTTGAATGTAAAATCAGTAAACTGTACTGAGCTCATGTTAATCCACTTGTGGTCCCTCACTGCTGTTCAGAAGACATTTGCGACATAATATCGTGCGCAGACAAATGTTTTCTATCAACTGGGAACTTATAGAAGCTCCTCTCAGCTGCAGCAGCGTGTCAAAACAAATCACTATCCACCGTAGTCGATGCATGTGTTACAGCCAGTCAGTATGCACGTCATTGTCACCTGTATCGTTGGGCTTCTTGGGATCTGTATTCACATGTCCAAGTTCTGCTTATTCTCTGACTCATGAGACTGAAAGGTGTCTGCATGTTGTATTGAGGGCTTTTTTCTTTCCAGCACTTCTGGATTCACTTTGAGTTGTGACTTAATTTTATTCTCTTGGATGTTTTCTGTGGCGCGCCGTTCCTCACTCAAAACATCAAGCATTTTGATTTGCTCGGGATTCAATCATGTTGATGTGTGTCTTTACACGTATAAATTTTATGAGACACAACCCATCAAAGGAGATTGTGGGGGACATCAGGCCACAATAAATCTACAGCATCACTCACCAGCTGATGGAAATGTGCCAGCATGGGTGTGTGACAGCAGGTTTGTGTCTGATCGAGTACGCGTCTCATCTGCCAGCACAGATGTTGCATGTCTTTCCGTGCAAAAATTACATGAATCCTATTTTAAACTGTGACAAATTTTGGAGAATATAGGCAAAGAAAATCAATAAAAAAAGACAGAACATAAATTTGGACTTTTGCTGCAGCTAATGAAGTGCTAAAGCATAACTATGATTACATTGGCTTTGAGTCACTTTCATTACTCTAAGTGTGCAAAGTGAAAGATGACAAATATGTTCTTTTTATTTTAGCTCAAGAAAAGCTGTGTCACTGTTTCAATTGTTTTTTATTGTTAGAGCTGCAGCAGGGAGGATTTATTGATTCACATTTATTTGGAAAGGTTTGTGTAATCACTGGTCAAAGACCAGCAGGATAAAATGTCTGAACCTCAGAAACAGCAGGTAGACCTGATCCTCTTCTCACCTAAAAGTGAAACGTGTGGAAACTCATTCGACCAAACAAGTCTGAGGCAGAGGGTGTCACTGTTAGCCAGTTAGCAGAGCCATGAAGAGTGTCATTTGAAGTGTTGGTTTGACTTTAAAGCTGATGCTCATTTTGGAAGGAAGTGATGAAATCTTTAAAGTGGAAACATCAGGAAACTATAATCATACACTTTGCTAATATACAGTATAGTTTAATTTGATTTAATCACATAGCATATTGTCTGTTGCTATGCCTTGTGCTAATATTGGAAAATGTCCTGAACACTGTAGATCACTGTTGTCAGTAGAAAAAGTGAAGCACTGAAATGTCAAAGCGAGCATGTACTTAGATCTGCCCTTTTCACTTTGAGGCCTTAAATCCAAATGTTGAATTCTGAAAATTTAATAAATAACTTTTTAAAGTCATCTGAGGCAGACAAATCAATCAGTAACCCTTCTGTGTACTGATGATCTGCCTCAGTGGACATGCAGGACAGACTGACGCAGGCTTCAAGATGAGCTATTTAATGTCCAGAAAGTCACAGCCAGTCAAAATACCATGTGACATATAGGGATGTTGCAGATGGGTGATAAATGAATGTTAGTAAGGTGTTTACAGCCTCAGTGTGCCTTGGCATAGATTTTACGAGTCTCTGAACTTCCACTGGTGGGATCAACACCACTTTTTAAAAAGATATTCCCTAATTTGGTGTTTTGATGATTGTGGCTGAGAGCTGTCTAACACATCTGTCCAAAATCTCCCACAGGCGCCATATGATTCATATCATTTTCATACTCAACAACCAATTCCTTGTGATTGGAAGCATTTTTTTTTTTGTCCAAGCATTTACTGAAGTTTTTTTCCTTTTTTCACCCGACTTTACCTTCAGAGCAAGTTTAAAAGTTTTTTCTTTTTCATTTTATTTCTAAAATCAGACCAAAAGTACTGTTTAACAACACATTTTTCATTTAATACTGAGGTTTAATCTCAGGCTTGATACTAAGTAATAACTGTTAAAGAGGGCAGAGGGAGAGAAGGAGAAGCTGCAGATGAAGAGAGAGACTAAGAATATACTGTATATACTGTATATATACTGTTTATTTCAGACTATTCAACCTCCAAGTACTTGCTATTGTGGTAACTATGGTAACCGCCTGAGCTGTGTTAAAAATCTCTGCCAAGTTGCAGCTGTTGAAGGGACCATTTTTCAGTTTTGTTGTCTTGACGGCTGAGAGATAGTGGGAGAGTTGAATTTCCCCGTAGACTTAGTGTGTATGTACCTTTATGGATGATCTGTCTATGTAGATCTGCACTGTCATTGTTAATATGAAAACACACCATATTAATGCATTCATTTTTTATTGTTATATACTTACTGACTGACTTATATCCCAGCTTTACATATGGTTAGTATGTAATGTTATAATTACTTAAATATACAATATATAAACTGTTATCTACACAGTGTTTTTTTAAGAAACTGAGAAACTGTATAAAACAATGATAGTAACTGTTTAAGTCAAAAATGTGTTTTTCTTGTTCCTTCAGTTGGATGTTTGAGCTTCACTGTGCAAAATGACCTATGTGCAGAGTTTGACACTAGACTGAATCTGCAGAAGAAAGGAAGTTTATCTGTGTTCACTGAAAATCTGAGTTTAAGGAAAAATATAACTCTTGTAAAATGTTTATTTCTTCTGTTCCTCATTGATATTCAATAAAGAAAAACACAACCAATACTCACACAGTTGAGTATTGTTACATTGTGATGTTTGCTGCACCACAAATTCAATTATTTTGTAATCAAGGGGTTTAATTTACCTTTTTGGTGTACATACAATGACTCAACCTGCCCGAGTTTAACTGCTCTAATCATCTATCACAGATTTTAAGTTTTTCATTATGCAGATGTAGAAAGCAGCAGGGACAGTCATAAATGGCACAACAGCTTTTCATCCACATCCTGATGCTGTGATTGGCTCCGAAAGAAAGATGGCCATCAATGTGCTTGAGTCACAAAAACTATTTTTGCCTCAAACACATCCTCCTCCAAACGTCAAGGCCTCTGGGTTTTTGTCACTGCTTGGAAATGGTACAAATTGCTTTTTTTTTGTTTGTTTTTCATCATGTACGCATAGTAGTGTCCGAGGATTTGGCTCCTGTGACCCCGGCAAAGAGTTTGTGCATTACAGCTCAGCATCAAGGTCCTTTCCCTCATCACAATATCATCACGTAAGGAGTGAATGTGTCTCAGCAATGCAATGAAAAATAGAAGGAGCATGAAATTAGTCTAACGTCACATGAGTTTGTCTAAATAAAATCAACCCTCCAGAACCCAAGTATATTAAATTTACAATATAAAACTGACAAAAACAGAAGAAGCTGGAACAAGAAGATTAAATTTCTGCTTTAGAAAGGACCGATATATGTGTTTGAGGAGTCAGAATGTTTATAGATGCAAGTAAAAATGATTTTGATTGACTGTTTCCCCAGATGGCAAAAAAATCTCCAGGATCAGCAGTTTCAGATGTCCTGTGAGACAAGCTCAGCATGTTTTTGATGCCTGTGGGTGTACAACATAATGTACATGTAGTAAAACCTTATCATCATCTCATTCTTTTCTCTGCAGCTGTTATTTCCTGTCCTCTCATTCTTCAGTTAAACACATTTAATATAAATTCAAAAGAATACTTTCATATATTATCAGAATAGCAGTATTTTTACACTTTACACTTACATTTTTACAGTTTTTAAACTGTTGTTAGTTCCTGACAGTTCTAGTGATCAAAGAATGATCAAATAGACATCTTTTCACAGCAGACCTTTTGACGATGTTGTTAGCCTTTGTGGCAAGATGGCTGCTGAGAACAGGGCTTGGTAGACTCCACACCTCTTTCATTTTACTCTTTACACCACCGTCAGTGGTTTTAACCTGAATTTAATCAATCGCATTGTAGTGTAAATGTGGTTGCATTCCTCTATACATGAATAATAAATAATCTAAGCCAGTAATTGGGTGTTAATTGCCTTGCTCAAAGATGGAATCTATCACATGCAGTCATCACAAATAAAGAGATATATTAAATATGGATTATAAGTGCAAATGTCATATTATATTGGTTGTATTTACTGCACTTCTGAACTACATGAGTGACACAACACCGGCCTGTATTTTTATCATTTCATGACGCACTTCATATCTTAGTTTGTCTTATTATAAACAAAACTTTATGCAGAGCTAAATTGAGCTAAAGTGTCATCAACAGTTTTAAACAGTCACCCATGTGTGCAAACTGTCCCTTCTTTTAAAAATACTTAGAGCTGTCATTTTTTCAACAAAACATTCATCATTATGTTTGTGTTAGTGGCCTCAGTATCCAGTAATATGCTGCTTTGTTGGCTGAGTCACGCCACTTTGAGCAACTGAGGGTCAGACTCATCAGTGAGGACTGAGGGGTTGGGAGGCGGAGCGCGGCCTGTGACTTTTACTGTATGTGATCCGGGTGGGATGTTTTTGCTCCTACAGGATGAAGAATTTCGAACCGCAAAGACAAGGACTTCTGGGAAACAAATGAAACATCGTATTGAGACTGATCCAGACTGTGGGGGCAGCAGGAAGAGGCTGCTCTGTCTTTTCTATCAACAGCACAGCACACCTCAGAGTGTGAATAATTGATACGATTCCTCTCCTCGACACAGTCAGGAGCAGGGAAAATATACCCTCTAACTCAACCTGCCGAGGCATCCATCTCCTCCATGTTAACACTGACGACTCATTTCCTTACAAAGAGTTAACTTTATTATACTCCCTAATCTGACGGACTCCTCTCAGATCATGTACTCTCTGAGGAGGCAGCGTATGGCATATGGCATATTGATAACTCCTTAAAAAAATGCATAAATCCAATATATTCAACAGACGGAGGGTAATAATGAGAAACAAGAGGCAATTTTCTGCTTGATCTATTTCCATGTATGTATGCAGAGAACAGGGTGTCATGCTGTGCTGGTGCAGATTTTAGCCCCAAGTAAAAGAAACATGCAAATGTATTGACCTTTGCTTGACACAGTGAGAGTTGCAGAAGCCTCCACAACATTCATGGCTACAGTGCACCTTCACATGAGTGCTCAAATGTAAAAAACATAGAGCTTACCAACACTGGCTACTTAAATAGACACAAAACCTGTGCAATGCTCATGTCTCTTGTCATATTTTGTCAACATAAATATGCATTATCCTTTATGACGTTTAGAACATCAGCATGCAGGACAATATACAGTACCAGTCAAATGTATATTGCCCTGCATGCTGTTGCAAAATCGCTTTCTTCTTTTGTGTGTGGTGATTTCTTACTTCTGTGTTATTTCTACATTACTTTTGCCAGAGATAATATAGTTTGTCCAGTACTATGGTGAATGTGTATGATGTCTTAAAGAATAAGGCTGGCGATTCTTTCTCGAGTCAATTTTTGTTTGGTTCATTTGGCCGTCTTATTCAATCAACTGCTTCTGTATGTTTGAAGTTTAAGGGCTGGCGATTCTTTCATATTTTTCTTATTGTCAAACAAATCTCAGAGCCAATGTGCAGAGCCAAACCGGCAATGAATCAATCCTACTTACAAGTATTGTGTGTGTATCCAAAGCCTAATTTATCTTATTCCTCTGTGCCGTAGACCTATGTTGTTGTCCAAAAGTCACACTAGGTGACATGTTCCTTCACCCTGAAGACAACGCGGCTCCATTTAGAGCTTCACTAGTTTGTTGTGCTGCATATCACAACTTCTTGACTTTGTACTGAAGTTCACAATGTAGCACAAAGTCAAGAGGTTGTGATATGTAGCACAATCAGCTAGCGAGTCTACTCTCATAGACTGTATAAAAATAATGTAGCTGTGACGTCAGCCATTGGTTTGTGGACTCATGTTTTGAAGCCTCGAGTTTTGCATTTTGACCGTCTCCCTCTTGGATTTTTGGAGCCAGAAGTGATAAGAAGTTACCATATTTGGACGAGAGGGTGTAGCTGAAGCTAACGCTAGCTGCTAGCTTGGTAAGCACGATGCATTTACAGTCTATGGTTAACTGTGATAATGCTAATGCTAATGCTAATTTTCGCTAGCAAAAGACAGGCTTAAAATTGTTAAAACAAAATGTACTTACCAGAAAAACTGAACAGCTGATTCCTTAGAGGGTCTTTTAGTACAACCAAACGCTGAACAAGACTTTTTAGGTGACCAAAATGTTACAATTAACTTTCATGAACTGAAAACACACTAAAATAGCGACGGCTACAAGTACATCTATACTCTGTGAATCTTGGATTACGCCATGTTTACGTTACCTAACCAAGGTTGTCGCCGTGGTAGCGACTTGTCAATCACAACGTAGCCACGCCCTAAAGCATACCCTGCTTTATCGTCAAATTTAAATTAAATGGGACCATAATTTACAAATTTAACATTATGCTGTATTGAAGAAGACTTGAAACTAGCGACTGAGACCATCCATTAGACCAAATCCATTAGCAAAGTGTTTACTAAAGTAATAAATCAAGTGAGAAGTAGGGTCATTTTCTTACAGACTTCCATACAAACGGACTTTTTTTGGAGCCAGTGGAGTCGCCCCCTGCTGGCCATTAGAGAGAATGCAGGATTAAGGCACTTCTGCATTGGCTTCACTTTTCAGACCTGGAGCTACCCGCTTGGTTACTCTCCTAGTTGTTGTTTTTTTTACTGTACTGTCTTTCATAGTGCTAACTGTGCTACAGCATGTATATAACATCCCTTCATTGTCATACATAGGTCTAAGGAGACTGTGTATGCTGTATATACTCTACATGCACATAAACCCACCTCTGTAAAGAGAGTAACATATTATCCATACAATATTTATTCAATCATTTTTTGCACTACTTACACTCTTGCTTGTTGTCTAGCTCTTGCCTGTATAAAATAGCTATATGTTTAAGTTTGCTTATATTTGTTTAGTTTGTTATCTTTGTTTAGATGTTGTATTTGTGTGATGTAATTTGTTTTCTCTGTGTGTAAGTGCATTGCGAGCTACTGAGATCCAGAGACAAAGTCCTTGTTGTCATACTCGGCCACTAATGTTGAGTCTAATAGTAACTAAGCATGACTTGCAAAAGGTCATTTTTAAGGCTTTAAGGCCAAAAATGTTTGAATTCTGCTTAATATGAATAGATTGGTGAAAAATTAAATGGTGCATATATAAACAAAATGGGATTGTCTTTGTAGATCTCTCTCCTGCCGGCGTCATTTGTAACCTTTAAAAAAAAACTGATTTGTGCCTTTTGATGGGTACATTTGATTATACTTTCTGCCATGCAGGTACTAAATGGTTTTTCCCTTCCTGCCTTAACATCATTATATTTAATAGCAGGGCTTAGCAGTGTTTCAACAGACAGATCCTCAGAAAGAGGTGAGTCATTCACTGGCCAAACTTTACACAACACTAAAAGGATAATTTTTCTATTTAAGAGTAATATGTTGACATGATGGCAATCGCCAGTCCATGCTCACTTCCCTAGAAATTTCTTTAGAACTTTTTATTTCTTTTTTAAACATCAGGTGTGAGTTATTGACTGCTATGTTCCGTGATGTTTTGAATCCAACCATGTTGGCGTCTTTTTAATTATCTGTGTTTAAATCTGTGTTTACAGTGTCTCCATGTGAGAGATGACAGGGCTGACATTCTGGGCTGCAGGACCATTCACAACAGGCGGCGGACACACTATAAAAATGAACATCAATGTGGACATACATTACGACTAAGCTATATAACACGACACTGTACATGAGCTGTAATACTCTGAAGGTCAGCTGCACTCGAGTCATTTTTTGTTTGGTTCATTTGGCTGTCTGCTTCAATCAACTGCTTCTGTATGTTTTAAGTTTAAGGGCTAGCACATTAATTAAATTCAAATTAAAGGACAATATGTCCCATTCAACATTATTTGGCTTTTGTGACGAGGACACACAAAAAGAGATTATGACTGCAGGTATTCTTCACTGTAACTCTTGAATGGTCTTAGACACAGATGGGGCTTTAATCAACCACAAAACAGTTTTATGTACCCGCATGTTTACCCGCAGTAATTTACATGGACAATAAAACGCACAGTACACACAGGTGTCATACTGTTGCCTCTCAGTCTCAGGTCTCTCCTCCCTAAAACAAACAGGTTAATGTGAAAGAGAGTTAATGGGTTCAGGGATCACTTATCATCACATCAGGCAAAAACGTCAACTATCCACGCTTGATCAGATTCAGATTTACTTCACCAAACCAACAGTTCCCGGAATATAGATGATTTAATGTTGCCGTTGGGCATGTGGTGTAGAGTTTGAGTTTGTTTACATGTAGCAATCGTTTCAACAGCATTTAAGTGACTATATTTCAGTGTCAACAACACAATAAAATATAGTAACTGCAATGCTGTTGGAATAACATTATATATGTGAAGAAAAGGGTTAAAAAAAAACTACTTTTCAACACAATTTAGTCAAAATAGAGATCTAGATGTCTTTTGACCAACAACTGACCAATCAGTGCTTACTGAGCTATGCAGCACAATGAAAGTACAAAAGTTCAAAGTAACAATATTTGTTTTTTTAATATCAGAAAATGCACACAGCAATTTGACCTCCAAGCTCCAGACTTCTTATCTACAGATTTGCTTATATGAGTGTCATCTCTGACGTCAGATGAGATGGAGTGCAGAAATGTGTTTTTTTTTTTCAAACAATGATGCAACATCTTGAAACACGCATTGGAAGTCACAACAGCCACTTTATGTTTATACTGAAGACTTTTGCTGCTTATTTCGTTGTTTGGACTGTTGAAAGTGCACATCATTTGGCAGTGAATGTAATATCATAATCTATCTATTAAACAAATGCCAAAACCCTACGTGGCCACAACATGACTCCTCATGCTTCCTCACAGTTATGTCATCAGAGTGACTTTTTATCCATATTTGAGACCGATGGAGACGTGTTCTCCAAAAAAGGCTCTGGCTGAGTGAAGGAAGCTGACAACACCGAAAAACCTGCGCTGAGTGATGATATTTCCCAATTACACACAAACTCAGTGACAAGATACGACAGCGGGAGTCAAGTCTGGGAGTGTTACGAGCTGAATCTCAAACATCTCAGTAACAGCTCCTCCGAATCTTGTTTCCATTTTGACCACTTATTCCCCCAATCTACTAACTGGACATGTCAGGGTTCATAAAGTCCTGTGAGGCAGCATGGTGGTGCAAAATTAAGACATCAGGCTGAACTTGCAAATTCAAACAGCTTTGGCGGAGCTTTGAGGGATTGTGAGGCCAACACAAAATCTGGATGGCTGATGAAGAAGCTCCTCAGAGGTGTAAAATCCATTACATGCCCGAGGTAACAGGAAATTAAAGTTGTACTCAACCAAAACCTTAAAGATGATAATTGGTCTTCCACAGAGAATTGATATCTTCAGTCTCCATGTGGAAATGTTATTGATGGTTTGGTCGTTAGGACGGTAACTAGCTCATTTGACCCATCAGCTGAAACCCCAGCGTGCAGCTCACCACTATCCAGGCTAAATTGAATGTGGCGTATTGACTCGCCACGGTTACGGATGCTGACTCACAATTACTCTGCTTGTGTTTGTACAAGAGGACGGTTGGGAGGAAGTGAGAGACGCACAGACGTATACTGCAAACTGATTTTAATGGATTTGTCTGTTGCCTAAATGACATTAATCATGAGTGCTCCGTCCCAAAAGAAGTGTATACTTGAGCAGTGATGTGACACATGACTAAAAGGGGGAAACAGAAGAAGGGAGTGCCTGAGTAAAACCTCTCCTCTGCACAAATAAAATCATGAGAGTCCTGACCTTTTTGTCATCAACCCAAAAGCTTAGACTTGAGTTCAAGAACACACATCGAGCTTTTCATCAGACACATTTTTAGAGAAACATTCCTTTAACAGCCTTTAGTTGTTACTATAAAAACAAACATCATCAATGCTGGGAAACTGTACTCCAAATAAGGCAAGAGCATGTGTGTAACAAACACTCTTTTATTCTTGGCAAATATCCTGATTAGTCTCAAGCGTGAGGAATCGGATTCCTCTCCTTTTCTTAACAAAGCATAGACATAATTCTAGTCAAACAAAACTTGTGCTTCTGCATTGAATTACACATATTTCTATTCATAATTGTTGAATGTGAGGATTATTTGTTCTTTATAGTATGAAGATATTCATCTGATGCTTCAGGAAAGTCCATAAAATCTGTAAGCAGATGGTGACAGGAAACACGGAGAAAATATTTCTGACTTTTGGACAGTAGGTGGCGGCATGATCTCTGTCTGGTTAGTCTGTATTCTAATAATAATGTATTCTCATTAATACATAGATACAGTACATGTTGTACAGAGCAAAATATGCCAGTAAGAATTAGGAAATAAGGCAAGTACACTACAGCAGCAGATGTACTGAGGACATAATAGTGACAAAAAAACTTGTCGTTCGGAAGGCAGGTTCTGTGCATCAAACGAGGATAGAGCCTGAAGTACACGGTTGTTGTCACTAGATTATATGGAAAATATTGTGTTTGGTGTTTTATTCTGCAGAACTTCATTTAGTATCAGTCTAGACAGAAGAGGACTTTGTATCATGTTGCTCCATTAAAGCCCTCCTAACAAAACACAAACAAACATAAGAACAAAGCAAAACCTGCATACGATAAATAAGATTACAACTGATGTCCTAGTAAAATATGCATCAATAAGATTCTCAAGTAAAAATCGTGTTAATTATTCACAGATAGCATTATTTGTATTTTTTAAGAACAAGTTGTTCCCTGATAGGTGAATCTATGCTGTTCGTGCGTTGAACTGAGGTGCCGTATGTTGATCTGCGATGATTTCAAGTACCTCCGGTCTTCATTCTGACTTCGACTGATTCAACCTCAGCCTCAAGGATGCCCTGAAGACATTTCACTTCTTCTTTGGATGCTATTAAAAGACAACAGGCAAAAGAAAATTGACTAAATGAAATCAATACTCAGTACAATTCACATCCAGGGAGCAACCGACAGTTAATAACATGCTACAATTTGAAAGGACACACAAAGAAAAAAAAAAAAAAAAGGAGCACTATCAATATCATTCTTTCTTTCTCTGCTTGATGAGCTGAGGCAGGATGCCAAAATGTCTGCCATAAAGGGGAGTCAAAAGCAGATTAACAGAGGATCCACCACAGAGAAAACCGGGTCAATAAAACACCGCAAGTGCAGCATTTTACAGCAACGATATTATAAAAATGGTACCCACCCATTGGGGAGTTCCACATGATTAACTAGCAGCCAAGTTTGTGATTCAAAACTAACCTCAGGATGAGGACACTTGACCGGAAATTAAATCGCCTTCCCCAGTCTAACCTGCCATCCCATCCAATTAAACGCTTCACCCATCAGAGGTGCCTTTTCCCGGGACTACAGACAGTCATTAGAGATATTTGTCTCCATTAAATTGCCATTTGCTACAGATGGGCAGCAGAGGATTTCAGAGACATTATCTGGATCATGAGGAGAGGAGGCGTAGGCCACCCTACAGGATACTGCTGCATGAGGTGGCAAACTGGGTTTTAGGAAATTGAAATTCCCTCCTGACAGTAATGCAGTAGGGGGGAACTAGTAGTGAATCATCCAAATCAGCACACTGGAACTCAGTTAAAACTGTTTTAAGTTGGGTCTTCAAAGGGCAAATAGGAGCTAAATGTGCTGTTGCATTCTGCGTTTGTTTCTCTTCTATTCCTCATAGTGCATTCATGCATAATATGAAATCTACAAGGAATCCTGATGATAAAACATTCAAACAAAGATTCAATCCAAATACCGTTTGATAACACCGCCAAGTGCAGGCAGAGCAGAGAGAAACGCAGAGATGTAATAAAACCTCATATGTCGACACCGGCCACCCGAGGAGAGAGAGATGTGATGAAAATGTGCCTGCCAGATCTGAGAAGCAATGGTGCACAACACTGCACCGAGGTGAGAAAAGACGAAACTTGGATGGATTCTGGGAACACTGAAGTACTTCTGATGAGTCATCTGTTGCTCTTATAGGCAGAAATACTTTAATTTTCTAGTTTTTCCACAGCAAAAACCCTAAGAAGAAGAATACGGCTAATAAATCAACTTTATGCATTTTTCACTGAAGACACGAGGCTGTGAGAGTGTATGTGTGAGTCTATAAATATGTTTCCAAACTTTAATAGGGCAACAGAAAAAAAAAAAAAGACTTTAGATGATTATATATAAACTGTGCAAGTGCAAATGGATGAATATCCCCAGTGAGCTGCTCAGAGAAGGACTTTAACCCAGACCGCAGCACAGATACAGAAACCTCTTTCCACCAAGCAATCACAGCGCATGATGGATCTGACCATGCAGCAGGGAGAGAGGGTTTATGGGATGGGTGGATGCGTCACAGCCCTCTACAAAGTGCACAGCATGAAACCACTGCATACCTAACTCAATCCTGGTCTGCAACCCTTCCTGGCCTGGCTCTCCCTAAATGTTCCCAAGACATTTCTCACTTCTTCTCCAGATGATTTGTCTTCACTATGACAGACGTGTCCAATTCTGTACTATACGGGTCAAATAAATAAATACAAATCCAATGATTTTCCATTTTGAAATTTTTTTACACTGCTTGGAAATGTGCCTTATGAAAGTAAATGAGCAGCAGTACTGTTGTTGTCAGATGTTACCTATTTGATCATCACTTCCAATTTTTCTAAAGATGTTTTTTTTATTAAAAACGTATCTTTTTTTTTTTTTATCTTTGACTCACGTGACATTGTGCACAGCATTGAGATTAGATATAACTTTGTACTTGTAAAAGTACACAGAGCCACGTGCGCATTTATTCTCTGATTAATCATTAGCCACATGTGTGGCTCAGGGTGTACTGTGGTGAGGCGAATTTATACTGTAGCTGTTTGAAAGCTGACTGCACTCTGACTGTCTTAGCATGACCACAAAACTAGATGCTGCAATCAGTCAGTCAATCAAGCAATGTGTATTCTGTCTATAGAGGATGAATGTCCAGCCGGGGGTTAGAAAACCTCATCTATGGGCATTTTCAAATTTCTAAAATACAGCAGAATGATTTGAAAAACAGTTAGCTGTGGTATAAAATTGAAAGGGATTCAGTGTATTCAAACAAAACCCCTGATGTTAACCTTTATTGAGCCAAATTATTTATTTATAGCTGCAGGGGAAGCTGAAAGGAGACTCCGAGTACACCTGGTAACCATCTACCTGACATTGGTTGTGATTTTGTTCTAAAAATCCTAAACAAGTGGTGCATTTTTCACTCCTCTGTTAAACCTGAATTACAGCTAACTGGCTGCTGTCACCAAGTCACACGCTGAACCCCTTCACAGCCTGACAAACGCTTATTGATTAGCAAAGCATTGATCAGAGAGCCTGACAATCTGATGCTATAAAAACAGCCACAAACAGAAGTACTGGGCAGCAACGTCCACTGCACTATTAAAATCCAAGGCTTTTAAGGTTATTTTTTATACAACAAAAGTAGGGAAACAAGTGCTCTTCCTGATAATTTCTGACTAATACGTATGCAGCAGATAAGCCTAACTTTCTCAAGCCATTAGGTTCCTTATTTGGGGACAAAAGGAGACATTTGTTGATTTTGGAGTTGATTTTGTCTGCTAACAAACCATATTGGTTTGAGGAATTTTCTAGCGATTCAGCGTTGTTTGTCTGATACTTACAGCAGCTGCCAGTGCTTGCTCCAGGTCTTCGATGATATCGGCCTCATCTTCCAGTCCCACAGAGAGTCGGATCAGTGTGTCACTGATTCCCAGGACACTCCTCTCCTTTTCTGGCACTGATGCATGAGTCATAATTGCCCTAAATTATAATAGAGGACAGTGTTGGTTACATATGAGCCTTATGCTGAAAAACAGTGTGATGTTTTAACAGAGATTAGAACAGAGGTACTATAATGGACATGAAGTGTCTCAGTTCGAATCAAGTTTGAGGTCGACTGAAAAGGATTTCTTCTTGATCTCTGCTGCCCTCTTGTGGTGCCATTTGTTGCATTACAGCGTAGGTTAGAGTAAATGAAAGTCAGTTTTAGTGCTGTTATAAAGACCAAACACTGTACTAAGATAGTTTATGTTTAATACTAATAATAAAATTCTTCAGGGATACTTACGGGTGTTCTGCTAAACTTTCGTAACCACCAAGGCTCTCAGCTATCGCAAACATCTGAAATAAGAAGACGACAGGAGACATTAGTATAGTGCAGTAAAGTACGTAAATAGTGTGTAAATATTGTCAAAATAGTAGAGAGAACTGAAATATTAAGTCACAATAAGAAGATAAACAACCAACTACAGAAACTACCCAGGCCAAGTTAACATTTTTTTCTTTCATTTTGTGGTTTGGATGATTTGCAAACATCCTAACAGCGAGCATATGGAGGCGTTTTACTGACAGCAAAATACAATCTGGTCTTTGTTAGGCACCATGAGCCAATTATCAATAATGAGGCATGATTGAATTAAATAAAAGCTGTTCAAAATCAACATGAAACTAAAATGACAAATTTGTTTAGGGACACAGTTGTAAAGGTGAACGACTTGAATGATTCTGGCAAACACTCAAAGGCATTTTTTGAGTGCAACTGTTTTATTTCAGTCATAAAATTTTAACAAAGGATTATTGCAACATTATAACCCTTGTCCTTGTCCCAGCACCTTGTCATTTCACCCCTGGTTCTCTACATCTATGAGATTAAAATGCCCTAAAGTGGGACTTGACTGATTTTCTAAAGCATTCTTGTAATCTGTGCTTTTTTTCCCCACCTGCCCTGTCAGTCTGAGAATCTGAACTAGTCATTTTATATTAACCCTTCTGATCACAAGACCGTCACACACTTACTAAACTCAAACTAGTTTAAATTTAAAAAAAAACTTTGCTGCCAAATTACTTTGAGGCTACTGAGGAAGGTGGTGGCGTGCTCGAGGTTCCCCTTAATGTAGAAGGTGATCATCCCTGGACATCCGGTGCATTGTCTCTTCATCACTTCATACTGAGGGTGAGAGGGCAGGCCTATGACAAGAGAGAAAACCAGAAGAAACTAGTCAGTCAAGTTGACAAATCCTATAATAACCACCTATAGTGAATTCAACAAAAGCAGGGACACATGGGAGGTGTGCAGGTTTGAGCACGCTTTTTTTAATTTGCTTTGCTTGCTTTGTTTTTTTTATTTATATGTTTAGACTTGAGTGCTTCTTTGAAAGTGTGTCAAAGTGCACATTCCAGGATACCAAGTTAATTCCAAGTTAAATGTAAGACTTTTTAAAGGTCCAGTGTGTAGGATTTAGTGGCATCTAGTGGTGACTGAACTGAACACCCCCCCCCCCCCTCCCTTCCAAGAGTGTAGGAGACCCTACAGTGGCCACGAAACTTGCAAAAAATGTGAAAGGCCCTCTCTAGAGCCAGTGTTTGGTTTGTTCTTTCTGGGCTACTGTAGAAACATGGTGGTGCAACATGACGGGCTCTGTGGAAGAGGACCCGCTCCCTCATGATATATACACACACATATATAAAGGGCTCATCAAAGGTAACAAAAACACAATGATTCTTATTTTCAGGTGATTATTCACTAATTAAAACATACTTATGAATATTATATTCCATTTCTAACCAAGTCTGTTCCACTAGATGCCACTAAATTCTACACACTGCTCCTTTAACACCCTTTTAATACCACACAGAATGAAATGTAATACCCATTTCAGAATAATAGTGGTCAAAGTATGAAAGTATGATGGAAAACCAGAAGGGATAATATGGTTTAGAATTAGTATAATCACATTTTTTCTGTACTTCTCAGCAGTATATAACAATAATTCCTGGTAATATAATTAGTCAATTAATGTGACCTGAACGCAGAAAATTGGTGGAAGAAAAGTTTTTGTTATAACCTTTATAAAGTTATAACCCAGGCTGATGTCTACAGCAGGCAAGGAAAAACTATTCAAGACTTTAATTTTAATGCCTTCTCAGGCTTTCTTTAAACTGAATTTAATGCTTTTTAAGACTTTTCAAGACCTGCAGATACCCTGTATTCACTGCAAACATGCTATGAGTAGTTTTCAAACTCTGGAGGATTTACAGCCATTCAAATAGATGCAGGTGTAGATGTAAGGTGTAGCTGCAGATGTAACTGGAAGCAACTATTAGACATAACCCCAAAATGCAAAGGTTAAAGAGTTTGGGAGATGGGTTAATGACATCTGAGAGCCCGTAGTTGTGAATGATTCGCAAACCTAAAATCAAGATGAAAGAAGAGAAGTCTGAACTGAATTATGCATTTCAAACCTTTTCTTCATGTGTTCTTTGTTAGTATGAATATTGGAGTATTGGATAATTAAAGTTACAAAACTGCATTTTTTCCCTTTTGACTCTCTCAAACATTTGCAGCGTGATACTTGTGATCAAACATCTGCTTATGAGCTCTGATTTGTAGTGGATGAAACAGTGAAAAATAATATAACTATTCTGAAATGGGTTTCCAATATATATCCAATATTGTATGTCTTTATGTACAAATAAGATCAGTAGGCCTCTCTTAGGCAATGTGAACTTAAATAACCCACAATAAGAACTGGGACAGTAGCAGCTTTGTTCTCAGAGCAGTTAATAATTTGTAACTGTTTTATAGCTTTAGCACTAGAGAGATAACAGGCATGCACTGACAGTATGCTTGTATGATAGGAGTAGTAAACAACAAATATGTATATCAGACGTGTCTCGTTTATATTGCCTGGGAAGATGACCCGTTCCACCCGGGGGTCAGCCTCCAGAAACTTGGCAGCAGCCATGGCATTCTTGAAGTGCCGCTCCATCCGCAGATGTAGCGTCTTCAGTCCACGGTTACACAGGAAGCAGTCGAAGGGAGACGGTACACCGCCCAGTGCTGAACCGAGGCAAGATCACATGAAAGGAACAAAAGAGGTTACAAAGCCTCCCAAAACCCCTGATCAGGCGAACAACAAACGCACGAACAAATACTTCATTCTGAAAAGGTTTTAAATTGGCACAGAACATTGGCCTCAGGAACATGTTTTGGTTGTTTAATGAGTGAATGTAGGTCAATTTGATTTAACCATAGTGTGGCAGAGCAAGACAGTAAGTGAATGTCTGGTCACACTTAAATTCTGTTGTGTAACTGGTTAAAAACACCTGTCTGATTTTAAAGTCAGTTATTTTTTCAGACTACTAGATCTAAAGATTACGTGGCTGACTTTTGGACCTTGATTTTTTACCTTTCTCTGATGCTGAGGGGGAAAAAAACAGGACAGATTGAAGAGCTGATGCAGAGATGAATATCTTTTTTTGACATCTCTTTTGCAAGTCCTCAAATTGTATTTGAAAAGCGGGAACTAGCAAATGTTTGTCTTTTTGGCTTCATAAAATCAGAACAAATCAATAATTAAATTGCTGCTGATTCATTCCCAGTCAATCGACCAATCAATTCAGCACTTGTGTACTTTATGACCATCAAGTCTATCAAGGTCACCATTCTGATCGAAACTTGGAATAATATATTAAGACTGATAAGTCCAATAAAACTCACCGAGTGAGAGTGCAAACTGATAAATGCAGTTTCGCTGACATGTTTTGTACCGAAAAACAAATTTGTTGTAAATCCTGCATCATCCAAGAGTTTGAACTTGTTCTCTCTACTCACCGTTCTGCAGAAATTTCAGTCGCTCGTACAGATCGTCCCTGTTTACTGAGACCAGACCCATAACCACATCACTGTGACCTGCCAATTAAATAAGGAATAAGAGAAAGTTTTATATCCAAATTACAAGTAATTCTTTTCATTTGTACAAAGAAATATTGGGGCCACTTGTGAAAAAAAATTAAGAAGTAATACCTTAAGAAAAAATCTTTATATTATGAGAATAAAGACGTAATATGTTGATAAAAATGTTGTTATACTTCAACAAAATTAAATGAACATTATGATTAAATTGGGTAGATTGGAACATGTGTGCACATATCAGCATTGTCTGACCATCCATATATACAGCTAGCATTTTTTCTTTTGCATAGATATTGAGGGTGATCGAGTCTAATCATCATCATGTCCTAAAACCTATGATACTGAGGTGCTTATTGGTGAAACCTGTGATCTCAGATCCACCTCATCCCCCGTTTCCTCACCTAATTTTTACCAACTGTGGCCCCAATACTCTGTTGCATCTTTGTAAACTGTGTGGCTTTGATTTAATCACATTTAAATGAAAATTTTATAATAATTTTTTTTTTTTATGCGAGTAAAATGGGAAAACAAATGTGCTTGTGTTCGCACAGAACCTACCGTTCATGTATTTGGTGGCTGAATACATACAGATGTCTGCTCCCAAGGCCAAGGGGCGCTAAGAGTGTGTGCAAGACAAACAATCAGTAACTTGTTTCCACATGAACTGGAATTTGTTTGCAGGTAACTATTAAACCGCTGTTTCACAATCAAAAGAGCACAAACTGCCTATCTGTCACTCTCACCTGGAAATAGGCAGACATGAAGGTGTTATCCACTACCACCACTATGTCTTTGTTGTGCTCGTGGACCAAATCAGCGCAGGCCTTGATGTCAACGACCTTCATCGTTGGGTTGGTGGGCGTCTCGATCCACACCAGCTACGCCAGGGAAAGAGAAGACATAGTTACAGTGTAGCAACAGGAGGGTGACACAGAAAGATGATGCAAAATGCAAAATGTCATTACAAAGTGCTGATTCATTGCAACATTACAGTCAGGCCAGACTAGAGGAAGGTACTTTAAGGATGTTTTTCTAACTGAATAAATCCAGAATACAAACACAACAGCTGTAGACAAAGAACAAAGAGCACTTTAAAATTGTAGTTTTTTGACTTACTTTGGTGTTGGCCTTCAGAGCGGCCTTAAGCAGCTCTGGTTTTGTACAATCGGCAAAAGACACCTCCAGACCCATTTCAGTGGCAATTCTTTGGAAGTAGCGGTTTGTGCCTTGCAATTAAGAAAGTGAAACTCAGTCAAAGATGATTTCAAAACTAACAGACAGCGTGCTTTCACTTCCAACCACCATTATGTTCGAGTCGGTTATTTTAAGTGCATTTTACCCAAATGGTGAATACCTTGTGGCATACAGAAACATCTCACAGGAGGGCAACTCACCTCCGTACACGTCATCCATGCAGACGATTCCATCTCCTGACTTGAGCATGTGAGTGATGGTCACTGTGGCTGCCAGCCCCGAGGCGAGAGCCAGGCCTGCAGGGGGAAAGAAAAAAAAAAAAGTAATCAACACAAAAAAATCCTTTGCATATAATTTCGCCAGAGGATGCTTAACTTGGAAATGCTTGGCTACGGTTTGCATACATCTCAGTCTTACTTACAATAATTTGCTCCATCCAAAGCTGCCACAGCCTTCTCCAGGCAGTTTCTAGTAGGGTTTCCACTCCGGCTATATTCAAACCCCTACATAAAAATATAATTATTACATTTCAGTGGCCAAAATCCACATTTATAACATAGTGTACTGTAATCAAACAATCTGAGGATGCAGACAGGTCGGCCAAACACAAGAGTACATGATTCAGTGCTATGTTGCCCAGCAGGACAGGAACACTGAAAACATCTAACTTGTTCACCTTTAAAAAAAAAAAAAAAGTTTGCTGGCACTAACACCCCATTCATACATGTATTAACTCACCCCTAATACAAACAGTTGTTAAAGTTTGTGTAGTATTGGATTATGTGTTATTACACAGTATGTGCATGCACAAGTCTGAAGTTACTCTGACACTGAAGACGGTGAGAACCACCAACAGAAACCATTGAATGTGACATAAGAGACTGCATGAATGCCTGTTGAAAATAACAGAGCGGCGAGGAAAGGCGACCTCACACAGTAATTTAACTCTTCACTGCTGTATAAAGTCAACTGTTAGCTCACTGGTGGGAAAAAAATAAAAAGATTTACACTGTGGCAAATACTTCGGACAATTCACACAAAATAAAAATGCATGTTTTTTTACGACTTTCAGAAAGTGATTCACTAGTTTGAACATAATTAAACACAGTTTTTATTCTATTAAAGTATAAGTAAGCAGGACTTTGTTACTGGTTGTATTTAATTATTATTAACTCTACACTATCCCCACATATAACCATTAAAACTAGACATCTGTTTGGATGAATGAAGTGGACATTGGAGGCTGTTGCCGGCGGTAACAACAGGAGCTTGAATGGGTCTGAACCAAAGGTTTGTTTAGTTATCTCTGAGATCTGATCAAGATCATCTGTAAATATGCGATAGCAAAGCAAATGTTATCTTAGCTACTTCTTACTCTTCTAGTTGGACAAGTTTATTCTTATTTCCATAATTTACATCTGAACCAACAGCAGCCACTGTTGTCTTCTATTCAACATAAAAAGGTAAAATAGGTATTCTGAGCTTTCTATGAATGGTCTGCTCCGTGTGAAATGGAGGCATTGTGAGCTCAATCAGAATATTGTGGGGCCAAGCATGCCAGGGTCCAGAAAACAAGGTCAAAAGGTCAGTAGATAAGCAGGGGCGGTGAGTTTGGGGGTGTTTATTATTTTGGTTATTTAATTAAAGATGCAGTTTTAGCTGTATATGCTATACATATACCTCAAAGTGAGTCACAAATCAAAAGTTCAAAATCCCTGGACTGTGCCTATGTGAGAAAAACAGACACAAGAAAACCTTAAAAGAAAAAGCAGTGCAGTTTGGTTATCATTTGTGATATTTAGTCTGTTGTTGTAGAGTTATGGTTGTCATATATGCTTGTATGTGTCTGTTCTGTAAAGGCTTTGCTAGGTTTCCTTTCCATTTATGCTGAACTTCCCTATAAGTGACTTGTTTTGCCTGATTTTTGCATGTCTTGTTTGTTTCCTGTAATGTAAAACAACAACTTGGACAGCAGTTGCAAAGAAGTCTCTTGGATAAATCTAACACATTTACATCATATTGATGTTAATTAATGTGTGTTATTCCTGATAAATAAGTAAATAAAGTCAAAAATGGCCCTTTCTATCAACCACTCCTTTTAAGTGTTATGTACTGTCTGGATCATTACTGTGGCATTGACAGACTTGTAATCTGTAGGACAACCTTCAGTATAATCATTGATAGAGACAAGTGGCAGTTTTACTTGAGTTCAGACATGTGGACAGCAAATAATGTCTACGGTGCTCAGAGGATATGATAGGTTGGGGGGAAGGGGTGCAGCTGTGTAGTTGTCCTACAGTGATGGGGGTCATTTCCACACCAAGGGACAAAAAGGGGAGGGGGGGAGGGAGTCAAGCTGTCACACTTAAAAAAAAAAGATTAACTTCTGACTAAGTAAAAGGGGAACACCAACTTGTAGTACATGGATATGACACATGTACTCCATCACTCACACACACACACACAAGACAGACTTTAACATAACCTATTATTTTAATATTTACCTGCACATACATGCATGTATATTACATACCTCTACATACATTCCTATACTTGACATACCTGTACATAACTGTTTGTATATACAGTACAGACCACTGTATAGTTATAGTACAGCATTAGAGTAGTATAGTATAGACAATATACAGTATATACTAAATCCTGCACTCTGTATAGAATATTAACAAGCACTATATATTCATAGTATAGTCCTACATTATAGCTTTAGTTTCAGTCTCTAGTTAGGTGCTTATTTACTCCTTTGTGTATCAATAGGTCTGACTTGGCTGCTTTAACGTTGTGGTTTCCAATTGGGATTAATAAAGTATATCGATTTTTCCACTAGTCTTAATAAATGTATATTATACTGTTTATATATCTCAAATATCTTCAAACAATAGACCAGCGACTGCATTTTAATCTATAGCCCACATTGATCCTCGTGCATGACGCTGCAACAGTGGTGAACAGGGTCTGCTTCACGCACGTGCACCCCTCCTCATCCCCCCCTTCGCCTTACAAAAACCAAGGCGTATCAGGCCACTTACTGCGTGATTTCCCGGTCCGTGCTGCTTGAACGTGGTAGAAAGAGAAATCGGCGGCACTACAGCCATTGACTTCCATTGCTCCGGCTCCTGGCCGACGTGAATCGCGTCTGTGGCGAACGATTTAAAAGCCGTGCGGAAGCCGGCGAACACGTCGCTCTGCTCGCCTTGTTTGTGCTTTTGATCCATGGCGAAGCGCTCAGCGATATGTGACACAAAGTGTAGCCAGAGTGAGTATGCATTACCGCTGTATGGGTAAAAGGGGAAAACCATTTAATGGAGCTGTGAGCTGCGCTTGTCGCCGCGAGCCAATCAGCGCTCATCAACAAGGAGAGGACGGCGCCGATTGGCGGCTCGTCAAGGGCGTCCGTCCCACGTGAGCGTGTACGTTGTTTGCGTTCTTCGTGCGCGTGTGCTTGTGTGCGTGTGTGTGTGAATGAGTGTGTGTGTGTGTGCGCCATACTGATGCAACGTTTCCTGTTGTTTGAGTCAGGTATACACTTTTTATCCTCCTGTTTTATTTTATTACAAATATTGTGTATGACACGAAATTATTATACAGTGGGCAGTTCTCATCCACAGCCCAAAATATTTGCTGTAGTTGTTAAATGATACATTTAATTTTGTGTAATTTGTTCCTCGTGGCACACACAACAGTTTGTGTTTCCAGTCTTGCACCATAGGGGGGGGAAGTGCTCTGCCAGGACTCAGTGATAGCCTATCTGCTGCTTCACCTAGCCCAGACTTGTCTAGATTGAACTTCGCAGGTTTGATTCCCACAAATATCACTGACTCTTGCCCTGTGTGCCCTTGAAAAATACAATCTAGCCACATAAATCACAAATCAAATCAGATAAGAACACACACTGAGGTATAAAACAAACACAACAAAGCCATAAATAATCAACCAAAATAAAAGTCGGTGGAGACTGAAGTAAAAAAATAACACCTACTTCAAGTCTAATATGTGTTGAATATACACTCTACAATGGTAGTGCCACAGTAATACACTGTGCATTTGTTGTGTAAGTACATAGTGTTGTGTACTGTAGGTGCTGGGTTGAGTATGAACAGATAAATATAATATAATAAGAAGCAGCAGAAAAGAAAGAAGAAGAAATACTTTAGATTTGTAGTTTTGGACAATCATGTACTTGTCTGCAGGATCTGAAAAGCGCAAGAGAACAACAGACAGATAGTATCGGACAGATGGAGAAATTACAACAGATGGATTAGTAATGTGATGATTATCATCAATGTAATACAGAACATATGTCCAAGTCAGCAGTCTTCTTTAGTTACAGGAAGAAAAAAAAAAGTTGAATTTCATTATCTTGCTGACTATTTCAAGCATCACAGCGGATGTGCTGTTTTATCACGTATGTTTTCAGCGGGAACAAATTAATAAACTGTGAGAGATTAAAGACCATTATGTTTATCTATTTTGTCTGACTATACCTGACTACCCAACAAGAAGACAGTAATTATCCATCAGTGTGTCTGGGGCAAATTGAACTTTTATCCTTCTTAGCCATTTTCCCTCAGACATCAGTACAATGTATTTTATGTGTGAATACCTGCGAGAATCAACATGCATCAGTAAGCTACAGATATACAATATATTTAAATAACACAACTTTAAGATCGTTAGTAGTAGTAAAAGTAGTTAGTATACAGTAAACTGTTTGAAATACTGGAAAATAACTAACTACATTTACTCAAATACCATACTTAAGTGCAGTTTTGACATACTTATGACTTGAATATTTTTATTCTATGGTACTTAATTTCAGATACTGTACTTTTTACTTCACTTTACTAGTTTCTATGCACATTACAATTTAATATTAAAAAATGTGACCAACCTATAAAATATGAAACATAGTTACAGATGAAACTACCCAGCAGTATGTTAAATTGGAAGATTTTATAGCATCTACACCTTAAAAATGCTGCTTTCTGGTAAAAAATAATATAACATGAAAAGTGCAATTCTGCAAAATAAGCACGTTTACTTTTTAAACTTTAAGTGCATTTTGTTGATAATACTTCTGTACTTTTACTTAAGTATAGTGATATTGGTACTGTTACTTAAGTAATGGATCAGAATACTTCTTCTAACATTGTTTTCTTTACAGTTTACGACTTTACATTCAGAACACAGGATTAATTTACTGGATTAAACTGTTCAACAGTATATCAAGCAGTTAAATTAGCTACACCTCAACCAACTACAACAGTAAAATGTTGCTTACATGTTGTGCATCAATAGTATTAACAATCCAGTAATTTGATATATCATAATATAACACTTACAGGGGCCATTTTCTGCATTACTAGTACTTTTACTTCTGATACTTGGAGGAAATTTCACTGATAAAACCAGTGTACTTTTACTTAAGGTAGGTAATATTTCTTCTACTACTGCCGATCCATTGATTGTGTATAAACAGTCAGTGATGAAAGAAGTATTCAGATCCTTCACTTAAATAAAAGTAGCAACACCACTATGTAAAAATACTTAATTATGAGGAAAAAAAAAAAGAAAACTTTTACTTCAAAGCAAAAGTACAGAAGTATTAAAGTATCCAAAGTAAAAGTACTAACTATGCAACATGGCCCCTTTCAGAGTGTTATATTATTATACTGTATATATTATATTTTTCTTAATGTTTTGATTTTTGATGTTGTAACCAGTTGAGGTGTAGCTAGTTTTAGCTGCTTTGTTAGGTAGGCTATTAAAATGTTTTATAAAATTATCATATTGTATGTTGGCAAAGTAAATAGTTATTATATACTGACCTGGTAGTCATCTGGTAGTTAACTAAATGTACCCAGAATTAGAGTTTTTAGTTACTTTGGTCCTGCTCTCTGGAACAAACTACCAGATGACCTGAGATCAGTCACTATATTCTGTCCACGTTTAAAAGAAAACTTAAAACCTTTCTGTTTTCTGCTTTTGACTAGCCAATTTCGTGCGAAAGAAGAATAAAGTCGCATAAAGTGGAATTAGTAAAGTCCAAGTACCTCAATTCTGTACATAAATAGAGTACTGTGGGTTGTGCGAGTAGTAGTTATTGACCGTTAATAACCTCCCATGAACTCTCGCGATACTACGAGGCGGAAGACATCAGCCGAATCTTCCGTACTACTCAACGGGAGCTGCTTATGTTGTGCAGCAACCAGCGACAGTTTGGGGGCGATTGGAGGAAAGTGAGCAGTTTGTTTTTGTAATTAACCACTTAACGAGAGCTGGTAGTTGTTCGTCAAAGAACGAAGTGCAGTTTTTGCCCTGCTCGGTGGAGGATTACGTGTTTTTCATGTTGTGCAATTCCCAGTGTTTGCGTAAAGACTTCCAACTGGCGAATCGCATCAGTTCGCCCGGAGGGTCATCGTCAGCGACGACACCCTCTGCTCCGGTAACGTCAGCTGTTTAGAAAATGACCGGAGAGAAGGTCCGCTCCCTGCGCAAGGACCACAGGCCGAGCAAGGACGAGGATTTACTGGAGCCGGACGAAGAGGCTGCAACCGGGACGTTCAGCGCCTCCAAGACGAACAACAAGAGCAGAGCAAGTAAAATCTTCAGCAACCACAAGTTAAACAAGTCGGCATCCACACAGCAGCAGCAGCAGCAGCAGCAACAGCAGCAGCAGCAGCAACAGCAACAGCAACAGCAACAGTCGCAGATTAATGCCAACACGAACACACTGTCAACATCGGATGTCATCGATGACAACAACAAAAACCCCATTATCCGAACCGGGCAGGACTTTCCGGTGCACGAATGTGTGTTTAAAGGAGATGTCCGACGCCTGTCTTCACTCATACGGACGCAGAATATCGCTCAGAAAGACGTCCATGGTAAGTCTACCCAGCTGCTCATCACATTAGGATCCCCCAAAACTCATCATGATCCACCAATTTCAAAGTCCAGTGATGCTTAGTTTGAGCTAATAGGCCATCAGTCTCCAGCAGCAATGGAAGCAGGCGAGGCTTCTCCCTGCCGAGGCCTGCACCCTAACTTATAACTGATACCCCCTTCAATAACTTCAGAGCCAGCTCCTCCATGTCAACATTACAAAAAGTATGTAAGCATGATTGTTGATCAGAAGCTTTAGGGCCTTTCCCACATCTACAGAGCAGTGAAATTGGTCACAAAAACCTGCTCAGGTATGTCATCTTGGGATAAACACTCATCATAGTTGATGTGTTAAGATTCATCTTTATCTGTATTGGCCAAGTGTGTTTACACACACAAGGAATTTGACTCTGGCTTAGTGGCTCTCAATGTATTCACACACAACATAACACAACAATCTTCAGAAAGATACACAAGGAATGTCTATAAACAGGTGAAACTGTTTCTGTGGACTGTAAACAGGATACAAATAGTGCAAAGAAGTGAAGCGTGTATGGGATAGATATTAAATGGTACATAGGTGGTGGTAGTAGGTTAAGGGGCACATTGCAAAACATTGGGACTCCCAGATTGATAGCAGCTATTCTGCAGGGCCAAAGTCTGCTCAGATAACAGCACCATTTCCGAAGAAACCCTCCCACACTCACAAAACAGCCAGATTATTTTGTTCCGGTTCATGTGCCGAAACAAAAGACAGTCTGTACTTGTGCTCAGTGTCAGCGCTGGAATGTGGTCTGTCTTCATATCAAAAGTGTTGACAAGGTGTGTTAATACAAGGGTGGTGGAACTTGAACCTGTATTTTTCAAAGGTTCTGCCAGCCTCGATAAGGGTTGGTATGGCTCAGTGGTAGCAGTTTGTGTTTACTCACACATTAGTTCACCTTCCACTGTCTGAAGCCCAACTGTCACATGATGTCAGTTAAAATCAGTTAGCGTGTTTACTTTTGGATTAACAGCCAGTCCAATAAGAACAATAATTTACAGCTCTGTTATCTATGTTATCCTCCTCATTGGCCTAACAATTAATTGTTATAAAAGCATTGATGTGCTTATTAAGGGGTCAGATCACAAATCACAGAAACAAATTTTCCTATGTACACGTATTGGTATCAAACCATCTAGATAATACTGTTGTTATTGTGTGATGTTTTGATGTATCCAATGTACAAGAGCTGCAACTATTGATTCGTATTATTATCGTTTTAATCTGAGATTTTCTTTTTTTAATTAATCAGCATCTATAAAATGTCTGCTTAATGCTTTTTTTGTCTGACCAACTGTCAAAAACCTAAAGATATACCAATTTCAATAACATAAAATAGAGAAAAAGCATAAAGTCTCACATTTGAGAGGCAGGAACAAGCTTCAATGACTTATAATTAATTTATTATCAAAGTTGTTGAATTGACTAATTGATTAATCAAGACATTGTTTCAGCACTACAACATTTTTACTACTTTTTACCAAGTCAAGTCAATTTTACATATATGGCACCAAATCACAACAGAAATTATCCTGTATAAGTTATATACCAAAGAAATATTCCCAATCAAAACTGTTTACACTGAAGTCTGAGGTAACCAGGACATTGTTTATGGACGCACTGCAGTTAAGTCAAAGCTTTGAGTAATACTAAAAATATTGAATTGGCTTGGCAGCAGAAACCTCACAGATGCACATCTAAAAATGTGAATCTGCATGGCTAGATATGACTAGATACCATCAGTGGAAGATGAGAAAATATTTTGTGATTTAAGTGAACTGGCCCGTTCACCGCTCCAGGAAGAGATTCAGTCACTTACACTCGAACTGGAGAACTGGCTGTTGGTGTCTACGACTACAGGCCCACAGCATCTTTGTGTGCCCGGAAATTTTACCCTATCTTTGCAGTTTATCATAACATCCAGAGGGACTGCTAGCCGACCCACTGCTTGTATTTTCACCCTCATCAGGGCTTCTACGAGGCAGGCCCTTTTTACTCTGGATGCTCTCCCTCTCTTCCCCCTGGAAGAGGAGCACAAAGGAGCTGACCGGGCAGTTTGTCTTCCTCTTGACGGATTCTCCAATGCTTATGAGGCACATTTCACATCCTGGGAAGAAAACTGGTGCTTCTCCACAGCTGACGCAAATGTTATTTTCCCTGAATGTATTTCTAGTGTGCAACCCTTATCATTCATGTCTGTGAACAAGCCATGTCCCTGCCTGTTAAAAGCTTATTTTGGAGGTGCAGTAGGTTAATAGCCTGTTATATTGCTCGTCATGGTAGGAGAACACACAATAGGCATATACTTACCATATCATTTGGAATTTAGTGGGTTAGGCCTCCCTGTTTAAACGTCTAATTCACCCAAAGTGTGACAGTCCAAAAGGAAAAGTGCTTATCACGGACTCTGATTTCATATTGTGATTACCAAAGGCTGCCCACAAATTCTGTTTTTCTCCTCTCTTCAGGAAACACACCGCTGCATCTTGCTGTCATGATGGGGCACAAAGGTGAGTAATGTTAAAACATGCGTCTCCAAGTGGTTTATTTTTGGTGCCTGTCTCTTGGGCTTTCTAAATGAATCACTCTGTGGGGCCTGTGTGTATTTTGTTTGTGTATGTTTCAGTTTATTTGCCTGTCAAGATGCTCATGCATGAATAAAGAGGTTATGTTTATGGGTCTTGCGCCCGGCCAATTATCTAGATTGAGCCGGAAAATTATTTTCTTCCTTTCTTATAGACAGACTGTCTTTCACAGAGAATATTATAACATATTTAATCAGTGGGGATTAGATAATGATGACACTGCAAGAAATAGAACCCTCTCAGTGGCTCAAGTCTCTTGTTGTGATTGATGTATTTCTGACGGCTCAAAGAATAATAGTTTGAATCTGGCAAAGGAGGTAATTAGTGGAGAGAAGAGATGTCATTTTCAGCTTCCATGATATTTGCTTAAGGTGCTATTATTAGTTTTCAGCTGGAGTCTCTCATGCTGTGCTGAAGAGGTGACTCTGTTATTTTTGTAGTTATTTCAGTCGGTTTGAATCAGTAGTGCAGGAGAGGAGGCACAAAATGACGCTTGGAGAGCTGTATCATCTGTTTTTGCAGTAGTTTCCCAACAAATCATGGAAATATAAAAGTCAAACAAGTTGTGTATTTATGTAACGCACCCTAGAATAACATTCAGTTTGGAGTACATGATGAATATGTCATGATGAGCTGTATCAAGGCTTTATAGAAATTTTTTACATGATTTTGTTTTCAGCTGAATTGCACTGGCTGGACTGAAAGCACGTGCATAAAATATTTATGCGCTGCCCCTTTGTGAGTCGATGCTTACGTTTAATTTCGCAAGGAGACTGCAGAGCGTGCTATTGAAAAATTAATTCCCCATTTTTTTGCAGTAGGGCTCTCGGCGAACAATTCAAGTATAGGGTTACTCGTGCCGGTCGTTCCCATTTGTGTACTGTCTGTCACTGGAGCGCAGGTTTCAATTGATTTCACATTTGCAAAGTTCAATTCCTGTCGCCAGAGTGTAGACCCTGCCACTGCCTATTGGTAATTCAGCCGAGCGGAGTGCCGAAGTGTAGTGGTGGATGGGACGCTATGGAATTGATTGTGCTAATGAGGTTGCCAATCTCTTGCCTGAGTGGCTGCCCTTTCCTCCAGAGATGCTCAGGCCAGACAGGCTGAAGGCTACTGCATGAGATCATAGTCTGGGTGTGGCTGCCCTGTTGGGATGGAAAGGACGGGAGGCTTTGTTTGTGTATATAGCCTTGTGTGCGTGTTGACCAGACTAGTAATGACAGTGATGCATGTCAGGAGTCTCTTAAGCTTTAACAATTATATAGGTGGAAATCTGTACAACTGTATCCTTTTGTAGAAAAAGAAGAGAGACTAATTGTATCATTAAAAACAGCCAAGACGGAACATAACCCAGTTCAGCCTCAGCTACCATAACTATATTTGTGGATCTGCAACTGGCAGTATGTGTAATACTGAGAAAGGAGCATAGTTTCACAGTCACTACATGTGCAAGGCCAAAAATTATGTGAGATACAACAGCTCTTGTATAAATTTGGCACGGCACATCATGACATCTTTTTTTATCCCCATATATTTAGTCTTGTGTGGAAAAATTATGCTATCTCTGTTGCTATCACTTGTATTACTACCATACTTTTTCTCTGTGGGTTGTCAAAACAAATCTTTGAAACGGTAGGAAATCAGTACCTGAAGAACCCAAATAAGTGTGACAACAGTGACAAAACAAATAGAAACTTGTCCACTGAATATCATAAATCAATGATGCACATGTGATTGTACAACAGTGGATTGTTCCATTGAATACGCCACAACACGTCACTCTCTGACTCAGTATTAGCAAGAGGTCCTGAATGTAGTCTCTGGAACTTGAAACCACATTTCACACCCACCTTTGAGCTGACACCGTTGTCCGAGGTACAAGATGAAGCTACTTTTCTGTTCCTGTTTCCTATCATGCCCTTTTAAAGGAGAGAAAATGTCCAGTGGTTGTGATATGTGTTCTCATAGCCACAAAGATAAAATCAAAAGATAATTTAAATTGGTTTCAGAGATAAAAAGCTAACAACCTAGTGAGTGTTTGGAGCCAATGTGCAAGTCTGGCCGGGTTACTTCCTCTGAAACAGCACACAGCAAGCACATGTTATCAGGTCATCACTAAAAAAAGGAGCAGCCCATCAAATATAGAGAGGGGGAACTCATTATGTACATTAACATCAGTTTTAGTCAGAGAGAAAATCATAACGTGAAAGGGGGATGTTTAAGAGTTTTCAGCTTTGCCTCAGAGACTGTGACAATGTGATTCTTCCAACTCCTGTTTGATTTGGTTGCTGAGTATGTGTGATCGATGGCGAGGAAGTGAGCGAAAAAGCCATTTTATAGATGTACTCAAAGTCAATCAGAGTAGGATGGTTGGGGTTTTAACAGCCCACAGAGCCTCTTGACAATTGCACCATCTGCAGCCACTGCATGTACTGTAGCGTTAGATTAGCACTTTATTTCTCCAGCCTGCTCTGCCTCCCTCATTCCTCTCTTAGATTTGTATGTGACTTGAGCAAGATCTTTGTACAGCTCCTACACATGCAATCAACCCAGAAGGGGGACTTTCCTCTATCAACTCTATCAACTCACAACTGCCTATCGGATCGAATCAGACAGCAACCCATGGCTAATGAGTTATAGGCTAAATATTAATGGTATTGAGGCAGCCGTCTTTGATTTGATTCGAATGAGTACCCAACAGTTGTTTCTTGTTGTTTCTTCCTGCAAGGAAAATACAAAGAAAACACCAACTCATAAGAACTGTATCTTCATATTGTAACTGTATGATATAGAGCTGCAACAACTAGTCATTTAATCACTTAGTCAATAAACAAAAAAATTACTACTACTTTTTGCATTTTACACCTATGTTGGTTAGCCGGCAGTAGAGAGATGACAGGAAATGTGGGGATGGAGAGATGGGGAATGCAACAAAGGTCCCCAGCTGGACGCGACGACTCATGGACGTTGCGGTTTATGGTGCCTTAACTTCTGACATTTTATAGACAAAATCCTTGATCACTGAATCAAGTA
Organism: Scomberomorus guttatus; assembly: GCA_038419695.1. Classification (NCBI taxonomy): domain Eukaryota; kingdom Metazoa; phylum Chordata; class Actinopteri; order Scombriformes; family Scombridae; genus Scomberomorus; species Scomberomorus guttatus. Next base: position 18,392,770 of record CM076454.1, on the reverse strand, counting down.
AATAATCTGCAGATAAATTGATAACCAAACTAATTGTTAGATATCATTGTATGATAGCTCTACTGCTTAAAATGGGACTCTTACTCCCTGAATTACACACCAAATACTCTGGGTTTTAATAACTTTATAATCAATATTAATGTTAAGTCTACTGCTTGTACCTGAAACGCCAAAAGCCAGATCAGAAGCTAGCAGCTCAGGACACATGGCGTGACTGTTCTCTCGATGGTTATGTAATTATGTCTTCTAAATGTTGTCATTATTATTACACAATCATTGGATTTAGCAGGGTGATATATAGGTCAAAGGCTCTGGGGAATGGCTTACGTCAGACAGCAAGCACTTAGCCGCCAGTATTTTCTCGGCGTTAGCCTCTGATATCAGCTGCTGCATCCCCGAGCCCAGGCACAGATTGGACTAATGCATAAACACAGTTTGCTGTTTTGGTTGCAGATGTAAGGCTCTTTGTGTGGCATTCTGCAGCTACAGCCACCCTGGTGCCAAAGCACCTTCTTTATTTGATTAAAGCATGTAATATGGGCTGTGTTAGTCAATCTGTCTGAAGTGGTCAGCCTTTGGACAATATTCAGCATAGGGCTGGGCAATATATTGATATTATATTGATATCATGATATGAGACATCTTAGATTTTGGATATCAAAAATCTCATTATGTAAATATTTTGTGAAAGCACCAATAGTTATCTCTACAATATTGTTGCAATATCGATATCGAGGTATTTGGTCAATAATATCGTGTTATTTGATTTTGTTCATATCGCCCAGCCCTCATCCAGGATTTAACATGCTGATCGCGTCAAGCAGAATTGGGCAGAAATTTAACGAGGATTCACGCATTCCGACTAGTAATGGGCCGAGTCTTTGAACTACAGCTGCTCCTCTGATGTGAACACAATGACTTCCCATTGGCCTGTCTTTGTTCATTTTGATTTTCTTTGCCATGCGTCCACCTTGAAGCCAGCAGTACGCTGTGTAGTGATAATTTGTTTTAAAAAACAGAATACAGGCTGAATGCGTTGGGTGCGGTCATTAAATTTTTTAAACTTTTTATTTTTCTGTAACTACACTCTCAGGATAGTCACGCTCCTCTTTGTTGTATGGTTAATATGTTTAATTAGGAAGAGTTTCAGAATGTATTTCCCTTTGTCATAAAAAATGCATGACACGCTGGCCTCTCTCTCGTTAATAAAACATAGTGCGTATGTAGATCAGAGAGGTGATGTGGTATTTTTGACCGTGTGACAATGTTCCTACGTGTTCCTCTCTCTTTTCAAAAGGCAGAAGTCATTCTTGTAATTTTACAGGTTTGGTTTGTACACCAGGTTGGCTCTGTTAGGCAGGTTTTATAACAGCGGATGTACGGATGTTGAGCGGAAAAACAAGTCTGAACATGAGAGTAATAACCAGTTTGAATTTGTGCAGATGACTAATAGGGTTGTCTTTCATTGCAAGCCTTTAAGGCTTACAATGAAAGACAGACTGTATTGAGAGCATCTATGCAGCTTTTGTCAGCCTAAATGCTCATTGAAAAGGGTGGTCAAACAAGTCCCTGCCCTATCAAGTGCAAGCCCTATATATCCACTCAGCAGCAGACTGTTAGCAGCTCTACTTAGCTTATGCTTTGCATTTGGTTCTGCTCGCTGCTCACAGGACTGTGGCTGCTCCTGCTCAGCGCTGAGACAGAGCTGTACAGGCGCCAACATTATAATGGATGATGTCACGACAAAACTGACAGCTGAGCCGGAACAACGGGCTTCATTTTTGGCTGGCTGTCGTGGGTTGACAGGCTGCCCAGAGAGTGGAGGGATTTTGTACTGCACTTACTGCTGATCTCGCCATAGAACAGGGATGAGGCTTTTTGGCGGTTTTCCCATTGCTGGAATACAAGCACAGCTCTGAGGGTTACTCTACATAATACTAGGGGATGTCTTTTGTGAAGTTTGATTCCTCATTTTCTAGCAGTATAGACTTTAAAGTAGGATGCAGTCTTGTATAACTGTAGGTCCCATATGGCCCTTTGGTTATTGGGTCAGCTGTCATTTCAATCCCACACACAATCTGTCCCTTCATAAAACCAGGAATACATTTCAATCGTTGATTTGATGCTACGAAAAACATTTTCAATTTGTATCATTATAGCCATCACCTCGCACTTGCATCAGAATTGACTGCAGCACTCATACAATTGTGATAAATGCATCGGATTGAACAAAAGCAGCAGCATTCGAGCGGTAACAGGCAGCACAGAAGAAAAAGTAAAGCCAGTAAAAGTGTAAGACCTCTATTTTGGGTTGGTTGTTCTTTAGAAGACAGTATTAGCATGGAGTTAAAATTAGTTTCTTAGGCTTTTTGTCTGTTTGATGTTGGGAGCTCTGAGTATGAATTTAATGTCACCATAGCAACATCAGGGCTGCTGACAGGAAGCAGCTGATGGGAAATATGGGATGGTAACTCTAAACTAATCAATTTACTAAAGCCCTGACAGTATAGTAAATAAAATAACTGAGTTACTTTTGTTGTTATAACAGTTTTGGGTGGGCAATTTTCTATTACATGTCCTGTACATGTTTGAAGCTAAACAGACTTTGTTTTCTTTGTTCATGTGCCAACATCTTTTATTCTGCAAGCAGTCTGTATTGTAGACGTGTAGCACCAGAAAAGATAATCAAACAGACAAACGAGGATAGTCATTAGAACTTTCCTTTTAATAAAGGTCATTTTTGCTAAATGTCACATGTCTCTCTGTATGTCCATCTGTTTGTCTGTATATTTTTGTGTCTCTAATGAAAAGAAAACCAATGTCCTAATAACTAGGAGTCATCTCTGAGACATCCTTGATCTCTAGGTGCAGAGTGTTGTTTTGTACTGATAAAATATTCTTATCTTTTAATTAAGCTTTTGGATGGAATGAATTCATACTTTTATTACCTCTCTTTATTTAGTGAATGATATATTGATATTGATTCACTGGTTACCTGTTTACCTGTCTCAGAACCAACTTTTACAGATTTGTTTTATTCTGTTTTAAAGCACAAATAAGTCAGGTTATAGTTGTATCTCAGATATTGTAACCGCTAATTAGCCTGAGTCCTTTTGTAATTAAATTATCTTAGTTGGGATGCTCTACAATGCCGGTGCCATACAAGTCATTTAAGTAATTATTTGTCTATCTGTCTGTCTGTCTGTTCCTCTTGCAGAGTGTGCCCATCTGCTGCTGGCCCACAATGCACCAGTGAAGGTGAAGAACGCTCAGGGATGGAGCCCCCTTGCAGAGGCCATTAGCTACGGAGACCGACAGATGAGTGAGTATCTTTGACTGACTGACTCATGGTGGTCACGAGGGGATGATGTTGGTTTGCCAACTCATTTCCTGAAAACAATGTGTCGTCAGTGGAGTTTCAGTTTGGGTTTTCTCGTGTGAAAACTGAGAAAAAGGTCTGATCAACAGATGCAAATCAACAAATGCCTCTGTACTTTCTTCCACACTGCTGCCTCCCAGCGAGGCCATGATGCTGGCCTGCCTCCTTTGTCCCCCGACAGTGGGGACATTCCTCAAGGCCCTCTGGCTTTTGTGCCCCGATGAAAGGCAATTCATTAGATGTTTTTCTCTCTCCTCATAGGCTGATTATGCTCAAGCCCCAGTCTCGCCCATTTTCCGCCCATGTTCCAAAGTCCAGCTCTGAAATGTTCACAATTTTTTAGGAGCAATATCTTCTTTTAAAATGTACACATCCACTACAACTAGTGACCAGATACAGTATTACTAGTGACCCAGAACACTGATCTATTTAAAGCTGTTGATGTGTTGACCATGGGACCTGAGGCTTCGCTCTATGTGGTGGGGAGGCATTGAGATACTAAATGAGAATGTGTCAAACTGAATTACAACACTACAGTACTGCTACAAAACTATAGTCATACCCAGATGTTGAAGAGCCTGTGTTATCAGCTGATACTGGAATATCACAGGTACACAGGAATACTATATGTAAGCGAGTAAAAAGAATGAAAATCTTTGCAGATTCTTTGGCTAAAATACTTCAGGATGTGAGCTGACAGGGTAGCACATCACCTCTGAGCAGGTGCTGATGCTGTTTAGAATAGTAAATGTTAACCATTTTGTTTGGTGGTGTGTCAGCCATATTCTTGTCGGTAACTGACAAAAACAGATGCTGTGATATCACACTGAGACATTTGCAATGCAGCTACAATCAAGATGAATGGCAGGAAAAATGAGCTTTCTAAAACAGTATCCATTAAACAGTTTGGGTGTCTTTCTTCAGTCATTACAGAGAAGCAACATAAAGTGTCCCCATTGACTGCATTCTCTAATGAACTCTCTAATGCCCCTTACCGTACCTTACCAGTAGATACAAGTGTCTTTATTGACTGAGGCCTCTAATGAACTCCTTAGTACCACTTTACCTTAACACTGACAACACCTTACCTCTTCTAGTTGCTGCTACAATTACTATTCACTTGCTTGCTGCATTCATACATGCTGAGTGGTAAAAAAGTAAAGAGTAATTTACAGTACTTCATAACGAAAAATGAATGTAATGTAGTGTTATTATATGGATGTATAACACTGTAGGAATAACTCAGAGTGATGTTTTCTTCTAAGTAAAAAGTGACCATGGAAGTTAATTTTTGACCTTGTTATAAATATGTGCGACAAAACAATCTCAACTCAGTCTACTTTGTCAGAGCTTTCAAATACATCTCATAGTCAAACACCGTGAAAAAACTCCCCACCATATCTCATTGGAGCTGTTTAGTGCCCCTATAGCCTTGTAGAATCACCATATTTGCACCAGGTGAGAAGCCAAACTCAGAGAGATTCTCAGACTTCTTCTGGGAAAGAGCAAATTCAACAGGACTATACTTGCACCTCCTGGATCCGGGCCTGGGAGAGGAGTTTGCAGAGGAGCGTCTGTTTATGTCTGCTGATTTAAGAGATCAGACAAGTGCAGTAGGTCAGTCTGCTGATCGCCTGAATCAGGAGACAAGTATTAAGAGGCAAGAGCGTGTTTGTTGCACTAAAGCAAAGAGAAGGGACAGTTGTTGATATTCAACCCTCTTTACCTCTTTCAGTTCTCTAATGTCGCTCCAAAGTACAGGACAGGGCCTCTGTTGTGGCAGCTCAGCTACAACATCTGACTCAGAAAATGTCTGCACGCTGTAAAACAATCACACTCGGCCTCCTCTATATACAGAATTGTACCCGAGTGCCGTGATGACATCAGAGGCGAAAGGTGCTAAAGGAAACTCTGACTATTTTCCCTACTCAGTGCAATAAATGTGAAGTCTTTCACAGGGTTAGGCCAGCAGAACTCTGCCGAGCAGTTATTTATTATGAGCTGAGTCAGCTTCAGGAGCTTGTTTAAAGGCCGCTGCAGTCATTTTGGTGTTTATTAGACGGTGGGCGAGGGGGGGGGGGCCCTCCTTCTTCATGTGGGTGGCACACAGTAATGGTCCTGGTAGTTGGCTTTTGAATAAAGAACCAGACCTGAGGCTGGCTGCTGAAGAGTTCAGTTTGAGTTTAGCTAGGTAGAAGTAGCAAAGTGCTATTATACTCATTTTAAAATGCAGTAACACCTCCTGCAAAAATATTACAGCAGATTGTGGTCTGTGTTAAAGGATAATGGGTGACATCAATGTCTGTAAAGGCTGGATCCTCCAGGCTAAAGCTTCACAACATATTTTTTTTCCTCTCCAATACATTTCTACAGACACTTTGAACACAGCTTGTCATTTTTAACCAGACAACAGTCTTGTAAAATTACAGCAATTGACCACACCTCAGCCAGTTTAGATATTTAAAACTATATGCACATAAGCCTGTTTGCTGCTGCCTGCCTCTACCACAGTGACTCCACAGCATACCTGTGTCAATATTGACTGTTCTCAGATTCTTGCGGACCCGCCAGCAGCAGTTGTCCAGTTAGATCCATGGACTAATTGTTGAATAGTAGCAGTTTGTGGCGATGTAAAGCCTGTTCACTCAACATTGTCTGAACTCTGTCTCTTTTCATTAGTGTGGAGGTGGAATTGCTAGGATCGCCCACCTAATTAATGCCAGGAAAGTGCCCCAATCAGTATCTGGGTGAATTAGCGCCAGCATGGAGAGTCAGTTTGGTTTAACATTGAAGCGGTCTGTATTGGTTTCTCTGTCTGCATTGGCTGGGTGGTCCGTGGGCAGATGGTGAGATTGTGCTCCTTTCCTTGTCCCGCTGAGAGGCAGCGAGGATCAGGAGGAACCCCATCCAGAGCCTGTCCACACTCATTAAGCCGCCGGGCCACAAAGACACCCTCGTCCTGCAGCTGTGTCTGTGTCAGTTGGCACGTGTGTAGTTATGTGTGTGTGTGTGTGTGTTACATGTCTGTGCTCCCATTTGGCTTAGTTGTATCATCAAGCCCTCCGCCCCCTCTGTGCTGGCTCGTGAGGAACATCAGTTAGACAATATGAACAACATGTGTGTGTATGTTGACTCAGCACGTGGACGTAGGGGAGCACAGGAGCTAGTTAGGCTAATGATTATGCCATATGCCCACTATTGCTTTTAGTCCTATTATATTTGCTGCTCCTTTAAATGTAGGGCAGTCTGTGTCGTCATATTTTAATAATTTTATTACTGTTTTCATGACATTTATAATGGCACAGTCATGTCGTCATTTAATCCCCTCTTGGCATCATCAAAGCACCACAATTATGTCAATGAGCAACTGATGCTCTCACTCCCTTATAAACGGCAAATAACATTTAAATAAATGCTGGCTGGTTGGGTGTGGATCCTTTTTTTTCTTAAGCCTTTTGCATAAACAAGAGCAAGTCTCCTGCAGCCAATGGGCTAAAGAGCTGGGAATGCTTGTTAATACGACTGTCGTGGTAAAAAGTCTCCTGTGAGAATGTCTCTCCCCCAGGTCATTAAGGAGGTTATAGGCGCAGCTCATTAGCAGGCAGCTCTGTATGTCTCAGGCTTGTTCCCTTTGAACTTCCTAGAACGTTTTGATCCTTGCAGGCGTGTGTGTGCCAGGATTGGTCCGATGCCGCTGGGAATGTCCCATCTGGTCCCAGGAAGTGGGCGTATCTCTGAACCAGAAGCCATCGTTACTGTAAACTGTGTGTTCTTTAGCAGGTCTCATGTTGGTGGGATTTGCATACGAAGACTGTTTCTAAAATAATGGTGCTGACTTACAGTATGTTCACACAGGCATATGTACACCTGTAAGACTTTCCACACCTTGCAGCCTGTTACAAACTTCAACCTCACAATGACACACCTGCGTCATTGTGAGTTAAATTTGTTGTTGAATTTGTATTGAAACAAGTTACTTTTAATATTTCTTCATAAGAAGCTCTTCATCTAGAGCTTTTTACACACAATTTACTACTTGGTTGTTGTTAGTTTTCAGTCTCACGTGTGTCTCTCTTAATCTCTCTTTTTCTCTTTGTTTCTGTGTCCTTCAGTCACGGCGCTGCTGAGGAAGCTTAAGCAACAGTCCAGAGAGAGTGTGGAGGACAAAAGGCCGAAGCTGCTGAAAGCCCTGAAAGAAGTGCGTAGTCCTTATCTAGTTGTCTGCTCTGTTCTCTAATTGTGCTGCTCCTGACATTAAGGTTGTTTGTTTTTTCTGGTTATCAGATCTTCTTACTTCTCATTCCGCTCTTATGTTGTTCTTTTTATCTCCTCTTTTCTCTCATTGGTTCATTGTCCTATCTCTTTCTTTACTGAGCTGAAAATACATCTTCTGTGTACTTCTCTTCTCTTCTCTCTTCTCTCTTCTCTCTTCTCTCTTCTCTCTTCTCTCTTCTCTCTTCTCTCTTCTCTCTTCTCTCTCCTCTCCTCTCCTCTCCTCTCCTCCGCAAATAACTGTCATCACAACAAAGTGATGCCAGCAGGGACACACAAGCACATTATCACCTGTCCAGAGTCAAAGATTTGTTGTTTAAGGCTAAATGAAGCCTCACAGTGCTTGTGTTGCGGCCTGGTATGACATCACATGTACACACACACACACTTTAAACATGTAACTACTAACAGATGTTGTTCAGAGCCACAGTTATCCTTCTGCCGTTGTTGTGGCCGTCTGCCTTGTATGATGTCTCTAATTCATCACATACACAAACACACTGTAAATATTTGCACGGGCTGACATACATGCTTTTCATGAGGAGATATTCTGTTTAGTTGTAGCTTCCTACCATGATGTTATGGAGGCGTAAGCATCTGGCGATTTTTAGCTTCCAGGTCTGTGCAACAACACCACCCCCACAAGAGAGTCAGGGAGCAACTAAGCAGATGGGCAAATACAAGACCAAAAGAGGCAAACTATCTCAATACCCTGTGTGTTTTTAAAGGTGCAGTGTGTAGAATTTAGTGGCATCTAGCAGAACGGACTTGGCAGAAATGGAATATAATATTATAAATATAAATTATATATAAGTATGTTTTAATTAGTGTATAATCACATGAAAATAAGAATCAGTGTGTTTTCTTTACCTTGGAATGAGCCCTTTATATCTACATAGGGAGTGGGTCCTCTTCCACGGAGCCCGCCATGTTGCACTGCCATGTTTCTACAGTAGCCCAGAACCTTTCGTGTTTTTCGCAAGTTTTGTGGCCACCGTAGGTTCTCCTACACGCTTGAAGGGGCAGAGGGGAGGAGGGGTATTCATTTAGTTGCAATCTGCAACCTCACTGCTAGATGCCGCTAAATTCTACACACTGGTCCTTTAATTGTGTTTGAAGAGATCACTTAACATAGGTCTGGTTTAGCAGCTGTCTGTCCTCAGGATTAAATGTAAACTGCAAGTGGCTTGACAGTCTGTGATTGATGTGACATGATGTGATCCTTCCTGGATGATGAGGCTGGAATACCAGAGATGATTTTTTTTTCCTGCGTCATCGTTTCTCAGAGATTATAAAGCTCACAGTACTGATGATCCCCCACCAGCATGACGTCATTACTGAAGGATGGATTGAGACCACCAGTGGTGACAATGAGTTCACTACATCCCAGCCTCGTACCTCAGAGGACAGTTAGGCTGTATTGAGTTGTGGCAGTCAGGCATGATTTGTTGTGGATGGAGTCGGATGTTCATGTTTAATCCGGTCCATTTAAACTGAAAAGCTTTGGCACACAATTTCGATTTTTATTCTGCAAGGTTGTCTGGTTTATTGTGTGTTAAGTGTGTTGCAGTTGCCTTTTTCCAGCATGATTTATTCCTGGTTACCCAAAAAGCTATTTTATAGCTATTTTAATCATAATCATCCACCTTTTCCAGCCCCTGTAGTTTTACGTGTAATTGAATTTTCTTTATCTTCATTCGCAGCTTGGAGACTTTTACTTGGAGCTTCACTGGGACTTCCAAAGTTGGGGTGAGTCAAGTTCCACTGTCTGCTGCTTTATAATAGAGAGGCTGACAGAAAACATCTTTGTTTCACAGTCATTATCCACTCTGGAAAATGTGTCCTCAGTAAAGCCCGGGCCACACCGCCTACCTTTACCTGTGCGTTATGGTTACCTCGCTGAACTGCTGCAGCTCGCACGTGTGTGGTGTCCACATAGACAGCATTGCTGTTGCAGCGATTTCTACATTGAGTTTGCCTTTGATAATGACCATCAATAATGGTAAATGGACTGTACTTGTACAGCACCTTTCTAGTCATCCGACCACTCAAAGCGCTTTTAACACTACGAGTCAATTCACCCATTCACACACATTCATACGCTGAATGGCAGAGCCATCAGCCATCAGGAGCAATTTGGGGTTCAGTATCTTCATGCGGACTGGAGGAGCCGGGAATCGAACCGCCAATCTTCCGATTAGTGGACGACCCACTCTACCTCCTGAGCCACAGCCTGAGCCGCCACAGCCGCCCCAATAATAGAATGTTTCATTTCATTATAAATTTAATTTATATTTAGTTTAGACAGAAAAAGGTTAAGAAGCGTGTGAAGTGTGCGCAATTGTAAAAAATAAATAATAATAAAAATAAATAAATATACAGCAATCCCTCTTCACTTGGCCTGGCTCAGTTTAAAAGCCATTTCCATGGGGGGTTTCGGGTCTCTGTTCTACAGGTTTCCAGAGGTTGGCTTATCGGGAATGATTTAATTGACATTAGGAGCAGAACCTTAATTTACATTATAGGCGCCAAACCAAATCTAAAACAGTATAAGCAGATGTTCTGGGTTCAGTCTCGCGTTTGTCTTGCTTTAAGTTTGAGATTTTTTCCCCTTACAAATTGGTAAGTAGGCTCCTCTGTTATTTGTTTAATTGAAAAATATTTTGTAAAACAGCATGTTGATCATGAAGAAAATAGACTGCCTAGGACAACTTATTATCTATTTATTTTGTTCTTTTTTTATATGCAATGTTACATTTTTTGCTGTTTTGATTAGGCTACCTGTCTATTTGCATTTTCTGAATGATAGTAAGGTGGTTAATTCATTTTTTGTTTTGTTTTCGTTGGATTTTAGTGCGAGTTGTAGACAGAAGGAAAGCCATAGCGTTTTATCCTTTGCTCTGAATGCTCCAGAGGAAATACGGTACATAGTACGCATGTAGCCTCCACTTTCACCTTTAATAACATGCAATTGCTAAAATGGTTAAAAAAAAATATATTTTTTTTTTCATGTCTGTGACATATTCTACAGATATAGACATTGAAACTAGTGAAAGGTGTAATGTTACTACTATGATGTCAATATGACTATCAACAGATCATTTTCAGTCAGATCATTTTTGTCTATTTTTGCTGAGAACCGCGTGCCTCACACAGAAAAAATAGGCTGAACACTGAAACTCAAGATGACGCGCTGGTCACGCGGGCTATGTGGCTGCTTTAACCTGTTAACATGGGCAAAAAAAAAAGCAAGAGGGTCTGCGGTGCACATGTGCTGCTCAGGTAGGTGGCGTGGCCCTGGCAAGGCCACATTCACACCAAATCTGGCAATGCGGGAAAAACAGCAGTCCTTCCATTCATCTGAATGGGGGTAGTGCGTTTAGGCTGCTGGAGTGGGGCCGCATGGGGTTCAGCAAAAAACTGTAGTGGCCGTCCAGCAAGAAGTTGAAGACACCCACAGGAAGAAGAACCTTGTTGACTTTGTTGACAGCTTCCCGACTTACCCGAGCAAGCTGAGAGCGCGAGTGAGAGAGAGAGAGCAGTGGTGATCGAGTGAGTGAAGAGAGGGAGCGGCGGTAGCTAGAACAAAGCAGTGGATCAGAGAAATAAAACGTTATTTTCTGATTGTTTCATGGCGGTTACGTTCTAAAGCACAAATAAACACGCCCACACCTCCACATAACCCTGTGGGAAGGTGCTGCATTGACGGATTTGGTGTGATTGCAGCTTAAGGGTGTACACAAATAGAGGGATGTGTTATAGGAACATGTGACTGGATCTGTCAGTGCCTGTTTGGTTAGTGAGTGTTTTTCAGCCTATAGCCACTGTGGCACAAGGTGTTTATCTTGGCAACACTCCTCCTGCTGGACATGAACTGACACACCATCTTCCAATGTGGATGTGCCTCCCCTTTATGATTATGTCAGTGATATTTGGTAATACCAGAAGCATAATTGTTTCTCTAGTTACAGAGATTGTATTTCTACAGAATGCAGGCCCTCACATATGATGCAGATGACATAAAGTATGACAGTTGACTAACTAAATGAATACACTGGTACTGGTGTAGAAACATTTGCTTAGTCTGCACAAGTCTGGCCACAGAGTGTGAGTCAGGACTGACTTCTGTAAACTCACTGTGTCTTTGTGAATTATTGACATGGTGGTGCATGATAGTAACTAAATGTAAACTGGTTGCATCATAGTGTATTTGTAATGGGAAATTTTATTTTATTTTTTTTTTAAAAGAAAGATTTTGATGTATAGACATACTTCTAAAAACTATATTTGTAGGGTAGTGAGCTGAAATCTCTGATTTATGTCCTTAGAGGAGAATCCGGTTTAAACCACCACAGTCTCATGGATATCACATCAGAGGGATTTCTGGCTCGGTGCCCCTTCAGGCCTGTTTAGACTACACGTGGTACTCTGCTCCACTTGATTTTCTAACAGCTTTTTCTTAATACAGTCATTGACAGAATCATTTTAGGCTATTAAAATCCCTTTGTCTTGTGTCTTGAGTTGTGCAATGGCGAAGCAGCAAAGGAAGTTTCTTGCTTTCAGTTACTTAACCCAGCGATGCCTGCAAGTTATTAAATATTTAGCTATACAGCTACACGTTTTTGCTGGTATATGGCCCTCTAGTCTACAGGGCTATATGCTACTAAAGCTTTGACGTGGATGGTTGTCTTCATTATTGAGTGTGCTTTCTAAATTTAAACACTTCCAGTCCGTTGTTTCACATGTGCTTATCATTTCATGTTGCAGTGCCTTTGCTCTCCAGAATCCTGCCTTCAGATGCGTGTAAGATCTACAAGCAGGGTCTCAATATCAGGCAAGTCCTGTCAACAAATGTAATGCATTCAAGTAAAATGTGTGATGTTTAAAGACAAGAAAATGCAATTCTGTCTGCGTTGTATCAATATATTTTATAGTTTTGTGTCAAAAAAAACAAACGCATATGGAACCCCAGAGAAAACCTCTTTATTGAGGCACTTTATTACTTTTAAGGCTTACTGATTTGTCATCTTGTGCTGCACACAACAGCATTTTGCTCTCTCTCTACCTCCCATTTCCTTTTCTCAACCTAGTTTGGTTAACTAGAGTGTGAAATCAGTGCCAGGCACTATGAGGAAGCAGAAGCAGATCTATTACTTCTCTGCATCAGTTTGAATCAGAGCTCCATAGAAGGAATTACTGTAGAGTATAAAGTGCTGCCTAGCTCACTTACAAATGGCGTCAGCAGAAATTCGTCACACTCTGACGCATGTTGACAGGCAGTCACAACAATGAATCTACTGCGGGAATCCACGTTGCTTGTTTCATGGCCTTGTAGGCAAAAAGTTAACACCAGGCAGTGTTCAACAACCTTGAGGTTTAGCTCACACAGCTATGACACATGCACATAAAGTACATTAACACAATTTTTTAAACAGCTTTTATAGTGTTATATGTTAGACAAACTAGGGCAGCCCTGTATCCAGCACATACCCAAATATAGAAGCATCTGAGTATCATAACATATTAAATCTATTTGAAGAATTCAGTACATAAGGGTGTGTTTGTGTCTCTGTGTGCTGTTCCTGTGCGAGATAGCCTTGATGTGGAGCTTGTCATTATTCTCTGAAACCGCTCCTGGCTGTCTAATTTGGTATTCAAAATGCCCTCTTATTATCCCGGAGTTGTAGGGAGACAGAGAGAGTGAAAGAAAAAACACTGTCACAGCAAGTTCATTTAAATTCTAGTGTTACAGTGTGTCAGCGCTGTCATACCTACCTATAGCACTTTCCACTTTGTGTCTGGTCTTCACAGATCAGTTATTCTCTTTGCTGTCATGCCTCATTCCTGGACTACCCACTTTGACTAAGTAAAAAAAAAAATCTTGAAATGTGTTGTGTCTCTGGTGGCACTGATTAGCATACACGTTGTCTCTAAACTTTCTAAGCAAAGGGGTGACATCCATCACAGTTTTTGACACTGTTTGCTAGTGCCTTTTCCGTGGCTGTAGTTTAACTTTGTTTCCTTTTTCTTGTTTGACTGTCTTTTCCTTTCATTTATCTAAAGTTCTCACACTCCATCTGCTCTGCATATGTGCATGTGTGTGTGTCTGTGTGTAGGTTGGACACCACCCTCATAGACTTCACGGATATGAAGTGTCAGCGCGGTGACCTCAGTTTCATCTTCAACGGCAATGCTATCCCCTCCGAGTCTTTTGTTGTTCTGGACAATGAACAGAAAGTCTACCAGCGGATACACCACGAGGTGTGTGACACACAATCTGATATGTAAAGCGAGATTTGAAGACCTTCAGACTGTTATGTTTATTACAGCCCATAATATTTAAAGTCCAATTGAAATTAAACTTCCTTTGTCTGCTACAGCATTCATATCTGCTCTGTAAATTACTTGTCCTGTGTTTACCTTTGAGAAAAAAATGAGACCAATGAAACCAAAAAGGGAGAAATTTATATTTTAAATTCTTTTATTTCATGATGGTGCCCCTTAGTTTGCATTATTTTGATGATATACCATTCCATCATCTGCTTACATAGGTGGAGACCTCATTTTGATACAGGAAATCATATATTGCATAAAGCAATAATGTGACGTTTGATAGGCAGAGCAGACGGTTACACTGAGCCTGATAACATCCTGCTACACAACACAAGAACCACAGACTATCAACAACAACCCACATTAGCTTCCCTGCTCCTTCTCATTTAACTTCCAAACATTAAGACACCTCTTGTCCTGCACCTTAGCTTGTCCAACAAGCCACCAAACAAACAATTACCAAAGTGTACTGCTAACATCAGTTAGCAGGCTAGATAGCTAATTAGCTGCTAAGCTGCAGCACATTAAGCAACATGTTAACATACCAAAAAATGGCACTTCAGACCCATTAGATCCTGGTTTGGTCATTGATCTTCAAAATCCCTGTTAGCAACACAGTATCTGTCCATGACTTGTTTACTTTATCTATGTTCCGTATGATGTTACACCGGAGGCCTGCCAGCTGTCAGTCAAACAAGCCTCCAAAACGCCCCCCGCAACAGCCGCTGAGACTATTTTTCTTCATTCTAATAATAGAAAACTATTGATGATACATTTGAAAAATATGTTGACATTACTTTTTGACTGCAAAGACAGATTATTAAATGTGATTTCATTATATGATCATTAACAAGGTCCATGATCCCTTAGCGAGCATGAATGTTTTCAGTAAATGACATACAGCAATGTTCCCATATGTGATCATTTTATTTGTATAAGTGGGAAAACTTGACCTCAGGGCAGAGCTAGACAAAAGACCAAAACACAATACTGTGATTTGTTCCTGTCACTAGTAGAAAAACTGTTTTGGATTTGTTATCATGTTATTGGTGGAAAATGAATTGCACAAATGCCACAAGTAAGTGGTAAGCCTTAATGGAGATGCTTAATTTTAAACATGTACTTAGCTGCAAAAACACTAATACTGAAATCACTTCTACTGTTGCTGAAAAAACAGTCCTCTGGAAAAAAAATTGCTAAAAAATAGAAAGAAGTTTCCTGTTAGCACTCACCCGAAACATCTGCTGTATAAATTTACAATCCAAGCTAACTGCTACTAAAATTGTATCTGTGCTTCTCTCTGATGCTGAAAGCCTGATTACATGCACGCTTTTCAGCCTGTTCTCATGGCTTGTTATTATTGTTTGTATGTTTCACAGACATAAAGCGGAACGTCCGGCACTGTTTTACACCTCATATTTCCATGTCTGTGTTGACGCCTCTGACTTGTATTCTCAGGAGTCAGAGATGGAGACAGAGGAGGAAGTGGACATTCTGATGAGCAGCGACGTGTACTCAGCCACACTCTCCACCAAGTCCATCACCTTCTCCAGGGCGCAAACTGGCTGGCTGTTCAGAGAAGACAAGACGGTTGGTGTGAGCTGTTGTAGTTGTGATTGTTGTTATCAGGATATTATTAATCCCACCACCACAGCTTTTAGAAACACAGCACTGGGTCTTCACCTGGCCGTGGAATTTCTGGAATTTTGAGTGGCTTGAGTGGTGTATTCTAGACGGGGAGAGTTTGGGAATTTGATAAATTCTCAGGGGGAGGCAGGAGATAGAAGGTAAACATTACACATAGATCATAACAAAGATATATATCGGAATGTATTTTACACATGTACGCATCACCTGCACTATATGTTGGTTTTCAGCTGGTCTATGTTAAAGGAAACCAGACTGTTGACCCCTTTCTGACCTAAACACAACATATTATTATTATGTGTTTCATGCCAGATGTATAAATGTTGTTTCTCTTTGTCTTCTTATTATTATCTGTCCAAATATGATTCTTGTTTGGGAACTACAGGTCAGTTATTCAATACCATAGACCTCCATTTTCCTGATGATATTTCCTGTGCTACATCTCCCATACCAAGCAGGAAAGACAGTAAATAAATCAGAGGAACAGTAGTGATAACCCCAGGAAGGAACCACAGGTGATAGGCTCAGGGTTAAAAACAACACAGACAGGGTAGGGGTCACGAAGGCAGTGAATGAGTTATGTGGGTATTGCTTTCTGTCCTCTCGCTCCTTTGTCTTTTTGACACGTGTTAAAAGGGAAATTGGTGACTCAGCGGGAGGGACTATCTAACTGTTTCTTCTATCTCCAGGAGCGTGTGGGAAACTTTCTGGCAGATTTCTACTCTGTGAACGGCCTGATGCTCGAATCCAGGAAGAGACGGGAGCATCTGAGCGAGGAGGACATCTTGAGAAACAAAGCCATCATGGAGAGTCTGAGCAAAGGAGGGAACCTCATTGAGCAAAACTTTGAGGTGAGTCGGGTGTCAAATCACATGTCATTTCAGCAAGGTGATGTAAGTTGGGCGATGACAGTTTCACCAGATGATCAACATTTACAGCCACAGTCCATGCCCAACCATAATCACCCATAATGTGACCATTAAAGGGGACCTATTATGCTCATTTACAGCTCTATATTTTTATTCTGGAACTCCACTAGAGTAGCTTTGCATGATTTCACATTTTAAAAAACTCCTTATTTATCTTATACTGGCCCTTTATGCAGCCCCTCAGTTCAGCCTCTGTCTCTTAACAGGTAGTCTTAGCTCCTGTCTCTTTATGGCCCCCCTCCCAATGAGCCCACTCTGTTCTGATTGGCCAACTTTCCGTAAGCCTGCAGAGGGTCAGCCGTATCAGAGTCCTGTTAAGTTACTGCCGATGCAAACCCAACATCTCCTGCTTTACTGCTTCATATTAAAAGCTTTTAAATTACTAAATAATGGGAGACTTCTATTAGCAGAGCTTCGTTGGCGGTGCTAAAAACACAACAAGATATGGAGATATTTGGATCTCTGTGTTCAGGGGAACAGTTAGAAATATGCAGGGAGGAATAGTACAAGAGAAACAGCCACAGTGAGATGTTTGATGAAGAGCTTCAGACAACCAGCACACCTCCAACAGGTAAACAACTTATATTACTTTGCCGTGCTGTGTAATGGAAAAACACTCAGTGTGCCAGCTTGAGTCATGGTTCTGCATGACTAACCCCACAACAATGGCAAAATGCCGAGCAGTAAACTCGCGAGGTGTAGGTGGAGCAGAAAACCGTCATGAGGAAACTGACGTTGGACATTGGAAACCGAGTGTTCAGAGCAGTCTGAAGCCGGTGCTTTTTGCTCACAGGGATTACTTCTACATACGTTTACCTCATTATTTGACACGTTGGCCACTTTTAACATGAACATCCAACATTGTAACATTATATATTTATATATATATATATATATATATATGACTGAAAATAAGGAAAAGCATAATAGGTCCCCTTTAAGGCAGTCATCTAACATGAAGCATCACTTCACAATCCTACTGCATATTGATAATGTAACATAACATGAGAGCCAACATGGCTAACATCCCCTTTGACATCCTAGAGGAAAACATGGACAGAGTGCAGGAGTCAGTAAGCAGTCCTGACTCCTGCACTTTGTCTTTGGTGTCTGCTGTAGGTTGAAAAAATCCTATAGTTTGTTACTTATTATACTGCAATATTTTTTGTCACTTTGACTTATTTTAAAGGATTTAGTTCAACATTTTGGAAAATATGTTTATTCGTTGCAGTGAGTTAGATTAGAAGATATCTGTCCAGTAAATGTGTAGCTACAGCTAGCAGCTTAACCTAGCTTCCTTAAGCCTTGATATGACCGTGAGGTTGCCAGGCAACCACCTTGAACTCTAGGAAGTCACTGCGCCCAGCCAAGAAATAGTCCAAGCCACAAACCCCCCTATAAAACCACAACTTATTGTTACAACTTGTTTTGGTACGGATGAAATGAACTAGATATAATGTATTCATTAAAGAGCTTTAGCTGGTAGGTGGACTTTGTTACCTTTGGACAGAACCAGGCTAGCTGTTTCCAGTCTTTATGCTAAGCCATCCAGCTGCTGGCTGTAGTCTTATAGTGGTATTGATCTTCTTATCTTACTTCCTGCAAGAAAGCAAATAAGCGTATTTGCCAAATTGAACCAGTGCTTCACTATGGATTAGAGATTATGCCTTCCTGCACTAAAAGCTACCACTGACTAATTATTCAGTGTGAGATACAAGTTCTGCAGGTTTCATGCATTTATTCCAATCGACCTCATCTACATATCCTCCTGTCCTGTTTTATTTTCCCCCGGCTTCTCATTTAATGATGAAGTTACATAGTGAGTCATCAAAAAAGGTTGAACCTGTGTAGTTTTTATTCGCCTTCTGTTGGACTACTAACTGGGACAGATATTCACACACAGCATGGATCCATATCTTCTTCAAAAAGTCCTGGTGTTTTTTTTGTTTTGTGTTTTTTTTTTCAGTATAATTACAGAAAAGAAACAGTTTATACAGTGCAGCTCTACACCTCAAGCAAAAGTGCATATTTTAAGTTACTTTGTGGCTTACTGATAAGAACTTCTTAGCAAATATGAGAACCAGTGTGGAGCACTGCTGGCTCTGCTCATAAACATCCTGTTCTGCCTGCAGCGTAACCACCAGTCCAGTCCTGAAACTGTCCTGTCCCGCTGGAACCTTGGGGTAGGACATGACTCTGAGACAAAATAAACCTCACAGAACTCACGGCTGTATCTGTACAGAGATAAATCTTGTTGAAACAGCATGGACTTCCTGCCAGACTCCGTCAATCAACTTTGCATGGTTTATTGAAAAATTCCTGTCTGACTCGCCACCGTTGTTCCTTTGATGTTTTATTAGTTTCGGACATGAAACCAGAATGAAAACTTGTCCCGATCACTGTTGTATGTGACACAGGACTCTCCACCGCCCTCGTCCACTAAGCATGGATTTGACTCCTAGCACTGCCACCTAGTGGTGAAGGCTACAGAGCTGCACTTTGTTCACAGGGACGACTCTCCCGCCCACCATCCCCTCACTACAGTATGTTCCAGAGTTTGCTTAGCAAGCCCTTGTCTAAACATAAAGAATAAAGCCAGTCACACAGTGAGGACAAAGCCTCTAAACAGTCAATGGATGCTTTTTAACTGCCTTGTTGTTTTTTGTCGACTCCCCCTTGTTTTGTGTCGGGCTTTGTCTCATCACATTGTTGTTTGTCACTCTATTTACAGTCATTTGAATCAGTGCTCACACACGTTTAAAGTGGAAAAAAGGCTGTATTTTAGTGGGCCCTGGTTTCTGCCTCCACCCCGGTGGAAAAATTACACATAGAAGTGGGTGAGAGGAAAATAACCAGCTGCTGTGACGTCGCTGTGTTTACCACAGCGAGGGAGAGCTGGCCTGTGGACACAGGGAAGTGTGGGGGGCTTCCGAACAGGGCTTGACACTATTGATCACACGGATGAAGCCTAAAACCCCTGGTGCCATGGAATGATGGAGGGGCGGGGCCAGCATACCAGCAGATCAGGGCCTCCACCAAGCTGTGTGTATTCTGTCCTCGTCATAACAGCACGCCAGAGCTGGTAAACATAGTGTGAGAGCGAGTACTTAACAAGGCCACAGCCCACGGCGGTGAAAACACCAAAACATTTCTGTGAAGAGTGTAATGTTGGCGGGAATGAAGGGAAGCGAAGATATTGTCTCCATTTTTATTCACACTTCATACGGCTGAACCTTGGCACAGTCAGGTGTCTCGTCATCTCCATTTTTCCAGATTATTCTGCTCTAGTTGCCTTATTTAACCACAGCTTCCGAAAGGGAGATTAGCGGGTATGATTCCAATCTTTTGAACCTCGATGCTGGCAAGAGCTGGGAGTTCATTTTAGGAGAAAGTCAGTTTTAGGAAAAACAGTATGGATGAACCCAGCCGAAAGTCAGGGTCAACAACAACGGATTGTCTAATCTTAAAATAAACGGACATTGCTAGAGAACACGTTTTTATTTAAGAGGGCAGAGTCCAGATCATTTTCCACATGAAACATGTTTTTATCAGGTTGTTTTGGAGACAGTTCTCTTTGATGCTGCTTTGCTTGTTGGAAGAGTCACAGTGGATGATAACATGATCGGGAAAGTTGGTTCTGATATTGGTTTCAGACTATTCTGCATTTTATGACATTGTACAGAATTTTGAATTATTGTTTTGAAGTTCACTCAGTGAATTACAGGTCAGGTTTAAACAGGTGTTTTGTTCCTGATGTCACATTTTTAAACACTTGGAAGTGAATCTAACAGTGAGGCTCGGTGAAACTGACCCTGCTTTTAATCAGAACTGATTATGTATCTTTCAGTATCTTCCTGTATGTTCTTACATGAACTTTATCTTAAAGCTTTGTCCATGATAGAATATATTATATACCCACTCTGATTCTTGAACATTTTCCTACTTAATAATGTTATTATTTTTCTATTTTTATCTTCCTATGCTTCTTTTTGTCCCCGAATCCCTGAGACATCTTTTTGTCTCGAGGCAGCAAAGAAAATAAACAGAAAAAGAAAAAAAAAAAGGTGAAATTGTCTCATCCAGAGAAACAATTGTTCGTCCTCAGTTGGTAAATTTCCCACCATAGTGAACATTTCTCTTCTTGATCTGTACAAATGAAGGGAAAGGTGCTGCTTTTTACTGCTTTTCTTTCTTGCTGTTTACTGCTGTGTCTGTAAACCTGTGAAGTGTAAATGCAGAAAGGGTTGAGAGTAGAGACGCTTCTGTTCAGGAAGTAAGGGCAGTATGTGCAAAAGTGTCTTAAAGTACACTCTGTGAAATGGTATCAGGTCTCATGTATTTGTCTCCACAAATGTTTAGTGGTGTACTGTGTTATTTGAGTTACATTGTAATTCAGTAGGGAGGCTGAAAAGGCCAAACAGGAGTTATTGTGAGTTTAGTGATGCATTGGGGCCCTCTAGTGGCGTGTGCTGAGCATGTCATTGCATGTAAAGACTCATAGAAAGAAATGTTAAAATAATATTAAATAGATTGCACTTTCGTAACTGAGGTCTTCCTGTGACTTCCAGACTGGCGGGTGTTTTTTTTTTTTACAAATTGACAGCCCGCTTTGTCTGCTGTCAGTGTTCCTGTGAACCTTTTTGTTTTTCATTGGTGTGATTTTTTTTTTTTTTTTTTTTTTTTTTTTTTTTAATGTGTGACCTTGCAGTGCTTTTGTCTAAAGTCTGACCTCAATGTGTTCTCTTTTCTTCCTCTCTCTCCTCTTCAGCCTGCAAGGAGGCAATCTCTAACTCCCCCTTCACCAAACACTATATCCTGGGAAGAATACATCACTGCTGACAATGGAAAGTAGGTGTTTACACAAATGGAGCCTTTCATTTCCAGACCAAATGTTACTGTAATTCATAGACATACACGTGAATGAAGGACTTAAATTTGAAAATGAAATTTGAATTCGAACCACGTGAACATTGTACAGAAATCTTCACGTGCAAACGTCTGCGTATAAATGTCACAGAATGTTTAATTGTACTTTCCAAGGTTAGATGTTCGTATATCTGTTAAGGGTCGTGTTAGTGACAGTTTAGAAGAAAGAATATGGATGACAGAAAGCAGACCTGTAAGCTCCTTCTCAGTGAGCCACCTTCAGCATGAGGTACTGTATCATTTTGACAGCTTGTTGTCGCTCTCTTCCCTCAGAGCACCTCATCTAGGAAGAGAGCTGGTCTGCAAAGAGAGCAAGAAGAACTTCAAAGCCACAATAGCCATGAGTCAAGACTTCCCTCTGGGCATTGAATCGTGAGTCTTCACTTCAACTTGGCATCCAGACAGTTATTAAAACTGAATACCACATATGATAAAATCTAACAACCTTTGTTTTATAACCAGTAAAATGAGTCTTTTTATTGGTCTGAACTGTAGTCATAAGGCAACATAACTTGCCACATTTATATTTGTCGACAGTTATTATTAATTATTGTCTGTAACCATCTGTTTGAATTGTTCTTCCTCAGGTTATTGAATGTTCTGGAGGTGATTGCACCCTTCAAGCACTTTAATAAACTCAGGGAGTTTGTTCAGATGAAGCTCCCCCCCGGCTTTCCTGTCAAACTCGGTAAGCAGATTTTCATGTGGGGTGAGCAAATAATCTTTCATCTGAAATATGTAAAGACATGTAGAAGTGAAACACAGACAGGTATGCCTCTAAGATATTTGGAAATATAAATACTAATTCTGCTTATGCTTATCCCTGCAGACATCCCTGTCTTTCCCACGATCACAGCCACGGTGACGTTTCAGGAGTTTCGCTATGACGAATTTGACGAATCCATTTTTACCATTCCCAACGATTACAAAGAAGACCCCAGCCGCTTCCCTGACCTTTAACCTCTCGAGAGAAAGATCCAACAGGAACGCAAACGAGCAACAAGGCCAACATTTTGCTACAAAACAAACGTTTAATGCATAAGGAAAAAACGGAGAGGAAAAACAGCGGTAATCATTTCTTGCCTGGTCATGGCTTTACCCTGAATACACACGTTGACTGAGACGATCAGAGCTGGTGAACATGACAAAAAAAGGTGTCAACATCTCTTCGCATTCGTTAAGTGTTTTGAAGATTCTGAACGTCCCGTCGGTTGAAGGGCATTGAAGTGAAATGAGCGACAGCAGTCAGGGTGTAAGTGGAGAAAAGACAACCAGTTCAGCTGATGCTATGTATTTAAGTATGTAAGTAATGTTCATAAAGGGACTGTGTTTAACTGACCTGTAGTAAAGCACTGACATTACCGTGTGAGATGTTGCAGAGGAATTCCACTAAAACTTGCTTTTTAGGTTCTTTTTCCCACGTACAGACATTTTCTGGGGAAAAAGGTGCAAAAGTTTTGTGATGTTAGATTTGAGGTCATTAAGACGTAAAATTGTACATAATGGAACACACACCTGTTAGACAGGTGCGTAGGAATCAATACTTTTTCACAGTTATTTCAATTCTTTGACATCAAATTTAGAAACGATCCCTAAAATGTACTCAGCACTGATAAAAAGTCCTTTAAAATGCACTAAACAGAAAATCCGTTTTGTTAAATGTTTTGTGAATTTGCTGCTTTTTGTAGACGAACAACCTAAAAAATCAGTTTTCATTGAATTCCACTTTAACTCTGCACATTATAAAATCGTATGAGTGTGTGTTTGTAACTATGATTTTCATGGGCATGGAGTAGCATCACTGAACTTTTGGGCACTATTTAGATCCACTACAGCTACTCTACATTCAGCCGAGTTTGTCGACACTCACTTTGTGATAACTCAACCTTTAGTCCTACATTTGAAATATAGTTACTTTGAGGCAACGCTATAAATGCTGCAGATTTGTATGGTACCACAAAGTCCCCATGTTTGTTCCAGTGTCTAAGCCTTTTGTTTCTTACTTCACCTTTGTAAACTGTGTATAAAAAAACAAAACAAAAACAAAAAAAACCTGTACAATCCTGCTAAAAGAAGTGAAAACTCTGGATTGTATAGTGAGTAGATGTTAGGGAATTGGAATGATTACAACATTCATGCCATTTTTACACGTATCAAAAACCAGGCTTTTCCCTTGCACAGTATGTAAATACGTGTTTTTGCTTTTGTCTTTTATTTTTCTTATTCTTTGTGTTGATGAGTTAAAGCTGTTCTCTACAAAAGGAAGAGTTGTGGATTTTTTTAATGTAGCATCACATGAGTTAAATCCAGAGTTTATTGTAACATGGTGGCAGTTGCTAATTTTGTACATAGACCTGTGTTGTTTTTAAAGAAAGAAATTCTCTCTTAATTCTCCTGTCATTTTTTCCCCCTACTTTATCTGACAAACCTTATGAACCTCCTTCAGATGTGTGGAAGAGACAATCATTTCCACAGTATGAAAAGCATAAAGAACCAAGGTTCCTAAAAAAAAAAAAAAAGGAAGTTCATTCCCTTAAAGGCCTGGAGGTGTTTAAGGAGTCTTCACAGCTGCTGCTATGGGTCATGAGCTCTTAATTGTGCAGGATTTGTTTGTTTACTTGGCTTATATAACACTGGTGGTGGCTCAGTTTGTGTTTCTAAGTGTTGGTCAGCACCCACTTGCTTATTCATAACTATATACAGTCTCACAACCAACCAGTAAATTTCATTTTCTCACATTACATTTCTAAGTAATGGTTGGTGCCCGGTTGAATCAGCAGGAGGGACGTTTTGCGAAGCTCTCGCGAGATTTTTCTACACTGACCTTAACACAACCTTAACCCTAACCTCGCGAGAGTTCATTCCTCCGGCTGATCCAACCTAACATTAACCCTCAGTAATGGCTAGTGCAGCCACTGAAGTGTGCCTCCTCACTGATTTGCTTTACATTTTACTTTATGCTCCTTCTTGATTTCAGGTGCTTTAATTTGACATGTTTTCTGTAGATAATTATTAACCCATCTACATGTATTTGTACAGCAAAAACTGTAGTACAAGTCTGCAACACTATTTTCATATAAAATGTACTATAATAAAAATTCCACACATCTTAAACAGAGTTTGGACTCCGTGTTTCTCACTGTCAGACTGATACTGGTGGAAGTCTTTCCACTTTAAGGAATAGTTGGACATTTTGTGGAAATATGCTAAGTGTCCGTTAAATATGAAGCTACAGTTAGCCGCCTTTAGCTTAGCACACAGTGTGGAAACCGGGGGGGAAACTGCTAGCCTGGCTCTGCCCAACGGTCATAAAATCCGCCTACCATCACATTTAATCTTACACTTTGTCATGTTTAATCTGTATAAAAATGAAGTGTAAAAACGACGATTCACCGTTTTACAGGTGTTTATGTAACGGAAAATATTTTGGTTCTAAGCAGTTGCCAAGCAACCACTGGAGACTCCTAAGAAGTTAGTGCTTGACCAAGAAAATAGTCCGAGTTGTATTTTATCCTTTTCCTCTTATCTAACTCCACCAGAGAGCGAGTGAGCTCCTCAAAATGTCGACTTTAAAGCTTTAAAAGGACGGGTTCAACAAATTTTCAAGTTTGTCTTAAAACAACAGTCAGGTACCCTAACGAACACCGAAACAGAGTCGTCTTGCCATTATCATTCCTCCTATTCATAATGCACTTACAATGTAAGTGATAGGGGCCAAAATCCACAAGTCTCCTGTGCAACGAGGTGTTTAAGTTTATAAGCTAATATGAAGCTTCAGCCATACAAATTAGTAAAATCAAGTAGATATTTTCTATTTTATCTTTTTAGTGCCAAAGTCCCTTTTTGTGACTATACTTCACCTTCCAAGAGGGAATTTGATGCTAAAAACACTGTAAAATGTGGCAGATAAACTTTATCTGACTAACTCAGGCTGCTGAAACCTCATATAAGCTTCAGATAAACTTTTAAATGCATTTTTGCACTGTTCATATGGACACCTGACTGTTTTAAGACCGTTGAAAAAATGTGAACCCATCCTTTAACATTTTCTTTCAGTAACTAGACATAACAAGTAGACAGTTTGACCCAATTTTATTAGTTTCCTTTGGAAAACCTATTGCAGACAAAGCATTTGCAACAACACATCTCAATCTACAGTGTACATTTACAAAGGGTTGTAAGTAGGAAGGGCAGCTGCAACACGACTGGGTGCAGGACAGTTAAAGCAAAAATGTTTCAGCAACCTAACAAAAATAAACATGAAGCTGGTGCTGGGCGGTGACAGTCTGAGGAAAGGGCTCAATCCTGACGAGTAAAATATTTACAAGGACAGCGTTTCATTGGAAACTGCTGTGTATTCTACTGTCAGGAAGACAACGTTTGAACACAAAGGCAACAAGAAGAAAATCAGGATCTTAAAAAAGTACAGCAATGACAGTTTAAAATCATGTCTCATGTTATTCATATTTTAGTCCTTGTTTCATCACATCTTTACAAAAATTATTGGACTGCTTTCCTTCTACACCCCCCCCCTCCCCCCAGCGTTTCTACAGTTAAGACAACAAACCCTTTTTTACTTTGAGTGATCAGGCACAGACATTTTGTGGCCTATATTAAAAATATAAAAGAGAACAGTGGAAAGATAACGCGCCTGGTTCGGGATGTTCTTAATCGCTCATCTCCATGTCTTCCTGATGGTGATCGTCTCCGTTCAGTTTGGACTTTTTGGGGATTTGGCCCTCGGCTCTCTCCATCTCCTCCTGGCCTTTGGGGGACGAGGCAGAGTCGGAGTCGCTCTTCCTCTCGTCATCCTCCTCCTCTCCTTCTTTTTCACTGTCATAACCTTGTTCCTCCTCGTCGTAATCCCGTGTCACCTGTCACAAACAAAAGATGGTTAGTGGGCGAACAAATAACTGCAGGTTTACACGTTTTTACGTGATTCAATTAGCTGCTAATAATGTTGATGTGAAATTCCATCCTCCTGAACAAACCTTCACATCTCCTTTCTCGCTGTCAGACTTGCGATCGCGGTCTCGCTCTTTGTCTTTGCTCTTCTTCTTCTTGCTGGTGGAGCGCTCTCTTTCGTCTCTGCTCCGGTCCCTGTCCTCCCTCCTCTCTCTATCCCGCTCCTTCTCGCGTTCCTTGTCCTTCTTTTTCTCCTTCTTGTGGCTGCACACATGACAAATACATATTATTATGTATTGCAAATTGTACTCAGTTGTATGTTGAACAGAAGATACCTCGTGTGTGTGACAACTTACCGTCTGGGCGATGGAGACCTGGACAGCCTCCTCCTGGGGGACCGAGATGCACTGCGGCTTCGCCTGTGCCTCCTGAGACAAAATTATAAAATGAAACTCTTTTTATTTTGTTTTAAGGACTGCATTTAAAATGGTCTGCTACCATTTGATGTGAATATAGCGGAGCGTCACATTAACTGCGGGAAGTGCACCTGCTGTGAATCAAGTTTGTTCCTGCATTTCCTTATAATGACTCTCACCGGCTAATGCTTCGAGACCTCCTGGCGCTGCTGTAGCTCTTGGGGGGCGTCTTTGACCTTTTCTTAGACTTTTCCTCCTTTCTCCTGTCCCTGTTCAAGACACAAGCGAGGTCAACAACATCAGGAAACGGCAGCACTGCACAGGAAACAGGGGGAGTGACTACAAAGCTGGATGTGCTGGCAGCGGTTGCGTGTGCATGTTTTTGCAAAGCTTGGTGTATTCAGAGGAGGAAGACAGCAGCACCGTGGGGGAGGGGGGTGTTATAAAAAATATTTCAACTATGGGTCTATTTCTGCAGCATCGGCAACACATGCAGTCAGCAAGTCCTCCTTCAAATAAATGAAAAAAGTCAGCTATTTTTGTTCTGAGGACAGTGGAGATGCTGACCTAGATCTGCTGCGGCGGCTTCTATCTCGGGAGTGGGACCTCCTCCTTCGTGGGCTCTTAGACCTCCTCCTACTCCTGGAATGGGACCTCCGCCGAGACCTGCTTTTTGATCGCCTGCCAAAAATCAAGACATGGCACAGTTTTACTCAATTACTGCCAGGAACTGCTTTTTAATGTTCATGTTTTGCATGAAGACATACTAACATAACATAATTCTCTCACATCTGATGTCAGCAGTAAAGAGGAAGTTGTTTTTACCTGTGTCTTGAGCGAGATCTGGACCGCCTGCGTCGTGACCGCGAGCGAGATCGGGAATGTTTGCGCTTGTCATCTTTCTTATCTGCAAAAACAAACATAAAATTAAATATCTACCATGCTGAAAAGATATACTGTTCACATAATAGAACAAATATTCCATAACTGAGTGAACAAAATTCCTCTCACTGTTAATTACATAGGTCAACTCACTTTATATGAAATGTTGAGCACGTCCTGTTCAATATGAATTTAACAGGACATTAGCTTCTTAACTCATTTCAATTTATTACAAAAAACTTTTGATTTAATTGTTTAAAGAACTCAGTTGTAAACATAGTATTTAATACACCAGCAACACTAAAACTTGTCTTCCAAACTCATCTTTTTAGATAACTACATTATCTACAAACATATTTAATTTACTTTATTCAAAGTGCAGAGAAGTGGTGGTGGTGCTGCTAACTGCAAGATGAATGTCAACAGTCAGAAAAAATAACTGGTGGTGAAGGCAAAGTCCCCAAACTTGACCTCACTGCAGGGGACACAGAAAAACAGTACTCACTTCCAGGTTCAATGGCTGCAGAAATGAGCGACTGGGCCTCTCGGACTCTCTTCATGGCCTCTTCAATCTCCTTGTTGGAGGCGTCGGTCTTCAACCCTGGATTCAAGTTGAGTCCGGCCGCTAATGGATTCAATCTGCAAGTACCATGAATTATTTAGATGTTTCTCAAATAAATAAGTAAAACTCTAAGCCCACAGGATTGTATACCCCGGATGGGGTTATGTATAGTTTCTTACTTGGGGTCCATGGACTGCATGAGCTTCAAGAAGTCTGCAGAAAGTGCCTGAAAGAGAAACGAGGAGAATATTATTATCAGAAAGGAGTTTGGTTTGAAAATGCTGTGATAATTAATGCAACTGATCAAGTCCTCACCTGGGGGTTCATGTTAGGTCCCGGCATTCCCATGGCAGCCATCTGCTCCATGTTGGGAGCTCCAAGACCTCCAAATGGTGTTCCTCCCATCTGAAATGTTAGACACAGACACTTAAACAGGTGCCCTGTAAAGTTTCGGACCTCTAGTAGCTCTATTGAGCTATTTTTTGTTGTTGCTTTTTTATTTATTTATTTTTTTTTTAAATGTGTGTCCCTGTTTTGTTTGTCTCGTGCACATGAACACGTCTTGCCAATGGTTTCACACTACTCCAGTGATCTACACGTGGCTGTGATGAAGAAACGTGGAAATGTGCCATAAAAGGCAGTGAAGAACAAGACAAGGTAGTAAAACTTGAATGAAAACGACGCAGGAATTAAAATCTTTGCAAATGTTTCATGATGAAGGAAATGCATTTGACCTCAAGGATACACACAGCGTGTTCTGGGGTGTAACTTTCAATGTAAACATAACTTGTTTGTTTACAAGAAAACTCCACAGGGGCCCTTTAAAATAGACTGCAGAGCTTGATGAACAGCACAGCTGACTGACTAATGATTTTCAGTGCTTTTTTAAAAGCCCTTTGGGTGTAAAGTGGCCGTTTTTATTTGTAGGGTCAATTTTCAGCATGCTAGGCTACCTTTGACAAAAGCACAGGTGCTCTAAATTAGGGCTGGTTGATATAGCTGAAAAATGTATCACAATAAAATGTTTCATTTCAGTAGATAGTCACAGATTTAACCACTTCATCAAGGCAGAGGTAATAATTTTATTGTTTACACAGCAATGAAATATTCCTCACCATCTGCACTCATTTTCTCGCCGTCACTGAACAACACACCTGTTAAATGATTGGCAGTTTGTGCGTCACTCGTAGCACGCTCCATTATCAAGGGGTATGATAGGCCGTTTTTGAGCCAGGGGAGCACGCTTGGGGTTTGCTCATGCAACCAAATTTTGCGTATTCGTTATGTGCTTTCATGGCGGTTTGCATTTAATGTATTTAAGTGAAACCTTCGAACAATTTTCTTATTGCTATTGATGAAGTGTC
This sequence comes from Scomberomorus guttatus, assembly GCA_038419695.1. Lineage (NCBI taxonomy): Eukaryota > Metazoa > Chordata > Actinopteri > Scombriformes > Scombridae > Scomberomorus > Scomberomorus guttatus. The sequence continues at coordinate 18,363,155 of CM076454.1, read as the reverse complement.
TATCGCAAGTGCACATCGCTATTGTTTTGTTACCCAGGCCTTCACTCTAAATCATGATTTCTGATATGTCAGGAGAAGATGTGGGTGTGTATGCTTGTGGTGCTTCATTGTTTTCCCAACATGTGAAAGATATACGTCTTAAATAGCCCAGCATGAGATCTTAACTACAAGCTACACTTTCTAAATAAATGTTAGTAAATACCCCATTAAATGAATTATTGTGCAAAAATTCTGTCCCAACAGACATTTCTTGTAGGGATGAACATCATTTAGTATTCAATAGGCTCCTAGTAAATAGGAAATCATGCATTTATGTCAGTGAATGCAATTTCACTTCAAAGCTGCATCAGAAAATGTTATACCAAAATATATTACATAAGAACAAAGACACTTGCCAAAGAGAGCTAATTAAAACACGAGAACATGTAATCCTTCAAGACAAACTTGATGTGAAAACTCACCGACGCCAAAGGATTGGGTGTTGGAAGAAGGCCTCCCCCAGGCATCATTCCTGCCACGGCATTGGCTGGAGCCAGCAGCGACATAGCTTTAGATTCATCAGGAATGACTCCTGGAGAAAAACAGCAGCATTTCAGTACGTGCTGGAAGCAAACATCGACAACACTCAGACAAGACTTGCAGACAAGCCACCTCAGTCTATCTACTCTGTAGCAAAAACTAATAAAAATCCACTTTTTGTCTTGTCTGTAAATCTTGATCCCTGACTTTTTTTTTTGTGAAAGTATGATTGTAGGATTAGCAGCTATGAGTTTAAAAGTCACAATACACACTGTGGTCAACACTGCCAAGATTTTATCACCTGTACTTGTTTTTTAAGTCATGAACCAAACGTAAGCAAGCACAGCCGGTTGTCCCGTGGGATGTGCTCTCAACTTTCATTAGATGTTTTATGAACAAGCGACTCGCGCCGGCTGCTTCGCTATAAAGCACACAAAAACATTGAGATACAGAAAACAAGTTCATGATTGGGGTGTAGACAGAAGGGTACATTTCAACATCACTTACCATTACCAATACAAAAACAGAAAAGGTTCAGTCATATTACCTTTTCTGGGCTTTTGGTTACTTTGTACAATCCCACCACAAAAAAAAAAAAGAAAGAAAAAAAAAACTTACTTGGCAACCATATATAGTACTGCTAACCAAATACAGTACTTCCAACAATATGCCACTAAAAACACTAAACAATGTCAAAGATAAACTGAACTAAACAGTTATGGGCTAATCCCAGCAAAAGCCGTGATAAAATCATGAAAAATGTGCCCAAAGCTGAAGAAAAACCAAACAGTAAAATCAAAGGGAAACTCTTATGGAGATGATGATCCATGGTTGTGCAATCTGAAAACAGGCTATTTTTAATCTGACATTTTCATATATTAAAAAGGAGAGAGAGGGAGAGAGAGAGAGAGAGACACACACACGCGCACACACACACACACAACAGAAAGGACACTTGAGAAACAGGATAAGGCTGCAGAAGACAAAACTGTTGGTGGCATTTTCAGCAGGGCCTGGTATATAGGGCTGGCTGAACCAGGAAAAAGAACTGTAAAACACAACAACAAAAGAAACACCACTGTTAACGTGAGATTCACTCAACCCTTGCAGAGTCATGTGTGGAGAGGGTCAATTTAAAAAAAAGCATTTTTACTGCAACATCAAGCAGAGCCTTACGTCTACTTTTATCTCTCGTGTTAGTGAAAATTTGGGAATACAAATGCACAGTGTAAAATACTACAAGGCTTTGGCACATGAAGCAGGTAAAAGCCAAAGGCAGTTTGTGTGCTTATCAAGATTATTAATCAACTCATATGCTCATTAACTTCCACAAAATCTGCTGAAAATAACTGTAGATGATGGCACACACCTTCAAACCCATTTTTAGCATGCACAGCTGATCAATTTATCTACCTTGCATGCTTTGTGATTAGTGTAGGGATGTCCCGATCAATTTTATTTTGTGCTCCTGATATGAGCTATTTAATATAAAGAATCTGCCAGTACCAAACCCTGACCCAGTATTTATATTTCCCTTTATAATGATAGTTGCGTAGTGCAAACTTAGCCTAACTCGGCCAACATTACATTTTCAGAAAGTCAGTACAGTTTTGATGTGTTTGACAGCTCTGCATTAAGAAAACATACCCAGACCCTTTACTCACAGGTGCTTTCACTTATTTAGCTAACAAGACCTCTCCTCTGGGTTGTGTGGGCGTGTAAGTCTACTTGACTGAGATCTCCCTTATTGTAGGTGCATTACACCTATAAAATGTCACCAACATAGAAGCAAAGGAATTTTTTTAACTGCTTGCTGATACATGCTGTCAGTGTGAAAATCAAATTGAAACTACTGGCTGTAATTGATTGATTCAACAAGTTAAAAATAAACAAGGGATCAGGAATTGGTTCAGGCTTGACAATCAATTAAACAAAATGCATCTATCGGCCTCAATACCGATCCAGCACATCAGCTCGGGGCATCCCTAGTTTGGTGCATGCCTACTGATTGAAATGCATTTATTAAAAAAAAAAAGAAGAAAAAACTAAAATCCTTTTAACATGTGAGGAATTGAGACTGCCCTGCACCCTCTCCCCCACCCCCTCACTTTGCTTTTAGACTTGTGTGGCTTTTTTTTTTTTTTTAAGATGCCTTGAATAGAGAGAAAAAAAAAGAGTTAATATTTTACTGCAGAACAAGAGAGAGAAGGGGCTTGCGAGCCTGGTGCCACTATTTTTTCTAATCTCCTGATGGCAGCAGAGGATCACTTTCAGCCAGCAAGGAAGGGGCTCTCTGCAAATGACTTGTCCACTATGAAAACCACAACACAAATAACAGAGAGAGAAGTTTACAGCTAGATTGCAAGACATGGACACAAATGTACATTTCCCTTTTACATACCTAGAAATGCCAAGCGCTGAAAAGCTTAGCTAATTTTGCTTGGTCAGAAAAACTCACAATGGCTCAGATAGTGTTTTGTAATGCTATTAAATACACCTACACATTGCGATGCATGTTCAGAGATAGCCATGTGAGCGACACAAGAACAAAACAGACACCCACCTTCAGCAAAAGGGACCACAATCAAGGCTCTGTCCACGAAGACGGTGTTCGTCAGGTGCTGGGAAACTCCCACCGACTCAGACTCAAGGAACTTTACAAAACAGACACGTGAAGTCACAGGCAAGGGAGAGTCACTGGAAGAAAATACAGATATGTTGTGCAAAGAATACAAACAAGTACACTCTACATGCCTTCTTCAAACTGTTAGTCTGTGTCCTGAGGGGCAACTTAGTTAATAATGGATTATAATCCAATCTCTCCTCCTCCCTCCATCCTCTGCTTAGTCCAAACTGTATCTTAAGATAAAACAATGTCTTCTAATAATTATAGTTTTAACATATTGTAGACTAGCATAACACTAATGCTTTGACCATTTATCTTCTTCCCATTGGTTGCCTGAACTGTTTTTATCTTGCCCAAAAAGCAGCCTATAACATTTCCTACCTGCAAAGTGGCCAGGTCTTATTCGATTGAGGAAAATACAGAAGCAGAAAACAATTATTTCCTACTATAGTCAATGTCTGTAATAATGTCTGTTTACTTTTATTAGCAATTAATATGATGATAATTTTTCCCAAATACTGGACTAATTGTTTACTCTATGAAATGTCAGAATTAAGTGACAAATTTCTCAAATTTCCAGAGTTCAAGTTGACCTCTTTATGTAGCCTGTTTTGACTAACAAGCAGTCCAAAACCCAAAGATTTGCATATTTAAGGCTGCAACAATAACTTTAGATAATTAAAGTATGCAGATTAAAGGTGATAAACACATAAATTGCTAGTTCTATCTAACCAAACCTTGACAAACCTGTTACTTAATCGACTGATAGTTCAACTCGGTATAATTTACAGAGTCGTAATAACTCCTAACAGAAGCAAATCCACACATGGGAGAACTAACGTTACTGTGCAATATTTGGTCATGGTATTTGACTTATACAACTAACCTAGACGCTAATTGAAACGGTTGTAAACGGTTTTTCAGTCAGTCAACTAATCGATTAACGGTAGTTCTTTCAGCACTAGTTACATTCTGGGGTCTGTGGGAGAGAGGGGATTTAAATCTGGGCTAAATCACTCAAACGTAGCCACACAACAGAGATAAGTGTCCATATGGGTCCCTCATGTCCATTAAGGGGAGTGACTGCTGCTGGACTCGTAAAGACGCGGGCAAACGTTAGCATTAGCATGCCGAGCCACGAGGCCTGTTCGACCATACAGGCCTCACGAAGAGCCCAGTGTGATCTTGACGGGAAAAACGTTTCACTAACATATTGTCCAGAATACTCACTCAGGTGGAAACAGTTTGAGCTCCTCTATGTTTCCGAGGAATCCAAACAGAGTCCTCATTTGCTCGGATGTTGTGCTCGGCGAGACATTTGTCACCTGAATGACGTGCGTGTTGGAATTCATTTTCGAGAGTGCTAATCAAGCTAGCTAGCGTTGTGCTAGCGACGTGCCTGAATTTAAAACAAAAAAGACCAGCTACGTAACGTTTACGAGGAAAACAACATTAGGCAAATGCAAAAACTAGCATCTTTGTTGTAGAAACCAGGTGGTTAGCTTGTACAACGGACAAAAAGACAACTGCCGCGAGCAGAGAGCAACAATGCCGCTATCGAAAATGTCGTGACAGGGATGCTGCGTTCATGTGCTGTTACTAAACTCGTACTCATGAGTTTCACTGGAGCAAAAACAACGCGTCCCATTTAAAGGACGGGTTCACGATTGTCTTCTGTTTGTCAATTTTGTCTTTTTGTCTTCTGTCAAGACAAAAGTCTTAAAACAAAAGTCTTGCCGTAATCATTCCTCCTGTTCATACTGACCTTTAGAAAATCCCTTCATAGTGTAAGTACATTATAACATATACATAAGTACATAAGCACATACAAGGAATTTGCCTTAGTGTTGTGGTGCATAACAGTCAAATATATACACAGAATTAAGTAGTCCTAAATAAGAAATTTACAATAAAAAAATGTAAAATAATTAAGTGAGAAGAGCTGCTATAGGTTTAAATTTTAAATTGAAGATAATTAGACGAAATGTACACAATATTGACCAGGAGTAAACAGTGTGCAATTAATAATAATAGTAATAAAAGTAGTAATACAAGTTGTGTTAATGTTACGCGCCATATTAGATCAAAGATCACAGATGTGCAAATATAAGATTATGATTTTCAGTGTTCATTTGGGCACATAAGATATTTTAGTTTTTCTAAAAATTTAAGGAAGAGTTTTAATTCGTTTTCAAAAGGCTGAAAATGTTGGAATTTTCGTTCACATGCTAAAATTACAAGCTCGTTTATTTTCCAACAGTCTTTAAAGGCATCACGAGTCGGAATACGGCTGAACCCAGAGTGGGTGTGGTCAAGATTGCGTCACAGTATTTTGTTGCTAGGCTGCTAGCTTGCGGCTTTTCCAGAAAATCTTTATGCCTTTTTTTCTTTCTCGAAATAATACAGTCATGCAAACGCCGCGATAGTTTTAAAACGACAACGGTATGCACACATATACATTAGACATTTTTAAACAAACAAACGGTGCTTAGCCTCGCGCTTGGGTCAAACAAACACAGTGTTTAGTGTCGGAGGGCAACTCCGCGACCCACATCTAGGCGCTAAAGCCACTGCTTGCTAGCATCTCTCTTAGCCAGCGTGTCAACAGGTTGCTGCAGTGTGAATGTTTGTTACTACGGATATTTCGATTATGTGAATTTTTTTGTAGCTATTAGCTAGTATTAGTAAAACATACTGCCTCTTAAACTGCAGTAACTCGAAGCAGTCAAATCCCCCAAGTAAGCTGTCAAGATGGACCTGCAGAGAGCTACATGACATGACATGACACAAGTAAGTCCTCTTTTTATGTAAACGTGAATTATATTTTCTGTCCATGGTGTAAGTTATATTTATGGGCCTTTCTGTGTTCATGGTGTAGCCATCAACGTTGCGGCTACATTTATTTGAAGAAAACACAGCTTAAATGCAGAGCTCTCGGAAATGAGTAACTTTTTTATTGCATTATGTTGCAAACAGCACAATCAAGACAGGGAACAACATGATAATGCATTTTCAACCATAACAGTGTAGTTAGGAGAAGAGCGTAGAGGCAAAGGAGTAATTGGCTAGGCTAAAAAAACAATACTTAAAATATCATTACAAGATTTGATTTGATATATTTATGGATCTGCATAATACACCAAACAAAAGAATCACATGTTAAAGTGAGAACGCGTATTTCCAACATGGTCCCAAGATGTTAAAATGACAGATTTAAAACATGTGACATAGCTACTCATTAGCCAATAGACAGGAAATTAATCTATTTTGATAATCAATTAATCGTTTTAGTACATTTTGTCAAAGATTTGCTGGTTCCAGCTTCTCTAAATGTTAAGATTGGCTGCTTTTCTCTGTTGTATATAATTGTACACTGAATATCTTTGGGTTTTTCATTGTTGGTTAGACAAAACAAGACATTTCCACTATCGTCTGACACTTTATAGACTAATCAATAATGAAAGTAATCCTTAGGTGTAGCCCTGTAATCTGTAAACCAAAACTACATTAGTGCAAACTAAACCCAAAAATAAGTATCATCATCTATACACCTAAATAAAACAAAAAACAAATAATAGTTCAAATAAGGATTAGTTAATTACCTGTCACCTTACTCCGTAAATGAGCTCCAACTTGCTCTTTTTATTTTTGTCAATTTATCACCAATAATAATATAAAAACTAACATACAAAGGAGCACATGTGTAAAAGTATCTAATTTACGTCTGTAAATGGTTTGGTCAAAGAGTGGAGGTACTGGAATAGATCATCAATTTCATGTTTCTCTTACATTTCTTGGCCACCTTACCTCCCAATTAAATAGAGACCAATTGAAACAGCTATGTTTGTTTATACCTGAGTTGGGTAGTACAGGAATTTAAAAAGTGTAATGTTATCAAGCTTCAAATCTACCAGCAGATGTCAGACCAAAACCTTCTGTAATGTGACCACAAAGACCGTTTCCTTTCAGTTTAAGAAAAGGTACAAGGAATGGTTTTTTTTTACTTTCACCCAAGGCTTGAACTAAAATGAGTATTCTTTCTCTTGCAGGTATATGTTAGCAGCTAACAAAAAGTTACCCTGAACTGGAAGGGCACAAAATGGTGAAAGTTTTCCCATTTACACCTCCATTCTCATGACATGAACAGGAAGATATGGGCATCCTAAGACTGGTAGCCAGAATCATGGGTAGGATCAGTACTTTCAGGTCCTATCAGTTTGTGCTGCTCCTGGCTGCTGCACTTGCTGTTGCAGCTTTTTACTACTTTGGCTCAGAGAAGCAGAACTTCTCCAGCACCACAAAGAGGATCAAGCAGACCCAGGCGAGCCACAACAGCAACAGAAATGATGCTGACCTAACTGTGGACACCAGGCTCTCACACTCGGCTGGATCTAAGGAGCAAGCAGGGGAAGAGCGGGATGTAGGAGAAGAGAGTGAGGGTTTTACCAAAGAGGACAGCGAGGCTGTTGAGCAACGCTACCATGCACTCATGATGTTCACCAAGGTGGACAAAAGCCGGAGCTTACAGGACAAGTTCAGGGTGGCCATGTTGTCTATGGTGAAGCACAGTCACTTCCTGGAGGGAGAGGTGCTGGTGCTTCATTTTGTGAGCGATCAGGCCAGCCAAGAACTGGGAGAGAGGATGCTGCAGGAATTTCTCCTAGACGCAACGTTCAAGTATGAGGTAGGCAGTGTGGATACCCCAAAAATATCTCAGTAGTCTAGATAAGGTTTAAAGAACCTCAAAATATTTGACTATATGATGGAAATTCAGTTTAGCAAAATTCCTGTTTCTTTGCGTTTAGATCATTTAAATGTCGAGTCTTAGGCTACTGAGAAAAATAGTTAATTTATTGATGATGAGTAAGGACAGACACTGTACAAGGAATTGGTATTAATAGTCAGATTTTTGTAGTGACACACAGCTGCAAATATGTCCATAAGACTATTTGTGATGGTTTATTGTTATATTTTTCTTGCATTTTTTGGGTAGGCTGATCAAAAACATTCTACATATGGAAAAACACTGAGGATTATTCAACTACTTTTGGCCTGTGACTCAATTTTTAAGGTCCAAATTTGTCATTACCTTATTTTTCCTTTGTTTTTTAGTGTGGTATTCATGTGTATTACATTTTTGAGAGGTAGTTGCAGCTCCAAATTGGTTACATAGAAATGGTGATAGATTATAAAAATATTTAATTTGCTTTTATATGAGATATAGCAAACTAATTTAAACATTTCAGTCTTTGCAATTTCAGGTACAAACCCATATTAATAGGCTGTCAGTGGTTATAGGTGGTCTGTAAATTCAACACATGGGGGCAGTGTTGGCCTGCCAAACTAATCCCTCACTAATGGGGATATCGCTCCCCTACTGTGGTCTTTCTGCCCCATAGCAAGGATTATGTCCCCTCTCTGTTGCTCTCTCTGGTTCATGTAGTGTCATGCCCCGTTTTCCTTCTTTTGTATGCTTCACAGAGCACAAGATCGTAAATTTGTTCACAAATTAGTTACCCTGCCCCAAGTCCTCCTCACCAGCCAATCTTTTTCTCCCAGGCGTATCTCACCATCTATAACATCTTGTGTGGATGTTACAGCTCTGTGTTAGCTTAGGCTGCCCCTATGCCTGCTTTGGATTGGGTAGAGGTTTGCTCAGCTTGGCGTCTTGGCAATTTTGAGCCAGTGGGTCAGATTTGTTCCTGTTCATTTCACTCTCTGTACTCAGACTGTTCTATGAGCACAGCTGAAGTGTGTAATGTGAAGTACTGCGAGACCTGCCACACTAATATAAAATGGATCCTTTGTGCTACCAGGTGATGGACAGGACCAGACAAGGTCTCTTTCTCAAAGAGACCAAACTGGCATGCAGAGATTATCCCCCACCCAACCCTGTAATGTATTACTTGGCCAACACAAATAAATGCTCTGTGTGCAACAGTTGAACTTAGCTAAGATACAAAACATATGTGAAGGAGATACTGGTGGCAGTATTAGCATGATGTTTGAGTGTCGTATACAAAAATACCAACTTGCAAAAGTTGATAATTAATGGCATCATGAATTATTAAAAAAAACATGTTTTTGATGATATTTTCATCAATGTTCAGCCAGAAGCACATCCTATGAGGCATAATTTAGCAGCAGAGTGTTGCTGTGGAGATGCAGTGTAAAAATGGTGTGATATTATAAGTTCATGAGCTTTATTGGTATTGTGTGCTCACAGTGCATTATAATTCATGTGTACATAGCAGAGCCTGGCCGATACTGGAGTTAACAAAATCTGATAATGAGGTATTGGTCGATATTTGTGCTTAAAGGGGACATGTCATGTACATTAATGTTCTGGGGCTCTACTGGTATATCTTTGCATGATTTACAGTTTAAAAAAAAAACTCCTTATTTATCTTATACTGGCTCTTTTATTAGGGATGTTCCTAACAACTCATTTTTCCTGTCGATTTAAACAGAAATTTAAATTTATGACATAACAACTCACTAAATAAAAGTACCAAATAATAGGCCTACAAAAAAATAACAATTAGGCCTACTGATCGATGGGACAGATTAGCAGTTTTACTAGGCTATTCAACAATGGTGTGCTGTTGGCAATCCGTTTCAAATGGCACGTGCACACATGCAAACACACGCACACACACTTACTTGAATGACGCAACATTTTTGTTCAGCAAAATCAACATTGGTGAAAAGCGAGACGTCAGTCAATTAACAGTAAGTCCAGCAACTGAGAAAAAACTCTCAGCTGGCACAGATGTTACAGGCACACAGAGATCACGACTTGAAAGCCGGCATAGTTTTGGAAAGCGTTGTGTTTTCCCGCACCACCACACAAGTGGATCTTCGTTAGGTGGGATACAGGTGAGGAGGGAAGGCTAGTGGCGGGTGGCTGCGTAGCATCTTAGACGCAACAGTTAACTGACGTTGTACATTAATAAAATATTAATTAGTTTAACTAACTAGTATTTCTGGTACCAGCTAGCAAGGGTAGCAACGTTTAATTGACTGGTCGACTAATCGCGCACATCCCTACTCTTTATGCAGCCATTTCAGCTCCTGTCTCTTTAAGGCCCCTCTCTGTTTTGATTGGCCAGATTCTGGAAGCTGCCAATCGGCAGACTTCCAGCAGCTCGGGAGCCTACGTAAACAAACAGTAGTAGTAGGATTTCACTGCTTTTTCTCATTCTTTACATGAAATTAAAATGTCTCAAATACATCCATACATGTTTGAGCAATCCAAAATATGTGAGTGGACAACATGTATAACCCACGAAACAATCTTAGCAACAACCTTAGCAACCAACGCTGGCCATTTGTGGGCATAAGTGAACAATCTGATGTCATCACAACGAGGAAGTAGTGGTAACATTGCAAATGAAGTATTTAGAGCAGGCTGAAGCCTGGGCTTTTGCCTTTTTACATACAGTATGTTCATCTCAAGTTTTGGACCTTTGACCATGTTTAACACGGACATTTGACATTATAACAGTATAAAAATAACAGAAAATCACTAAAAGCATTACATGTCCCCTAAAGCCTTTTTATTATGGACATTTTACAGTTGAAAAATAAATGTGTAATAAATGTTTTTTGTCCGAGGTGTAGAAATATTTGTAAATATGTCTGTGGTGAGCTCAAATAGAACGATAATATCGGCAATGCTGATATCAGTTGGGTACTAGTTAGTTAATATTGGCCTTGGGAAACAGGTTTTCATAACTCTCTTACACAATTCTGTGCTTTAAAAAAAAAAACAAAAAAAAAAAACAACTTTCATGCTCCATAAATTCAAACTGTGCTCAGATTGTACCTGCAGGCTATTCGCAGTGGTTTTATCATTCTCATGGTATCATTCCAGACCACTGGTTTTGAACATGGTTTGAGATAATGAATCATAAAAAATTAGTGCTGCCACCACTGACACAAGTACAGTCAGTCTCCTCTTTCCTTCCTGACATGCACGTACACACAAACAGGCTCACAGAGACGTCCTACCAGAGTTACAGATGGGTGGGGACCCAGGGTCTGACCGAGGCAGTGTGTATGAGCATCTTGACATCCTTGCCTGCTCATCCCTGGCCACATTCCTCTTAATTATTTATCTAAGAGGGAGCATGAGGCTAACACCGGTTGTGCAAGAGTTTTATCCTCCATCACTTTCCAACAAATTCAGTGAACCAATTGACATTCACAACCAACAGCCTGCATAGTCACACTGCCTAGAGGCTGTGCTCATTACCGCTGACCATCTTTCACACTCTCCATATGACACATACTTGAGCCTGGAGGAGTGCATTATCTAGTAGTAAGACCGAACAAGAATTAAGCAGAGTGAGTGACATGATTCCTAGTTTCTTGCATGCAGGATTTTTATTTAGAAGTGTATGAATATCATGTAACTGACAATAGGGGAAAAAGTTGTCAGTGATGTGGATTCAGAACCACACTTTTTGAGCAGCAAGTTGTTAATTTTTTCTTGTCTTCCTGGAAATCCTCTAAAAATTGGTGTCTTGCAAACAGGGAGGGACTGTGGTGTGCAGATGTTCTGACTTTACTTTGTTAGCTTTCACTGTTTTTTCCACCATTCTTTTTAGATTACTGCATAATGTGCAATTTTTGGGTGGTTTTTAATTCAGAAACATGAGCACACAAAGACATGCGGAAATGAATGTCTAAATAAAATGATACTGTTGTTTTAGAGTTCTGTACATATACACCCTTCTCTGGTCATATTTGTTATTTTGCATTTGATTGTACACCGGCTGAAAGTTTGTGACTCCCCATCCTCTGTTTAGCAGAAGGCCACAAAAGTCAAAAAAGGAAGTTTTGCTCAGTGCTGGCAACTCTTCAAAAAGCAGCGCAACTTGCCAGCGACTGCCAGACATGTCCAGTCTTTCACATCAGCTTTGCGCAGCTAGTTTTTAGGGGTTTTTTGTGAGCTATTAATATTGTTTGGCCAAAACCACTGGATGCCAATTGCATGATTAGTATAACAGAGCAGAACAGTACTTTATTATTATTGGATAAATAATGTTGTTATGATAATATTGTTGTTGCTATTTACACCTAACAGTTTGTCCAAAAATCCATGATCTTTGAAAAATCTGGGTCAGGGTGAGGCGTTGCAGAATAAAAGACAGTGTGAAAGTCTGTAAGTAATTACATCCTTTATCCAAACATCAAATCCCATTCTGTTTAAAACAATCAGTAGCCAAACGGCTCAGGTTGAGGATTTATTTCGCAGTGTTTGACTTCTAGGGAAGGGTTGGTTCCTAACCTGTCCTTTACAAACCACATGTCCCAAATATAAAACAATAACAAGAACTTAGGTTCTTAAAGTTGCTGCTACTAAACATCAGAGCTTGAACTGTGTGTGTTGAAGCATCTCAGTTTTCAGGGCTGGTTAGTTGTGAAACTATGTCCATGTATTTATATTGTACAATGCTGCTCAATGGTTGAATTAGCTGCTTTTCAAAATCAAAATGCTACGGAGACATTAGAGACAGTGGTAAATTACAAAACAGCTGCACAGATCAGAAAGTGGTTGCACCACAGAGATAAGTTACAAGATGACTCTAACAACTGAATAGTTACACACATGCCCCTAGGGTAGGTGTAAATTATAAAATGTCACAGAATGGTTAATGGTAAAACAGCAGTTTTCTGCTACACAGCATCCTTTTTCCATTAATTGCTGCCATTTTGCAACACAGTAATCCAGTAGAGACCTAATTTATTGATATGATATTTCAATATCGATCCAGCTTACTATGATGTGCTACGATGCCAAGTGGCCATCTTTCACATAGCTGGTGCAACCCAGTGCAGGTCATCGGATCAGCTGACATGAACAGCTGATGTCTCCCAGCCAGCATCTGCAGCAGCAGCCGGCTACTCCGACAACATCAGTGCAACTTTCCAAACAGGCGTTATTTGGGTAAACTGACCGCGTATTGGGAATCTACATGGTTACTTTCTTGCCTGGAAAAATATTAAAACTTAATAAAGTGACATATTAACAGTCCTACAGCAAATTTCAACAGCATTCAGCCTGGCTCCGCCATTACTGCTCAGAGTCCTACTTCTTCTTCCTCTCATGTTGGACTGAGGGCAGACTGGATGCTACAGTGACTCACTATCGCCCATGAGGTATAAAGTGGTATTATGAGACATTATGGGCTGGACGGGGCCGGAGCTAGCTGGTTAGCATGCTAACTTCAGTAGATATCTCAACACAGTACATATATGTCTTTGACATAACGTCAAAACTGTTATTTCTTCACATTCTGTCGATAGTTTGTTAATTTAGGGATGTTTTAATTCTGTTGTTAAAAAATGTTAAAATTCTGCCCAATTCTTACACATTGAACCTTTAATCGGTTTTGTTAGTTTCAGTCAACAAAAACTTTGCACTTTGCAAAGACATTGCAGTCTAGTTTTCATCAGTGAAATTACTTATTTTTGTTATGCATTTTTAGGATGCTGTGTTACTAATCAGGAGCTACAGCGTGTGATTCCACAGATGCATGCGGGTTGTTGAATAAGACTTTGTATAAAAACAGTAATTATTTCATTAGTCCATCTCTCCTTCATATTATCTTTTAGTTTTTATTCACTGATGAAAAATGTAATACATTTGTCGTTTTTTAAATGTTACTTTGTGTTTGTTTTTAGTCTTTTTTTTGTCACGAAAAAAAGGTCAAATATTTTTCGTCACAGTTTTCTTTGACTAAATTCATTCTGTTAACTGTCTGTTGAAGCTTCAAGAGAGAATGTAGGAATAGTTACTCACATTACAAAAGAAAGTCTGCCACATTCAGCTGCATGTCGCTTTAGGGTTGTGGCATAAGAGAGTTGGGTGAGTTTCCCAAATATACTGTATGCATGAAAAAGCTGACAGCCAGTATGTATTAGATTAGAGGATGAAATTGTGTGGTCAGTCAGACTTCTAAGCCTCTACCACACACTGATAAGTTGTCCTTGTGCCAGTGTGCAGCACCTAGTCCTGTTCTTTCAGTAATTATCCACCGTACTGTGTGTCTCAAAAAGACAAAATGTAAGACTCTTTTATAACCTCGTAACCAGCATGTCAAATGTGGTAATCGTTAAATTGTGTGTAAATTGTGATCAGTGTTAACAAATATGTAAAGCAAATCAACCTACACTTTTTCTAAGACTTTGGTACATTATTTATTGTGGCACAGCTGTGGAAAGTAATAAACATATGGGTTTGCTGATCTTTCTCCATGAATTATTCATGGGAAATTGTGCAAAATAAGTCTATGAAATATTCAAGAACCTTCTAGAAATACACACGCTAAGTGTAATTATGATTTTCTTAACTTTCTCTATCCATAATTATTGTCTCTCTTGAAACAGTGAATACAAATTTATTTAGGAGGGGTTAAGAAAATCTAACAAAAACATGAACTTTAAATGTGTCCATTGCAGTTCTAATGACTGAGCATTATTTATAAGATTTATGTGCCATTACATCAACAGCAGTCTAGGACAGCACTGATTTTGACACAGGGCTTACCTTAATCTGCCAGGGATCATTAAATCATGTTTGTCCATCGAGGCACATAAATCTGTTTTATAATACGACAGCCATATTGTCAAGGTTGTATCTGAAGCCTCTAACATACACACTTACTGATGCCAGGATTAAACAGAAAAGGCCTCTTGGATACTGTTGCAAACAGACATATTTATTTTTTCCTCCTGCAGGAAAGCTTTAATGATAATCTGTGTTTACTGTATTTTTTTTTTAAATCCTATAATGTAATGCAGCTTTTATAACCAGAGTAAACACAAATTTAAGCCATATTAAAATAACCAAAAACTCAGACAATATTTACCAATAGTCTCACAAAATGATATTTTTACTATATCCATATATCACCAGCTCTACTGGTTGCTGTACTAATATGATTCCACTGCGTTGATCTCCATGCAGGTGTTGTTCCATGATGTGGTGGCCCTCACACAGAAGCTGTTCCCTATTGTGGAGGCCATGCAGAAGCACTTCAGCGCCGGCTCTGGAGCTTACTACAGCGACGCTATCTTCTTCCTGTCTGTAGCCATGCATCACATTATGCCTGAAAGTAAGAACAGCACATTTTCTCACATTTCTTAGTCAGTTATTTAACTACCGATTTATCTCACTGAAATAGCTTCGACTAGATGAAGTGTCAGATTAAATCATGTCTGAAGAGACCAAAGGTGACAGTGTTAATAGGGTTGGTGAGTTGCTTTGAATGACAAATCACAAACTAACTTATTTTCTCACTTACCCCTAGTGGTGGCTATACATGCAGATAGTTACAGTATATCTGTTTCTGGGATTTCCACAGCCGCCCTAAAATAATGAATGGAATTTCATTTGTGTTGCTCAAACCATTGATAAACGACATTGACAGCATTTTGTGTGTTTCTCAACTGATCATAATTCAAAATATGTTTACAGATATTACTGATGTAAAGAAACCTTTAACAGAAAATGTTAATAACATATAATAATAATAATATTTGATTGATTTTAAGTATTTTTCAGTGTATTGAAAGCCTGTCAACTAACATGAGAGTGACAGTCTGTTCCAGTCCTGTGTTTTAAAATTTATTATTGGAGCCACTTCTTCAAATTTGGATCAAGAATTGTGCCTTCAAGTTTCAATTTGTCACTTTCTGTGGGGAGAAAGTAATGATACACATCAGATACCATAAATTCATTTAGGCAAATATGAAAAATCTACAGTAATTAACAGTTTCAGTAATTAACTTTATTTACTTTTATTTACCTGTTGTCTGAAAAGGAGTCTATCCAAAGAAATACCTATTTTTAATAAACAATTCTCTGGCAGAACTGTGAGTGTTTTAGTTTCACTCAGATGCTCACCTCTCTATCACGTTACTGCTGGTGCACAGCTGGAAAAGGCAGCATGGACAGGTATCTAACAGACACGTGGCGCGCTGCAGAGGCCCTGGGGAGTTCGGAAGGAAGGATGTGTTCTGTCTCTGCTGCCCACATTAGTGCCCTCTGTGTTGCCGCTGACTGATGGCAGCGATCTCCACTGTTGTTCATTGTTGTGACTCACTTCAGTGGATGTGCAGCATGGGGCATCACTCCACAAATGAACCAACCCATTAGGCTTTGGGGTTTGAATCAATAGTCACTAAAGTCTCTGTCTTGCAGTCAGCATGACAGCATCCCACTGGACAGTTTTTAAACTGTGACTCAGGGTGCGCAGTGGGTACGATGTGAACGGTTAGGATCATCACGTTTTTGTTGTCAGAACTTTAGGGCTGCGACCAACAATTATTTTCATTATCGATTAATCTGTCAATGATTTTGTCAATTAATCAATTAGTTGTTTGGTCTACAAAATGTCAGAAAAAGATGATTTACTGTCATAGACGACCAGAAAACATAAACATTTGTGAAGCTGGAACCATAACTCAAAACGATTAATTGATTATCAAAATAGCTGGCAATTAATTTCATAGTTGGCAACTGATTAATCAATCACAGGGATTTAAGGCATAGTAAATGAAACATCAAATGGGGGGTAATATTAGTAAAATGTTTTATTCGAGTCAGTTTTCCAAGACACTCAAATTTCTTTCAGTTAAAATAAAAAACATGAATCAAACAGGTTTCATAATACTGAGAAACTGATTTGCTGTTTTGAGCCAGAAGCTGACTTTTTCCATTTTATTACCTTTTCAGCGAAGATAAATACTGTGTGTAGCCTTGACAACCCATGTGGTTGAGGTTTTCTATAGCACATCAAGTATGCCATTTACATTACACAGGAGAGTAGGATATGACTTAAGGAGCAGAAGAAGGAAATAGTGAAGAAAAAGATGAAAGATAAGGATGATAAATAAAAGATTCTGCCTGGGGGGAAATGTTTCAGTGTGTGGTTGTCTCACTCAGCTGTCAATTCTGAAAAGTAACTTATGGTGGAGCACAGAGTTGTTTTGACAACTAGATTTTAAAACATGTTTTCCATCACCTGGTATTTTTCTTCAGAGCAGTCCCCTCCTGTATGAACTGGAGGTGTGTCTGGGTCTGATGCAGTCTCACGTTGTGTGCCGGAAATGCTTATTGATCAACCACACGTGCCAACCGTCCACTCCGTCCAAGTGGTATTTAAAGAAGGCTTTTATCTAGAAAGGGCATAATATGGTTGTCTTCACAGAGCAAGTCAGGGTATATGGTGCACAGTCATCAGTCACACATCACCCCCTTCTTTGATTTAACTGAAAGACCATTCAGCAAGTCACATGGCAGATACGGATACATCGTTTATGGTTAATGACACACTGAAAACAAAAGTGATATCCACAGATAAAAATAGCAGCTGCAAGTGGGAGGGATTGAAATTTAACATCCTCTAACTTGTGAAGTGGGAGATGTTGTGATTTCAGCAAGTTTAACTTGGTTGTCAAAAGAGAGGGAAGAAGGAGAAGAAATCGCCTGTACGTTGGGTTCAGTGTTAAACCGGCTACATAGCCTGAATAGGAAATTGTTTGCTCAGGATATACAGGAAATTACTATTTTTTGAGAGGTGTTTATTTTATTATTATTAGACCTATAGAGACTAGACTCAGATATTGAACTGCCATGTAGCAATATTTTTATTTTATAAGCTTATTAGTGGTGAGGATCATCGGGGAAATTCTGGTACAGTGCCATCAGAATACTTTGCTTATGATAACAATAGTATCACAACACAAACAGATATGATATGATGGTATTCTATTGTAAGGCAGACATTGACCATATATCACAATATCTTTGTAACTGATAAGGAAACTATATCCTTAAATGGAAAAAATATTTTTTTCTAGTAAGTAAGGATCAAACATAATTACACTTTATTTATTTAGTTTATTAGGAAGGGATGTCAGTGTCCGTTCTATAGACAGTTAAGATGAACTCATACCAAAGTGCAGAGACTTTTTAATACACACAAAAACATGAACACAAGTTGCATCATATAGACTACACACAGCCATAAATTGTCAAAAGGCTAAACTGCAAGAAAGCAGATTATTAGAAATATCTGTAGTAAAAGAGAGAAATACCTCAGTATCTCAACTGAATGTATCACAATAGAAGTGCCAGTGTATCAGTAACATATCTTAACATGTTGTGATATTAATTATTTATCAATTTAGTGTTAGCAAACTTGTTTGTCTTACAGGAAAACCATTTAAAGCTAGAGTGAGGGGCTTTTGTCTCCCCCTCTGGCAGTGAGAGTAATTACAAAAAACTGTCAACACGTGCTTACGTCATATGCTCCTCTGTAGCCTACTTGTTCGCTATTGCTACGGTGGATAAATTGTTTCGAGCGTCACACAACTGTTTCACTATCAGAATTTGATCCATATGGTCCAATAATATTTGGAAAGTCTAGATAAATAAATGTAAATAAAGGCCCTCGTCACTATTTGAAAAAATACAGTATTTCTGTAAAGAGAGAAAGAAAAGAAAGGATCTTTTTAAAATATATATTTTATCATTTCACTGACCCCTTGTAATAACACCATGGACCACTAGGGGTCTGCAGACCCACGGTTGAGAAACAATGTAAAGAACTGACTTTAAAAGAGGACTCTATTTTCACACCATCTGTCGTTGGCTGTCGTGCGAATAAAGTAGTACAATGGAAATCTGTCGTAATTCATGATGACGCTCCTAAGAAACACTGTTTTTTTTAGTGGACAGGTGTTCCATGTTTTTGCATCCCCTCTAGAGGTATCAACATGCTGGGACATGAGTCTCCTACAAACTCAACCTTTATTTTCCACCTAATGCTGGTCTCCTTGGAGTCTACAGCACACCTAACAGGTGAAATTGCCCTTTTAGTACCCTGTCAGTGGGCACTCTGGAGAGGTGGTAAGAAAGGGGGGTTCACATCTCTGTGCACAAATCAGCATGTTCTGGTTCGGCTTGATGCCTCTCTCTGTCCTCCCAAAATACAATTAAAAGCCTCACTACCTCTCCCCCTCACTACTATTAAAAAAATAAGTGAGGAAGAGGGAGAGCGGCGAGCATAAAAGCAATGCTAAATGGAATCGAAGAACATTAATTGGTCTGTATTTCATTGTAGTTACTGAATAAAAAATAAAACTCAGGTAAACTGCAACACTCAGGTAGTGGTCACTTAGTGGATTTCATGCTGAATGCTGAGATGTCATTGCTCACAGTGACAGACTCTGCAACAGTGTCACAAATATATATCGAGCATGTTTATTTGTGGGGATTCTCTCCAGAGTCATTTGTATTGCTCAGAACAGCGGGATGTTGATCTCCTCTCAGCGGGTGAGGGTGTGTGTTCTGGCTAGTGAATCTGGGACCAGAATAGCCCAACCGGAACAGCTAGCGGGAGGCCGTCTAGGAATGGCACTGCTAATGTGTGAATTGCTTTGCTAAAGTGAGAAATATGATACCTGGAGGTGAGGTAGGAGCTGTTCTGTTAGTTGTCACACAGGCCTAAAATCACAGATAGATTTCAAGAATGCCGAACCATTGCGGTTGTTTTTAGGTTTCATCTCTGGCCTCGTAACTTTTAAGATAAACCATCTGTGGTCTTGGTAATCTTTTCTTAAGTTGTAACAAAGTCCAATTTTCAATAATATAAATAAAAGTTGCTGGAGACCATAAAGGAATAAAAGTGTGCTCATCTTGTTTTTCTGCTGTCTCTTTTCAGGAGATATCCCTGCTATTATACCTCCCTACCTCTCCAGAGCAAATGACACAGCACTAATAACCCTTCCCCATGGATTTATTGGTATAAGATAACAGGCTTGGGTTGAATGTGACCGGGATAGCAGAGTGGACCAGAGTTGAGCTGAATATAAATGTCTTGACTCCCCCTCACTAGTAGGCTGGTGGACAAAACAGGCGCAGCGAAAAACCGAAGCCACTACACCTGCTACATTTGTGTCCTCGGTGATACAACTGTAGTACATTTATACTTTTATAGCAGTTATAATAGATGTAAAAATGT
Source organism: Scomberomorus guttatus (assembly GCA_038419695.1). Classification (NCBI taxonomy): domain Eukaryota; kingdom Metazoa; phylum Chordata; class Actinopteri; order Scombriformes; family Scombridae; genus Scomberomorus; species Scomberomorus guttatus. Next base: position 18,342,971 of record CM076454.1, on the reverse strand, counting down.
GTCACTTTGTAATCACATTACTTTGTTTCACTGGAGTCATTGATGTCTGGAAGGCCACTTAAACTGTTTATTTGATTGGACAGGGGTCTTGTCATCCTAGCTACCTAGTGATACTGTCTTTGGTGTAACTGAAGCAGATCTGTTTACTGTTTCATGATCAATAACCTGACTGCAGGTTGTCCACAGCATATATTAAAAAAGCATGGTTTCACTCTTAATTGTCAGAGACTAACATTCACTCATTAGTCTAAAAAATGCAGGTGAAATATTTAAAAAGGATTCTAAAAAGTGTTAAAAAATATAATTTTTCATTCGTGTTTCTCCTCACTTTCTTTTCCTGGAAGCATTTTCGTGACGAGATGACCCTGCCTGACAGTTTGCAGTAAACACTTTCTTTCTTGCAGAAGGAAACGCATCAACTTTTAGAAGCATGAGAACGTAATGAGGGTGAAAATGAATTTCATGTGATCATCTGCTTGAAAAAAAAAAAAAACCCAGGGTGTTTTCCAGTGAATGTTGGTAAAAGCAGAAAATACTGACCCTTACAAAAAGGCTATAAGTGCTCACATCAAGACTGATATTAGGGCTTAATGAGGTTGACCTACTTTCTTCCTGAAAAAAATTTGGTGTTAGATAACTGTCTCTGTTGTTTTGTTGCTGCTGCCGAGTTTAGGTGTAGTCAAATAGGACTATCTGATCTGACCAGAGCTTCAGGCGAGCTCTAAGCCACCGTAACGACATTATTCCTCTAATAAATTTACATCACCCTCACACCTTGCCTGTGACCAGTACAACATAAGAAACTAAAAGGCTGAGATTGATTTAAACCCCAGTGATTTCTTTTTATCCCCTTTGTTCAAGGGGATAAAGCAGTTGGAAATAATGAAAGAAACTGTTAATTCCATGGTTGGTCACAGAGAAGCTCATTGTTCTCCAAACATACTATAAAAAGAGTTATTGAAATAAAACAGTGCTACATGTAGAGCTAAACTGATTAGTGGATTAATCTATAAGTACATCAGATTTTACATTTGATTATCGATTGTTAACTTTGAAGCGAAAGTGCCACAATTTCACAGGTTCCAGACCAAATGTTGTTGGTTTTCTTAGTCCTCTATGATAGGAAATTGACAGAGGTGGGGGACTCAAGTCACGTGACTTGACTCGAGTCAGACTCTAGTGGCAAATTTGAGGACTTGACTTGTTCGACAAACACTGATAAAAGACTCGAGTTGACTTTGACTTGGTATTCATGACTTGGGACTTGACTTAGACATGAGACAGATGACTCGCTTGACTTTTTTTATTAAATATTTGCATTTTTCTAGATATTGAGAAGTTACTTGTTTTTGAAACACAATTGGGTGATTTCTTGTGCAATGCTGCAAACCTGGCAACCTACTAGGACGCGGCAGACTAGCAGAGGCCAACGCAGGAGGCAGCTATCATGGAGGGGGCTAGTCCAAAAATAATACCCCCAGAATCTGAAAGAAGGCGTATTTGTTCCCTCAATATTCAATGTAAAACTGACTCCAAACGCACTGGATGTTTATCATTCACAGAAAACCTCCTGCCTCTTGTTTGTGTACAGCAACATAAACAGTACAGTAAACAGTATGTACAACAATAGTATCAATGCAACAAATGTAACAAACTTTAGGACGATACTACAGTACAGAGCAGGTAAAACCCTGACCAGTCAGAATGACGTTTGTCTGGGAAAGCGGCTCCATTTCACCAAAAGACCTGATGCCTTGATTTCTCAATTTTCACATCCTTTAATATGTGCTGTGGGAGGAAATGAAGGAGGAGGAACAGATGTAAGTGGGGGAATCAAGGATACAAATGAAAGAACATTTCTTTGTCTTTTGTCTTTCTCCCGAGGCTCATATTGTCTATATACAATGCAAACTGTCCGTCATAGTCTGATGTTTGAAGATGTGCTCTGAAGCAAGCCATTTTAGCTGTGGCGTTTAAAAAAAAAAAAAAAAAAAAGAACCACAATACATACATCATCGGCTTAATCATTGAGTAGTCTTTGTTCTTCTGATGAGAGGATCCAGCGGTTGCAGGACTTTTATACACAGGCATATTGTGTGTAATCCCAAACGGCAAGCATTTCACCCAAAACAACATCCAAAAGCTGTAATACAGCTGTTGTGAGAAAGTGGAGTATTAATCTACATTTAAATCAGTCTATTAAAACCACAATCATAATCATAATATGCTCTGACATGACACCACTCAGCCCTACTTTCACCTACACAGGACTTTGTGGTGAGTCATTGATCCAACATCAAACTCACCTCACCGCAATGTTGTAACAACTTAAGACCCTCTTCCTGTTAGTTAAGCCCTGTTAGTACAAACAAACAGCGCTGACCACTCGGCGATTACTCTTCCGAGCCCCTCTCTGTTGCCACAGTACATGAAGGCATTGTGATGGGCAGCTTCCTTGTTTGGAGAGCACAGAAAACGGGTTGTTGCTCTTTTGCTGAGTACTCTTTTTTTTTTTTCCATCACTTGTTTCAACAGAAACTGGCATTCAAATATCTGCAGCACAAACTTTTAAACCAGCAATGATCCCCTCATAGTTATACCCTTTATCATTCAAATCTGGTCCTGCATTGAATTTAGCCTGTTTATTTTTACCCTAATATGAGACTAAACAATAGGCTACCAGGGCGCCCCGGGATTCAGTTTTCAGCTGGAGGAGCAAGTCAGCATTGCAGTGTTGTTTTCTAATGACTTAAGCAGCATTCAGGTACATTAGGAAACTGTTGTACGTTAGGTTTTCAGCATAAATATGTTACATTACCATCAAGGTGAACCTAAAGCTTGTGTGACGCCAGTTTGCTAGCATTTATTGGGAAATTCCAGATAAAGATGAAAATAAATGTGTCAGCAAAGGCAGAGAAGAAGACTGCAAACTAGTAAACATGGATGTAAATGCGGGATTTAAAATACTTTAAAAAACTGGCTTTGCAAATATTTTATGAGGAAGGAAATGCATTCAACGTGTAACTTTTATTTGTTTACAAGTAAAGTCCACAGGGTACCTTTTTAAGTTTATTTTTCAAGTATAGCTTCTTTGTTTTCCTTCGAGTAAAACCCTCTTGATTACATCCCAGATTGACAATGCAACACAAATAACAACATCACATTTTATGCAGTCGCTCTGTGTTGTATCACTCATTTTGTGCTGCCATAATTACACTTATTGAAATGTAAAATACGGATGTAAAATATAGGTGAACCATATTTGATTTTCCAGGAGTTGTGCAGTTTGTAGGTAAATGTGCTTTAATCTAACTAGAGGCTGCTGGATCTCAAAAAGGCTTTGATGAGCTGAAAACCAATCTGATAATGCTGATTTGAGCTCTGAAGGTTGATGATGCAGACGACGCATGCAGTGCAGTATTTTCAAGTGCACCCATCTTTTGTACCGTTCTACTTATTCCGCAGTTGTCAAATTAACCTTGGTTGCCAATGAATGTTTACTGCTCTTGAACTAGAGGCCGTCATCTTTGACAGTCCCTCTCAAGCTGATAATTATGTTGTGTCCATGGCACACCATTCCTGAGTATTTTCCATCCTTTCATCACCATGCCAACAAGCAAAACATAGGAAGTTGAAACAATGAACAGATGAAGGCTTGAATATCCTGGTTACTGTTGTTAGAATTTCATCCACAAACAAGTGTCAGTATTAATCATTTACAGTCTGAACATTCACAGCTGCAAAACATTTCACAGCCATGTTCAACTTTCCATATATTTCTTCCCACAATTTATGGACAGTTTCAGGTCCTTTTTCAGGCCAACGGTGACATTGCATAAAGTAAAAGACAAATTCGCTGAACAATTGTATGTATATGTTAAGCTGTTCAGGAGTCTAGTCAGATTCTGCTCTTATCTCCTGCAGCTCTGTATTCCTAGAACAACTCTTAGAAGTAATTAAGCACTGGATGAAGTACTAGTGCTCAGTGAAATTGGCCAATTTGCACAGTTGCTCAGAAGTACGTTTCCTGGGATGAAATTAAAAATGGGGAACTCAGTCATTCATTAAACTTGGTTAAGAACAAATTATTATTCATTCGCATGCCTCTAACAGGTTTTTTTGGGAAAGGTTTTAAACTATTAACCTTGATAAAAACATGTATTCTGACTGACAGAATATACAGTGCATTGAATGGTGATGGTCACAGATGTTTTCTGTGAGTTTGATGCTGCCTTATCCATGTGTTGTACATGTGGTGATTTTTCTTTAACAGATTGCTCTTCTTTCAGGTCTGACACGCATAGTGCAGCTTGACCTGGACCTGAAATACAGAACCAACATCAGGGACCTCTTCCAAGAATTTGATCGCTTTACTCCCGGAGCGGTAATAGGCATCACAAGAGAGATGCAGCCAGTCTACAGGTAGGCAATGTGGAACAACACCTCAGCTTTTAGTGATGCCAATTTGTCAGGAACATACAAAATACACGGAGAGCACTGAACCAGTCTATTGGTTTTAGATCTTTGTGTTAAATGTGATGGTGCTCCAGGTTTTAAAGTCGAGATCAAATAAAATTGCCTTTTTAACCCTTTTAGATCACATTCTTGGTCATATTGCGCACCTATTTAACAATATATGCCAAAAAATACAAATAAATCAATTTCTTTGTATTCTTATATCAAAATCCAATCATGTTTTCCTCCTGTAAAACAAAATATGACATGTGCTTACGAAGGCTTTCAACCAATAATATTATGACATCCACCTATCAATCAATCATTAACTTTTAGCAGAGCTAAGATTCATTATGACAAGCCCACTTTTTTAAAGTTAAAATCAAATTCCTTCCAACGTTATGTCCCGCCTGTCTATCCTGTATCACTTGGAAACACGTCACGATACGGAAGTTAGACACTCTCGAAATGCCGTTTCATCTGGACTTTAAGCGCCACACAATGTCAAGATGTTCCTTGGCTATGATTGGATCAAGGGCCAGCATCTGACGATCAGTAAAAAATTAATCACCAACTATTTTTATAATCAATTAATTATTTTGAGTCATTTATAAGAAAAAAAATAAATGTATTTTAATGTGCGCTATTCTGATCTGGATATCAATAGAATCAAACCAAATCAGATATCCAATCTGCTTCTTTGACAGTAGTTGTAAAGGGTATTAGCTAGTTAGTTCACAAAGACGTAATAAAAGCAGTTTGAACCACTAAAATTAACTAAATTGTAGCAAACTGCTATCCACAGACAGTTTGTACATTTGAATATTGTACAAACATTTGAATATTATTTACAATGAAACAGTCTAAAACACATTTTCAGTGTCTCAGTCTGAAAGCACCCAATAGCATTTTATTGGTAGCATAAGACAACCGTCTTCTGGGTGAATTAGTTGTTAGAAAGCCTCATTTACAAAAGTATATAAGTTGTTGCAGCAAACTCCTATTTTCATGCAAATTAGTTTTGTGACACAGTTCTGGTAGCATTCTGGTAAACAGTTTTAGCAACATGTGGTAAAAAGTGTAGCACCTGTGGTTTTTATTGTTTGCTACCAGTTGGTAACACAATTCTGAGAACACTGCAACATGGGAAACAAAAAAAAGGGTAAAAATGAACTCTTCTATACTGAAAACATCCCTGTGTTAAGTCATGTGGTGTTAGCATTGTATTGTGAAGCACCAACCACCTACAGTGTTTTCACAATCATAGGCACTCTTGCTTAGGATGAAGTGAAAAGACTATGGTTTGTGCTCAAATGATTGGTAAAGTGGGATTATAAAGCATACTTGCTTGATATTTTACTTGCCATGGGTGCCATTAATTCTAGAGCAGTAAATAGATCATGTATAGATATCTTAATCTTCTCCAAAATAAACTATGGGGATGCACGGTAACCACTGACCTTGTGGTAGAAACCTCTGGGTGGTGCATGTGTAAAAGCTGAACTGAGTGGAAACATTTTTCTATCAAAGAAATGTCTTTGTAACACAATTTACTTAGATACTGATGATAGGGGTCTTTTAAGTGTTCAGCTTACTGCCTGGCTGCCTGACACAATAGTAAAATCTGGAAACTTGTCATGTCCTCATCTGATCAGGTTCAGGTACTTGAAGGACAGTGAGCAAAAGTTGGGTCTTTTTAATGCACTGCACATTGTACAATCATTACTGTGTTTCACATTAAAGTATTTATGAGGTAAGACATACTTGACTTCACCTTACCCACGCACAGCTGATCAGGTTTGAATTTCCCCCCAACACGGTGCAGGTCTCATTCTGCCCTCTGTGAAACAAGACAGCATCATTCAGAGTCACAGTTGCTGTTACTGAAGTATTTTATTGATTAAATAAATACAAAGCTTATTAACCTTACATGGTCTCCTCCTTGACCGACGTGGCTTACACCTCTAAGATGGAATTGTTGGACTTCCCTCTGGAATATTAAATAAATCAAAATGAGCTGACTGGCCTCACTGGTTCTCAAAGTGGGGTCCGGGGACCCCCAGGGATCCTTGTGGGGGTTCCAAGGGGTCCCCATAAAAATGGGGAGTAGTTCAATTTTACTAATATTCTATTAACTAGAAGCTAGCACAATGTATAAAAATGACTATTCTGATCAGAGGTTTTACTCTCTACACGGTTATCTCCTCCACCTACAGTATAGACAGTTGTGTAATTCTCTATTAAATCATATCTAACAACCATCTTCTCCTTTATATTATGATAAATTATTGAACCCCACACCCATAGTGCTTTTTATTCTTATTTTGTGTTACCATTTGTTCCTTTTTGGAGGTTTTTGGATGTGTAGAGGCTGATCTGGACATGGAGCCATGTGCTCATGTGACCCCTTGGATGCTAATGACTGAAGGGAGATGGTACCTTTGATTTTTGAGAGCTCACTTCAGGTGCTTGTGCTTTTTATGATAGAGACTGTATTCTTTTGAGTCCCAGCCTCTTTCCCATCAGACAAGAGCATGGTTTACACTGGACAAGACTGTTTTTCAGTTGTCTCTCTTAAACGGAAACAAGATTATTTAAACCCATGATGCTCTCTATACTGTATGAAATCATACAAAATATCTGTCACACCGGAAACATGTGCTTAGGCTATTTTTTAATCTGTGTGTTAAGCAGAATGTGTTGAATACAGTATGAGACAGAAAATGTGACTTAATGGAAGCAGTTTGATCATTGACGCAGGACTGGACTCGGGGTGCCCCTCCATTATAAATCAGATGAATGTTACTGTTGTGTAAAATGAACCAGCAACAAACCACTCAGAGCCTGGCAGCATAGAGTCAGAGTGCAAGATGGTGATCAATAGTAGCAGACATAAAGTCACTTTAGCAAGATTGTGCAACACAGACAGTATGATGTGATGTTTTCATGAATACACTATTTTGAGTCCTTTATGGCAGATAAAGAGTTTGGCACGATCTCAGTAGAGAGATCTAATCAGGAAATGTTTTGTTCTCATCTTGTGATTCAGATGTGTCTCCTGTCTTTTTATTGCTGGAGTAATTAAACAATCTGCTCATCCTCCAAACTGACTAACACCGGCAATATACTGATAGGATCCATAAAATCTTCTCTAACGGTCTGTGTTATTTTCCCTTCAATGTCAGGTTCTTAAGAAACTTGACGTCAATGAACTCAGGCTTTGGCACCCATCTGTGGCACTGCAGAGCTTGAGACCAAACTCCTCTGTTATCTCATCCTCATACCTGCACAACAGTTCAAAAGACAAAATAGGTCTCCTTCTCAGACCATTGTTTTTATACTCAATAAACACACCTCATAGCTCAGCAATGTGCACACAGAAAGGATGTGTGTGGAAGTCACAAGTTAGCCTCAAATGTTTGGTCAGGTTCTTGTTTGCTTATTCTCTGATCAGCTCTATTTACTGATCTAAATCAAACTTTGCCATTTTTAGAGTGATATTTCGTTATTATTTTTTAATGGAATTAATGCAAAGTTCTTGTGTAGCTGCTCATGTTAAGATAACATTAACCAGTGAAGGTTATTACTTAATCAATCATCAAGAATTTGGGTGCATTTTGATAAATGGGGAAAAAAGTTTGCACAGTTGAGATAAACTTGTGCTTTTGTTATCAGAGTCAGTCTTTTTTTATCAATCCGGAAAGTTGTTGAGTAAGAAGTTTCAGGAATCAAGTACATATCAAGTTTCCATAGTATCCTCCTCTATTCAGCTGTCCTATCAGCCCATTTGTCTTTATCATATTTACTTTTTGTCAGAGGTGTCTGATTAAGATAATAAAGAAACACACTGACCATGTTCATCCACTCCATCATAGCACCAGCTGTTATGCAAGTCTTTAACCTTTAAGGGTGTGTGTGTGTGTGTGTGTGTGTGTGTGTGTGTGTGTGTGTGTGTGTGTGTGTGTGTGTGTGTGTGTGTGTGTGTGTGTGTGTGTGTGTGTGTGTGTGTGTGTGTGTGTGTGTGTGTGTGTGTGTGTGTGTGTGTGTGTGTGTGTGTGTGTGTGTGTGTGTGTGTGTGTGTGTGTGTGTGTGTGTGTGTGTGTGTGTGTGTGTGTGTGTGTGTGTGTGTGTGTGTGTGTGTGTGTGTGTGTGTGTGTGTGTGTGTGTGTGTGTGTGTGTGTGTGTGTGTGTGTAAACAAGGGACGTCAACTTTTGAGCTCTTTGTTCCTCAGCTGATTTTTCCGTCCCTCTCCAAGATAGTAAAACAAACATGCCTGGTCCGTTTAGACTACTTCACTGTTTTCCACCCAGCATCAAAACAGGACGTTACTGTGTGTGTGTGTGTGTGTGTGTGAGAGAGAGAGAGAGAGTGTGTGTGTGAGAGAGAGAGAAGGGGTGGGGGGGGGGGTAGTGAGTACTATATGAGGCAAGGTCTGGTGGGAGGTTTCATGTAGCAGCTGCTTACTGGAATAAACATGCAGCCAGGTGGTTTCCTCTGGGGTTTTAAAGACTGTGTGAATGAAACAATGAATTAGACTTGTGTGCTTTCATAGTTTCCAACATTTTACTTTTTCTAAACAATTTTCTTCATGTCATTCACTGGCAGCCTTATTTATCAGTATCTTCTGTGTCTGTAAATGTGTGTCTGTGTGTAAGTTCCCTTTTATAATTTTTGAACTAACAACTGCCAACACCGGTGAAATGTTTGAAGGAGTTACATTTTCATTGCAACCAAGTACATGTGATATTAAGTGTGATAAGTGTGTTCACATCTAATGACTTATGAGCTCTCGCTCCAATGAAAATTGTTTTAAAGGATTAATCTGTTGTTATTATAATGACATTAACATTTCAAGTCCTCAAATGTTACATGAAAACAGACACCATACATACATATATCATGGTGTCTGTTTTCATGGTTTGGTGGAGGACATGGTTGTCATAGTGTAATTAAGTTGGTACTGTAGCAAGAGTGTGTACGTGACAGTAAAGCTCAGTCTGCATAACTGTAAACGGTGATGTCAGGTTTCTGCGTAAGTCACTTTAGAAGTGGAGCTATAGTTTTCCTGGCAGGCTCCGGTTGGCACCAGCATCTACAAACAGATCTGTATCTGCCCTGCCTCTGAAGTATGGCTGCTCATTATTGTACTAAACGGGGGAAGCCCCTGCTAATGTTGTTCCTGTGTGTTCAGACACATACATTTAAAAACACACATTTGTCATGAACAGCCTCATTTGTCGAAATTTAAAAGGATGTCCACAAAATCCTTGTTGCAGCTGGTTCAAGGTCTTTGTACACAAGCATCGGTGTGTACGAATGCGTGTTGAGATGTTCTTTGTGTGAGACTCAAGAGTCTGCAGCGTTATGAAGGACAACGCTTTCCACCAGCCTATTTGACTGATCTCAGAGTTCTGAAGCGCATTCCAGGACCAGCAATGGATTTTTTTCTCCTTTCTCCTTTTTTAAAAAAGGAAATTGAGTGTTGACAGCAGTTTGTGGTTTACGTCATTGAGGCTCTCAAGGTTATTGCTTTTTATCCAGTGACCAGTGGTCTCTTTGCTTTGCTATAATAAGCGAAGTAATAAGAAAACCAATTGAAAATCCTGAAGATCATCTTTTTTGGTGATTTTTTATTTTTTATTTTTTCTATACGTGTGGTGATTGGTCATGACAGGTGCAGATTCTGGATACAAATCCAAGCGTTCCATGCAAAATGAAATGTGTAGTATTGACTCAGGGATTGAGTGGCATCAACAGTATTGGCCTGAATATAAGACATGACGATAATCCAAGCAGAGTAAACAATTGAGAAACAAATCGGTTACTGACTTGTTAGCCCACTGAGCTGGCTTGTTAGCCGTTAGCAAGCAGGCTTTGTAATATTTTAATTTTGAAACCTGGTATTAACGGGCCATTGTGTACATCCTCTCCACTGGAGTGTTTTCCTGTGTCGAGTGGAGAGAGCTCTCACCTCCCACTCTGTTTGGGTGCTAATGGACAGAGCATTATGCAGGAGAACACGTCGTCCCACCAGCCGCATTCAGAGCACATCCTGCCACTGAAAAGTTCATTATTGGGGGGAAAAAAAAAACATGCCACATGTCTTTTTCCCTGCAGCTGCATTTGTAATGTTTTAAAACCCAAGAGACAAGACCCACTTACATAAGTGTCACAGTCAAAGCTTCAAACACACCCGATGAGAGACATTAGCCAGTAGCGAGTCACTCTGTCGTTATGCTTCGCGTGCTGGTTGTGAGTCTCTGTTGTATGATACATCCCACGTATTCCCAGTTTTTGCTCTGAGATGGTATCAAATGTTGAATGTGAAATATTTTGTTTTATAATGGTGTTTCACAGAGAGATGGTTGAGAGCTATGAAGCAGTCTCACTGTGACATTTCTGTCTATCTTTGTTCTAATCAAAATGAGGTTTTTTTAACTGGTAGATGTGATGTTCTTGAAGAGATTATACCATCCAATAATCTCATAACTCAGGGAAGGAGGTGTAATAAACCAGAATAAACTCAGTTTTATAAGGTGTGTAATTACTGAAATGGTCATTGGTTTTTATGATCCTGTAAATTTAGAGTGGCAGCGTTGTAGGCTTTTTTGTTTCAAGGCAGCTCAATGCTGGAATTTTCTTTAATATACCTTCTTCAGGTTGCCAAACTACTCCGTGATGAAAAGGACGGGACATTTCATTTGTGCACACCAGAGCCAGACTCCCCTCTGTCAGTGAGTGTTTTAAGCAGCTTTCAGAGAGCAGGCTGTTTCTTCTCCTGAACAAAGTGGAGGACACATTTGGTTGAGATAGCAGTACAGAATGTCCCTGTCACCTGCTAATGCTTTTCATTCTTTCGGGAGTGAGAAAGACACTTAAATTGATAGGTTGGCACTGGAAATTGGAGGCAGGAGACGATGCTGCTGTGAACTGGCAAAGCAGGAGAAGAGGCACTTGTAGGAGCAGTATCTAAGCGTTATATGTCTAGTTTGACTGAGGCTGGTTTGAGTGTACAGGTACAAAAGAACAGAAAAAAGTCATTGTGACAGAACAGAGCTGCATTCTGTCCCAGTCACTCAAATCTGACAAACTCTCAAAGGCACAAGTGACCTGTTTGATTGAAAACTGAAGAAAGAGAAGTATGACTGATGTGCAGTTTAATATTCGATTAAAAAGAATGATTGCATGCACAGTATAGATCAAAGTTACCCCATATTTTTTCTGTGACATCTTTCCAAACTCTACTCGGGTTTCTTGTTCCTTGAACTTAGGATCAAAATAACAGACGTATTTGATGAACATATATGAGAGGGTGCAGCTGAGCTAGTAACTGTAAACATGCGCCTTTGTGCATTAAGCCTGCAGTTCTGTAAATAGTTCCTGATGTTCTTTTTGTAAGAAGTTGACTGGAGATATTTTCATGTGTATTTTATGCAGCTGATGTATTTTAACGACTTCGCTAAAATGCAAGTTTTTCTGACTATTACATATTTTGAAAGCTTGCAATAGCATCTGTTTTGAATATTTACATTTCAGAGAAAGTGTCTGACATGAAGATGTTTTCTAACGCCACGTCAGGGAGCATGGTCATCATCATCAAACGATATGCAGCAAATTTAGTTTTTGTCTGGTTGTCTGTTGACAGTGAAACCAGTACATCAGCCTCATGACACGGTTAACATACAAACCTCTTTGAGAGTACAGTAGCTTTAAGTTTGAACAAATTATTGCTTGTAGGTAAGTTCCAACATTTGATGTACGTTTCAAGGTGAGTCGGATTTGATTTGACATTTGTAGCTATGCTGGCATATCTGTTATAAAATATTAGTCTAGACTTGTTTTTTAGAGCCCGACTGATAAATCGTCAGTTTGTTCACCAGAAAGCACTGACAAGTTTATTGTTAAACTGTCAGATATCCTTCTGTAACGGAGTCAAAATCCAGTATTAGTAACTTTTTCTAGTAACTTTGCTGTAATCAAGACTAAAACTAAACTTCCAAGTCGTCTTTAAAATCTCAGTAAGGGTGTTCATTAAAAACCTAGCTGCGGTATTGTTAATACAAATTCTATATAAATAGAAATATATAAAATGTCAATTAACAAAAAATCAACTGTGTCACATTTCTTAGTTTTTAACCACAAAAACATGTCGCATTTGCCTTTGTTAACAGCTTTACAGCCTGTCATGTCTCACAACCAGTGTGTTGTTATTCACAGTAACATACTGGAAGTACATACAGAGTTTCTGCTCAGAGGACAAAAAGATACAAAGCCTCTTTTGTTTGCACAGCAATTAGTAGCCTGAATTTGCACATGATCTCTGTACCTAAGCACTTTATGTATTTGGCGCTTAGCTGTTTTTTGCTCTGTCTTCATTTTGAAGTGATCTCACATTGTACTGTTTGTTCCTTTGATCTGTCTAGATTGTTGCATTATGTGAACATTTTTTATTTTTATTTTTTTTATTTTAGGTAAATGTGTGTTTTTTGGTTTTTTTTATATACCCGGCTGCAACCAAATTTCCCCTGGTGGGATAATAGTTTGATTTTACTTCATAATTTATGGCCATCAAGTGCAGTATGTTCCACTTACTACACTCTTATGTAAAAAAAAAAAAAAAAAGGCAGAATGGAAAAGTCTGTAAATGTTCCGTCACTGACGATGTTCAGTCTGAATGTGTCTTAGGGCACGTAGACCCAGTTTGTGTCTTCAAAAATGACAAATGCTCCACAGGGGCTTAACGTCCCTAGCTACCAAACCGACAGACTGTATAAAACTGTGTGGACAAGCACAGTTGAGCTCCAGCTGCTGGATATAGGTCAGTAATAATATCAAAGCATGACTCAGAGAATCCGCTGCTCTCACCAGGTTCAATCAAGCTGCAGAGAGAGAGAGAGAGAGCGAGACAGAGAGAGAGAGAGGGGTGGGTATCCTGTACAATAAGAGAAGCATAATTGCTCTACATAATTTTCCCACATGCGCTTATCTACACGGAGAGGGCAGGCAGAGTGCGGCTGATTTAATTTCACCAATTTAGTCATTTAGGTGAAAGGGTGATGTTTTGTTAGTTGACTAATCTTTTCCGTCATATATCACCATGTGTTTAAAGTTTAAACATTTTTCCATTAATATTTAATCTACAGAAGGCTTAGCTAATACTAAGAATAATATAAATTCTGTGGAGAGTGTGTGCGCACATGCATGTTGCATTCATTCGTTGTGTTTGGTAGTGATGACCCCTCATTGCACTAGCTGATAGTACAGAATGCTCTTTTCCATATACTAACTTTCTTGAAGTGAACTCTTCACCCGCTGCATAGAAGCCGATGGTCTCTATAGACTTGATTTAAGTATAAAAACCACAGCACCATGTAATAAAATAACAGATGTAAACCCTATTTTTTTCTGTTTCTTATTGGTCCCATGTGGATTTTGTCTTTTCCTCCTCAAAGTATAAATAATGTAAATAATTCATAAACGCTGTGTTTATCAGGGATTGAATGTTGCTCAGGTACCCCAGACTCAGTGCTTAAAAGGGGCACATCTTTTTCTGATTGCAGCAGGACTGCCCCAGCTTAGACAAATTCAAACCAAGTTTTCCTTCCTTCTTTGGCATCAAAAAACTTTGGGAATAAGATAATATTAATGAATCCCACAAAAGGTATGCTGTGCATACAGATGTTTATTGAATGAAGCTTTGTGTGTCATTTACCTACTTTAGAGTTGGTATGCTGGCAGAACAGGGTGCTGAGTTGGCATGAGCCTCTGGCACTCCTGGACCTGCTCTCTTCCTGTTTTGGCCGCTTTGCTGTTTGTTCAGCAAATGTGAACTAAAACAGAGTTGCCCCTCAGTTTTATAAATGCAGCAGTCCAAACGTACATATAAGTTCCAGTCTGTGCAGAGGAATGAATTCAGATTTACAAATTGTCTCACACATGGTTCCTGATTTACAGCTGCAACTAACGATTATTTTCATTATCGATTAATTTGCAGATTATTTTCTTGATTAGTCGATTAATCGTTTAAAAGGGGCCTATTATGTTCATTTCCAGCTCTATTTTTATTCTGGGACTCCACTAGAATAGCTTTGCATGATTCACACTCCTTATTTATCTTATAGTTGCCCTGTATGCAGCCCCTCAGTTCAGCCTCTGTCTCTAACAGGCAGTCTTAGCTCCTGTCTCTTTAAGGCCCCCCTCCTGATGAGCCCACTCTGTTCTGACTTGCCAGCTTCAGGAAGCCTAGCGAGAGGCAGCACATATCAGTCGTGTTAAGTTACTGCTAATGAAAACCTCAAGCTTTTAAATGACTAAATAACAGGAAACTTTTATTGTGAAGAAAAAGAAACGGCCACAGTGATGATGATTATTAATCGATCATCAAGATAGTTGCCAATACATTTTCTGACGATTGATTAATTGACTAATTGTTGCAACTCTCTCCTGATTCATGCCATGTTCTACCTTCTTTGCTTGGGTTTGGATGTTGCCTAATGGCATCAGATGAAAATAACCTTGAAGGCAGTTGGATCGGCCTTAGAGCCCGGGCACAACAGAAATGGGACACAATGAAAATCATTTCTAAATGTGGTGGTTCTTGGTGATGTAGTGATCTCGTGCAGAGAGAGCTGGTGAGCTAAACTTCCAGTGATCAAGCTAGGGTTGGTCGCTAACCGGACAATAAATAAACACAGTTTATACTCCACTGCACTTATTTGATTTTTGTCCAGATTTTTGCTGTCATAGCTGCTGGTGTGATCACGGCCACTACAAAACAAATGTAGCACTAAACTAAAATTCAACACATTGCCCACTTTCACTGTCACGTAAAACCACGACCCTGCTGTTGGTTTATAAAGCGCTGAATAGTATGGAGCCAAAATACATTTCTGATCTGCTGCTACGTTATGAACCATCCAGACTTCTCAGGTCGTCTGGGACAGGTCTGCTTTCTGTTGTGCTTTCTGAGTAAAAACTAAACACGGAGAAGCAGCGTTCAGTTTTTATGCTTCACATATCTGGAACAAACTCCCAGAAAACTGCAGGTCTGCTGCAACTCTCAGTTCTTTTAAATCAAGGCTGAAGACTTTTCTGTTTGCCGCTGCCTTTTGATTAATATCTAACACTGCACTGTAACTCTTATTCTATTTTGGCTCATCTTTATTTCCAATTCAACACTTTTTAATTGTATTTGAATGTCTTTTTATATTGCCTTGTGTTGCTTTTACATTCTGTCTTGATGCCTTTTATGTTTTCGTGAAGCACTTTGAATTGCCTTGTTGTTGAAATGTGCTTTACAAATAAACTTGCCTTGCCTTGCCCTAATTTGCTGATTGGGACAGTCACTTAGTTCATAGTGTTTGACTAACTCATGTTGACTGATCCTCAGCTGACACCTCTTTTCTTCTCCGTGCACAGACACACATTCTGGCAGTATCGTAAGGAGAACCCTCAGACCAGAGTGGGTGATCCTCCTCCTGAGGGCCTCCCTGGCTTCAACAGTGGTGTGATGTTATTGGACCTAGGTGCAATGAGGGCCTCAGCTCTTTACAACCAGCTGCTGAAGCCCAGCAACGTGGCCAAACTAGCCGACCAGTACCGCTTCAGGGGCCACCTCGGGGACCAGGATTTCTTCACCATGATCGGCATGGAGCATCCTGAACTGTTTTATTCCCTGGCCTGTGGCTGGAACCGACAGTTGTGCACCTGGTGGAGGGACCATGGATACGGAGATGTGTTTCAGTTGTATTATCGCTGCGATGGACCCGTGTATATCTACCACGGGAACTGTAACAGCCCCATACCAGATGACTGATGAATGGACCTGACTGGTGCTGGAAATGAAATGAAATTCTTTTTCCTGCTATTTTAGGAGGGAGAATTATGACTTTTTGGCCGTTTCCCTTCTTGACCCTTACTGTCTCTGCAGTCACAGGCTCTGCCCCCTGCTGGTCAAGGGGCTACTGAGTTACCCTCCCATACACACTTGCTACAAGTACGGTGCTCATCTGTGTCATCCTAGAATAATGAACACACTGTCGACATGAAGTCTTATATATAAAAAAATGTCTTATATATTATTTGATTACAATAAATTTTATATTTGTTTTGGGGCAAATCCAAAAGACCACTACCCATGTTTTACACAGAATGGTGCAAGCTATTTTTAGCTGATAATTCAAATCAATTGAAATATTATATGTGATGAATTAAGTGTCAACAAGTGTGTTTATTGGTCCTATAAACAAACGATTCTTACTTTTAGATCCCTCTCTGCTCACTTTGTCTCCAGCAGCCCACCCTGCGCCGCCTTTATCTTCCTGAAGCGCCACACCTGGTGAGGGCCACACCTGGTGAGGGCTAATCTGTTGCCATTTATTTCCCACCTCCATAGCGGAGGGGCTTGTTTACCACCAGTGGCCTCCATCTTTCCGGAGCCACTTGGGTTGCACATTGCCACAGATCCTTTCAAACACATCTTTCTGTAGGTGGGATGGTGGAGAAAAAAACACATCCAGAGGGTGGAGGAAGGTGTCAGGGAGATAATGACGGGACTGATAGCTGTTGTTCGTGCCCTGCATTTGCAGTTGAGCAAACTCTCGTTTCAGACGGAGTCAAGCGGCAAGGAGCATGACTGCAGACACTGACCCTTTTGAGTTTTCTTGCTGTGCTCACTGAACTGACACTCGGATTCAAAGAAATGTCAACACTCAATATTCATCTGTCAGGAAATTGTCTGAGGTGATTCACACTTAAACACACACACACACGCACATGAAGAAGCAGTTGAATGTCCTGCACCATCAGTGGAGTCAAAGAAAGGTTACTGGAGACACTTGAGAATAAACATTATTCCAAATCAATAAGCTTCCCTTGAATTCACCCCGAAGCTTATCAATGTTTCTCCGCCTCTTTCAGAACAACACTCCATAGTCTCCATAGCTCTGACACACCTCGTTAGCAAGAAAAAGAGACATTTGAGAGTAAATCTTGAAAAATATCTTTCATTCTCAGTTCCTGATTGCACTTTACAACACATGCTTTATCATCAAGGGTTTTGTTGACTAGACATGGTTGAGATGGTTGGATTGATTTAACTGTTTACTTCTTAGATGTTTAGTTTTGTTGGTTTTTTTTAGACCATACCAATGATTTGGACATTTTGGCCCATTAACTACTAGGTTGTTTTTTTTAATTAACTTCCTCCTCCTTAGGGAGCCATGTTTCCATTCCTTTCAGGACATTAACATAATGACTAAAAAGTTTTTTGTCAGTACACAGTAATGTAACATTGCAGTTTCAATGTCCCAGAAAGTGTCGTCATCTGCAGAAATCTACAGACATGCACATTTTGACAAGGACTGAATTAATTCGACCATACCTTTGATTAAAAACATTGTTGTTCAGCAGCCAACTCTCACATATGCATGTGCAATTTGGCTCTGCTCACAACTGCATTACCACTTTTCCAAACGCAAAACAAATTAAATGCAATAAATCTTTCAGTGTGATGGGTCACTGATCTTAAGTATGTTTAAAAGTTTTTGCTTGTTAACTTTTATTGTGGAGTTAAAAGAACTGAAACCAGTGGCTCTGTGGAAGATAAGAAACCAATCTAAAAACTATTGTTCTAGTTGGAAGTCATTTAAAATATTAGAAACTTGTAGTAACTGGGCTAAAAAATGCTAAACCATTGGTATCATCCTTATATGTACCATATGACCCATTACAAGTATCATGTGTTACTCTCGCCCCTTTTAAACAAATACCTGTGTATAACATGGGTTAATGAATATAAGTGGAGATTATAGCTGCAACGATTAGTCGATTAATTCATTAGTCGATCGGCAGAAAATTAATGCTACTGTTTTGGTAATCTAATAACTATTTGAACATTTTTAATGCAAATAGGCCCAACAGAGAAGTTATAAAGACCATTTTCACTATTTTCTGACAATTCATAGACAAAACAATTAATTAATTAAATGAGAAAATAATCTGCAGATTAATTGATAATGAAAATAATCAATAGTTGCAGCCCTAGTGGAGATATGATGATGGACAATGTGAATGATCTGGTGTATCTTGATAAGTGTTGTAAAGATAGTAACCCTATAGTTACCATAGTAACCCACGTTCATCCCTTCACACCAACAGCAGACATACTTTGTCAGGTTGTTGCTTTGGTGTGAAAGTGGTGTAAGACTGTGTTCTGTATCAGTACGTTGAATGTGGAGTGATCTCTTTAAAGGGCTAATAAATGTGTGCAAATAAAATGATCCATCTCTCATACCAAACATCCCTCAATAACTGAACAGATTAGAAAGCTGCTTTGTTCAGTGTTTCTGTCGTTGACATAAAGCAGCCTGACGTGACGCAAATGATTATAAAAAAAAAAAAGTTCTTTTGAAAGAATGTTTAAACTGAATGACCTCTCATACATGAGCTTCCTGTGACACAAATAGAGTAAACTTCCCATTTTGCTCAGATGTTTGTCTATTTTGAAATTTTGTTTCCTTTGTGTTTTCAGTTTTGCAAAATAAATTATATGATACTTTACCCTTGGTGTTACTGTTTGATGTAAAACATGAATGCACACATTAAACAGTTCACATGATAGATTATCTTTTTGGTTGTTTGTGTGGGAGGGAGGGAGAGCTGACGACACTCACTTCCTCAATGTATATTAATGGGGCGCCCTCACATTTCTCATTACACAAACACTTGCCTGTGTTCTTGTTTGTGTTACAAGCTCGACATGACCTATTTCTGTCACTCAAATGTACCAACACTGCCAGCTAATGCTCCATATAGACAGAAAAAGACATCCATCAGCCGTGACCCCTGAATGTGCTGACAATAAAACAACCATTTTATCTGAAACTAAAATGTATCTTATATCAAGATATGCTTGGAGATATTTTCTGTTTCCACATTGAAATCAAATTTCTCTTTTGAAAAAAAAAAAAAAAAAAAGTCCACACAAATGAGCCCTAATGGCCACTCTCGTAATTATCCAGGATATTTAGGCATTTTAGCACAACAAAGTCTCACAATTAGAGCTGCAACGATTAGTCGATTAATCAATAATAATTAGTCAGTAGACAGAAAATTAATCAGCAACTATTTTGATAATCAAATAATCTTTTAAGTCGTGGACAAAGCAAGACATTTGATGATGAGCTCTAAAAAATTACAACAGCTTTTTTTTCACTATTTTCTGACATTTTATTGACAAAATGATCTACTTTTTTGAGAAAATCAGCAGATGAATCGATAATAGAAATGAAATAAATAAAAAAGTTGCAGCCCTACTTATAATAAAGTTGTTCTTTATACAAGTAAAAAAACAGAATGCACCTTTAACATAGCAGCTTTTTCAAGTCTGGTAAAAGTTTTGATGTACATGGATGAAACTATATTAGGTTGTGCATAATAACCTTAGGCTATCTAGCCTATTAGTGTGCTGTGATTTCTAAAATCCTTCAGCCTGGATTCAAACACTTAGAGCACATTTACCTTCAGGGTGAGCAGCAGAAACAGCAGGCTGGTATAGATTTGATACAGCAGCAGTGCTGATGCCTCATCCAAGAAACACAAACAGCTCAATTAGTGAGACTCTGAGTGCTTCTCTGCATCTCTGTTTCCCACAGACTTACAGTGGAGACAAAACATTGCAGATTATGTTGTAGCTGCTAATCAGAGATGACTCATTAAATCAGCTCCGCATTCACAACCAGCAGAAACATCACATGGTGATAACTCCTACAGAGATGCGAACAAAGTGAGCAGCACACGGATACAGCATGTTGAGGAGTCTGCGCTTGTGTGGCACAAAGTGACCTATTGACCTGTTTTCCTGTCTGTGAACTACTTTGGAGGTGCATACTAAAAGATTTCTTTGCTCAGTGTCTCCTACGAGAGTCTGGAAATACATTTCACTCTGTCATCTTCATATTTTTCATTTCATATTTCTGACAATGTCTTGCTTTCAACATACAGAAACTCTCCACTTCTATCCTTCGTCACTGCTAGCAGACAGCAACAACTCCAAGGTAACTTTATCTTGAAATGCAAGAAAAGAGTTTACAATGAAAGCTTTAAATTAGCACTGTGTCATACACATTCCTGCGTCTCTTCTAATCTATTCTGGAGACACTCCTGCCGACACCCACACATTCAACAAGTATATCATACCACTTTTACAGGCACGGGGCGTTTTGTTTTTGCTTTTGTGCCATCAGACACAAGTAACAGCCTAATGCGTTCATAACGCAAAGCGATCCTGCACCTGACATGTTTGTATGAGTGTGTCAAAGCAATGACAGCTCATTTCATTCCCTTCTTCACTCAGTGTTCACACCAACAGTTTGATGTGAGCGCACAGAACGTTCAGTATAAACACGATGTTACGATAACATACAAAGACAAAAACATTAAATAGTTCAAATTGCTGGCTTGTGTTGAGAGCTGCTTTGGCAATGAAAGTGTAAACTAATTGAAATTCCACAGACTTTGCTGACAGTCGGCTCAATTTGGACATTCAGACCATATCAAATCAAAAATATATTGCCTTCTCTGGTTCTTAAACACGTTTTCCTGCCAGGGGCTTTACATGATCTGTGTGACACTGTGTAAGTAAATTATTTTGGCAGCACATATACTGTACATACAGTAATTATGCACATGTGGTTTGCATTTGTACCTTTATGTGTGTGTAACTGGCACAGTGCTTCACTGGACAAAATGTAGGCCAGTATATCTCTCTCGCTCTCTCTCTCTTTTACTTTCTCTGTGTCTCTCGCCCACCACCCTCTCATCCAAATATTGGGCAGTCAGCCCACTAAAAGGCTGAACAATGAGAGGCCTTCATCCATCTCTACACATTTCTCACATCTCTGTTTGAGTTTGTGCTCTACAATCCTCTCTTCTATTGCATCCTCAGGATACATTTTGGAACAGGAAATGCGTAAAAGAACATTTCTAAAAAATATTCTTGCTTTTGCTTTGCCCCTGGTTAGATTAAGAGATTATAATCTTTGTGTGTTCAGTGCAGTTACGGATCTGGAAACAGCTACACTCGCTGAAAGCTGCCTTCAATTACTACAGAGTTGTCTTCTATACATGTTGTATCTTGTGTACAGTATTTGGACATAGTATATATACATATATATAGTACTGTTTCTTCACCAAGCTGAGCACAACATTTGAGAAGTCACATAACACTGAACAAGAAGCTAGCTTACAAGATTTTTTAACATTGCAATGGAGGCTAGCTGTTTCTCTCTGCTCCCAGTCTTGTGCTAAGCTAGGCTAAACCACATCCTGGTCCAGATGTGTCTCTGTAGAGGATGGACAAAGACAAAGTTGATCTTTTCAGCTCACACTGGGTTTAAGGCCTTTTTTTTTTACATATATTGATAGATCATAATCTCAATATAAACAACAACAACAAAAAAAACAACATGATTTTAAGCACGTGGATTTTTTACACGAAAGCCTCATTTGGACTGGATTTATCTGTGTGGGCGAGGTGGGATGATTTAACATTAGCTGCGCTGGTCAGTGATTTTTTATGTGGGTCATATTTCACCTCCTCCCCTGTAATAACTACAGCTACAAATTACCTGCTGCTTTTCAGCAAGCTCACTGTAATTTTGTTTTCTTCTTTAATAAACTTTAATTTGAGATGTCTTTATGAGTCCTTTTGGGGTTTTTTAATGCTCTTTTTGTGCATTAGGAATTTTTTGTGTCGTGTTATTTGTGCAAATAAATAATCTACATCCCGTTCAGAACAAGGTCCTTGTATTTCAGAGTGTATCTCTGAGTTTTTTCCAGAGGAAGAGCTGCTTTTTATTGTACAGTACTGTATTTTATCTGCTCAGTATGAAATTTACATCAACCCAGCCCTCAACCTTAGGTACCTCTGCCTTCAGCCATTTTCTGGTAATAGCTTCTTTACTTGCAACATTATCTTAAACATATGTTTGTCTCCAAATAAGTTCTATGTTCATTTTCCCCAAGTATAATACCTCAAATGTAAGTGGAAATTCTACCCTCAGTGTTTTCCTCCATACATTTCTTTAACTCCTGCCAGTAAAGGCTAATAGAGGGGCAATCTCAGAAGACATGGAAGTGATCGGCTTTATTTGCTCTGCATAATCTTGTACCTTGATATTTTTTCTGTGCCGGCGTTATAAAAAATCTCTTCCCATTCGTCCACTAATAACATAATATTAGCCTCTTTCTCGCACTTTTCTTTTATATATAATGTATCATTTCCTTTTAAGTTTGGCACACCCGTATACAATTTTGAAGTTAATTTACCTACCCGAATCTGATTCATATGCCAAGGTAAACATTTGAATAATTTCTAACTCCAGGCCATCGAGGTTCTCTGTTCTTATTGTTAATAACAATCATTTCTAAGTTTATAAAGTCACTATGATATTTTCTGTTATTATTATGTGCTTTACTCAGCTGTGGTCTGATCCCCCTGGTGCTGTGTGTCCTGTACCAACGTCTCTTACTCACCTTTACATAGTTAGTATGCATGAAAATGTTTCTCTCAAGGGACTGCCACAAAAGCTGCTGAACTCTCATCATTTTACTGACAACTCAATAGTCTGCCAGCAACGGCCAATCTCAAGGTGAGCGTCGGCATGAAGAAACAATGAACGCTGCTGCTCACACACAAAAAAAAGCTTTCATGTGCTTTTGATCCTGTCGCTTCAACGATCCAGAAAGCAAGAACTTGCTAAAAGGGAGCTTTTAAAACTCACCAGTAATTCTGAAAAGGCTCTTAAATGACAGTGACTATATTATAGCCACCTACAAACATACAGAAGGTTACTATCTGATTCTCAAAAGGTAGATTTTTGGTGCAGTATCACATTAAACAGAATAAAACCTATGCAAAAAGGGCAACATACTGTATGCAAATGTAACGTCTCTGTTTCTGTTTTTCATTTTGTTCCTGTCCTCAAATCCGAGGTTTTGCATATGCATAAAGAGACACAAATTAACATGCACTCACACACACCACCGCCATCTGTGCTCTTCAGAGATTGCTGTTTTCCACCTCTCAGTGCCAGAACAGCTGTAACTTATAAACAAGGGGGAAGATTATGATGACAGCAGAGGGTCATTTTGTGAATCATCAGTGGATGAAACATAAGTTAAAATGGCACTGCTCGAAACTGGGCCACTGACTATCAGCATCGTGTCTGTGGAGACTGTACTCCCAAGAAAAAACGGCAAGATCAGCTGTTTATGCAAGTGCCCCCCAAAACAACATATATTTGCATTTTTTAAAAACCATGACCTTGATTGTCACCTAACCTAGCCACACGGTTAGTATTGTAACTATGACAACCAAGGTCTGGTAACCTTAATGAAGTAGTAGGCTATTTTCAACCCAAACCACAATCTTTACCTAAACCTAACCAAGTGGTTCTTGTGCCTAAACCTACCCACACATCATAAAAAGTATTTATTTTTCAACTGTGATTTATAATAGTTTTGGAAGGCACAGAGAACTGATGTCATCCTGTCGATTCCAGCTGATAGAGCGTCAGATTAAAAAAAAGCTTGTATGTGCTGCTCTGTTTTTAGAGTTTTTGGACCAATGACGTATTTTGTTGTTTCATTTGGCGAACTAAACAACATGCTTGAAATGTGTGCGATTTTGAAATTTAGCTTATGAATAGATGCTCTTACTCGTTATTCAACTGCAACAGTAGAATATTAACATGACATCTATAGATGAACAATAATACTAACAAGGAACAATAAATATTGCAAACCCTGGAAATACATTAAACAAAATACTTGCAAACAACAAGAGCAGTAGTTGAAAGTTAGGAGGACTGAAAAACCTTTTTTTCAATCACACTCTTTTCGGCCCAAAGTCACAATTCTGATATGGACTGCTTTAATCTAACTTTGTGCTGCGCTAGGTTAAACACATCCTGACAGACAGTGATAACGATTTTTTCATCTGACTCTGGATTTAAGGTCTTCTCACACCAGAACAAATTTTCAGTCCATAAAAAAAAAAAAAAAATCACATGACCCGTTTGCACAAGTCCTGGCATACATTTTTCAGTGTGGATTTGGAAGTTCAGTAGAGCAGTTTAAATTTAAGGTATCGCTTAAGATGTTAATTAAAAAATATAGTTCGACAATTTAAAAATACACTTATTCTTCCTCTTGCCAGGAGTTAGATGAGAAGTGCGATACCACACCAGCAAGACAAATTTTTTCGGCAAAGTCTAGACCCTTTGCATAAAGGTTGGAAACATGGGGGAAGCCAAAATCCACCAAACAAGATATAACGTATTAACTGTTGAGCTTTAGAGGTCCTGGTAGCTGTATTTTGTTAACTTTGGGCAGAGCCTGCTAGCTGTTTCCCTGTGTTTTCAGGCCTTATGCTAAGCTAAACTAACTGGCTGCTGGCTGTAGCTTCATAGCCAGCTTTACCAAAAAGACATGAGAGTGGTGTCTATCTTCTGATCTAACTCTCAGCAAATAAGCAAATTTCACAAAATGTCAAAGTATTCCTTCAAGAGACGCAAGCGTATCAGCAAACTTTGATAACAGCTATTTTGTGAAATTGACTGCCATTTAAAAAAAAAAAAAGTTCAATGCTATTTTTGTTTAGAGCTTAATCATCTAAATGAGAACTCTAATATTCTTGACTCCAACTTTGGAAGCAGAAGATACATTGACAGTAATTATATTTGGAGCAGTTTATAGATGAAAACATAATTAAAATCAACAACAGGAAATGACCTCCAAATGATTTGTAGGTGTAAGTAGACAGATGCAGTTAAAATGAAGCTAATTTTTACTGTTTCTAAATCTTGACGCTTGTCAACTCTTTTAGTGCTTAATGATAATCTCTCTTATGTATAATGCAACAGTATGTTGTAAGTATACAGTGTATACAAGTAAAGTATCAACCTGCACTGTGGAGTCAGTGTAAGTACATTATGTAACATGGAGATTTTGAGACTACAGCTGAAAGTGTAAATGAGATTTCCATAGAGTGAACAAAGCCACAGTAAAACAGCGTGTTACCAAAGGGATTATGTACACACAGTGCAATTTAAGTACAGGAACAGGAAGTACAACCACTCTTCAGATATGTAAGCCTGTTGTTATTATATATATGTTCAGGTTTTAAATGCACAATATGTAATTTCTGCCACTAGGGGTCTCTCAATCAAAACAATAACAAAAGACGGAGTTTGATGATGTTGCGAAGTAGCGTGGGATCATGGGAGTTGTTGTCTTCATTGTTAAACAACCATCTTCTCCGGGTTAGGATTACTTCAGTGTTCATTGTTCAAGGGAGCCGAATTATCCGCAGAGGTCTCCTCCTCTCCAGAAAAAAACGTACACGGGGATTAAAACCAGTAAAAACACTGAATAAAGCAGTTTCACATAAAATATCAGTATTTCTCCGGTGCTGTTCGGTGGGCACAGGATGTCTGGGAGGGGCTGCTAGCCGAGCTGCTGCTAACGTTTGCTCAGCTTGTTTCTCTGATAACTTAAGATCCAGACATCCAATGACTAAAATCTTTCATCCGTTTAAAAGATATAGTTAAAAACGACCAAGATCTAAAAAGTTTATCATAAAAATGTGGCTTAAAACTAAATAAAAGTCCATTTATGACAGTTTCTGGCGGACAACCACAATGCCGACGTATTATCTTGTAGGCGTAGAGGGGGTATGACAGGTGACCAAATGAAACGGACCGTTACCTTGATTAGTATTATGAATTTCTCTGGGTTTGAAAATTGTTGGAAACATTCAGGATAATGTAAGTACACAACTCAAAATATATAACATAGGTCTAGTCATAAAAGATAAACGATGTGAGCTCAGGTGGGTACAGAACATGAATTTGGGAGGTGCGTCTCAAACCACAGGGAATATGCCGTCTAACAATGAACAGACAGTGAGATATATGAACAGACTGTCTCAAGAGCTACAACTAGACATATTACAGCCATTTATTCACAAGATTTGGAATCACAATGCCTTCTGGGAGGATGCAAACTGTGAACACTGGCTGGGAGGCTGACCCACATAATATATGGCTCTTTCTAGCAGAAATTAGGTCTCTGTGTCGCCCTACTTCAAAGTCCACAGGGAGAAATGTCCACGCTAATGTCTAATCTTGTATTCAGCTCCAGAATCCGATTTAAAGTCTGAGGTGGTGAGCTATTCTTAAGATGGGGTGTGTTTGATTGAACTTGTCTCCAGTTTAGTGCAGTTCACTTACTTTATCCGCCGTGTATAAAAAGTTATCTAAAATGTCAAGAGACGATAACTTATTGCAGTATTTTATCGTCAGGTAATGTCTTCAGTCAGTCAACTCACCTTAAATTACAAAATTACAAATTACAGCATTAATTTGAATTCCTGAATTAATTTGTTCCCCTTTAATTAACTATTCTGTCCCTCAAATTAAGTGCGGCAGTGGGAAATGAGGTTACAGGTCAAGGAGGAGAGTTAGCAACAGGCTAGTTGCTATATTTAGTATAAAGGTGCTCTCATACTTAATTAATTCCATAAAATTAATATTGTTATCACCCTCACTTGTACAAACCCTATCTCATATATTTTTTTATGCTAAATTAGACAATATTTCATTAGCTGCTTTATCCATTCTTCTCCATCAATAGCTCATTAATCAACTGCTTGGCCACCAGCTGACACATTACATCCAATCATAGTAATGCAGCATGGCCATTATGACCTGAAAGTTCTCACTACTACTCTGCTGATATCTCCTCCTTATTTTACTAAGATTTAATGTCCATGTATGTATTTTTACGGCTTCTTTGAGAGCTCCCTCAAAGAGCAGAGCCTTCTCCACCAAATCTAACTGTATTTGTCACAGTAAAAAGGGTCAGTTCCTTAACGCAAGTGTCACTGATTGAACATCGGGTTCACTAGGCTCCCAGTCATGCTGCTGTGTAACGTTAATGCATTGAAAAATACACAGTGAAAGTTGTCAGGTCATGGACAACTTCATTGGGCTGCTTGGGTGCTGCTCAATACAATTTTATTTTGGTTTTGGACTGAGATCAGTGGATGTACTTTGAGATTTAACATTCAAACACAACATTGTGTAATCTTTGACAGCCCTTACACGTATTTTCTGGGATGATAGATGTTTTGATTTGAAGTAAATTGAATTCTCATGGAGAGTAAAATGTTCGGCTCAAAAGTAAACAAAGTGTCCCACTGAGGTTTTGCAGTGATTTATAAGCCATTGTGCGTCAGAGTGCACCAGACAAAACATATCTTCTCACTGTGCTTAGATGAATTAATTGCATCTATCTGCACCAATGTGTGATCATTAAAATAAGAAATAAAATATATTTGCAGCTTTCACACATTCCACTGATAATTGATTAATTAATCTACTTCTTCCACCTTTGTCTGTCTGTAAAGTACTCCCAGTAAAGTGTGACTGAGCAGAAAATCCAAGTAAAACAAAATCAATCATCAAAGAACCAAATTAGATTACATCAGTCAGACTGGGCCATCTTCTCTCCTGTTAAGTCAATATCTTTGATTATGACACTACAGAGACCTTGTAGTAAGTAGTCCATAGCTAAAAGCAGGAGTCAGGTGATCTTGTTTGGTCTTGAATAATCTTGACTGACATAACCTTTACAACTTTAATATAGCATCAAGGTGTGAACAGATGAAACGTCGTCGAGACCTAACAGCATGTCCAGCTTCCTTTGAAAGTGTGAGACCTCTCATACTTTTATGGTTATATACCGAGTTAACCCCATGTGTGTGTGTGTGTGCTGTGAAATGACATATACATCTGGAGATTTTGTGGTTGCGCTCCCCTGAGTGCCCAGTGTTTTTTGTGCCAGTTACCTGATGAGACATTAATGGTGACCCCATTTTGTGGTATTTGTTGGTGATATGACGTCTGATTCTTATTGAGGCCACACAGATGGCTCCTGGCTAGATCATAAGATGGCATTTATTGGAGTTCATAGGAAGAGCTGACCAGCAGGTGTGTGTGCTAAAGGACAGCAGAGCTTACAAAACAACTTTCGTGTACCACTGATTTAATAATACCGTGACAACCTTGTTCCAATATATAATGGAGCTATCACATACATGCATACACACTCTGGTACACACAGTCCACACACACACACACACACACACACACACACACACATACCCACATACTCTTAGCTTTGACCTTACACAAGCTGGTTGATGGAAATACATCAGAGACTGAGAGGAAAATCAGGGGGAAAGGCTGCGATAATGAAGCCTCGTTATATCCGTCCATTCTGTTGCTGTTGTGTCAGGCCACAAGACACAGACAGCCGACCACATAAGTAGGTCACTGTGCTACAGTACATGCAACAGGCTAGCATTGGAGAAGCTCCAGTGGTGATTAACAGCAACTTGGGCCATTTCACTGCATACATTACGAGGGAGGGTGACACACTTTATAACACGATGGAGGTACGGAGGTCACATATAGACCTTCTGTGGGAGACTCATCTGAAATCTGCTGGGATGGCGTCCATTCGCTGTTCAATCAGGAGTTGGATTTTTTTTCCCCCCCACATTTAAAAACTAGAAATGTTTCACACAGGGCTGCAGCATGGTGCAGATGGAGACTGTCAACTAGAAACCTTGAGTTCAAGCTACGTGACGGCAAGCAGCTGCCGTGGTGAAGGCACTGAACTCCCACCAGTGCTGTTCTGCTGCTGACCCTTTATCTCTGACTCCCAGCACAAAGACTATTAGACCATCACACATCAATAAAATAGAAACCAACAAGGCTCTAACATCTAATAATCATAATACAAGAATGAAATACAAAGGAACACACCATGTCACTGGCAGCTGTATTTGATATATGGAGGGACACATTAAATCACACACATCTACAGATGTTAAGGATAACACAATAAAGTCCAAGACAGATTTCCACTGTGGTCCCAAATGTAGAGTAAAGATCTGTGAGTCCAGGTGGCTATGTGACATAGTATCAACAAACCAATAAAATAACCATAAAAATTTGGTGTGTCGGTCCAACATTTTAGTCCAGAGTGAAATATCTAAATTATTAGACAGTCATGCAATTTAAATTCATGGCTCCCAGAGGATGAAAATTAATGAGTTTGGTGACACCAAGTCAAAATTTCCAACTCTTAACAGGATACCCTCTAAAACTAATGTCTAAATTCCCACAAGCCTTGTTATGAAGAGCGGAGCAGGTGGACCCAAATGCAGGAGACTGCAGGCAACAGGAACTTGAAGAATAAATCTTTGAGACTCAGGAACAGGATACAGAAGTAGCAGGCAGACAAAACCAAACAGAACAGAACAAAGGATCCAACAAGACTGAACTTAAACACAGAAATAAATACTAACTGAACTAATAAAGGCGGTGAGATGCAGACGGGTAGATGGGTGGAGAAGCTCAGGTGAGTGGAGTGAGGTGATGAAACAGGAGAACAGACAGGTTAGCTGATAGGCTGAGAGAAACACTGATAGCAGGGCCGACAAGACGGG
Organism: Scomberomorus guttatus; assembly: GCA_038419695.1. NCBI lineage: Eukaryota > Metazoa > Chordata > Actinopteri > Scombriformes > Scombridae > Scomberomorus > Scomberomorus guttatus. The sequence continues at coordinate 18,312,936 of CM076454.1, read as the reverse complement.
TGCAGGACAGGTGTGTAGAAGTGCAGAGGCTGGGGAGGAGCACAGGAACACAGGAGGAAAGACACAGAGCAACAAAACCAGAAACCTAGAAACATAATCCTCTTCATAATAAACCGACATACATAAAACCGCCACAGAATACACATGAATACAACTCAAATACACAAGCAACAGTACAACATCTCTTATCTGTAATAAACAGAAAACCAAAAACCCTTTTAATAACTGAGACTGAGTATAAGCTGCGTGAGTACAGACCGAAATGAAAACAAGGACAGACTAACTAATATAGACAACTTTAATAATTATAATGCCAGATAGTCTCTTTTTAAAAGGTCCAACTCAAATAAATTTTCTCCACACAGTCCAGTCTAAACAAACAGGGAGGAAAATCTGAGGTCCTCTGGAGGACTGGTGGAGAATGGCAGCCAGGGACACAGAGCCAGACTGTGACAAGCCACAGCTGCACTTTGAAATTAATGCTAAAATAACATGCTAATATACTACCATTAACATTCCAACATTGAAACTATGATGTGAACGTGCTACACATTAGCATATTACCATAACTTCCTAAATGTTAACATCTTAAATGTGCATGTTAACATGCTAATCCTGGTATATTATTCTAACTGCTATTGTTGGCTTGCTAACGTAACATTTCGGCTCAAGGCACAGCTGAGCTACACACATCTGAGGTGGACAGTTTAGACTGATGAAAGTGAGTCTGACATGTCCTCAAATGGCCACTCTACACTTCATAATTCTCTTTTATTTGGATGACTCTGTAATAGTTTTTTCCGTTACAACTTTTTTTTTTCCTCTTAATGAGCATTAAAGCCTCACGGGACGCCTAGCATGACTATAAAGAGTTTTAGCATCATTTAGCTGTGGAATCAAGCACATCAATCAATCCACAAATCAATTATCAATTGCTGGACTAGATGCTGGGTGCAAAACACCCAGCGTCGCCATGGCAACAAGCACACTGTAACTTCTCAACAAAAACCCCTCTCTATTGGGAGCATCATTATACGCCACCACCAAATGACTGCATGCCCCGCAGGCAGTCTGCGTGTCCATGGCTCTGTCCTCATTCCTTGGCCCAGATGGCCAGTGTCCACACCCTGTGTCTCTGCCAAAGCAGTGGTGGTGACGCACTGGCATTTATGACAGAGAAGTCAAAGCCTCCTTAGTTGATGCACATGCTGTTCTAAAATTGACATCTCTGACAGGGAGGAATTTTAATCACAAGTTGCTTATACATACTGGACGTCAACATGGAAAGCATGACAGTGTTAGTGAAGGATTGACAGGAGGGGATGTGATGATCCTGACTTACTCTGTGCTTTAACCTGAGGACTAAATGTGGTACAACATATATATGTGTTTGCTGATGCTCCATGGTGTTTCACAGTGAGTGTCAAGGCAGCGTTTTCATGGCCAGGTCAAGGATATCTCCATAGTAGAGATAACGAATGCTGATGGACATTGGCTGCTGAATGAGAGAATATTATTGCTTTTTATGCACAAGGAAAGCCTTAATTCTGTATGCACTATCTCTAAATTCACATTCATGAACCGCCTTCAGTCGTCCACAGAAGGGAACAGCAGCACTCATTGGCATTAGAATGAGGAATTTCTCAATAACCTTACCTTCATCTCTCCGTACAGGCAGTAATTACTTTCCTTGAGTGGGGAACCCACTCAAGCCCATTGGCTTTGGCAACTCGGATTTTCCGAGGTCAGCGGTAAGGCAGCTGCTCATGTGTCGACAATTAACGGTAACAGAAATTGTTTTGACACATGCTGTGAGCTCAGAGTTTCTTCTTCTAGATGGTAAGACATTTAGTTGTAGTCAATACAAAGTCAATGCAATAAAAGTAGAGTGCACTGATGAAGTGCAGTATGAACACTCTGAAGACTCACTTTCACTTTTATTAGTGTTTGTAAAAGAATCAATATTAAGCTGAGTGCTTGCATAGTTTTGAATGTGCCTGAGAAGTCAATTTTTAAAATACATATTCTTACATGTTCTTGCCTTCTTACATTCTTAATGTAAGATGAGGGCGGCTGTGGCTCAGGAGGTAGAGCGGGAGCGTCCACTAATCCAAAGATCAGCGCTTCGATCCCCGGCTTCTCCAGTCCACATGTCGAAGTGTCCTTGGGCAAGGTACTGTTCCTGGAGGCTGTGCCATCGGTGTGTGAGTGTGTGTGTGAATGATTAGAAACTCTTCCTGATGAGCAGGCACCTTGCATGGCAGCCTCTGCCATCAGCGTATGAATGTGTGTGTGTGAATGGGTGAATGTGGCATGTAGAGTAAAGTGCTTTGAGTGATCAGAAGACTAGAAAGGCGCCATATAAATGTAGTCCATTTACCTAATGCTATCTTACTTAAAGGGGACATTTCATGCACATTTCCATGTGTATATGTTTAATCTGGGGCTCTACTGGAATATCTTTGCATGATTCACAGTTGAAAAAACTCCTTATTTATCTTATACTGGCCCTTTTTGCAGCCCCTCAGTTCAGCCTCTGTCTGAAACAGGCTGTTTTAGCTCCTGTCTCTTTAAGGCCCCCCCTCCTGATGAGCCCACTCTGTCCTGATTGGTTAGCTTCCAGAAGCTGGATTTCAGCCGACTTCCTGTGACTCCTGTGGATTTCACCACTTTTTTTCTCGTTCTTTACTTGAAATGTCAACTTCTCAAATACATCCGTACACGTTCAAGCCGGAATCCAATCCGAAATATGAGAGTGGACAATGCAAACAACACATGGAAAAACCTTAGCAACAACCTTAGCAACAAAGGCTATGTTGCTAAGACAGCCATTTATGGGTTCATTGGCAAGGTAGAAAAAAACATCGCAAATGAAGCGTTCGGAGCAGATTGAATCCTGGGCTTTTGACTTGCAGGGAGCATTTCTACATTAACATTAATTTGGAGTTGTGTTTTTGTCCAGCTCACAGATGTAAGTCCAATGTAAGTAGCTCTGGTTTGGTCTCCAACAACTCCTGATGGATATATATGTCTCTTTTGCTGCTAAATGCTCCACTATGTTCATCAGCTAGTTGCTAACTTCGTCTGTCTGTCGTTTGGTTCTGGGCAGGGAGTGTACGGTGGGTATATTAGAGCTTTTTGGCTAAAAACAAATGCCTGCTGCAGCAGAAAATGAGGTTGAAAAACCAAACTAATGAACTGAAAGACGCTAGAACACTCCACATAATCCTTTGAGCCGTTGTTAATGTAAAGAAATTGATTGATACAACTTTAACTACTTTTATTAACTTTGCTTTTTATCCTTTCATCTTCTTTTTTTCTCTCTCTTGTATGTGGCTGGCCCTGCATAAAACCACTGATGACTAAGTGCTTGTGTCATATTCAGTGACCTTAATAATATGCTGCTAATGGGCAGCGGAGGAAAACTCATTGGCGTACAAATGAAAACAAAATATTGCACTCTTTGCTCTCTCTTGCATTTACATCACTCAGACATAAACACAGACAGAAACACACCCACACTTGAACCTTTACATTATGAAATTAAATGAAGTTGTTTATGTCCTATTGCTATCACTGAACTCTTGTAGACGTCAGTCAGATTGAAATGAATTGCCAGTCATGTTCAATCAAGACAACTGGGGAGTTTTTATACTCTGACAAGCTCTTATTCTCACTCCTCTGTTGTTCTTCGTCCTCGATTAACATTAAACTTTTTTACATCCTTAAGTGTTTGTGGCAGAAATGAATTACATGCAAAAAGTTGTGTGTATTAATATCCCACCCCACATTTACACATACACATCTACACATTTCCATGGAGACACACACACACACCAGAACTCGTTCTCACGTTGCCCTGGCTGAGTGATATACAGTCAAAAGTTTGGACCCACTTTCTCATTGAAGTGAATGGGACGGTGTGTCCAAACTTTTGACTGGTACTGTATGTTACCTCTCACGTGGAAGATATCAAGAAAAACAGCCGTCTGATAAAAAAACAACAAACATTTTCAATAAAAATTTGTCCAGAATAATCCTGGTTGTCTGGTTTATGGGGCAAATCTTTGACAAAAGCTTGTTTATGAATCTGAAACACTATTTTAAGGTAAGTGCTCAGCCCACAGCAATTTTTTTTTACTCTATCGTGGGTCACTGAGTGTGGTTGCACAATAATGTAGGTCACTTAAGATGGTTTCTTTTCTCACGAGAGTATTTTAATTTTGAAAACACATGCCCTTTATGAGGAAAGAATTAGGGATTTAATTATGAATGCTGTGTATAGAGGAGAAAGGCCACGGGTGACATCAAAGCTGGGAATGACGTAGAGAGAGAAAAAAAGTGAACAAGGGAAAATTAGGAGGGTGTGTGCAGGTGAGCAGCTGACTGATTATAATCTCTCGTGGTCAGGCTGAAGATGAGCAGATGCAAACAAAAACACTTGTGTGAGGAATGCATACACACACACACACACACACACACACACACACACACAGCCAGATGTAAAAGCTACAAAATAAATTAATTTCTCCTGGCAGACGGGAGGGGCACTTTGTTGACGCGGTCGGTGAAAAGGCTCCACGAGTTTGACCCACATTCTGTATCCAAACAACACACAGGTGCTCCTACTGTTCCAATCTCACTCCTCTTTCTCTCTTTGTGTTTATTTCTTCTCTCACAGATGAGCCCGCTGTGTGAAAAGGAGGGACGACTAATGAAAATTACTTCTCTCCCTCAGGTGAGGGTGCTTCAGAAAGCAGCGAGGTGCCGCGCAAAATACTGCACTGCTTTAAATGTTCAGCTATTTCATCAGTAGTACGTACAGTTCTTGGAATATTTTGTTCCAGGTCGCATAAAAGCGTTGTTTGAATTAAAAGTAGCTGTGGTGGTGGAGCAATGAATCACTTTGTTAAATTTAAATTCAAGGCTGCCTGTTTGAACTCGAGTGAACCCGATGGGGATTTAATGTAACTTGCTCTGACACAGGTGACCTTGTTGTATATGAGGGATTCAGATCACATGCTGCTCGCATTTTGAGGCAACAGAGAGTCCTTGTCCAAGGTTTTCTCCTGTGCTTTTATTGCTCAGATGGTATGTGTGTGTGTGTGTGTGTGTGTGTGTGTGTTTGTATCTCAAATCTTAATATGAATCCATCCTGACGTGCACATGGCATCGCACATTTTTCAAAGATCTTACACACAACACAGACTTGCCATATACTCGCAGTCACGTTCCAGCTTCCCTCGAGAGACTTAACATTTACCACTAATGCGTTTGTCATAATAATGACTCTTACTGATGGTAATGTGAAATAATACCTGAGGCGAACTGCAGCTGACCAGCTGCTGTGTTGCAGGTACAGTTTGCCTGTGTCGTCCCATCTCCATCAGAAAGGCAGTTATTCGATGTAATTTGTTGATTTAATCATCTTTGTAAAACAGCACTATTTGTCTGTAATTAGAAAACTTGTTTTCGTTGTCTGGTAAATTTCAGGCCCCTGACAAAAGGATAAATATCAGATTATCTTATTTAATAATTTCTATTCTTTGTGCTTATAATTCTGTCTCAAGGGTTAACATTTTAACATTTGGTATTAGCTGATCTGCATAAAAAAAATCCACCAAAGCATACATGCTTATCAACGCTGCCCTGCTTCAACTCGCTAAAAATCTTAAAATCTGTTGACATTACAAGAATCTTTTCCTGCCTTTTCTGCCTTTTTGAAGCACTCAGGGTTATTTTAAAATGTCTTCATAGTGAAGACAGCACCCGTTGTCAGTGGCAGTGAATTAAAAGATGTGGGTGGTGATGGAGGGTACTGAAAATATATTTCAGCTCTGTCTCTCTCTCTCTCTCTCTCTGTGTCTGTTTCTGTGGTGTGTGTGCTCAATTTTAGGCTTAACAATCCAATTATCCATCTGTTCACATCTGATCACTACTACTGCATTTTCTCTTTCTGTCTGTGTCTTTTTTTAAATCTGCTCATTTTTGAGTGAGCGTTGTTTCAGAATGACAAATTTTGGTCCCAACATGATCTGGTTCTCAAATAACCAATCTTTGTTATTTAAGTCTGTTGAATCTGATATTTTAGTCAGCAATATAATGACCACACATGGACCACTCATAAACAAACACACGTTCTAATTAGTCTTAATTTAGCTTTTAAGACAAATAATATCAAGACAAGAATATTTTAACAAGACTGAGAGTGATTAAGTGTTCATGAAAACATATTTTTAACACCTCTACATAACTTTAACTCTTACCCTGATGTTGACCTAACTGTATTTTATCGCTGAAAAGAGCGATGGATATTTGTAGAGTGATGCACATTTTAGTAATAGTTTTATAATGAAAAAATGATATAATCATGTGTGAGGTTCAAATATATAACATATAGGTGAAGGGTGGCATGTTTTCCTCTTGCAGGGCAGCTTTAGCCACTACATAGCACATTTTAAATGACCGGGTATGGAGGCAATGTTTACGGACATCTGCTGATAATCATGTTTGATGCCTTAAAGCACTCAAACTAGTTCTCACAAGGATGTCAGTACAACCACCCAGCCACCCCCACCACCACCACCACCACCACCACCATCACCAATGGCAGTGCCACTTCCTCCGTCTGCCCCAGAGAGGCTGCCAGTTCAGCCCTGGCATGATGCCCCCTCCAGCAGCCTGGACCACCCCCTCATCTCTGCTGTGACTTCTGCTGGAGTGACACCAGCAACAGCAACTCCGTTTTACTATGACTAGTACATACACGCTGTCCCACAAATACCATATACGCTAATGCATACACACATGTTTATAAGTATGCGTTGCGGTCATGTGTGGATGAACAGGTGGAGTGTTTAAATAACTTTGCCAGGGTTAGCGATCTGAAACTTATTGGAGCTGCTGAGATGTACACACGCATAAGTATTAATGTAAGTGTCCTAATGTCATGTGATTTTTTAAAAAAAACAGTTAACATCTAAAAGACAATGACAGAAAAAAAAACTCAATAAATATGAAAAAATACAGCAACATAAACCTCCCAGATAATGACTTTACTTACAATTCAGCCTCACACCCTCTGAGAAAATACATTTGTGGGCACACGATTGCGTGTTTACTAATGGGATATGATACATTACTTTCTGTATGTACTTTTTCACGTCATTTTATGGAGATTAACACACAGTATAGGTTGAAATCTCAGAGGGAGACATGAGAGGACAAATGAATTTATATGAAGAAATCCCAAGCATCTTTAACAGGCACACACTGTGCATGAATGCATTAATGCACATGCCCTCAGATGCACACACCAAGCACACAGCTGTTGCACAAACTCACAAATGTACACGTGCGCGCATCTACATGCACACAACACACCCCCCACCCCTTCTTCTGCCACCATACACACTGAGACTGCAGTTAATAGGGTGATGGTATTTGGCTCTTCTTGGAATTGCAAATGAATGCTGCTGTGCTTCCAGTTAATTGTGTTATGTAACTTTGGTCACGGCTCATTATTTTTTAGCTATCACTGCAGGGGGAAGTTTGATTTATCAATGCCAGTTTGCTCGCAGCTGCTCTCGTTCTAGTCCATGCCAGCTCTGTGGTTTGGGCTACAGGCCTCGGTATCAGAAGGCGGCAGAACACGATGTTTGTTGTTGGATGTTTTGTCATTTGTCATCATCACTTAGCCTGTGACACAAAGTTCTCTGCTCGCTGCGGTCTGGCAGGGCTGAGTGGCCATTTGCTTGAGACAGGCATTGTTTCAAGTGGGCTGTATTCTGAAGATTGACAAGTGTCTAAAAATGAGACATCAGTGTGAATCTTTCCCTTCAAGCGAAGCGACAAAAAGGCTGTAAAGTTGTAGAGTCAGGTTAATTTTATATACAGCAGCTGGTTTAAATTGTTGTTCATGGAGTTTGTAAGACAGACAGAGAGGAAGATTAACATTTACACACGTTAAAATGAAAACCTGAAAAATGGATACCAGTAAAACAAAAGAATTTATATCTATCCTCATCATTTATAACAGCAAAAAGCACAAATCATCCACATACTTACAGAAAATATCTAAGATAACTGAGCTCTGGAACTGAGCCAAATGGTTGTACAGCACTCAGGCGTACAATATACTCAACTATACTGTACATTATGTTCTGTTCACACAGTGCTGAAAATAGGCTACAGTCATGCTGTGGGCCACCTATAGGAGGCACTGCTGCACTCCGAGGGGAGCATTGCTACTGCTCATGAAATGGGGCGATCTATACACATACTGTAAACTCTCCTGCTCTCACCCCAGCTGTTCCCAACAGTAACATGAGGTGCAGGCAGAGCACCGTGCAACTTGTTTAGTAAAGAGGACTCGATAAAGTGTATGTAAACGGGAGCCCAACCCGGAGTTTTGCAGCACAAGTGTGGTGTTGCCACTCCTTTATCACAAATAGCCTTTGCAAGACACATCAGGTTACATTTTTCAGTTTGAAAAGCTCCTTCTTCTTGTTTTATGTCAGAGATTCTGCCCTTTGTGTCTTAAAGCAATGTTTTCTGATTATAAAAGACTTTGTGGCACTCATTGTGAAATGCAATGTAGTGATGGCCCTGATGGTTCACTGTAAACACGCTTAACCTTCAAATGAAAGTGGTTGTGATTTTTTTTTTTCAATTGTTACATGTAGATGGGTTTCAGAGTCATTGTGATATAGGGTAGAAAACAAACCAGACTGACTAAAAGCTTGAGGGAAGATCAACACAAGGAGTTGTTTGTGTGCACAAATCCCAAAAGTCCAAGTGGAAAGTGTTCAGTATTCCCAGATATACGCCTCCATTTCAACTCAGAGAACATAATTAGCTCTTTGCATCTTGAGATTTTTTTTTCATTTTCATCTTTATTGGACAGTTCATAGTGAAGAGGCAGACAGGAAATAAGGAGAGAGAGAAAGGGGTGTGTGTGAGGACGTTGCGGTTATGTGGTATGTGCTGTAACCGTTCACCTACCGAGACTCTGCAGGGTCCTGGATTGTTATAAGGAGGTGGGTCGATTTTCAAATGCCTGTTTTAAGGTATCTCATTCAACTACGCATACTGAGGCAGGAAAAAACAAGATCGAAGCATGCATGTGCACTTCTTTTGTCATGCTGTAGTTGAGCTATATCCATAAAATATGTGACAGCCTTCTGTTTCTTTTTTTATTTCTCTCTTTTGTCCTTTTTATCTTACTTTGTCTCTTTCTGCCTCTCCCGACTTATATTACGCTCTCTCCATCACTTCTGTGAAGTTAACACACTGACATACATTTCTGAATTGATGACCTACATTCACATCTCTGGGCTTCCATCACTCACTATAGCAGCCTCCCCCTCTCCTTCTTCATCTTTCTCCGTCTCCCTCTCTAATCCTCTTCCACGTTCACACACTGTCGCTGATATTCAGTCATCCTTTGATTTTCATCTGTGGCTGCCTCATTATTTGTTTCGATTGTTTGCTTCATTGTTTTTTTTCTTTTGCTGCCTTTTCTTTTTTTGTATGTGGGAGCACGTGTGCATGTAGACTGTGTATACTTTTTTCATCTTAGATGTTTCCATGCATGCTGCAGGATTCAATATATTTTCTTGTATTGGAAAAACAGCCCAAATATTTTACTTATATTAGTTTCACAATGGAAAAAATTGGGGGGAAAAAAAATCAAGATTTTTTTTTATCCTTGGATATTGTCTCCAAAAAAGTGGGAGTTGTATTATATTCAAGAACTAGACGTATTCACAGCAGCAGATGTTATCTCTGATTGGAGCATTTGCTGTCTTTCGGAGGATGAGATGAAAAGAGTGATGATCAGTCTCATGTCTGTGGATGAAGTACAGAGCTGGATTCAGGATATGGAGGGGAAGCAGGGAAAAAATAGCTAACATGGCACCATTGAAAATATGTCTACCAACACCCCTAAAATAGTTTCAGCAAGCAACTCTACCCTAAAATCACTAATTGTCATTTTTACATGTCTGTTTTAGTACTTATTAAACACACAAAATTCAACGTGTTAATTAGTGAGATTCAGAGGTGTTGGTGCTTCCAGTCTTTATGCTAAGCTAATCTAACAAATTGCCTGTTTGCACATCCAGCCGAGAGGATCATTACCACTCCATTGAAGGTGTTTTTCTGGCAATCTGACCAAGGTAAGTCAAATACTTACTCTCCTTTTAGCTCTGTTTTGGTCTCCACCAAGTCCTGAGAACAAATCTGTTCACCAGCTAGTCACTAACTATTTGCCATTTGTTGTTGGGCTGCAAACAGCTGTCTGCTGCTGTTGAAATCAGGGTTGATGAGAGAGACTGAGACTTTACAATACAGTAAATGTAAACAAAACAATGAGCTAAAACAGGCTTAAAAGCTCCAGAGAGCTGCAGAGATGGGTGATTATTCACAGTTGCAGCTTTCTCGATTGATCGATTAATCATTTTGTCTATAAAATGTCAGAAGATGAAGCTGGAACCAGCAAATATTCGGCATTTTTGTTAAAAAATGACCAAAACAATTATTATTTGATTTTTAGAATAGTTGTCGATTAGTTTTCTGTCGACTGACTAATCGGTTAATTGACGAATTGTTGCAGCTCTAGATTAAAGCAAGTTAAACTTAATGTTGCTCTTTGAACATTTTTCAGGATAAGTAAAAGTCCTATGGAGACATTACATTTAGGTGTTACACAGGCTACTTAAAAAACGACACATTTCAGGAGTTCATAATGTTTTCATATCATTTGTACTCTGCAATATATCTAGTAAATACAGTATATCATTATATAAATGTAGTGGAGTAAGAAGTGCAATATTTCCCCCTAAAAATGTAGCAAAGCAAACTTTTGTTCCACCTACAAAGTCGCAAAAGATCTCACCTGAGATTTCTTTTAAGTAAAAAAGTTCTACATACTGTACGTTTCCTTCCCTTTGTCTAAATTAGGATTTTCTGTCTCAAAGATGGAGGTGAGGTGTTTTTCTACAGTCTGTGATTGGAGCTCTTCCTTTACATTGGTGCCTTTTTGTGTATCCAGAACTGCAGCAACTGGTGTGCACTGCAAAAACTGTCTCAGAAATAGTATTCATCATCACAGCGTGGTGGCTTCCCGCTGTCACCTCACAACCTGTGAATCTGCAGGAGAGCAAATTAATCATATGCTGATGAAGACGGAGCTTCACTGATAATAGAGATTATTATAGAGAAAGGTTTTGAATGGAATTTCAGAGCAAAAATGTTTCTGTTAAATTAAGAAATGCAGATTTGTACAATTGTAATTTCATTATTCAATGTAAATACATTTTCTCCGACATTTTGAAGAAGTTGGTGAATAAGCCATTTACTGTATATACATGAGGTCTCCACAATAAACATGTACAAATGGAGATTGTTCTTTGTGACAACCTGTGAACCAGGGTGTAGCTCTACTTTCTGCTCGGTGCATGCTGGGAAACGCTCCAGCCTCTCTCCACCCCTATAACAACTCTTTTTTTAAAAGTAATGAACAAATATAAAGAAGTAAAATATTTCCTCAATGGAGTTATTTTTCCCCCTCTCATGCCCTGCTCACGTTCTCCTTTTTCAATAACAGACCATAACTCATTTTTCACTCACGGGATTGGAAGTCACCATGACAGCCTTTGAACGTGATGCTGCGTAATGAACAAAGAGAGCGGCCTCCATCATCACACGTGCTCCACACATACACCAAACGTGATGAGGAACAACGGGGAGAAAAAATAGATATCCACCTCCATCTGTATGTTCCTCCTGATTACAGCTTCTTCCAATCAAGTTTACCATAACGTTGGAAGTCTTCTGATGTACGTCCCCGATTTTACTTGTTTCTATACTTTTTTCTTTTATTGTATCTATCTCTTTTACCTCCCACCCTCTGTTGCTCTCTTTTTCATCACTCTTGTCATCTCTGTCTTTGTTTATCTGTTTCTGTTTTTTGTTTTTCATTCTCTTTTCTTCCTCTCCTTGTTTCGTGTTTGATCTTCCTTCTCCTTTCTATATCCTCCCATCATCTTCTTTTTTTTTCCTCCCTCACTGTCTTTCTCTGTGGGCGATGACTGGCTGCTGACTGATGCCTCTCTGTGCAGCAGGCGATCAATCAGCTCCTTTTTTCCTCCCCACAAGGCTCCGGGGTGCCACAGCAGGCGGCCATGACACATGCTTGTGGGTCGACAACTCCCCCCCCCTCCAACACCGTTCCTAATGCACACACTCACAGATGCACAAACTCTGTCTCTCCTTCTCACTTTCTCATTCTCTTGTAAGGTTCTTTCAAGAGAATATTTGGTTCTTTGGTAAAAAGATGACGGTACAAGCCTCTGTACATAAAAAAAAAATGAGGTAGAAGTTAACTATGATCCCCAAGGCTCATTTTGGCAAGAAACAGCCAATCACAGCCACAGCCAATGAGCTTAAAATTATGTGACGTGTGCTGCTAACGGCGGGCGGAAGCTAAGAATTACGATGTCGACAAGTCTGAAAACACAAACACAACACATCAATTTATTTGGTTAAATTCTGGATTGATTCAGCAACTATGGTGCTGTGTTTTGGTCTCAGCTGTAACGACAAAGTGTTTTGACTTTGCTGCCGCTCTGATTTGCACCACTGACTGGCCTCTTCTCCATAGCATAGGTGGTCAATGCAACAAAACGTGATTTCTCAGAAACAGTGTTGAAATGATTAAAACTGATGGCCATAAGTTAAACCTATATGATTGTTACGTTTTTTATTATTTTTAATTAATTAATTAATTAATTTAGGATCCTCATTAGTTATTACCGCAGTAACACTTATTCTTCCTGGGGTACACACAAAAGAAAAGACAAAATGAAATAAAAATAAGAGAAAATATTTTGTTCTCTCACATCCATAATGTCACCTCAACAGTAAATTAAGGCACAACTTTAGCCAGTTTTCAGAAACCAGCATCAACTCTTCTTGAAGCATTTCGTTAACTCCTTGGTATTTTCTGCAGATACAAACTTTATAGTATCATCATTATCTGGGAGAGTCCTGTGTTTCTATATTAAGTAACACTGAGGATTTTGTTGCATGTGTAGACGCCTACTGAATTCTAGACACATTTGTTTATGAAACTGTATACAGCACAACGTTTCTGTGCAGCCAGCTGGCCACAGTGCTAAAATCTCACATGAGGTTATTGAAGCGCTGCGCTCACTCTTACAAAACAGCACACTGAAATTTGCATGTACCAATTCAGCCAGTCATGCAAAAACCCACCAAGAATGCATGTTCTTTCCTGTTTTCTGTTATTATTCTGTCACTGTTGTTCTTTCTCATTCGAGTGGTCTTGTTTGTTTGTTCTATCTCTCTCATTAGAACGTTGCAAGTCCCTTAACGTCTGCAGCCATTCTGATTGGCTGTTCTTTTCTTGTACTTTTACCACAAAAAAAAAAAAAACCCAAAAAAACATCACAGCGATGCTGGCTAACAGTCATATAACATTGTACTAACATAACTACCTCTAGCCCCTGCCTTGTTTCACTCCTGCCATCAGAGACTGGTGTCAAATGAAGTTAAAAACGGAAGATATTAACTTTCACAAAGGGATGAGGACGAGCCAACCATTAATCTAGGTCAGAATCCTCACACCCTTCATCCCTTCATTCTGTGTGGGCTCGGTGCCATGTTCACACACTCAGAGAACGTGCATGGAGCCGCTGAGTAGCCAAAGGGGAGCTACAGAATTGGGCATTTTTCCAGATGAACTACAGCACAGAAAAACAACAGAAATGCCTCTCAAGTCTATGCTTGTGATTAATGCAGGGTCAGACACATTCCAAAAGCTGTTTTACTCGATACGTGAAACAAATATTCTGCAATTTGTCCGTTAAGTGCAGGTCCAGAATTAGTGTCTGTCCTTCAAGTGGAGCTTTTCTGTAATGTTCAATGTTGTAATGTTGTTTCTGCGTAGAGATAAAGTGACTTTGAATATCGTCAGTCCACCGGAGCAGCTCGCCCGTCGATATTGCAGTGGAGCTACGCTTCGATGAACATCCTTGTCCTGCTCGTAATGTCTTTTGTCCCCAAGGGATGTTAGCAAGCTTGTAAGCCAGAAAAAATCAAGTTGCTGTTGTCCTGGAGACTGTTAAGCTAATGACAATTTACTGAATGTCCTCATCCACAAATTTTATACAGTACTGATACAAATCTTCCTGTTAGCATTTCCAACCCAAAATGTGTCAAATGGTTAAATGAAAATGTGGAGGATATCAAAGAACATTTGATAGCTTAGGCATAATAAATTAAACTGGGTCAGAGGAAGGCCTTTCAGCTCAGTTTTTCTTTCCCCCGTGTCTCTGAGGTGAATGAGAGGATGGGAAGTATGAAAAGATCATATGTTACAGCTTGACTGTCACTCTCAGTTTTGTTGGTATGCTGTTAAATTTTGCACCACTTTATCACCTTCTCTTGTCTCCTGAGGTGATGCTGTTCGCGTAGCAGTGAGACAATATTCAGTGTTTCTGCTGTCTGGGTGAGAGGCTAAAAATACACATGTGCAAACAAGCCGGGCATAAATCGTATAATAATTGGACCAGCTGACAAAATCCTCTGTCCACTATTCTTCTCAGTTATGATCATCACCTTCACTTGCACCATGTACAGGAATCTCTCTCGGGTACCGAGAAATAAGTTTCATTCACACCTGGACGAATTCAAATAGAGAGAGAGAGAGAGAGAGAGGGAGAGAGAGAGAGGGAGAGAGAGAGGATAGAGTGATGCTGTTGTTGTAAGGCAAGGAGAGAGAGAAAAAGAAAGTGAGAGAATGAAAGAAACACATCTCTGCAGTGAGAGACTTTTATTTTTCAACTCAGTATTGAGAACCACAGGCATTAGTCACACCTTTATTTTGGCAATGTGAATTTTATTATAATAATGGAAATGATAATTAAGTAAGTAACATTTTATTTATATAGCATCTTTTAAAACCTAGGTTACAAAGTGCTTTACAAAGGGATAAAAGGCACAATAAAAACAAAAATAAAAACAGTTGAAGGCATCACAAATTGAAATAGTGTTCATGATAACTCAAGCAGAAAAACACTCAAACAAAAAAAGAGGTCTTCAGCTGTGAACACCCAAGAGAGTTTGCTGACTGGACTCCCAGGGGGAGACTGTTCCACAGTCTGGGATCCAGGACAGCAAACGCACAGCCCCCTTGTGTTTTCAGTCTTGAACGTGGTACTAGCAGGCCTTGCTCAGAGGACCTGAGGGGCCTAGCAGAGGTATAATGCAATAATATACTCTGGAGCAAGATCACTCAAAGCCTTACAAGATGAAGAGGAGGATCTTAAATTGAATCCTAAATAGAATTGGAAGCCAGTGTAGTGACATCAGAACTGGGGTGACGTGAGGGCGATATGGGGTCTTAGTGAGTAATCTTGCTGCAGAGTTTTGGACTCACTGTAACCAGATAACAGCGTCTTGGCTTAGGCAGGAATAAAGAGCATTACAGTAGTCTAAGTGGGAGGACATAAAGGCATAGATAACCATTTCCAACTGCTGGAAAGACAACAGTGGGCGTATTTTTGCAATTTTCCTCAGGTGAAAGTATATTAATAATTGTCTTGACGTGTTTATCAAATTTTTTATCATTTTCATTTCTTTTACTATGATTTAACTGAAGAAATTTTTGAGACATTCAGTCACTAATCTTGGCCAGACAGTTGTGCAGAGTAGTTAAATTTCAGAGGTCACCGGGCCTAATGGATAAGTAAAGTTGTGCATCATCAGCATAGTAATGATAAAACACACAACCAAATTGACAGATTAAGTTCCCTAAGGGGAGCATATATAATGAAAATAAAATGGGTCCAAGAATTGACCCCTGAGGCGCCCCACAAGTCAGAGCAGCACAGGTGGATGCTTTGTCATCAGCTGATACAAAAAACTTTGGGTTGGATAAATAAGCCAGTTTAGTGCTACACCATATATCCCATTTTTCAAGTCGATCAATTAGAATAGCGTGATCAATAGTGTCAAAGGCCGCAGACAAATCTAAAAGAACTAAAATGACAGTTTCACTGTGGTCTAACTGCATGAGAATATCATTCGTGACCCTGAGGAGAGCTGTCTCAGTGCTGTGTTTCTGACGAAAGCCTGATTGGTATTTATCAAATGTCATTTTCTTCAACCAGTTCCAGAAGTTGCTTGCAGACCAATTTTTCTAAAATCTTTGATGTAAACGGTATCTTAGTAATAGATCTATAGTTCGTTGGTATGCTAGGATCTAGGTGTGGTTTCTTTAAGGGGTTGAACTGAGACCATTTTAAAGAATTCAGGAACATATCCAGACAAGAGGGACTGGTTCATAATAGCGAGCCGAGATGGTCCAATAATTCTAATGGCTTCTTTAAGTAATTTTGGGAGGCACAATGTCAAGGGGACATTGTGGGAACGAGTGTGGGAAACAGTATCAATCAAATCACTGAAGGAGATGGGAGAAAATTGATCTAGTAAGACGGGACAGGTGTGAGATGGATCAGTATGGTGGCTGGGGGGGGGGGGGGGGGACGGGGCTGGGGGGCACGACAGATGCTCTTATTCTGTTGATTTTTATCTACATAAAAGTATCACATTTTTCACAATCCTCCATCAAAGGTGAGAACATGCTGGAGGCTGAGTTATTTAAGAGGCAGTCAATAGATTTAAAAGGAAACCTACGATTGTATTTGCTTGTGGTGATGAGATTATTGAAATAAGCGGTTCGTGCGTCCTTAATTTTTTTTGATTCAGCAAGGCCATCAAATCTTAAATTTGAGTATAGTGAACAAGCAGTCATGTGGTTTGCCACCTACGCTCTGCTTGTCTACATTATCTTTTTACAGAGCAGATGTCATCATTTATCCAGGGAGATGGATTGGTTTTAGAAACTGATTTGGTCTTAAGAGGGGCAGCTGCTTCTAGAGCAGATGCACATATATCAATAAAATGGTTAACCATGTCATCAATATGCGAAGATGATGACCCACCTTCATTCAACACAGAAAATGTAGACTGACTGTCAATGAGACATTTTACAGTGCGCTTTGGGTTCACATGGTTGGATGTTTGGTCAAAGATAAAATCATCCAGTTTTAGAGAACTAAGTGTCATGCCAAAGGTGAAAACTAGCTAAAACTAAAATAACTGACACTGACACATATTTAAAACTAAATAAAACAGCTACAAAAGATAACAGGTCTTTTGAAGATGTTAACAAAGCTGCACTCTACCTGTTTTACCTGTTTTCCCACCCGTTTGTTTGTGCCATTTCAAAGATACTAAATGGTGTCATTCATGTGCTGTATTAATCTTTCCCCCTATGTTGCTTTTCACGGTCTGCATTAAATGATATGTGTTCATGTTGTTAGGATGCTTACAGGGTAACTGCCTGTCTGAGAGATGAAAGATGTCCCTCCGCTTTTTTTATCTGCTTTCTGTCTTTCAGGGTCTCCACACATGAGCCTTGACCCTGCTGTCCATCAGGTCACTATGGAAGAGGTGTGCAGTAATAGGTTTGTTTTATTTGGTATTGAAAAAAATTGTCTTTTTGTATGTACTTGTATGTAAGCAACCCTGTCTCTTAGAAACTATGTTTATATACTATTAAATGGCAACAGCAGATATGTTTTGAAGGCATAATGACATGATGAGAAAATGTTGATACTGCACGTGTTGTAAATATGTTGCACGTGTGAAACTGTGTTCAGTGACAACATGTCATTTTTTTCCTGCCAAATTATCTACTCTTCCTGTCTAATATCCTCATGTACTGACTACAGCATTATGAAGTATTTATAGCTATGCTTAGGCATTATCAGTACTTGGTTAAAGTGAGGGAAAGATTGTTTAATACAGAGAAAAGTCTGCAGATATTTAGTTTATTATCACAGAAGACTGAAGAAACCAGAAAATATTAACATTTGAGAAGCTGGAATCAGCAAATTTGTACATTTTTTTCTTTAAAAATGACTCAAAACAATGAACTGATTAACAAAATAGTTAGTGATTAATTTAATAGTTGGCAACTAATCGATTAATTGACTAATCGTTGCAGCTCTAATAGTTGATAACCTACTGTATGGAAATTTAGCACACACATTTCTTTGCTCAACATCTTCAATGCTGCTCTCTTGAGTTCGTATCCTCTCTATGCGTACTCCAGCTGATAGCAGGCAGAGAAAAAAAATGACCTGGAAGTGTCATCCTGTCCTCCTCTGTGTGTGCGTGTCTGTGCCTTTGTGCTCAATTTGTTCTGTAGTTACTGTACGAATCTCTCCCTGCACTCTCTAAAAACTTTGAAAGAATTGAATGCTGTCTTGTCTTGTTCTCACTCAAAAGATTTCTGTATGAATACACCTCTATACATCTATATAATGTGTGTGTACTGATGACCTGTCTATCCATGTGGTCCAGACCTCAGCTCTGCAGCTCATTACAGCCATTAGCGGCCACTGCTGTCGTCTTAAATCCCACTCAGCAATCTGTCTCATCACTTTAACTTGCACCTTAAACCCTCTCTCTCTCTCTCTCTTGCTGCCTGTGTGCAGTGATGGTGCCCTGGCAGACTGTCAGCTCCACCTGCCACATCAAATAATCCCCTATATTCCTACATTTCCATGCATTTCATGAGTTTAAATGTTGCATAAGTTTTTTTCATAACTGCTCTGGTATTTTTTCAGGGGGTGCGCTGGGCAGCACCACAGATATAAAATGTAAAATGAATTGTGAGATTGTCAGTGGCAGCGTGATACTTCAATATTCCGTTTTCTTTTATGGTGATCGCTATTTATAGCGTTACCTCTAGTGCTGAAAGTGCTGTTTATTTGTACTTTGTTAAATTGATGTGTGATTCAAAAAGCTGTGGGAGCTCTAGGAGGGTAAACAGGAATGGTGGGATGTTGAGCGAAAGGTGGAGAAAGAAAAAAGGTTATATGAATCAAATTTTGGTGCATTTAATATGAACTTGTCTGTTTGGTTGGTTCGGTTCTTTTAGGTTGGTGTGACCGCAGACTGACCAAACCATCACACCAAGACAGCTTTAAAAAGTGTGTTTCTGTTCACTTGCTTTTGGCACAAATGCAGAGTAAACTGTAGATATGTCACATTACTACAGTATGAATTCAAAAGCTTAATAATGATTTAAATTGATGTAATCCATCTGCTGATTGTGAAGTCAAGGAAGTCCTCCCCTAAGATCATCTGGTAAACATGGCAACACTCGGGGGTTTTACTTAAAACATCAGAAAAAGAACTTGAGATTTTTTCAGTTCCTCATTAAAAAGTAGGTAAAACGTAACAACCACATACTGACAGCAACAACAGTACCCCCCATCATACAGTACAAGACGCCTTATTATCATTCTGTCCATCATTTTCAGTGACATATGAGGTCCAGTTGCAGTCTCAATTAATAATGCTCATAACCAGACATCCACGAGGTCTTAGTGACCATCAGAGAAGATAAACACATAAGGCTCGGGATGTACTGCATGACTTACGGTCAATCAAAAAATGACAGTTTGCATATTAAAAACTGCAAACCAATCAATGTGCTCTGTGTCTTTTCTCTCTGAAGTTTGCAGTCCCTGATTTAGCTGCATGCATTTTTATTTATTCACTGGAACTAACTTTGTTTTGGTTTTCCTGCCTGGGTCCATGCTAAAGTGTCCAATGGATGAGTTGTAACAATAACTTCCTAGGCTGTGCACGCACAAACACAGACTTTCTAATTTACAACTAAGCCAAAGGAAACAACCAGGCAGATTGTGTTGAAGAGGCAGAGCTACTTAAAACAGGGTTGAGAAATGTGTCAATATGTTGATATCATTCACCTGGGATGCATGCAGAAGATGAAATCTAAGTTTTAGATAACTGTGGAGCTGTAGGAGGAAGTCATACAACCTTAGTTTAAAACTGTAGCTATCAACACCTCATGTTTACCTCATGTTGTGTTGTAATAAGAACTAAAAGACAACAATGAACAGGTTTTCTCTTTAGTCTAAACTCCAGGAACGAAAGCAACCTAAATCTTCTGCTCCTCCTGTCTTGCATTTAGGAGGAATAATTTGGACACTGCTCTGGTTGTTGAACGGTGGACCAGCTGTTTACCCTCGCATGGGACCTCATATGAGTCCCATTAGGTGTCCTGTAGGGGGCGCTGTGTCTATCACAGCTCATTTAGGATTTCCAGCCGGCACATTGTGCCAAAGTTCTGTCCTGAGGGATACACAGTACTTTACACCCACTGCCTGAGTGTGATCTCATTATGGTCTCTTTGGCTGGCTGTTAATATACAGCGATGTCAGGGAAAGTCAGGTCACATGACCGACTGAAAGAGGTTTCCTAAAGCCTCTCACTGTGGAGGTTAATTGGTGCTCCAGTCAGCCAGGGGCAGATCTCTGGCTGCAGTGTAACTGGGAGAATGGAGGATTGGCCAGACTGGTCACTCCTCTCCCTCTTTCTCTCTGTCTGTCGTTCCCATAATTAACTTTCACTTAGTCACTTTTTCACAAGGATAATTTGACATGAAAGCGATGGAGACAGAAGCGAGAAAGAGTGTGTCAGAGAGCAAGAGAGGGACTTTGAATTCAGCAGGAAGGAAATATGCCTACAGTTTCCAGGGTGAAATGACAATTATAGTTTGGCATTGTTCCCCATGTTGCATTAAGAAGTGGTCCTTTAATCTCAGAGTCTTTCTTTGCATCTAGTACTCATTTACTCTAATTTGAAACATTATATTCTGTAAACAAAGAGAAGAAATGACAAACTTTGGGCTATAGTACGTGAGAAAACACACTATCTAGCTGCAGCTTTGGCCTCTTTCCTTTCACTTGCCCGTTACTTGCTTTAGTTTTGATTAATCAAATCAGCCGGGGCCCTTTAGCGTATTACATTTGCCCATGGCTGACTGATTGGACGAATGGTGGATGGCAACAAAAGCCTGATTCAGGGATAGAAGGATGAGGTGAGTGAGGTTACAGCAGGTAGAGCGAGGAAAGAGAACTCAATACGGCAACATTTATTTATTTATTTTTTGGTTTGAAAGTCAGGTTAACTCTGAAACCAGTGAAGAAACAAAAAGACTGTAAATGCCACCATTTGAATGTCAACACTGAATGCATCCACGAACACTCAATGAGATACAAGCCAGGTTCCTAAAAGAAACGGTATAAATATACTGTATGTATATGAGGCGGTCCTGCGATGATTTAGGCGTACTGACAAGAGCTCTGTGACTGCTGCCGGCCTCACTGGTGGCACAAAGAGATATACGCACAGTTGCAACTATGCATGAAATTAAAAGACGCCACATAAAAGATTTGCTGATAGCAGAGATTCTGGCCTTGAGAAATGTTCTCAGAATTTCAAAACAGATTAAAGACACAAGTATTCAGCCCGTCCTCCATTGTGTTATATTAGAAGCTTTTTCATAAAGACATGAGACAGAATCTTTCAAGCCAAAATGACAGACTTTATGGATCTAGGACGAAAATATGTGCTTCACCCGAAACTGTAAACATAGTCTGTCTGGCACTAATTCTGTTGCTTGTTCTTTGTTTGAACCTTTTTATTAATGTCTTTTCATTGACAGCATTCAGAGCAGACCAGGGCTAAAATTAATCATGACCGACTTCCACAACCGACTGCAACGGATAAATTTAAATAGTCGCCTTTTTTTTCAGCTCTTCTTCACCTCAGGTTCTCAGAAATGTTCCCCTTTTCCCAACCTGATTACCCTACATCTATACAGACCTTACATACAGGTGATATATAACATGAGACAGTTACCATAGTTACAGCGGCATTTGCATTTCTCCAGCTCCTTTAAGCACATCAAATGCCTCTCTCCACCTCTCTTTTTCCTTGACCTCTGCATACACTGAAATCAAACCTGGCAAAGAGCCAGCCGTGCTGCCGTGTACAACTACAGGTGTTGACTGTTCGGACAAAACACGCAATTTAAATACGTTATCTTAAGCTCTGGGGTGGGCTTTTTCTTCTATTTTCTGACGTTTTACGGACAAAACAATTAACTATCTTATTGAGAACAAATGTAGTTTGTAGCCAGTGAAGGAGAGCAGGTGAACTCACTCCCCTGAGGAGTGCCAGAGCTGATGGTCATGGCTTCTGACAGGCTCTCATTAACTCTGACCTGCTGGATGCTGGTGGTCAGAAACAAGTGCTATTTAATGATGAAGGGCTTCACTCACATCTGTTTCAGAGCATTCGGGAGGATGTGTGGTTGCAGCACGGTAAGTGCTCAGCTTAAGTCAACAAACAACAGTATTTCGTAACCACCGGGATAATAAAAATGCCAGTTTAAGACTAAAGTGTGAACTTCTCCGAACAGTTAACATGAATCATTGTTCTTCTAACGCTGAGGTTTCTTGGGGACAAGTATTATAATTGCCCTTTTCCATAATTCAGAGAGAAAAAGGAAATTTACAGACATGTTAGCTACTCAGCACGTTAGGGAAATAGAAATGCCACTCAAGCCTGGTTGCCTTATTAATGTAACCCTAGTGCTTTCAATGAATGCTTTTGAGTAAAGACAGAAATGTATTTTTCTAACTGTTTTGTGTGTCTCCACTCTCAGTTTCAAAGTGTTATTAACTGTGATTCTGACATATGGGCTCAAAAGCATATATGGGTATGCATAAGTAAATTTAAGTGAGTGTAGAAGTAAGTTTACAGTGAAGCTCTCGCAGTCATTAGTGAAGCTCGCTCGCTCAGCAGGCGAGGAAGCTGCGGTGACGGGTGATGTGTTCAATTTGAGAAACGCGTGCTCACAGATTCCTCAGCAGGATCTTTTGCTCTCCATACAAGTCGCCTCCACTTCGCTCCATGAGGTTAGAAAGAGAGGGAAGAAAATCACGTCCTGCTCTCTCACTAACAAAGCCAATCAAAGCTCTCTCTAAATACCCAGGGGCCATCAGGTCTCTAATCTAAGCCACTAACAGCACCAGCTTGACAGTTAAATCTTTCCTCCACAGTGCACTGACCATCAAGACAGACACCATACTGTATGTGATGCTGTGGAGGATATTTGTACCCAGAATTTGAAATAGAAGGAAAAGAAAAAGGAAAGCGTGAGGTTGTAAGAGTTGCAGAGAACAGACAATTTTTCAATTTTTTAACATTTACCTTTGACTATCGCACTAAGGGTTGTAACATCAAATCCTGGGTATTGGTAAATGTTTCAAGCAGTTTTGTTTATTATTATATTTTTATTATTAAAATAATATAATATATAATATATATATTATTATTATTTGTAGACATCTAATTCTTAAATTGGCCTCTAAAATGGCACTAGTCATGGTTGTTTGGAGAGGAGGTAACCTCTCTGTTTAGATTCTCTTGAGACACAAACAAATGATAATAAAAAAAAAGATAAGGGCTAAAGAAAGAGACGAGAGGAGACTGGCATCACCGCTCTTAGTGACGGCACGTGTTGTCGCCATCTGGCCTGCATAAGCCTTGGAAATGAGTTTGTTTATTCACGTGCTACTGTGAAACCAGTTATTACCTTCCTCTCATCTCCCTCTCTTTCTCAAAGCAAAATGGACAAAATGGATGAAAAACGGACACATTTTGCTTTTCCACTCTCCCGAAGGCGACAGCATTGTTTGCGTCAGAAGTTACCGGAAATTGAGGTATAAAAATGGGCTATTAATGATGAAGTGGCACGTGAGACTGTCAACGTTTCTCTGGCTGCTGCTCGAGTAGCAGAGTGATATGTGAGCGCATGCAAAATAAATCAAAAACACTGTGTTTACCTCCATCATCATCATTTTATTTGTTTTCCTGTCACTCTGCTGTTTACTTTAAACAAAAATAAAATGAAATGCCTGATGAGATTCAAAATGATTATTCATACAGCAGAGAAAAGGGGCGATATATTAGCTAATACACCTTTATTCACAGCAGATATTTGAATGTGTCACACCTGGAAAAAGAACAGGTGTAATTAAAAATATGGCTGCATTCTTTTAAACGTGTGCAGCTTTCAGGACCCTCGTATTGTGCATGCTGGCACTGGCTTGGTTTACTGGGACACCTAAATGGAAAAGAGCCATTGATAATGTTATTAGTTACACCTGTGCTGCTTAGAGAAGTCAAAATGTCTGCTGCGAAAAAGGTCTATTACTGTCATTCTGTTGATTCAATAACATCAGCAGTGGCATTAACCTTTAAAAAACCTGTGCTGCTGAAATGCAAATTGTGTGTCAGTTTGAATCCATCTCACCACTTTTGTTTTCTCATGTTTCTCTCCATCCCTACACCGTACACTGTTAAATAAAGAAGAAAGTAGGATGGCTTTACATTAATGGTAAATGGACTGCCATGACCTACAGGACCCCCATTACACCACAGTGTGTGTGTGAAAAGAAGGAGTGAAACTTAAGAACAGATCTTCATGACGGTCTTCACAACAAATTAACATTGCATTTTTTGAAGGGCTGCAACTAATGATTATTTTCTCAATTAAATGATTGTTTTTGTGTATGAAATAGTGAAAAATGCCCTTTATAATGTCCAGGAGTCAATGGTTGCATCGTTAAATGTCTTATTTTGTCTGACCAGCAGACCAAAACCCAAAAATATTCAGTTTTCTGTTATGTACAAAAAGAAAAGCATTAAACCATCACATTTGAGACGTTAAAAATCAAAGCTAAATCAGAAAATGTAATATTATTTGATTAACAAAATCATTGGCAATTCATTTTTGACTAATTTTTTGTTCTATTTACATCGATATGCTCTGTTCTCAAAAACACCTTCTTCGGTCGTCCCTGTGGCCGAGTGGTTAAGATGCAAACCATATAAATGCAACCTTCCCAGTTTGATTCTGTACTAAACAATGGGAAAAAAGCTGCTTTCTGTCCAGATAACACTGACCACAAACCTCTTGACATCCAATCCCCCGACTCCTCCTTTTCCTTTATTCAGGCGCTGGTAACCTTGGGACGATAAGGTGAAAGCTCGACTGGCTTGAACATCTGCAGCTCACGTGGCACATGCTCAGAAAAATTGTTGGTGAAAACATAATTGGATGACAACCCTTTTCAATGCTTTTGTGGTGGTGCGGACAGAAAGTACTGCGAGATCAAAAATAAGTTGTCAGGGAGGTGTAGTGAATAGATGTTTGTGACGCATTTGGGAGCCATCAGGTGACCTTTGATGAGAAAAAAGAACTTTTAGGGTTTCAATGACTGTTTGCAGCGTTATGTTTCTTTAGGAGTTGAAATAAGGAAAACTTCTCCACAGTTAATTCTCAGACAGTTGTGCAAAAATGAAAGATTTTGTTGCTCTTACTCATTTTTACTTTTCATTGTTTTAAGGAGAGATTGTTTTTTACAAGCCTCCTTTTTATCTCACCTGCACATATTACTGTGGTAAATGTTTTTCTCTCTACTTTTTTTTTATCATTTTATCAACTATTTTGCGCGACATGCTACAAGAATCTTAATACACAAAGCCTTTCATGACTTTGAACATTTCTACTGAGCGTTGTGGGGCCACACAGATCTGATCCGCCACACCAGCTTTGGCTGATGTATTCAGAGACATAACTACAGTAATCCTCAATGTCAAACTCTCAATTGCTGTCTGCCTTTGCTACGGGGCTTTGATGTGTGTACAGGCACACATGCACATACTGCAGTTTGAGTCTACACCTTGGGGTTTGGAAGGAATTTGCATGGAGGATCACCTTGAGATCAATAGGCTTCAAAACCAACATAATCTGATGTGCTCTGCCCTTTTTTTTTTCTCTTGACAAATCCATCAGTATTGCCAAGAGAATAACCGATAAATCCTGTTAAAAGCAGCACTCAAATGTATCTTCTCAATAGCAGCTTCTCTCTCTTATCTACTTTCAATTCTGCAGCCGAAGAAGTGGAAATTAAATTTTTTACATTTCTGTTTTGTGGCTTGTGGCTATAGCAAATTAGAATTTGCTACATCAGTGTGATATTGCCCACTTTTAATTTTATTTAATAGAAAATGCCCTATTCCTATATCCCATCCTCTTTTTTTTCATTTTACATTTTTTGTGCAATGTATCTCTGGGAATTTGTGTTATTTGACTTGTGATATTAAACTCACTTGTTTATACATTTTTATTTCTCTTTTTCAGGTGTAATATTTTAATATTTCAATGTTTTAAGCCACATTCGCAGCATGGCACTATGAATGGTCTGTCAGTCGGTCCACCACTTTAGTCAAGACAGCAATATCTCAACAACTATTGGGTGGATAACCATGACAGTTTGTACACACACTCATGTCCCAAATGGATGAAGCCTACTGACTTTGGTGATTCCCTCACATGTCCTCTAGAGTCACCATGAGGTTGAGATTTGTGAAATGTCTCAACAACTATTGGATGAATCGCTATGGAACTTGGTACAGATACTCATGGTGCCCAGAGGATGGATTCATATGACTTTGGTGATCCTCCGACTTTTCCTCCAGCACCACCAACAGGTCAAAATGAGATTTTGTTTAATATCTGTAAAACTATGACAATGACGTCCCTTCAACATCAGCTCAACTTTATGTTTAGCACCCTAACACGTTAAACTAAGGCAAACCTGCATTGTTTAGTCCAGGTTGAATCAGGCTCTGGTTCTTTTTACCCCTTGGTACGATTTGTTTAGGAAGATCTGAATACACCAAAACAACTGAGACCCTTTGCAGTGGGAACGTGATCCAACCTTGATCCGACCCAACTACTATAGACCTACTCTGTTAGTTTGAGCTAAACAAAGCCTGC
Organism: Scomberomorus guttatus; assembly: GCA_038419695.1. NCBI lineage: Eukaryota > Metazoa > Chordata > Actinopteri > Scombriformes > Scombridae > Scomberomorus > Scomberomorus guttatus. The sequence goes on along the minus strand of CM076454.1, from coordinate 18,286,112 downwards.
CAGGTGCGCTTTGCATGCTGGGATGTGAATGAGCAAAATCAATAGTTGCTAGCGGCTGTTAAAGTACAACTCCACCATTTTTGCTACACACCTCTCATTGCTGCAAATGGCAGCAGTACAAGGATTTCAGCTGTGTCTGGCCTTGACTCACCTTTGTTTTAAATCATTGAACAGTCACAAGTTCCCTCCTGCACAACACACACCTGCACCAGTCTACACATCTATTTTAACAGCTACTTCTTCAGTTTTAAAAATGTCAATCTACAATGTCTAAAGCTATTTAAAATGAAAAAAAGGGAAAGCTATCTTGTATTTATCTTAATATAATTGTTTTCAGTGTAGAATGAGTCAAGTCTCACTCACTCTGTGTTTCAAGCACAGAGTGAAGGTTGAGGAAAAGTAGCTACACATACTGTAGAGAGATAGACAACTTTGACACAAGGGTATCTTTTCAATTTCAGTAATTTACCTTGCTTGTCCTCGTCTCCTTGCTCTTTTGGCATTCAATCAAATTATCCCTTTAAACCTGAATATGGCCGTACATCATGGTGATTGCCATTGTTCCTCCGTCTCTCAGCCTTTCCCCTAAGCCAGCTGGGAGAACAATTACATAATATGTTTGTTACTTGTTTTATTTATCTTTTTTTTCCCTCAGTGCCACTTAAGATGTTCTGTGCAGTGAAATAAATATTAGACTTTTTTGTTTTGCACTTGAATTCAATATGATTATTTATTTAAATGATTATTTATTTAATTTCAGAAGTAACTTCTTATTCTTCTTAAATCAAACTGAGGGCTTCTCTTAAACGATACCAACTCGTCAGCTTGTATGAAGTTAACTACTTCCTGAAGTGACTCGGGAAAACTGTTGGAAGCCATTCATTTCCAGTTAGTCATTAGTTAGTCTCCACAGCGTGACAATTTAATCTCCCTTTGCAAAGTCAATGGCAATCTACTGCGCAGAAATCGATAGCTGAAGACTGCAGCCCATCGAGAGCATTTCTGCAAAACGCAAAAGATCATTCACTCGTCTAACTTTGATAAATAAAGGCTGACAGATATAATTAATTAGTGCACTGTACAGCAAAGGTCAACCCTGAAATAAACACTGTAAAAGAGTAAATACATGAGTAATATATATTTAGTGACTTTCTATTCATGAATTAAGTTGTTGATACCATCACACATTCATTCATTTGGGCTGATATTTTGCTTTTTTTATTATTTAGAAAATTATTTATTGAATTTTGTCCTCTGTATAACCTTCCTTTTTATCTGTGTGTCATCCGTTTTCTGCGCTACAACTACTGCACTGTATGTTGTTACAGTGCAGCAGGCAGACCGGAGACATTACGGTGTCTGGTTATTGTGAGCAGACTAGCTGTGTCAGTTGCGCAGACAGGTGAGGTGAGGTAGCCAACATGCAAACTGTAGATTGCATCTTTGCATGAATGGTGTCATTATTCATCATTTGACAAAATTACTGTAATTATGAATTCTATATCCTCATAATTGGGGAGGAAATCTGAAATGCTCCACGTTTCAATGCCCCGCAAATGCTAAATGTAGGTAGTGAGAAGATGACCTCACTAAGGTGAGCTAGACAGCTAACAGTTAAGTGACTCCCCACAATTTTGAAAAGTACAAATGCTGAAAGTTATAGCTATCATTACCAAAGATATGCAGGCAATAAATATATCGCCTGTATATTTAGCTCTACTGAACATCTTATAAAATGGTTATTTATGTAACCTGATATTAGCCTTACAGTTTTGTCTTAAATCCATGTTGGATCATGCATCAAGTGGCATTCACAGTTGTCATTTGGGTCTAAGAAAGATATAAAATGTAACAAAAGCACTTAATTGAGAGTATCGTCTCATGCTTCTATCAGGGTGACACACCAAACCCAGTGTGTGTTTTTACAGATGCTGTTTGCTTGTTTTCTCGTATGGTTCAGACTGTTCTCCGGCTGTTGTTGTGCCGCATTTGTTCTCATTTATTGCACATGATCACATCATTGTTTATTCAAAGGGCATTAGTCTAAAACCCCAGCGTCAATAAGCGGTGAAGGGGGAGCCAGATTGCATTAGAGTGCCGGGATCAATAGTCTCTGGAATACAACTAAACCCCAGAGGAGGCGAGGCAGCGCTCTCAACACAAATAATGAGAAAGTGACTTATAGGTTTTATGAGTTTTCATCATTTTTTTTATGAGTTCAGAGTAATCTCATTCTGAGTGATAGGAACTTAGATCCTGACCTGCTATTTCATTAAGTTGGTTCTTCTTAATAGGACTGTGGTGTATGATGCAGTGAAGGGAATCAGCTTTGCTCTCTGTGGCTCCTCTCTCTCTGACTTTTTCTTATCTTGGTGTCTCTCTGGATCCGTCCCTCAACCTGTGCTGAAAACCTAAATTACTGCACCAGTAGTGTGTAACTGATACACTTGGCCTTCTGTTATTTCAGGCTGCTGCATATGAAATTATCATCAGATGCATCTGCAGCTTCTACAAATTTTCACCTAGTTGACCCTATTTGCTACATTGGCGTGTTAGTATCACATGACGCTCCTAAAGGCCATTTGGCCTTTAAGACAAAGAACAAATGAACTGACTAATGTTGCTAGAGGTGTTTGGCTTACACACACAAAAAATTCAAACAGCCCTCGTTATATAAGCGAACTTGGTAAGTTGGTTAAGTTCAGGCAACCACATTATTCATGCTCTACAAAGTCATGAACACAGCCTCATTACAGAGGGCTGGTCTTGCATAACAGGCTCTAATTCTGTCCAGAACTTGTAATGGGGCTCTTTATTTGTGAGCTGTTCTTATATTTGTATGTTGATGTTTCATTCAATCTGTTTGTATTTACTGTTAGCACAGAGTTTATTACAGGTCACAGGTTCCTGTGATAAGGTAATGTGCCCCCTCTTGATGGAGCATCCTTGACCAAGGCACTGACTACCAGCTACAGGTGTGTTGGTCTTTGCAGCCTCTGAACTCGGACAGCTGTGGTGAAATTTGTGTGTAAATTCTTAAAGTCCCCCTCCAGTCAAAAATCTATTTTTCTTCTTGTTCTTTCAGTTGGATGTTTGAGCTTCACTGTGCAGGAGGATGTGTGTGCAGAGTTTGACACTTGAAGGCTGTTTTCACGTTCATCTGGTGAAAGGAGAAAGTTTCTCTGTGCTCACCTTAAATCTCAGTTTAAGGCGTGTACCTATGAGCGTGATATGTGACATCACAGCAGTTTCTGCACCAATCCTGGTCCAATATGCAACTTTTCAGTGAAGTAGGAGACATCTTGTATCTAGTAAAACTTTTGAAACAAACAATATTTACATATTCGTAGATTCTGTATTTCTAATGAAGAAGAAGGAGTAGATGTCATTTTAAGGATTTTTAAAGGAAGTAATTGAACTTTTTTAGTGGAAAAACCATATCAGAGACAAATTATTAATCAAAGCAGAGTATTTCCATATGTCTTCAAACATGGGGATCTTTAAATAAAGAATGGCCTGGTCATTCATCATGTTGTACTATGTTGAACTGAGTCAACAGAACTCATTTACTAATGAATTCCAATCAGCATCAAATGTAAAAGTACTTAAAAACAAGGTTATACAAAGTATGATTGATGCGAAGTTCACCAAAATTGTTCAGTTCCAGTCCAACGTGCGCCACCCACAGGCAAGAGAAGTAACAGTAGCAACAGTTTACACCTGCGGATTTATTTTTGTCTTTTTGGTGGGTTGGGTGTTTTGAGGTTTTCAAAAATACCTCTTTGTTAGAGGATATTTCTATATTTTTCACTAGCTGGCTGTGCTACATATCACAACCTCTTGACTCTACATTGTAGATTTCTCAAAGAACTTCAGTGCAAAGTCGAGAGGTTGTGATATGTAGCACAACAAGCTGGAGAAGCTCTGTAAACGAAATTGTGTTTCCGCACAAGTGCAGTGGTGTCTGCCTCACTTACTTATTACTGTTTTTAGTCTTTGGAGCCTTTTCTAAACAAACTAAAGCACCCAGAACTCTTTGTGGCAAAGGAACATGTCACCCAGTGCAATAGCGTGGCTCATTAATGTGTTTTTAATAGTTTTTGAACAACAGAGGTCTACAGCAGAATAAGATATATCAGGTTTTGGATACACACATAATACTTGTAAATAGGATCAGTTTATTGTTGGTTTGGTTCTGCACGTAAGATTTGTTGACAGTAAGAAAAATATAGTTTAAATATAATCTTTGTCTTTTATTTATTGATGCATTTTTGTTTCTTTGCTGACGTGATAGGAACTCTGGACTCAGCCTGACTGAACGTTCATTGGTTCAGCTCAACTCAAACACTTGAGAGACAAGGCAAACATCATGTCAGAGAGAGCCAAAAAATAACTGCTACCTGTCTGAATCTGCCGCTCCACACGTCTTTCATCTCCACCATGTGCAGTAGCTGTAACTAGCATGTGACATGGCCTGTTCCTCTCTGTGTCGAGACAAGGAGCAGCCAGCTCTGGCACTGGCCAGCCTCCTAAATGAGACCATTGTATCCCCTCCATCAATGCTGTCTCACAACATCTTCATGTTACACAGCCGTATCGTGAACTGTGATCTGGGAAATTACATCTACAACCCCATAAGGACATGGCTAACCCTCACACACAGCAGGCTTTGTGCTCATGTTACTCAAGACTCCATCTCTGTAACGGCTCAGAGACACAGTCTTAGGATGGTAGCAGGCTAATGGCTGCGTGTATATGTGTGAGTCCTGCAATATGAATCAATTTACAGCATCATTATACTATACTACACCCTGTACAGTCTCTCGTTGTCTTTATCGTAACATTTGGGTCACTAGGCTCTGCACGACATGTTCAAGATCATCATCAGCTTTGACCGTGATTAGATACAAATAATGATAATTTTGAGGTCATGTTTTCTGTAACCTGACATCACTACATTGTGACTCATACAAATGTTTTGAGAGCAGTCATTGACAGTATTTACTGTAAATGTAAAGCGCTCATTCACTCAATCAGTGCTGTTGTAGTAAATAAGAAAATGCAGCCACGTGCGTGTATTTAAATGGAGATAAGAGATATGCACTCAACATACTCAGAACGTGACAATCTAATCTGTGAATAAAGTTACCAGGCAACAGAAGCCTTCTGTGTCATTTCACGTGACAAATGTGTTATCAAAAAGGTACTGTGCTGTCCTAATTTTATCTGGAAAAACATGTAGATACTGCTCTTAAATGTGTCAGCACACAGTTGAAAAAATGAATGAAAAGAATAATGACATGTGACATGTGCATTCAAAATCTAGATATAGATAATTTTGTCCCTTTTGTGGTTGGTTTTGTTGAAGGTGCCTTATAGTACTGTGTTAAATTCATCGTTAGCATGAGAATGAATCAAACAAGGTGAGGTAGGAAATGAAAGATGGCCTTTTCACCCTTTTAGCTAAATCTTACATTATAACAAAGAGTTTCTATATAAAAACACTTTTTCTTCTTGAAAAGAAGTTCATCTTTAAAGGTTACCTTATTATATGCACTCACCAAGCACTTTATTAAAAACCCCTGTGCAATCTAAAGCAACCCAATACAGCGGCTGTGCCATAAATTCTATTTTTACAAAGCTTATACATTTACAGTTTTTGTATGTTAATGGGGTGGACAAAATATTAGGAACACTTTTCAATCTCATCTCTGGTACGCCTCTACCGTTCACTACGACCTCAATAATAAACATAAAGTAGAATTATCACCTTTCTGACAATATCAACAAAAACTGAAAGTGTATAAGCTTTGTAAACGTAGAATTATGGCAGAGCTGTTGTATTGGATTGCGCAGGTGTTCCTAATAAAGTGCTCGGTGACTATAGGTGGACATAAAAACTGAAACAATCCAACCACTCTGACTAATAAAAAGGGGCCTTTCTTTCTGAGTAATTTGGTCTACAATCCAGCCTCGCATAAACATCCTGTTAATAATAGGAAATGCATCAACATACTGAAGCAGCATCCTCTTGGCGAAGTCCTCACCTTACACAGTAATCTTTGGTTTTTGACGGTCACATGTTCTTCTGTCATGATGACGGCTGCAGAGAAACCCGAGCTGACAAGTGGATTTGAACTTTGTTTCTACTTTTTCAAACAAATTGAGCTGATGAAATACAAAAATATGAAAGACAAATGTAAGAGAGAGTAGAATAATTAAGAGAGTTACAGTTAAAAAGAGAGAGAGACATAGAGAAAGAAAGAGAGAGAGAGAGAGAGAGAGAGAGAAAAGAAAAGGCCTACTTCATTTCACACTGTGATTCAGATTACTGTTTGTCTCAAATGTGTCTCGAGCGACAACTTGTGATCAGATTTCACGGTCCTGCTCACATTTTGTTTTGGTGGTTTATCTGTATTTGCACTGCTAAATATAGATAAACCTCAGACGTACAGAGTAATAGTGAACCAGCCGCGCAGTGAAACCATTACTAAATATGCTGAGGAGACAGAAAAAACATGTGAGTCACACATGGGGAAAATGAGAGGGCAGACAGAGGACAGGATGTATCATCCCAGACTGAAAAATACACCATTTGAAAACAAGGCAGCAGGTAAACACGTCCTTCCCATTAATGATGCAGGCACCCTTTGGGCCAACCTGTAACAAGTTGCATCATCCTGCAAGTTTCTGGTACCAATTGTGCCTTTTGAAAGTTAAAAACTTTAACCTTTAATTGTAGCACCTCCATCAGGATAATGAGTGTTTCAAGAGGACAAATATACTGTAGTTTACAGGTCTTTTTCAGGCTCTATGGTTTGAGGCAATGAATTGCTGATTTGCCGGATGGAGCAGTATAAAAAGCTGCTTCGCACTGCCTGTAAAATCACGCTGCTCCCTCTTCACACCATAACAGTTCTACTGCAATCACTGCTGTTGCTTGAAAGCTACTCTTTTCTTAAGAGCTAGTGATTATTCATCAGTAGCAACAAAGCACGACTTAAGCTGTGTTAAAGCATGGACCGGACATATTTTTTTTGCACAGGGCCACTGGTAATACATGGAGTCATCAAATTCCACTGGTATCGCCTTTACACAGTGTGTACACAGAGAGAGTATAAGCTGTGTTTTTCAGTCGTCCGTCTCATGCGTGTCTGACAAGACAGATGTGTTTCTATTCTAATTAATACAACTGTTTACACAGGCCCTCATGTTTCACTTGTGCTTTATGTGCATAACTGAAAAGCATATTTTGAGATGTCTATTTTTAAGTCTATTTTCTTCTAATTTACACACGTAACTACAGCGATTGTGTGTTGGACTCTGAGTGCTGCCAAAACCACCACACTCAGTACACTCAGTACTATGTCTGAACACATCCTGTGTAGGCACAGGCGGATTACTGAAGCTGCTGCTGCAAAATGTGCTGCTCAGGCTACGAAAAGCTTTGTAGACACAGCGTTAAGCTTTTGACCTTTAATAATTGTGCCCCCAGTAGACCATCAAGACAAATCATACCCGTGGTCCTAAATTCACATGTGAGATGGATAAACAGTTGGAGACTGCCGTGCTCATTCAGGCATCTTTTAAAAAATAGGAAACGTTCTCAGATTGCCCGTGTAGGTTTTGGTTTGTTGACAGTTTTGGTCTGATGCCAGTGTCAAACATTTGACAGTTCCAGTTTCTCAGATGGGAGGATTGGCTGCTTTCCCTTTTAACAGTGTGGTAAAAATAAATATTTTTGGTTTTTGGACTGTTACTTGGACAAAACAAGACATTTGATGACCTTGAACATTCATTGGCACTCACATGTATTTTTCAGTGCTTGCTGATGTTTTACAGACCAAACGATTAATGGAGAGCAGATTACTCGATAATAAAAATAATCATTAATTGCAGCCCTGTTATGTAGTTTTACACTTCCATATCAGTATGATTTTATAAATATTCTGCAAAATCAATTAAAAAACAATTTATGTATTAATTTATGTATTAACCAGAAATGAATGTCTGCTTTTCGTCAATCCAGAAAATTGAATATGACTATGAATCTTTTTGAGGGATGTGGAAATGTCTGAGTGACTGCTGTGTGATAATGAGCTTCACTCACTCACACCAGTTATGGGGACGACATGAAAAACATGAGTTCAATCTTGCCTCATTTTTGGAGGAAGCATTATGCTATGCTGACAGCACAGTATCAGTAACAGAGCAGATCATTTATAATATTGTAACATTCTGGATGTGATGTGCTGCCACCAAGAAGTGATGGTCTGGTTTGGAACTTCATTCAAAGACCATCAAAGACCTGAAGATATCGTCATTTACGTTACATTTACAAAACCCAAGTTTTAGTCAGGATCATCAGGACATCAGACAGAATAAGAGACAAAGAAGATCAGGAAAGCAAATTAAAAACACCTTCATCCATCAGCAACAATTATCAAGGTGCTTTTGAGTAAGACTCTCACCATAGTGGAGCTGAAGAAATGTGAATGTATGTAATTATCTGAAAACAGCATCAGTGCTCAGTAAATCTTTGCTCCCTGACGACATACAAGTTAGTAAGAAAAAACATGTTTTACCTTCATGAGGTCAGCTGACCTGAAGTTGCTTTTACTGACAAAAGTGCCAAATGCACATGGTTCATTCAGCAGCCCATTCAGTGTGGTCAAGGCCCAACGTGGGTTCAGTCATCTGTCAGTCATCATACAAAGGCTAGTGCTGCTATCTAGTCATTGCCTTCGACAAAAGGAAGTCATTCATCACCTCTCTTTTTATCAAATCATCTGGCCAGGCAGCATCTGCTTAACATTAACTGTATGTAGGTTAATAAGCTGTAGGAGTGGGCAATATGGATACTATACTATTACAGTATATGTAGTTTTACATTTCTATATCAGTATCATGTCATAAATATACTGCAAAATCAATTGAGGAACTATTAATGGATAAAATAATCAGAAAATAATGTCTGTTTCGGGTCAGTCCAGAAAACTGAATACTGTACAGATCAAAGTGTTTCATCACATTAATGCAAAAATTCAATATTTCCATAAAACATTTTTTATTAGTTTTTAATGTTAGACAAATTTATATAATTTTACAGTATGTTGTTTTTTAAAATTATAATTAAAATGAGATCAAATTTGTGTGAGTTTGTGTATGTGTTTGTATTTGCATGTGCAATAACTGTATACATGACTGTATACACTCGTGTGTGTGTGTGTGTGTGCGTGTGTGTGTGTGTTTTGTCTAACGGAGATGAGGTGTGAATGAAATGCGGAAAACACACACAGTGAGACAGTGACAGCCTGCCTGCGGGGTTTACCAAGGAGCTTCAGCTGCTGACAGCCGTGTTATCACTGAAACAAAAACAAACACACACGCACACACACATTCAAACACACACACACAGCATACACACACACACACACAACTGTTTGTGTGTGTGTGCTGTCTTTAAATACAGACGTGAATAACAGGAACATCTCTGTGGCTTGCTCGGACATTTTTCCCATAATGCTGATGTGCTGTTGTACCGCTGTGGTGCTCTGGTGTGTGTAAGCAGCAGTCCTATTACGCTCTTGTCTGGTTTAGAGAAATTAGATTGGGAGGTGCACAGCTAAATTTAACCCCAATGCTCAAAAATAAACCCACACACGGAAAACAAATAAGAAAAACAAGCTGTGTGGGAGTGACAGGAAGGGCAATGTGCGGGCTTTTGAAAAAAGCCTTTCTACTGCTTTAATGCTGAGAAGAAGAATGACTTGTGCTCATTTCCTGAAGTGCTATTACACTCTTATGAACTACTGCTGGTTGTCAAGGCCTGGAGCACAGCCAGGATGAGATAAAGGCAGATATAGAAAAGGATATAACTCGTGATCGACATTTCAAATGAGCTCGCTGTAATGCATTATTGCTTTCAGGGTGAAGCAGAAACCATCGAATGCGTAGAGTATTTGTGCAAGCCGAGGTGTGTGTGTGGGAAAAAAAGATGAATAGGACAATTTTTTTGTAAAGCACTTTTTAAAACCTAAGTTTCTGCTTTTCAAACGGACACAAGTAAAAAGTAAAACAAAGACAGCAACAAGTGTTGAACCTGGTTTTTGCTGCCTTTTAACAGAAAGCCTTTAAGGGAAACTGACTTTTCATCATAAACATGGTGAAGTACTGAAAGCGGAGGACAGGCTCTCATTTTCACAAGCGTAGCTGTATAAGGTATATTTTGTACTGGATGTAAATGCATTTTTTGATAGCAGCTATTCAGTGTCACTTCACATTCAGCTCTTTTCTCAGCTGGAAGGTGCTAGCAGTCTTTGGTTCATTTAATTTGAATTATTACATACACCTACTGTAGCTAAAATGAAGTCTAATCCAACAGCCCTGCATTAAATCCTATGAAGGTTATATGTTCAGTTTTAGGTGATATTGTTTCGTGTTGATTCAACTTTATGGTCACTTTGGAGGCTGAAGTTTGTGGCTGATGTTGAATTGTACCGCATTATACTAAAAGGTGTTTCTACTATTTAGTCTCCCCTCATTGATGTGAATTGAGTGGTCAAATATTAGAAACACCTCCAAACACATCTCTCAAACAGTGTCAACTAAAACTGTACTTCTTGAGCTCATGAGTCAATAAACTCAGACGCTTTGGTATCAGATGCGGGTAAGTGGGACAATAAAGTTATATAATTCAACAGAAAGCGAAAGAGGTGAGCAGTGAGGCAGAGTGCAGATGGGTTTAGAAAGAGACAGCAGCAGCAATTAGATCACCGGTGGTAAAATAAAAGGATTAGTGGAACGTCTACAAGAGTGGAAAACATGCTGCTGAAGACCAAACTAAATAAAGGACTCAGTGATTTGCTTAACACCAAGAAAAACTGTTGTGTTACGGTGCAGAAACCAACTTTGAAGATTTGTTTGAATCTGACTCAAAAAAAAAAGCTGAAGTCATAAAGAATCTGCTGCACTGTGGCGACGTGGTACAATATATAGTATTTATATTTATAGTTATTTTACTGTGTGTTTAATGCAGCTGCTGTGTGTTTTGGCCATTTGGAGGTGATAGCAATTGATAGTGATTTGTATTCTGACTGGTCCCTCGTATAGCTTCCAGTGATGATTTCTGTGGATATATATAGTAAGAACATTAGTTATAGTGTGTTTTCTGAGGGCTAGCTGCATTGAAGCCATGTGACAACTGATGCAAATGGTTTTGGATAGGCTGGCACCTCCTAGTGATGGGGTCACCCACCCTGCTATTGACTGGTAGAGGAAACTTGGCTTCAACACCCAGACTAACAGCGGGGTAAGATCCTTATAACCAGGACAGTAGTGTGTGTGTGCGTGTGTGTGTGTGTGTGTGTGTGTCTATGCGTCTCTCTCTTTCTGTGTCACTCTGTATTTGTTGCAAAATGAACTAAACTACATGAGTCATATTTTGGCAAACGCAGAAGTACAGTATTTTAGGAGGACCTACAGACTGGATTATTTTATTATAACACCTAATCTTAAACTTGTCTCCACACTACTAAATGCCCTCATTCTAACCCAGTGGTTATTTTTTTCATGGCATCTATCCATGTGCAGCCTGACACAATCCACCACATATGTCACATATATGAACTATCAATACTAAGTAAAAGAAAATATAAGCCTATTCTCAATTTGAAAAAGTCAGCTGCTGCTATGCAAATTTGCAGATAAATATTAAACTTTAACTACAAAATAAGTATGCAAATTTCTTTCATGGCTTTTAAAAGGTTTAACAGCTTTAAAACAACAACAAAATAGCAATAAACATTTTTTCCTTAAGTACTAACCCTGAACTAACCTCCTATCCTCATGTACCTCTTATCCTAAAATAAACCGATGCATCTATGTCCTGAGTTGTAAACTAGAAGCCCTGTGGAGTGGCCAAAATGAGCATTCATAGTACAAATGTCCTTTCTCCAAAGGTTTAAACTCCAGTTTGTTTTTAAGAACAGCAAAGCACACACAGACACACACACACAAATGCATGAGCCATCCAGCAAACAGCATGGTATAAGCACCATTCCTAATAGGGTCATTCATAATGAAAGGGGCATTAGAAGTGCCAGGCTTTTACTCAGCAGATAAGGTGGGCATTTATCGACAACAACAGCCCGCTAAATTCAATTGGGATTACGTAACTCCCAAAATCAACAAGGGTAGCACCCCGGAGATTATTTTTGGGGCTGTGATGTAACAAACGGGTGGCCACCATCTTTCTTGTGGTGGGCTGTGAGAGTTGCATGAGCCCAGCTGCCCTTGTCTGGTAACTCTATCAGAGTTAATACACAGCAGGTCTGATCTCCAAAGGCCTCAGGTTTTAAAGAGCCATAATCCTCGGACAGCTCATATCACACAGGAGCAGACGCAGCAGGTCCAGGGTCAGCGCTCTGCCCCAGCACCCCGTCTCATTCATCCTCTCTGTCAGCTCTTGGAGCCAAAAATATAAAGTGTCTCTTCTATCCAGCGGAAACTAGCCTTCTCCAGAGCCTTGCTTAAATCAGTGTTTGAAATGAGATACTACCTTATGTGCATAACATAATATTGTGTGTGCACATTATATAAATCAGGCAAGTTGCATAAAAAAAGGCAAAAAGATAAGTGAACTGTGTCCTGTTCTGTGTTTTTTTTTTACATTACTGTAAGTTGAATTAACCAAATCAAAGACTTACTTTAAAATAAAAAAATATCAGGCTAATTAAACTGCATTCAAGTAAATTTAGTCAGGCTCACAAATGAGTAAAGATCAGAGTAACTTCCCACAGTAGTTTAATTAAGCACCCATTATTTTTATATTATCTCCACTTTTTCCCTTGACATTTTTATATTCATGGACACAATATATGTACACAGTTAACTATTCCCTCGACAAATACATTTTACTTTTCATTTTGCCGGAGCCACTGGACCTTAAAGAAAAGGCTTTGATAAGTCACCTGTTTGTGTGTCACCCAGGAACATTCTTATATTTCTTTCTTTACTTCAGCAGTAATTATAGAGCGCAGACTGCCATAGTGAGTTAAAACCCAGACGCAATAATAAATGCTTTGTTGCATTGGCTGGAGCTTGTGGATTTATTGCCAAGGTCACGGAGAGGTGGAGGAGTTGGCACACTGACACATCTTCATCCTTATCTGCCCCTTCATCAGCCAATAATGCTGCTGGTTGCGTTATGATATACGTGTTTCTTCTCACTGCAGCAACAACAGGTGTATCCGTAGACATGGAAGCTCATGAAAGAATTTGTGTGTGTTGTGAGACGATAATGTAAAAATCTCGTGTGTTTGTTTGTGGTTGGAGACTACTGTGCGAGTGTTTTTGGATGAAAAGACAAATGGAAATTTATTTGTGAGTTTCTCTTGTGTGACAGTGGTGTGCGTGTGTGCATGTGAGTAGACTGGAACAGTCATTGCCCCTTTCAAATATTTATGAGAGGTTGTTCTCTCATATTTATAGTCGAGAAGCTGAAAGCACTGCAGCCATTTCTCATCAGCCCAGTTAACTCTGCCAAGGTGAGAGGGAGAGGAAGGGTAAAAGAAGCAAAGAAGGAGAGTAAATGTTTACGGATTAAGAGAATCAAGACAGACAGGCATGAAGGCAGGCAGAAGTATTCAACATTTTTGACTGCCAATGCCTTTGAAAAGGCAAAATATTCAAAACTAAATATTTAAAACGAGAAGTGCTTTTGGGGGATTTCTAAGAAAGTAAACATTTTCTGAAAACACATACCGTACAGTTTTTAATACATTTGGACAGTTTTTGCTGTAAATCTTTTATCACTTTGCGGTACTGGTCCAGTGCGAGAACTACTCAACAACAAATCTATCAACATGAAAAGTGCCCCCACAGCAACCTTACATTCCTAAGTTTCAAGATGCGTCTGTTCTGAACACTTAGTCCAGCCAGACGACTCTGCAACACGCGATTTACGTCTGATGTCAACTTGCATTGCCAGTGCACGATTTAATACGTCCTTTATGTAGACAGGAGAAAAATAAGAGTGTGGAGGTCGGGGAGGAGGATGGTTGTGTAGTGCCTCTGACTTTCATGAGTCTGGAATTAGGGTCATGTCAAGTATTTTAGCAGCCTTATATTAACCATACCTTAAACATACTGTAGTTGCCATGCACAGATACTGGAATTAATCATTTGGGGATTTAATATTCAAGTGTTTATGTTGACATTTGCAGTCTCTATGTTCTATCTTGCAACAGACTATCAAAGTAAATTATCAAGGTAGTGTACATCTGCACATGTTTGCAACATTTAAATCACATTTTTATCACAAAAAAAAGAGACATTGTGCCCAGGACTACAAGCTCAGTTTGGCACTTGGCAGTGTGATTCTCAGGAATGCTTGGCTGTGGTGTTAGTTACATCATAAAACAAGGAACCCACTGTGAGGGATTTAACACTCTGATGGTCCTGTGCTCGTCCTGAGGCATATGCAGCAAAAGGTAGAGATGAATCAATCAACACAACATCTGCTCTCTAATCTGCAGAGGCCCCCTGCACCGGGAAAAGCCTCCATTAGCACACTTTCCACTGGACACTAAGGGACACAAACACATACACACACACTAATCCACACACATTCACATGCACTTAAGTAATATGATTATTCGCAGCTTTTGGCAGAGACGCAAATCTCTGAAACATCCTCTAAATGAGAGATCTTTTGCTTTATCAGGTTGAAGGATGAAGAAAACCCACGCAGATAGATTTCTGGTAGAGAAACCTGACTATATTTGGAAATGTATAAGCTTATCCGGGCTTACTAAAGTGCGTTGTTGTACTGAATCCAAAATAATTCAATCCAAACTTTGACTGAAAGTGAACTAAGCTGTGTCGGTTGTTTGAAGTTACTACAAGGAACTTTTAACTGGTTATGAAACAGTCTCAATTTAATACTGATGCCTCTATATGACCTACATAAGCAAACGAGACCATCAGTGAGAAGATTGGCTGTTTCTATATAGTTTCGGATTCCCCGTGAAATCAGACTAAACGAGTTACGGCACACAAACCAGAAGAGCCTATGTTTACATTACATGTAGCATTGTAGCAGGGGGTACAAAGGGAGTACAAACCGCATGCAAACTGGGGTTTAAAGACTTATTGCAGTAGATGCCCTAATTTCTCACATTAATCTAGTTTATTCGAAGTAAATGTGGTGATATGTACATTAACACTCTCACTCGTGCTCTCTGTATAATCTGACGTTGCCTTGAATGTAAACTTCTTTGATAATATTTCTGAATTGCAACATTTCTACACATTTTTGCTGTTAGTCATTTTGCATCTGTTCTTAGTCAGCGGCTATACAGGAATAAAATAATATGCCAACTTAAAAACAGTTATTTACGAAATTCAACTGTATGAGGTGTTTGTTCCACAGTTTTCAATGACAAAAAAACAACAAAAACAGTGGGGTCATGTTCTAATTACCCCCCGCATACTGTCTGATAGGTCATGCTGAATTTAATCCTCAGTGAAAACAGAGATCAGTTCAATGATGAGGACAGTTTTAATTTCTTGTTTGTTGTGTGTTTGAGCTCACTGAGTGTAAAGGGCACCTTTTATTTTTATGCCTGAGTGCTCTGTGTAAACTCGAGGACCGCGTGATATTGTTTCAGCTTCCAGGTTTCCAGGCAGAAGTTCTGAATCTTCCAGGAACCGCCAACCTGCTGAAAACGCGAAATCAATCAAAGCCCAAACTCTGGAAACAAATACTCTGATTCTTCTTTCAGAACCAGCAGTCGGTGTCTTGCAGCTTCACACTTGGCCCCTCGTGGTTGTGTAACTGATTCAGGACGCTGCCCCACATCAGCTCAATGCTGCAGGATGCTAATGTGGCCACATGAGAGCTGGTTTTCATTATTGATTATTGTTATCTTCCAGAGGAGCAGATACAAGCACAAACTAAGGTGGGACAGCATCCATCTTCACCAGCACCTGCTGAGACCTGAGGGAGTGAGAGCTGTGTATCTCTGCGTTGAACCATGAAGACAAATGAAGGGGTTGGCTGGCTACAAAGGCTCCAGACAACTCCTCTGGATATTGTGTATATGGATTAAAATCATTATTATTATGATTTAGCTGATTCCTCCTATTGTTTGCATCAACGCAGAAGACAGCAAGCCATCAACTAAGACTTGTTAATAAGCGAGGCCCTCTGTTAGGCTTCAGCAAAGTCCTTTGAAGGTCAGAGAGGCTCTCTGAAGGAGGAAATGATGTTGCACTCTATTGTTCAAGGACATGGGGGGTTTAGTGGTCCTCAGTAATTGGTTGGACATATTTCTATACGCTTTCAGCAGATACCACATTAACACTACCAGCATTACCATGTCTAATTATTGTCTCAGCAGCCCATTGTTAGCAACCTAATGAGTGAATGGATACAAAGCCCAATTATACAGTACAAACAATAATAAATCAGCTAAAAAAAAAGGTTTGGTTCAGGGTAACAGTTGGCAAGGAAAGACAACCTCCAGCTAGTTATAATGAGTCTGCTCTAATCAGTAATGATAACATTTCCATAGAAATGAGGCCCTAAATTATCAATAGAAATGAGGCCCTAAAAGCAACACTTTCTCACAGATAATTGGAAAGGTCACATAACCAGCCTGGAAAAACATTACTGAGAATCTGCTCAACTTTTTATGCAATAATGAGGCACTTGTAGATCAGCTCAAAATGCTAAAAAGACTCACACACAAACACACACACTGCAAAATTCTGCCCTGGCAGCGACCTTGCCTGTAATGTTGTCTCCAAGCAGAATCTACCATTTACGTGCAAAGTTATATAATCATAACAGTTCATATAATAAAAAATGCAAAAGGCAATTATAGAAAAATGACTGTTGAAATTTGGTTCACATTCAAAAACAACAGCGGCAACGAGAATAGCACAGCCTGTACTTCTTCATTCCTTTCTGCCGTAGGACGCTATGTGTCTTCACCAGGATAATCATAACATCATCAGGATTTTTGGCTGCCATCATCACAAGAAAGCACAAAATTTCAGTAAACCATGACAATGTATCCCCACATGATTCACAGGAGGTGGATGCTGTTATGTGCGTGGATTAGTCACCAATATGTTTTGGGACAATGACCCATTTCCCAACTTGTTGCAATATACGAAAGAACATTATTGTATAAAACGCTGTACAATTGACCTTCTATTTGAGCTTTATCCTAGCATGACAACGCTCTCACCACTCCCTTGTCTTTTAATAAAAAATGACTCCCCAGTGGAGATATTTCAAGGATTTTCCCTCCTTGGCAACCCAGTCCACCATTGTCCACCAACTCAAAACATCTGGGTTGTAAAAATACACTTTCTATGTCAAGGTATTCTTGTTCGGACCACATGTACTATTCTAGCTTGATTACTTGGAATCACAGCCAAAGCCAACTTACCACTGATATTGTTGCAGTTTCAACTAAAAGTAAGATTTGCCTAGAAATGAACAATGTATTTTTGTTCTCTGGAGTTCCTGCTAATGATAACTCTGGTTGACACTGGTATGACAATATACTGTACATACCTCTTTCACAAATAAACTGTACATATGACACAGACTAATGAATTAACTGTTAATTAATCATCTGGTCTATAAAATGTCAGAAGATAGTGAAAAATGCCCATAAGAATTTCCTAGTGAGTGAAAGTCCAAGTGGACATATTCAAACTGCTTGTTTTGTCTGAGCAATAGTCCAAAACAGGACAAACACAGTGAAAATGATGGTTGAGGGCATCATGACCTATAATTACCAGGACCTGCTCAGCCTGACACTTTCTTCACACATGCAATGTGTGTTTTTATCCAGGCCTTTGCCAGGTCAAACCAATAACAAGACAACTTGTTCTTGCTGCTTTGACAGCTTTGAGGTGGCATCAAAGAGATGATCCTGTTTTGTTTGTTCACAGTCTGCATCCTCAGCCAGTCACTTCACTCTCTTTGCTCCTTGGCAGACAAGTCCTACAAAACAAGCTTAGCATCCAACAGGAGGTGGAGGTGACCTAACTATATCACAAGGTGCTGGGCTAAATTTAAATGGATGGTTTAAACCCTCCCTGACTGGAGGGGTGATGCTTCCTGGCTGCATCCAGCACGCGATGTCCCTGTGACTCAGATCTCATGTATACTGCATTATGTGGCAATGAGAGAAAAACCCATTAACTCCTCAAGTAAATGCAATATTGTCAAAACAAAGTAGTAAGTCATGTGAAAGCGATGTGTCCTGTCTGCAGAGAAAGAGATTTCTTACCTTTGCCTCTACATCTCGATCAAAAGGTGTTATTAGCTGGGTTCAAGGGAAGTCAATGAAATCAATCACTACAGAGCACAATCAGACAATAAGGTCACCTACACTAACCTAGAAATCTGAAATTACACTTCCAGTGTGGTAGAGAGAAATACAAGTCATTTCCCTTTTCACTTATATAGATAGACTTTGACTCGCCAACACCGCCTCAAACCGAGGATGAGCTTCAAATGCGGGCAGAATTGTATTTTTAAATGGTTTTATTTGTGTATTATATTCTGTTCATCTGTTGATTACACAACCAAAGTAGTTAAGACAGTCAGCTGGCATTTTCAAGAGCCAAACACAAGTGTAACTAACATCATTAACGGCTGTGCTCCGGTTAGGTGTGCCAGTGTCAGGGCCTTGCTGGCTCGCCATCACGGAACAGAAACATCATTAATTTTATTCAAACCTGTGCTGTTCCTGCTGTGATGCCTCAAAATGTCTGCCATTAGAGAGGTCTATAAAACACAGTAAACACAGCAGGCGCAGTGTCTACCAGACTTTCCTCTGCTTCAGGCCTCGCTCGTTGCTGCCAGAGTTCACAACATTCGGTCAGTCCAGGTGATTCTCAGCATGTAATTATCTTCAGCTTAGGAGAAAGGTCATTCTTACAAAGGAGAAAGCGAAGAAGGGAAGTGAGGGACTGAAATATATGTGCACATATGGCGTTCACCTTTAATAATATTGCCATACAGTAGTGGTAAGGTGTTGAAAATTCCAGCATGATGATGCAAGAGGCCTTTTTCACAGCAGACATTTTGACCTGTTATAGTAGGAAAAGCACAGGTGTTGCTAATAACCTTAACGATGGCTCCGTTATATCATGTCCCAGTATGGTGAGACAGTGTGACAGTGAGCCAGCACTAAATGGTGTTCAGCCACCATCAAATTTATTATTTTACACCTCCCTACTGTGACATGTCAAAATGTCTCCCTACTGGTATGCAATAGCAGCTCAATCCTTGATCACATTTCAACTTGTCTGACTGTGCTCCAAGACTCATCATCATCATCGTCATCAGCTCTTAACTAAGAAGTTAAGCAGATGGTTAGAAGCAAGAAGAAGCAATCAAATACGAAATGAAGCAGGCCTGTGGCTATAGAGTTACATATTTAAATCATATCGTGGAAAATTAAGGCAGCAGAAATTATTTAGAGACACTCTCCTTTCTCAGAAACCGCTGCTGAGTTTGCCAGTGGCCTTAAATGAATAAAGTGTCATAAATCAGCGTACTTCTCATATGGCTCTCTGACTGTGGAAAACAAAATATGTCAACATAATTATGCAGATGACACACAAATTTACATAACCATTACACCAGGGGACTATGGTCCAATACAAGCACTGAGTAAGCGCCTTGAACGAATCAACAATTGGATGTGCCAGAAATATCTTCAATTAAACAAAGACAAAATGGAAGTAATTGTCTTTGGAGCCACGGAAGAACGATTAAAAGCCAGCGCTCAGTTTCAATTGATAATGTTAAAAACCACAAGCCAAGCCAGAAATCTTGGAGTAGCCATGGACTCAGACCTGAATTTCAACAGCCACATTAAGACAATTACAAAGTCAGCCTACTATCACCATAAGAATACATGAAGGATTAAAGGATTTATGTCTCAGCAGGGTTTAGAAAAACTTGTCCATGCATTTATCTTCAGCCGACTCGACTACTGTAACGGTCTGTACTGTCTACTGTACCGTCTCTACAAGTCTCACTAAAAAATTGATCAGACAGCTGCAGCTGATTCAGAACGCTGCTGCTCGAGTCCTCACTAAGACCCAAGAAAGTGAATCATATCACTCCAGTTCTCAGATCTTTACACTGGCTTCCTGTCTCTCAAAGAATTAATTTAATACTGCTGATGGTTTATAAAGCACTGAATGGTTTAGGGCCAAAATACATGTCTTATCTGCTGGCTATGATCCATCCAGACCTCTGAGGTCGTCTGGGACAGGTCTGCTTTCTGTCCCCAGAGTCAAAACTAAACACGGAGAAGCAGCTTTCAGTTTTTATGCTCCACATATCTGGAACAAACTCCCAGAAAACTGCAGGTCTGCTGCAAATCTCAGCACTTTTAAATCAAGGCTGTAGGCTTTTCTGTTTCCTGCTGCCTTTTATTAAATCAAAAGTGAATCTTACACTGCGCCGTAACTTTTATTCTTGTATTTTATACCTGTCTTATTCTATTTTCGTTTATTTTTGTTTTATATTTTCTTAGCTCTTTATTGACTGTATTTAAGTGTCCTTTTACAGTGTGTTTCCTTTGCACTTTGTCTCAATGCTTTTTAAATGTTTTATGTGAAGCACTTTGAATTGCCTTGTTGCTGAAATGTGCTTTATAAATAAACTTGCCGTGCCTTGAAGGTCGATGTGGACATTTCTAGGTTGAAGCTCCCGAGAAGCTGATACCTGATACTTTAATTAATCACAGAAACAGTCATGTGTCACTTAAATATGAACTTACATCATTTACAGAACACAGAGTTGGACATTAAAAATTAAAGAGAATTATTTTTCCCACACCTTTTTGCACACAGCTGCAGCCTTAGATGATATTCAGCTATATTAGCAGTGACCAACATGACTGCTGATTTGCATGTAACTCTCCTGTGAATGTCTGTAATTCATTAGGCATTCCTATAAAAGTGAAAACATACTTTGAGAAACTGTCCAGTACAATCACATGAAAATGTTGCATAAAATGACAGAGGCCACAGTTTGAGAAATGTGTGAGCCTTTTAAAATCTGTACTAGACTCAACCTTTGTGAGTGATTAGTGAATCTCACAGATATATTGGCGTCAGCAATTCACCTCACTGTTGTTGAACTGACGTTTGCACACAATTGTTCTAAAACGCAGTGCGAAAGTTATCTCACCACTTAGACTAACAAGCTCTGCCGTCTGTGTTTCTGTCTCTCTGCCAGTTGTATCTCTCCACACGTACACCCACACTTTCAGACTGCACTCAGACACAATCTTTGAACAACACATGGCGTCAGCATCATAAACCTGACAGGGCTTTCTTTTGTGTTGTGTCCGTGAAATATGTGGAAATAGAGTTCACCACAGCCTCCACCATAAAAAAGCCACTAGGTCAAGCAAGGGCAAGGTGTATTATGTAATTATTGTCATTTGTTATGTAATAACCCAGTATGTAATGATCACCAAACATTTCCAATATGTTGCATGTCTGTTTATCCAAATATCCACTTTATCCACACCTGTAGATCCAAAAAAACATGACAAATTCTTTGTGGAAAACGAAGCAGTTGGCTTTGTTTGCATCTACATATAGTCACCGTAGTTTGGTAATCTCATTTAAAGTTTTGTAACAGAGGTAGGAGCTTAATACCTGCTGAGAGGTAGTCTGAACAAATTGCTGTTGGTTTCACAAGGATTAAGATAATCTACTCGTATTAACACTGGAATGTTTGGAGAAAAAAAAAACTCCCTGTTTCAAAACTTGTATGATGAGAGTAAGCCAACGAGCACAGGTTGCTGGTTGAAATTCCAGAGAAATGAGGGCTGCAGAAATAACTTCACTCTCATCTCTCTCCTGCCAGATACCAAAAGAGGTACTTCAAATTAGATCTTCACTTAATGTAATGGTAGCTCACTTAATCTGGAGTGTTTAGCAGTAATGTAAGTCACTCTGGATAAAATCCTGCCAAATCCTGTAAATGTAAATGTCATTAATTATATCCACATTTTTACCACGGTCAACAACTTAAGAGGTCAGAATCAAGTTAATAATTACTGTAACTGAGTAGCATTTGGAGTACTTGTGCATTTAACTATTATATTTATTTAATTTAATTTTTATTATAAGTATTAATTGACATAAGTTAAGTACATTTTTACTGAAGTGGTTTATTTCTCTACATTAGAACTTACATCCATGACAGAGCAAAACATTTTGGCGGCACTTTGTGAGCATCAAAAAAACTATGGTAATCAAATGAATATGCAATTTATATGTAATTCCACATAAAACCGTTTAGTTTATTTTTTCTAATATGTTAAAAGTGTATCCTAGCTGTAGAACTGCATTAAAAAATTCTTTAAAGATTTTTGAACACAGCCAACTTATCAAGTAAAACTGTCTTTCTTTCTCTAATATTGCCTTTGCTTACACTTTGGAATGATCCGTTTCTGTGTTTTAACTGTTCTGTTTTAACACAAAAACATAAAGTACACTGTAAAATATCCTAAAGGCTCATTGTGACCTCAAATAATCCTCAAATAATCCATTAATTACTGTATCTGTGACCAACAGTGGAGGAATGCAGTTGTACTGGGCAGCTCCCAAATGTAAACATGAATCAGCATCGTGCTGGTAAAGAGCATGACCTTTCCTCCGTTGAGGAATTTTATATTTCACAGCCAGAGTCTGCAATTAACTTCATACAAGTAAAGATTTTGGGTGATCTGCTTCAAAGCAATTACCCAATCAAGTCCATGTATCCATGCAATCAGAGAATAATATTTTCATCATCCACAATCTTCACAGATCTGACTTTTTTTTCTTTCAGCCACGCACACCTTTAATTACTCTTACACATGTAGTGGCTCATGAATCTAAATCTATGTTTTGAAGGATGGAGATGAGGTCGATGTAATGTCTGTCTGCAGTCAAAGGACACAAATCAGTTCATCATCAGTCGGAAAGATCATCCGGATGAGTTCTGTTGCTCATCATCTCAGCTCGTGTTGCTGCATGTGTTACCGTCAAACTGGGAAAATGGATGGTACAACACAGAGAGTGGAGCAGAACTGAAATACTCTGAGGATGCAGCCACAAGCAAGAAGTCACACTTTTAATTGTGTGTTTTCTGAACCGCTATTGCAATTTGGTTGCACACAATACATGACAGTAGCTTCTTAAAGGACGACTTCACCGATTTTCAAGTTGATTCCTATGGTTCTAATGTGGGTTGTACCTTTATATGAATGACATCAAACTTTTGACTTTAAATTATCCCCCTTCATCCAGCTGCACATGTCTCCTTGTTTTCTTGCTATTGACAGGGAAAAGCAGGCACTAAAATATCAGCATATTTGGAAGAAAACTAGTTTCATGACATAATGTTGGAATCAGAGATGTTGCACTATTGTTACGAGGCCAAATATCTTGCTGTGGAAACCGACACAACAGAGTATGGAGGAGGAAGCGACCACCGGAGCTATGTTACAGCCACAGTTTGACACACAAATTTCAAAGTGCTGAATTTCTTTTGGATAAATAAGAGAATTTTGAGCCTCAGGTGGACAAACTAAATCTAAAATGTATTTGAAAAATGCATAGGCTACCGTGCTAATGTTACTGAATAGACTGAATATTGTGCTGTAGAATCTGACACAACAGTTACAACCACAGCCGAAAGACAGGCGCTTTGGCTTTGTAGCATCACCCGGTGTCAGTCCAGTACCAGCGACCATGTGTCGCATTCAGCTTGAGCACAATTAGGTCCCGGTTCCTCATCGTCCATAGTGATACAAGCAACAGCGTTTGGTTGTAGCTTTCACCCCTTCGTCAATGATTATTTTCCCAAACCAAGCTAAAATGGAGACACTCTGTGGTTTTTTGACTGTCCACCGGCACCGATGTGCTTTGGCAGCATTCTGGCTTGTGCACAACTCTTGGTAAGTTTGCAATGGTCTGCATAATAAACTTCAGCATGCCATTTGTTTTTATGATCCTTGATATAACTGGACTCGATGAGGAAAAACCTTTTGTAAATGAAAATAAGCCTCAGTAAAGAGATATAACGCTGCTCAGTGCTAACTTGTCTTTGCTAAGCGGCCGCTCTGCTGGGAAACATATTTGCCACCTGTGTTCTGTAAACACACTATTAGCAGTGTTGGAAGGGACCGCACGCAATGCATTCTGGTTGTTGTAGGATTTCCCCCTTTAGAGGGATAGCTGAATCTACAGCCTTTTTCTCTTGTCATAGGGCACCAATTTAAAAAATAATTGCACATTTCTACTATATAGATGACCTAGTTTTAAGAAATCTTTATATTTACAGCGGTGAAATTCCTCTTTAACTCCTCTTTAACAGCTTCAACGCTGTAGAGAGGAAGGGGGTATAGTTACTGTAACAGTGGAGAATCTTATTACAGATTCATTTTGAATAATAGGTTTGCTCAGTCTACATTTTTAACAAAAAACAGGTGCAGGATGAATGCATGAGGCAGATTCACACACTGTTCCCAGTAAAAATGTTACATCATCAGAAGGATGTGTTTACAGTCAGCTGTGCTAGTAAATGAACGTTTAGACCACATCTGAAGTCAGTTCCTGGAAGTGGAACACTGTGAAATTTCGACTGAGCATGCCATGTAGTGATGGCATGTGTCTCTGGTGAAGAGCCAATAGATTTGCTCCCAAATGATCTCACCTTTTCCTCTGAGAGAGCTTTATCAGTGAGGTCAGACCAAAATATAATGCATGTTATTTTCCATGCCAGCTGTTTTTTTTCTCACAGAGGCTTCGCAAACACTTCTTAGCAAACAGCAAAAAAATCATCTGCACAGTCTGAAGTCATTCGAGATGAATGTTGAACTGTGGCCACATTTTTGACCTTCCTAATCAGTGAATGTGTGCATAATGTACTTTTTCAACATTACTGCAGTAAGTAGCAGTAGTTTAATTCGGTAAGTGAAAGTTCCAGTGTGCCCAGATGTTTCTAAAATGAAAATAAAAGGTATTATTATGCAGATTAGCACTTTAATGTTGATAAAGTTTGCTCTCCTAAAGTTTCTCTCACCTTTATATGACAGCTTTTGGAAGTTTTGCTACTTTAGTGGTCTCTAAGTGGAAAAATGTAATCATGCTGCATTTATGTATGGAAGGTCCAGAATACTTCACACACGAGGTACTCAATAATGTCTCTCTTCAACATCCACACAGATTCACACTCAAACCAGTCACTAATCCTCCAAATAAGCACATTTGGGCAAATCCCTGCATCTGTTTCATTTCAACTTTGAGGGTCTTACTGGTTCTGACTCTTCTGAGAAATTAATGCTTAGCCACAGCTGTAATCAAAACACAGTGTGTCATTATGGTTTTATACTTGAAAATTATGAATTGGAATTCCACTCATGTAATTTATATGTTGACTTGTCCTTGTAGCAAGTATCGGCCCCCAAAGGTGACGACCTGGCTAAGCTTTTGACCCGGAGAGAAATGTTTTGGATTGACCAACCACAGGGACTGCATTATGAATATTCTGTACATCTTTACTGTAGATTTTAAGGCTGATTTGTCAAAAACATGGATCGTACCATGTGGTCTTTTTTCTTGTGGATTTTTTTTGGTCTATAAATGACCCTCTCAATTTCACCTTTTACTCAAAAAAATGATTAATTGTGCGTGATCTTTAAGTGGGGTTTTACAGTAAGTGGTGCAAAAAATGCATCGCAAACGTCTTGTTATTAACCAGGTTAGTGGTTATTTTCATCATTGAATGTACTATGAAGGCGTGTTTGCTTACACGTGTCAGCCTCAAAAATAAAAATGTCAAACTGAGGCCAGAGAACTGATAGATTTGTGTTTCTGGAGTGTAGTACATGCTGGAAAAAACAAATACACTTCAAAAGCTCTAAAAAATGAATTTGAACTCTCTTTGTTCTCTGTAACTTATTTGAATCCTGTCAAGTTGGCACCTCTTGGAGGAAAACTCCCCTCAACTTCACATCCACTTCGCTCAACTATCTTCCACTTCAGAGGTTATTTGCATCTCATGGCAAAACGCCAAATAGCACTTTTATCATTTAGAAGCTAAATTTCCTTGCAGCAGAAATGCACATGGAACCACTGGTGTGTGATATCATCTCCGCTCAAAATGACCATACGGGCTTCTTTATGGGCCAAATTGAAGCTGCTAGATTCCCTGTATCAGGGTTCCTCTAGCAATCCACTTGACTTATTTCCACTTTAATAAGGTTCGTCCTCCCTTAGGAGGGCGGACAGGTAGCCTGGCTCTGACTGATAGAACTTCTTACTGCCTGCAGGGTGAGCTCACTTTCATGTTATATATCCCAAGTGGCCAAGAGATTTTAGAAGTCACAAGGTGATGGGCGCTCTTCTTAAGCAGATGCGAGATCAAACGGCTGTGCGTGTGACTGCACATGAGCATATTATACATACCAGAAGTCTTGTAAAAGTTATAAACTTTTAAAATGACTGAGTGACTGTGTGACATATTTGCCAGAACCACTTGTCCCTTTCTGCCCAAAAGTTTTTCCCTCTTTGCTTCTGAATTGCGTTACCAGACTTAAAGTAACTGTTTCTAAAGGATTATTATGTCCTTTTTAGTTGTGAAAAGGGTGGTGTTTGCCCTGTTAAACAAGCTTCAACTGCCAGAGGTTATACAGGAGAGTAATGATCATTTTTGTCACTGATTAAGCTGTTGATTTTATTATTATTATTAATTGTTTGGCCTATGAAACGTAAATAAATGACTTCTTAAAATGTTAAATGTACAGAAAAGTGGCAAATCTTCACATCTGAATCAATATTTGACATTCTTGCTTGGTAAACAACTAAACCACTGTAATGATTAATCGGTTATTTGTTGCCAGTTTATTTTCTGTCTATCAACTAACCAACTAACTGATTGTGTGGTGCAGTAAGTATAACATGCATGTGTTTTCTGTGGCTGCTCATCGTCGTTTATCCTGCTCAGGAATGAGCAGGATAAAAGCAACCGTGTGGATTATTTCTCTTCCATTAACACTTTTTTTTAATGATTTTAACATTATAGATCAGCACAGCGAAAACATCAGAGCTGCAGATTATTTTAGCTGCAGATATTTCTGACTATCTTTATGACCTGAGCCTTGCGCTTACAGAGCAGAATGCCAAGCGGATGACGCTGAGGCTGCTGTCTGTCTAATCTGCTTCCAGCCTGTTTTTTTTTTTTTTTTTCACAGCTGTCTCATTTACTCACACCATATCATGATTGCCATTAGTAGACTGCCTGCCATGTGAAAATGCCATCAGCTGCATCAA
This sequence comes from Scomberomorus guttatus, assembly GCA_038419695.1. Taxonomy (NCBI): domain Eukaryota; kingdom Metazoa; phylum Chordata; class Actinopteri; order Scombriformes; family Scombridae; genus Scomberomorus; species Scomberomorus guttatus. The sequence goes on along the minus strand of CM076454.1, from coordinate 18,258,731 downwards.
ACACGAAGGCCCTGTAGCAACATGCAGCCTCTAAAGGTCTGCTAATACCGTTCTCTGCAGTGATGGAATGCCATGTCGCCACATAATGTAGAAGGGAGATGTCACGGTAAAGATATGATGTCCCGCTTCAAGCACTTTATTAGATGAATGGGTCGAGAAAGTGCAATAATGTCATTGATGAACAACATCACATGAGACAGGTGAGATTGAGGGACGCAGGTTTTTTTTTGTGTGTGTGTGGGGAGGACTATTCATGGCTTCACAGAGTAATTAGGGAATGAAGAAGGATGATTGTGTGGCCCTGTTCTGCCTCGTGTTCATTAGCGTGCACACATATGGCAACAGCGGTTCAGATGATGAATTCATTTTAAAATAGTACACGGTCTATCAGCTTCACAACACACCGCATTCATCAGTGTAAACAACCGGTTTCTCTGTGTATATGTCTGCATATGCGTTTGAGTATGTGTGTGTGTGTGTGTGTGTGTGAGCACGCACGCCTGGCTGTGACGGTTCGTCCTGTTTCATAACTACGGACAGTCCTGAAGTCCTTGAACAAGAGCGAGAGAGGTCTAAATCTGCCACAGGCCAAACACTGAGAGGATGGATGATGCAGAGATAGGAAACTGGCTATGCCCTCTTTAGTGAAGGCTGTTTTTCTTTTTTATGTGCAAGGTCACCTTGTCCGTTCCTGAAATCCTGCAGGAGCTGATCACTGCCACCGGCATCCCGATCGCACCGTCCGGTCAATGTGAGCCTATTGAGAGCGGCTGTATTGATCCAGAGTGGGAGCCTCATTCAATATGGCTTTCTCCCTCTGTGCGTCAAATGTAAGTGAAGGCTGATGGAGCCCTTTGTGGATGCTATAAAATGGACTGTCTGGCTTGCTGCATGAATGTAGCCTCTTGTTTTAATGGCCAGAAAGATTGGGAAAGTGGAGGCAGAGGTTTTAAATTAATCACTTCTATTTCATGTGGTGTTGAACAAAAAATCACGACCTTAAAGAGTTTCTTGGCTTTACATTCCATTAATTAACAAATGCATTTTTTTTCCTTGACTGCCTACGGTCATAAATCTTTCTGAGCCATTTTATAGATACATGATTTTGTTAAACATGATTTTCAATAAGTACAAAAATATGTCAATTCGCAGATGTTTTAGGGCTTTGAAATGTCTGCTCGACAAGATTTCACCATTTTATGAGAATATATATCCACATTCAGGTGATATAAATTTGCTTGTGTTGAGTCAAGTGAATTACAGGTTGCTTATGGTATGTAGGGCTGCAACTAACAATTATTTTCATTATTGATTAATCTGCAGATTATTTTCTCAATAAATTCATCTCAGTTAATTGTTTTGCCTATGAAAAAATATAAATTCCTCACATTCGAGAAGGTGGGAGCAGCATGACAAATTCTGATATATCAATTAATAATTAATTTTCTGTCAATCAACCAGTCAATTATTAATTTCAGCTCTACTGGTATGGAGAGATTACTATAGGTCAGAGTATTGAAGCTTACTATCTGTAGGCCAGTCGGATTTCAAACATCTGTTACTACCACACTGACTTTTATAACCTGACAACAAGGATCAGTGCCTGGAATCAAAGTGACGCACTGCTTCGCTCATGGGCATGGTCAAGAGGAAATGATCATTGCCGGAGAGTCTTGTTCACAAATACTTTACAAGAGTTTCAATCCAATTCACTATTTCAGGCAACCAGCTCACGTTCTGAGCAGAGACTGATATTTGGCATCGAGCATCTGACCTCATCATTTCCCGCAAGCATCAGGCTCAGCACAGCAGAGACACTGTAGGGAAGTGACGATAATAAAATTCCCCACACAAAAAAAGCACAAGATACAGAGCTGGATGCCAGCTGTTATGTGCAATCCCCAAACTAAGGACCAACTGCCCAGTACCAAACAAAGCACCTCCAGTCATTGCTGGGAATATATCTAGTGATCAGAGATAGACAAATCCAAACTCAGTAGGTATACAGAACATAAATATTAACATTAAAATCACAAAAATCTATGGCAAACAATCTCTGTAAACATTATAAGCAGCAGATGATCATCAGCTCATTGTTATGAACTTGAGGTTAACAATGTGTGCAACTCAGTGAAAAAGCAGCATAAATAATAGCACAGGAGGCAAGCCTAGTTTAGATGATCTAATTATGATATCAAACATAGTAAATAATAGTAAAAATAGTTCAAATGCTTGGCTGAATATGTGTGTGAAGAAAATGTGTAACAAGTGCATGTTGACTTTTTTGAGATTTACACAATGGATAATATAACAAGCTTTTAAAATACAACACATTGTTAAAGAGTAAACCAGTGGTTTCCAACCTTATTGGCTTTTGATGTCTTACATAAAGCAGTGTGTAGTCAGGGTCACATTTCAGATGTCTGAGTTGTTAACAGCTCCACCAAATAGTGATTTTTCCCTCTAAACTTCTCACATGGTTTAATTTCTATAAATGTTCAAATGATCCAATATTTCATCAAAAATCAAAGATTAGAGAAAAAGTCCAAAAACTACATTTTGCTGCTAATACTTATGTACTTTTACTCAAGTAGGATTTTTCATGCAGGGCTTTTACTTCTAATGGAGTATTTTTACATTGCTGTATTGGTACTTTTTCTTAAGTAAAGTATCTGAATACTTCTTCCACCACTGCATGATACTAAAAACATGAGTATTCAGATTTCACCACAACATAAATAAGCAGCATGAGGGAGCATGTCAAACAACAACCAAAATAAGCTCAGCCATTACAAGAATGACATTTACAATAAAAACCAAACCACATATTACACATTGGTAGATAACAGCAAAATTAGCAGCAGGTACATAAACGGCAAAGAAATCCCCCTGCAGAATCAACAGCCATATTGCCTGGCACACAAACACAAATAACAGCCCAAGACATCCACACATGTGTGTTAGCACAAGAAGAAAATAATGTACTCACATAGAGTAGGTGAAGTGGAGCTTGATCCCCAACACCTCAGTGGAGAATAAACCCTGAAAAAGCCAAAGCTGTCATTGACATTATCTGACTGTGGTTACAATAGAAAAGGTTGATTATGAAAATATATTTATATGACATGCAGTAGCTGCAAATATTCTAAACAGAGTTAACAAATGAACGGTGCATTAACAGTTTAAATAATCTATATATATATATAATATATATATATATAATCCATAAATGGATATGGAACCTCTGAAAGGTCAAGGTGAGGTCTGCCTTGTGTTACCAGGCAATACGTTTAGCAGTCCCTCAAATCTATAGAGGAAGATATTTATTATTAATTCATACACTGTATACATAATCAGTTAAAGCCATTGGTTGTGATCACAGCTAAGTGGGCACACGCTCAGCTGTGACTCTCGATTAGTTGATTAGTTGGTCGACAGAAAATGAATCACCAACTAGTTTGTTAATTAAATAATCATTTTAGTAATTTTTAAAGCAAACATGCCCAAGAATTTGCTGGTTTTAGCTTCTCAGATGTGACGATTTAATGCTTTTCTTTGTCATACATGATAGTAAACTGAATATCTGCTGTTCAGACAAAATAAGAAGACTTAACCATTGACTCTGGGAAATTATAATGGTCATTTTCACTCTTCTCTGACATTTTATATACAAAACTTTTTTTAATGAGTCGATCATTAGTTGCAGCCCCCTTATATACATTAAATTTCAGTACATCTATGAACTTTGATTATTACTTATTTCACCCAAATTTGGGGGCAGGCAGCCCAATCTGACAAAGGTGTAACAAGAGAAGCATTTGGGAAGAAAACAACAGGTAAGGTATCATAAAAAGGCTTTTAATTAAAAAAAATTACATTAGGCCTATTTTAATATCCATTGGCTACAGGAGGCAACACTTAAGTCCTGAAGTGTGTCCACAGTGGTTAGTCAATGGGATTTAGTTTAGAGTTTATCAGGTTAGAGAATAAGACTTGAAGTAGAAAAAAAAGCCTGATTTTTAATTTTTTTAAAAAAAAATTACAGTTGTCCTATTTATTGATGAAAGTCTTCATGTAGAACTCGAGAAAAATCATTAGCTGATAATGTGTCAGTTTTTGCTATTCATCTGCTACTCAGCTATTGATTTGGTATAAAGCCCTCCATTCATCAGTGCCTTCAGTGTCCTCCTGTTTCCCACTTTACCTCCCAGCTTGACCCAATTTGTAGATATGTAACAGGGAGTGGGAGGGATAGAGGACTGCAAATAGGTGAATGGATGGGATGAAGCCATAAAGTGCTACATGTACTCTAGTTATTAACTTCCATTGTTAGTTTTGCAGACAAAACACATAAATGTGTTCAAATGATAAATTCATCTGTTAATCTTTTGTGTTCAGTTTCATGTTTAAGTGTTTGAGTGGTGTCCTAGTATCCTACCTATGATATTATTCTTCTCTTGAGCCTTTCACAGATATTGTAGGTTGAATTCAACTATCAATAAAAACTAGATTAGAAACATGAAGATGTCATGAACAAGTGTTGTGTTACACAGGTGATGCATCATCTGTGGCAACATCCATCCAGATTTCATTCAAGTGTAATTTTGAATGTATTTATTTATTTGCTCATTTATTTCTGTTTACATTCATTATATAAAAATGAACAATAGGTCAAACATTTAATCAAAATGACACCAGTGATTTAAATATAGCTTGTCGTTATCAGTCCTGTCAGGTTTGGTGAGAATTTAACAAATAGTGTCTGAAATGTCATTTTTTTATTTAAAAACGTTAATACTTGGTCAGTTATTGTTACTTGTGAGAATAACTGGATTTGTAGAAGGTGCACCATAAATCACATTTCTGGACAGAAAGAAAGCAAGGTACCAAAAAATACATCAGTTCTCAGCACTGACCTACATTTGTTGTGACACAAAGGACATTCGTCAGCCTGATGGAGAAATGATAGCTGAAATGTCCGGGCATGAAATATGTGTCAGTGTATGATTATTTATCTTCCTTGATCACTTAAACATTTGTGATGGGAAGTGATAACATAGGTCCGGTTTCTGCCTTGATGCTCACCCTAAACATAACAAAGTAGACATACATTGAAAATTGATAATTAGCGCAGTTAACTGAACAAAGGTTGGTGGCCATTGTTGTATGAAAAGCATAGACTGTAAAACATGTGGACGTAGCCACCGTGACGTCACCCATTGGTTTCTGAAGAGCGGTTTTGAAGCTCAAAGTCGCCATCATCGCCATCTTGGCAGTGCCTGACTCTGCCTAAGTCGCTAATCCAAAATGGGCAAAGAGGTGGAGCTGAGGCGGGCTGAACTAAGCCTGCTTGCTAAAGCAAGCCACCTAGCGGCTAGCAACCTGTCACTCAAAGCGGCCATGTCCTTAATTATGCATAACTTTACGGCTTAATAAAATTTAAATGGGTGAGTTATAAAAAAAATCACCCCCTGTACAGTTGTCATAAAAGGGAAAATGAGCTATATTTGTACCAGGCTGTAAACATGTTTATTTCTGCTGTAAAGTTGGACATTTTAACATGGGGGTCTACGGCCTCAAGTGGCCATTCGAGGAACTGCAGTTTTTGGCATTTCCACATTGGCTTCATTTTTCAGCCCCAGAGACCGCCACTGGATAAAAAGGCACTTAGGTTGTGATGATACAATAAGCTGTTGTTTTAAATGTGACTATGCTGTAATTTCCAGGCATCTTCTGTTTACTGTATTGAGGCTGAGGCGCTCACCTGATGTAAACCTTTGATGATTTGATTGATCCTCTGTGTGCCATAAATTCAATAACATTTGACCTCGGGGGCAACGTTTCTCCCCCTCACACCAACTACAGACAGAAAATGAACAGGGCTGGTAATTGGTGCAGCATGACTTTAATTCAGCAGATGTTTTAGCTGACCCAAGAATGACCTGTCTGTTGACGCCTGTCTTCTATCTGAGACTGGGGAGGTGCCCACTTCAACCGTCACACAGTCAGAAAAAAGAGGTTCATAATGGAAGAGACATAAACATTTGCTACTTAACTCTTAAACAGCTGCTTTCCTGCTACATTTTTAAATATTATTTCCAGACTTATGCTGTACAGGCGAGTGGAGTAATAATTTGTTTTATCTGACAGCAAAATGTGAATCCAGCTGATTAATTAGACATTGTTGATGTCTACTGTGTAGATGACACTGCAACACAAAAAGCAGAATCTGAAATAATGGATAATATGTTATTATTAGATAAATTTCAAATGTGAAATTTAGTTTTGTTGTTTTTGAAATGTAAAAATGTCAAAGACAGCAAATAATTCAGAAATAAATTAAGTCAAAAACTGAAATTATAGGTGTCACCTGCTGTCCTGTTGCATGTATTAAAGCTGGAGTGCAGGACTTTTGTCTCCCCCTTCTGGCAGTGAGAGTAATTACAAAAACACTGTTGACATGTTCTTAAATTATAAGCTCCGTCGTAGCCTACTCTGTCGCTAGTGTCGCAGCTGTAAAACAGTGGATAAATTGTGTTGTGAGTGTCACACAAATGATTTGTTTCACTATCAGAATTTGATCCATTTGGTCCAAAAACATTCGGAAAGTCTAGAAGAGCGGCATGATTAAATAGTTTATCACCATTCAAGTTAGCAGAGAGCTAACCGGAAGTTAGCTGGCTTGGCTGGCAGAAGTCTGTAGTGTGCATGCTCTGCTCACAGAGCCTGGGTAGTATGCATTCATCCGGCCAGCGCAGGAATATCAAACCCGACATCAGATTAAAATCTCTGGTATACTGTGAAATATTGAGAGATTTATCTGGTGGTGATAGGCTTAATCAGCATTGTGTGAACTTGTTTGGCAAGAGCTTGAATGTAACGGACGTTCATTTATATGTAAAAGTTCCACACTGCAGGTTTAATGTGTAAAACTCAGATTACAGATTTCTAAATAATCAGCATATGAACAACAAACCCATGAGTGTTTTGGCCATTTCAACCATTTTGCTGTCAAAGAAATCTCACATCAGTGAAGACCAATTTTATTAATGTAATACTCTTTTAAAATATGTCACCTGATATTTCTCATTTTTAAAATTTGTCTTTTGAATGTTTTTTTTGTGACAAACATCTGTGCAATATTAAATATGGCATAATATTGCACTAAAAAGCTGTGTGACAGAATAATTACACTAACTAGCTGGTTTTAAACATTCCACCACATCTCACAGTCTTCATCAGCGAATGGGAAAAAAAAGCTTTAAAAGCTATTTGACAAATGAAGAGTGCAAGATGCGATATCTACTGAAAACAGACTTTAAATGTTGAGTTTTCCCTTTCATGTCAGGAGTCATTTTAATAAAAGAATAGTTGGACACATTTCTTAGAGGGAAACAGCTAGCCAGGCTCTGTCCAACCAGAACCTCTAAAGCTAACTAATTGATATTGCTGTTCAGCCAATCACATCACTATGACAGAATATGAGGTTAAGAGGCGGTCTTAAAAAAACATTGTGTTGTTGTTAAGCCGAATAAGGTAGTGATTTTGGACACAACCCATGTCTTTGCCCGGCACAGTGACTCACTGAGAAGTCACTGTGCCCGGCCAATGAAACAACTAGAATCTTCTCATTTAACTCACCACAAGAAAGCAAACCATACTTCACACATTGTTTAACTATTCCTTTAAAGCAGGCAGGTGAGATTGATTGGTCAGTTTTCTACTCTTTTAAAAAATTGGGGGGGTTTTTGACCCCATTTATTTCTATATCATCTGGGTGATGCAGAATCTACCTGCCACCAGAAGAACTGCTTCTAAAGGTACTCTCCAACAAAACAATAACCATAAAAACAAAGTCAACAATCTGAATTTCTAGTATATCACAAACTAAAAAATTGCATTATATAATATTTTTTACAGATTCAGTGGATGTTCGCTCTTATAGGTGAAAAAAAAAACCATTATAAGTCATCCTCCATGTGCGGAAATTCCACCATGTGCTGCTGACCCTCTCTGCAGATGTTTCCTCTCTCTGTTGTTGTTGTTCTCTCTCAGCACCCTGGGGTCTCTCCCACTCAGTTTGTGGCCAGGCCATTACGGTCATATCAGCTATTATTATTATTAACAGTGTTTTTTAAAAGGAACATGGGTGCTTCTTGACAAAAAGAGTACATTTAAGTGTTTCCCAGCTCTAAATTTCACAACACAGCTGGGATGGTATCCATCCTCTGCAAACTGGTACAGGAAGTTACTCTGCCAACACTGGGTGGTGGTTTCCTAAAATTTTAAGAGGCACTTTTACTGTTTCACCATGCTGGAAATGATTAAACAGAAATGAGTGAGGTTGCTCACCTGCATAAGCAGATAAACCAACCAGCTTTTGGCTGACTGCTGGAGTTCCTGTCATGGTTACAACCCCGCTTTGCTCCTGCTGGGTGTAAGAAGTGAAGGATAAAATGTAATGGAGGTATTTTGGGAAAGGAAATAAACAAATCAATATTTTTCTGAACACTTAAGGGGTATTGGTTGTTTTCCACCTTTCCACTGCAGGTCAAAGCCACTCTTTTCATTAATCTCTTCATCAGTGTTTGTAAGCCTCTTTTGCACTTTGTTCGGTATGAATAGAAACATATTTTTAATGTGTGAGGTTAAAATTAATCACACCACAGTTAAAAGCCTGAGCAGTGCTCATATTGTTTGTCATCGATGTTGTGAAATAAAACATATCATGAGTAATGCTTTTGTGAGTAGAAAAATAAATATGGGCCTGTATCTGCTTGTTGTCATCTTCTTTCCCACCTTTAGACAGATCTTGAAGCTTTGCCTTCACCTGTCATGTGATATGTGTTCCTGTGCGCACATGCACAGTATATTAATGGCAAGCGTGTGTGTGTTCCCGTGGAGAGGACAGGGTGCCCTTTTCCTGCCTCACCTTTCTCTCATTCTTTAATATCACGTGTAGGGAGCACACAGGAGGAAGGTGGTCTCGTGACAAACTGGGCTGCAGTAATAAGGATGAGTGTATCTGGATTTAAACCGCCGACCCACACCTGTCTCTGGGCAGGTAAATACACCAGCTTCAGGTATTTATAGAATCTATGAATGATTTTCTCCTGCAGCACTCAGAGCATAGGAGCAATGTCTAAAGATAGGGTACCCCGACTGTGTTTGAGTAATGAGGTGCTCTGATTCCCGGCCAGAATAGAAACAGCGACGCTCTAAGTGACTCCACCACAGTTGAATGTCTGTAATTTATAAGTGGAGACTAGGGGATATTCTCAAATCACCCTTTCTTGGTTTTTTCATCTGAAGTAGAAGGGTAGTTTTTATTCACTTTATTCTTCAAACCATCTTTATAAGATGAGATGCAAGTGAACGCCAAGAGATTGCACTATGGCTTCAGAGGTCCTTTTAGCAAACACATCTTGCACCGTTCTCGCCTTTCCAAGGCGAAATCTATCAGGAGAGTAAAAAAATGAGTGACTGACAGAAGCTTCAAAAGGAAAAGCAGTGCAAACACAACATGTGAGGTGCGGCGCTCACTAAACCACTCTTCCTTTCACGCTGTCTGCAGAATAACCCCTAGAAGGCGCCGAGCATCATAGATTGATCACATACTATAACATTGACGTTGACTTTTATACTTTCATCTGATCTTTTGAGTTCAGATTCAAAAAACTTTATTGTGACAGCAGATTGTCATTAGAGGGTTTGGGTATTTTTGGACTTAGTCTTTGTACTTTGTATTGCTGTCTTCTAAGAGGTGCTGGCCCTGTACACAGCAGGGTTCCCTTGGACATGTTTGTGGACACAGCAGGAAGCGAACAGATCGATAGGAAGCTCACACGTGCACCAACACAACTCTCTAAATCGGGTGATTCTTGGAAAGGCTCTAGATGCCACAACCCAGATCACAGCTTGTTCATGCCTCAAAAAAAATAATGGAGAAAGACATTTGGTCACAAATATAAAGCTTCTGGGCTTTGTTGTCAATGTATCAGACTGAAAGTTCATATCGACAAAATATTCACTGCCTGTGTTTTTGTATTTATTGAAAAACTGTCTTTGGTTGTGCAGGTTGTGTGTCCCTGTTTCTCTGACATTTTTATGTTTTGTGCCGCAGCAGATTCAAACCAGATGCTCAAACAGGCTTCACCACACACCTGTTATTTTCTTCAGATCAGATTTGGGTTAGGAATTTGACAGCTTTGATTCATTTTTACTGATACTTTACTTGGTGTGGTAGGCTTGTGATTTAGTTTAGTTGCAAATATTTGCAGAGAAGGTGGACACCAAACAAACTCTTCCCCAAATGTACTTTCAGCTGTAATATTTTTTCATAAAGAATAAATTATCAAAACACCACCAGACAGGAAGTTAAGTCAGAAATTAAGACATAACATAATGATATCTCTGTTTTACCAATAGAGTCTTGAACCCATTGAACCCACATCTACAGCATTGTAATCAGCACTGGAGGAACTACAGTTTAAGGCACTTAAAACTGGCTTCAGTATTTAGCCTACAGAAAACAGAAAAAAAACTGGGTTGTTTGTATTAGAAGCAGTTGACAGGAAAATTAATGGCACCTGCAGAAACTCAAACATCGTAATTCAAGAATCATAAAAAGAGAGAACAGAATGAGTGAGCCAGCTGCTAGCCAGGACGCTAACGTTAAAATTTTAACAATGCTAATACTAGCCACAGAGATGCCAGGCTAGTAAAGTTGCTTTATATTTAAATAATGCTATTTTAAAAATTATTGTAACAAATGAATGTTAATGTTTTGACTTACCACCAAAAGAGCATGATGGGAGATATTGTACAGCAGAGGAGGAATGTGTGAAGTTGTATGTTGTGTGTGCATAAACATATGTGAATGTACACATGTATGAGCATTTACAACATGTGCCTTTGTGTTGTGTCCCTGCTTTTATCTCTATGCACACACACTCAAAGTGTTTTTGTATGTATATGTCAGATTTGTATTGGGATAAACTCTCCGTATATATAGCTGTCAGCCTGATCGTGTGTGTGTGTATTATGTAACTGTGGTATTTAGCAGAACATGGCCTTGGGCCACGTTGTTGCAACTCCAGATGAAGGCACACTGAGACTAACCAGCACACTGCTACTCTCCATGCTCTCCCTGTGGACAGTTGTGACAGTTTGCATTATACAGAGACAAGTTCATGCAGCGGCACTTCCACCAACCTCAACCTCACCTGCAACCCCGGGGATGGAAGTTGCTGAAAGTTTAGAGAAGTGGCTTGTTTACAGTTTTTAGTTCCTCAACCAACTGTGAAAACCTGGAAAGTGAATGATTTATAGTCTCTCCTCTCTGTTGGAATATTTATTCTGAAGATACAAAGAAAGCATTTAAATAGAGCCTAAAACAGTATGCAAGCACAAAAAATAGCTGAGATGTACCCAATAGACCCTTTTCATGGAAGACACTTTGACATGTCACAGAAGGAAAAGCTCAGGTGTAAATAATAAAATGAATGATGGCTGATTTCCATTTAGCTGCTTCAGTTTCAGGATCCTGGTATTGTGCACGCTGGCTCACTGTCACACTGTCATTACTTACCTGAATATAACGGAGCCATTGTTAAACGTTATTAGTAACACCTGTGCTTTTCTTACTAAATTAAATATATCTGCGATGAAAGGCCTGCACTGCGCGGGATATTGCAGAAATTAAATAAAGACTTTAGCCTATACAAATCTGTATACATGTAGATTTCATTGCCTTATTTAATGTTCATTTCAAGTGGAAGAAAGTGTTGTGCAAGTAAGTATTTATACAGTAGCTCAATGAAAATGTGAAGCAGTGATGGCGAAATGAAAAATGTCCAAATATCCCAGTTTAACATCTTAGAAAGATCGTTCTGTTCAAGCTGGCTCAGGGACACTTTTTTGACATATATCGATACTGAGATATTGATACAAAGCAGAGCATTTGCTTGTGGTTGAGGTCATACGTAATTTTCAGTGGAAGCACTGAAGATCAATAAAATCCTGGAGAGGCAAACCATTCTAGTGGTCCAGCAGGCTGAAACAGCTGCTGTTTAACCATGACGTTGCTGGTTTGGCCATGGCATTTTTTTCTCCAGTATTTCCATTGTTTATCTCTGGGTTTGTTATACAGCTGTGTGTTTGGATTTAAGGCCACCAGAGCCTCAGAGCAGAGAGGTGACCATACTCAAAATAGCTGGACACACATAAACACCATCAAGGGACTTTAAGTGCTCAGCAGATGTTGGATTGCTTGGAGATCCTTGATTTGAGCTCAATTTGCAACCCGTTATGACCTTTCCTACTGAACTGAAAGTTACCCCAGAGCTTTGGTGTATCCCAGTAAACTTTAACTGTTCTGTGTGTTTGGAAGGACTCAGATCACAGTTTTATTATCCTTGCCAAATGTGGGTTGCATCAGACAAAAAAAGGAGTAATTTCATTTTCTTTAACTCTCTTTCTCTAAAATTCACTCCAACCATTTTCTTTGACCACACAGCAATAACACTTTCTCTTAGAGGACACATTATATCGGGCCTGTAAGCAGCAGTTCTCGCCATATTTAGAACAGACCCTTCCTACATCTCAGCGGTCCAACAAACCCAAACACCAGCTTTTGCCTCTTCTCAGTCTAAATAGACTGTTCCTCATAGTGGTTCTGTTTAGAAAGTACTGCTGTGGAATGTCAAAATTAAGCTGTTAATGGTCATCTTGAATTTTCTTTTGTTTTGTTTGTAAACTGATTTAACAGCTTGGATTTAGTGTCTCGCCTGCTCCAGATTCACTTCCTTATGCGTTTTGTATCTTATTCCTTTCTGTTATATTCACTTGTCTTCTTTATAGTATCACAATCTGCAGACTGTAAAGTACAAGCACTGAAAGAGCTCTGAATAATTCAGGAGGGTGAAGATGCAAAGATTCCTCCGTATTTTGAGACTTTTATGTCTCTCCACAAAGAAGAACCATTCAGTTTCTCTAACTGATCCCACACATAAATAATTCATTAATACTCTACCTAGTCGATGGTGAATTTAGGGGGTGGCCTGAAGTGGCTGAAATCTCTTTGGCCACACCTGTGGCCACCCCAGATCTGATAGGTCATTGGTCAAGTTCATCAGCACAATAAGGCAGGACAAACGCTGGTCAATCAATGATGACAGCTGATCAGCTGATATAGTTTAGCCAGTTTGCCATTTCCTTCTGCTATAGTAATGGTAGGACTGAGGTCATGAGAGCTGATCTCTAATCATAGGACTTTTGACCACGAGTCAGAAAAAAAGCAGGTTTCAAAATCCAAAGTACATGCTGGCCGTCAGGACTCAGGACTCCGGTCACAGTGACCGCAAGCTGAGCTCACGCCGCCATGAGTAACGTGCTGACCGCTGTTTCAAATATGTTTTGCACAGGTAAGAAAATTAAAATGGGATTATTATGGTAACAAAATAGAGTAAACTCCTGTAAGTGTTGTGGACACTGGTTTGAGGTCGCATACAATGTGAATTTAAATGTATAAGTGGGGCTGGGATATGTGTATGTGCTGGAAGCATTAGCTAGCATTAGTTTCATGCTAGCGATTAGCATATGTAATAATAATAATAGATAGTATTAATGGCAATTTTGATACAACAAAGCACGTGAAATGTTTAGTTTATGTACACCCACCACAGTAGTTCGTTCAGTTGTTTAATAGCATTTTACTGTGTCATTTAGGTAATGTTATTTGTGTGTAAGAGTGAGATTATTGCAGGAATACAGAGAGTTAACCAGCCAAGTTAAACCTGTGAGCCTGTAGAGATGTAGGAGGTTTATTGTATTAAACACAGTTAAAGGTGTTATGTGATGTTTTCAATTATTTAAACTGAGTAAGAGCAGTCATGGATGCTTTTAAGTAAGTGAAGTCCATTGAGAACTTTAAAGCAGGACTGTAAGCTGAAGTTATTACAGTGAAGTTCACAGTTCAGAGATAGTAGAGCTGATGCAAGCTGAGTTAATGCCACAATGTTATTAATAACATTGCTGACAACTGTTTTAAATATGTTTTGCACAGGTAGCTGCAAGTTGATTTCAGCAGATTGCATCAGACACAGCCAGTGTATGAGTGGATTTGTATGCGTGGTGTGTTGTGTGGATGGCAGGTACAGCCCCCGGTGGGTTTTGCAGAACCATCAGTTTAACGGTATGAGACACGCTGCTAAAGAGACAGTGATGTTTGGATTGGATTTGAAAGATCAGATGTTAGTCAAATAAATCACTTTACCATACTGGGTGTGAAAATATCTGTGGTGCTTTGTCTTTCCTTTGTTTGTAGAATCATAATGCTTACAATACTTTTGTTTTACTAAGAACATCCAGTGGGTGAAAAATCAGATGTTTCTGCAACCAGAACAATCATGTCAAGTGTAAACAGAGTGAGGTTGAACAATGTGTGCAGTGTGTGTGTGCACATTTTTTGATGTATTTGGCTGTCACATATGCATGCCTGAATGTGTGCATATTTTGAAACTATACAGTATGCTGTATTTCATATAATATAATAAACTATATATTTCATTTTTTTCAAATGTTTTGACACTGTGACAATGATTCATTAAATAATTCAACCTGCAGTATATCCATATACTTGCTGTTCTGTTTTTTGTTTGTGGCAGCAGTTAGAGTTGGCGTGAAATAAACTAAAGAGTTACTAATTAGAGTCACTAATATGAACAAAGCAGTAATGTTGCGTTCACATGGATTCAGGCAGACGGTAGACGGCAACCGAGATATCATTTTAGTGGAATGAGAGCAGGATGGTAAAATTAGGTGAAGCCAGCAGAGAATACTGGCAATGGTGGACGGCATTGCCATCAAAGGTTAAAATATTTTAACTTTTTGCTGTCCTCTGCAATGGAATTTACAACCGGATGTTTCGTGTTTCGTTTTGCCGTCCAGAAGGTGTCTGCCGTCTACCGTCTGCCTGAATCCATGTGAACGCAACATTACTGCAACATCCACCCAAAACAAACCACAATGTTTCTATAACCTTAACAAGTGTGTGGACCAATGACGTATTTTGTTGTTTGGATAAGTGTTACCACTTTAATCATATCAGTTTAATAAAAATTTATTTATTGTTTTGTACGAGTTTATTTGAGATACTTCTGTAACGTCTTGCAACATTTATCTATTATGTTTACCATGATATGAAATCCTAATTTTATTGTGTACTAAGGAGTACCACAAGGCTTTGTTCTGGGCCCATTACAATTCTTTATTCATGTTGCCACTATATGAAATCATCTATAAACTTTATTTATTTATTATGATTGACATTGATTATCCTTAGCATTCCACAAATATTCACAGTCAGTCTTTCCATAGTATAGTTTTGTTGGTTCAGGCTCATTCCACAGTTGTCAACTCTATCTGGTGCCTCTGCTGGACTAAATAAAGGTTTTTAATATAACTCCTGTCTTTTCTCTGCCTAAGAGTGCCTGACTACATTTCCTTTTTGTTTGTTTTTTTTCATCTTCAAGAGCGTCTTAAGGTTCTCTGTACTTACTACATCTAAAAATGAGTGAGCACTTGGTCTCTTCACTTTTCTTAGTATAATTTCTTACTTGGAGAAGCTGTTCTATGCACTCCTCTTCACTGGGTGTGCCGTTTTCATCACGCACTAGTATGCCAGCTGTTTACAAGGTATGAGATCATCAAGAGGATACTTGCTGATCACCACACCCTCCTATTAACTTCACACTTCACCCACATAGTAATGAAATATAAACAAAAGTAACAAGTGAGCTTGGATTCACATTGTCCTGGCACACATGATGATGCCCATGTTGTTGTAAGGTTAAAATGCAGCCTGTGGTTTGTATGTGTGGGTGCAAGCCCATATCTGTCTGTGGCGCTTTCTTTTTTAACATAATTTCAATGCTTGAGGGAAGAACACAGTGCCAAATTATTGTCCCTGCAACATGGAGCTCAAACAAAAATATATCCTCTATCTGCCTCCTCCCCCTCCTGCTCCTTCTTACCAGTTCTTTATCACCTGCCGTGATAACCCTCACAGTCTCCTCCTGTTGTATTTTTAGCCACAGACCATGCTCTATGTACCGGTGATGATATGTGACAACTGTTTTGTGTAGGGGTAGAAATAAATGTATGTTGCGTACAGCACAGTACGGCAAGGCTAAACCCATTCTGAAAAAAGGATTCCAACTTTTTAATCTTACCCAGAGTTGATCTCTCTCTCCCTTGGGCAACATAACCAAGGAAAGTCTGCGGACTGTTTGTAAAGTCAATAAAATAGGTTTTTCTTTGGCTGCAGGTAGAGCTATGCTTGTCAGACTCAGAAAGATATGGGTGAAATTAACCCGCTTTGCTAATGTAGCTGCCTTTTCCACACCATGTTTACCTGGAATATGAGCTTACCACTGAACGCCTCAGTGGACAGAGCAGCCGAGCAGTCATTAGTGTGAGTAGCTTTTATAACATGAGCCTTCTCTCACAGTGTGGAAGACTTAGAGCCACAGTACACCCCAAACAAAGTCAAATGTAATGTGTTTTTCAAAGGCTGTCGCATGCAGCTCCTTCTTTTGAGCATCACACACTGTAGACTTGAAAGGTGTAACTCACTCCTTTGCAGAGGATGGCAGCTAGAGTCAGCTTAGTTTCAGTTACAATAGATTCAAACAGTAACCTACTCTGAAGGCAACAAATAAAACATCCAAAGAAACTTTTCAAACTCCTCCCGCACTGTAATCCACTTCTCCACCGTCTGTTTATGGGCTCAGTGTGTTCAGTCATATTTCAGTCAAAACATTAATATACTGCTTATATTTCAGTCCTCACCTTTACACTCAATTCTAAATGGATTAAAGGATATTTTGGTCAGTTTAACAATACTAACCCATAATATTAAGCTTTAAGAATAAAGAATATTTACTATTTTAGTATGCAGGAGTAAAAGACGTAGTCATGTCCAAGTATTGAGTATTTGAATGTAATATTTGATTAAGGTGACATTTTAATTATTCACAAAGCTCATTTTTACTTTTTTTTAATTACAGGAAGGTTATGTAGACTTCATACAACTTGATAAAAAATATTTATTTTTATTTATTTTATAAAAGGGTTCAAATTTTAAGTGTCTGTGACTATTCCACTATTGTGCTAGCCACAAATACAGACAAGAAACTTCACACTTATAGACATGTTGTGCAATTCTCATTATGTGGCTCATCTTCACCTGTAAGTGTTACCAGTTCTTTGTAAAGCCTGAGGATAAACATTAGCGAAGCACCAATAAATCCCTCCTCAAGCAATTACTGCAAGGGGCCTTCTTTAAAAGCCCGATCGAAGAGATAGGCGGTGTCGTTTTCATCTGCTGTTGCATAATGATACATTAACAGATGCAGCACTGAATGGACGCTGGCAGAGAGGCCACTTAATGTTTTGTTTTGCTGATTTCTGCATCCATTTTAGACAAAAGAGAACATTCGTTTCTAGGGAACCAAGATGCATTTTCACAGGTGGACAGTCTTAAAAACAATGCAAGAAAGACAGGATGTTATGTATTATTGGTGCATTGTAAAAAAGAAAAAGAAGAAAAAAAGATATTTCAATTATTTGGCGTCAAGGAAATGTGTTCATGTACACTACAAGTCCACTACAAGTTTTAAACAAAAATAAATACAGCTGCAAGCAGCAGTTTGGAAGAGCAAGCAAGTCACATCTGAGTACATTGTACAAAGTTACAGTGAGGATTTGTTTTCCCTCTGAGAAGTGTGACTGTGACTGGAGAAACCATTGTAGCGGTATGGGTCACTTCCTATTTGTGTGTTTTCTGCCAACTTTGTCAAGTTGTCACATTGGAATGTTCATTATTCACTCACTGCTATTAGAAACTCATTCAGCCTTTGCAACTATGACTCGGGATGAACTCAGTTATTGTAAATTATTTGTACACTCATTTAGAGTGCACGGTTTTAATCACCTGTATGTGAGCCTTTAATCCATAGATAATACGTGTTTTGTAAAATACTAATTCATTGAACTAAAAAATCTGTATTAATGATACAGTATATCCCCCATTTTATTGTTTTTAATCAATACCACCTTCAAAGTCTGAATGAACCCGTGTGACTTGAATTAAATCAGCTAATTTCAAGTCAAGTTTCACACTCAGTAATACCAAAAGCCATCAATCAATAAATGACTATTTACCAATAAATAAACAGATATATGATTAACAGTAAATCAATAATGCAAAGTGTGACATTAATGGCTCCACTTACAAGGTGAAAGTGCCACTTATCAGGAGCAGAACAGTGACATTTCTGAACCACCTGGTCCCACCAACCTGATCTCATCAAAGAGAGCTGGTGGTTACAGGAATGATGTGTCCTTTTCTTCATAAAAGGTTTCCCAAAAGTAGGTCCTGAAACATGGCATTTTTTGAAAAATTGAGAAAAGGCTTTGGAGCACTAACATGTCATGGAAGAGCAGAATCATGGCTGCTTACAACAAGTCAGTTAAAAGGATATTCTTATACACTGTGTGGTAAATTTATTTATACTTGTATAAAAGCTAGATTTCAAAATAGTTTATAAATGTATGAATAAGCAACTTAATTATACCCTTACATTTGCTTTCAAATCTTTTACAGTGTGTTATGAAACTACACTCTATACAGCATGTGGTCCAGACCATTCAAAATTCAAACAAATCCTTGAAAATGTAAATAAAGTGCAATAGCTATTGTGAAAGTAAAAAACAATTTCAAAAAATATATAAATATATTTGGGGGTTTAAAGATGAATTACCATAAATGCACTCCCAGTTATGTCAAACAGTTGTGATTTACCAAGATCACATGAGGATGAACAAATCATTTGTCTTTTTTATGAATCATGAATGAGGGACAGGTTTCATGCTTTATGAAAATCCAGTCACCATTTGCTATTGCACAATAAATGAAATATATAAAAAGAATTACAGTGAATCTGTCTTGCTGCTGTTAACACTACCTCATTCATTACTTGGCTGTTTCTTCAAGAGCTACAGTAAACCATAGGATGAGGAACTTACTTGTACAAAGCCTGAAGGAACAAGAAGGTCATGTCAACATCAAAAAGCAACTAGAATGTGCAGTTCCTGTAGGGACGGGCAGATACTCACAAGCTATTCATCTGGTATAGATTCCTTTAACAAAATATTAATAATAAAATTACATACATACAAAATGTGGGTGGCTGCATCACTTCCAAACATTTTCAGTACTTTTGTGTAATGTTTGTGCCAATAAACAGCCCTGACATATAGCTGGCCCCCGTCACATGACTGTGGAAACCTATGTGTCATGTGATATGAGAACCCAGCGCACACCCACACACAGTCGCAGTGTCGCACACACTTTTTCATGTAAGCTTAAAGGACTAATGTGTAAGATTTAGTGGCTTCTAGCAGTGAGGTTGCAGATTGCAACCAAAGGAATACACCTCCCCTCACGCTCCCCTTCCAAGTTTGTATGAGAACCTACGGTGGCCGCGAAAATGCAAAATGCGAAAGTCCCTCACTAGAGCCAGTGTTTGGTTTGTCTGTTCTGGGCTACTGTAGAAACGTTTAATTAGTTTCAAAACCCATACACATAAAAACCAGGCACGCGCACGTGATACGAGTATCCACGAGCAGGGAGCGAGCACGAAGCTGTGACGAGCGCAAACAGAAAGACTCATGTTTTGAAACTAATTAAAAGCTATAACCCGCTCACTATGTAGATATAAAGGGCCACTAAATTCTACACACTGGACCTTTAAGAAGATTAGGAAATCTTTATGAACAATCAAAATGAAGTAAATAAAATGCCAGGATCTTTTGGAAGAAATGTCAGAATGCAAGAAAATTCAAGAAAAGTTTTTTCCCCCTGAACATTGCTGTCAGGAAGCCATAATAGTTGCTTTGGAAAAATGATGGCCTGTTTAAGATTAAGAAATCTTTAAGAAAGTGCAAATGTGCACATGTTTTATGTTGTTGGTTCTGTAAAATACTAGACTATTTTTACAGGAATTAGCAAAAAAAATGCTTTATTTACTCATTTGCTTTTCTAATAAATCAGTTATTAATAAATGCATTTCATTGCTGCTAGCTCATTAGACTGCCAGCTGTGGTTGCTGCCCAAGCTGCTCCTGGCACAGCGATCCCTTTTAATGTTATAATGCTGCCTGTGGGTGAGGTCATATAAATGTGGCAGGTACCAGTATGCAGCAAGTGAGTAACGTGCATATCTATCTTCATCATGGTTTGAATTGTTTTAATGTTGATCAGAGAGAAAACCATCTGACTCCTCTGACACAAATGTTTAAAATAACACACAATGGCGTCCATCATGTAAATTGTCCAGAAAAAAAGTTTTCTGGGCTATTTTCACACCACTGCAATGCATGCTGGGAAGTATATTTAAATAAGCACAACACAGTTTCTAAACAACTTAATTAGAAGAGAGGAGGAGACAAGGGGCCTGTACTACAAAGCAAATTCAACACAGTCTGGCTCTCTTTGGTCTGGTTTCACTGAGCCTAACATTGGCCGTCCTGGATAACCAGTATCATGAAGCTGGCTATCAACTAGCTCAGTCAACTCTGGGTTTTTCTATCCAGCTATGAGCATGTTCCTATGACAGGGTTGTTAAATTATTTCTAGTGTTCTGCTGTATGATTACAGGCTTGTTTACATTTCACTTTGTTGAATATGACTTTTTGCTGTTCCTAAAACAGAATTTTTCCGCAGGTACTTGGTATCACCGTTTCATCTCATATCATATGAAGTACTTCATCTATGGTACTGATGATGTCACTCGTAATTAACAACCCCACCTTTTTCACATGAACGCGCTCAAGGCTGGATAGGAAAACCCAGAGTTAACTGAGCTAGTTGATGGCCAGCTTCGTAGTACTGGTTATCTGGACGGCCAATGTTAGGCACAGTGAAGCCAGCTAACGAAAACATATGTTGAACTCACTTCATAGTACAGGCCCCTGAAGCCACTGAAGTTGTGAGTTAAAAGGGAGAGAGATTGGTTCAATCAGCTGATTGGAACCAGCTGTGTGTCGCTGTCTCTGCATTTCCTTAAAAAGAATAGTGTCGTAAGGAGCAGCAATTGAACCCACAACCTAGTAATCTCACAGGAAAGCTGACCACGAGAATAGTGCTTAAACCACTGAGTCAGCAGACAATCCCAGATGTAGGAGAAAAAAGTTCCCATTTTCTTGAGGAAAAATTGATTTGCCTAAAATGAAGCTTCTAGCTCAGAGATTTGTACATTATTAGTGTCAGCAGGACTTGCTGAGCATGAGGAAGTACAATGTGTGGTGCCATGCCATTGGTCCGAGGGCCCATTATTCCGAAACCCCAATAGTTCGAAAAACTTCCCATTGGACCAAAAGCCCATAAGTGAGACGGCTGTTATCCCGAAATCAAAAGCCTGCTCCGAAGGTCCGTCGCTCCGAAAATACTCTCCTAAACCAAACTCAAACTTTAACTCTAACTCTTAATTCTCCTAACCCCTAACCCTAACCCATGTCATAATTCACTAAGATATTAAGGGCAAAAGACAACAGAGGTAGCCTAATTGGAACACCTAACCATAAATAATGGCAGTGTGTCTATCACACTTTTCACATGCTCTCACGCCACACGTCATGCAATTGACTGACCAGGCTGGCCAATGCAATCGACACAGCTTTCACCACACTCACAATTGATTTGTCCACTCCTATATTGTCACCAACAACATGGTAGAAAGTCCCAGATGCATAAAAGCGCAGAACAATGAGGCCCTGTTCTTCCATAGACAGACCATGACTCCTTCAGGTTCTGAATTGAAGTTTTGACCTGACAAGGTCTGTATATGCCAATGTATATATCAGCATTCCCAAAGTGAAACCAAGCATACAGTTCCTCAGTGGTGTATTGCTCCAGTGGTTTTGTACGCCCAACATACACCCTTTGACAATATCCTCTCCTACCAAAATGGTGCTTTTCAAACACACACCCATTCAACATCAGTTAGTTGATGTGCTTTGGCTTGTGTTCAGTTAAATCAATCATGCCTAAGGCCTATAAACTCTACAGTCACTACATCAAAGAGGTGGAACCATGAACTCAAAAGGACCTAATTTCACTGTTGCAGAAACTCACACACTGCTGGAAGGTGTTAGGTGCCATTATGCCTCAATAGTAGGAAGTTTTCATTCTACTAAGGGCAGAGAAGTGACTAACAAAAAGACAAAAGACATTTGGGTTGAATCACCCTGAATGTGAATGCCATTGAGTCTGGCCAGAAGAGGACCACAGAGCAAGTGAAATTTAGATGGAAGGCCAGGGCAACAAAGGACCATGTTGAAGCAAAAACACCCAGCAAGCCCTTTCGGAGAAAAGATTACGCAGATGTTCTTGACATTACTGGAGGTGAAAACTCACAAGCTTTGCACAGGATTCAAGGTGTTGTAGGGAACGGTGAGTCCATGATTGTAGAGGAAAGCAAGCCAGTTCCTTCTAATGTAGAGGAAACATTTATTCTGGATCTCAGCCCTGTTATTGAGGAAGAAGGTGGATTCTCACTGGTAGAGCCAGTAGTTATTGCCACAGGAGCTCAGAAAAGCGACTGGAAGTGTTCTTTGCCAAACAAAGATGATGATGCCTATAAGTCACTTCTTAAACGAGAAACCGAAAGAAGTACAGATTCGTCTGGCAGAGGAACAACCAAACCAAACCAAACCAAACCAAACCAAACCAAACCAAAGTCAGACTTGAGATCTGCCACCTAAAAGCAGGACTTCAAAAAGTTGGTCTCTCCAGAAATGAAGAACTCCGAACATTCTTAATTTTGTTAACTATTGGACATTTATTTTTTTTTATGATTTAAAACATGTTCAAAATATCCACAATGTATTTGTGAATAATGTATATTTGTTTTTATTTATTTGTTGTGGTTCAGATGAGGGGTCTGACTATTTAAAAGAAATTGAAAATGGAAAGAGATGTTTGTATTGTTTTATTGTGCTGTTTTTTGTCTCTCCAAATAAAAAAACTTCTACCTGTTGTTCTTTACATAGCTAGTAGTCTACATTGTGATATGTAGTCCGATTTAGAGCAGTAGTAATCCGGATTTGGTAATCTTGAAAAGTTTGTATCTGGATCAGGGTGATCCAATCCATTGTTGCTTTGAAGAACCGGCACAACAAGCAAAATGGATTACCTGAGTCTGGATATGAAGACATGGGATTTCCAAATCCGGATCATTCTGATCCAGACTAAATTTTTTGAACAACTGGGCCCAGGAGATTGGGAGCACCTGTATGTGTCAGTGTTTGTATCACCTTCAACTCCACTGAGTTCTGCCCTTAACAGGAATCAAACTCACAACCAGAGATGAGGCATCATCTTAAACCACTCGACTACATGGGTAAAAAACCATCTGAAGGCAAAAGATGACTCTTTCTTTCAGGAGAAATTGGTTCATTTCTTTAAGATGGCTCCTATGACTCATACATCTAACATGTGACACAGCAAACAGTAAGCAAGATCAGATTTTCATATTTAGACTTTTAATTGCATAAAAAATATGGGTTGCTGCTCTGACATTCTTATCATATTAAAGGACGCCAGAGTCACATTGCATGGTGCTACACAATAAGCATGTTGAGCAACTTTTATACTTTTTTTATACAGGGAAAACTGACCATTAACAGTGCTTAATCACAAAGCCAGCAGGGGATCCCTGAAACATGGAGCCCAAATTCACATTTTGTTGAGGAAAAATTGATTTGCCTAAAATGAAGATTCAAGCTCAGAGATTTGTACATTATTAGTGGCAGCAGGACTTGCTGAGCATGAGGAAGTACCATATGTGTACAAAGTGTCTGAAGGAAGAGAGAGTCTGTAAGATTAAGAAAGGCTGCAGCAATCACGCAATAAGAAGTCACCAAAGAGCAAAGTCAGGGTAAAGGGTGGGGCACTGATGCAAAGTTACAGAAACAAGGGTTAAGAGGAACAAAGGTTACAGAGAACTAAGTCTTTAAGGACGGCTTCACTGATTGTCAAGTTGATTCCTATGGCTCTAATGTGGGTAGTACGTACTGTATATATGAATGACATTAAACTTTCTTCTGTCGTCCTGAAATAAAATATCCCTCTTCTTCCAGCTGTCTAGCCAAGTCTGCCAGATGACGCGTTTTGCATCACCTGTCGGACTTTGTAGATCTGCCTACAAACTACGCTTCCTTATTTTCTGTAGTGGTGCCTTCAAGGACAGTCAAAAGTGTGTCTCCCAAAACACTCCGTCTACTGTGTTATGCTAGCAATAGGTAAAAGCAGACCCTAACATATCATACTACTAAATACTTTAAAATATCAGTATATTTGGAAGAAAACTAGTTTCATGATACATAGCCGAATATCGTACTGTAGAATCAGACACAACAGAGTGTGGAGGAGGAAGCGACCACTGGAGCTACACTACAGCCGCAGCCTGACACACAAACTTCAGCTGCTGAGTTTCTCCGTGAATCCGCCAACAAAGACCCAGAGAACCTCAGGTGGACAGAAAAGCTGAATCTAACACAAAAAACAACTAGCTCTACAATATAATGTCAGAGCAGAAATGTGGCGCTACTATTACAACTTATGAGGCTGAATATCGTGCTGTGGAATCAGACAACACAGACTATAGAGAAGGAAGCGACCACTGGAGCTATGGTACAGCTGCCGCAAAAAGAGAGGCGCTGCAGCCGGAGAGGCTTTGCAGCATTGACTGGTGCCTGTTGAGGATCGTCAGAAAGAATGGAGATAGACTGAAAACTCTGCGCTGCAACAATCTTTGTGGTGCTTTGGTAAACCTGACTTTGTTTTCTCACAGAATATTATATCAGACTTTACCAACACTGAATACAGAACTGCACAACAGTAACTGTGTGTTACCTATAACTTATGCGGCTACATTCAGGTCCCGGTCCCTCGTCATCCATAGTGATAAAAGAAACAGCGTTTGATTGCAGTTTTTCACCCCTTCATCCACGATTGTTTCCCAAACCAAGCTGAAATGGAAACGGCAGACTGAGGTTTTTTGACTGTCCACTAGCACCAATATGCTCTGGCAGCATTCTGGCTTGTGTGTAGCTCTCAGTAAGTTGATGAAGTCTGATGAGGAAAAACGTTTTTTAAATGAAAATAAGCCTCAGTAAAGAGATATAACGCTGCTCACTAACTTTGTCTCTGTTAATCAGCCGCTCTGCTGGGAAACCCATCTACCTTCTGTAAACACACCATGAGTAGCGGATTGGACGGGACTGTGCGCAATGCATTCTGGTTGTAGGATTCCCCCCTGAGAGCAAAAGTGGAATTTACAGTCTTTTTCTCAGTTTTCTCTAGTCATAGGGCACGAATTTCAAAAATAACTGAACATTTCTACCACATAGGTTAGTTAGTCTTAAGAAATTATCATATTTACAGCAGTGAAATTTCCCTTTAAAGGCTTGACTAACCATGCTCGACACACAAACAGGTGAATGTAGAGAGTCGTTGGTCCATACTCCCTCTGTGACTTCAGCCTGTAAAGTAAATGCGTTGGAAATAAGTCGGACAAATAAGTGCATTGCATAAACAGATGTGGTATCTTGCAGTTCCTGTACTTGTCAGTTCCTGTCAGGTCATGTTGAAATTACTGTACATTTCGAGAATAGATATGAACAGTCATCCAGATGCACAGACTTGCAGACATTACACATCAGTTTCACTTGAAAATCAGAAAGTGTCTTCCAGTAGAAAGTGGACTGGAATTTGCAGATGAAAACTGCTCATTAGACAAGACAGTGGCTCGAATTTATTGAGAACTGAGAATCAGGTTTCACTGTCACTCGGTTACTGTCTCCGCAAAGTGTTTATCAACCCATTTTCCAGGAGCTGTGAATAACTGTAGTAACAAGTGTATTGTGACGAATGCCATACTTGCCACACAGCTTCTACTGTCATTGTGCTGCCATGAGTGTGTGTTGCTGTGAAGCAAACATGCGGCACCCTGAGGGTCAGCTGGAACAGAATGAAGTCACACTGATTACAGACTCCAAAAGTTTCCTTACAGTCAGCAGAACGTCCTGGTAGCCAGCAGGAGGAGAACAGTGAAAACTAATACATGAAAGCTGTTTTTATTCAGTGGTGCTATATACTCTCATTTTCATAAGATTGGCAGCAGCAGGTAGATGTGACATTAGTATTATTCACTATGCAGACTAACACCAGGGGGTCAGTTTGTTGTGTTATGGCCAAAATTTTAAATTTGAGATTGTCTTGTCTGTCCTCTCTCTCTCTCTCTGAAAGAACATCAAATAAGCAGAAATTTGGTAATATACTGTAGATCTCATGCTGGTGATGTTCTATGTGTTTTCATATTGTTAACAAATCCAATAAAAAGACCAAAACCAACAATGATTTTATTCAACTAAAAAGTAATTTCTGTCACTCAGCAGCCAGCACACATGGCAGCACAACAAAATTACTTTTACAACACAGTAACATCTTTTTTTTATCCTTTTATTTTCAGGAATCATTTGTCTTGTATATTTGAGGGTATGTGCGCACAGTACATGAATGTTTAGTCCATTGTTTTAATATGCATTAAAGTTCATTCAGACTTTGCCATCAGTATGTGTGACAAAATAATGTCAAATCAAGGTCCACGTACTAGCCCTTCCCGAGCTTTCATGCATGACAGTCATCCCCCAAATTTCCTAAGACAGACTGACTTAAGTGTGGCACATCAATCACATGATGACAATTTATTTTGGGGGGGGGGGGGGGGGGGGGGGGGGGTATAATGCAATAGTGCTTTTCACAGCAGACATTTTGACCTAACCATAGTAAAAGCACTTGTTGCTAAAAATGTTGGGCAGTAACACATAACTTAGTTACAGTGATGTGATTACTTTTTCAGTGCAAGGGAACAAGCAGTGTAAGGGAATACAATTTTAAAATTCAGTAATTACAATTCAAAAATTTGTGGGTCGACTTGTTTGCCATCTTACTAGTGGTTGGATGGAGGGTTGATATCAGTTTGGTCTGTGTGCGTTCAGGTTCTCAGACTGGTCCAGTATGTGCTTGCTTCATGCAGTTAGTTGCCACTGAAAGAAAGAAAGAAATCTAACACCAAGGTTGGTCACTGGGGCTAAAGTTAGTCTTTTGCTGTTGAGAAATTAGTGAAGTAATATCAGTAATTGTGAGCATGATGAACAAGTGCATTGCATAAACAGATGTGGCATATTGCAGTTCGGTTCCTGTACTTGTCAGTTCCTGTCAGGTCATGTTAAGGTTACTGTACATTTTGAGAATAGACATGAACAGTCATCCAGATGCACAGACTCGCAGACATCAGTTTCACTTGTGTCTTCCAGTAAAAAGCAGACTAGAATTTACAGATGAAAACCGCTCATTAGACAAGACAGTGGCTTGAATTTACTGGGAACTGAGGATCAGGTTTCACTGTCACACAAAGTGTTTATCAACCCATTTTCCGGGAGCCGTGAATAACTGTAGTAACAAGTGTATTGTGACGAATGCCATACTTGCCACACAGCTTCTACTGTCATTGTGCTCCAATGAGTGTGTGTTGCTGTGAAGCAAACATGCGGCACCCTGAGGGTCAGCTGGCACAGAATGAAGTCACACTGATTACAGACTCCAAAAGTTTCCTTACAGTCAGCAGAACGTCCTGGTAGCCAGCAGGAGGAGAACAGTGAAAACTAATACATGAAAGCTGTTTTTATTCAGTGGTGCTATATACTCTCATTTTCATAAGATTGGCAGCAGCAGGTAGATGTGACATTAGTATTATTCACTATGCAGACTAACACCAGGGGGTCAGTTTGTTGTGTTATGGCCAAAATTTTAAATTTGAGATTGTCTTGTCTGTCCTCTCTCTCTCTCTCTGAAAGAACATCAAATAAGCAGAAATTTGGTAATATACTGTAGATCTCATGCTGGTGATGTTCTATGTGTTTTCATATTGTTAACAAATCCAATAAAAAGACCAAAACCAACAATACACATCCCTAGTATGTATGCACAGCACATGAATGTTTAGTCCATTGTTTTAATATGCATGAAAGTTCATTCAGACCTTGGCATCAGTATGTGTGACAAAATAGTCTCAACTCAAGGTCCACTTAGTAGCTCTTTGTGAGCATAAGACAATCATCCCCAGCAAATAACGATGTTGGGCAGTAACACATAACTTAGTTACAGTAATGTGATTACTTTTTCAGTGCAAGGGAACAAGTAGTGTAAGGGAATACAATTTTAAATTCAGTAATTACAATTCAAAAAATTTGGGGGGTCGACTTGTTTGCCATCTTACTAGTGGTTGGACGGAGGGTTGATATCAGTTTGGTCTGTGTGCGTTCAGTGCTCAGACTGGTCCAATATGTGTTTGCTTCATGCAGTTAGTCGCCACTGAAAGAGGAGAAATGTGACTCTATCTAACACCAAAGTTGGTCACTGGGGCTAAAATTAGTCTTTTGCTGTTGAGCAATTAGTGAAGTAATGTGAGTAATTGTGTGTAAGTGATTACCTTTTTCAAATAACATGCCCAACACTGGTTACTAATGACACACTTCCTAATCTCAGACAGTAAATCTGTGTCTAGTTCAGTTGATCTTACCTAGGAAAAATCCTAAATGCAAAAAATTGTTGTATGTTTTTGATTTGTTTGGAATAGACAGAAGAAGAGTTACTTTGCATGAGTGACCGAACAGACAGAGAACAGAGTCTCACTTACAGGATAAAAACTCAAACATTGTGAACATAAATTCATATAAAAAGGATGTCACAGTCCTGTTTAATAATGAATGCCACAGTCAGCCATTAACTGACACAATGTTATGCAAAAGTAGATATATAATAGGCTCTTATGTCCACCTTATTTATATTCTAAGGGAGTAAAAGGTGACCTAGTAGTCAGACACAATGTTCAGGTTTGACTCTGGAAACAGCCCCTGAACCCCCACCTGCTTGCTCACTTGTGGTTACGATGATAAGAGTATCAGCTGCGTTCCTAAAACGTGTCTGTAAAATAGTGCGCTGAAATGGAATAGAGATTATGTATTTCCCAGGGGCCAACGTCTGTCTCGCAGATGTCATGTTTTAAAGCATCAGAAAACACCCAGACTGATTTTTTTTGAAAATGTGTGAAAACATCGTTCATTCTGAGTTGCACTCTGAAACGTTCAGAATCAATGTCTTCAGGGGCTCAACCGCTTCTAACGTCTCTCTTGCAGTCTATTCTTGGAGTCAAGATTTAGAACAAGTGAAGTCAGG
Organism: Scomberomorus guttatus; assembly: GCA_038419695.1. Classification (NCBI taxonomy): domain Eukaryota; kingdom Metazoa; phylum Chordata; class Actinopteri; order Scombriformes; family Scombridae; genus Scomberomorus; species Scomberomorus guttatus. Next base: position 18,229,367 of record CM076454.1, on the reverse strand, counting down.
ACCCCTGTGCTAATCTTTGGCTCCTAGTCCTCTACTTAAACCTGGCTGCTGCTAAGAATACTCCACACACGCTACCTAGAGGCACACCCTTCACAGCCGCACCACTTACCACACGCACGCATTTCCTTGGAATAAGAGTAGATGCTGGTAAACATGTTGGTTGCTGCGAATGCGACCACTAATGACAGTGGCAGAAAAAAAAAAAACGCCTCAATGACACAGACATGATGTAATCTGCCAGTGGCAAGGGCAGATGACGGTGACTGGAGAGTAGCCAGTTTGATCCTTCAGAGAAAATATGGTGAAGAAGAAACACTCCTCCCAAGACAACACCTGCTGAGGTGTCCCTGTGACCCAGTGCGACTGTGACTAACTGTATGAATGTTAAACAGAGGTGACTTGCAAAAGAAAATCATGTAAAATTAAAAGATTTCAAATAAAATGTAAAATACAAGCTAAGAAAGGTTAAATAGAGCTCATAACAACTTTAAACCTTTCATGTTAGTTAAACAGAAAAGATGCTGAGTCAGCTGTATTGCCAGCAACATCATAATACACACATCCTGTAAGATCAATAGCTCTTTGTGTTGAATTTGATCAAAAACAGTAATCCATTATTGTCCAGTTTTAAACAAAGCTCTAGGGTTCACGACCAGGTTGTTGTCGCCAAAGGCCGCGCTGATTTAAACACCTCTGGAGGGCTTTTTCCGGAGCCACTGAGGACACGAGCCAGAACCAGGAGCAGACGGGAGGCAAGATCCTCTGCTTTCTTTCTTCTTGCTCTGGGTTGCATCCTGAGGCCAGGCGGCGGCTGGAAATAGCCCAGACATGCAGGCCAAGTCGGAGCAGAGCGCTGTTGGCGTTGTCTCCTGTAAGACTTCCTCAGCCGTGCCGCTAATCAGCAGAGACAGAGGAGGATGCAGGACAGGAGCCAGACACAGATCAGGCTCCACTGGGTGGGGCAGGCAACAGGAGTGCGCTTGTGCGTAAGTATGTGGGTGTTCATCTGGGCGTGCATGCACGCTTACCTGCACGCATGTGTGCATTAGTAACTTTGTACATGTGTGTACATGTAGACAGGAGACGAGGGAGTGGCACAATTCAACTTGGATTGTCTTCAACACACCAGCTAAGTACATTTACTCAAGTACTGTGCTCAAGCACAATCTTCAGCTTTTTTCTACTACTTTGTACTTCTAGTCGACTACATATCGTAGGGAAATATTGAACTATTTACTCTACTACATTCATCTGACCTGTATAATTACTAGCTCCTTATTAGATTTTACATTTAAAAACATATTATAAAATAGATTCCATTGTTAACGATAAAAACCCGTGGTTCCCAACCTTTTTGGCTCATGACAAAGTAGCAGTGTCTGTTTAGGACCCCCTAAATGTCCTCGAGGCCCAAAGAGGTAAAAAGAAGACAAATTTGTTAAAACTAGCCTTACATCAACTGACTACAATAATAAAATGCTACTTACACATTGGGGTTCAATATGGGTTAAATCATTTTTTCAATCAGTGTCATAGCAACCACAAACATTACTGACACCTACATTATTAACTTTTCCTCTGATGCACATTAATTGGAATATGTGTTCAATTTAGGCGCAACTGTGTGTTTCCCCACCCACACCTATATAACAAACATGTCGATCCGCAGCGCATTTAGTCTGATTACCAATACACAAATATGCCTGGTAGTGAGAAAGTATTTTATTCAAGTTAATTTCACTTCCTCTTTTAACACCTACGATCACTTACTAAATCAATCAAAGGTTTTTTTCCACACAAACACGTCATCCATGAAGATTAGGATCTGTTTCACTGGGCTCCACATAGCCAAATACAGTGCTGACCTTTTTCTCTGACCTCCTCTCTCCCCCTAACAGTGAAATATGAAGGTACTGAGCATGTCGTTTTTAAGCTCTGATTTAAAAGTGAAACTATTTTTAAACATTTACTTTCACCAGATGACTAAACTGTGTGCTTTGGTATTTCTGCTTGTAGTTTTGCCCGAGGAAAAATATTTGCAGCAATATCAGATTCCCATTCTGTGACTTCCTGAGGACATCAGCTGTTTTTGTCTCAGTTCTCTGGTTTCTGATTTCATGACAGATTTGTACATGTTGACGAATTTCTGGCAAGCGGACTGCCTAATGCAAACAGTCTGACACTTTTATTATTTCCAATTTCCAAAAACATGTCTACGTTTGCAGTCTTGTTGTAAGCATTCGTGCTGATGCACACTGACACTAGACGGAGATTTGTTTTTCTTTTCACATTCTTCTCAACATTTGATTGATTCCAGAGTTCACAAAACATCATTATGATACTGAGAGAAACATGAGATAATTCAAATATTCATACAGATGCAAGTTGTGCTGAGCAGGTTCAAGCATAATATGATCATTTGACTGATTGAAGTGATTTCTTTGCTGTTTGCTGTTGCTAGTTGATTAGTTGTGAGTTTATGTGATTATGATGATCCTTAGTGTGTACATATTTGGGTAATGAAGTAATTTGAATTGCAGTATATTAAAGGACCAGTGTGTAGGATTTAGTGGCATCTAGTGGTGAGGTTGCAGATTGCAGCCAAATGAATACACCTCCCCCTCACCCTCCCCTTCCAAGCGTGTTGGAAAACCTATGATGGCCGCTCAACTCGCCAAAAACGTGAAAAGTTTGGTTTGTCCATTCTGGGCTGCTGTAGAAACATGGCGGTGCAACATGGCAGCCTCCGTGGAAGAGGACCCGCTCCCTATGTAGATGTAAAAGGGCTCATTCTAAGATAACGAAAACACACTGATTCTTATTTTCAGAGGATTATACACTAATTAAAACATACTTTAAAGAATATTATATTCCATTTCTGCCAAGTCTGTTCTGCTAGGTGCCACTAAATTCTACACACTAGGCCTTAAATTAGCCCAAGCTTTAAGGGGTACCGCATCATCTGTTCATTTGTTTGTCTGTGTGTCAGATATGATAATAGAACTGGAGCTTACTCTTTGTAAATCCCTGTGGATAAGACTGTCAGCTACGTGATTAAAAGTAAACACAGAAGGCCAGTGTTTAGAGCTCCATCACACTTCCCTACTGGCAGTTCTCCAGGGTTCTCAGCTCTGTTTTTGCATTTGTGCAAATATTTTGAGAGGTGTTCCTTGTAATAATCCTGAAAATCGTTAATTATCTCCCCAGAGCCATTGTCTTATCCTGTTGACTGAACCAAGTCTGCGCAGTACAATGTGTGAGTGGAAGTTCACTTTTTAAATTTCCGAAGAATACGGCGCCACCTTCAGCTGACGCTGCAGTCCTGTGTATGTGTGTGTGTATGTGTGTGTGTGTGTGCGCGTGTATGCGCGTGTGTGTGTGTGAGGTCAGCTGATCCTCTTGGAGGGAAAGAGGTCGAGACACACACACTAAGACACAAACACGCAGTCCGATGAGCTCTCTTTATCTGTACTGAGTGCAGCGAGTGTGTGAGAGATGATGAATGAATTGAGACAAAGAGTGACAAGGAACGACAGAGATGGCAGCTGACAGGGCCGAGAACATTAAAAAAATCATACACTCACTAAAAACACACATAGTCAATTCCTCTGTCCTGTTTCCTGTTTACAGCATTGTGATGACTATTTTTGTCCACTTGATGTATGAAGCGAGGCCATTGGCTTTAACAATAGAACATGCAGCGAAGTTGAGAGGCAAGACACACTTAAGAAGACACATACTTTTCTTATCCATTTCCTGTTTGTTAAAGTGAATCAAATTCAGATTTTAATTTAATTTGAACTTGACCATTAATTCATTCATCTTGTATTTTGAACAACAGCAGCTAAGACTTTATTTTATTGGTCCCATAGCAATCCTAATTTCATCGAAGGGAACTATGTAAAGTCTTAGAAAAGTTTCTGGGAAGGATTATAAAATTTGGAGACTAGTGTTCAGCTGGTTCCCTTCCATTTAGTAAATTTAAATTGATTGAAATTTGATCCCAGATCCAAGTCCCTGTCATGCACAATATATTAATATTACATTATATTATATTAATATTATATACTAAATCATCACAAGCAGCACAAGCGTTCCAGTTGGTTTCCTATAATATTTTGTCTGTTGTGAAAGGAAAGTTTGCACTGGATTCAGACAGCCTCCAACATTAACAAAATACAAAAGTTAAAATGTAGTTTTCAACCAACAGTAGCACTGTTGTCTAATATTATAAACGATGATGTTTTCATATTATTGTTTCCTATTGTTTGGTGCATTTGTTGTGGCATATGTAGCAATAAGCTCATCTAATATTCTAATATATTTATTAAAGTGTTTTTTATCAAGCAAATTTTCCTTTTATCTTGTGGGAGGTTGTGGGGATTTGCATGGCTTTGGAAGCCAGCAGCCACTTAGCTTAGCTTATAAAAAGAGGAAATGAGGAAAAACAGCAAACAAAAATAAGGACATCTAAAAGCTGTATTATGGGGTATATTTAATGCTACATCTACAAGATAGTCTGCAACAACTGACTGAGCTACTGAGCCTTCATGCAGGGATTGGCTGAGGTTCTTTGTTTTTTCTCTTTTTTTTGTGACAGGCATTGAAAACAGAAGAAAGGAAAATGGTCTCGCTCTATAATTGGAGGCGGGTCAAAGGTGATGTGGGAGGTTGACGAGTGCAGGTCACCGAATCAAGAAAAAAACATTTCAGTGCAACAGTCTGTTCTAGCCCCGCTGCCATCCGCCATGACGCCTGTTTATCTATCACACTTCCTGTGTCTGTATGCTGGAGAGCACTTGTGTTTCTGTGTGTGTGTGTGTGTGTTTGTTTGTCAGTGTATGTGCATGTTTAACAGTTTTTATCTACAGTCTTTACATTTTTTCCTGGACACATTGCCGTTTTTCTGTATCTGTTTTTAATGTCAATGTTTGTCTAAGTCACACACACACACACGCACGCACGCACACACGCACGCACGCACACGCACGCACACACACATGCACGCACACACACATGCACGCACCTGCAGCACACACCCATTCCAGTAGATAAATCACAGCTTTGTGAATGTGTCACCTCAGACCCTGGAGGCTGCAGTGTTCGCATATTTCTAATGAGAGGACAAACAACAAGGGATCTCTCTCTCTCTCTCACACACACACACACACACACACACACACTTGTACGTTTAGAGACACCTGAGAAAAACGACATAAACCCAGCCTGCTGTCAGCTACTGAAGGAGTAAAAAACCAGGCACACACACCTAAAAATGCATCACTGTGCATACTCATACACACAGTATGTACATATTGATATGTGCATAAACACTTATATAATAATGCAACAAGACAATAATTGTGTTGTTTTTTTTATTGTACTTTTTACTTGTTGTACCTTTATAGACAATATATTTGCATACAAGATTTGTGGACTCACATATGATACGTCATGTAAACATTTTTGTCATCGTTTATTGTTCTTTGTTCGATTCTGATACAGATACTGAATGAACAGAAACCTTCAGCGAGTTGTGTCAGCAAATACACCTGACAACTTTTACAAGTGAATGTGAATAATTTGCACACGTTCTGTTTCTTTATACCTACATACGCACACTTGTTACTGCTTCAGTAAAGAGCAAAATTCGGATTTTCTTTACTGTACCTCAGCACCAGGCAGTTTCATGCACTGGCAGCTCTGAGTGGCCATGGGAGTTCAGCGTTAGAAATATTTTAAGAAGACATTACCGGATCAGAAGTCATACCCATGATGTCAGCAAAATGTGCACAACTCCAGTCTAAATTTCTGACAGAGTGACAGGTCATTTAGCTCCATCCAGCTTTCTCAGAGAGTGCGCAATTTGACAAGTGAAAGCAGAAGGTACAGTACCTTTTTTGAATTTTGCAAAGTCTGAGGGACTCTTTTTTTAAGATATTATGCAATATGAGAGAGGCAGCAAAAACATCTTTATACAGTAAACTGATCCAGCAATGCCACCTGTTCAACTTTTTGCACTTTTGCACACTTTTGGATTTTACACTTAAGTTTTGTTTACAATAGAACCAATTTCATAAATTATGGCAAATCTCTAGTGTCTCATTTTGAGATGAGTGTTTGATAAGTGTTCAGTTTAAAATCTTTCCTGTTTCCTGTGTTATTCTTGTGGCTCAGTTGACAAAGTCACATACCATATAACAGGTTCCTGGCGTCCCAGGCTGGCCCAGAATCTCTTTTCAAGTCTGTATAAACATTTAACTCCCCAATAAAAAATGCCAAGAAAAATAAAAATCCTTCCAAGCACAGATTTCAATGTGTAGCAAGTGTTATCAACAAAGATCTGTGATTAACCCATGTTTGTGGTTGATTTAAATGGTTTAGCACACACTACAATATCTCTGGTTTCATTATCCTACTTCACTGGTAAATGCAGGTCTGCTCGGCTTTGGTGTGAAAAATATTATGCATTTCTATTACGACATGGATTGCTATACATTTAATATTAAATTAATATAGGATGATAACGTTATGATAGTCCCTTTAATCATAAATTCTTCTCTTCTCTCTTTCCAAGATACTTGGTAAATGATTGCTGTGTGCAGTTTGTTGCATTAGCTTGAAGGGGACATATCATGCTTTTTGTGATTTTCTGTTTATTTTATACCGTTATGATGTCAGATATCTACGTTAAACATGGTCAAAGTTCCAAAACTTGAGGTGAATGTACATAAAATGCTCACTAAAATTCAAAAGCCCAGGTTTCAGCCTGCTCTGAACACTTCATTTGCAATGTTTCTTCTACTTCCTTCTACTTGTTTGTACATGCCCACAAACTGCTGTCCACAATTCCTGTTCCACGGGTTGTTCAAGTTGTCCGCTCACACATTTTAGATTTGATTCAGGTTTGAACATGTACAGATTTATTTGAGAGGTTTCCATTTCGACAAAAGAGCAAGAAAAAGAATTGAAATCCGACTACTAATGTTTGTTTACGTAGCCTCCTGAGCCACAGGAAGTCTGCCGAGGGGCTGTTTCCAGTAGCTAACCAATCAGAACAGAGTGGGCTCATTGGGAGGGGGGCCTTAGAGAGACAGGAGCTCAAACGTCCTGTTTCAGACAGAGGCTGAACTGAGGGGCTGCATAAAAGACCTGTTTAAGATAAATAATGAGTTTTAACTGTAAATCATGCTGAGTTATTCCAGTAGAAGCCCAGAATATCAACATAAACCTGGAAATGTGCATGATACATCCCCTTTAATAATGTGACCAAATAAACAAAAGAAATCCTGTGAAGTTGCACACCACTGGAACATGCCAGTGTTCCAGTGGTGTGCCTGGTGTTTTCTCTGTTTGTGTCTTTGTGGAGAGACACAAACAGAGAAAACACCAGGGGGATCACCCTCACACCCACACAATCTTTCTTGAGCTCCTCCAACCCCAACCTCCCCACCCCCTCCTTCTTTTCCTACACAGCAGCCAAAAAGGCAGAAGCTCAGCGACAGCCTGTTCACTGCCTCAGATGCCCAGTTGGGTGTCTATTTTTAAACTCATGCTTGTATATTGGGCAGAGTCAGCTTTGTGTGTTTCTTAGTGCTGAGTTCTGGCTTTTGCAACACAAATGCTGTAAACCCATGTTTCCCATCCAGCCGCAGAGATAAGAGAGTTTCTGCTATTCTGGCAGACAGGGAGCCTCTGCAGAACAACAATGAGCCCCGCTGAAGACACACAGCTCCGACACATGCAAAACAAACACGCACATTCTCACACACATTCTTTCTAGCTCTCTGTAAACATGAGCGTGTGTGTGCGCACATGTACATCTTCTTCTCTCCCACATAGACACACAAACATAAACAAATGAACAGGCTTAGCAAAGTGCATACAAGGCTACAGTTATTATTTTTAGACCAAAGCTGCTGATACCAAGTATTTTTAAATTTGCCCATCGTGAAAAATGTTTTTACTAAGGTGGAAAATCTACAAATTACGCTGAAGATATCATGTGTGATTTGCTTATAATCATATTAATGATAAAAACAAACTCACCAGCTGTAGGTCAACATGGCAAGCAAATAGTTTAGGAATCCATTACAGCATTGTAAACTAAGTACAGCTTGGCAAACAAGCATGAATAATATATGAGTATGAGGAAAGTGCACGCATACACACTCTGCGGACACAGAAAAATACACAGAAAGCATACTCACACATAAGTGCATGCATTCTCTCTTTGTTAGTTCAACTTTCAGATCCAAAAGTGTTTATTAAAGGTGTGATAAGTGCCACCAAACCGGCAACAGCAGCGAAAACACTTGTTCTCATGGGAGGATGCTCCTGTAGCTGAGCTGAATCTCATCCCACCAGGTCGTTGTTGTTGTTGTTGGCAGTGTTGCTGGTTAATTGTGTTAATACATATGCAACACTTGACATAGAAAGTCTTTTCTGACCTACTTTCACCTTGTGTGTGTTCTCATTTCATTCATTTCTGACTCTCATTCATCTCTCTCTCTTTCTTTCAGCTCAGATGGAAGGAGCAAAAGGGGGAGGCAACATCATTTCAGGAATTTGGCAAGCAGTTTTAAAACCGTGAATAACAATTAAGAGTATTTCCTGAATGTCTAATCAAAGTCATATCTGTGTTATTAGTTTGTGTTTCAGCAGGTTGGATCTCAAGGGAGTTGCCCTGATAGCTAGTGAGTGCCAAGCCGCTGCAGATGTTCTCATTTGCAAAAGTCATAATAGCGTAGCTGGAGCTGGAGTTTGCATGGCTAATATCTACGATACAATCTGTTTCCCTTGTTTGATGCACCACAGCTCTTTTCACCTAAAGGCCAGTGTTGCTAATGTAGTTTGTAATGCACAATATATTTTTCTTCAAATGTCAGTTTTAAACTCACATACCACCACATATTTTTTTCCAATTTGCGCCCATTAATTATAATTATCAACCACATCACTGGAATGGACTCAGAGGAAATGACAATAATGATTTCTTACGGAATCCTCTTACTGTAGCTCTGCAATGTACAGATTACATAGGCGGAGGATTATACAAACCCATTTCATTAATTGGTTTGATTTAAAGCCTCTTTGTCTCTTTGTCTACCATATTATTTTCAATCCACTACAGTTCAACCACTTCTCAAATCTAAATCTAAACTTCCCTTCCTGGCTAAGGTCTTGGAAAAAATAGTTGCTGGGCAGCTCATCCATCATTTGAATGGCAACAGGCTCTTTGATAAATTTCAGTCCGGTTTTAGGGCGGATCATAGCACTGAGACAGCACTTCTTAGAGTTCTTAATGATATTCTTTTAGCAGCTAACAATGGCCAAACATCTGTTCTATTGCTTTTAGATCTTACTGCAGCTTTTGATACAGTTGATCATGTGATTTTAATTGAACGTCTTAAGCATTGGGTTGGCATACCAGGTACAGTTTTAAAATTGGTTTTATTCCAATCTTTCTAATAGGACATTCTGTGCCATTTGTGACTTTAAATCCTCCACCTCCCATTTCTCCTATGGAGTGCCTCAAGGCTCAGTCCTTGGCCCTTTATTATTCTCCATTTATATTTTACCTCTAGGTCAAATCTTTCCTAAGTACAACATCAATTTCCATTTTTTTGCAGATGACTCCCAGATCTATTTCTCATTTGACTACAACAACACAACACAACTGGTCAAAATACAAGCCTGCCTTAAAAACTGGCTCTCTCAAAACTTTCTTCAGTTAAACTCAGATAAATCAGACACCATTATCATAGGTCCAGACGCCTCCAGCAAGCACTTCTCCTTTCACTTAGGTTCTCTATCCGGTTGCGTCAAAACCCAGTGCAGAAATGTGGGTGTCATCTTTGATAAACTTAACTTTGACCAACAGGTGAAATCAGTTATTCTGCTTTCTACAACTTTGTAATATCTTGAAAATTTTATCTTTTTTATCCTCTAAGAATCTGAAAACTGTCATCCGTGCTTTCATTACATCCCACTTAGATTACTGTAACATGCTGTATTCTTGTCTCACTCAATTCAACCTCTCCAAACTTCAACTAGTTCTAAATGCTGCAGCGAGACTACTCACAAAATCCAATAGAAGAGTCCACATAATGCCTATTTTAGCATCTCTACACTGGTTACCCGTACATTTTAGAATTTATCTTAAAATTTGTATGATTACTTTTAAAGCACGTTTGACTTACAACTTACAACTTACTAACCCCTTATGAGCCTGTGAGATCCACCGGCAGAGGTCTGTTAGTAATTCCTAGGTCAAGGCTAAAAACCAGAGGAGAATGAGCCTTTGGAGTCAGGGCCCCGCAACTCTGGAACGACCTGCCAGAGGAGATGGCGCACAATGCCACTGGATACATCCTCTCTGGAATTTATCAGGCTGTCTACTGGCCAAGATTGGAGATTACTTCAAACAAAATTAAATTTGGCATGTTCTTAGGCAGCTGCAAGCAAACGTAATATACTCTCAAAAGACTCAACACAAGGAAAATATGGCATTATACCAAAACTAAAACCTATCTAGCTTTGTGGAACTAAGCTCTAAATATGTAGATCACATGATGACTAATTGCAGGTGACAGCAGTAATGTGTCAAAATTAGGTTATGTGTCACAATTCTCAAAATAACCTGTGCTCAAGTGCTGAATGAAGACAAATGCACAATTTTTGAGCTCACAGCTCCCCAGTAACCAGTGTTTCAAGCTGCTGTAGTGTGTTTCAAATGTAATTTTCAACATCCTGAGCATGATAAAGAAAAATCACAATAACCCCTATTGTATTGAAGGAACAACAGAAATTTTAGTAGCAGATATTTCAAAACCACAACAGATAGAAACTAAAACCATTTGCATAGTTTGATACCATTAAGACTTGTATTTTGGCTCAGCTGACTCTTTAATGTGGCCGTCTATCTGGTGTAGAATCATAAAACACATAAACCACTAATATTGTCTATACTCATGGCTTGTTTGCTCACACTTTCCATGATGACAAAGCCAATCAGGTCAGTTCAAATCAAAGGCATTGCACTGAAAGTGACACATTTAACACCACATTTATATTTCTCATAGTTGAAATCAAGCATGAAACCCATTCAGGCTGCACTTCAGTAGGTGCTGCAGTTCCAAGTTTGGCAATGATGAATTCATTTAAATAGACTTTTGACAGACTTAAAGTTCTACACAACCCTACAGCAGGTCAGGCTTTCTTTTTCTGTCAACCTGGTGTTCCGGGTTACTCCCATCAGTCACCTGCAGGGTGAGAAGAGACACAGATCAAACAGTAACAGTAACAGATCAAAACCCCAACACATGACAACATTCAGGAAGTTGCAGATTTCAGCTTTAAGCTAATTAAGGAAACTCACAGCTTCACTAATATATGATATGGCTTTCATCTGCATATGTATACATCCCAGGAAAAATGTATGGATAACAAGTGCCAACATAAATTCAGTTAGAGTTAGAGACATATAAGTGTTGCAGTAGTTCAGTTTACTCACAGGCTGTCTCACAGTAAATTGCTTACTCACTGAATTGATTTCTGATATGTTTATAAATGTGAATCTCCAGTCATTTAATGAACATCAGAATCAGAAATCATCATTAAACTGAGACACACAGGACATAAGAATGAGGTTGTCTGATCCCATAACCTCTTATTCTCTGTTTATTTGTCTCTGACCCCCACCCTCCAGTCCCTACCCTATTCCCTTTCTTTGAACTTCTTTCTCATACTGTTTTTTCTTTCATCTCTCTTTCTCTCAAGCTATTGGAGGAATGCCAAATACTTCAGAGGCCAGATATGAGGAGCTTTACGTTCCACTCTGTTCTGCCATGTCGAAGTGGACAGGTTAGACGTGTGGGTGGAGGCACGTGACTCTTCTGGTGACAGATGGGAACAAGAGCCAGAGGAATCCACCTCTGCCCCCACACCCTCCAACTCCAGCGGCCTTGGCTGTAGCCATGCCGCAGTGTGCTGTGCTATACATGCTTTTGTAGCTCCTGTGTACAGTAGCTAATATTGTCTGTGGTTTGATGTATTTTTCTGCTCCTATGTTTATGTTCTTACTTTCATCGAACAGATTGAATCCTCACTGTTTCAGTGACTCAACTATTCCCAGTCAGCTTAGTTACTGCTAATGCAAACGGAATATTTGACACAACCACGGCGTCATACTGAAAGCTTTCCAGTGGAAAACCACTGATCAGGAAGACTTTTATTGTGAAGCAATACAGGAAATGCAGCTGCAGTTGTCACAGATGGTGGCGCCATCTGCTATCATTTGCTAAAAACTGGACTACATAGCAAAACAGGAACATTTGCTGCTCTTATCTGTCAGCAGATAGAGACATGTTTGGAACTGCCACTTTCACATGGTTAAAGGTGACCTGTGGAGTTTTCTTGTTATGTTTACATTCACTGCTACTCACCAAAACTCATTGTGTGTATCCTTGTGATCTAACAAATGTGTTGAATCCATTTCCCTCCTCATATAATATTAACAAAACTTTACAAAAAGTATTTTAAATCATGCATTATTTACATCCGTGTTCACTATCTTGCAGTCTTCTTCTTCTCTGCCTTTGCTGTGTTTTTTGGTGCATTACAGCCACCTGTAGATCAGTGGAGTAGTGCGAAACGGTTGGTAGGACTGTGTACCGTGTCACCCACATCTTCGTGCTCGTGCATGAGGAAAACAGAACGGGGACCAACTCATAAAAAAAAAACTGCTCCATAGAGGTCAAAAACTCCACAGGGAACCTTTAAGTGAAGAGCTGTAGGCAGACGTTTAGCCAACCACCACCACCAAACATCCAGTGCATCACCAAGATACACCCTTTATGGTGCTGTTGTGTTTTCTGTTCACTGTTGTTCACTGCAGGGCTTACAACATTTATCACAACTGTAACTTCCACTTCTACTTTCTGATACCAGGCGTACACACAAGTGTGAATACTGAATTCTAACACATTTTACACACTGCATGTGCAGTTTATTTTGTGGTTTTGAGTTTGTGTGACTCCGTAGGAAAAAAAATCAAATCAACTAAAACCTGAACTCTCGCAGTCTGTTTTTGCTGTATTTTTTGGGGTTTTACATGGTTAATGCAGGTTGGTTATAAATTTGGTTTTGCTAGATTATTTTGGGAATGCAAGTGCAAAAAACACACACGCTCACACTAAGCTATGTCCTTTTCACCCTTGGGTTGTGAACTTTGCAGACACACACATGCACTCACACACACACACACACACACACACATACAAAGTACAATCCCATTTAATCACATGAATCCTGACTGGGAGCATTCCTGTCGCACAAAGTTAGTACGATTTGCTTATTAGAGCAAACAATGGTATCTGTCAATTTCATTTTCATAAGCTGAAAGATTACAGAGCGATGTGCTGATCCTCTGTATCCAGTCCAGCGCACTGCAATTCCTCTCCTTTCCCACGTCTGACAGGCACCGTGTTGTATGTGAATTTAGCAACCTGATTTGTCAGATGGTTACAAACCCTACTGATCTTTCCCATTGAGCAGAACTGCATAAACTCTTTTGATGCACATGCACTGCTGACAGACTATAGTACCTTGAGGTTAGTGTAAAGCCACAAAAGACGATTCTTGGTATTGTTTACAAGTACTTTGCTGATGCTGATGGTATCTCTCAGCTGGCCCCCATGTGTGGCCATTATTCACATTAAAGAACACCATCTCAGGTATTATTGCTACAGTATTACAGAGCAGCCTCTGTTCAGACCTGCTGACTCCCATTTTAATAACCTGATGCACCTGAAAATCTGCATTGTTGTCACTCATAATTATATGCTGATTCAGTATAGTGAACCCAATGACTCTTCCTGAGAAATGATTAATAACACATGTCTGCACAAATGTGCACAAAGTGTAAGCAGTTGCTCATGAACTGTACAAGTGGTGAGACACACAACAGCATACACACGTGCTCAAAATCTGACAAAAATCCTTTTATTTGTAGTGCAAAGCAGGTACACTCACAAAATATTCAAATAACATGAAAAATCACACATGCACACACAAATAAGCCAGTTACACTGCTCACTTGCATTTAGAAAAATATTCATGAATATGGAAAACCATATTTGTGAGTGGACGTTTGCCGCAGGGCCGGATTACTGTTGCATTGTTTTTATGAAAATCCTGTAGATGCACCTGCATTGTATTTACTTGCTTTTGTGTGTCTTCAAAAGTATGTCCATGTGCATGAAAAGGATTTTGTGAGCTTGTTTGTGCAGTGTGTCTAATTTGGTTCGTGTGTGTGTGTGTGTGTGTGTGTGTGTGTGTGTGTGTGTGTGTGTGTGTGTGTGTGTGTGTGTATGTGTTTCCAGGTGGAGGAAAGAGGGGGCAGTTTGCAGCAGGGGACCGGAGAATGAAATGAAGGAAACGGGAAGGAAATGACGAAGGCTTGCTCTCTGAAACCGCAGAACCGCACTCTCCCTTTGTCGTCCTGTATGGAAACTTGGACACACACACACTCACACACACAGCCTGTTGTTGTTGTGACTGTGATGAAAACTCTGGTACACAGGATCTGAGACACAGGATAAACACTGAAGTTGGAGAATAGAGGGAGACAGAGGACAGAGAGAAAGGGGGGAGGAAAGTCAGATTGTATCGTAAAAAGACAGACCTGACTACACAGGAAATTATCCTAAAAATGTAGAAATACAGAAATCTCATAACATCTGATAACTTCAATGATTTTCCCTTTTAATTTGTGCCAGCAATCATTTTGTCAGCGTCAGCGTCCCATTTTCATCATCTCTTTTTGGAATTAAGCTCTTGAAAGAGACATTTTTGAGTGGGAGCAGGTAAATCATGAACAAATAAAATGATTATTTCACATTTGAGGGCTTAGCAGTGGCCAAATAAAGCATTTATGCACGTTGATTTGAGAGCGAGGCAGTATAGGAAGCCAGTTCTTCCAGGCTGATAACCCACAGAGGCGACACAAATATCACTGTTGCTACCACAACACAACAAACATAAATCAAACAGGACAATATGAAAGATATTACCTACTGTTTGTTTTAACCATCCTGGAGTACCAGATCAGTGTGTCCACCACATCAAAGCAGTTTATACATTACCAGCTAAAATATAAATCACAAAAAAATCCATTGATTTAAGAATATTTTCCCTTGACCTTAACATTCAGGTGCTCGGGAGCAAACATGATTCATCCGCAAAGACCGACACGAAAACAAGAAAGGAATGTCAAAGGAAGGTCAGAGGTCACTGCAAGAATGCCACTGGCATGTTTGTTATCACATATTTTTACACAAATGCGCATAACTCAGTGTATTTGCAAACACACATACACTCACTTTTGAGGCTCTGAAGAAATCCATGGTTGTTTTTGAACAATTTCATCTTTCTGCTCAGTAATGTTGTTTTGATTTAGGTTGTCCCTTTGGTGAAAAATTGCCTCCAGAATGAGTTTCATTCCTGAAACAGAGAAAAACAATGTTCCCCCCTTGGCCTTATTAGCATTTCATATTTGATACAGAGGTGACATCTTGTTTTAGTTTGTGTGTGTGTTTGTGTTTTAGCAGAATTGCATTTGTGTGTCATTTCTGTGGTTTGCAGTTTTTGTGTTTGTGTGCTGTTTTCTGTGTTGGCATCCACTTGTATCCTGTGCTTGACCTGTGTGCATGATTGCTTTTATGTTTTCTTGAGTCAGTTTATGAGTGCGTGCATGAGTGCATGCGTGTGTTAGGACAAAATTACACATTTGGGTGTGGCATAATTCAAATGCAAAACACTACATTCTGTGGTAAATTGGCAGTACGTTTTGTGGCGTTTGAATATTTGATATTTGGCACCAAATAAAAACCTAAGCCTGATAAACTAAAGGCAACTAAAGGCATTTTGAATGTATGCACAGATATAAACTGATTCAGTACGAGAGAGATTCCCAATGATAACTGCTGGGTTTGATTTCAAACCCAGATTTCTGCTACATAAATCTCATAATCTGATCTGTTCATATAAAGACAAATCTGCTCTCTGCCACTGGTTAATATAACACAACCCCACCCATTTTATCAAAACTTGCTGGTCTAAGCACACAGTGTAAGGTAGCTCTTTCACAGGAAAAACCCCCTGATGCAGGAAGTGATGTGTTTTATGTTCTTGGCAGGATCAGCGGGGAGATAAAATGAGGAAAAGGTTTTTGGTTGGCATGAGCTGTGATAGCAACCCAGACTGAACTCAAACTTCAGTTAGTAATTAAAATCAAGGTTAAGCTGCAAACATAAAATCTAAAATCTCTCTCATGCACTGCCACTTTAAGGTCCACCTTCAGGTAAGCCAGGCAACAAAGTGGGCATAGCAACAGCCAAGGGTGCTGAACATTTCCTAGATGGTGTACGGCTCATGAGACCTGGTGACATGCTAATTCCATGGAGACAGCAACGTAGGGTGTGTGTATGTGTGTGTGTGTGTGTGTGTGGGGGGGGGGGGGGGGGTGGTTGGTGATTACAGTCTAGCGGTGGAAGTCCAGCAAGGTTGCTCTGTTGTTTCCTGGAGCTCATGGCCTGTGTCTTAAGAGGCTTTAAGAGGCTTGGAAGAGATGAGCTGCCATCTGGCTAAAATCCCAAACAGCCAGCCACACATGGTTGGGAAAATGGTGACACCGCTGATGTGGTGCAGCACATGATCTGAACCTTTTTTTAAATCCGAAATGTGTCTAATATACAGATTTTTTTCTTTGATTTGCATTTGCAAGCAGAATACTATGTTTTCAAGTATGAGTCTTAAAAGAGTGAAAATCCTGTATGTGTATATATATATATATATATATATATATATATATATATATGTATGTGTGTGTGTAAAGTAAAATAGATGTAACACTTGAAAATTTTGAAAACCCTGTCACCTGAGTTGTTAAAATTTGAACAAACTCACTGACACTGTGTGAAGTAATTACTATCCAGTCAGTCTAGAATATGATAATAAAGCTGTTGATTTTGCCGTGCAGGCTTGCCCTCTTCCAACAATAAATAAAGAAGAATATTCAGAAAGTTAAAATAGTTATTTAGCATCAGAGTTCACTGGTCTTTTGAAGAAATATCACATGTCTTAGGGCGGTTGCAAGCTGAAACAGCTGGAAACTTCATCAAGTTGACATACTCTTTAATACATTTCTCTCCATCACTAAACTTTCCTGCTCTGTTATGTTTTATAACTATGACATCACAGCTGTCGCCATAAATATTAAGCAGGTGCAGTCCACTAGAAACGTTTCTGTGTTGCATCGTCCATTTTGTGTACCTCAGCAGTGATTTGGTTTTGCAGCATGACTGTGGTTGTTTACAGTTTCACACACCACATCTGTGTCAAGCAGGCTACAGTACAATCCCTGCAGGGAGGGAACATGATGGCCCGCAGCCTTCACCCTACCAGTCTGCTCAGGTCTGTCAAAGGCCTTCACTGTTCACACGGTTTACTTTATCTATCTCTGTTTAAGCCCTGTCATCAGTTTATAGATATGGAAATGACAGCTCTCCTGTGTTTGAAATATTCATACATGTAGTTAAGCTGCCACCACACTGTCAGTCAGTCATGCAGCCTGTGTGTCACTTGAGGAGACTATATCTTCTTTCTAATTGATTTTATGACTTGATATTTTGTGATGTGACATACTGACATCAGCCTTTAAAATCAACTTTACAGACTACAGTACAGTAAAGTGCAGTGTGAACACTATCAGCTGAGCTTCATGTACCTACAGCAACTTCTCACACTTCTTTAGTTTTTATTTTAGTGTGAATCTAAGGAGTGGTTCTTCGAAGGAGCAGCAACAGATAAACATTGTTAGGATTTCTGTGAACAAAAGGCTCTGTTTTGTTTACATTCCCCTTGCAGGGAGACACAAGCTTTTGGACTGTCTGCCTAGAGCGGAGACACACAGAGCTGAATGGTGCTTTGCTTCTCTTGTGGTTTCTTCTGATGTTCAGTCCTCAGACCTCCTGACTGGGGGAACATGGTAAAGAGGCCAATCATGGGTATCAAGAACCTCAACCATGTGAGCTGGTGACGTTAAACGACCAGGGAAAAAGGCGAGGTTAGCCTTTCCCTCCCTCAGCAATCGCTTGGAAAGTGCCTGTGAGCAAGGCATTCAGCTCCCAGCTGCTCTGAGGACTGTGGATAGGCAGCTCAAATGTGCTCAATAGACTGAAAAAGAGCAAATCTTCTCTCAAACCCTCTTTAGGAAACATAACATGCAAATGTTTGTCTGATAAATAGGAAATTATGCACCTAGAAGATATTTTGTCCAGTACCAGAACTATAATGTGTTTTACAGAGTATTGTATTTGCATAATATGCAGGTAGAGATGTTATCCTCGCTGACATAAATGAGGTGGACACAATATTATAAATGTTTAAAGCAATACAATTCAACAACAGCACACACTACAGCCCCTAAAATTACCATAAAGTTGAATCAATACCTCTTTAAAACAGTTTAAATAAAAACGTAATCTTCATGAAGTTACATGTAGGATTTATTGCAGACCTGTTGTGTTAGACTGCATTAGTTTTAGCTAGGTATGTCTAATAAACTGGTAACTAAGTGAACTTTCATATATACAGTATTGACAACTTTCCTACCTGACACAATGTATTGTTCTGAAGTGATAAACTACACTAATTTGGTGACAAAAACAGCCTAAGAATTATTTTGAAATCGTATTTGTGCCAGATCTACTTAGCACACTACATATTTTCTTTACAAATTAAGAATATTTCTGTAAATAAATTACTTTTGTCTTGAGAAAGCCTTATAACTTTGAGTTTGGTGACCAGGCCATATATCGATTAGCTTTGAGCTGGGCTGTCAACAGGACACCTATCCGTGGATGTCAACTGATGACATGCTGGCAAAAAGCTACGAATCAAATACCCGTTCAGCAAACGCAGAGACCCTGATCCTTTCTCACAGCAACAGTCTGTCAATACCAGGCGGCAGCATGTCTGTACACAATGCCCTGCATAGAATTGATCTAAATACAGTGGTCAGGACGTATCTATCAGTGACAAGGTCTGTCTGTTACAGGTCATGCGGCCAGTGGAAAATTCAGATTTGATTATGTTATTCCAGTCAATGCCTCTGAGCTCTTGGAGTCTCTGTAAATGTGTCACTGTGTTCAAAGCCAGAAGACTTTCACTGATATATAAAGTAATGACATTTAAGAATAATCTATGTGTGGCTCAAAACACACCCCCAGCACAAAGTGCAGCTTTTAGAGCTTTGATAATAAAATGTCATGAGTTGAAATAACAGCCATCCATAAAGCGCAAAGTAGATACGTGGAACTAAGGAATTTTTATAGTAGAGTGATCCTTCACACTTCTAGGTTATGGTTTTCTCATTGGGCATATATTTGTATTTTGTTCCTCAGATGTAGTACTGGTGCTCCAAGTCTTCCTGTCAGCAGATAAAAGCACCTACAAACACTCACAGGTACACACAGAAACATGTGCGTCCTATGGGACGAACTTGAGAACTAACATGTTGGCATCTGTTTCCTGTCTGTATTTGAAGCAGGAAAATTACACATGTGGATTTCATCATAGTTTCCTCACATTTGGACAAGTCTGAAAAGTAGGCCACGCTATCTGGTGAATAAAACCTACCCTCACTTTGCTCTTGCTGCTGAACAAAAAAAGCAAAGAAAAGCATTATGGGGGCATGAATGCGCCTCAGGACTCCCTCCTACACAAAACTTGCTGATGGATATCTCGTTAAAAACACTAAAAAGCCTCATGATGGGATCCCATTTTGGATTCTGCATTCTGCCCAGATAGCCTGTCTGTCCGAGGGTCACCCCATGATTTTCTCTCTCTCCTCTGTTATTATTCCATTTCCTCCCCGTGAACGGAAAGACCGAAATAACCCAGCTGAAATCTATGGCTCTCCAGGGGCAAAGCTTTTGTGTCGGAGCAAGTGGAAAACAAGAGCAGCGGTGGCTGAATGGGACACTGCGAGATCTAGAGTTTCACGGCCTCACGGGGCTCGGTCCGTAGACACAGACATGGCTCATTACATGAGAAGACTGTATGGAGACCATCCGAGAAGTGTCGTGTGAGACACTCAGCCTGTATGATTCATGGGGGAAATTGTAGGCTGGACTCTTGTCTGAGGCTGAATGATGGTTGAGTGCACAGTGATGAAATATTCTGTAACTACCTGCAATTGTGTATGTGGTGAACTGAGAAAGGACAGGTTATGATTCCAGCTCAGGGTATTTTCTGATTTTTAGCCACACCAGCAGTGGTCCAGACTGAAATACTTCACCAACTTAGGTAGTGAACATGGCAAACATACTTGCTAAACATGTTGATGTTAGCATTTAGCTCAAAGCACCACTGTAATGCAGCTTCACAAATCTACTAGTATGGCTGTCGACCAAGAAGCAACTGCCATGGCTTGAGGCTGAAGCCAATGTATCTTAAAGGTCAATGCTACCGACCGGCGCCAGATGCTAGCTACAAGAAACACCTGGCTCCAATTGACTGCCATTCAAAAAGTGTCACCTTCTCTCTAGAAATATGATGTCAATATTTTTTTTCAACAAGTCATTACGGTCGCAATCACTCAGTTTGGGCCCTCTAATAAGTGTGTTGGTGGTCATTTTAGGAAATTATTGCTCTGTTAACAAGATTTGAAGACTTATAGTAGCTTTGATGTCTGCTGTGTGGGTGTTGATTGACAGCTTTGATCAACAGTTCGCCCACCTGCTGCTCTCCTTGGCTCTGGCACTTGCACTGAGCTGGTCTATTGTTGCAATATTTTGCTAAGTTTAATGTTACTTGATTATGATACCTGCCCTGCTAGCGCAATTTAGCTAAAGTAGCTAATGTTAGCCTAAGTGTGCACCGCTCGGCGTTCCCAGTAAGCTAGCGTCCGCTTTGGTCCGAGGTAGCGGGGCGTGTTTCCAGAGCGCGAAAGGAAACAAGCCCGCGCTCCTTATTTGGAAGGTCCTGGCTCCAAGCAGAACAGAGGGCACCAACCATAAGCAGCAACTCTGGGCTTCAAAACAGCTCCAACGCAAACAAATGGGTGACATCACTCCTCGCTACATCCATCTTTATATACAGTCCATGCTGTAGACTCTTACTCTGTTTTCACTATGAAGTTATCCAAGTAGTTCATTTTTGCTTACATAATCGAAACTCGCCAGCCACCGGTGCATAAAATCACTGACATTTATGTGGATGTGTCACAGATGCCAGTGCTTTTAATGGATGCACTTTCTCAATAATTAATTAAAGCAAGTCTGTCTTTGCCTGCTGAGATAGTATATTTTTTTCTCCACTTCAGCCAGAGCAGCACTTTAGAGGAGCCCACAAAATGTTTTGTGAAACATGCGAGCATGAAAAGTCGCGCTAAAAGTCAGAGTGCACCTGCGTGCATAGACACACACACACAAATCCTGGAGGACAGATGTCAGATTCAAACTAATGAGAGTTGAGGCTGGCACCATAATGGATTTCTTTCTGTCTCTCACTGTCTATCTGTCTCAGTCTCTGTCTTGCACACTCACAGCGCCCTGGTAATGTCATAGGTGGATTCTGACACTGACACTGTCTGACACTGTCAGCCTGTGCAGCACAGGATCGAAACACATCATCTTCTCCAAAAAAAAAAAAAGCAAACAAAGTTCTCCACAAGTTTGCCTGCAGGGTCTGCTCCACCTCTGCTTCTACACTGTGTGTACAATTACCCTCAACAATCGTTTCTTTAATTGAAGAGTGTGTTAATTACACACTTTCACAACACAAATAGTAGCATTAAATTCAGCTCCTCCACACCTGCCCCCAGTTGTAAGGTACTGTCTACATAAAACATATAATTATGATCCGTGTGCATGCTGGGACTTGTTGCTCTCTGCTACTATTCTTAGAGATTGGTTTATGTTTCCACGGTCTAGAGAAGGCCACTGTCCCTCTGTGATCTGATTTAACCCCTATGACATCTCTAGTGCTGTTGGTGTAATCAGAGCCAGGCACACTAACAGCTCTGGTGCTTTCCCAGCTCTCCTCATGCATTATAGATGAACAGATTTTGTTGCGTGTTTCTGGTGATGATCTGGTGCAGCGATGGCCCACGGCGCCATTCCACTAACAGATAATTAGGAACTTCTGCTCTTCTACTTCTGTGTCAAGCCAGGCACTGACCGCCAGGTTCATTGTTTTTATTCAAAAATGTTTCCTTTTTTTAGGGCTGAGCACACTAAGGATCGTGATCAGAGCATTTCTCTCAGTGAATTATATTGTGATTAATTTTGATAAAGGTCTTTTATGTGTTGACAAAGTGTCACTGCAGAAAACAATAAGTGGCAGGTCCAGAGAATATTTAAGAATTATTGAACCCTGTGGTAGTAATATAAAGCAAATTGTTGTTCTATACTTTATACACACAATAGCAGCAGAGCTGAAACAATTAGGCTAGTCAGTCAATCACTAGTCAGGCTAGTCAGTCAATCACCTTACAGTCTATCTAAAGAATTAATCAACAACTTTCTCAATAACTGATTTATCATTAAGTCATTTTTAACAAACATGCCAAACTATCCCTGGTTCCAGTTTCTCAATATTGAAGATTTGCTGCTTTTCTTTGTAATATAAAATGGTAAACATAATATTTTGGGGGGGTTGGATGCTTGTTTGGACAAGACATCACCTCAGGAATATTTTCACAGTTTTTATGCATTTTACGGGCCAAAAGGCTCAATGAAGGAATAATTAGCAGATTATAAAAATAATCGTTAGTTGCAGTCTTAAAAAGCAGGTTTGTCATCATGTCAGTTCACATGTTGGGTTGTCCAAAGAGTTGAGGCTCCAACCATGAGCTGCAACGTCCTCGTTTTGAGTCCAGCCGAGGACCTTTGTTGCATGGAGCTCACTATCTCTCCATCTTGCCTCATTTCGCTACTGTTGACTTGATAATAAAGGTATAAAATGTCCATAAAATTGCTTTTTTAAGTTAGTTAAAAGACAATTCATTTTTAAAATAATGCATGATCATCTGTCACTGAGAAAATGAGCTTTTTTCTGTCCATTCCTGAATAACAATTTAGTTATAACAGCATAAAGATGGGCAGGCATTAAAAATCAACCGCAACATACTCCACTTCTTTGACTGACACTGAATGAGTAGCCTCTGTGACTCATACATGGATTACAGTAGGTTAAGCAAACACCTAGTTGTTCAAGGGAAAAGTGAACGTGACGTGTGAATGTCAGAAAGCGTCTTTTCATTCTCTCTTATCAGTCAGGAACTCCGCTCTCTCCCTTGGCAGCTCGAAACGTGTTCTACAACCTCTTGCCGTCAACAAACACTATCAAACCTTTAATTGTGTGAATAGGCTGGCTGCACATGTGTCTGATATCCAGGAAAGCCTGGGAGATTGCGAGAACACGATTGCTTTTGCAGAGGTGGGACACAAAAGAGGCCACATGAGAATGTAGGTCAGGGAGAAATATTCAACTAAAAATGTATCGAGCAGCTGTAAAACGCAGGAATAGCAGACAAATGGCCTGTTCCTCTCTTTATGCTTGCGTGTTAGGAGCACTGGTTGTCTGTGTCACTAATTACAATGAGCTGGGCACATGCTGATGTCACACTTACTTCACAGTTAGTAAGGGCGGCTTCTGTAAGGCTGCAGCTGTTGCAGACAGGCCATCAAACTGCATGAGGAAGAGAAACTTAAAGTGTGGTTGTTCTTTCAACTCAAATGCACGGTTTCCACATGACAAGACATAAATACAGCAACCATCTTAATTTAGTGTGTCTACAGTCTCTCGAAAGCCCGTCAATTCATAATGAGCAGCTGTGAAGCCTTTTTTAGGACCAACCACTGACTGAAATACATTAACCTTCTGTCTCTGGATCTCATTCTGAATCCAAGGTGGGATTTTTTTTGTTTTGTTTTCAGTGAATACCTCAGCATGGCCGATGGGATTATGTCAGCTGGTGAACGCACAGTCTGTCCAGATAAGAATCCCCATATCCACCTCCTCTGGGCAGCCTGTTTTCTCCCTCCTCATGTCTTATTCAGCCCTGCATGTGTGCAGCATTGGTTCTGATGGTGTTAGTGAGAATACGCCTGTCTCTGGAGGAGCAGCTCTGCATGCTGTAGGGCTCCAGGGTGCAGCCCTGGCAGACAGACGCACAGAGCTAATGGCTTAATGCATCAATATCTGTGTGTTCGAGTTCTTACTGTTATATCAGTCTGAGCCAAATGAATGGCAGCTGGAACTGGGTGGCGTTTGTGTAGGCCTGTGTCTGTTTGTAGAAAAAGGAAGTGACATTTAGAGCAGTGTTAGAAGTGGTGTGACTGCCGCTAAGTCACATCCCTCACTGACCACAGGCCACATGTCTCTTTGCCATGTAATATGTATCAGATATTATGCATGATGTACTGGCATTTTTAAAGAAGGAACTGATCTAATCTTTTATCAGTGTCACCTTCATTTATGAACATATATTTTGGATAAGTTAAACTGCACCAGGGAATTATACCCAATTCCTTTTTTTTTTTAAACTAGACACATAACACTACTAAGTAATGGGGAAAACATATACCTTCTGGTTATAATGTATGATTTCAGACATGTAAGACATTGTAGATTTACAGTACTTAAGCTATTCTGTGTAGCTTACAATCAAAGGAGGACAGACGCAATAGCAAATAAAAAACAGTCAGTATCTTATTAAGTGAGCTCTGGTGCTTCTGCTGCCTTGTCATTAAGAGCCATGTGATGTTCTAACTGCTTGCGCTTGTGGTGACGTCCTCCTGTGTGGCCTTCCTTCCCCTGAGGCCAGTCAGAATGAATGAGCCTTCAGTACGTTAACTAAATAAGTTCAACTACAGCCTGTTCCCTAAAAGCAATTTGGTGAACGGACGTAAGCATCTGTCCAGGACTACTAAATGAGATGCATATTTAAAAACATCCTAGATACTATGGCGATAACACTGATAATGATTATGACGTGCAGTTGTAAAATGTAGTCTCTGTCTGTGACTTTTTTCTCAGCAGTGCAAATCTGACCTCAATTTGAGACTCTCAAGGTAAATCCCTGCTCATATTAAAGAGCACTGAAGGAAAACATGGCCTACTTGTTTTCCAACACAAATCTACATACATACATATAAACTATGACACATTCAAATCACTTTCTTTTTTTTTTATTGATAATGAGGTTCCTGTGAGATTCACATAACAAACCACATTTTTTATTCTTTAAAAAATAACATATTTATACTTAAAACATCTTACTTTACATCTTAATACATAAAGGTGTTGTTTCTTTTGCACAGCAAAGATATGACATTTATGTTTCAGACAACATACCAACAGACATTATGTACATGGTAGTCAACATAATACTTGAATGAATTCCACAACAGTGCAAAAAATAACTGAATAGGCTGTCACAAAAGCGCCCTGACAGGAACATTAAAGGGTGCCTGATACTGAACCACTTATGAAAAAACGAAACGTGCTTTAAAAAGTTTGTTTTTTTGGATCATGATGGACATTTTTCAACAAAAAAAATGCCATTTTCACGAGAGAAAAAAAAACGGTAGGTAAACAAGCTTGAGGCTACAACAAATCCTCTTAAATAAAAGAGATGGAATTAGTGCTGTGCGTCCTAAGGCGCACTGTGAATTTGTCAGTTCAACCAGCCATCTCTCAAATGGGCATGCACTTGTTTTCCTTTTTTTTTAATGGAAAATCCTAAAATATCATTCTCTAAAATCCTAAAATATCATTCTGCAGCTAACTTATGCTGGTTATTGTCCCAGAACTTTTCAGGATCTTTTCTGGATCCTTTAAATCAGTCATGGAGGCACAAATTAGAAAAAAAACACTCTCCAGCACAATGTTGACGACAGATGAAATGTTTTTTTTTTTGTGTGGAGACATCATAGTTCAACAAAACAATGCGTCAGAGGCGCACAGAAATGCCTAATTATTCAGGCAATTTCCTGCACCTTTACCTCTTCAAACCCATTAGTGAGCAGAGGGGGCTCCTGGTTGCTCTCTATGGAGGATTCACTCCCCGTGCTCTCTCCTGAGAGAAGTCTAGTGACTCTGAGGTCAGCTTTCAGTGTCTGCACATCGTTTCCTATGCTCATCTCCCCCAAGTCATTAATAATCTGACTCAACTCCTGTTTACCATTGGTAACACAATCATCGTCCGTGTCCAGAATGTCCTCACATTCAAAGTGCATCGCTTTCTCCTCCTCCTCCTCCCCGACCAAGTCCTCCGTGATGGAGCCCAGCTTGGGTGCGCTCCGGCTGCGCTCCACCGGGGGTTTGTAGTAACACTGTCCGTTCAGGAGCTTCCTGAGGGGAACCAACGGGATGGTTTGTTCCCCTATGAGCTGCTGCTGCTGGTGCCTGGCATCGTCCCTCCGTTTTAGTCTTTTGAACTCGGCCAGGGCTGTGGCTGAGGTCTGGTACAGCAGCAGTGCCATGGCCTTTGCCTTCTCCGGCTTGGACACCAGCACTGCGTGGCAGCGCAGCATCACGGCCTTGTGCTTCATCTCGTGCCTGTAAATCCAAGCAAAAATCTTGGGTAGCCTCGGGTCCGCGACGCAGTAAGTTATCCGGTGCAGCAAGTACAAGTGTCCCGGCCGCCTGGCCTTGTCGTCCACATGCACCATCCGGATCCCCTGCGAGCTGACCGTCAGCCTCATCTTGGTGCCGTTCTTGCCCATTTCGCTTTTGCCCCAGATCTTGCTCACCGCCACGTCCGTGCAGCCGTCGCCTTTGGACTGGATGGTGGTGGCATTCCCCAGGTAGAGCACCGTGTATGTAGGGTCCTCGCTGGTGATCTTCACCTTTTTCCTCTTTGACTTGAACATGCTGCCCACCCTGTTGAGTGCGCTCTCGGGGCAGGACTTGGCGAAGGAGGTGAGCGCAGAATAGTTGAGACTCACCGCATAGCCCTTCTGCTTGGACTGCTTATCTTCCTCAATCAGGTCGAACTTATTCTTCTTCCAAGGCAGCATTTTATTGCTGTTTCCAGTCAACAGCAACAAACTCTACTGAGAGAGAAAGAAAAAAAAACTTTTTATTACTACTAAATCCTACAAGTGTTTACTGTCAGGTCATTTATGAGCTACTCTATGAGAACTGAACGCAAAGACACCGTACTTCATCTGTGCATCCTCTAGAGCGCTCTTGTCCATTATGATGTCTCACAGCCTGAGTCTTTGTAGTGCTGATTACAGTCTGCTGTAGTGGGACGAGCCTCACGGTTTATATACTAGGAAAAACCATTTCAGTGTGACTGTAGGGGGGACTGAACCAAATGAAAATAGTCGTATATACGTTTGGGTTGACTGTTCATTGATAGAAAAAACTCTCAAATGACTGCAGCATCATTTTGAACACATCTAGGATTCATTATTTGAAAATGAATTAAACTACAGACATAATTGAATTATTAGTTTAATGCAACAATTACACAGTAACATTTAATAAAATAATACAATTTCTTACAAAAGATAAATGGAATGTTATTACATTTTATATTTTACAATACAGACATATTTTAAATCTTACTATACAAAAATATACATTTTATAGGGATATTATAGCCGAGTTATCATATCTTACCAACGAGATGAAGATATTAAGTTTTTATTTTCATTATAAAATCACTGCTGAGCCTAAAGAAACAAAATTTCTATATTAAAATATCCAGGATTTTTCTTAAGCATAATTAGGCTGTCACATTCCCAACACAAACCAAAATCATGTTTTCTTTGTTAAATGTGTTCACTTTGTTTCTCACAGTCTTTTAAGTTAGATTTGACAGAAGTAATCTTCCCTTTAATGTATTACTGAAGAATTTATACGAAATTAGAAGCGTAGCATGCTGTCATGAAATTAAATCAACATCAACCATCACATCTGAGGGCAGCACAGACCCTAGACTCTTTTAAAACAGGCTTAAAAAACAATTTATTCAGGAAGGCTTTTTCATCTTAACTGTTGCTGTTTTCTTTATATGTTTTTAACACCGTAGCACTTTGAGAGTCACTGCAAATGAAAAGTGCAGTACAAATTTAATGCATTATTATCATTATGATGATCATTATTATTAGCCTACTTATTGGATGTTCGCGCTTAAACGCAACATTAAATATTAAAATAGGCCAACGTGTGGTCTAAATTAAATGCCATTGGGAACACAGACTACAAAATATAGTAGCCAGACTATGTCAATTGATCATATTCATGAATGTGGGATGAAGGTAGCAGGGTAACCCTCATGTTGCTTTATGCTGCCATCTTGTGGTTCGCATCAGAAGTACGTTTTCTGATTGTGGAGGAAGATTTACTTGATACTTTGCGCGATGTGAAGCTTTAATTCATGATGTATAATCTATTAGAAATATATTAATGACAACTGTATTTATATATAGCCTATTTTATGTATGACTGTAAACTGTGTTACGCATGCGGAACTAATGTTGGTATAGTCCCATTTTCTTCGGGGCACATTTGACAGCTGGACAAATAAATGGACTGTTCCATAGCTGCGTTACTGAAGACGTTTATAACAAATGAGTTATCTCCCCAAGACTTTCGTGGATGAAGTATTTGTATATTTTGTATATATGAAGTAACTATTTAAATGAAATAAGTTCAGAGTAGCTGAGGTGTAATTGTCGGAATACGTCACTGAATTGGTTTGTTCCACTTCCGCTTTTTACGACAACAACGTAGTGCCATGGATGCTTAGTGCACATGGGGCAAGACTGTTGCTGACATTTATCGCATTTGCACCTTTCAGTTTGATATTTCTACGGTGTTTTGTGTGAAGAGACAACTTCAGAAGTTAGTATGGGTAAGAAGAAGGCAGGCGGAGGAGGCGGACTGGGCAGAGCTCTGATCAAGGAGAGACTCCAGGCTGGCCGAGGCAAGAAGAGGGGCGACTCCTGGGTATGACATGGCAACAACTATTAATGTCGTAGAAGCGATATATCTCGCTAAATGATGGCGTTTTATTAAGTCTAATTTGTTATGGTAATGTATGTTTGAGATACCAAGCGACATCTTCACAACATGTAGGCAAAGTTCAGTGTACATAGTTTTACTGTCAGCTGTTCGTCGCCAAACTCCATTAAAAACATATTATTTTTTGTTTTTTTGCTTACGTAACGTAAAGGTACTGAGGTAAATTCGGCTTGGAGAAACATGATCCAGGAGTTTGTTTTTTGTTTTTTGTTTTCTTCATATAATTATGGGGTTTTTAGAATCGGGTCATTGGGCTTCCTACTGTACTATTATCCACGTGTGTTTTGATGCAAAGCACTTATGGGAAAACAATCTTTTGGAGATGTACACTCTGTAGTAGTCACTGCACACTAATGTGGTTTATTATTAATTTTGGCCTAATTTGAGTTTTGTTTCACATTTCCAGCTCCACACCAGTGAGCTGAGTGATGGCTATGACTGGGGACGGCTGAACCTGCAGTCAGTGACAGAACAGAGTTCCATGGATGACTTTCTGGCCACTGCCGAATTGGCAGGAACAGAGTTTGTAGCTGGTAGGTGATACCTCATTTCATTCTTGTTTAATTCTTGGTTTGTGCCTACTCGGCTTACTTAACTCAGGAGTTGCAGGTAGTGTGTTGTATGCATGGATCTATCTATTCTGTTTCCTAGGAATGAAACTTAATTATAGCTCATGTCTAATGTAATTATCTGTCTGGGTGACTGTGTGCTGTGCTATTACTGCTTAGATGAACAGAATTAATTCTTATAAGTAAATAATTAAATTGGTAGGTAAATTATGAATAAGTTGGAATTTGAGCATCAGCTTTTGAGAGTCTTTGAATACCTTTTTTTTTGTTATTGTGTTACTGCATCTTTTTTCTCTGTCCTTACTACTGTCTTTCTTATTTATTTTTTCTTAGAGAAACTCAACATCAAGTTTGTGCCAGCAGAAGCTAGAGCAGGCTTATTAACAGCTGAGGAGAAAACCAGGCTAAAGAAGCTGCATGAAGAAAACAAGCATTTCCTCAAAATTCCTCGACGGTAAATTGAACAGATTTAGTTAATTTACTGACATGAATGTATATTTGGCATTTTTAAAAGTTATTTTAAAATGCTCGTTTTCAGCCCCCACTGGGATGAAAGCACCAGTCCAGAGGCTCTTCAGCAGGCAGAAAAAGACAGCTTCCTGGAGTGGAGACGAGAGCTTGCACAGTGTGTAATATTCTGTGTCCAGATATAGTTTATTGTATACCTGTTTAGGATTATCTGTGTCAGTAATCTAACTACTAAGTGTTACTTCTAAAGGCTGGAAGAGGAACAGAAGTTAATTCTCACACCATTTGAGAGGAATCTTGAGTTCTGGAGACAGCTGTGGAGAGTCATCGAGAGGAGGTAGAAACAAAAGCTATATAGAGCTGCCTCTTCATACCTGTGTTTAATGAGGAATGTGTTCTTCTTATGTGACATGTAAAGTAAAACTGTTGTAAAACTGTGTTTTCTTGTAGTGACGTCGTCGTTCAAATTGTCGATGCCAGAAATCCTTTGCTGTTCAGATGTCCTGACCTGGTAAGAACATTTATTTTTAATGGTTGCAGAGTTGGTTCAGTGGGGAATGCAACGTGTTACTGTTTATAACTAGCAGAAATACTGAAATCAAGGTGAGCTTTACTCTATTGATTAAATTTCTTCTTTCCCGTTGTGTGCTGTAAGGAGTCGTATGTAAAGGAGGTGTCGAAGAATAAGGTGAACATGCTGCTGGTGAACAAGGCCGACCTGCTCACCAGGGAGCAGAGACGAGCCTGGGCCAGACACTTTGAGAAAGAGGGGCTAAGGGCAGTTTTCTGGTCTGCGCTGGCTGAAAGCAACAGACTGGAAGCAGAGGAAAAGGTGAGAAGGTGGAGGTTTAATGATGAGCTGTACATAAAACATAATAATAATAATAATAATATTAATACATTTACATTGTTGTAATTGTGATTTCAAAGGGGTTTGGAGAAATGCTTGTGAATAATCATGCTCTTCAACATCCTCAGACTTGCCGTTGCCTTTAAACCCAGTATTTAAAGTGGTAAACTTTCCCTGTGTAAACTTTCCCACAGGGAATGGAAGTGGAGGATCCAGAGGGTGGAGAGAGTGACCCAGAAGAGGAAGAGCAGCCAGACAATGAAGATTTTAGCCAAAATGGGGCAGGTGTAGAGGAGGAGGAGGAGGAGGAGGAAGAAGAAGAAGTAGAGGGAGAAGAGAGTGATACAGAGGAAGAGCAGCAGGAAAAGATAACCGTGGATGAGGAGGAGTGGCACACCTGCTCAGAAGATGAGAGGGAAGAAGAGGAAGGGACTGTTGGTTCATCTAATGAATCCTCCTTCCACAACTCCATTCGGCTGCTGCACAAGGATGAGTTGCTGGCGATGTTTAAGGCTGTTCACAGTGGACCCAGGTGTAAAGAAGACCAACTGACAGTGGGGCTGGTGGGTAAAAATGCATTGCTTACTTGCTGTGTGTGTACAGTAGTCATATATACGAATGTTGTAATCTTCTGCAAGCTTTATCCAGGAATGCTGCTGTGTTTGTTCTCACTATAGCTGTGACGAAAGGCTTCTTGAGTGGTGCTGAACACAATGTCTTAAATGGAAAATTAACTTTGTCCTTACATTCTTCCCACAGAAAAAAGCCTCTACATAAACTAAACTATCCTTTTTCATCATGTATGGACACAACAGGTTGGGTATCCTAACGTGGGGAAGAGTTCCACCATCAACACTATTCTACGAAACAAGAAGGTGTCTGTTTCAGCCACTCCTGGACACACTAAGCACTTTCAGGTACAGGACGGCTCTCCAAACCTCCATGTGAATTCAAGTCATGCATTCCATCAGCAGAAAGACAAATGTGTGACTGATTTTGCCTTTTCTTTTCACGTATAACACAGACTCTGTATGTGGAGCCAGGCCTGTGCCTCTGCGACTGCCCCGGGCTGGTCATGCCCTCCTTTGTTTCTACCAAAGCTGAGATGATCTGCTCTGGGATCCTGCCCATTGACCAGATGAGAGATCACGTACCATCAATCTCTCTGATATCCTTTATGTGACAATCAATGATTTTTGCTTTCATTTTGCAGATGCTGTTTATAATTTGCCTGCATTTTTACATCATTAATTAAATTGTAAGTTTGTAATAGCTTCTTTTCTAGGGAAAACTGCTAATAATCTTTAAAGGTGCTTTATGATATTCATGTCATTATTGAATACATTTTGAGAAAGTGGATTAACTGGGTTTATGGGAAATGTGGTCCTGCTTTTTAAAAAACACAAAATATAGGTCTTTGTCTGGAATATGGGCTGTGTTGATGAACACCTTACTTTATCAATCATCCCGACAGGAGTCTTTTTACAGTAATTATACCAAACATCCAAAATTAATTTGAAATGGATATGTATGGATATATATATGTTTTTACCCAGAATTTAAATTTTGACACCATAAAGCTCACAGTGTTACCAGGTTTAAGCATTGGATGGTGATCACAGTTAAGCCCTTAACAGATTTGTTAAGTCTGTCAAACAATCCCTCGAGACGTATTAGAAGGCACCTACGGCATCAACATCATCCGACCACGAGAGGATGAAGACCCTGACAGGCCCCCCACCTCTGAGGAGCTGCTGATGGCTTACGGATGTGAGACTACCAGACATTAATAGTTTTTCTATAAAAAAAAAAAAATTCAAAATTTACTTGCAAGTTTGCAACTTTCATTGGCTTTTATTTGTTATTTGGCCATTTCTTGTTTCTATGTTTGTAAAGCACCATGCTTTTAGATACAAGCTGTATAAAGTTAATCATCCTGTGTTTTCCTCTCTTTCAGACATGAGAGGCTTTATGACGTCACACGGCCAGCCTGATCAGCCCAGATCCGCCCGGTACATCCTGAAGGATTATGTCAATGTAAGTTGCACACCCGGGTCAAATGTGAAAAAAAATGACTTGAGAGACCCTGCACTAAGTACCAAAATGTTTAAGCGGGCCATTAAAACTCAACAGTTTACAAAAACTGCTTCATGATTGAGACCCCAAGCAGGATAACTGAATGGAAATTACTGAAATCTACTGGTGTTGCATTAAGTTCACCTGCAGCATGGCATTGCAACTGGATATCTACTGTGCTTCTCTGCTCTACAGTTAAGACTATGTACTATCCAAAAGTACAGGAACTTAGAGAGCGAATCAAGAGAGGGAGCGGTGGTAGTGAGAACAAAGCAGCGAATGAGAGAAATAACACATTATTTTCTGATTGTTTCATGGTGGTTACATTCTAAAGCAGAAATAAATAACCACTAAACACTCAACAGATGATTTACTGTGGAGACAGACGCTCTCAATTTCAGTTTCCTCCTCTGCATTTTTCCTTTTCATTCATTCCTTCATTCATTACATCCAACTGACGCAGCAGTAAATACAAAGAACAACAGGACGAATCTGTGTTGTGTTTTCCTCATGTGTCAATACAGCGTTTGAAGTGCTGCCATCATTTTTTAATATGTCATGGGTCTAATTTGCATGATCTAACTGGTTCCTCATATTTGGTGGAAACGCAAACAGGATTGCACAGCAGGGTTTAGTTCCTGAGATTAGTTTCTTTGGTTCCAAAGTACTTGGATCTTTTGGTTGAAACAGGGTTTATGAGAAACATTTTGGATGTGGGCAGTTGTTGCTATAACCCAAACATGTGCATCCTGAATAGAACATCTCTCCCTAACACACGCCTAATAATATTGACTCCTTACAGGGCAAGCTTCTGTACTGCCATCCTCCTCCACATATAAATGCTAAAGACTTCCAGCCACAGCACAGCAAGTTCCAGAAAAGAGACTCGGACAACTGTGACCTCTCCTTGTCAACAAACAAACAGAAAATCAAGAGAATTGAAAATGTGGTTGACAAGAACTTCTTCCATCAGGTACAACACATCTGTTGTCTTGTTACTAGCAAGGAAAATTATTGTATAATATGTCATCACATTAAAACTTGTTTTCCTATTTTCAAGAGACTGTTTATGGTGAAATTGAATGCTTGAGTTTTGATGGGATCTCTGTCTTTAGGAGAATGTGCGAGCGCTCTCCAAGGGGGTTCAGTCTGTCATGGGCTACAAACCAGGCAGCGGACCAGTTGGCCTAGAAAAAGCTGGATCAGAGATGGTGGCGGGCAAACCCTGGAAAAAACACGGTAACAGGAACAAGAAGGAGAAAGTACGCCGGCTTAACAAGCATCTGGATGCCTGACGATAATCTGAAATCTAAGCACTTTCAATTACAGATCATTTCAACTGGAATGGAAAAAACCCTAAAGTACGGTTCACATGTGATTCCAAAGGAATAAATGCTGAGCACTATCTGTAGGTAGACGTAGGCCCCTTAATCCTGTGAGTACGGAAAGGTCATGTTGTCTTGATATTAACCAGTGAAGTGCATAATATGTAATGGACTGCTCTGGTTTGAAGATCATATTGGTGCAATGCATTCCATCAACTGGATCACCAGTTGTACATCAGATCTCGCAGGACTGTTCGTAAATGAACTCGACATCCAGAGGGTGTGAATTTTATAAGACATTGAAAAGGAGATTTTCAATACAATTTGCTGAAGTTTTCAAAAGGCACAACTCAAGTCTTCATTCAACAGCTAGATAACTGTTTGTTGGATACAGCCTTCACTCAGTTATGATTTATGTAACTAAGATTGATGATTGAATAAAACTGAAAGCTTGTTATGTGTCACTTGTTTATTACATTTCCACCAGGATATTATTGATTAAACTTCAGGGTGCAATGTTGGAAATATTGTTTGCTTAAAAGCTGTGATTATTGTGAGTATGAAACACACTAATCAATGTTTTTGATATTAAAGGATAGGTTCACAATTTTTCAAGTCTGTCTTAAAACAGGTCAGGTACCAAATGAAACACTGAAATAGGTTTTTCTTGCCATAATCTTCCTGTTCATCCTTTAACACAGAATGAAATGAAAGCTCATAGTGCTGAAATGTGTATTTTTAATGTTTTCCATTAAATGAAACAAATTTAACCAAAACTGATATATTTGCTTAAGAATTCACCAAAACTAATGCAATTAGATGTGCAATAGACTAGAGTGCCTAGATATCCTCTCTGTTTTTGAGAATTCAACACTCAGACAACGATATTAGAGTTCAGCATGTTATTTTATTCATTCAGAGATATAAACAATTCCCAGGCTTCCCAATACTGACAACAGCGAGGCGGTCAAGCATCAGGATAGGTGCAAAAGACAGGAAAATTCCCCTCCATCAGGACCACCCTCATACTCCTCATCCTGCAGAGGATTCAGCTCTTGAAAAGGGGCGCAGCTGCTCGCAGGTGATCCTGAACACTGGATGCATGCAAATGATTATCAAAGCTACTTTTAGGTGGATCACCAACTATATAGTAAAAGAGAACTTTAATTTTTTTAAGAAAGGATCTAGATAATTTCCCACAACATATTCCTGTAGTGCAACATTATCACAGGTGAGCTCCTCCCTAAATATGCAGCCACCAGTGAGCTCAGGTGCTTCGGCTGCATGGCTTGATAAACACGGCATGGCTTGTTTGGCTTTTTAGCAACTCGGAATGTGAACTTATTTGAATTTAATATGGGGATGCGTACATTGGCGTTGGAGGGCCAGACAAGAGAAAATCCCAACCCGTCTCTCTCCAGTTTTCTTGCTTTTTGCGTCGATTCAGTCACCACCTGTTTCTCCCACGACGCGGGCAAACTTTGCGTCCCCATCGGTCTCTGCTCTTTATCTGCTCTGCTTTCACTGCTGTCAAGTCTTCTGTAAGTAGTTTTTTTTTTTCATGCAACGTTTGCTCCAGTAATTTACGGAAGACTTTCTGACATTAAACCTGTGATCATTGTTTCAAGGCTCGTTTGTCAGAGGTGCAAATGTCGGAGAGGACATCCGGGAGAGACCATGACCTCCCTCTACTGCTTCTTGGGTAACCTGTGCGCTACCACTGGAGCAGTTATGTCCAAACAACTGCATCTTCTGGTACGCTAGTTTAGATCATAGTGTTTTTCATCTTTTGCAGTCAGTATAGTAACTTATTTCTGCTCCCTCCTCTGTAGATTTTAATGGGAGCTTTTGCTGCTGCTATGGATGCTGTAAATTGTATTTCTTGCTGCTTCCCAGTGTGTCTGTGTTGGAACTCAAAGACAGGTAAGTTTAGAGCAATGCCATGAAAAAGAATAATGCAAAAATTA
Organism: Scomberomorus guttatus; assembly: GCA_038419695.1. Classification (NCBI taxonomy): domain Eukaryota; kingdom Metazoa; phylum Chordata; class Actinopteri; order Scombriformes; family Scombridae; genus Scomberomorus; species Scomberomorus guttatus. The sequence goes on along the minus strand of CM076454.1, from coordinate 18,193,003 downwards.
TAATCTCCTGGACAATCATAGCTATTGTTCAAATACAAAATGTTGCATATGCGTTTTAGGTTTTATTGTAGCAGCCAAACCGTTTAGGCAAAACAGTAAGCTGTACAGATAACCAAACAAATGAACTAGGGATGTCGCAACTTACTGTTTCCAGCTATAACCTGTCTCTTATGGTGCTGTCCCTCAGAAAGGAGGTTGAGGATGCTAAGGAGGCGGAGGAGACAGCACCTCCTTGCAGTGTGCGTGCTGATGGTGCTAGCAGGAGGTTATCTGAAGTCCAGAGTCAGCCACGACCCGGCAGACATTCCCCTCAGAGGGAGAAGACTGCTGCATATCACCCTGCAAGTAAACAAGCACACATCACCACTGTGGCCACTAAAACAGATTTACATTAGAGCACTTTGGTTGCACTTTGCATAAGTGCTTGTAGTTATAGTTGTTTGTTTTGTTTAACTGTGAGTCCATGGACTTCTGCCTTGCTGTTTTCTTTTTCTAATGTGGCACTATATGCCTTTTAAATACTCTAAATATTTCACTGCATCAATTTCTGCACATGTGGATGGATATTCATGTGCTTAAATCCAGCAGGTTTAGGCTAAATATCCTAACTGCTTGTTGTATCTAACATTATAAGACCTGAAATATGTTCTTTTAACAGGACAAGACTGAAATCCTGGGTTACATTCTTGGCTTGCTGTCCTTGGTCATCACTTGTACCTCCAGGTTTCCTGCACTCTACAGAGCCGTAAGTGATGAGATACAGTCCTGGTGACCTGATGTCACTTAAAATCGTGCTCTTATTGCTTTCCCAAAATTGCTCCCAGTGATACATCACTTTTAAGGAAATGGCATTTGCTTTTTCCCTGTAGCACAGAGGACGGATGCTGACAAGGGCCCATGTGTTCTCTGGAGTGCTGTGCTCACTGGCTGGTGCCCTCTACGCCGCTGCCATACTCCTCTACGACACTCAGCTTGGGTTTCTTCTGACAGTTATGCCGTGGCTGCTGTCAGCAATATGCTGTGTCACCCTGGACTTTCTTGTATCCTTTTATTGACGCATATCGGATTCAGGGGTCCAAAGATCATCAACACAAAATACAAAAAAGACCCTCACAAGCCCACACAGTTTGATCTTTCGGAAAAGCAGTGCAGAAACAAAAAATACATAGAGCACAGAGCAAATTTCTACTAAAATCAAGGCTAGAGTGCAGCGCAATTAGATTAAAATGCTCTCTTGAATTGCTTGAATGTATGTGAATTGTCCACCTTTTTAGACCAGCTGTGATGTGCTGACCTTTGACCCAGAATTGTCAGATACTAGTCATCTATTGGTGCAAGAGGGGAACCAGGCAGCAACCTATGAGGTTTTCTCCAGACACAGAGAGCCTCTTAGGTGGCTCCACTGAGGAGAAAGCTTTCGTGAAGAGACACAGAAAACAGAAAGTTGATTCACCAGCACAAACAAAGGTAATTCTTCATCATTAATGTTTTAGGTTCTATTTGTTTTCCTAAACCCTAGAAATTGTACATTGTTGCACAAACAACAGATTACCACTTTAATTTCTTAGTGTTAATTAAGAGACCTTGATCTCAGTGAGACTTCCTGAATAAAGAAAGTACTAATTAACTGATTGCTTTATGTTTAACATTGACATATATGAATAAAAAGGTAGGCAGTAGGCAGGCATTGGTCTGCAAGATTGTCATGTTCATAAAATGAAAGCCACGGTCTCTTTCTGTTTTCAATTTCATTGTTGTGGTTTGAGTTTGAACATTTTTACTATTCAGCCTTTTTTCTTCAAAGACAAAAAACGTCCCGATGACTGAGATGGGCCGTTATATGGATGTCAGTATTCACCCTGCAAGAAAAGCAAGTAAAGTTGTTTCAGACTACTTTTTAATAATGACTCTTCCTGAGTCAGTGGTTTCTCTTGCAGTTTAATATCTAAAGTCGAGACCATCGTGTTCTTGTTGACAGATCTGCCTGAAGGAGGTGACGGTGTCCAGGAAGGAGGTGAATGACCAGCCTCTGAACAGGACGGTGCGAGTGATCAGAGTCGACAGTTTCTGCTCTTCAGATACATCTTATGACTCCTCGCTAGTCAGTTCTGATCTAGAGGTGGGTGGGACTGATTAAGTATTGTGTTAATGAAATGTAAAGAAATCTCTTACCTCTGTCGGTGAGCGAGAGGATGACATCTTCTTACAAAATGGAGATGGGTAAGCTAACCGATCGGAGGCGAGATCCAAAACAAATGTTTCACATAAGAGGAGATGCATTTCAAAGCAAAGAACAAAAAAATGTAGTTTCTGAGCAACTGCAAAGAGACTGAGTGATTTTGTTTTTCATGACCAACCCATTCAACCCCTCTTATTAAATTAAATAAAGCTGAAATATCACAACAGCAGAATTGACCTCTGTTATCTACCTCAGTTATTTAGTGTCTGTTCTGAAAAAGTCTACAAAGAGAATTTTTTTTTTATTTTAGGAATAACTTTGTCTTTTCACTATTGTGGATATTACTGTAAAGGGTATAAACTGGTTTGGACAGTGTCCTTTCATCCAGTAATCTAAAAATGTGTGGACAAATGCAGCTACAGAGTGTTCATCAGTCAGTGAGCCACTAGGTGGTGATAGCATGTTGACATAATAGGTGGCGCATGACAACAGTTAAAGGATGAATGAATATAACTGGGTTTTTCACTGCGGTTAACTTGTGTTGTATCACCTCATGTGAACTGCTGTGATTACTTTTGAATTTATTGAGTTTATTGCCTTTCATTTTGGCTCATGAAATGGGTTTTCCCCTCCACAACACAGCACTGAAGTTCATCAAGGGGTGACAGTCGAGAGCTACAATAAGCTGTCTGATGAATGTTTGTGTTTTTTACTCTGCGGCTTTGTTTTTCTGAGTGTAATAAACTGCAGTTAAATTGCATGCCTTGCAGTCTGACAGAGTTGGATTCTGTCCCTTTTTGTGATGAGAGTACAAGTTTGGAGACGGCTGCTTGAAATTGTGGTTGTGTCTGGTGCTGACAGAAGTATGCCTCCAAACTTTTGTTTCAATGCCACTGAAATGTCTTGTCTGAATCAACGCCCCTACTTTAAGAGTTGAAACAGAAAATGTTCCTCTTCTTGTTTCCCCTCCAAACCCACCAAGGGTATCTCCGGACCTATATACTGTAACGTTAATGTTATAATTCTGCGAATGAAAATCCGACACTCAGACTGCAACTCAGAAGAACTTGTAAGAAGAAGTAACAGTGAGCACAGTGTGCTGCTGCAAACCAAGCGTTGTGCTTTCCACATGTGACTCTGGGGGAAGTAAAGTCAGACAGTCATCAGAGGTTCTTGAGAGAAGAAAACAGTCAGCAAGTTCTTTTAGGACTGATGACTCGAAATCTACAGAGAGTACTGTGTGTGCATGTGATTCTGTGGGTACAAGTTTATGGAGAGAATGTTTCGTTAGAAGCAAGAGTAGCAAGGTTTGTTTTTTAACTGCTGATTATAGGCTAAATAAAGTGTAATGTGGCTTTATACTGCAGTTGTGCCCAGCATTATATTTTGGCTACATAGCTAAACTAGTCTTGTTTTTAGAGGATGGTCCACATGTATATAATTTCTCCAGGGAGAATGACATTTCAAGCTTTTTCCTTCTCTGGCCATGATGCTCACAGCTACAAGAGAAACTCCCTTACTGTGCTGCTGTAGGACGCCCAGTTATGGAGGATGTCATTTCAATTAGAAACAAAGGCAAACAGTGTGAGTGCAAACAATTGCAGCTTGATACTGTTTACCAAACAGGAAAAAGCAAAGGACGTGAATGCCCTTAGCGCGGTTAACGTTAGAAAAAGAAAGAAGGCTTCAAGAGATTCTTCAATATGCACTATGTGTAAATGATGTTTGTGGTAAAGTTTAAAGCTTTATTTGGCTGTGGGACAATTCTTCCTCTTCAGCTTCATCTAACTTAAACTCTCAATTGTTTGGTGGTGGTCTATTAGGCTTTGGTGGTGGTCTATTAGGCTCTCACACCACAGGATCTTCAAAATATTCAGTGTTGATTATCTTGTTTTGACCATTAGTCCTGAGCTAATCTCAAGTCCGTAGTCTGTTGCTGAAAAGAGCAGGTAAATTGTTAGATTAGTCGCTCCTTCTCCCACACTCTTTCCACTCTTTCTACTGGCTAGTTAAAAATAACCGAAGCTGTTTACTTGGTGATATAATGGATAGATAGTTAACATACAAGTTAGCCCAGTGTCTAATGTTTAATCGATAATACGCAGCACTCTAGTTGAATATAGGACAGTCAGGGAAAACTCACTTTTTATTTGGTTGCAACACTTTTCCCTCTACATTAAACCTGGAAGTTAACCAACTGTAAAATGATTCAAAGCAAGTGCAGGACAGCAGAGATCACAGTGCTAGAGAACAATTTTAGATGTATTTGCATAAAACATTAATTTAAACTCTGCCTGCTTTACATGCTACGATCATAATCACTGATGATGAAAAACCACACAACATTTTGAGTGTGCTGCCTGCCTAAACTGAGCAGCCAGCCGCTTGGATTGTCTATTGTACTGTGTTTCTTGCTAATTTCTGCTGAGTGCTAGTTCCTTGCTGAGGTGGAGGTGGAGGTGAGGGGGGGGCTGAGGGGTATACTGAGGGGTGGAATTGTTTGAGATTTGCCTTGTGGCCCAATTGTTCTGCTGTAAAGGGTCTTTGATTAAAGACCAACACTGGGCTGGGCCTGTCTGCTTAGGAAGTAGTGCAAAAAATGTCTGCCTTGTCTATAGGAGGCCGCGTGCTACCCTTTTGCTATTTTGGGAGATGTTTATGGTGTCCTGTGTGATGCCTGCTGGCCAGGGGTTTAACTCTGAGCTTGAGGCATTTAGCTGATGGTGAAATACAACATGAGTCATCAGAGCAGTAAAATAAACTTTAATACCAGGACCTCAAACATTACAAACAAACCTGTGTTAAATTAAAAAAAGGGTTGAAATTGAAATGAAATATCCTTTTGTTCCAAAATTATTAGGTATGACAGACAAGTGCTAGATAATGATATCCTCTTCACAGAAGTGATTTTTGAAACTCCCTTTAAAAACAAATATTTGAACAAGTAAACTAGCTTCTGATAATAAATGACTTTACTATTGTGAGAGATAAGCATCTAGCTCCTCCACAGTGCTTTCTTCTAGTGCATATGAGTAGATAATCGGCAGAATAAGCTGGTTCTGTTTGCCCTTTTTATGCTTTGATTCTCCATATGATATCCTCACCTGTCCTTATTTTTCAGTGGGATTTTGAAGAAGGAAACGCACAGTGGAGCGAACCAAAAGCGAAACAACAGGAGAGCGATGAGTTTCCCCTGCAAGAGTGGCCAAGAAACCCCAAACCCTTGAACATCTGCACCCGTGCCATGTCTGGACTCGCACAGAACTCTGTAACCAGAAAGGAAGAGGGTGAGAGTGGCTCTGCTGCAAAGCCAAATGACAAAGAAGTCTCAATCAAATGATGTGATACACATCTGGTGCATTCATTTGAATGGCAATAAAAACTGCAAACATTGACCTGTTATCTGTCGTGTTTTACAGTTTAGCAAATGTGTGTGTGTGTGTGTGTGTGTGTGTGTGTGTGTGTGTGTGTAATGTACTTTGACATCACCTCAACTGGCCAGTGTTGGTAAGATGATGGTGAAAATTGCAGGGCTTTTGTTTGGTAATACTGGATGTTGTGCTGTTTAGCTTTGTCTCTAACTTGTAACTTAATGTCAAAACTGTCCTGACTGCATTCATCAAGTCCTCTGAGAACTGAGACCCGCTAGGAAGGTTTACAAAACGCCTCCTCTAATAAAACAATATTGCTCCCCTGCTGCCTTGCAAGGTTATTGGGTCATATCCTGTATTTTGCTGGTCGACCTGTGTTATCAGGGCTGTACTGGGAAAATGGGCCGGCAGTGCAGATAAGCGCCAGACTAGACGACCGGGGCTCCTCCGTCCTCTCCATCATCCCTCAAACTTCTGTCCGTCTGCCCGCTCCAGGGCTTTAGACTATCATGCTGGAGCAACAGACCAGCAAATTTTTAACTAAAGGGACTTCCTGAGGTCTGATAGTGGAACAATACACAGATTAGAGCAAAGTTATGAAGCACATTTTACTCCTCCCTGTTACATTTCCTTAAGTGACATCTCTGTCTGAGACAAATGACTGGGAAACAAGTAGTGAAGTCTAACAAAGCAATTGCTGATACCAGCAGTTGTAAGTAATGTAACTTAACACCTTGTTCAGCCTGTAAACATGGTCTGATAGGTTGTCTTGGAAGGTTATTCAATATTACCATTTATCAATTGTCAGCAAAATCCTATTGTGATCTTATTTTATTGTTCCACCTATTTCTGCTGTCCAAAGTGATGTTTTTGAGCAAGCTGTGATTAAAAACTAACACAATCGGTTATGATAATACTTTGTCCCTCTATTTAGCATTTATAAGCAGTATACAAGCATTTAATAAATGGTTTGTAACAGACAATGATGTAGTTGGAAGCAGATGTTTATTAATGTACAGTATTTGTCAGCAATTATATCTTTTATGACATTTTATATGATCACAACTGCATTTTACTGTGTTGTCATTCATTATCTGTCATTGTTCAACACATTTTTGACACAAATTTGGTCTCATGTATTGCATTAACACTGGAATACACCTCATTGCTTTAAACACCAGTATGATTATTAGTGTGGTTTTGCATATCATGATGATATTTCAATCATATCAGCCAGCCTACCAATAGGACAAACACTTTTGAAATCTTTAATGTCAGTGCGTCATATATCTTTATTTATATCATTGTTTTATCTTTGATTCCTTTGGGATACGAGTAATGAATCCACAATGAAAAGCCTAATGCAGTGCTTCCTGCTGCTTAGGCCAATCTGATGTTGCTGATGGGTAGAGATGAACATCTGAGATGCTGAATGAGATCAATCATTACACATAGTGCCATTTAACTGGAGCTCATAAATATGTTTCCTCAACTTTATTGAGGGCATTATTTTTCTGCTTGGTTGTTGTACGCCTGATCAGATACAATAAACCAAAGGAAAAAATCATGTGTTTGTTCTCAATCGATGTATTCTGGTGTCATGATGAATGCTGAGCTGGCATTGCTCCATCTCTGGGCCTCATCCCTGTCCCTTGTGAGACTGGGCCAAAAGAAAACAAACTGTGTGTCCTCCATAAAAAGGTGGAATTCTGTTTTCAGAAGTGAAGAGGAGCACGGATTAGGACATCTGAAGCAGCAGTGGGGAATGGGCCTTTCTGTTTTTCTTGGCCTGTACGTCAGCGATCGCTCCACTGCAGAGGACATGGAAGATGCTGGATGATTTGAGCCTGCAGGACATTTTGTTCACCTTGCAAATTGGCCAGAAAGGGAGGAGGGAGAGGTGGATTTGTTCAAGAGTAACACAAAATCCTGAATACTTGCCAGTGAATGGGCGAGGAATAAATCAGAAACTGAATGTTGATAAATGAATACAGAGTAGTTACTAAATAACTGAATAAAGGATTATATAATAGATAAACATACAATCATATAATAGAGTTGCTTGAGAACTTTGTTTGAGTGGCAGTTAACTGATTTGACGCATAAAGATCAGTTTTCTTGTCACATATAGTACTAAAATGTCTTCTGTGACTTTTTAAAGTCTAAAAAAGAGCCTTGATAATGTCTCAATTTAGGCATGAGACTTTACATTTCTAACAGAGTCTGCATTACAAACTGGGCACATGGGTTTTGAAACTCTGCAACAGGCAAGGAAGGGTCTAACGAAATACGCTTTTATGCATTATGGGAAATGTAGGATCCAGGATCTCCGCCTCTGCTGCTTCGATTTTGACCATTCTTTGTTTGATCTGGTTCTTGCAAGACCCACAACTGTATGGAAGTTCGAGTCTGGGGCCACATCTGTTCCCTATTTTTCTTGGCTGGTAATCCAGCCTTGATAATAATCATTCAACTAGTTTGATAATTGATTAATTGAAAAATGTCTGGTTCCTTTAGTCCTCTATGATAGTAAACTGAATATCTTTGGGTTGCAGATTGTTGGTCGGGACAAAACAAGATGTTTCAGGTTGCATCTTGGACTGTGGGAAACAATGATCGAATTTTTCACCATTTTCTGACATTTTATAGATCAAACAACTAATCAGCTAATCAATAATGTAAATAATCGTTAGTTGCAGCCCTAATTTGTTGCAGCCGCATCATACTGAGCTATGCTGGTCTCAATTATTATTTTATTTTTTTACTTTTTTAAATGGTTTTTAACTCACGTCTTATTGTTTATGTGTTTGTTTTAACTGTGTTTACTTATGTCTGATGTCTGTTTGTTTTCTTTGTATATTTTCTATTTTTCTATTTCTATTTCTATTTTTTTGTGGCTCCAACTTCTGTGGTAGCTCACGCTCTGTGAAGCACATTGTGTGTCCACCTGGAAAGAAACGTGCTATATAAATAAAGTTTTGTTTGCTTTGCATGTTTGCTATGATGCATCATTACCTTACCGTTACTTTCTTTTTTTTTTAAACAGCTTTATTGAAACAAGTATACAAGTTGACAGCACTTTGTCTGTACAACTTGAGTTTACAATCACAAACAAGCCAGAGGGACTAAAGTTTGTAATTAAAAAAAAAAAAGAAAGTTAAATAAATATCCTGTAAAGCTTACAGTGGTTATGAGGGTATTTTGAGGGTAGATATGATCAGCAATAAATCGCGACAACTTACTCCAGTTGTTTTGTATGTACCTCACCGAGCTCCCCACAAAAGATACAACTTAGATCAGTTGTCTTTCCTGAGTTTCTGCAAATAATGATTATGAGAGGGCGAGCTTCTTTAAAAAAAAAAAAAAAAAATGTACACAATGGGACATCCAACAGGTTTACCAACAGTAACAAAGCATTGTGTGCTCAAGGTAGTGCACAGATCATAATGCATCATTAAAGAAATAAAAATAAAAAGCAAACATAAACCAAATTAAATTAAATTAATTACAAATCAAATGCATTACATAAGACTGTAGTTTTCACAGCTTTAGAGTTTGTGCAGTATTTTAGTGTGTCCAGATATGATTTTAAGTAGCACATGAAGACAGTAAGGTTGGAGATCTGTTTTGCAAATTTGATGGAATTTTGCTAATAAAGAAACAAGATTAATAACATACATTTTCTTGACAGGCATTTCATCAGCAAAAAACCCTAAATGGAGTAAATAAAATTTTGAGTTTGAGTTGAGTATCTAATTTTCTGTTTAAGAAAAGATTAAACCAAACCAAAAAAATCTGACTGATGGTACAGTCCCAAAAAAAGATGAGTTATCGTTTCATCTGTGTGGTGACAGAAGGAACAAAGACATTTAGCCAATATTTTACAGTAACTGAATTAACTGGATAACACCTGTGCAATATTTTCAGAGACACCACCTTATTTGAAACAAACAAATTGCTGGGTAATAACCATGTTTTTTCAGAGTCACATACACATTATTCCAAACAAATACAGAAGCAGGTTTACTAATTGTGCCCCTCTGGATTATTTCCCTTATAGCCTACATTTATTATTAGTTTTTATACTCAAAAAAAGGATCAGAATTCCCTATATATATAATTCTGGTGGGGTAGTTAGATGCATAATATCTCTGGTTGCCGATGACAGCATCAAAGGAGTACAGGAATGTTATATTCTGATAAGAATTAATTATAAGTAAACCTATGACCCTCCGTGTTAAGCAATTGACAGACAAGTAGTATGCCAACCCATTTCTTTAAAAACAATGACTTGCTTTTGAAACATATATCCTGGTTATTTCAAATGTAGCATTTGTGAGGGGAAACATTATGTTTATAAGGACCAGCATAAGTAACTGTTTATAAAAATTGAGTTTTACAGGAAAATGAGTGTGCGAGCTATTCACCTTGCGTAGTCCTCCAGTGACGTCACATCACGTCATTTCCTGCCGTCAGACAGCCAGTTCAGGCCAGTTCACTACGTGCTGTAGTACTCAGTCTGTCCCGCTGAGCTGTCAACACACAGCAGTCCCTGCTCTGCGTGTCCGTTGCGACAACATTTTCCTATTCAACTTAGTCCATTTTCTCCTTCAACGACGTTTTCCTTCAGATAACAGCTGCTTTCATCTCACCATGACTCGGAGGTGATCTTCAGAGTGTCCGGGTGGTTCTGGGTGAGTCTGTTATTCAGAAACATGTTGCGGTGTCTTCACTCCTGTCATCGTCACACATGTCAGTTGCTACCTAGCAGGGCTAAAGCTAAAGCAATAACGTTAGCTGCTGCCGCCGCTGCTGCTGTTGCTGCTGCTGCTCCTGCTTGTGTAGACGTCAGCTTTCATCCTTTCATACAGGTGAGTGGCAGGGAAACCAGCCAGGGTTGTCGGTGTGACAGGAAATTCGCTTCCACATTGTCTGAAAAAGAAAGTACAGAGGAAGACACATGGATGTTGAGTTGAGATGTTGACTGAGTAGCGGGCTAACAATGAAGCTTGGCTAACGTTAGCCAACTAGCCCGATGAATCCTCTTCCTGGCAGCCTGGGGACTTTTAGCAATGATTTATTTGTCAGTTATTTGGCAATTAACGCTTCTTAGTGTTATCAGGGATGTAGTGAACGTTAGCTAGTGAAAGGTTAACCCAGGCTAAACCAAGGAAACCCATAAACCACAACCATATCCTGTTACAATGTACACTTTTTACTACATGGCAGTTAGTTATAACACCTATTGTAACATGGATTTTTCTTTAGTGATTCTTTAGCGATTTGAGTTACTTTTCATATAGTATTGGCAGTCATTTCATTACGATAAAGAATACCTCTATTTATGCTGTAAACCGTTTGGTCAACACCTGTCACTCTGGTCTGATAAGTAACAAGGAAGGATGTACTGTACACATGTCTAGCCAACCAGCTTAATTAAATCATCAACAGCCTGGGGGATGCTTAATTTCATCACACACCCATTAGCTGTCACAACTTTAATGTGTGACAACATGCGATTGAAAATATGTAGATATATAACAAATTGTGCCTATAAATATGCTCAACCTCTCTTGGACCTCTTTGAGTCATTGTTTTATCTAATTAAATCATAGGTCCTTTGATTGTTTGTTAATTATTATGTAGCCTCAAATTAATAAATTGAGTTCACAAATTAACAGTAAAGAAACAATCTGTAATCTCATAAAGGGACGTCAAAGATAAAACAGCATCCTGTTTGGCAGCCTGAGGCGCATCTATATCTCTGTATCTACTGAAATAATGAAATGCAAATGGCCCCTTTACACTGTCCACAACTTGACAATGTTTTTTTTATGGCTGCATTATACAGAGGATGTGTGCACCTTGCAGCCAAAGCTAGCCAGCAAAGGGTAAACGAGAAGTGCTGAGACACAGTGTAGCATCAAAACTATGTGAAAAAGTTATTGTTGCTACCTGCTGATAGTTTGCAGTAGCTCCTTGCTGTCCTAGGTCTCTTGGTGGACTCCCTCACTAGTGACCTTCTTACATAAAAACTGAATTTTTTGAGGGTAGTCTGCCCAAGGCTGATTTATATTTCCATTTTTCCTTGCCATTATTGTTATGATTGGCCTTACTGTAGTGAAATTTAGTGCCTTGAAAAATGTTGTGTATCATTCTGCTAATTGGTACTTTACTGTTTTCATTATGTAGCTTTTGCCTGATAATTCATTTACCAGCAGCCTGACCTTCTAGACAGAAGTGTTTTTAATCTAAAATCACTTGTCACAAATTAATTATGTACAGATGATTGATGAACTTTATGCAACTTCCATAAACAAATGACTGCTTCAGTGATTATTTGAGTTTGTCATCGCAAAGAAAGTGAATACTTGTGTGGATAACGGTATATATTTATTCATAACTGAGAATCTTTTTTTAGATTTATTATCACTTCGTTAATAATCTTGATCTAGAGTGGGTACGCTTGCATAGCTTGTGGCTACATGCTGTCAGCGTGGATGTCATTAATTGAGACTGCTGCTGGCTGCTATTTATTTATTAGTGCTGCTGGCGCTGCATGGCTGGCATACCCAGACTACAAAAGGTTTCAGTAAACAAAGGATCAGAAAGAGATTGGGCTTTGTATAGCCAGCACTGATCAATTTAAAAATACCCTGATCTAGTTCAAGTTTATTTGTGTTGCACAAATACTGATCATGCAGACCAGCTCAGGGCTAACTTATTCTTTGTCTATTCACTTTTCTGTTTATATATTAACAGAGAGTGGCTGGTACGTGTCTCTCCCTACGCTGCCACAGTAAGACTTAGGAGATAATTAGTTTATGTGGTTTTAATGAAAATGTGACCTTTGAGTTGAGAAGAACAATATCCACACACACAGTGTTGTTGTTCCTACAGGACATATTAATAAAAACGATCCACTTAACACCTATAAACCTGTGCAGCCTACACAGCTACACAGTGAAGGATTCAGAGGTGATATGCAGACTTTTTTTAATATAATGTGACTAATGCTACAAAAGACTAAGATGAGCTAGATCCACTGCTTGGATGAAATATGTCTATTCATATCATTTATTGGGGTAAAATAGGAGTCATTTTCGAGCAAGATTTAACAACATTTGTGATATCCTCAGCTCAAGCCGTGCTCTCACAGCAGTCAGAGAAATGCCCTACTGGTGAGACAACAAGCACTCATGTTTCACTTGTTTTCACTGACTATTCTCTTTCAAAAGCTTCACAGTAAAAACTAGAGCTGAAATGATTATTCAACTGACTTATCTGTTGACAGGAAATGTATCTATAAAATTCTGGTAATCCTTTAATTGTCTAATTCTCTTAATTGATTTATTTACTTTATTTCTCCCAGTCTTTATATACCCATAGTGATAGCAGAATGAACCTGGGGCCCGATCGTTGTATATAAAATTCACATATTCACAATATATAGAGTGTGGGAGATTTGTATGATTTGAATGTCTGCTTATTAGGTTAGCACTTCACACAGGAAGAAAATACGCCAGAAAAAAAGGTAAAAAAAAGATTTGTGGTTGGTTATTGACATGTCTTACATCAGTGTGGATCAATGCATTTTCAGAAACTGAACCTTGTCAATGTTCTAACTTGAACTATAGTTTTTAGCTTAACTTTTAGTTACCAAATTTCCTTTAGAGGTGTTACTCTGCCTCAGTCATATGGCAGTAGATAAATATGCTACTTAGTTCGAGTGGCTCCTTCTTCACTTGGAATTAAGTCTACTAATAAGAGATTAGCCTGAACGTTTTAAGATTTGTGTCCATGTGCTGGCTGCTTCATTCAGTAAGGTACAGACATATAGTCTAAATGTATGTGTTGGTTTTGCTTTATACTTGTCTCTGGACTAGGTTTGACAATTTGATGTGGATAAGCTACTGGATGAGTTCTTTAATTGTTAAAAAAACCTTGTTGCAGCTTAGTATATATTACACGTATGTGATCATCAGGATTCCCGGAATCAAGGAATTGAGCCTGCCCTTTTCACCTTTGAACTTTCAACTTGTGAGAGGGTTGGAGGTTCTGTCCAAACTTGAGATTTGGAAGCGGTTTAGTCTCAAGTTAAGAAGTGAGGCGCCAATATTCCACAGGCCTCTGAGCCAACGCCTCAAGACTTTTCACAGGTGAGCTTAAGGACGGCAGCCTGCGATGGAAGGCCTGCCAGTGTTGATTCAGAGTTGAGATGAGAAATATCCTGACATGGTAAAAGTCCTCTCAACAGCCCAGCACTGTTTGATGTGGGAGCTCCAGAGCAGCATGATAGCGAAACCGATCTTTCTAGTGCCGGCCTAGCGGTTTGCTTCCAACAAGACTGGGACAAACCAGCGGCCTTTATCAGTGGAAGTGAAATGAAACACTTGGAGTGAAAATAGAAACAATTGTGAAATTTAACACAGTGATGCAAACCTGAGGACGGAGTTGTTTGTTTACATGAATACATCAGATAAATCAGACAATTTTTAAAGTTGTGTAGTCCAGCAACTCTGGTACCTGCTCATTTTAGAATTAATTTAAAATTTAAGGCTTGGCATAGGCAGTTCCCTAAAAATGTAACTTAAGTCCTTATGAACATGCATGTAGTCTACAGATTAATGACCCTGACTGACCAGTTGTCAGATGTCAATGGGACATGTATGACTCACTGTCAGCTGTGGTGACTTGTTGCATCCTGAGTCTTGCAGTGATTCATTTTGAGGTTACAAAACCAGATGAGATGCTGTGTAGAAAAAAAAAAAAAGCAGCTGAAAATCAAACTCTAATGCTTTTTGGACATATTAAACACTTATGCATCACAAAAAGCCGCAAAAGCACACTTTTTCTTTGAAATTACTTGGAAGACCTCCATTTGCTCTATTATCTTGTAGCATAGCGTCCCACCATTTACCAGGCACTAGTATCCCAAAGATCGTCCCTGTCTGACTGCATCTCAAGTCTATGTGGGGCAAGATGGGAACATAAACCTTCTCAGGACACAGTTTGAGTTATATTTATTTCCTTCATGCATTTTAAGATTGTAATCAATTTCAGCTGATTTACGTCTTTCATCTGAGTGTGCCCTAATACACAGATTTGCGACTTATTTTGCTTATGAAAGAAACTTTGAACTGTTGAAAAATCTGTTACATCCACATAGAAATATTATTTCTCACCCTGGGTCATAATGTGCCATAAAGCTGCTCTATGAGGTAAAAAAGGTGTTTTAATCTCTTGCACAGTGGTATCAGAAGTTTTTCATAGACTGTCAAGCAATGCCACTGTTAATCCAAGAGCATGTGGTCTGACTTAAAACTTTTGATCTGTAGGATTATTGTTTTTTTCCCAGCCCTTTCCCTCCATTATTTCTAATAGGGTTTTCTCTGGATGGAGCCCACATACTGAGTCCTTGGTGATTTTTGTCCTCCTCCATTCCCTTTCCCACTATATTTTAATAATAGACTATAATATCAACAGTTCTTCTCACTTGATTGTGATTGTAAGTGTGTGTACACCATCTTAAAACATACAGTACCAGTATCTATGATGCATTTGCAGCCCATACTCTGGATTATCTGAACAAGTTGTGGGTGTTTGCTGCATCGATAGGTGAGTTTGAGTGGGTGATTTGTATTACAGTGGGCTTAAATTGTGTTTGAGTTTGATTAATTGATCTTTTTTTTCATTTAGTTTCATACTGCCTGTTTTATATAAAAATACACACTATCCACACTAATGTCAAAACAAAACTTATTGTTCAGTAGGTTATCAGTGGTGGTGGGCTCCTGAAGCTGGCTGGGGAAGAGGTTTTGGTTCGGACAGCAGAGGAAGGGCAGGTGGTCATAGATTTTTTAGTAAAGCCAGTGGCCACAGTGATAAACAGCTTGATTGGCCCACGATGTGGAACAAAGCTTGGCTATTATACCCCATGAGTGGGAGGGGAAGTGATAAAGAAAGCACATTGAGTGCAGAGTATGATGGTAACAAAACACTTTCCTCCAAATGCTTCCATGAATTATAGACTTCTGTCATTAGGTCATGGCTCATTGTTCACGTTTTCCTTTTTGTCTGTGTGTCGAAGAACAGGACAGAAAGGGAAAGGACAATATGTCTAGTCTTAGCTATCCTGGAGTTATTCATTTATTTACAGTATCCTCAAACGATTCAAGCACAGGACTTGAAGCATGACTTTAAGGTTAAGCTACTGTTACCATACGGTGATGCATGACAACAACCTTTTTATTACTATCACTTAAGACATAAGGTGACATTTGAAATTAAGTCCCATAAAGAGCTGAAAAGATAAGTTTATTAATTGATGAGTCGATCAACAGAAAATGAATTGGCGACTATTTAAATAATCAATTGTCATTTTCCAAGCAAAAATGCAATACATTGTCTGGATTCAGCTTCTTAAATCTGGGCATTTGCTGCCTTTGTTTGTGTTATGTGATAGTGAATTAAATATTTTTGTGTTTTGGACAAAACAAGCACTTTGCAGACGTCACCTTAGGTTTCCGGAATATTGAGATGAGCATTTTTCTGTATTTTCTGTCAATTTATAGACAATTCATCAAGAACATAATTGCCCCAGTCCTGGTGTTGTACAAACATTACCTTTGCGTATGAAATAAATGCGTTTTAAAGGTCCATTTGCTAATGGTAATTCATGTATTGCTGATAGTAGGTTGCAATCAGTTGATGAATTGGAGTGTCAGAGAGCTCACAACACAGTAAAAGGAATTAATAGTTGATTGTGTCTATAGATAATCACCTCATATAGAATGTACCATTGGGCTCTATAAAAGCTGTGCCTGATATTTTAACTAGATTGGGTTTGGTAGCTGTCTGTGTCTCTACATCTGTTGTGGTTTAACACACATTCTTTTCTGTCATCTTCTTACAAATACTTTCTGTTTTTGTAATACTGTTTTTCCTTCCCTACAGAGAATAGCCAGTGTTGCTTATTAATACAATAGCAGACTAATCAAATGAGAGACAACAATGTGACTGTAGGCTGGGCTGAATGAATCTATAAATATCTCTGAAGTCATGCTGACTCCTAGAGGCCTCAAACAGGGTCCTATGTATTCCCGTAAGAACATTGGTTTCTCCTGCGATCCTCGTCTTCACAACAAGAGACTCAACATTTATTTTGTTAGTTTTTAGTAGGAAAATAGGGGATGGGAGATATTTATTTTATTGTGTCTATGGCCTTGGGACTGGAAGGGAACACCAAGCCTCGTGAGTTGATGTAAATCAGGAGGCATCACCTGCCATTTCACAATGAGGTCACGATTATTTAAGTCATGGCTTATCATGTTGACACCTAACGAGGCTTTTTAGTCACCGTGGGAAATAATTACTGGGAATGGAGCATAAAATGAATGGTCAGCACGGGACAGGATTAGTAACAACAGAAGTCCACAGGAGCTGGTGGGAACATGAAGATGTAAATCTGAACTTTACATGATGGGAAAACATTTCAGTCACCCTTTAGTCTGGTCTAGTCCATGAAATTCCATCCAAAATCTGCGTCAGTGTGGACATGGTTATCGGTTTTCTCTTGTGGGTATTCCATGATGCTGACAGTCTATTGTTGGAGTTGTTTACTTCAAACTTGACTTCAGACAGTTCACTCATTTCCAAATTTGGTTTCTCAGGGCCAGTTGAGTTTAATTTTGCTCATTTTAGTCAGTTGATTGTGTCTTTAAAAATGTACACCAGTAAAAACCTTACCATGTGTTTTGGTAGGTTTGATAACTTCTTCAGCTGCAGCTCAATACACATTAACCATTATTGTTTCTCCTTTGGGTTATATGTTACTATTTTGTTAATGTATCTCCTAGTTAACCTCCATAGTCAATTTAGTGGAAAGACCTGACCTTTTTAGGAAGATATGTTTGTAATGTGCATTGTTTGTGATCCCCCCCCCCCCCCTCAGGGTTCCAGGTTGGTGTGGTGAGAGAGCAAACTAACTACGGGGTGGAGCACTGCCTGGGGCATTGTGTCCCTGGCTCTCAAGGTAAGAGCACATCAACCAGCTGGAAACTTCTGCTTTATTTTTTTGTAGTTTTCATGTCATATATAGCCATTTTCAGCCATGTTATCCACAAAAATCCACTTTGAAACAGCCAGACACCCAGGTTGTTAATCCCCTGCAGCTGATTGCACTGCAAATATACTGACTAGCTATGTAAGGAGACTCTAGTGGCACCTAGAACCTAACAAAGTTGGTTTACAAAAAAAGAATTTATGGGACAAGGGCTTACTCCGGATTATTTTGGAATGTTGACAATATTAATCGACTGAGCTGTTTTTTTGGATGGATTTGAGGGAGCCTGTGTTATGTGACTTTATGTACTGTAATGTAACAATGTTTAGACAGTGTTTTTTTTTTTTACGCTGCTCCAAGCAATATTCTATATATCCTTGTTCTCTACACGTAGATGTTGTTTTATTTGTTTTTATGCCATTTTAGCCAAAAAAACAGCTCACAAGTCATCTGTTATTCTCACTCAGGCGCACACTATGTTCACAATGGGCCTCATGCAAGAACATTTTTGTGTTCTTATCCTAAAACTTACTTACTTACTTGTGGTTTTCTTGTATCAGTGTTGCAAGTCAGATTCACCAATCTCTCTTTGCACACATTTGGCTTAAATTGCTCAGTTCACTCTTGTGTATGCCACTTTTTCATGAGTAAGTATGTGTTTGTGAAATTTAATCATTAGGATAATTTATGCCCCTAAAAGTACCATATAAGGCTACATATTCTGCTCCATTTCTGGGCTAGTTTCATTCACAAAAATGTTATCTAAGAGTAAAAAGAAGAACACTGGGTAGCTTCAAGTCCTGCTTTTGGAAATCAGTGTCAGTAGTGTCAGTAATAGGGGACCTGAAACAAGAAAATATTATTACAGCTGCCAGAAGTAAAGATGGAACAGTCTTTCTAAAATGCAGCAAAGCTCAAATGAGTTCTTGAGGCCCAATTTTTCCTCAGTATTTCGATACAATTAATACAGATTGATTTTGTGACAGCTCCCTGTCCCTCTCTGCTCTTGCAGAAGTCTATCTTCACCTAAATAAGTACAACTTAACTTGCCTCCTTCCCCAGTTAACAGGTAACATATTGGTATTTGAGCCACAAACAGGGTTAAAATGTCTGGCCTTCAGCTGTCAAGCTTTAACTTTAGCCTCTCTGTTTGGAGTATGTAATTATGGAACTCTGTGTTTTCTGAGGTCACAGCCCTCTTATCTGAAAGGATGATTCAGAACATAGTGGACTATGTAACAATCTCTGTTTTCAGTAAACACATAAGCTTGATACTTTAAAATCTGTGAGTCACCATACCAGAACAGCAGTCCCATAAAAGACTGTATCCATGATGCACTGATGTCGGCATTTCCAGTCATAGCAGAGACTGGGGAGGGAGTGTTCTTGTTGCTGTGCACCCACTGCCTAGTGCCGGCCAGGGGGCTGCTATTGTAAAATACTAGGAAGGGCTTGGTCCTAAGCAAAATATTGCACTGTATGCCAGAGAAAAAGTCCACACGGGTGCAGCTGGCAGATAAGGTCGAGTGTGGGGGGTAGTGATACAGGATCAGTGGTTGTTGCAGGGTTGTGGTGGCAGTAGCAGGTTGGCCCTATGGGTACCATGCCTTGACATGCCAGCGCTTCATGTGTTGTTGTTTTTTTTTTTGTTTGTTTGTTTTTCTGTTTATGTGTGTGTACTTATTTGATGCAAGAGCATGCTCTGCCAAAGGCAACTTTGAATCATGATCTGCCTCTTTGGGCTTTCACACTAAAGAAGCAGTCATGGCTGCACAGAGGAAGGCCATTGTTTTAAATGGAGAATGCAGCTAAGCTCCCTTGAACAGTTGCATGAGGGAAACTGGCGCTCACTGCCTTGATTTTGTGCCCAAAGTTTAACGAAGTCATCTCTACCCACATACCTGTAAAAAGGCATAGCATTCTTCTAGCAGACAGAAGGTAGAATTTTATCAGTGGCAAGTTTGGCTGTAATTAGCAGAAACGGTCTCAAGGGAATACAATGGTATGCAAGAGGATGGGAGTGCCAGGTCAGAAAATTTGTCTTTGATGTTTACATACATATTCCAGGTTTTGAATTGATGAAGCAGCTTGTAGTTGAATAATTGGCCATGTAGTTGAATGATTGTATGATATTAACACCTGAAATCTTATTATTCATGCACATTATTCATATCACTAGTACATTTATATTGACCATTTCCAAACAGATTTCCAGATGTAATACGCTTGGCAGGCACACTACCTTGTGCAAGTTATGCACTTTTATGGGAAAGCCTGCGCTCTGTATGCTTCTTCCTCTTACCCTCCATCCCTCCGCCAGTCTTTTTTCTTTTTCACCCGTCTGGGTTACCAGTAAAACTCGCTTCCTAAGTTATGACATATATATCTGATGGTGTTGTTGACAGCATAGCAGATACTGAACAATTCTCCAATACTTTTTTAGCTGCATCTCTGTAGGAAGTACAGTGTGTCACCTGATTGGGTATCTCTTACCGAACCAGAATTAAAAGTACTTTTTATAGGAGTTGCTGAGTTGGAGAGCTATAGTGGTGTATACTAGTACTGTAGCTGTATGTGTGTATAGTACAGTGTTTGTATAGTGATGTGCCAGTACTAGTATAGAGTACATTGACTCAACAGGACTGACAGTGTGATGTACAACAGTAATGCTGTGTGTTTGCTAACATGCCAAGTGGTGCTGTTAGAAATCACAGACACGCAGAGGCAAGTTTTGCTTTACCCTTCAGCTAGTTCTGGATTCTAGCACATTCAACATTTACACAAAGAAGCCAGAAATTGCTTCCCACCTCTAATTTATTACTTCCCACCTACCTTGTGGGGAATGATGGGAGGTTACGAATAAGGCAGCTTTTTTTTCATGGTTGTTCCCTGTTTGGCATGCCGAGCCAAGCCGTGATGACATGCGTTTCCACGAGAGCCTCACAGCCTACCGTTGTCATGCTGTTAGGCTGTGGTATCAACATCTATGGCTGTGATGGAGACCAAAGAGAAAGCAATGTTTATAAGTCTTTCTGTGTCCAACTCTCAGTACTTTTGTAGCTTCTCACTGAATGTCTTTGGTTTAAAGTTTAGTTTCTCTCCTGCTTTCCTGTTTCTTTTATTAGATATGGTTCTCATTTTACTGTTTCCCGATCGTTTTTATCCGTATCAGAGCTGTGTTAAGTTACTGCTGATGAAACCCCAACCCAGCATGCTTTTGCTGATTCATATTAAAAACTTTCCACTGACAAACCAGCTGGAGGCTTTTATTGTGAAGAGGTTATAGGAAATTAAATGCATTTATCACTGAATTAGCAGTGCTATTCTTGATACAAGAATACTATACATAACAATGTATGGAGATATTTGGCACTATTTGGTCAGCGGATTAGGTTTAAATATTGCAGGGAGGAATAGTACAAGCAGAGACAGCCACAGTGAGATGTGAGATGTTATATGGAGACTCTTAATGCATTTTCTGCACACCAGCACAGCACAGGTAAACAGCTTCTTTTAGCTTGCCGTGCTGTGCAATGAAAAACACTCTTTCGTGTGGTTGTTGACAGCATGGCTCCATGGTACTACCCCCACTACCATAGAAAAAACCTATAAAGCACCTTGACCTATTTTTCTGCCACTGCCCTCATCACCCAAAAGCTGGGTTGGCATCTTAGCTGGACATGATGGGATGTCACCAATTACAGCAGAAACCATCTTCCTGAGTGTACTTTACTAATTGATTACCAACCCCTGACCTTAAAGCCAGTAGCCTAATTTTATTTTATTTGCTCACAGTTTGACTCACTGTTTTTCTGTGTAACTCAAAAAATGCATTAACTATAGCCTAACTGTTATTTCCAAGGGCCTGTTCATCTTTTGACACAGACGCCCCTCTCTGTATGTGAATGCAGAATTCACATACACACTCACAGAGAGTGCCTTCCTTGACAGTTGGCTAGTCCTGGGAGACAACTGAGAGGAGGAAAGGGAGATATTGGGTGACACACATCTGATGACTCAGTTGGTCTGTGCGTGGGTATGTTGATACACTTAAGAGATAATCTCAGGTGTTCTGAGGTCAAGCAGCTGCCTGAGAAGGGCTGTGCATGCTTGTAGTTTGTGTCCTGTGCACTTTAATGAACTGCTGACCTCTGGTTAGCTTTCTTGCACTTTGTATCCACAGACAGTAATATCTCTCTTTTGTGTAGTTCTTGTCCCACAGACAGTTGAAGAGTTCACACTGGGTTAATAAGATTTCACCAGTTAAAAAAAAAGGGTTTGATCCCTCCTCACCTGCCCCTTATTGTCCATGTGCCATTGAAAGTTTTTTCCATATCTATATGTAGGAATACACCTGATATAATGTGCAAAGCATTTAAAGTATTAGAAAACATCAAGTAATTACTAAAAGCTTTAAAGCTGGAGTGCGGGACTTTTGTCTCCCCCTTCTGGCAGTGAGAGTAAAAGGGGACGCTCGGCTGTGATTGCCTGACACAGGCATGCAGCATGCTCTCATGTGCACCCCGAATGACAGAGATGGCCGGTAAAAACTGATATGTTTTGACAGTCGACTGGCCAGCAAATTTTTTGATGGCCCACCGGCCCACTGGGATTTGTCCCAGTATGCCCGATGACCTGGCTGTAACCTACTGTTGTGGCTGTAAAACAGTGGATAAATTGTTTTGAGCATCACACAACCCAGCAAATTGACTCGTTTCACTATTGGAATTTGATCCATCTGGTCCGATAACATTTGAAAAGTCTAGAAGAGCCGCACGATTAATGGCCAAACAGCCAGCACGGGAACATCCCTCCCGACATGAGATTTAAAAACTCTGTACACTGTGAAATAAAGAGAGATTTATCCGGCGGTGATCGGCTTAATCAGCATTGTGTGAACTCATTTGGCAAGGGCTTGTTTGTAACGGACATTCATTTATATGTAAAAGTTCTACACTGGAGGTTTAAAATCAGCAAATAAAATGACAACCACGGAAATAACAAAACCAATTAGCATGAGTTGCATAGCAACACACAAATATTGGACATAGTGTAAAGGTAGCAGAGGAATCCCACAGCTATAAACTGTACGTTTGATTGAGATTTACACCTAACGACCAGAAAATACCACAGAGCAGCATCACCACGTTCAGCCCAACAAGACACCAAATGAAAAGTTTTGTTTGTGCTGAACACTGACAGAGTATCAATAACCTGAGTATCAATACACATATTCACTCAAGAACCACACAAAGTTCTAGTTAAAATTTACACTGCTCACAAATATTGCTTTTCTTTGTCACTGGGAGTAAAGTTTGTAGATGTTTTATGGTGAAATATCTGCCAAATGATGCCCAGGTGAGAGTGTGTTCCATATTTGGACTTGTTTCTCTCTATGATGAAACAGAGCCAAAAGGGCTTAAACTCCAGCATCTCAAACAGGAAATAAAGACAATAAAATTTAGTTGAAGAAACAACATAGAAGCAATTGACAGAAAAGAGCTGATGGTCAAAACAACATGAATAATTAACACATATTTAGCTACAAGTGTTTATACTTGTCTCATAGTCAAACATTTTCTATACATGGTAAAAATTGTCAGCTTGTTATTCACATAAGCTGAGAAAAATTGATATCTAATGCCCAAGGCCTATAAAGTGATTGGTAGATCCATTGCAGTGTTATTGACCTCCAAATTATGACAATGGTCATACCTACTGACTAATGTTCACTGCTCAAAGGTTGTTGTAACATAGCATTTCAGGCATTTACTTAATGCTCTTATCAAGAACACAAGATGGAGGGTTCTGTGGGCGTGTGTCTCTTAATGACAAACAGTAGGATTATCGAGACCATTGATCCTCTCTTATAGGACATTCTCACTTGACATGTTGATTTAATATCTTTCTTTATGTCATTTTACCTGTTGTGTTTGCAGTGACTAAGGAAGGGGCTTGGCAAACTGTTCTGCAGCATGGAGAAAGAAGACCTGAAGGTCCTCAACAAGGGGGACGAGGAAGAGATGGTAAGCCTCTTTTTCATTGTGCCTTAGTACCAATGTTGGAATTCTTGTTTTCAGACTCATTGGACTGTGCCACATCTCTCTTTGCACCCTTCAGGAGCTGCAGGGCTACCGTCTGTGCCGTTGGCGGTTGGCCCTCGTGGGCTTCGGGGTGCTGTGTACAGGGGGCTTCCTCCTCCTGCTGCTCTACTGGATGCCAGAGTGGTGCGTCAAGTCCACCTGCTCCCGTACCACAGCCCGTGATGCCGAAGTGGTGTTGCTGCGCTCCACGGTGGGTAGTAGGCTAAGCGGTGAGGTTATTATATTTTCAGGTTGAGCCACTGAAAGCTCAGACGGATAGTTGGATGGTAAAGTAGTGAACACAGGTGACATATTAAGGATATTTACCGTTCACTATGGCTAGTTTAGCGGAAAAGATAATTATGTTGCCCCATGTAAGAGCATACTTGATGTCGCAATTTAAATTGCAGTTATTTTATATACATTAATTTGCAGGCCTGCCATCTAAAAAAAAAAAATAGTATCAGACATCTACTAAGCATAATTACAATTATCTGTTACTTTTACATGTAATGAATCAAATGAAATCATACAGTTGCAATTCATATATTGCAACTGTGTATATATATGTGTGTGTGTGTGTGTATATATATATTTATCTATATATATATATATATATATATATATATATATATATATATATAGATATAGATATAGATAGATATAGAGATATAGATATAGAGAGAGAGAGGATATAAATCTCAAACTCATGTGCTTTTAAAGCTTTGAGTGAATACAACTGATGTATTGTAGAAGCACAGTGAATACATTGAGACTGATTCCTACAGTCACACAGGAAGGAATGCACAGATAATTTGCCATGTTTCCAACAGCAAGTTGTCATAACCCAGCCCATAGGCCATGACAAAAATGGGAAAAGACACCAAATGCCAATAAAAGTTATTTATTGTAATAAAGAATATAAACTGCAAGGTAACTTCAGATATGAGGTGTGTTAGTCAGTGACATCAGTAGGGTTCACGTGGATGTGTGTGGATAGTGTAGGGTAAGGTGTTGTGAAGTAAAAATAAAACAAAGGCTAAGCAAAGCAAAAAGTCAAGTCAATTTATTTATAGAGCACAAAAACAACAGACGTTGAACAAAGTGCTTTACAGAGAGCTTAAATTAAAAAGGTGCAGGCGCTGGCAGGGAAGAGAGCGAGCCACGCTGGAAGCTGAGACTTTTATATCCTGTAGAGCACCGGGCCCAGGTGCTCCAGATCTGGTTGGATACTGCAATCAGCTCCTGCAATCAGCCCCTCTGGCACCTCAAAGACAACATGAGCAGTAACTGACACAGCACACCCACAAGCAGACAGGGGCCATCACAATGTCCGTAACGTGTGTGTGAGTGTGTGCATTCCTATCTCATGCGTGTTGGTCTCATGTTTGTGTGCACGTGTTTGCATTCGTCCTTGACCATCTGTGTATGAATCTATGTGTCTGATTACATTTTAAATGCCCTCATGAGGGTTGAAACATTAGGAAATATTTTGCTACTACTCACTTCTTAAAGAGGCTTGTCCAGAAATAGGAATTTGGTTTAGGGTTAAGGTTAGAGTTAGGATTATATGTAGGGTCTGAAAATAACACTCACAAAGCACTAAATACAGCTCAGTGTTTTAACGTGGAAACAAAAGGCCACATGCTGCTGTCACTTACCTTTTTAATACAGACTTGCATGACAGAAATGCACTAAAGACCGCAGAATAAGTGTCAGGCTTAGTTAGTAGTGGAGTATGGTTATGGGGTTAATGATTGAAGGTCCACAAAAGTTCAGTAGTTGAACTTAGTTTATGTGTTTTTGACCAGGATGAGTTCCGGCGCTGGTTCCTGGCTAAGGTTCGAGTGATGCTGGCCCCGGGGAGCAACCCCTTCCACAGCCTGGAGACCCAGACCACCTCCCCCTCCTCCCCTTCCTCCCCCTCCAGCCCCTTCTCCCCTGACTCCCCCTCTCTGGCCAACGGACACACCCCCCACCCTTCTGATGGCAGCCCCGGTCAGGAGCTCATCAGAAGATTTGCCGACTACCAGCCCACACAGGTAGGCTAAACACTCGTTGCCACAATATACTGTATTTACACACATACTGGACATACCACTGACAGCAACCGCAAACAGACCCTGACAGTAAATCTTAGAAGTAGCTGCCAGACTGGCAACCATACATCAATGTCTGTCAAAGTCAACAGAAGGTTTTAATGTGTGATTATACTCCATATTTCCATAATGACAGAGTGATAATACAAATTGTTAAACTTATCTTACCTTGCTGTCCTTGTGGATACGCTCCATTGACCGCATTCATTACATAATGCCTTACCCTAACAATAAACTCAGCATTCCACATATATTGTAATTTCTTCCATTGATCCAAACATCCAAATTTCCGTTTAAAAATGACAGGAAGTAACAAATACTGTAATTTTACATGGTGCACTGTCAGTTGCTGCTTCTCTTATCAGTTTTCCGTTTTAAATTTGCTCCGACTTATTTTCTGGCTTTAAGTGTGTCGACAACATTACAGTAATGCTTTGCCTGTGTCCCCTGCCCCTCCCCCTTCTGTTTCCCTCAGATTCGCTATTTTACCTTCCATAGCACAAAGTATTATTGGAACGACGAGTTGCAGAACTTTGAGGTTTTAAAGTAAGCATTCTTTGATTTTCTACACAATTTTTTTGGGCTATTTTTATACTAACATGTAGGCACTTTTCACTGCAGTCACTGTAAGCTAAACAAAGAGTTTTATCTGGCATTGTCTGTGATAAATAGCAATAATTATTACTGTACAGCCCTCATACAACTGATAAATAGCTGTAAAATAAAACAGGCAAAACAAGCCTTTGCATTAACAGCTGTAGCAGAGGTTAGACTTGCATTGCTGGCACTGTTGAGCGTTATTAAAGGTGTCAACTTTGTCTCTTGCTGTGACCTATATTCTCCCTACAGCGGCCTTGAGGATCTGCAGGTCAGCTGCTCCACCCTCCACTCGGAGCACAGTGCAGGCCTGACAAGGAACCAGCAGGAGTACAGGTAACATCTGTCTGAAGGATAAGTCCCATTACTCAAGATAATTTGTACAACAGTTCTAAGCCTGTTTGAGGCAAAAGGGTAGTCAGGCCCATTTGTCAGATTTCCCTGTTGTTGCATATTATAACCAGTTCAGATATGTTGAAATGACAATTTATACAGAGTCCACTCTTTTTAAAAGCTGTCCAACCAAAGAGGAGGAACTGCAGTAAACAGTGTAACCATCTGATAAATTGTTTAGATTGAAACCCTGACCCTCTCATATTACACTGTTGTGTATCTTTTTTTTTTATTCTGTGTGTGTCTAAAAATGAAGGTCTGATTTACAACACCTTGAACATAGAAACAGTTTGACTTACATGAATGTGGCTCTTGTCTCTTTTATCTCTTGACAGGAGACTGTTCTTCGGAGTGAATGAAATTGCAGTGAAAGTGCCTTCTGTTTTCAAGCTGCTTATCAAAGAGGTAGGGCCCGGTTTGCAGCAGTTTTTTCACTCATAGTTTAATAATGGTTACATTATGAAAAGTTGAGCTAACTACTGTGTTTGATTTGGTTTGTGGCTCACATAGCATTTGTGGACAACGGACATTTTCCTTCAATTGTCTGAACTTCATGCAAAAGTAGCAACCAATTTCTCCAAAGTGCTTCCAAGATTGGTTGGAGGGTGGCCTCATTTACAGACATTTACATACTTGAGAAGTAACTGTTTCAGTTCATGGAAAGAAACTTGTCAAACCAATACTATGTGTCCAAATATCCCAAGAAAGACAAGGGTACATGTTTGCATCATTATGTCTGCATAGCATTGGTCACTTGAACACATTTGAGCAACTTGAATAACATTATGCAGTGGGCATGTGCTTTAAACCAAGCTAAATTTCCACACTGCATCATTGGCACTTTTTTCTATTAGACGAGTCCTCAAATAGACATCTGTTTTCAAATGCATTGTAGTTTCACCTTCATGCTCTCACCTCTGCTCTCTCTCTGTCTCCTCCTGCAGGTCCTCAATCCTTTCTACATCTTCCAGCTCTTCAGTGTGATCCTGTGGAGTGCCGATGAGTATTACTACTATGCTGTGGCCATTGTTTTCATGTCGGTCATATCCATAGCTACCTCTCTGTACACCATCAAAAAGGTCAGCACTTAATTAATCAAGAGCCATATCAATATTTATTGCAGGCCTGGGTTAAATGGAATTGGAGAGAAATGGGATCCATTTGTTTTTTCACACACAATTAGACCCTCACGTTTCACAATTTGCGATTGCATTACATTTAATGTTGTTGTAGATTTTCTGAAACATGTTTTGCACATTTTATTCACGTTAACACACATTTATGGCGGCTTACTGAGCTTTTAACTATACATTTTTTTCGCCCCGCTAGCAACGGGGCCAAAGGATGGCATGATCGGTTCGTCCATCCGTTTGACGATTTATCTGTAAATCGGTTCAACTGTCCATCCATACGCCCCAACACTTTGATCCAGAGCAAGATATCTCGACAACTAGTGGCCAGATTGAAATTTGGTACGAATATTCATGGAGGACAATTCCAGATGTTTTTGATGACCCCCTGATTTTCTCCTATAGCAACAATTTTAGGCCAAACTCAAAATATTTCATAATCTGTTGGTAAAGTAGCCTTTAAGACTTAGACAAGTAGCATGTAAGCATGTAAGTGGTATTATTTGACCTCTTATGTGTCATGTGTGTGTTATATCACAAAAACATCAGTTTTGTTTCATTTCAGAGGCTTCCACAAAAGTGACTCTACTTTATGGAACGGTACAGCAAGTACCAAAGAGAATCACAGGAGCACATATTTACAGATACTTACTGAACACATCACACAAACTAAACTGCTCTGGTGCGGTAAAATTTGTTATGTGCCCGTTTCAGCCCCAGTGCCACGTCAGACACACTCGCTGCCCCGCTCATGTCTAATCCAGGGGTTTCAGGCTAGCATAAAGGCTCATCTGCACACGGTCTGCTGCCCCTGGCTTCATAGTTCACAAACTCAGATCAAAACACGCTTGCAGTCACACAGGTGGTCATTGGAATCAAGAAGCTGTGTGAAGTATCTCATCTGCTTTCTTTGTTCCCTTTCTCCAGCAATACGTCATGCTTCACGATATGGTGGCAACTCACAGTATTGTCCGTGTGTCTGTATGCCGAGCCAACAACGGTTTGTCAATTTTTTTTTTTTGTTGTTGTTTTGTGTCCCCCTCTGCATTTTTACCCCAGTAGACTTAGCACACAGCATGCATTATTCTATTCAGTTTCCTGCTTTTCTGAAGAGTGCTTTCCACACTAAACCTGACAGTAGATTTTCTTCTGCTTCTGTGCTGGGCCAGACTCAATGACGCTGTCACCCTGCTTTGGCTGTCCTCCAGACGGCTGCTATGGTGGGACACTGCAGAGTTAGAGAGAGACAGAGACTATATGTGAGACAGTGGGCGTAGCATATATATATATATATATACATTTCAAAACGCTCTGTAAAGGTTCTGCACATGCTTTTGTACGTTGGGTTACATGCCTTTTAAAATCAATAATTTTGACTGTAAATGTTATTCTTAAGCATGCTCATTAGGTATTTTATCAGCTATAGCTACTTAAAGTTAATTCCATGAGTTGGTCAAAGGACAAAATTAAACTCATGTTCAGAATCAGTCAGAAACATTACTGTGGAAGTTTTTACACAGCTTATATTTTTGTTCATGCATCCATTTACTGCACTGGCCCCTGCTTATGATGCCTCAGCTTTTTCCCTGCTGCCTAGAGGGGCGTGAGTAATGAGAGATGTGCTGAAAGAGACTCTGGGGCTCTGACTGACACACAAAATATGTCCTGTCTCATCCCTCCCCCTCCTCTCCATCCACCATCTGCTACTGTTGGCTGATTTACTACACCTTTCTGCACACTCATCATTTTCTATCTTTTTTCATTATTCACATTGCTCTTTTCCTGTCTGTATTTAATGCTTGCATTTACCTTCTCCACACCTCCATTGCACCCCTATTCCTGGCAGATATCGAAGAGATTTTGTCTACTGACCTGGTGCCCGGTGATGTGATGATCATCCCCAGCAATGGGACCATAATGCCATGTGATGCCGTGCTGGTCAGCGGCACCTGCATCGTCAATGAAAGCATGCTCACAGGTTAGAGAAGAAATCTAAAAAACGAGACTGTGATTTGACATACCCGAACCACAGGAGATTCCAAATAACAAAGTGTAAACCTCCCAGAAGCCAGTCCTAATATCAGTCTACCCTCCATCAGGTGAGAGCGTTCCCGTGACGAAGATTAATCTCCCGAACCCGACGCCAGGGGAGAGGGGGGAGGAGGCTGACAGTGCCTACAACACAGAGGAGCATAAGAGACACACACTCTTCTGTGGCACCCACGTCATCCAGACCCGCTTCTACACAGGTGAACTGGTCAAGGCTGTGGTGGTCCGCACAGGTAGGTGTCTGTGTGTCTGGGGATGTAATGCTAAAGTTTAAATGTCCTTTATGCTTTCTATTGAAACTGTGGTGCTATAACAACAATGTTTAAGTTTTACTGTGAGACACAGCTCACTTTATGGGAATAGCAACTGAGTGAGCTGTGCTCAATAAAGTTTACTGAAATACAAAACCAGTTGTTTGCTTCAGACTAATAATAAAAGTCTAACAATAGTCAGAAGGCTAATAACTTTCAAGCACTACTGATGCTTAGTACAAGGGCAATGCAGCATTTCAGAGTTCAGTAATATCCCTTTAATTGAGGAAGTCAGCATATGATATGCTCTACCAAATATGTGTTCAACCCACATTTGAGCCATTCAAAGAAGACTTTTGTCACAGTCTAATTCTTGGTCATGCCCCTGTAGAAAGTATAAGTATAAACTTTTCACTTAAAACTTCTCATAACAACTTCTTCACCCAGGTTTCAGCACAGCCAAAGGCCAGCTGGTGCGCTCCATACTTTACCCCAAACCCACCGACTTCAAGCTGTACCGTGATGCCTACCTCTTCCTGTTGTGTCTGGTGACTGTGGCTGGAATCGGCTTTGTCTACTCCATCGTCCTCAGCATCATGAACAAGGTAATCTAAGTGAACAGAGTAGATTAACAGATGTTCTGATTTAGAGTAAAATGGGTCAGAGTTTCTGTTGCAAGGTAAAGGAAGTGAAAAGGGGAGTACAGCTGTTGAAAAACCAGATCTTATACTGTCCCACGGAACATCTGCTGCGCTCTGTCTTTCTGCTGATTTAAAACATCAGCTGCACAATATAGTTACAGTTTAATCACACAGTTAAATTAGTTGACCATTGACCATCCTACTGTGGCTAAAGCTTAAAAGGGACCTATGATGCTTTTCCTTATTTTCAGTCATATATATCTGGCAGTGTCTGTGATTTATATGGTCATCTGCTCCTCGCACAGTGTGTGACTTAACTGCTCTGCTCCATTAACATTACGACATTTTTCCATTGTTTTGGGGGTAGTCAAGCCGAGCCACGACTCGAGTCGAGCTGGCACGCTGTGAGTGTTTTTCCATTACACAGCACTGCAAAGTAAAATAAGTTGTTTACCTGTTGGAGGTGTGCTGCTCGTCTGCAGCTCTTCATCAAACATCTCACTGTGGCTGTTTCTGCTTGTACTATTCCTCCCTGCATTATTTCTAACAGATCCATTGAACAAAGAGCTCCAAATATCACCATATCTTGTTGTGTTGACTAGTTTTTAGCGCCGCTAATGAAGATCTGCTAATTCAATGATGAACACATTTCATTTCCTGTGAAGTCTTCACAATAAAAGTCTCCTGTTTTTTTTTAGTCATTTAAATGCTTTTAATATGAAGCAGTAAAGCAGGAAATGTTGGGTTTCATCAGCGGTAACTTAACACGACTGATACAGCTGCCCCTCAGCAGGCTTCTGGAAAGTTGGCCAATCGGAAGAGAGTGGGCTCATCAGGAAGGGGGCCTTCGAGAGACAGGAGATAAGACTGTCTGTTAGAGACAGAGGCTGAACTGAGGGGCTGCATAAAGGGCAACTATAAGATAAATAAGGAGTTTTTTTAACTGTGAATCATGTAAAGCTACTTTAGTGGAGTCCTAGCTGAGCTGAAAATGAGCATAATAGGTCCCCTTTAAAACTGAATTTAGAGATTTCTTGAGCTTGTGTACTGGGGACAACGACCCACAGTTTTATACAGTTTAAAAAAAGATTTGTGTTAAATGTTCAAAGATAATTTTCTTTTTTCAATTCAGTACTGTTTAATAGAAAAGCATTTGTTCTTTTTGAGAGTTGGTCACCCACTGTGGCCAGTGGAAAAAGTATTTATTTCCACTGGTGCCATCTTGTGCAAATGTTTTTCCAACAGACAGCATAGTAATACATTTCTGGATTATTGTACTGCAGAACATGGAAGTGAACTGTTTGAAACAGTGGTTTTGCATTCTTTGTAAGGGTTTTTGTAGGATTATCATCAGACTTCAACTTTGGAGGATCAGTCAGTTTGGGTCACCTATTTGGATTTGTGGTTAACATAACAATCAGAGGAGAAACATACCCCAGAGAGATTTAGCTGTACCACACTGTTCAGTTGTAAAGTGGATTTCAACAGCCTAGAAGCCCCTCCAACAAATGAGAGATGATGAACACTGAAGCCCTACCAGTTTAAATGAAGTGCTCAT
Source organism: Scomberomorus guttatus (assembly GCA_038419695.1). Taxonomy (NCBI): domain Eukaryota; kingdom Metazoa; phylum Chordata; class Actinopteri; order Scombriformes; family Scombridae; genus Scomberomorus; species Scomberomorus guttatus. Next base: position 18,160,588 of record CM076454.1, on the reverse strand, counting down.
TTATAGTGATAATAAAACATGTAAAAGTTTCACAACTTTTACCTTTTTGCCTACCCAGGTTTCAGCTAAGACCATCATCATTGAGTCCCTGGACATCATCACCATCACTGTGCCACCTGCGCTGCCAGCCGCCATGACGGCTGGTATTGTGTACGCCCAGCGACGCCTCAAACACATTGGCATTTTCTGCATCAGCCCACAGAGGATTAACATCTGCGGGCAGATCAATCTGGTCTGCTTTGACAAGGTGGGTACTAGCAGTTGAATAACTGCTGTTTTTTTTTCCAGTCACATAGTCAGCACTGCTAACCTTAAATATTTGCTGAAGAAGAAAAGTTTAAGTTAAAGTTGTCAGTGTATGTAGGCACCCAAAAGTAAACAGAATATACAGAAAATGTCAAACACAATGATATGAACAGTGGTAGGATTAGAACATTTTGAGTAACCAAACAATTGGAGTGATACTGTTGAAGTTAAGGTTTGGTAGGTGCCATTTCATATGAAGAAGCAACTACTGATGTTACCTAAAATGAATTCCACCTGCATCTGGTTGTGTGACCATAAAGATCTACATGATTCGATTCAATTGAATTCAGTTATATTCTTACATCTTTCTTCTTCCAGACTGGAACTCTTACAGAAGATGGATTAGATTTATGGGGAGTCCAAAGAGTTGAGAATGGCAGGTAAGATTGTTTTTACTTCAATGTAGTAAATATGGAACTACCATTTCAGTGAATGATTTGATTAATTTTTTCCCCAAAATTGAGAATGATAATTATTCATTGTGGGATCATGATTTGTAGGAAAACTGGATGTTTATTTGGCATGAATCAGTAGAGGAAATGGAACCATAATTATGCAGTGTTGTTGTCCTAGTAGTTTTCATACAGTACATGAGGTTGAGATCCATTGTTTCTGGAAGCATTCTGACTTGCACCTCTCTATATTTATTTGTCTCAGCAAAACTCGTCCTCTGTCCTTGTTGACCATCCGTTTGTTCTGCCTCTCCAGTTTCCACCTGTCAGAAGAAAACGCCTACAAGGAGAATCTGGTCAAGACCCAGTTTGTGGCGTGCATGGCCACCTGCCATTCTCTCACCAAAATAGAGGGCCAGCTGTCTGGAGACCCGCTGGACCTCAAAATGTTTGAGGCTACAGGCTGGGTGAGTTGCTCTATCTTTTCAAAAGCATAATGATGGTAAGACAGGAAACACAGCACAGTGGCAGTGTCAACAGGGTATCTGTTACATGCTGATTTTTCTGATTCTACCTTCTCTAAACCTTTGTATGCCCAGATCCTGGAGGAGGCCACTGAGGAGGAAACATCTCTCCACAACCGTATCATGCCCACTGTGGTTCGACCCCCAAAGCAGCTGTTGCCCCCAGAGCCTGCCGTATCCCCAGAACAGGACATGGTATGTGCACTAACTCACTTGTTCAGCAAGAGAACAAAAGGTCCTCACAGTCTGGGGAATGCAAATATGAATATAATGAAAACCAGCATATTCTTGTGCCTCAGTGTAACACAGATAGACACTGTAGTCATAGCAAACATTAGAATCAATCTAAATTATTGGTTTATTTGTGGTTTATTTGCTTAGCTTTTCCCCAACTCATCCCACTTTACTCTTTTCTCATTCTAGGAACTTTATGAGCTGTCGGTAAGTAGTCTGCTTCCTTTTTAAAAATGTACTCATCAAATTCCTCTTTTTTTTTTTTTTTTAACCAGTTTAAGTGTTCAGCCTGGCCCTGTGTCCCAAAAGCATCTTAAGACTAAGAGGATCTTAACCCATAGATTTACAATGGGACCAAGATGGGGAAAAGATCATCTTAGCCTTAAGAAGCTTTTGGGTAACAGGCCTTGATCACTTGTAAAGAACTGCAAGATAAAACAGAAAAAATGGCTTTCAATTGTTAATGTAGGGTATTTAATTTAGATTCCATTTTAAATTCAGGCTTTTAAAAAATATTTTCAGTCTTAAAGAGAATCTAATCTGTATAGAGTACATGATTTTGTCAACCGAGCACTTATTTCAATTTTGCATTATCTGTATTTTTTTATTTCATTGTTTTTGAATGAAACCATTCAATCAGCATCCTCTCCTTGATATAGATGATAATGATGTTATCTTATATCTGTGTGTGTGTGTGTGTGTGTGTGTGTGCGCAGTCAGCGTATGAGATCGGTATCGTGCGCCAGTTCCCTTTTTCCTCAGCACTCCAGAGGATGAGTGTGGTGGCTCGTCTGCTGGGGGAGAAACGTATGGATGCCTACATGAAAGGTGCACCAGAGGTGGTGGCTAGTCTCTGCAAGAAAGAGACAGGTGAGGTGTCTAATTACTGTAACTGTTACGGTGGTGCATTTTATTGAAACCTTAGGTTTTGTTTTCGGTACTGTTTGTTTGTTTGTTTGTTCGTTTGTTAGTTACACTCAAAAACTACTTTCCTGTTGGTATTGGGATTTGGACAATAGGTCAAGTACCTTGTGTTCAGTTCAGGATGCAGAGCTGGATTAACAGTGTTACCAGTGCTTACAAAGCTTTCTATGTTTTGGCCAAAACACATTAATTGTAAGGCATTGAGGGAAACTATCTGTCCAATTAGGCCACTTCCACCAAAACAGATTCTCCACTATTTTTTTCTCTCTGTGAATACTGTAAGCCCAAGAGTTATTAGCCTGTTTTTGCCATACAAGTGGTTGCCAGATTCTTGTAAACAGCCTGACCTGAGTATTAAAAGCCACAGAAGTTTAATGTGTCTTCTCTTACTGTTATTAGTTCTCCTCTGACTTAACTTATCTCTTCACTGTCTCCCTGTCTCTTGCAGTGCCAGAAAATTTTGCAGAGGTTTTGGAGGGCTATACCAAGCAGGGTTTCAGGGTCATAGCTCTGGCTCATCGTCGTCTTGAATCGAAAGTCTCCTGGCACAAAGCCCAGAACATCAGCAGGTAGCGTATATTGTTGATATGGTTGCCTGTGACCTTGAATTGTTGCTGTTTTTTTTAGTATGCCACCTCAAACTGCCAAGATCAATGTCACACCCACATTCAGGGTGCAAAATTAACTTTTTTGTCCATCGGCCAAACAGCTAGTGAATGTTCAAATTTTACCAGCCACTTGATATATTACCACATTTTTGTTTTTTTTTGGCTGGTCAGTGAAGCAAATCTATCAGTCACTTGCATATTTTACCAGCATTTGGCTGGTAGCTGGTGCTAATTTTGTTCCCTGCCCACATTGCTCTAGTCTACTGTGTATGTAAATAAGAACACTAACTGAAAGGGCTTTTGTGTCGAATAAAGAGCCTTTATGTACTCAAAATGTTTAAATTAATAATAATTTACAATAAATAATATAATAATTTGGAGCAATAGGATGTGGGTCCTAAATACTTCTTAAAACTTTTTTGGACTTGGCACATAAGTACAAATGTGTATGCATCTTCCTCTGAACTAGGGATCACATTGAGAAAAATATGGAGTTCCTGGGTCTGATCATCATGCAGAACAAGCTGAAAGCAGAAACCGCAGGAGTACTGCAAGATCTCTACCGAGCCAACATCCGCACTGTCATGGTTACTGGTGAGAACATGCTCACACGTGTGCACATATACAGATAGAGTGTATGCATCATTATAGTAACTAATGAGAAAATGAGCTTGCACAAACACACAGATATGGATATGCAAATAAAAATATACAGCGCAGATGCACACACTTTCATGTTTCTGTCTGCAGTTGGTTGAAGGTCTTGTATTGCCTTTTTGCAGACAACAAAATTGGTATGATAATCTTGTAATCGTGTTTTGGCACTCGAAAGATTTAATTCCTCTGGTATTTACTCAGCTGTACCTGTAATCTCAACTAATAACATTTTCTAGGCTGCTCAGTGTAACTGCCACAAACTAACTCCAATATCCACCAGAGGATCTTTTTGTTTTTTCCCTTTACTTTCTTCTCTTTCTTTCTTGCTTTCATCTGGTTTTCTGTCTTCTGAGGATTATCACACAGGTCTTAAAAAGAAAAGACTGTCAGAAAAAATCTCACACTGAAACTGAAAATGATTCATGATCAACAAACATTAGTTGCTATTTCAGGGCAAGTCTTTCTCTCTGTATCCTGTTGATTTTTTTTTTTTCCAAACTCCATCAGCCCCCTGTTTGATATTGAGCAGGGGTTTCCAAAGCAACAAAACATCCACACTAAGCTGGTTAAATTTGTTGAGGTCTTGTATGGGTCCCTCTCCCTGTTTCAGCCCTCAGTCTTGACTAAAACAGTATTTTTCTTTCTCCAAAACTGAGCTTTTCTGAAACTGTCTCCAGATTTAAATGTTAAATTGCTGGCTTGCTGTTTCATTGTGTACAAGTAAAATAGAGCTCTTGCAAAACGATGACATTTTGCCCAAAATTTCAAGGTTGTAACTTGAGTGTATGTGTATTTGTGAGAGAGGTAGAGAACAAGAGGGAGGATTAGAGTGACATAAAACACATACAGAACATGAAAAATCAATTTGTGTTCCAACTAGACACTATCATCATCCTAGTCTATCCTTAATTAGATAGGCTGTTTTGGGTAGTCTCAGAATAGAGCTTTTTACTGGTAGGTTAGTGGTTTGAATTGAGATATGATTATGGAAAAAGATTTGTAAATAAAGCAGAAAAATGTACAGGAAGAAATGCTTACTCATTCATTTTACAGGTGACAACATGCTGACAGCCATCTCAGTGGCTCGGGACTGTGGAATGATCCCTCCACAGGACACAGTTATCATTGCAGATGCCCTCCCACCCCATGACGGACAAGCCGCCAAAATCACCTGGAGATACGCCGACAAACCAAGCAAGACATCTCGCCTGGAGGTGAGGTGATAGAGCAAATGCTAGCATGAATACTTGTACAAACACAAAACGTACGCACTCGGCAAAGGGATGAAAAAACAAATTCCCCCATTGTGTGCAACAATGCATACCACTAAATGTTATTCCTGGCGGGGTGGAAAGCCTCTGAAATTGAATCCAGGTTGTTGGGGGGGGGGGGGGGGGGGGGCGCTTAAACCGTAATTGCACAGCATGTGAAATAGCTTTAGGAAGGTTGCTATCAAAGCCAAGGTGTCCCATACCACCTATTCAGTGGGAAGGAACATAATTTTCCTGCCATTTCCTTTTATTGTTGGTCAAAGAAAGGGCCAAACAAACTTGCCAAAATTTGTAGATGGCTTGATACTCTGACTGAAGGGTTTCTTGTCTGCAAAAAAAAAAAAAAATGTTGCACTTGTTGTCTTCAAAGCCATGCTGTCACATCAGCAACATCCAAAGTCCAAACACACTTGGGAAATTGATTTTAATAAGGGACATCAGTCACTCTGCACTTCCAGCAGTTTACTGATAAGGTGAGCACATGAAGGATTTTAACCATTAGATAATTTAAAACTATTAATTTAAACTACTCTGCTGGCTGCGACAAAACGAACTTTAAATAAAATTTGCAGTCTCAGCTCAAATATTTTTCTCAGTGCATGTCTCAGTGAAACTACATTTGTTTAGATCAAAGCCACATAGTTTGTTAGTTGTTTAGAATGTGGACGAGCTTTGAGCCATTAAAGATAACAGCTGACAATGAAAAGCAGCCACAAAATTACTTTTGTTATTCGGTGGGTGGTGTGAAGGACTCCCACTGCCAAGGTTGGATAATTTGAGTCTCATGCTTAGAAATGCATGTGCTTGTATTTTATTGTATTAGTACTGTGTGACAATAAAAATTGAAGCCCTTGTATGATATGCAATCCTATAAAATATGACCTTTGTGAAACGTAAAACATTTTTAATAGTTGCTGACATTGTCTAAGAAGTTGATGCAACTGTATAGTAGTTATTGAGGCTGCCTTAGATCTAATTCATAATTTCATTTCATTACTTTAACAGGAAGTAAACATCAGCCTGGAGGATGTGTGTCACGTAGACGAGCCCAAAAAGCAAGAGCTGTACCACTTTGCTATGAACGGAAAATCATTTGCGGTCATTGCAGAGCATTTCCCCGACATGCTTCAAAAGGTATGAGGTCTCCTAAATGAGAGTGGACATCTCTTTTCAGTAACTGGAGTAGAAATCTTCAAGTTGCACCTACTGTTCTTTGAGGACAGTTGTCGTAATAATACCTGATGTCTGTTACGATCATGTGTTCTGCCTTGTAGCTGGTGCTGCACGGGACGGTGTTCGCCAGAATGGCCCCGGATCAGAAAACCCAGCTCATTGAGGCGCTGCAGGGTGTAGAGTGAGTATTTCTGTCCAACATATGACGCGGCTTTGAGAACGTATTTTGACAAGCTTTCCAAAGTTTATTGTAGTTGTATCACCTGCAGAGCTATCAGCCTAAAGTCAAAAGTTGAATTTAGCAAAAAAATGCTAACATATTAGTGGCTAAAAACTTATTTTTAAAATGTGGAAAGATTGAACACAGAGTCACTGATTTTTATCTTTTGCTCACAGCTACTTTGTGGGTATGTGCGGAGATGGAGCAAACGACTGCGGGGTATGTAGTGCCAACAATACAAATGAATGTTGGAGTGACACGTTGAAATGAACACAAATTGATGCCAGTTAGTACATATGCTATCTTTCTCTCTTCCTTCACCCAGGCTTTAAAGAGGGCTCATGGTGGCATCTCTCTGTCAGAGCTCGAGGCGTCCGTAGCCTCTCCCTTCACCTCCAGGACGCCTAATATCTCCTGTGTCCCCAGCCTCATCAGGTTTTCTTTATTTGCATACTAAACAATATATAAATGATAAAAATATAAATGGTGAGACAGTAAAACTTTGAAGTATCATCTCCTCTCAGCTCAGAACTGTTGAATAAGTTGAATGTTTGAATTATAATTTTATTATTATACTGATTATTTGGGACCCCAAGATTATTGAGTATTGAGTCTTGAAATTGATTTAAAGCTTCAACATTTTAATTCATCAAATCTAATCCAAGCTTTTTAAATTTCTTGAATGTTAAGATGTGTTTTTTATGGCTGCATGGCGTGAGTGTTACTTGTCTTGTTGCTCTGTGAGATGACACAGTGTTGGCTTCCTTTTACAGGGAGGGCCGTGCTGCTCTCATCACCTCCTTCTGTGTGTTCAAGTTCATGGCCCTCTACAGCATCATCCAGTACATCAGTGTCACTCTCCTCTACTCTGTACGTAATGCTGCTTCCACAATTAATTGGTACCTGTAGAATTAATGAGAAGTACAGTAAATAGGCTCTAATCTGTACTTTTTCCTTCTTAGATTCTTAGTAACCTTGGAGACTTCCAGTTCCTCTTCATTGACATTGCCATCATCCTCCTCATTGTCTTTACCAGTAAGTATAGGAAAAAGATAAGGTGATAGGTATTTTACCATTGGTATGTCTGTTTTTATTCATCTGAACACCCCCCCTTCTCCTCAGTGAGTCTGAACCCAGCGTGGAAAGAGCTGGTGTCCCGTCGTCCCCCGTCAGGTCTGATCTCAGGGCCTCTGCTGTTCTCTGTGCTGACCCAGATCCTCATCTGCTTGGGCTTCCAGACCATTACATTCCTTTGGGTCCGACAGCAGACCTGGTACACGACCTGGACACCGCTTTCCGAGTGAGTACTTGCTATCATTACAGAGGAACAGCAGCATACATTATTATAGCTAACATTATTAATGATTATTGCATTTAAACGAATCTTGTAGGTTTAGATATGATTTGTTTGTGCACAGGCAAATTGGATTCCTGTATTTCGACCACAGACTGAAAATGTTCTTTGACTCCTCTTGAATTGAACTCTCCTCTCTCCCAGCGTCTGCAACCTGTCATCACACATTAACATGTCTGACCTCAACAAAACAGAAGTGGACGACCACAACATCCAAAACTACGAGAACACCAGCCTCTTCTATGTGTCCTGCTTCCAGTATCTCATTGTTGCCATTGTCTTCTCAAAGGGCAAACCTTTCAGGCAGCCTAGCTACAAGAATTGTAAGGAACTTGCATAACACTAATAAATTTGTCCTAAAATGGTTACAACGTTACTTTTATGTATTATAAATTTATTTATTTTTGTGCTTGCGTGTGCTCTCCACAGGGCCTTTTGTGCTGTCAGCTTTGAGTTTGTTCATCTTCCTGCTATTCATCTTGTTCCACCCTGTCGAAAGCATTGACGAGTTTCTAGAGGTAAGAGGAGCATGAGAAATATACACATCAGCTCTGGTGTAAAGTGTAGCTTTTTTTTAAATTTTTTTTTTATTTATTACTGCTGAGCACTGTATTCCTTTTTTTTAATTTATTCACGGCCCAGTCCACGATTTCATTAAGATTTGCATTAAACAAGGCTGTTACGCTAATTATAACTTGGTGAGTTGTTAATGTCGCCACATTGATGTTTAGTGTTGATATGTGTCTCTCTCTCTGTACAGATTGTTTGTGTTCCATTTGATTGGAGGATAAAACTCTCCTTGATCATCTTAGTCAATGCTGCTGTATCTGTTTTGGTAGAGGTAAGACACACATGTAAACACATGGTAACAATAGATCTTTTTCTCATGTCCAGTTTTTGTTTTCTCATGCAGTGTGCTCATCTTTGTGTTATTTATCTGGACAGCAGGATCAATGTTGTGTTGAGAAGAAATTATGTTATAAAATGAAAATATTTTTGTGCTTGAAGAGACGCTCTACGGTATCCGTAGGAGTTAACACTTAAGTATGTGATAGTTTTTTTTTTAAACTTTATTTTCGTAAAACTATTTACATGTTAGGCTTTTTTGTCTAATTTGTGGATAGATGGATGTTCTTCAAATAATATAACTTGCATGATAGTAGATAGTTTATGCTGTCCTGCCACACTCTGTCTTCCTATTAGCCGGCTGCCCTTGCGTACATGCACTGCTTAGCAGATACCCTAGATGGCGCCGTTTTCTAAACTACCAGTGTAAATTCCTGTCACCTTTTCAGTGAATTAAAATCAACCAAAATCATTTTGCACAAAATCAAAAATTTTAGCTGAGTTTTCAGTATTTTAAGACAATGGTAACCGAGCACTTTCTTCTCACTAATTTTGTTTAACTTCATTTTTTGTCAAAATTGTAACCTCATGTGATGATTAACACACAACTTAATGGAAGAAAAACGTTTCCACACATGATTTTTAATTTTTTTTTTTAAACCTTTGATACAATGTGGCTCTGCAAAAACAATTGTAGACCTCTGTACAAAAAAAAAAATAGCAGAAGCTATGTGAAATCAAATTAGCCTCTCTGTAATTCTTTCCCCTGCCCACTACGCTATTCCATAGACCTTCATCATTGACATCATCTTATGGAAGCTTGTGTTCAGCCGAGACAAACAGGGCAGCTTTGGTGACACTCCTGCCGCCCCGACACCACAGGTTAGGAAAATCTGACACCTTCTTCTTTAGCCTTTTCATTTTCCTCTTGTGTGGTGTTCCCTCTCTCTGTCCCCACTTCTTTCTCTGATGTCACAGACCGCACCTTTCTATTGTAACCTCTAACCAAGGCATGCATGTGCTAGACTTAAGTCTCGTATTATCTGTCCTCTCCCTCTCATGAGCACTCAGTTCAGGCTTGATACCAGTTACAGTTTTACTCCAAAAAACTGTATTCTCTGGCTTTGTTCTCAAGATAAGCTTCATAACTGCTCTTAAATAAAAATATTTTAGTGAAGACATTCTTGCTGAAGCTGATTGTCACTGTTAAACACATTTACAGAAGGTAAGAGATCAAATGAGTGTATTTATGACTGGTAAGTTATTGATCTAATTTAAAGCTGGATGGATCAAGTGAATGAGTAATCCTTCAGCAACCATCATTAAGAAACGACCTCAGTTCTCAGCTGTCAGTATGTTAAATTTTGTATTTGTGAAGTAGATGTTGCTGAAAAGAGCACACTTACCCTGTCAAATTTGTCTTTAAGATTTGAATAAGACATTTCACACCTAAGTATACCTAAACTTGTCAAACAGGCAAATGATTGATACCTTTTCAAAATGGCTAAACCTGTTGATGGGTTGAAAACCTGGCAGGCTGAGATTTGATGGTGGAGCTAATACACCAGCAAAATATAAGAAGCAGGAGAAACCATTAGAATCCAGGCATAATTTAAAACAACTTCAACCTTTTATCTGCGAAGGTGGTGACATTAAGTGCAATGTAATGAATTTGCTGTTAACTCAATTCAGCAAAGTATAAATGTTTCAATATACTATAGATGACGATTTTTATGGTGTGATATGCTGCCATGTACATGTATACCACACATTACACACATTAATGTTGAGAACGTTAAAAACCACCATTTTTATGCACAAATATACAAATGTGGCCAGTTATTATTCTTCTTCCTTTTTAAAATTTTAATTGCTTAAAACCGGCGTCAATATCTCCCATTGCTTTTTTTTTTTTTTCAAGTATGATTGCTTGCCACCTCTTTTCCCTCCGTCTACTGCGCCTCCAGTTCCAGCCCACTGACCCTAATAAGCTCTCCTTGCTGCACTTGTCTCTTAGCTTCCCCATTACTGTAGGTCCTAGCTAATTATCTCAGCCAACACTGTCAGTGGTTCCCATCACCACTATATTTGAATTTGAAGCAGGCTAGCCTTACATGTCTTTTCCTAATATAATGTTAATGACAAATTTGACTTGTGTATTTATTTTTAATCCGTGATGATCTGCTGTGGAATCCTTTGTTTGATCTTTGACTCCATGAGCTTGTTTTTAAGGAGTAGGCTCAGTCTTAAAGCCGTTTACTGCCAACTCCTTCAAGCTATTGTCATGCTGAATTTTGTTTTGAATGACTTGCATGCATCCATAATTGTAACAATTGAACAGTGTAAAGAGTGTGTGTTTACATATTAGACAAATGGCTCCTCTATAGTTTTTATATTTTGCATGATACAGTTAAATTAGCATGCCATTGTATGATGTAATTTGCCATTTTTCAGTAGAAATGTTTTTAGAGAAACTGTCTGACACCTGTTCATTGAACCTTTCCTCCCTTTCTTCCTTATTCTGGTATTGTTATTTCATTTGTCTATTTTTGGGGCTGTGGTATTTTCAGGGGGGCATTGACCTGCGGGCGTACAAGTGTCTGTCCTGGGTGTGCTGCCCACGCAAGATGACACCCAAGGCTCGCTACATGCATCTGGCCCAGGAGCTCAGTGTGGACCCCGACTGGCCACCAAAGCCAACCACCACTACTGAAGCCAAGCCCTGCCCAGAAAACGGCTCCACCTATCAAATCATGATCAACTCCTAGCATCCCCAACACCCCTCCCAGTATCTAATACCCCTTTTATACACGAGACATGCATATGACGCATGTTTGGTGAACGCACATTCAAACTATTCATATGTCACAGGATATTTGCTTGTTACTGTTCAGAAACTCGCGTCTAATACTGTAGTTCCAGAGACATTATTGCAAAAACCCATAGACTTACACATAAATACCAAATAAAGTTAAGTTTCAGTTATCTCTGTACTCTTGCTCTCTCTGGCTCGCCCACTCACGTGCTCTCAGGTCTCTTACTTACATCAGTTAAATTAAAGTAAATTCCCATCCCTTATAGCAATGCCTGATCACCTAAGCTGAACAGCATCCGACACACATGAAAGCAGCGTTGAGAAGCCAGGTCAGGTTAGCGTGTCGACCAAGGGTTTAAAACTCACCTCACTTTGTCTGTCTGAAAGGGGTATTTCAGAGCTAGCCTCTGGCATACACATGCTGCCAGGAACGTCATGGGAAGTGTAGGCATTGTGCTAGAAAATAATTTAAGGCATTGTTAAAAATACTGAGAGTAAGAGGGTTGTTTGATAAACAAAGACTCTGGAGTTTGAGGAAAATTACTGTAAAAAGAGGTTCCGCTTTAAAACTGATCGTTTTGATCAGTTGGTGTTAACACTGGAAGGATTTGAAGGTGGTCATCTTCTGATCATACAGTTTTTTAAAAGCAGCAGGAAAAACATCTCCTCGATCTTTATATTTTTGTGTAGCCACCACCTCGCAGTTCATTCTGTGCATAACTTGTGTTGTGGGCAGTGCAGGCTCTGATTGCTACTGTGTAGTGGTCTTATACAGTTAATATACTGTACATACATGTCATTTTAATGAGCTTGCATAACCACCTGGCAAGCACTCATTAGAAATCACAGAATTATAACCAAAAAAAAAAAACTTACCATGGACTCCCAGTGGTGAATAAAATGGCTAATTTGAGACCTGTATTCAAATAGTCTGTCAAGCACACTGTAAATTGTAGTAAATTGGGAATCTTGGAATGGCTGCAGTCAACAGGCTGAAGTTCATATTCACACTGAAATAGAACTTAAATACGCATATCCCATCAACTATCACTGATGATACAGGTCTAGAAAAGAAAGTACAAAGAATTAAATGGGGCATATCTAAATTTTGTAAGGCTTGTAAACTGTACAATAATTCTAAAAATATATATTTTTAGTAAGAGCTGACAGGATAGTTTTACCTGCTTTCATTGAACGTATTTATTGTGTTGAAGACTCACCAGCCATAAGGTGATATGACCTCTCATAAAATCATACTGTTGTTTTTGGCCACTTTTAATTTAATTTAAGATAGATGTAGAAAGTGACTTATTGATGTAAGAAGTAGGCATGGTAGGTTTAGGGAAGTGTTTTTTTTTTTAAAATTATTATTATTGCAAGACTTTCTCACAAAATACACTAAATATGCAGATTGATGATTGAAACTAGAAAATGATTAACTTCAGAAACTAATCTGAGGTTTCATAATTCGGTCAAAACTTTTATACACATTCAAGAAATTTTGGCTTGTAAAAAGTAAAGAATCGGTGAGAGAGACTGATACACAAACAGATGTACTCATCCTCTCTCAACCACAGGCTGGGACCTGTGGCAGGCTCTCCACTGTATCTTGTCAAAGATATTATTGCGTAGAAAATATATAAAAACACAATAACAAAAACAAATCATGGATCAAGGAATGGCAAATACCATTGTTCTGTCGCTCTAGAGTAAAATATGTCAACATTTATTAGATGTATTGCCATGAAATTTGGCACACAGATCCATAGTCTGCAGAGGATGAATTCTCATGGATTTTTTTTATCTCCTGGTTTTTCAATTCATGCCACTAACCGGTCAACAACACTTCAGCTCCTAACAGGATACATCTAAAACTAATGACTGAATTCTCACTGCGTGCGTGTTATAACCTAAAAGTCTGGCAGGGAACAACATGGCCTTTCCTCAGGCACTCCCCTCGAGCCAAACCTTTTTGCCCCACCAGTGATAAAGAGTAGGAATAGCAAACTTTCGCACTAGAAAATTGGTTTTTCCGGTGTGAGATGAACATTACAATCTAATGAGCCACTAGCATGCTGTTAAAGTTTAATCTTGTTTTTGCATCTATGAGCCAATATCCTGTCAGCATCTAATTACATCAGACAGGAGACTGAAAGCATGCAAAGACGTGCATGACACCAGCTCTCTGTGGTCATGTTTTGAAGACATGATGATTACAAAACTAGAAATATTACTGCAAATAGACAGCATTACTGTAGAATTAAGAATATTTTACATGAACATCTCTATTAAAAAATCTGCACAAGAAACTGCATGCATCTGGCTGGTTCTCATGGACAGTTATCCAAATGCATGTGAACATATGGATCATACATCTACAAACTCATGTCTGATGGGCTCCTGAGAGTCATACTACAACCTTCTTTTTTTTTTTCCAATGTCTGTCTCAGTAAAACATTTCTTCCTATGGAAGACTCATTAAAAGAGTGATGATAAACTAAGGCAAGGCATTGTGCATCTCATCAGCTAGCTGTTCTTGGCACATTCACAACATCCATGCAACAGCACACCCTGCACAAGATGGATGCTGATTAACATTAACATTCATGCATTGCACCTGCATAGAGAGTTAAGGGCTACATTTTATGTTCACTGCTCTGTATTTGATATTTAAAGTGATACTCCTCCAAATCTGTTCATTAAGTATCTAAAACTCACTCACCTCTTGTAGATTTTAAAGGTGAGTGTAGAAGTTTGTAGTTTCTTCCTTAATAAAAATCCGAATGTGGATTTCATTCGGTAAAAATAGATTTCTAATGAAGACAAACTCGGCAAACAGGGGCAGCAGAAAAGCAGTTTGCACTGAGGAGTTTTGATTTGCATTTTGATACTTTTTTTTTTTTTTAGCCAAAAGAAAATAGTGCAATTTGAAATCATTGCAACTGACTGAATACAAGTTGAACACAGCTGTTGTAAGAAAGCAACCAGCCTTTTTACAGCCACCAGAGATGGTGTTTAATAATCAAAAGACAGATTTTGGGTCAAGCATCACTTTAAAACAAAGACACCAACACATATGTAGCTGCGTCCCAATGCCAATATAACTGTATTCGCTACAAAGCAGCCTGCCTTTCATTAAGTTTATGGATTAATATTCTTAATTTTAAATAATATGTCCCAATATATTCTCTGAGTGCTTATCAGTGGTTATGCGACACCATGTCAAAAGAATATCAATGTAATGTTACTAAAATTAAGCAAATTATTTCTCACACATCTGATAAAAGCGCTGTGTATAATTTACCACTTTATCATGCATTTGATTATGAATTATTTTATTCATATAAAACAATATCACAACAGATTTCCATAATATTAGCAACGAAGTTGCTCAGTTCTTAAAAGCCATTGTTTATTGAGATACTTGTAGTAATATTACAGATGCATATGAAACTTGTGATCCATACTGTTTTCAAAGCTCAAATGTGATATGTGATAATAGTTTTCATGGATCCATGTGTTTGATTTGCAAAGTTATAATATTTTGTTGCAACATTTTAATGGGTTAATGGTCAGACTGTGAAGGAGGATGGATATGTAATGAAATTGATGAGAAATACATAACATAGTTCAAATAGACATACTTGTGCCAATTTGCTTCTGATTTGATTCTGATGTTTTGTCACAAAATTGTCAAAAATGTGTTTGTTTTGTTGAAGTTAAACAATGTGGCTGATGTGCCCGAACATGGGCCAGATGGGTTTCTATGCTTCTGAATATTCAGCAGTATTTTTTTCTTTTTATCTTTCAGGGTTTCATTTTTTTCTCTAGATACCTACTGAGGCTAAAATTGAATGTTATGAAAAGAACAAAAACAGTAGTTTTCTTTTTTTTCTTTTTTTTTTTTTTTAAATGCAATGCAATACTATGGTTATTGATTATATTTCCAAAGACTTAAAATGTTTGATCACATCTGGTTATTTGAAAAAAAAAAAAGTTTAATTTTAGCCTGTGTTCAATTCTGTCAGCTCTGATTTGACTGAGCAGAAGTGGACTTTAAATGGAGATAATAATATTAGAGGTTGGATTCTATCTGTATATATGAGATGTACATTTCTAGTGTGTGCATAAAAGTCAAAAGGTTTAGTTATAAAAATGTATGGTTTTTGGATTATCAAAGGGCTGGTGTGTCTTTTTCTAATATTTTGGTACTGTGTTACAATCAGTTGTCTTTCTACTTTTAATTTATACTTTCTATTGGATTTGTTTGTACCTTCACTTTTGTTATGAGGTTGCATTAGCTTGGATTTTCTTTATTTGGGCATGAATCCTGGGCATTTATTTCACAATGTTAATCAGTTATTGTGAAGTATGAATAGGGCACTTGGATCAATATTCATTCTGTCTTGAGTAAACATAATACAGCAAATGTCTACTTTTAGAGTTAAAAGACATCCTGACTGGAAAGACTTCAAGTCACCAAAGTAGATGTTCTTCTCAGCTTTTCTTCTCAGTCTCAGTATTTTGTATTAAACCAAGGATCTAATCTGACACAAGAAGGGAATTAAATTGATGTAGTATATTTAGTTCCTCCGCTTAGCGAATTCAGAATTTGAGCAACATCTGACAATCTTGTTACTTTTTTGTCTGCTCATCCAGTGAACTTTTTTTTTTTTTTTGTCTAGAACTTTTAGATTATCTTTTGCATTCATGTAAAATTAAAATGTAATTGGCAAAAAGAATGTGCGTTGCTGTTCAGTCGTCTATTGTAGAGGTGATTATATTGCTGCTAGGGGCAAAATGATTCAGTCACAGCTGTGTCATAACTGTGCACCTTGATACAGAAAAGTAATCAATCTAATGACTTGCAAAGTGTAAATACTACTATTGCTTTTCTTCTACGCTACAGTTTTGCCTTCTATTGTGACACAGCTATGTCAAAGCAATGGATTTTATGCTGAAACCTCTATGCTCTTATACAGGTACAACATATACTGACTGTTGACAGTTAGCATTGGCCTCTTATTCACATCATGTATTTTAAACAAACCATTGAATGGCATTTAGATTGAGTCAGCCACTGAGTACATGAAGCCTCATGTGGATGTTGTTTCCTCAGGGAAATGTGTGTATTTGTAATGAATAGAGAAAATAATAAAAGTTCATACCCAAAATAAGGAAAATATACAGTTGGTAAAACTTTTTATTACAGTTCATCTGTATGTCAGTGCTTTCAAAACAGTTTATTTGCTGTGCTTTATTTGCAGCTCCCACACCTCAGCAAGAGACTCACCTTGGGTATATGTTTTTTTTTTTTTTTTATCAGCAGAGATGTACTTTTTTTTTTTTTTTTTGGAATTTTTTGTACTTTATAATTTATTTTTTATTTATTTTCATTTCTTTTTTCCCTGAGGATTGTATTTCAGATTTATCTTGATTTCTTTCTTTTCAATAAATGTTCTTAAAACATTCTGCTTCAGGTCTACAACTTATTTATGTTCATTTGGATAAGTGGGATACTACAGAAGCTATAGAAAATTGATTTAGTTTCTATGTCAGAGAATGGTTAGGAAGCTTCAAGTTACACAATTGTTGCAGTAAGTCCTCTGAACCAAAGTATATGGTTCAGAGTGTATCTGAGTGCAATACAAGGTAATTGTAAAGGGGCCACGAGATATTTACTGACTCTACAAGTTGACAAGGATCTCCTAAATGTAAGTAACAGCACAGCACAAGGTATTGTGGGATATTGAGGGCTGTAAGGATATGCTGGTGGTATCCTCCATATTCAGGTATAATATGCCTCATTGAGAGCAGTCTTTAAAATGAGACAGTGCTTCTTGTATTCATTTGAGAAATGTGGAATTTTGAGAATCCAGCCCCTAAATTAGGACCAAGCATCAGTGTTGTGTAGTCTCTGCTCTCAACTGATGTTGGCACTCAACTTAACTGTGTAGTGTAAATGAAATTGAGCCCTAGATTAACCTTAGCTTTAGATCTTCTGTTGGTGACCATTTACAAGAAAATTGAATCAACTGGAATTTTTGTTTGACACCCACAACTCTTGAATGTATTAGGTCTTTGGAATCCTTCTGTGTGACATGTAACAAATACAAATAACTAGACCTTCCTGGACAGAAAACAGCTCATTTCACAAGTAAGTAACACATTTCTTTATAAATTTTTATCATGTAACATAAGTGTCACCCACAGTCATTCATTTAATCAACAGCAGCATAGTTTGTCCTCAACTAGTCTAAGTCACACCTGTTTATTCAAATGACACCTTTATCAGTCATAACAGTATTGCTCATTTAAACTCAGTGGTAGCACTCAGGGTGGTGTCTGTTTGTTTTTTTTTATCTCTTTATGCACACTGTCCATACCTAAAGTCTGCAAGGTTACATGCTGCTTGAGGACATGACAGGAAAAGTCTAAAATAACACAAATAAAATAAATTTACAAATCAAGTTTACATGCACATCATAGTAGTAAGCTTAGTGTCTGGAGTATTTGCCTGTTAAGTTGTTCAATTTGTGTCCCACTGGCCCAATGTCACAGCATTAAGAGCCCTTAAAGGATAAGTTCACAGTTTTTCAAGTCTGTCTTAAAACAATAGATGCCCATATGAATACTGAAACACGTTTTGCTCTCTTTAATCACTCCTCCTGTTCATACTGAACATTAGAAGATCCCCTCCAAATGGAACCCAACCTGTTTGGCTTGTGACCCCTGGGACCCCTTCTCACATGCTGCATTGTCTACCAGTTAAACGAAAGAGGACTTATGATTTTTAGAGGCTTGAGGAGATAAAATAAAGTAATTCACAATAAATAATGCAAAAAGTAGTGGAAAGCTTGAAAATAAAAAACGTTTTGTGTGTCCGAAATATGTTTTTTTCTGTTGTCCTGTCCAATCATCCCGCGACCCCTTTGAGTAGAAGTGTATTTTAAAGTTTATGTGAAGCTCATATGAGGCTTCACCGTCTGACTTGCTGTCTGTGTAGGGATATGAGATGAGTGTGAGTGGGTGAGACGTTGCAGTTATATGGGAACTGTTTCATTTGGAGGATTTTTTTGCCAGTGCTGATTTGGAGGTTGTACCGGTTCACAGGAAGTGGACTGTCATTCTGAGCTGTGCCCTTGTTAGCTAACGAGCTAGTCAGCTGCCATAACAGGCAAGCAAATGTGTACCATTTGGAAAGATGAATTAAACTGTGCCTAAAGAGTGCATTTTAAAGAGATTTGTGTGTTATTAACAGCACCATGTTGCGTGTCGGGAGCAAAGCTGCCTGGTAAGTTCATGTTTAAATAAGGTAACGGAACAGTAACGTCAGCTAGTTGTTGTAGCTGCGGTGAAAGCTAAAGCTTAGCTGCTCATTTTGACAGCTGAGGACAGCGGGGCTACCTGTTTCATGTGAATATCTGTCGTCCTAATTAAAAAGCCTCATATTCCAAAAACCTAACTGGATACACACAAAACACATTTCTACATACTATCGCTGACATCTTAATTATAAACAGGCAATCGTCCTTTGCCGCTGTTGTGGATTTTGACGTAGCTTTAGTCAGATAGCTAACCCTAGCTAGATAACACGGGTTGTTATTAGAAATCATACTGACTTCCAGACTAATTGTCTTTGGATGTTAACGCTACCTGCTTTATATTATCTATTACTGTACGCTATATTCAGCGTTAAGTCTATACTGGAGGTAACGCTGCTTTAAAGTTTGTTTTTCTCTTTGCCTGCGTGTTGCAGCGTCTTGTGGTGTTATCTTGTACTAAAAGGACCATTTAGATAACTTTTAACTTGTGAGAGTATGACTTGCATTAGCTGACTTAGTTATGTACGACATTACACATGTCAGTTGCTAGTCCTTGTATCTCAAAACTATTTTCTATTCACCACCTCAAATCATACAGCTGAGGGTTAAGTCACAGGCTGGAAAATGAGGTAAAACGTACTTCTACTGATAATACTTCACTGCTGCTACTGCTGCCATAATTGTACAACAGCTACAACAACCACTGCTACTAATACAGTCTTTATTTTTCCTGGTTTCTTATGTTTATCTGGTATAGTGAATAAATGTCTCGGGGCAAGAAGTTGCTTTCATGTCATTCTGTGGCTCATATTTGAATTATTGTGTATCGTATATGGAAGGGTTAGTGTTGAAATGATTAGTTGACAAATCAAGGAGTTGATCAATAAAAAGTCAGTGTCAGCAACTTTTATAATCAAGTAATCGTTCAGGTAGTTTATCAAACAAAAAAGCCAATCCGTCTCTGCAGAGAACCATGGTTCCAGCATCTGAAATGTCAGGATTTTTTGTCTTTCATAATTGAATATCTGTTGAGTTTTCACTCTTTTTGACATTTCACAGAGTAAAGCAATCAACAGATTAATCAACAGTCAATGAAAATAATCATTACTTGCAGCTGTAGGATGTTTGACTAGTAGCTATTTTTTTCTTAGTGGTGATAGAACGTATAGGCACATAAGTTTCAGGAAGGTGAGTTTGTGTAATTTGTCCTCTGTTATCTCAGCATGGCCTGCAGGAACCTGGTCTCCACCAACATGGGGGTGAGATTTCGGGTACCGCTCCAGAAGCTGCACCCTCTGTCCCGTGCCATCCACCACCGCTACTCGGGAAACACCAACCCCCAGCGACCACCTCATCGCACGGCAGCCCGCTATTTCACCTCCATGTCGCGGTTGCCCATGCGGCCACCTAAGCCTCCTCCAGGGTCCGGGGGCCGTAACTACCAGCAGCAGCGTGGCTTTTGGGTGGCCCGCCTTGCTGCCAGGCTGCTAAAGCTCAGATACATCTTGCTGGGCAGCGCAGTGGGAGGAGGGTATACAGCTAAGAAGGTCAGTATGGATTCAGCGATTGTCTCATCTCTTCACTTGTATCTGCTGTGAATACTAGAGACTCTGTAACCCATGGTTTATTATTTTACCTTTAGACCTATGAAGAGTGGAAGGACATGCTGCCTGATTTTAGTGAATACAACTGGGTCATTCCTGATTTTGTCTGGGAATTGAGTGAACAAATTGACCTTGGTAAGTGTTTTCATTTTAGTGCCATGAAGTGAGAGACATGCAATTTACATCTTGTTAGTTAAATGAATACCTGGACATGTTTTCTTAAAGGTTAGACTTGAAATATGGCTGCACATTTGTGCATCACGAAATACTTTCTACCTTCCTGCCTTTCCGTCTTCTCCACTTGACCTCTCATCTCTTTTGCCCACAGATAAACTGGCCAAAGCTCTGCCAGAGATGGAGGAAATAGCCAAACTACTACCTGACCTAGACAAGATAGGAGAGAACTTCACCTTCCTCAAAAGCCTCCTGTCTTCTGGTGAGTGAACAAAACCTCAACCATGTCTTTATAAAGTTACTGCATCTTCACAAAATAAATAATTATTTGTAGACATCAGAGTGTGTAGTCCAGTGTCAAGGCAACAGTAATTTCACCCAAGCAAACCTGTCTTCCACATCTGTGTTGGTCTATGCTTTTATATAATGTACCTAACAATTCAATTGGGTGCCATATCCCAGGCGGCTAAAAGTATGGTATCTGTGGTTTCTCCTGCCTCAAAGTGACCTCAGCAGGATGAGATAACATAGAAAAAAACACAAGGAAGTAGCGTGCTTTGTGCTCTAATTTGCTGCTTGTCTGCTATAGCCTTTCTGTCTATGGTTGTGGTTAAAAACAGATTCTACAAAGAGGCGATACTAAAATCTACGGCTTACACCATGGTGTTGCAAACAGCCAGTTACTCAGGAGCACATTACTGCAGCAGCTCCATGTAGACTGTTGTCTAATTGAATATTTCCATGTTCACTTTACAATATTTATTGTTTCATATAATGTATAAATTACTGCAGTTAAGGCTAACCATATACCTCTAGCTTCAGATCAAGGAGAGTACAGACGTTTACGATGCCCTTTCATGTTTGGAAAAGCACTTAACGCCATCCGCTTATCAGGGGTTTTCATCACAGTTGCTCACAGCACACCATGGTGCACATATCCCCACTGCAAATGGAAATTATCTACTTAACCACCATATAATTTGCAACTCAGTAGATATTTGTAAAGGAGTCTCAGGTTTCAGGTCTCAGCTCAACAGAACACTGCACGTCACCTTTAAGTCACCATGAAATTCCTCTAATAATCCTTGCAGAATTTAGTCCAACTGTTTTGTTTTCAGTACTTTGAGTCCAAAAGGCATTGATGGAATTTCACTCCATCAAGACACAGAGAAGCTGATAATATTTTGTGTCATAATGTGACAGTATCAAAGAAAATATTGTTTTGCTTGTAAATCTGTAGCCAGCAGAGGAAATACCTTTTTAAATTGAACGTCTCGATTGGCTCATAATGACAAAATATGACAATTTGCTGCTTGAGGATCAGCTCCAGTTTATGGGTGTGCTACTCTCTTTTAACTTTCTCATGAAGTGGCTTTTTTACTTGAAATTCTGGCACAGCAGTGACTTTGTTTAATACACATCATTTAGCTGTGTCCCTGCTTTGACCACCATCCCTCTGCTTCTGTCTTTTTATGATTTTTATCTTGTGTTGTTCTTCCTTTCTCCCCCTCCCCTACCCTCCTGTCCTCCTCCACATTCTTTACAGGTGTGAGTTTGGGTAGTGAAGTCAAAGGAGCTTCTGGTCTGCATCTGTTGTTAGGTGTGTAAACCCCGCTCTCAGTAGCGCTGCCCAGTCCCCTCCTTTCTTTCTGTTGATGTTTGACCACCATCGTGCCATGATATTGGTATGGTTGTGGTGGCGTTCCTGTTTGCAGACTTCCAAGCTTCCAGGTTGCAGACCAGTGCTGCTGTCAACAATGGCATGGTTCATGGTGAACGCAGGTTCTCTATTCAGTGAAATGTATGACCTGTCTCTAGGATGGTGAAACGGTCTCATTTTGGACTCTGGGTATTCAGAGGAGTAGGCGTATTTCTGCAGACATCCAATTTGACCCTGTTGCATCTGTTTACTGTTATCAGTAAAAGCCTCACTCTTTCGGTTGCTCTCCCTCTTTGTGAGTTCTTTTAAAATAATTAGAGAACTTGAATGATTACTATTCAAAGTGCAGCAAAAGAAAAGTCTTAAGTGGAGCAATAACCCACTGATGATTTTTAATTTTTCCTTCTTGGTCTGAAGAGCTCTTAAATGCAAATCCAGTGTGTTTGCCTTTAGTATGTCCTCCTCTTCCCCTGTGACTTTCTTTAACCTGACTGTCCTCGGCTAGACGTTGTCCTACCTGTGTGTTTTTGCCTCCTTTGACTTCCACCCTCTCTCTCCCTTGGCCTGTATGGGCTACGTCCTTTAATTACACTCTAATATTTGGGGTGATCGCTTTCTGCTTTTAGTTATTGCTGCTCAGATGTTTGGAAAATGCGCACAAAATTCATATTTACATAACACATCCATTGAACTTTGACATTTGCAAATACGCAAATACATATTCAGTTAACTTATTCCCAAGTGAATAAGTTGGATGGATGTTACTGTACATTTGCAGCAGAGTGCTTTTGTAAACACCTCCCTCATTTATAAGCAGACTTTGCTTTTTGCATGGCAGTAAAAGCTTGTTAATTGACATCATACAAACCAATAATAATAATAATAAGTTTGTCCTACAATGGCTGCTTTTATAACACACAAACCCCACCAAAGTGCAATAATCAAAATTTCAGCAAACTTTGTCCAACCTAAACCAAACCATCAAGCAGTTTCACATTTAGCATTTTACTCTTACTGGACCTAATTACATAATGATTTGCAATGTGAAGGGTGAGCATGCACGCTGTGAGAGGTTGAATGATCTAGATTCCCCTCATGACTTGGCACTCAATGGTTGAATAAGTTAAAACTTTAGAGATTTAACTTCATTAGTACCCAAGAAAGCAAAAAGGAATGTTCTAATCTCTAAACTGGAACGCTATTAGAACAAAAATATTAATTAAGATTTTTTCCAAACATCTGAAATCTAATCACACTGGTCTTTCTTTTTCTAATAATAGGCATGCTTTAAATGATGGCTATCTGGCATCTTGTGGCTACGGGCATTGCCTTAAACTTTGTGTAGATTAAGCACTGAGTATGTCATGCATTTTCATGTTTAACCTCATTCTGTGTTGTTATGTCTCTTCTGGTAGAAACCTCAGGCGACCCTCCACTAAATGCCACAGATGCTTCTGCTGCAGCCACACAAGATGCCAGCGACAAGCAATACAAGAAGGCAAGTTCATAAAACCTGCTGACACTGTCAGCTTTGTCCTCTCTACTTCATCAAAACTTGGTCTCATAAATCTCTCGTATGCATAGGGCTGCTAAATCATGGCAAAAATCATTATCACGATTATTTTTGTCAATATTGAGATCCTGACTATTTAACACGATTACTCATTGACTCATGCAACAGAAAAGCTTCCATTTTAATGAAATGTATCAATCCACACAGACTCAGAGACACGCGCAAGTGACGTGCATCTCATGGAGCCTCCCTGCGTTCTTTTTTAAGCCCCCAGTCTATTTCTGTTGCATTAAGTGAAGCGTAATCTGCACAGACAGCTGTTTAAATCACGCAAATATCACGCTGTATATGTGTTTTGAACTTATTAACAATATCTATGTTGATTGATCAAGGCTCCCAGTCTGTCTGTGAGCTGCCTGTTTCACTGCAGGCAGATTCCCCTCGCTATGATGGGCAGGGAAATAAAATCAATCAATCAATAAATACAAACACTGTCGTTTTCTTCCTGTGGAGCCGACATGCAAACTATTTTGGTTCGGTATATTTCTGCTGTCAGTCAGCGTGGTGAAGGAAGTTTGTCTGGCTGCTGCCTCCTCAGCTCCCCAGGAGCTGCAGCTGACAGACGGCTGCTTCTGTGGACAGAGACGCTGAACACAGGTCAGAGTTAGTGTGGATTGAACGTATAGAGCGCTGCTCATGTCTCACTTACTATGTGGATTCCCAGTGAGAGTGAGTTTGGGCTTTTAGGGAGGGGTGAAAGCGCACCACTGTAAAGGAAAGTGGCGCGTTAGATTTATAACACAAGACAAAACGAGCGCATCATTGCGAAATGGAAGGCGGCACCATAATCGTTTTATCTAATTTATCTTGTTTTCATAATCGTTGAAAGTCAAAATCGTAATTGAGAATAAAATTCAATTAATCGCCCAGCCCTATGTATGCAGCTTGGCTTCCTCTCACTTCAGTGGCAAGAGCTGTAGCGCACTGAATCCAAATTCACTCAGAATTTACTCAGAAACTCCATAAAAGGTTAAATTTGAGTTTGTATTGTTCAAAGGATAAAACCTAATCATCCTAACACTGTCAGAGACGTGCATTTAAGGGCCATAATTTTATAAATGCATATGCTCATGAAGTACTTGGAATTAAAATGTCTCCTAAATTACAGTGGGGTCCAAAAGTCTGAGACCACTTTCCTAATCAAGTGAATGGGAAAGTGGTCTCAGACTTCAGGCCTCACTGTGTATATTGTGTAATATGGAGAAACACCATATTTATGGGTGTTTTTGGATTCAGTCAGCTCCACTGAATGTGAAATGTGCATTTCACACTGGCAGCTTGTTATCAGTAGAAGCATTTCAGGGCCTATGGCAATGTTATAGTAAGAAAATGGTTGAAGATGTCAAGTTGTCCAACCTTAAGTACAAGTCTCACTACAGAGCAGCTTGCTCTCAAGTGTGGTGAATAAAAATGTAAAAGGTTTTAGCATTGGCAGAAGATACCATGTACTTACTGTATGGCACTCATTCTGACAGAGTATAACCTGAATTTATGCACACTGATATTAATCATTGCTTCAAAAGTACCCTTAATGCTTCTCATGCTTTTTTTCCAGAAGTCCCATTCATGGAGACCATTCCTTCTTCTAGCTTTACATTATACAGCATTCTCTGTATTCATATTTGTTTCATTTCTGTTGTCCTCTCTCTTTCTTATTCATTTTGTGTTTTGTTTTTTTTTCACAAAGTGACCAGTTTCAGTGTACTGCTGTTTTATTGTTGTGTTTTTATGTTTTTGTGTGTTTTTAACATTACAGAGTTAAAGTTTAAACAACAAAAAATGATGTGAAGATTTGACAATGAATATGGTTATTCTAAGGAGAGCCGCATTAAATAAGAGATGATGCTTTTCTTCTCCTGTGCCCTGCTTTTAGCCTGCAATCATGGTCTCCAACATGACACAAAGTATAACACAACACAACTTACAAGTTGATGTTTCGCTTAAAGGTACATTTGATGTAGACGTGTGCACAGAGCCACAAAGTAAAAAAAAAAAAAGCACAGAAATGGATAATGTCGTCATGTTGGGGACAATTTCACCTGCTATACCGAATGCTTTGTGCTTCACCCCTGATAGAGCAATATCCCATTGCTTGCTTTGCTTATTTAATCATCATCATCATCTTCAGCAGCATCAGCATACTCAGACTGATTATGTTCAGAACTGCAGAACATCATTTTGTGCAGCAAAATGTAATATTGTGGTCTTAGTTATAATCTACAACGGTGAGCAGTTGCCACTGAACATCACAGCAAATTTGGTTATTATTTTACTTTTACAGTAAAACTTAAATTTCCTTTCTTCTCTTGTACTGCTCAGAAGTATGAAAACCTGTTACAGCGTTGTCTGAATTATGGTGAGCGTAGAGTTATTAATCCACAGTGATGATGATTGTGAGGAAAGAGAACAGAATCACTGTTGTTGCCACTTGCTGAGAGGTGCTGGTTGTGGTATTAGTCGCCTCTTCTGCCTTCAGTCTGGCAAAGTTTGGCATCTCCCCTTTGTGTATGAGAGAGACTGACTTTGTTGGGTCACACTGATGATGGTGGCAAGATTACCAAAGACCTTGATTCTGTTTAACTCGAGCCTTGACTGAATCATGATTCTCAAATTAGTCAGCAACAAAGTCACAGCCAGTGACTGAGACACAGGCGGGGATTCCTCTGTCGTAGCCGTGTGTTTAGATGCAGCATTGGCCTGTACGGCTGACCAGCCCGATGGCTGGTTGTTGTTTGTGTTGCTGCTCCTACATCTCTCTCATTATGACATACCCCAGCAGGGTCTGCTTGGCGAGCTCATTCTTATTCAGCAGCAGATCCAGCGGCACGAGGAGGAGGTCCGGCGGGCCGCTGCAGCCAATAATGCGCGTCCCCCACCGCCAGAGCCTGCTCCCAGTCCGCCTCCGAACCCCAGCCCCCCTCAACAGAAACGCAAGGTGAAGGTCCCACCCCACTTAGATCCGCCCTATCCCACAAATGACTATCAAAAGACCACAGCTGCAGAGTAGGAACAGAATAGCTATATATTGTAGGACTTCAGTTTCTACCAATTACCTTAAAGAGTAACTTAACACCAGGCTGAAAAAGTAGTGTGTCATTGCCCTCTCTGGTAGAAAGTTATAAGACTGCACCTCTGATTACAACCAGCATCCCTTATGGGTGTGGTTGGATGTGGTCAGAAGTGTGCTCTGGTGCATCTGTAACCACACCCAGCAGGGATGTCACAGTGTACTGTCGCATCCCAGAGTACACTTCTGCATCACTGCAGGGAGGTCAGAAGATAAACCACTGGAGGTCAGCAAAAACAAGATTTTTAGCTAATGTTAGGTTGCTATTTAACTAACTTAATATGTGAAAAATATAGCAGTATAGGCAATTTGAATAATCAAATTAGACTTTTGTAAAAGAATTAAAGGTTCAGTTTATAGTGGCAGTGTTCTATTTGACTGCTAAGAGTAAAAAAGTTCGTTATTGTATGTTAGCTTAATACATATGGACATGAACAGCTGCAAAATATTTCATTAATATATTCCAGTGCTGTGGCCATGCAATAAATGCAATCTTTCGTACACCTACAGTGTTCAATTTCAGTTGAAATTGAGTGTTTATTTTGTCCACCACATAGACAAAATAACAGCAAGATCTTAAAGTAAAATGCAACGCAGTACACCACCACCACAAGTGAATCAACTCCTCTGTGACTGAAAGTATTTATTGCATGACTATTGCATTTTATTTTACAGGTGTTTGTGTCTACTCCTCTACTTTGAGCCGTGGCGTTAGGATTTCAAAATAATGTTTGTAATGGCCCTTTATGCTAAATTTATTATATCTGTAGTGCAGACAACTTGACCCGTCAATACCTCTAGTCTGTCCTCTACAGTGCCCAGAAGTAGCCTCCATATATCACCCCATAGTCTGTCAGGATGTGCTAAAATTTGCTTTGCCAGTTGGTTGTCGGAAGGGCATGCATGGGCCTTCATAGCTCGGTCCCAGACGCACAGTGACGTAGCTCAGCCTCACTGTCCGGCACAACTGGATGGACAATCATCAGGAGCACTATTTATTACGGAAGCACTGCATGAAGTGGAGTAGCAAGCCGCTGCATGGTGTGAGCTGCACTTTTTAAAACTAACATGGTGACAAGGTTATCGACAGCAAAGGATAAGCCTGAAGCCTGTTAGCTGCAGTTTTGTAATGCCTAAATATCAAACGTCTCTTAATTAACAAAAGTCATAACATTTTAAAACACAGTTGGTGTCTATTACTAGAACATAATTTACAGAACCCTTCATGTCCCAGCTGTATTGTGTAGAAAGTTTTTGCTAACATAGTTTGGTGTGACTGTCTGTTAAATTCCCTTTCCTCTGCTGCCAATCCCACCTGTTAATGTATGCTGTGTCTCCTGTTTTCTGTCCTGTCTCTCATCCCAACAAACATGTTGCAAATGTACAAAATACATAAACAAATGAGGTATGATTTTGTAAATTCAGACTGATTTTTCGGGGCTCACTGTGATTTGTGCCAGTTTGTGAATCATAGCTTGTTGATCGAAACTGAGCAATACCACAATAAGTACTGTCTGCTTGAAATCTGATTTTTGTTCCTCTCTTTATGCATTAACTTGACTTTCAACTCTGGTTCTTTCTGTAATACAGTGTGCACGTAACGTACCTTTGTGGTGCTGGTGGGAGTTCATGCTTGTGAAGTGCGGGTAACGGGACGCCCTTATTTTCAAAATCTTCCAGAGAGGAAGCGTTAACTCAGTTTGTTGCTGTTCTTTTTCTATTTTTCTACTTTGACCTCTAGTCTTCAGACAAAGAAAAGGTAGACCAGCTTCAAGAAGAACTGCTTCGTACCCAGGTACAGTAGATTTTGTCTTACTGTGGCTAAAATCAAACTCATCATATTGTTCACAGTTCAATAAGGTGGTAAATCCCCTGATTGCACTACTCAAACGAAAACTGCTACCAGCTCCAGTGTTCTTTTAGGTGTGAAGTGTTGCTGATGCTGTTTGTTGATAGTTTCCTGTTTATCCATAGCTAAAATATCAGCGCATGCTGGAGAGACTGGAGAAAGAGAATAAAGAGTTGAGGAAAGTGGTTCTGCAAAAAGATGATAAAGGGATTCACCAAAGGAAAGTGAAGGTGGGTTACACATGTACATGCATACACACAATAAACACACCAATACACACTAACTTTTAAAGATTATACAAATAAAGTTTAGATTTAACCCGGCTTAAAATGACATTATCATGCATGATCATTCAGTGGATGTGGAAATATTTTCTTGAATTCTTTGAGTACTGTGCCTTTGATGCTGCTATAGTGTCTTTTGCCTAAAATATTAGTTATTTTTCTATTCCTTTAGTTATTCCTTACAGTGAAAGTGCCAGCTACTTGTTTTAAAGTTCATATAAAGTTAAATGTAATTAAGCTTGAACATCACTTGTATCCCCTCTTGTAGAAATCCCTTATTGACTTGTATTCTGAAGTCCTGGACATCTTGTCAGACTACGATGCCAACTACAACACCCAGGACCACTTACCCAGGGTAAGGAGCTAATTTAGTTTCTCGTTGACTGGAAAATGATTAAAGAAGAGTTTTATTTCTCTATTGGCTGTTCAGTTATTGCAGGT
This sequence comes from Scomberomorus guttatus, assembly GCA_038419695.1. Classification (NCBI taxonomy): domain Eukaryota; kingdom Metazoa; phylum Chordata; class Actinopteri; order Scombriformes; family Scombridae; genus Scomberomorus; species Scomberomorus guttatus. The sequence goes on along the minus strand of CM076454.1, from coordinate 18,131,287 downwards.
GCTCATGTTTTTCAGAAGCATGCTGATATCCCAAATATCTTTTGTCTCTGATTTACTTTTGTCATAGGATTGGTATTTCATTTCTTCATGAATACTCATACCACATTCCTGATTCTGTGCTTTATTTTACTTGGACACTGATTACTTAACACCTTGTGTTCTTTCCCACTTTTTTCCTTACCTTTTATTTTTGGTTTACCTGTCCTCCTTTTCTACTCTTCTGTCCTCCATCGTCCACTTCCTCTGCTGTTTCAGGTGGTTGTGGTTGGGGATCAGAGTGCTGGGAAGACTAGCGTGCTGGAGATGATAGCCCAGGCTAGGATCTTTCCCAGGGGCTCTGGAGAGATGATGACACGCTCTCCTGTCAAGGTACGTGGGACCAGACTGGCTGGTGTTTGTGTCATTTTGTTTGTAAAAGGACAGAAAAAAACGATGTACACATACAGTACCAGTCAAAAGTTTGGACACACTTTCTCATTCAAAGGAATGGGAAGGTGTGTCCAAACTGTTGACTAGTACTGTATAATGTAATATTGTATAATGTATTTTGTTGTCATGAAATTTTGTAATACAAACTATCTTCTTACATATAATACTTTTTTCTGCAGGTAACATTAAGTGAAGGCCCCCACCACGTGGCCCTGTTCAAGGACAGTGGCAGAGAGTTTGACCTTACCAAGGAAGAGGATGTAAGTCACAAAGCTATTCATTCATCCACCTAATATGAATTTCAACACTCACTTGGCTACCTGTTTATACCATTATATCTGGTCCCTCTTTCTATGTCCTGCAGCTGGCTGCTCTGAGGCATGAGATTGAACTGAGGATGAGGAAGAGTGTGAAGGAGGGACAGACAGTCAGCTCTGAGGTTGGACATGGTGTTTCCATTCAGATTGTTAACAAAGCTGCTGTTTGCTGTTTTAAAGCTGTAAAGTGTTGTAGAATAATGACAGGTTTTTGTTTCTTTTTTCTTGTCAGACAATATCCTTAAGCGTCAAAGGCCCCGGCATTCAGAGGATGGTGCTTGTTGACTTGCCAGGTGTCATCAGTGTGAGTAAAGACAACTGCAGTCTTGTATTATTAAGAGACCTTTGCATTAGATTAATTTGCACAAGGGAAGTGCCTCACGCTTAAGATCATTATATTTTCTTGTATTATTTTGACCTAATTACCCTACATGTATTTATTAACATGTACAAGAAACAGGATTTTGTGATTTATTACCTTGATATTTAAAATTTTCCCTTACACAACAATAAAGATTTATAGAATTAAATAAATAAATTATAAACCAAACTATAAAATTGCTTTTTTTAGAATGACAAATACCACAAACCGTGCTAGTCTCCATAAATGTAGTAATACAAATACAATCCTTAAAAGGTTTGTTTGTGTGTCTTTCTCAGACTGTGACTGCAGGCATGGCATCCGACACGAAGGAAACCATCTTCAGCATCAGCAAGGCCTATATGCAGAACCCCAATGCAATCATCCTCTGTATTCAGGGTGAGCCATGAGCATGCCATTCACAGTTACAACGATCATGTATGCAGGCAGTAGGTGTCAATGTGAGCAGGGAGAGGACTGACATTCAGTGCTTTGCTGCACTGTCCCATTGTTGTGTTCTTAAGCAGAACACCAAATCCAAGTCTTACATCACTTTCACACTCCTTACCATCGTCCTTATTATCATCTATACACCCTTATCACTTCTCCTCTAACCCATCTCTCTCCGTCCAGATGGCAGTGTGGATGCAGAGCGGAGCATTGTAACAGACTTGGTTAGCCAGATGGACCCCCATGGGAAGAGGACTATCTTTGTCTTGACCAAGGTTGACTTGGCTGAGAAGAACCTGGCCAGCCCCAGCAGGGTAAGACAGCTTAACTGGTCATCTGGACATAAAAACGCAATTCAACAAAAATGTTGTTTTATATGTAAAAGATTATACTGACTATCATAAAGTTATTTTCTTGTGATGCTTTTTTTTTTTATTGATGACCAACAGTGCCACTGTTGAACTGCAATATTAGTTAACTTATTGATAATTTCTTCCAAACAGTAACTAATCAATCATCCATCTAATATTACCACCCCTAATTGATTGGCTGCAGGAGAACAGAAATACTGACAAAAAGTGACCTACAGCTGAACTTAAATAACTAAATAGCTGCATTTGCAGATTTCCTCAGACCAGTGCATAAAGTCTCAGCCACTGAGAGAAGCTTTATGCAGCTGCACCACAAGAGGGAGCTGAGAACTTTAATTTTAACCTGATGTTCCCTCAATGAGCCAGTGTTGGGAAGCTTGAACTACAGATTAAAGGAGCCTAAGAATTTAAGTCCTTTTTCACATTCTTTCTTTCAGATCCAGCAAATAGTGGAGGGCAAGCTGTTCCCCATGAAAGCCCTGGGCTACTTTGCTGTGGTGACAGGAAAAGGTAACATGTACTACAGAGTAATCCAACATCCTGCATTAATTCCACATTAGTTAATGGGTAGTTTCAGATTATTATGTTATGTTCACACATGATCACATATGTTTAGATATTATTATTCTGTATGAAATAATTAACTAAATTGCCAGTTACTAACATTCTTCTTCATTCTTACTCTGTCTACCCGTCTGTAGGGAGCAGTGGTGAAAGCATAGACTCCATTAAAGACTATGAGGAGGACTTCTTCCAGAACTCAAGATTACTAAGGCAAGTTACACATCATTAACCAAAATGTAATGTTTCATGGAATTAATTCATTTAAAGTTGACAATTAATGTACCTGTGCCACTAGGGACGGCATGTTGAAGGCCCACCAGGTGACCACAAAGAACTTGAGTCTCGCCGTCTCTGACTGCTTCTGGAAGATGGTTAGGGAGTCTGTTGAGCAGCAGGCTGATGTCTTCAAAGGTATGATCACCCTCGTGGGCCTATTTAGCAATTTTTAAACTTTATCCCTGGGAGGGACTATTGATTATTATCCCTGGTGACATTTTGTGTTTATATCCAAAGCCTCTTTCAGCGCCAGGCATGTTTTGATAGTGTGACTGGACATGGTAGGATTTTATCCATGTACAGGGAACAGCTGCTACTCCTCTACTCCTGACTCTCCCACCTCACTGTAGTGGTCTTACTCAGCCTGCCTTGCCACACTTTTCCACTTCCCCAGTCCTACCTTCCAACTGCAATTAGTCTAGACAATCACAGGCCCATTGCTAACAGCACAGGAGATTTATGGTCGTGAGACTGCAGTTCCCATAGGCCCATTGTGTGGTGTATCGATCCATAGACCATCAAATCACACACAGCCGGCCTCCATCCTCCATGCCTGGCACCACCGTGGCCCCACAAACCAGCAATTAGCCTAATCTCCACTGTGGATAGGGAGCTGTGGAAAGGGACAGCAGGCTTGGTGTGTGTGTGTGTGTGTGTGTGTGTGTGTTTCTCTGTGCATAAGTGAGAACTAAAACTCTGACTTTTAATAAAGAGTGTGTGATTGGCCCCATCCCCTTTCCTCCTAAGGGGCCAGTTAAGAGAGTGTGTATGCGTAAAGTCCTTACACACTTTTATTAAAGGATAGGCACCATTAGCAGTCTGAAAGCTGCCTTTATATCATACCAAGTTAAAACAAAGCAGGTCCTTCCCTCATATTCCCCAGTTGATTCGGTACATTACATTTTAGATGTTAACCTGTATGAGAAAGGCTTAATCTCCAGGGTATATACCATGATCCAGCATATTAAGCCCCTTACTTGGGCTGACAACAAAGCAGTTTGGGAAAAGGACATTGGAAGAACTATCAGAGCAGATATGGGAAGACAGTATAGTGTGCATCCATGCCTCACCCCTCTGTATAAGACATGGACTAATACAGTTCAAAGTCCAAATGCTAGATCAGCTAAAATATACCCTACAGTAAATTCCAAATGTCCCAGATGCCACCAAAGCCCTGCCATTTTGGGCCACATGTTTTGGGAATGTCAGGCATTGAACAATTTCTAGAACCCTGTTTTTAAATCCCTCTCGCATGTGTGTGGTAGAACGCAAACCCGTATCACTGCCATTTGTGGTGTGGCAAAATCAGAGGAGAATTTATCTGTTCATCAGGAAAACACTGTCTTCTCAACTGGAAATCACTTGCAAATCAAGCCCCCTTCATTTATGCAGTGGTCAGAGAGATGATGACTTCTCTGAAATTAGAAAAAGTCACATATTCATTAAGTGGGTCTTGGAAAAAAGGAATACAGCTTGGTCCCCTTTGTAAGATATGTAGAAACTTTGTCTTTTGCTTGCCTTTCTCGCAATAGCAAACTAACCCAGTGCCCTTTTTTTTTTTCCTCTACCAAAATTAAATTATAGCACTAAGACACTAAAGAAGAGAACTTTCATAGTCTATATGTACACATCTTATGCACATTTTTTCCCTTTCTTTCTTTGTCTTTTTAAGCATGTACAGTCTATTTAGATATCATTGTTTTGGTGTATTCTTTGCTAAATGTATTTATGTATGTATGTAGACCTTTGGAAGGGATGTCACCTGTAACTTTGTACCTATTCCTCTGAATGTAAAAATTAAAAATATAGTTTATATATTTTATATAGTTTATTTTTAAAGGACTGAGGAGATGAGTTTTTAATAATCCTTTTTTTATGGAACCACTATTATTCAATCACAATTTCACTTATGTTGAACGTAAAGTTGAAGATTCAGTTAACATTGATGTTAAAAATCAAATATTCATTGTCACCATCCCTCCGTACCTCAGCATCCCGCTTCAATCTGGAGACAGAATGGAAGAACAACTACCCTCGTCTGAGAGAGCTGGACAGGGTGAGGAAAAACAAACTTAACACTTAAAACTACACTCTTGTATCACGTTCCCCTAGAATAGAAGCTCAACACAAAATAAAGTGTGATGGGGAAAAAAAATAGTAGTTTCACTGGTAGGTATGGTTAAAAGTATGTCTAAACAGCCTTTACCAGATTTTGAACAGATTTGTCACAAATGGCCTTTTATGGAAAAACAAAGGATTCATTTTAAAGAGCAAAAGTCTATACAACAGATAAAACAACAGCACAGTGTGAAAGTCGTGTGGTGTGTAATATTGATACAGATGTGTCTTTACTTTCTTTTTGCAGAACGAACTATTTGAAAAGGCAAAAAATGAGATCTTGGATGAAGTCATTAGCTTGAGTCAAGTGACCCCACAACACTGGTAAGTTTAATCAGGTCAGAGGTCAGTTGTAGCCTCATTTTTATATTGTAGGTAATAGTGTTGTATGCACTTTATATACAATATTGGTCTTAACAAGACCACCATTTGAGGACCCAAATGCGTAACTGTCTGTTTATGAAGAACACGTCCTCGCACTAAACTGGCCATGAGTGTTGAAGCTATTTTTAGAACAAACTGCAGGCCTTTCTCTGTGTGTATTTATCTGCACATGAATGTATAGTTATGCCTCACTTTCAATGAGGAAAACCTTGCTAAATGAGATGTATGCTTGGTGTTGTGGCCATCCCCAGTGTGCGTGCCATCAGTTCTCCCAGATCAATACTCTGATGAATGGCCCATGGACGGGAACAGGGGTGGGCCTGTTAGCCAGCCAGCATCCAGCCAGCACTATTGGAGATCGTGCTTATTGACAGTGAAGAGTGCTAGCCTGAACAAAAGGGGAGCTTAATGAAATATGAGTGTGTGTTTATGATAAATGAGAGGCGCAACACTGCTCTGCTCTCATGGGGACTTGGGGAAGGGTTTTGTTCCATTGTCACACCGCTGTGGAGAAATAGAGCAGGAGTGGGGAGACCGTTAACTGCTAACAGGGTCATAGTGGAGCTGTATTGGAATCTATTGGAATTGGAATCGAGTGCAGTCGCAGTAGCACTGACTACACAAGTGAAAGCCGCTCAGCCAAGAGCGATCCCTCTTCACTCATTGTTTTCTGTCTCACCGGATCACTTAACTGAACTGAGCTGGACATCTGAAAGCAACTTGGTTACTAACACTCTTGCTTGTTAGAAAATAATAGAAAATAATAATCTGAATCTAAAGGGGGAAAAAAAGTTAACATGTATGTAAGATATGGACAGAGCACCTTCAGCATGTCGCTAGAAGGTGCAAAATACAACCTGCTCCAGAATGAGGTGCCAATTAAAATATATTCTTTCAATCCAGTTGTTGGAAGTTGGCATGACTTATCTTTTAACCTCGCAGGGAGGCCATCCTGCAGAAGAAGCTGTGGGAACGTGTTTCCACCCATGTGATTGAGAACATCTACCTGCCTGCTGCCCAAACAATGGACTCGGGTACCTTTAACACCACTATAGACATCAAGCTCAAGCAGTGGACCGACAAGCAGCTTCCACACAAAGCACTAGAGGTAACGGAGACTGTCTGTCTTTATACAACTGGTTATGTTATGATTTAGATTGTTAAAATTAAAAATGTTATTTATTACATTACTCTAATCAAATTTTCATTAAATCAGATCTTCTGAGTTGATCTGCTGATAAGAGGAAATCTCCAAATATCAATGCATGAGTTTCTGCCTGTTTTTGTATTTCATTTAGATACACATTATGCTGTTGTCAAAATTGAGTTATTTCTGAATGATTTGGCACTTAACTGACATTCAGATTCTATATTTTAGCGTTGCTCCTCATTTATTGCAACTTGCTACTTATATTCAGTTCAACTACTGCGACAAACTGCTGAACTTCCAAGAAATATTCAATCAGGCAATGGTCTTATGTTAATATGAGCCTTCTCCTTTCTCCAATATACTTTGCCCCCCATTAGGTTGCCTGGGAGACACTGCAGGAGGAGTTTGCCCGCTTCATGGCTGAATACAAAGGCAAAGACCAGGACGACATTTTTGACAAGCTGAAGGAGGCTGTGAAGGACGAGAGCATCAAGAGGCACAAGTGGAATGAGAGGGCCATGGACAGCCTGGTAAACACACAGTAAATCCACTCAGCCTGCCTGCACATGTTGATTCAATTTAGTTTTCAATTTAGTCATCATGTACTATGAATATAAAGAAACCGGTCTTGCTGGCATTAGTGCAAAGACCAATTGTTGCCAACAGAACTTAATATGCATTGCTATTACATGGCATCTGAACTGATAATGTGATTTTCTTGCCTTACGTGTGTGTGCGTGCCTGCGTGTGTGTGTGTGTGTGTTTGTCAGCGGGTGATCCAGCACAATGCCCTAGAAGACCGTTCCATCACAGACAAGCCGCAGTGGGATGCAGCAATCCAATTCATGGAGGAAACCTTGCAGTCACGCCTCAAAGACAGTACGTCAGCCATGATGCCTTCACGTAACATCAACATGGTTCAAGATAATTAATGGTCAAGCTCAGCATTCAAACATAAGTGGGGTCAGATCCTTTTAAACTATGGACGAAATTCTACATTTACTCCAGACATCACAGTCACACCTACCCTAATCAGCATGGTCTCATATGATATTATTATGGCTACCAAATTTTGGCGTAAATGGTTAAACAAGTCACAAAGACACATCTCCTGTGCTGTCTTGTTGAGTATGTATCAGCTACACTGCCAGGGTTAGGGGCTCTGTTTCTATGGTGCCACAGATGCTCGTGGGTTATGATTTAATGGTTGCATGAAATACGTTGGACTAAATAACATGCTGCATATATTGTCTTTACCTCTTGTCTTTTTGTTTTGCGCTCCTCTCATCTTGCAGCTGAATCAGTAATCAGAGACATGGTGGGTCCAGACTGGAAGCAGAGGTGGCTGAACTGGAAGAACCGTACACCGGATCAGGTCAGAGTTTTTCACAGGCATCACAGAGACGTTAATTTAGAAGAGTTATTAGACACTAATTGCATTTATACAGTATAATGCTAGTAGTACCACCATGAAGACAACGCTCACTCGCTTTTCTTTGACCTTGTAGCACATCCGTAATGAAACAAAAAACGAGCTGGAGCGCTTGCTGAAGTTGCATGAAGACCACACAGCCTACTTGGCCAATGACGAGGTCACTACAGTCCGGAAGAACCTGGAGGGACGAGGGGTTGAAGTTGACCCTGTGCTGGTGAGATCGAAATACTTTTTTCAGTTAAATTCTTCATCTCTGTAACATGTACAATGTTTGTGCTTCAATGGCCCTTTTTTATTATGTCGTTAACTGCTGGATTACTGACTTCCTTACCTGGTCCAGATCAAGGACACGTGGCATCAGCTGTATCGACGACACTTCTTGCAGAAGGCGTTGTCCCATTGTAACCTCTGCAGGAGAGGCTTCTACTACTACCAGAGACACTTTGTTGACTCAGAGGTAAAAAGATAGGATGAGTTATCCTGAGTTGTCTTTCTTTTCCACCTTCTTCTAAGTTGTATTTAAGGTCACTGTGTGAAAAGCTAAACTGTGTGCCTGCATGTTTCACCAGTTGGAGTGCAATGATGTGGTACTGTTCTGGAGAATCCAGCGGATGCTGGTCATCACAGCCAACACTCTCCGACAGCAGCTCACCAACACCGAGGGTAAGGATTGGGGATTTAATTATAGTTAATGGAAGACTTAATTCAAGGGGGGACATAGTCTCTCCTGTCAGCTGGAACAAATACTTTAGGGTAGCAAGACGAAAACAAGTGGCTGAAAGTTGTCCAAATCTGTGGGCAAAAGTTATTGTTGAGCTCTGCACTTTGTGGCCAAAGGTCCATAACCAGTTTTCCAGGTCATTGATAATCCTTCAAATATGAAATTGAGTCCTACAACCAGTATACACAAAAATGCATATTAGGCAAATTTCTCTCTCAACCATTTAATGATGATAAAAGATCATATTCACTGCACTGAGAGCCTAATCCAATGCATTGTTTTTTATTTGATATTGATTTCTTTGCTTGGTGTGTGTGTGTATGTGTGTTCATTCATTCATCTGTCTTCTCAGTCCGCCGGTTAGAGAAAAATGTGAAGGAAGTGCTGGATGACTTCGGGGAAGACCTGGAGAAGAAGACCCAGCTCATCACTGGCCGCCGAGTCCAGCTGGCAGAGGATCTCAGTAAGACACAAACATTTGCAACAACAAAAAAAAAAAATTAAAGTGGGACAAACTGCTAGATCTCAATGTCACTCACACACTGGCTTCCATACATTCAAATATGCCTGCTTGGCTCAACTTTCAGTACACTGTATTGGTAAATGTTTCCATTATAGGAGATCTGTTGTCAGTAGGTGGCACTGGTGCTTAAGGAAACAGCACTAACTGATCTGGAAGAAGCAGTATTTATTCAGTTACTGAACCAGACTGATACAGCCAGCTGCTTTTTAAGCTTCATTTTAAGGGGGATTCACTGTTGTTGTTCTCTCAGACACTTGTTAGTTCTTCATATAATAAGCAACATTGCTGCCAGATTGTCAGCAAACCTGTGTCCATTGATATGCACCAGTCGCACAAGGTGTTGGATTGGTGTAAACATGTCAAACATTTTTTTATCACTTTTAATGGTCCTCAACCACATTTAAACCATAACCCACCATGCTTGTCTCCATATGTGTATACCATGCACATATGGCTGGCCCCATAAGACTACCACACATTTACTTGACATACATGTTTATGACAACATCCTTTTATATACGCAAATATGTGTTTTTACAATATCTTCCGAGGCTTTAATTGGCACATAGTTTAGGAAGAAGTGTGTGTGTGTGTGTGTGTGTGTGGGTGTGGGAGTGTGTAGGTGTGTGTAGCAGAAGTGTGCTGGCTGTCTGCCTGTCAGGTCTATCCACCAGCTCCGTTAACACAACCCTGCTGATTAAACGCAGCACAATTTGCAGTGCCCACATGCCTAAAAGACAAGCCCAGACTTGAATGCAAAGACACCCTCTTTGGTTTTACCAAATGGCATCTCTCTGAACTTGGTAAAATGTTGTAATTCACTTCAAAATGGAAAATGCTATCTAAAATGTTCCAGTAGCCTCAGGTCTTCCTTCATACTTCATAGTAACAATCAGATATCCACCAAGGGACTGCTGGCAACCTTTATTGGTTGTGTCTGATGTTAAAGTTGTGTTAGTGTTAATTTTTTAGGAACTAAATAGATGGAATCATGTTTTTAGTTTTATTTTATTTCTAGGAAATTATTGTAGTACAGTTGTGTAAAGCAGATGAATCATAATTTGGAAACTCCTTTATTTTCAAAGGTCATGAACCAGATCCAAGCACACATTATTGCAAATGCTTGGCGTGCTCATTTAATGTGTATATGGGTGGGATGAGGTTCCGATGAGTCAGACCACCAGTATGGTTCTGGTCTGAGTTTGAGCCTGGTGTTAATGGTAACCAGAGACGGAGGATTTATGTTTTTTTGGCACACGCCACCAACAACCCCCTAGTTGTTGACTATTAGTCATGTCTTGGACTGTACCACCAGTGACTTGACCAGACCTGTGTATATTGTCTGGGGTTTCCATGGATATCTAAATCTTGATATAACCACAGGGAGCTGATTGAGGCACACAGACTGCTGGTCAGCACCCGTGGATTTAGATTCACACAACTAAGCTGGAATCTACCTAGTGTAATCATAGCCTTCTTTTGTTGACCACTTGGCTCCTAGCGCTATGCAGCAATTTGTTGACAGTTGTTGGGAGCGTTATACCACAATTTTTGTTGCCTAAAATTTCCCAGCTTGTACAGAATTAAAGCCAGCAAGTTTCTGTGGTGAATAAAAGCAGGTAACCCATCTAGGTGGCTTCCTCACCTACCATCATCTATGGGAAATGTGTGTGTGCACTTCTGCTGTTGCTTATGTGCAAATGTGTATTTGCGCATCGTATTCAGAATAAATAAATGTACAGGAATCTAGAATAAAAAAAGTATTGAAAGTATGTTTCAATGCTTTTCTTGGGCCCAACATATCTGCTAATTTTTACCTGCCTGCTTGCTGAAAGCTCCTAATAATAGCTAGTACAATGAGGGTTGAGTTGTCTCCAGCGGTTGTCTTATTCAGCAAAACTTTGCTTGCTAAGCAAAGTCTGTATACACAAAGCAGCGCGAGAGGCGTGCTGCCATTCCTCTCTGCATGACACACACACACAAACACGCACACGCACACTCATAATCATAGTTCCTTTAACCACAGAGGTACATCCACAGGGAAGCATCACGTAAGTACACCTACCTCAAATATATACGTTGCACATGCACCACCCTACTCTCCTTTACACCGGTGTATCCTTAAAACTGATTGAAAATGCTTGTAATATCTAAATCGTAAACATTAAAGAAACATTAAAATTGAAAAGCAAAATTAAATTATAATTAAATACACTAATTAGAGGTAATGTGTCATTTTCTTAAATACCCTTTTTTTTTTAATCAGTTTTTGCATCTGCAAGATTTTTTCAAGTGGGGTTTGACAATTCGTTTTGTGCCCAATGCTGCTTGTTTTAAATAATTATAAGTAAGTGAGTGTCTTGAAAAAGATCTGTGCCTTATCAAAAATGACATTTGATTCAAGAAAACTCACAATTCTATCTTTATTAGAAATAGCTAAAGTAATCTCATCTCATTGACAGATTTTTATGATTTTTGTAGTAATACAAGGCTGAATCACTGTTTTCCGCCGATATTAAACTTAAACATCTGTATTTTCAGAGCTATTCATTGGCTATTCTTTGCCATAGTCATTGTATTTTTAAACTGACCTTAGATCTAATTTAAATAGGAGTTTTTGTGACTTACAGATACCCCAGCCATACAGCCACATTTGTGACGATGGCTATGTAGTGACAGGATTCAGTTGTCGTTGCTTTGCCCTCTGGCCCATGGAGATTTCATCCTGCTGTCTACATCCTGCTGCCAGATATTCTTGGCTTTTATGTACTAACTCTAATTGATGGGTGTTGCTATGGCCTCACACACTCAGACATGAACTCTCTAGGACTGTTCCACATTTATTTAAATCCTTACACAAGCATACAATCCCTATTGTTTCCCTTCTTAATCTGGGCTTCCTGACATCCTGATAGGGGACTCATGTTATAAAGGCCCACAGGTGAATGAGGCCAGACTTTGTGTGGTTGGGCTATCTGTATGTGTGTTTGGTTTGGTTGACTTGACCAAGAATCTGTTATCGCCTTAAGAAAACACACACACACCCCTTCATTGACTTTTTCCCTCCATTACTACCAGTGTAAACACACATGCACACATACATCCATTCGTATCATGTAAGAACAGGATACGTACTCTGTAGTGCATTTAAGCACACAAACATTCAGAGTAACGTGCATCCACAGTTACACACGCACAAGCTCACACAAATTTCACACCAGGTACACCGATACATGTAGTCACAGTCAAACTACACAGAGAGATGCATAGAAAACTGATCAAACACACACGGAGCCTTTTTTGCCAGGTAGAGTTAACAGTTGACTGACTTCACTTCCTCTTCAGTGGAGTTAGGCTTTCTGACACCAGCCTAGGGGAGAGGAGAGGGAACACACACACACACACACACACACACACACACACACAGCCCTCTCTCAACTCCACACACAGTTAGGAATGCCCAGACCTGCCTGGCCTTGCAAATCCTATAAGGCAAGTCGATCCCAAACTTTCCCAAACAGGCATGACGTTCCCACTTCCCACCACCAAACCCCATGCTGCGGTAGATGTGGGAATGTGGTTAGAATCTGTCATGTGATCTATAGGATAGAAACACACCTGTGTACACACACATACTCTTTCACAGGCTCATGGGAAACTTTTGGACCTTTTACTGGCTGTTAAATCTGTTTTTCAGTCACTTTCAATATCATATAATTAAATAATATACATTTTTCATCATTACAAGGACTTCTTGAAGCCATTGGTTAGACAGTATAAGCAGCAGAGCCACATGGCTCAGGTTTAGGATGTCAAAAAAACACGCTATCACTTAGCTCTAATTTTGCGGCGGTGTCAGAATTTTCTTTTTCCTCCTACCAAGAAAATTTGTGTTCCAGTTTTAGCTTTATCAGTCTGTCAGGTTGAGTAAGTGGGTGAGTGGAGGATCTGGGTCGTTAGCTGTCTGACACTTTGCGCAGGGCTTTCTGTGTAATGCAGCCTGTGTGGGTATGTGGGTCCATCAGTCTAGACTGAACTGCATGGCTGATGGGCTGACTCGGTGGCACGCCTCAAAGTGAGCGAGCTTGCTTAGAGCAAAACCAAAAAGTCTGCAAAAACATTTCACTGGTGGTTCTTTAAAAGTCCGGATACAAGTTTGAAGCTCCGTCCAGTTATGCATTGGCATGTCCAGTTACTGCATGATGACGTTGCAGTTCCCAGAGGCTAGCTTTAAAGACTTTGATTTGGAGTCTGACTTGGTCAAGACACACAATTTATTGGACAAATACATCACCCAGTCATTTTGTTTTACTAAAAGACATTTCAGCTGTTGGCAGGCGTTGAACCTGTGGCCTTGCAGTCAAAGGAGTGTCTTAGCAACTTCAACGCCAACCTATTATTACTATTATTATTATTATTATCCTGTTACTCGTTTTTATGTGTTAGCTTGGTTATTCAAATTAGCGGTAAAAACACTTGATAGGAGCCACACACACATCTCTTTCCAGTCATGCAATTCCCCTGTAGAACTCCTGTCTATCTGACCTTACTGAATGCATTATAAAATCATCTTCCCTCAGAGCTGTTGTACCCCCCCCTTATTTTCCACCCTGTTTAAAGACAGCAGGTCAGATCGCCTCAGGCCCAAACTGACCTGACCCACAGGTCAGCCAGCTAATAGCACAGGCTACTTGATCCAGCAAGCTTTCTTTTCCCCTCTCTCTGTCACTGTTTCACTGCCTTTGTCAAATTCTGTCCAACTGACCCTGTCCCTTTCTTCCTTTACTCTCCTGTGACAGAGGGGGAGAGAACGAGAACAGGAAAGTAGAGAGCAGACCTCACCTTTACCTGACAGCCTCTCCTATGAGTACATGAGGTAAAATAGGAAGAGATAGGAGGCGGGAGAAAGGATAAACACACTTAACAAAGGCAGAAATGTGCTCCCAGGGGCAGTCTGCTGTTAAGCTCTATTTGCCCCTACTCGCAGACAGGCCCAGCATTGCTCAGGTTACAAATACAGGTCAGGTGTGTGCGTCAACGAATGAGAGCGTGAAAGCAGCGCTAATCAGTGGCACAATGTACATTGCAAAGAGGTGTGTGTGTGTGTGTGTGTGTGTCAGCGTGTGCGAGACCAGCTGTATGGCACAGTGCCGTGTCTGGAGCAAAGCCCAGGCCTAATGTGCAAGCACAGGCCTCTTAGGAGACCACTGGGATGTTGCTTGGCTGCTTCATTGCCCCTCATAGAAATTGTGTTTTGTGTGTGTGTGTTGTACTGGAAAAAGTACTGTGGTGCCGGATTTTGGAAACTGCACTATACCAGAGGGTTTCCAGAATTACTACTCCATTATGAAGTGTTAGATATCATGTTTAATATTGTGAGCTTCTAGTAACACTTGTGGACGTAAATCATGACTGCACCATTTTCCAGCAAGTTTTGTGTCAGCAAAATATTTCATATGGGATATCTGTCATTTGTAGTGTATAGACTCCCTTTTTGAAGAAGCTGTTGGTGGGATGTATTGGTTATGTTAACTTTTAAGTTATGGGACTTATGGCATACCTGACCATTTTTGTATTCCCACAGTATTAGTTTCGAGTTAAAACTTCATTACCTTGATGGCGTGTGCACCCAATATTCTTATTTCTCTGTCAGCAGCCATCCACCTTTCCTCTCTGTCACATGAATTGGCCGCCCCTGAAGGGGAAGAAGTGGTTCTTGGCCGTCACTCCCCTTAGTAGCTGTTTATCTGACTCATCAAATTGATGAAGAGTGTGTGTACAGTACACTGGCACACACACACTATGGTTCTTATTGACACATTATTACTTCAGCTCTTCTCTTCTGTGTTAACTTGAGATTAAACCTTGTCAACTTGGATATGGGAAAGATGTTATGTGAGAGACCGTGTGTGTGTGTGTGTGTGTGTGTGTGTGTGTGTGTGTGTGTGTGTGTGTGTGTGTGTGTGTGTGTGTGTGTGTGTGTGTGTGTGTGTGTGTGTGTGTGTGTGTGTGTGTGTGTGTGTGTGTGTGTGTGTGTGTGTGTGTGTGTGTGTGTGTGTGTGTGTGTGTGTGTGTGTGTGTGTGTGTGTGTGTGTGTGTGTGTGTGTGTGTGTGTGTGTGGCCATTTCTTAGTTCTTCAAAGGCCTGGTTTAGTGTTGAGGATCAAATAAACCGAGGTAGATTATTTGATTTTTTTTTTTTTTTAAGATTATGCCGCAGTAACAGTAAAAGCACCTTTTGAAATCAGTTCTCATTGAGTTTCTCATTGAGCTGGATGCTAAAGTATTTGTTCTACAACCCTCTGCATATTAAACCTGATCACAATAGAGATTATCATAATTATTGTAAACTATATCTCAAGTTGTTTTTCCCTCAATACAGTAAGTAACAATTTAAGGTTAATACGAGCATCTTTCAGTGTAGGAGAGCTGAAATGTCTCAATAGTTAATTGAACACAGTCAGCAAAATGAATAGTATTGTCCACTCAAAGATGTGTTTGACAGTCATGTAATGTAATCGGTGGTAATGTAAGTTTTCCTGTTGTGCACTTGAAGTATCGCACTGCTACAAATAAACAGCTGGCTACTGAACACCCTCGTACAACAAGTTCACCATCTTAACTGTAGGCTTTTTACCTTTTGGAATATTATGGATTTCAGCTTTTATATAAAGGCTATTTGAGGGTTAAAGCGTTTAAGTTGTCAACAGTTGGCGCGCTTAAGAACAGTGATAATGTGTTAAGTGTTCGCATGTTTGCGCATGCAGTCACTTTCTCCCCTTCCTTTTTCTTGTGTGGAAGCAGAATACAATAACGCTCTGGTTGTCTGGGCTTGCTCACCAGAATGCCCTCTCAGCCTCACGCTCACTTCGTTTCCTTTCATCTCCTCCCCCTCCTCCTCCTTTGAGCAGCTACCTCCAGTGTGATTAGTGGGCGCTCAATGAGAAGTGCTCCTCTGTTCTCCTCTGCTGTAAGGGATGACGTATCGTCTTAAGGTGTTGTGTGCTGGGAGGAGAGCAGCAGAAGCGATCAACAAGCTGTGTCTGCTCTTGCACATACCTTTATAGTTGGCTCATTTTTTTCTGCGCAGATTGAGTTTTGTACCTCAGTATTCATGCTTCTTTTGCTTTAATGACCGCAAGAATTGAAACAATAGATATTCTGTTAGAGTTATTTCAGTTTCATTGTACTGTACATCTTGTTTACAAAGCAGAAATGCAGCCTGTCCACCCAGGCTTCCTGAGCATAATTTTCTCAGCTCTGTATCAGGTTAATAATCTGCTCCGACTCACCGTGATCACTTATTTTGTGTTTGAGTACGTGTTTTATTATATGACAGAGTAGGTTTCAGACAGCTAATTGTCTGTATTGACATACAATTTGAGTGAATACAGAAAGTTGGCTTCTTAACATTGCTACTAGGTGTTAGTCCCTGAGACATGGTCATGGAGTTGACAGGCCTGCTTTTTGGAACATGGGGGAGGTTCTTCATTTCATTCTCTGTTGTTTTGTTTCTCCGTCTACACTTGTCTGTGCTGTTATTCTACTTACCTCGCCTTCTCGCCTTGTCATGCTTCTTAACCCCTCATTCCTTGGCTCCTGTCTTTTGCTTTTGCTGCTTTAAGCCGTGCTGGTGGCTCTAGGGATGGCAATGGTCTGTCGGTCCACCACTTCCAGACTGAAATATCTCAACAAGTGGATAGATTGCCAGGAAAGTTTGGTACAGACATTCATGGTCCCCAGACAGTGTATCCTTAATGATGATCCCGACTTTTCCTATAGCGCCACCATGAGGCTGACATTTGTGTTTTTTAATAAAATATCTCAACAACTGTTGGATGGAGTGTCTTGAAATTTGGTACAGACACTCATGCCCCCCTCAGGATAAACTGTAAAAACTTTGGTGATTCCTTGACTTTGATAGCGTCACCATCAGGTCAAAATGTCAATTTGTTCATTACTTTGATCAAATATCTGCAAAACCAATGACATTCCCATCAGCCTCAGCAGTTGTTTGTGTTTTGTGCTAATTAGTTAGTAGTAAGTTAGCATGCTAACATGATAAACTAAGATGGTGAACAAGGTGGACAATGTACCTCCCTAACATCAGCATGTTAGCATGCTGAAAGCACCTCTGTGTTTAGCATGTGTAGTCTTTAGCGTGGCTGTCTGCCATGGCTGGCACTCTTAAGTCTTGTTTCCACCTTTCTTGCTCTTTGTATAACACTCAGTTTCACTCTTCCTGACCACAATCTTCATTGCCTCTGAATTAAATAGACATTAGTTTAGCAGTATGGTGAGTGTGGCTCTGAGAGGCTTAGTAGTGTTACAGTCCAAGTTTGTTTTTTCCCACGGAGGAGGAAACCTCAGGCGGCAGAGTCGCTGCCAAATGATCCATTTTCTTCCTGGGAGCATCAAGTATACAAACACTAGATCCACAGTTGTCATAATGCTGGCACAGATGAAGCTGCTCCTCCTGCGTTTTATCCAATCTTGTCAGTTTAATGTTGTGTGAAAGCGACTTCCAAAAAACTAACACTGCTTCTCTATTCCACCCTTAAACAGCTCAATTATCCTCAATTATCATCTGTAAGGATTTAGAAACATAAACATTTCTGTGACAGCTTTCTTTGTGTCGAGTGTCCACTATTAGATTAGTGAAGAACAAGGTTAATACAGTATGAAAGACATTTTTGTCATCATATCTGGTTTACTACAGCAGGCTTCCTGCCCCATAACTGATCAGGTCAGGTTCGTGTGCTCTCTGCAAGCTGGTACTCGGCCAGAGTTTATTTGTGAAGGAAGAAACTCCACTCTGTAACACCAATGTACAACTGTGAGTGGACTGAGTGTTTTTGTAGCTCACACAACTCCAACAGAGTGATACGTCTTCTCTAATAAAACAATCTGGCTGATCGGGTAACATTCATTTCAGAAGTTGCATTCTCCCAATTGTGTCAGATACATATTTAATCTACATTTAGGAAAATATAAGCATCTGATCAGACACAGTATTGGCAGATACTCAATATTGAAGTACTCTAATCAGTATTTGGGCCAAAAAATCTTGATTGGGACATGCCTAGCTAACATTGAAGTCATATGTTAAAATTAAGATGACATTTCTCATTACCAGTTGTGATGCACTGATGCTGTAAACAATCTACAATCAGATGAAGTTAACTGAAAGACGGTCTGTAGGTACAAACACAGGAAAGAAACAATTAGACTAAGGAAACTAGATAAACAAGCTGTGTGTTTTAGATGACCACCAATCAAGAGGTGACGAGGGAAGTGGTGATAAGGAAATAAAAATATGAAGGAGGATGTAGAGACAATCTCCTTAGAGAGCCAGAGAGACAGCAAGTGTGGGGGAAAAGGAAAGAGAAGGAGGTGTGTGATGGGAAAGGAACTGTAGCAAGGCTTCTGTTCACATGTTTCCAGCGCAGTGTGGCCACCAGGGACCCATTCCCACCGATCCTCTTGTCATTCTCACACACACACACACAAAGATCTGACATCAGGTGCTGCTTGGGATGAGGTAATAGGAAAACCATACACTCCTTCCCTGCAGTATTTTCGAAAAAATGCACCCTTTATTTTTGTCCCGTTAAGAAAAATACTCAAAAATAAGTGGAAATAACGTGAAGCACTTAAAGGTGTAATGTTTAGATGGGATTAACTTTGTTGGCTCTTGTCATTTTTAAGAAGGGTAATATATAAAATATGTTTCCTGCATACCATTGTGTGGGTGATGCACAGACTTGCTCTGGAGTTGTTGCAGCAAATGACCCAGTCATACTAATAAATAAAACAAAATTAAATCCTCAAGTGCTCAAAATCTCAAAAATGTAATGCAGGCTGTCATGTACTGTTTGCGTAAGTACTGGTGTGTTTTTAAGGATTTAATTGTTAGGTATGAATTTAATTTAGGTCAGCAAATTTTTAAGCATCAAAATACCTTTGTCACTTTTTGTGTGTACAGCCGAGTGTAACAGCATGAATGCCTTTTGAGGAGAGACAGTCCTAAAGTGTGTGCTATTATCCCAATTAGTACGATTTATTGCATCTCGCCGCTCTCTATAATGACAGACATCCTGCCTTTGAGTGTTGCCATTTCGGAAAAGGCATCAACACATTTGCCTTTAGACACGGTCAAAAGATACATCATATAAAACTATTTAGTTTCTAGGCCTTTAGTCAAATGTAAAACACGAGAAAATTATGAAATTGTGTTGTTTTTTTTATTCTTTGATGTATTAATCTTAACTTTTGTCAGGCTCAGTGATACCAGTACTACTTTAAGCTGATGATGAAATTCTCTCATCTGGTCATCTTGTCAGTATTATATTTGCAACACCTGTAGTCCAGTGACTCCAGCCTTTAGGCCTGAAAAAGCTCAAAGGAATTCCAGGTGTGTTTGCTGTCTTCTCAGTGTTATATGAATGTGAAGGTGTGTGGGGTCCAGAGCAGCTGGAGACATGTATTTCCCTGAGGACAGAAAAGGAGAGCTGGACAGTTTTATCTCTGTCGTCTTATTTGATCGGATGGTTTGGGGTCAGCGCCATGTCAAGAAGGCACTGAGACAAAGTGATTTAAAATTTAGGTCCTCACATTTAGGTCTTGTTATCAGCGAGGTTGGGTTGGTATTTCCATTTTCATGGCTGCAAGATTCCTGTTGTGTGTTTGGCACCTGTTGATATGCAGCTGTGTGTGAATCTAGTATTTGTAAACTTGGCGGTGAGCATATTTCTTTGCATGTGCTCACACCTGTGGCTGATTCAGCAGAGGGGAGTTTCTCTGAGGGATTATAACATGATCTCCGTTTAAACCAGGCTTGTCATCCTCACATCCCCAGGCCCATGTGGCTACTGAAGATTGATTGCCACTTAGTCTCAGCACAGAGCTCCACTTGAGTGCAAAAGGTGAGTCTTGAAAAACTTCAGACATCTGACCAGCTTTGATTTACACCATGAGTCATAAGTAGACTTACTGTGTAAGACCTGTTCATTTTAAAGAAAGGAAGTAATGGTGACAGTTTACTGCTGTATTTGGATGAGAAACTCCACTTAGACTCTCCCCTACTGTTGTATTAGTATCTGTTCTATCAGTTAAACCCATCAAGCCTAGAGCTACATCCACAATCTCCCAAATTTTGTCACAGCTAACTCCATCTTTACAAGCCCCTGCACTAAAAATCTTTTATGTCTGGCCCTTCAAAGGCACAAGCAATGCTTGTCAATAAAACCTGCGCCACAAAGACCAAAAACAGTCATCACCTGGTGCTTTCAAAGGATTTTTCTCTGCGTTTTGCTGTTTTTGTTTAGTCTGCCCTCTGGCTGACCCCAAGTTTTGACCTGTTCAGACCTACGTACATCTCTCCCCAGGTGGGGCTGTCTCTCCCAGGCATCTGTTTTCTAAATAAGTGCTGCGAGTGCACGGGACTGATTCATTGCTCTGTCACTGACACAGCGTTTGTGCCGTTGACATCCCCGCTCTCCCTGTGTCCATGTCTCTCATGGCCCACTTTTTATAGCGTGACAATCCAGATTTAGTGACAAATCAAGCAGCATGCTGAGGAAAAAAGGCTTCTCTGTTTGTTACATTAAGAGATCGGCTTTCAAAGAAGGAAACAGCAGAGCATTCAACTGTTCAGAATCCCCACCTACACTGTGACCTTGGCAGTCACAAGATATAAAAAGTTTCTTCATGTGAATGATGACAGGTTGGGACAGGAACCAAACACTTTCTCTCTAGTGACCACGCTGTGAACTGCTGCTCTGTTGTCGGTAGAAAATATGCTAAAGTAGCCTCAACCTTGGCGCCACACTTCATCCGTTGAAATCTTTCTGTTGCCACTTTTTCATAACAGCCACCTTTTCTTTACGCTTCCCTCCCTTTCACATCCAGCGAAGAAGAGTGGCCATCTCTCATAGGAAGAGGATTAGTTTATTTTCTCTGGCTCGCAGTGAGTTGCGGGCCTCCCTGTCCTCTCCCTCTCATCTTTTTCTCTCCTCTGTGTTGGCTACTTGTCCAGCAGGGCCACGTAGTTTCACAGTCTAATTACAGGTCAATTAAAGGCTTTCTGGCTCAGCTCTCCTTCTGCCAGCGTTTCGGCCGCAGCAGGCTTAGGGGACTCTACAGAGTGAGAGTGAATGAGATATCATTTCATGTGGAGATCAGCCGAGAGAAGGCCTTGAAAGAGGGGATTGGGGGGAAAGGCTTTCCTCTCTTTCTCTCAACGGGCGAGAGTCCCTCCACCCTCTGCAACCCACACAACACCCAGCATTTTAAAGAAGGGGCCTCTGGGATAGAGGCCAGAGGATTATGGGAATATTCATGACCAGATAAAGGGGTGAGCGGTTGAATGACTGTGTTTTGCGGCTCATCTCTTAGGTAAACAGGAGCCTAAATGGAGTTTTAGATCGCTACTCCCACTGCTTCATGAGGAACAGGCAGTGGTGACTCTGTCCACTGTTTTTTGTTGCATTTCCACAGGACGGTGAAAAGAAAGCCTTGTTGTGGCCTTTTCTTCCTCTTGCTGGTGGCAAACAGATGGTGCTGAGGGAAATAAATACCAGTTTCTCACAGTTTTTATCCACAGAATATTGGCTTTTCTAAAAGATGCCATTCACCATCACCCGTGGCCTCCTGGGCTTCTGAAAGCTGCTGAGGGCTCATTTTAAAGTCATTAAGCATCCCGCTGTAAGGGAGCCGGTGATGGATTTAGCTGTTCTGATCTATGCCATCTTATCTCCAAAATGTCATGGTGGAACTCTGGTTGTGCAGCTTGTCAGGATAAAGCAGTCAGGATAGATGGCTGGATATTTTATCAACACTGTGACACACAAAGAGGACCCAGGAGGTTTTGTGGTCCAGGTTCTACCAGTGTTTGGGGGCACCTGAAAGCTGCTCGACTTCTACACTGTGCTTGAAAGTCTTTCTAAGCTTAAGAGTCAGATTTTCCTCAGGAGTTGGTGGAGGAGAAATGAATGCTAATGTTGCTCAGAATATGCTGGATGTGTAAATAAGGAACTGTTTGCTAACTGTTTTTTTTGCAACTTAAAGGACAAGGCTGTGCAGAGCCAAACCAGCAATGAACTCATCCTACTTACATGTATGTGTGTATCCAAAGCCTAATATATATAGTATTCTTCTGTGCCATAGACCTCAGTTGTTGTCCAATAACTATTAAAGGGAAACTTTAAGCATTGTATCATTACAATGTGGGTAGTATATGCAAATAAACAGTGTTTAACTTCAGAAACAACAGAGTCTGAAGAGGATGCAACCACCGGAGCGACAGCTAAGCTAAGCTGCTAAGTTTATTTGTGATTCATCCAGAAGAGCTCAATCGAACATGAACAAACAACTAGCTTTTCGATATAATGTCGGAGCAGAGATGTGGCGCCACTGTTACAACTTAAGAGGCCAAATATAGTACACATCGTTTTGTGCTTTGCTCCGCTGAAGCAATGATGGGTTTTTCCGTTACCTCAACAGCAGGTGTTGAGGAAAAAAAAGAATGATTTTCATCCTCCCATCAGAAGCATTCCCATCCAATCAGGGGTTTCAAACCTGCATCTTTTCTAGTTAAAAGCCCCCTAATCTAACTTCTAGACCACCGCTACCCTCAGTAATCTAGCAGAGTTTGCCGTCTCTGCCCGACAGTTGGCAGGATCCTTAATGTTTGACCCTAGTTAAGCAAAGTCTGCGTTTGAAACACCGAGACTCCACAGAGCACCTTATCGTCAGCCACATCTAACCCCAGTTAAGCTTTGAAGCTTGAGCCAGGGGATTTCCCATGTTTTGATGATCTGACAGTCAGTGCCCTCCTTTCCTCATACCAACCAAAACGCCACCTCCACTCTCTTTTTCATCAGGTCGGACAGATGTTGGTAATCCTGCTCTGATTGGCTTGGATTGAGTTATGTTGTCCTGTGGTCAAGGCACACAGCCCACGCAGCTTACTTTGTCAGTTGCCTTTGAGCTGTGCCCTGCGGTGGGCTGCGTGCTGGAATGGCGTACCTCAGGGTTATGTTTCATTCAACCCCACACCTGCTGCAGTGACTTGTCAGCGTGCCCCTCTACAGGCCCCTTTAATGCCTCCATTAGGTGTTGTAATCTCCTCCTAACGCCCTGCCATTTTGCCTGAGTGTGTTAAGAGTATCAAAGGCCGGGGAATTTTCTCTTTTCTTGTTTGCCACCTGCCAGCGGTGAGTGTGTGTGTGTGTGTGTGTGTGTGTGTGTGTGTAGGAAGGTGAAAAGAAGCGGAGGTGGCATGACTGTACAGCTCTAGCTGGTTTTCAGGACTTTGTGGTGGTTGTGTCTGTGTGCCTTTCAGGGCCAAACTTTTCTGTCTGTCAATCAGCTTCTCTCAGTTCTGCCAACCAGTGCGTGGATGGGCGTGTGTGTGTGTGTGTGTGTGTGTGTGTGTGTGTGTGTGTCGGCTCTTCTCATGTTATCCAGCACTTCTCAGTTCTGCTAGTGTTTCAGGACGTGTGTGGGGGTGTGCCTGCATCTTTCCTAACAACCATGTTCTTTTCATCCATCAGGAAAAGGATACCTCAGCAGCCGTGCTCCCATCAAAGGGGCTGCACACAAGCCCCTCCGAGTATGATATTTAGTTTCACTCTAAAGCACGCACGCAGTTATCACCTTTGTGCCGACCTGAAATGGACACTTAGGACAACGTTGCTCTGAGGTCCAAACCGTAATGATTTATCTCCCTGACACACAAGTCTTTTTAAAGCTGTGTTTTCATAGGGCCTTCTCGTAGGAAAACAATCGACAATAGGTTGCCTATGGATCTCGTGTGGCTGATTGATCAAGATAGAGCATTGCTAGTTTGTTCTTCAGAGCTGGTGTTTGAGTTTGTGCTTGGGGGAGATCCAGACAGATTAGCAAAGGGTGACAGGGAAGCTGAGAGCCAGCCAGGCCTGGAGGTGCAGCTGGCATTGCGAGCCGTGGCTTCCTTTTCTCCGAGTTGGCCCACAGACTTCCTTCAGCCACTGTTTAATCAGCGATTAAGACTGCTTTAGATGGCTCGCTCATCTCGTGTGACAGTACATGTTGGGTGGAAGGATTGCTCGTCTTATGCGGTCTCCGGACAATAGGAGTGTAATCATGAAAAGAAGTGACTGACTGTTTTTCCAGTAGATTCCCCCCTTTCATGTGAAATGTTGTTGTTATGGTATCTCCTTCTGTCCATTAGCAATGTGCCCGGGAGGTACATACCATGAAAAGGGGAAGGTGGGAGCTTTGATGTGGTCTATGTTAACTGGGAAAGGGTACGCAAGCCTTCATCATCACATGTGTGAAGGAGGTCTGCCTTGAGGTTTGGCTGTCACTGTCAGAGGGGACCATCTGGTGTTTTGGTGAAAAATGTCAGAATTTCTACCTGCAGAAATACACTGCAGGGATGACAAGTTTGTTTAATATTTACTCTGTTTACAGACAACAGATTTATAACCAGGTACACATCCTGATGTCAATTCATTTAGTTCATTTTCTCACGTTTCATTTTAGTGACTTGCATAAGCAAAAAATGTGGCCAAAAAAAAGTTTTTTTTTTCTTTTATCCATTTGTCCAACAGTCCAGAGATATTAAGTTTACAATCGTAGAACAAAGAAAGGCAGCAAATCTTCTTGAGTTCTTGGCATGTTCTTTTCATGAAAATGACTTAATCAATTGGAATTCTTGCAGATTAATTATCTGTTGATATGATTTCAGCTCTTTTTTGTATCAATATTTGTGTATCTATTGTTTCAGGGGTTTAACTAACCGATGTTCTTTGTGTGCTTCCTCGCAGAGAAAGTTCGTGAGATCCAGGAGAAACTTGAAGCCTTCATAGAAGCTCTTCACAAGGAGAAATAAGAGAAGCAGGTATTTGTGTCTGTATAGTAAATCTTACCAGTTACCTGTACCGAAGTAATCGTCTGTGCTGCAGCAAAACCAAATCGACTGAATAATTGTTAAAAACAGCAAACACTTACAAACCAATGTGACTCGGTGTGTGCAGCATTTTATCTGATCTGTTGTTCCTCCTCCCTTCTTCTTTACAGAACCACTGAAAGTAAATTTATGGATCACAGCAGAGAAATGCACTGAACAAAGACAACTAAATCTGTATATGACAGTCATCCCCCCCCTGGCCCTGCCCCACCACTCACCGGATTTTAATACCCACGGCTTGGCTCCTTGTCCCCCTCGGCTGCTGATGGAAAGATGGACCAGGAGGATAAGACGGAGGAACAGTTTTCAGGCTTTCTCTTGGATTTTCAATTTTTATTTTTTTATGTTTGTGTTTTTTTTTGTTTTTTTTTCTTGCAAACTGTCCCGATGTCAGGAGGGGGACTTCTGCACAGGAGCCTAAACACAGTCAGATGAGGATGAAAATGAGAAGCTCGCACAGCGTTGTCAGACATCTGAACACTCATTTTAAATAAATGAGGATTGTGTACATGTTTATCTCCTCAGTTGTTTTTTTTTTTTTTTTTTTTTTTTTTTTGTGGGTTGGTGTCTGTGTGTACATAATCATACAAGTGTGTGTGTTCACTGAACTGTGTACAGAGAGACACCATCAGCACTGTTCCTGATGGGTGTAAAAAGCCTTGAATTTCATACCTTTGTCTCGCCTGGTGCTCCTAAAATATGCCATGTTACCGTAATTCTATTAGTTTGCCTCTATTTAACATCAGGTCTTTTTAGTTGCACTTAGGATCCAAAGCACTTACATTATCCCTCCAAGCTGCAGCTACATTCTACATTTAATGTACATGTACTGTACCCCTTAATGAGACTGTGTAGTTTCAGCAGATGTTCTCACCTTAATTAAAAACAGTAAGTGACTCTGGTTCAGGATTCAGCTTCAACGCTCTCCCTTGTATCACTAACAGGATCAGCTCTGAACCAGTTGTTGGAAGGAATATTACTATTATATAGATTTATTTCTTATTATTTTGCTCTATTGGGGTTTATCTGACAAATACTGTGTTCCATTTAGATCCATCTGCCAAATGCACATAACACCCCGGTCATACCTCTAACTCACCCTTTGTGTCTGTCTTCGTTTGTGTTTAATGTGTGCATTTCTGTTATCACATAGGTCTTTACATTAACACTCCCATGTTTCAACTGGCAGATCATTTTACAAATTTCTCAAAAATGTATTGAAATGTCCCTCTTAATAAGTTGAAAATGTAATAAGACATAAGTTAGGTGTGCTCCTGGATAATTTAGACACATTAGTGTGCAGTTCTTTTAACTGATGATGGTAAAATGCATTCTAACATGCAACATTACGTTATATGTACAGTAGTTAAGTTTAAGGCATTATTAGTCAACATTAGGTAAAAACTTGCCATTTATTATAATAACGGTTCTAAATATATGATTAACCAAATTAGAGTTGCATTTTATTGTATTTTGAAAATCTATTACAGTATCTGTCAGTTGATGCACTTCACTTCTCTACTTTGTCTAGTCCCACTTTGGTCCGGTCACACAGTAGCAGGCAGGTCGTCTTCGTGTGTTTCCACCAGGTTTTATGTCATTTTTGGCAGGACAGGTTCTTATTTATTTACATGGTGACACAGCACAGACCCACTTCTTCTCTCTTCACCTTGTGTTTGAATCTTAGGCTTCTGTCAGGGGGTGAGATTAAAAAAAAAAAAACAAATAGAAGGAAAGTAGTTATCTCACTCTGTAAATTAATAGAAATTGAAAGAAACAATCTAACATGCTGTTGGGTGACTTATAAAGCGAAAATGCGCGCTTCTCTGAACTCACTTATTCTTGTACCAGTCACTTTCCAGGGCCAGATGTTTCTCTATCTTGTGCTTTCCTCCTCGTTATCTTAAATCTGCTCTCAGAACTACACTTTCACCTCCATCATTCGGACCATTCTGACTCTTCCCATCACCCGTGTAGACATCCTCTCACTCTTCCTAGTGCGAAAACTGTCTGATATTTGACTGAAAGGGCGAGAGAGAGACTGCGTTTATCCCATTCATTCATTCATATGTGTATATGGGTATATATAAATAATATGCCTTGCATTCTTGTACAGGTAAAGTTAATGGGAAGTCATGGAGCTACTATCATGTACAGCACGTGTAAGCAGAGTGAGCCACTTGTGTAACAGAAAATCGGTGAGTTGGTTCAAAAAAAAATGTTTTATGTTGTAGAAGTAATGTTTGCATGGTGTACCCCATCAGATGTGCTTTATTTATTAAATTTGTGTTTAAAAGAAAGTGAAAATAAAATTGACATAAATAAAAATGATCTTTTTCATGAGGTGTCAACCTGTCCAGTCAGTGTTATCCCAAAATGCTGCCCGCCTAACAAAACGTTTTGTACAGACATTCATGGTTCCCAGAGGATGAATCCTGACTTTGATGATGATCTGACTTTTTATGTAGCGCCACTATGAAGTTGAAGTTTTACTTAAAGTATCTCTACAATTATTGGATGGATTTAGCAACAGCACTGCTGTGCATAAGCACAGCGTCAGAGCTGCAACTTTATACAGACCAAATGTCCGTTTACCTGAACCTTTATAGCCTGCGAGCGACTCGAAAAGAACTTCACACACGCATTTGAATCATTGTTTCACTCATCCTTGGAGAGTTGTGTTGCATGTACGTGTGTTTCCATTACGTAGTCTGCTGTTATCCCACAGCTGGTTGCTGCTGTTGGATCCAGTGACCTGTGTGCTGATGTGTTGAGGCCTCTGCTCCAGGTCTGGGCAAACCCTCAGAGTATTTAACTCTGCAATTATCTCCTCCCAAATCAGGCTGAAGACACGCTGCAGCCTGAGGCAGGCAGGCAGGCAGCCGAGGGCCTGACTGATTAATAAGTCAGAGTCCAGAGGTCCTCCACTCCTGGGCATCCTCTCCTCTTTCACAAGAGGCTGGTCGTTAGCACATCTCCACATTGCTCAGAGGGCAGCACAGTGGAGAGGGATGGATGTGGTGGAGGGTGGTGGAGGGGGGGGCAGCAGGGCTCCTCCTCACTACAATCACCTGAGGCTTTACACATGGAGTTAACTGCCTCACATCAACTCGCTGTTTTCTGTGCAGCTATTATATTCCCCTGTTTTCTTAAAAACAAGGGGAAAGGAGTGAAAAACGCCTAATGACTTTGTAGCAGCCGTGAAAAGAAAGGGGGAAAAGTCAACCTCCAGCAGAATGCCTTTGTGTTATCAGATAGCCACGTTCTGGAAGGAGGGAGGCCGGCCGGGACACACTATACACCATTAGCATCTGCAAAGGCCGTCACGTTGACTAATAGCCAGTGCCACAACGGCACAGT
Organism: Scomberomorus guttatus; assembly: GCA_038419695.1. NCBI lineage: Eukaryota > Metazoa > Chordata > Actinopteri > Scombriformes > Scombridae > Scomberomorus > Scomberomorus guttatus. The sequence goes on along the minus strand of CM076454.1, from coordinate 18,102,874 downwards.
GGTTCAGTTTGTGTTTTCCCTCAATCCCCTTTATGCTGGTGACACAAAAGCAGCCGGGCCAGACCTGTCAAATGTGCCACAGCAGCGGACGTGCACAAAGCTTCATTTCTAGTCTTTCTTAAGAAAAAGAAAGGGGCGATCTTGTTGCTTCATTTTTTTAATCCCCCACCTCATCACACAGACACATTCTGGGTCTTTTGGCAGGGGGTGTGGACGGTCGGTGTATGAAGAAAACCTTGAATAAGTCTTGGAAAAAGGCAATGAATTGTGGGGATGGGCGTTTTTTGGCAGTAGCAGCAGTGTCAGCATTTGTTTGCCTTCTTGTTGGCGACACCGGCTTTGTTCTCGTCTTTCTGACTCTTCTGTTATGGAGCTGTTGGTTGAGGTTGTGGGAGAGGCAGAAATTTTGGGAGCCAGATTAACGCACATGGCTGTCGACTCATGGGATCCTGGCTCGCACCACACAGCAGCTTTGAACCATCCTCAAGTGGACATTTACCAGAACTATAGTGGCTTAAGATAGTTTAATGAATTCACTGGTCTCCTAAGTGTCAAATCATGAAACTAACAAGTGCATGATGGTAAAGATTTTTAAAGATCCTATACAGACAGTGGAGTTAGGTGTCACCTTTTGGAAATTCAGAATCTATTTAGCTTTAAAGGTAAATCCTCCAATGAAGCCTTTTCCTGCTTTACTTACTAATTGCCTGTAAATTTAGATTTTTAAAGAAATGACTTTAAAGGCTCTTTTTTTTTCTCAATCAGCTTCTTATTCTGAGCAAACGCATGAACACAAAATCTGCTGAAGTTTGAACAATTTTGGTTATATCACATAAGAGATTTGTTTGTTTCTTTGAGGACTTTTCACTGGTTTGAAGTGGGCAGAACTCAGTTGGAAAAAGGTGAAGTCACGTATCAGCTGATTTTTTTTGAGCACTTTAAAAGTAGTAATAAATGTTTAATGTTAAAGAGAAATACTTTAAAGTACATAAGAAAACATTGTTCCATTTTGTTGTTTGATTACTGGGATCATGTCATGTCTTTGACATCGTTTGGTTTGGCTGGATGAATTAACCAGATTTGAATAATGCTGAAGACTTTTTCCTGCTTTCCTTTTTAATTATAATTTAGCACATGTGCACAGTAAACCTATTACCTAGATATAAAGTATAGCACATCCACTGAGCCTACTACATAATGTACCTTTATGTTTTCATATTTGGTTGCAAAAGAAAGAGCTCTTGATCCCAGGATGGCTCAGTTTGGTGCACTGACCATGATAAATATTTGACAGTACATGAGACTCTTTGTGGCTCTCAATACATTAAAGAGACACTATACTACATAAAAGGCAGAGATTTGGCCTATGAGAGTCACTTATCAGCACTTCAGTCAACAAGTGCAGATAAATTCACTGGATGTAAATCTAACACTTTGCGCCCCGGGTGACAAACTGATGAATCTTATCAGAGGCTTGTTGAAGCAACAGGCTTCCTTCTCCGTTTCAGCCAACAAAACCTTCTACTGTCCCCGGGGCCCGCCGCTTTCTGCCCTGCAGAGAATAGCGTCACAATTGGCCTTTGTGTTCATTATGTTGGAGGCATCTTCCCATTGCACTGTGGGGTCCATTCCAATGCCGAATTAGGCCCATGGGGATTTTAGCCAAGTCACAGAGGTCAGTGACCTTCCTTGTCACACCCCCAACACACACACACACACACATACAGAGAGCCCTGTTCTTATTCTGTGTGAGCTATAAATTATGGCTTAAATTTTAGGAACTGAAGCAGGCTCGACCGTGTGAATCCTGCGGTGGTCCTGTATGCATAAATATATATATGTGTGTGTGAGACTCAGTCACTGTTACCACAAGGGTCAGGGTGGCAGGGCAGAGGATCACTGCGTGTTCTCACCATTCAAGTCTTTCGTCCAGCCTGAAAGAATCCATAAAATGACCTCACCAACTCACGACACGGGACGTCATACATGAATCGGGCCATTGTGGAAGGAAACAGCCTCCATTAATAAATCCCTGATGGTCGAAGTATATTTTCCTACTAAATCCCCCCAAGATGCAGGCTGTCTGCTCACACACGGGTCACCCACTGGACAGGAAAAAACACACAGAGATAGTTGACTGTTATCCCAGTGCTGCTGAATATATCAGATTTAAGATTTTCTCTCACATGTGAATCATTGCTGTGCCGGCAGCCAAAAACCTACAAATATGTGCTATTAAATTGGATTCAAATATGTATCCTACAAATATGGTTATTGGTTGAGGGGAAAAAAACCTGCACACTTTCCACACACATGTAGCACATTTTATGTTGATCCAACAAGTATCTTATTCATGTTTCTCTGATGATCCACTGTATTCTAGTTTCAAGCTTGAGGCGGTATGTGTGACCTTTCGTTTGTCCAAATGCTGGATTTTCTGACGCACCTGTCAACTCACGTGCAAGATATTAGGAACAAACTGATTGACAAAGTCATGAAAAAAATGGAATGATAGAATAAAGCACCTGTGAGATATGACAAAAACTATACCTCTGGGGTCTGCGGGTACCCCAGCTGGTAAGGTTAAAGTTAATAACACAAGGAATTACTGAAAAATCTTTTTTCAATTTAATTCTGTCAAAAAATATCCAGTAAAGTGTGTTGGAAAGAACATCAGACTGTGCTAATGAGATGTTTTAAGAAATTCTTGTTGTAATCTGGGTTATGTCTCATATTAAGATATAAACAGCGATCCACAAACATCAGATATCAGCAAGAATTGATCCCGCAGTGTGAACGCCATCGTAAGGACTGTGACTCTTAAATTTACCCGCCTCCCCAAGATGGCAGTTTAACTGTGACCGAGTGAGGAAAAGCCGAAACAGTGGGTAGCGAAATGAAAGGGACGTGTGTGTGTGTGTGTGTGTGTGTGTGTATAAAAAACGGAGGGGGTGGGAACTTTCCTTTACAGAATGCTGATATGCAAAGTTGCCATGGAAAAACTGATCGTCGCACAAACTGTTTCTTAATCGAGTGGAGGTCTTAGTGAGAGGGAGGGACTGGGAGCTTTTAGCACAAGAAGCGGCTATGGGTTTGCATGGACTTAGTGGGATTATGTGAGCATTCATGGCAACCAGTGAGGCCAGCAGGTGAGGTCTGGGCTCAGCTGCCTTAGCCTTTAGGTAAACAGAGAGAAGGGTTGCCAGATCCTGGCTGTGTTGCCAGGCTCAAATTGTATCTGTCCACACTACTTACGTCAGTCAGGCTGATCTGCCTCCTCCTGCAGAGCTGCGGTGACAGGGGGCTGCACTTGTTGCCGGATGGGGGACGCTGAGGACCGTCTTTTATCGTCTAAGTGCCACAGTGAGACCAGACCAAAAACGGTCTGGTGACATTACTTGACTGGCCATCAATAGTATCTTAGCAGGCGCTAAAACCAAAAGCAAACAGGCAGTGAGCCCGAATGTGAATGTTTGAGGCGAGCCATCGTTAGCAGTATCGTGTGTTAAAGGAGAGCAGAAATGACAACAGGCCTGGTAAAGTGATCAAGTTTGTGGGCTTTTGTCTCTTTTCAGGAAACGCTGATCTGATTTTCACCAAGCTTATACATTTAATTAGATTTGCATTCTCAAACAGGCCTGTTTAACATGTGTTCTGGCGGTTTAAACAGTAAAACAGGCTTATGTGTAAATGAATGGTGCTGTGTTTTCCCAGAATACTTCAGTTTCAACATGCCTGACACCACATCAGATTAAGACAAGGGAATTGCCACGTTACATATTCAGTGTTGTCAGGAATTCTTGCACATTTTCTTCACACACACACACACAAAAAAAGTTTTTTTTCACATGACCTTAGCACAAATACGAGTTGAAAATAAGATTATAGACAGGAATTCAAGAAAATGTTGAATGGAAGAGCAGCTCTGAGAGGACGATGTTTTTTTAAAAGGAACACAATGCATAAAATGTAAAAGTGAATGACTGAATACTAAAACAAAAAAGCTGCAGTCATCAGTGTGTACAGCTTTCCTGGGATCAACTGTCATTCGTGACACTGTTCTACAAACACCGGTCACACACTTTTGTCAGGTTTTTAAATGTAAACTTGTAAGCTTTTCTGGGGCTCTTTGGGCACAAACTAAACTAAACTGTTAAAATGAAAATGTTTCTCTGTAGCTTCCTATCATGTCATTGTTGGGCTCCTCCTCCGCTGCAGCCTCTCTGTTTGTTCACCTGCTGGTCAGTCGGGTCCGGGCTGAAAGGCCACCGCTTCGCCCTGCTGACCTCCTGACCTCCTGCAGCCTCCACACGCCTCCTCTCTGGACCAGCAAATATTGAACTAGTGAGTCAGTCAGGGTTTTGGTCTGTTACTCTGCTGCCCACTGAGTGTTTGACTGTTGCCAAAGAACAGCTTTACCACTACTGGACAACAGCAGGCCAGGGCATGCCCCTGTGTGTGTGTGTGTGTTTGGATGTCTGGAAGTTGCGTGTGTGGCTGTATATAATTATCGGAATAATAGCTCTTGATTTACAGTATATGGTCGGTGTGTGTATATATGTGCCTGTTGGATGAGCGTCACTAAGGTTTATTTACAGCTTGCGGTGTGTGTTTGGGAGTGTAAGCAGGCTGCACCAACTGGAATCAACTTTAAAACTGGACATAAAGATGAAATCATTGTTTATTTTATCATTCTGTTACCTCAAAACTAAACGTTAAACCTACTTTAAAAGTAAACAGAATTCATTTTAAACCTTTCTTTAAATTTAGTCCTTAAGATTACCATCAGCTCTCTGGCGCCAAATGTCTGATTTATAATTTATACTGTGATCGTTGGTTCACAGTTTTAAACCATTTCAGGTCAGTTTTAAAGTCTCAAATCAAGTTGACATGGCAAATATGTTAGCAAACAAACCCCTACTTACACATCCAGGAGTTGTGTCTGTGTCAACACGACACATGTAAGTCCAATATTCACTCTTCTTTCAGCTGTTTTGGTCTCCTGAGGTAAATATTTGTCTCTTTAACTGCTAAATGCTCCACTATGATCACCAGCTAGTCGCTAACTTTGTCTGTTTGTTTGTTTGTTTGTTTGCAGGTAGTGTGCATCGTTTTTTTTTTAGCTGTTTGATGAAAAAAGCTGATGAGAGCAGTAGGACAAAACGGTAGAATTCGGGGCCGTACAATCCAAAACAATTATCTGTAGTGTCGGGTATTAAATAGTTAATCACTAATGTAGCAGCCATTGTTTCCATTTTCAACACAGTATCAGGCAAAAGTTTAGACACACCTTTCCATTGACTTGACTGAGAAGGTGTGTCCAAACTTTTGCCTGTTACAGTATCTTTAACTTCCACGTGCATCATGACTGTGTGTGTGAATATTTTTGTATGTGCCTGAGTATTTGTGTGTTTATGAACGTAAAGGTAACACTTTAAGTTTATAAACCGTCAATAATGTACTATAACACACTATAATGTAGTTGTAAGCAGATATAAGAGTTTATTGATGTATTTCCCAACAACTGTAGCTCCTACTGTGTGCACCCATAACTGGAGGCTGGTGTATAAACAGATAATGAATGACAATAAAGTGAAACACGGTTGTAATAATATAAATCCTAAATAGGGAGACTTTAAGTCAAGTGTTAACAATGTAATTGTTTTTCAGAGCTGTTGCTCAATTGTGTGTGTGTATCTTCCCTCTGCATTGTGTGTGTGTGTTTGCGTGTGTGTGTGTGTGTGCATGTGTGTGTGTGTGTGTGTGATCCTGGGTGCTCAGAAATGTTTGCTCTGCCAACACTCAGTGACTGTAGTCGTCGTCGTCTCTCCAGCCTCGAGTGAAACAGACACTCTGCAGCCCTTTATCAGCCGGACACGGCCCGTCCCTTTAAGAGGAGGAAAGTAAATAATGGTGGGACTTTAATAGGTGGATAATGTGGTTGCAGGGCGCAAGACTGACTGTCCCTGAGCAAACAGGACCACAGCAGCCTACACACACACGCACACACGCACACACAAGCTGCCATTGCTTTATAAGGATTTAAGGTTCTTAAACATGTGTTCAGTCTTTCATCAACCACAAAAACACACATAGACACACTAATACGGGGAATTTGGGGTCGCTTTTTGTTTAATATGCAGGTTTGATGAACCAATGATACACAGATTATATTCATCACTTTGCACTGTCATTTCAGGTTATTTTGTTCTCTTTCTTTTTTTTCTTGGTCTCCAAATTACCAAAGTTTAACCAGGAAATCACTGTTCTCAGATCAAATAAAGATAATACACTTCAAACTCATTTCTCTTTGAAGAGCACCAAAAATAGTTTTAAATTGTGGCTTTATTTACTTATTTATAACTGTTTTTTTAATATATTTTTCTCCCTTATTTCCAGTTTAAGTTCTTCTGCACTTTTCTAGTATTTCTGTTTGGTCTGTTTCACCTTGTTGCTTATTATTTTTGATGTTTTTTTCTTTTTTTCTTTCCTTTGGGATCATCATCTTTTCCTTTTTGTTTTACGACTGCATCAGATGTTCACCTGTAGGGCTCCTCTCCTGACTGCACTACACATTCCTGTTCACACACACACACACACCATCATCATCATCATCCTCTCATATCACATCCATAGATACAGCGGATTTATCTCCACATACAGACACACACACTCGCATACGTTTAAACACCCAAAGCACACACATGCTCCCTAAAGTCTCCAGATGCCAATTAAGATAGTCTACCTACCTTGGGGCATTTGCACCCCCCTTTACCTTCCTCCTCCCCCTGAGTCACCACCACCAACCGCCCCTTCCTCCCCCCCATAGACCCTATGACCCCTGACACACGACCTCTGTGCTGAATGAGTACACACAGGGGCGTCAGAGCGAGACCCCCGGCCATTTCTGACACACACACACACACACACACCCACCCCCTCTGGCTATGCACACTGAAGTGAACAGTAAAAAAAAAAAAAGGTATGGACCACTGGTCATACACAAGGCGTCCCACTACACTGCCTCTTCACTACACACACACGCACACACACAGCTGGGAGGTGAGGGGTTAGTTGGGGGTCGCAGGTTAATACAGTCCAAACGAACGGTACAGCTGCAAGATGCAGGAGGCGCTATAGAGACAAGGAGCAGCTCAGTTGGTTTGGACTGATGACGATGAAAAAGTCCCATAAAGACATAAGAACACAAAATGTTTATGTGACCAAATATTATTCACATATAATACAATTTTGTTGACAAACTGTAAGCCTGTCTACTTGTATTAAAACTCACTGATTTGCATTGTAAATGTAAACTGACACTGAACAGGTTACTTTACTCCTTGTGGTATTCAGCAATGCAGCTGGTTTTGTCTCTGTTTGCCTTGCCTGATATCATATTTGATTTTTAGGTAAAATTATAAAGCATTTTAAAAAATGACGCTTAGAATTTCACCTACAAAATGTCTCTCCAGAATTAGTGTCCCAGTTAATCCAATCCTTGCTGTCACGTGTTTTCACTGGGAGAACTTTCTACCAAAGGAAATAGTCTTTATGAAAACGTATTAACAGTGTGCTCTGTGGATCATTGTGGATCAACCCTTAATATACTGTAATATTCTTTGTAAAGATGGATTTCCTGTGTGGGAGGTGCCATGGGATTTTTTTTTTTTTTACCTACCTTGTTCTATACATGTGGACCCTGATGATCTTCTTAGACATCTGTATTTTTCAAGAGAAGGTTCTTAAATAATGTGACAAAATAAATTCAGTCGTGAGTCTCTTCAACCATCAGTATTTCTTTTGATCAATGTTACAGCTGCAGTTGTTTCATCCTCTGTGTTGCATATTACCTTTGCACTAAATCCAACACAATCCCTCCAGTTTTTTTAGAAAGGACAAAATGTGAATTGTTGCGTTGTGGTGGTGCAGTGTATGAGGACATCAAAGGGATCAGCACAGTGGTGGCAACACTGGGAGGAGGATAAGACCAGAGCCAGCCAACAAAACTAAGCCCAACCTAAAAGGCAGCCTGGGCCAGTAATACGGGATCATCCCTGGTGTAATTCCTCCCTCCTGGCCCCCAACAAAGAGACCTGGGACAAGAGCTGCACATCTGGGGGAGGGTAGAGGCGGGCTGAGAGAAGGTCCGGTGGTCCGACAGTCACTGACCGTGTCGCCATGCCAACAACACACATGCGCACACACACATACACACAAACGGCCGCCTGCCACAGTCCAGAGCCTTCTTGCCCTCTTTCATCCCCTCCATATTCTAATCAGCTGCTACGGGCCTCGCATTGTGTGTGGACGTGTCCAAACATGGCGGGAGATCGGAGGTCAGCCTGGCCGCTGACCTTGGCCCCTAGTGGCCCCTGCAGAGGCCCAGCGAGAGGGGTGTTGTTGGATGTGGGTGGTGTCAGGCTATGGCTCTGTCCCTCTGTGGCAGGTCCGGTTCCTAATCGGCTCACAGGCCAGTCGGAGGCCGGAGACCAGTCGGTATTGTCCAGCTGCGTCTGAAAGGCCTGGCGTTGAAAGGCCGGGGCAGGACAGGGTCAGACTGGCCGCAGCGCTCTGTTGCCTTTCAAATGCCATCGATACCCTCCTTCACTCTGGCCAGCTCTGCATGCCGAGCACCCAGCCATGGACACCGGTGGTAGTCACCAGAGGATAAAACACCTCTAGAGAAGGGCATCAGCTAATTATTAAGAAAGTGTCAAAATGGATATGACTAATTTGATCTTTAAACTTATCACCAATCTTGTTATTAATCATATCCTGTAGATTCAAAGGTGCTTTCTCTTTCTTTGTAAGTACTTCCTTCTTTTCTCCCCCTCTTCCTCTCATTTGTGACACAGAAATTGATTTGGTGCCGCCATTTTGCTCGCTGTCCCAATGGTGTCTTTAAAAACTTTCCTTAGAAAGCTCAATTGGAGGAAAAACATGAATATCCTGATAGAAAGTATTTTAATTTATTTAATCGACCTCACATTCAGATAGTGGTTAACTAAGCCATGTGATTGGCTATCAGACTGAAGTTTGTCATAAGGCCACTTCATTTTTTAATTTAGGTGGATTTTTATGACGATGTAAGTAAAGAGCTGTTCCATCTCTGTTTACCCATGTCTCCTGTCACATTCACTTCCTTCCTTTGCTTCCTCTGAGCTTCAGTGTTTCCTGATAAGAGACATTGGTGATGGAGAGAAGACAGGCAGTATGAAGGACAACGGTATTACTGAGTGATTATTTCCAGTAAGTTCTGGGTTTAAATCAAGGAACATTGAAAGCATCTGTAACAGCAGTGGAAAGTTTTTCTGTCATGCATCCAGCAACAGAAGAAAATCCTACAACAACAAACTGACTTTAAAACAGGCCTCATCCTCATCCAAAGACGGCTACTGCTGTAGTTTCTCACAGCAGAAAAAGAGTTAAAAGTATGATGTTACAAATTGAGTATTCATTTGCCAATATGCAACATAATTAGTCTTTCGTGGCTCAAATTATTTTAAAAAATCCCCTTAAGATCACATCAACTGCGACAAAAATGTTTTCAGAAAAACAAGTTAATCTCTAATTGAGATTGAAGAGGTGGAACTACAGTACATGTCCCATAAATCTGTGAGTGGAGTAAAAAAAGGATTTCTGCTATCCAGGTTAGCTGCTTCTCATCCCACACACACATACACACGCGCCCTCTCCATACAGCCTCCACTTGTTGACTCAGGACTCAATTAGCGGCTGATAAAAAGATGTTGCCAGACTCCTAATTCACTTCCACTCACACAGCTGCTGGTGTCTTCGGGCTGCCCTTAGACACTGACCCACACACGTTAATTCTATTACAACTGTCTGCCAGACTGATTTCATCAAGCATTTCTGGCTGACTTGCACGCACTAATCACATTTTCAGAAAAACTAATACTGATCAATGAGGTGGCCAAAGAGATGAAGTGTTGTGGGAGCACGCACGGCCGCTGAAGTAACACGAGCTCTTCTTGAAGACACATTCCTCAGGACCAGAGAAAGAATAAGGACAGAGTACTTTTTCTGAGGAGCGTTAAATTCTGTGTTGACAAGCTCAGGGTATTTACATTTTGTGATGAATGTTTAGGCTCCATATGGGACAAAGAGGAGCTTGTTATGGGGGGTTTGTTCACAAGAGGTGTGGAAATTTTCAGTGATGAGCTATATGAAAGTTTGACTAAACTGCAGTAAAAGCACATTATTTACCATCATCACCAAATGTGTTCAACGCAATGAAGACCATCTCAGTATATGTTTAAATAGTGAAACATTTTCAGATCTTCATTCCCTAAAGGGAAAATTTGGGTCTTAAACCCAAGTGTGACAGTTCATTCTTGGCCTTGGAAATATTAGCTTGACAAAATAATCTCAGCTCTTTCCAGAACTCTCAACCACATCTCACAGTCACCATCAGCGGATGGAGTTGATTCAGTTATCATCAGGTTTCACAGGTCTTGTGATGACAACTGAGCAAACTCCCTGTGCTTTTGAAAACCAGGAGATGTTAAAAGCTCCAGTAGCTGTAGTTTTGGCCACCATTTCTGTTCATTATGGTAAGTTTAAACTCACCAAAGTAACTGCTAAGATTGTTTAATGTGCCAAACTGGAAAGAAACTTGAGCAGTTCCTTGACTTGAGCAAGACAATCTGACAGGTTGTGTACAAGCCAACAGTTTATCCAGATTATCTAAATCCCTTTATTCAGAATTAAAGCCGAAAATGAGCACACCTGAAATACTGAGTATCACATTGCACTGGACAATTATGTGTGCCACAACAATGTTAGTACAGGTCAAAGTTGAACCAAGAAATAGGTTTGTAACCTGTGGTGGATGTTCACTATGGACAGTTTGTGTGTTAATTTTACTGATCACCTTTGTTTTCTCTTTCAAGTAACCTAGGAGTTCATTTTAAACCTTGCCCTGTTGTCCTCAGCAACCTCAGCAAGTTACTTGGTGACTACAATATTATCATTAACAATAAAATCTACAAAAACAGACCCAAGTTGCCTGAGACTGGAATTCCCCTCTAATAAGTGGCCTCTCTGTCACCAACCGTCTCTACTACTGTACCAACTCATCACAACATGTCAAGTCTTTGATACAAGATGGGTGACAGTGCAGTGAGTCCAAAGAGAGTCCACTTGCACCTAAGTGGGTATGTTTTAATGAAGTGGACTCTTCAAACACACACTCACAAGACATGTGACATCCCAGACCCCTCAGCTCTGGTTGCTCTGCGGGCTAATAGGACCTGCCAATGGGATCGTCTCTTTTTCCTCTCGCAGTCAAGAGAAAGGCGAGCAATTAAATCCAATTGGAGCCTACAGCAATGCTGGGACCTGGGCCCCAGGAGGCCCCAGCGGTCCGGACGTTTAATCATCATCTGACCTAGTTGCTGGTTCTGATAAATGGGCCTGGGGAGGGAAAGTGTTGGCCAGTCATTAATCTACAGTCAGATGGGGACAAGCACACACGGTTGCCGCCAAGTTAATTGGCCACTTATTTTAGCACGAGCGGGAGGCTTAAGCGAGATGGAGATGGATGTTCCTCCGTTGATCCATAATTCGGCCCTCCGGGGTACTAATACAAGCAAAACAAACAGAATAGGAGGAGGAGGTGAAGAGGATAAGAGGAGCGAAGTGAGGGAGGAGGAGGGGACATCTCCGAGGAGATCTGAGGGCTTTCCACAACTCCACGGGACATTAAAATACTGTCCAAGGCAGCTTGTGGAGGAGAGGCTAGTTTGACTTGAACTCTAGAGGAGAATTGGCTTCCTAGTTAAATTGGACAGTCTTGACCTCTCATTGCTTCTTTTTAACTGTCATTTATGGTGAAATGAAAAGTGAAATGAAGTGAAATGAAAAAAAAAGGCTGTTAGATTAAAGTCTGATAGACTTCCAAACGCTTGCTATGTCCTGAAGAAAAATTGCTGAATTACAAGAATGTGCACAGGCTCCTTATCTATCTTATCTCCTCCACTTCTGTGTGTCCTCTCTGCCTGGCTGTCCAATCGGGGTCAGCAGTCGTCCAGGTGGCTGCCCGCCTGATGGATGATGGGAACAGGAGGGGCTGACCCAGCTGTGATAAGGACCCTATCTTGACAGGGGCTTCCTCTCAAAGCCTGAGCTCAGTCACACAATGTCGACAGAGTGAGATGGATGTGCAGTTGGGTGGATGGATGGATGGATGGATGAGGGGGAGATGGACATGGGGCTGTCTTATGGAACAAGACACAACCTGTCCCTATGTGTTATCAGTTCACCTCCTGACCCTTTTTTTTCTCTCTTAGCATGAAAGAGGTGTCTGAGGAGAGCATGGCTGGTTGGGGCTATTTGCTGTCTGCTTGTGGATTTTTGGTTATCTGCAATAAAAAATGTTGACAAAGTTTGCAACTTTGCAACTCAGCTAAAGAAGAGACTGATAAGAGAAAACCATTCATTATCCAAAAACATCAAACGTAACCCTCAGATTTAGCAATATTTGACAATCACACAGGGAAAAATTCATAGAAGAGACAGTAAAAAAAAACTCTCACTTTGATGCATAAAAATACACTCAAAGCATGGAATTTCCTCCTCAGAAAGACTACACACACACACACACACACACACACACACACTGTGCAGGGAGTGCCCAAGGTGTGAGCCGTGATCTGAGACGACAAACAGGAAGAGGGACCGGCCCGTCTCATCCATCACATCCAGAGATCACATCAGATCAGAGACCTGACCGTACATGCTGCCTCACTAGAGGGTCCTCAGGGGAATCTGTGTTAGTGTGTGAATGTGGGTCTGTTTTTTTTCTGCATGTAAATGTTTGCACCATCCACTTCCTATCATGCAGTATGACTGAGTGTGTGTGTGTGTGTGTGTCATTGTGTTTTTGCATGTGTAATCTTGAGGAGGAATCACCATCTGGATTTTCATCCAGTGTTAGTGCTGCATGGCTTATGCTGCTCCACGCCATCATGCCTTGGTGAATATGAGGAATTGGACTGAACACCAGGAGTCTGATCAATATGATCAATTGGGGCGTCACTGCACCGTACAACCTAATTCTAACTAATTGGGACTTTTCACACATATATCCAGAGCAGAATGCCTTCCCTAATGAGCACGGCTGCTTTCACTCTCTGATCTGTGGCTAGCAGCAGGAGCCTGGCCTGGCTGACCTGCTTGGTCCCCAGTGGTCAGCGCTGAGCCGGACACAGCTCCTGGCTCAGCCCCAGTGAATAGCTGCTCATCCCCTCTTCTCAGCGGGAGATCGAGGTCCTCTGAGCTCCAGGCCTGACCCCACGGGAGGGGAGCAGGCCAGGGTCAGGTCCCAGAGTCAACAACCCCAAACCGGCCTCCACACCAGCGCTGTGCCCTCCGACCACCAGCCTCTAGTCCCCTGACCCTGCTCAGGGCTGGCTGGGCTCCCTGGGGTGAGTCAGTGGGTCAGTCTCCTGGAGGGTCATTGTAGCGGCCGCTGGCCAATGATAAAAGGACTTGTGGTCAAGCCAAGGGGGCTGTAGGAGCTATGAAAGCAAGGGGAGAGCGGCACCCCTGCCGCTGCAGTCTAATTTGGCAGGATGCTGGTACGTCAGCGACAGACGCCGGACCAACAATGGCTCGGCACTGGTAAACAATAATGTTTGTGCAAGGTCTCTTTCTTGGGGCCAATCTAGTGCTCACAAAGCCCATCTGGCATCAATAAGATGTCCGGAGATGCTATTCAGCACATCAGTCTTCATTTTGCCAGGCTTTTCAGCAGAGGTCCTCTCTGGATGCTCAATACCCAGTGTTGGCCAACACTTAGAAAGTGACAGATGCTATAGATCTAAAGTTTTTGAGGTGAAGTGAGCATCTGTGAATGTATCTGTCCTTAGATTTAAAATTTCATGCTGTCCTGCATGGATGTGTGAAAAGATTTGTATGATGTTGATTAGACCTCATTAGCAGTGATGTTGGTCAGACCTGATTCTTGATTCAGTGGTGACATTTATTGGCTGTACAGGAAATGAAAAGAGTAAAACATGATTACTATGGCAACAAATTATTTTACACTATTCAAAGAAATGAAAAAATAAGCTCAATGTCTGTGTTTTGCCTTGATAGTGTGCTTGCCTTAACTTCATGCCAGAATTACCTGCATTGGCTGATGATTTAACCTTCCTTACTCATTATAAGGAGCAGGAGGTCATTTAGAACGAGTGTTGCCATTACAACACATAGTTTGTCCACCAGAGACAAGTTTACTTTTCAACTGTAAAATGTTCCACTCATTCAAAACAGACCTTTGGCCGATATCGTTATTGGATTTTTTTCAAATCTCTCAGATGTCATGATTGATATTAGCCTCATAAATCCAGTATTGGTCTGACTATAATAAAACATATACACAAAATTATTTCCTCTCATGCCTTCCCGTGTTTTCTTCTACAGAACTTTTTGGTTCACATTTGGTGGTGATGATAAGAAGCTGTTAATGGCTCATGTTGCTACTTAGGCCCAACAATGTAGAAAACAACAGTCCCCAGTTCACAAATGTCCTCCAATGCGCTGAAAAAGTCCCACATGTAAAAACCTCCTCATTCAAGCTCGATTCAGGCCCATATGAGTCATGTCTTTATACGGAGGAGTGTGGGAGGAAGTTTGGAACAAGATGGCCAGTGAGTATTTTGTTCCCAGCACTGAGGCCGGGCCGACTGGGCTGGGGTGAATAGTCAGGAGGCTAATGAATAAGAGCGAGAGACAGAGAGAGAGAGCGTGAGAGTGGAGGAAGTGAGCACAGCAAGTGGCAGATAGAAGCCAGAACTCTCCCTCTGCCTCTCCCTCTCTTACTCTCTGTCTTGCACTCCATCTGGGACAGGAAGTAGGATTGTTTGTGACCAGCACGTGTGATCCACAGCCCAGCATGCCCTGCTCTCCTGAGGGAGGTCAGGCAGGAAGTGGCCAGGCGTGGGCTGTGACCTCTGGGTAATGAGCGAGGACCCTCAGGGGGGAATTGCTGCCTGCCGCCACGTTCTCTGCAGACACGCACACACACACATTGGAAAACACAGACACTCAGCGCAGGCATGTGGAGACAGTAGACTCACAGCAGAGACTCTGGCAAACAAATACAGTATCAGATTCAAATAGAATGACTAATTCATCCATACATGATGCTCAAGCAAGATGAAAACTCACACTGGAGATAAAGGCGTACAGGAGAACAACAACAGAACCTCAAGCACAGTGCGAAAGGGACAGTTTGAATGAGTTTTTGACAGACAGTGATGTGTTGATGGTTTCAGCTCTGACTGGTTGCTGTGTGCAGCTCCCAGTTGCATCTTTGCACAGTTGTAGTGCAGCAGCCACATTTTGATCATTCAAAACAGGCCATATTTTCCGTGTGTGTGCATAATTTAATATGTAAGTGATTAAACTAGATCGCAAGACAGATTTTGTGGTATTACAGTAATTGGAAATATGAATACAAATGACCAGAGTTGGTTGGTCATTCAGTTTAAAAACAGTTGTAGACACATTTTTCCAACAAAGTTTTATTGGCATTTTTTTCCTTATTTATCCATATTTTTTTCCCAATTTCTGATTGGGGATGTATTGTTTAATTTTTTGTTTTATTGATTGTGAAGTCCAAACACACAGAATTGGCTGGACCAGTTCATGAAACAATCTATGGCTCTTATATTTAACTTGATTTTTAGGTGTTTGTGAAGGCCATCATAATAGTTACAGTTACTGTCTACATTCCTGTTACAATGGAAAAAGAGTAACGCCCACACACTTACTCCAAAGCCACAATTTTAATTTTAAATTTCAAATGGACAACATTTCGATCCAAGTCGGATCTTTGCCTGGTCAAAGTGTTTAAAAATGAATCCCACAACCATATACAGTATATACACATACACACACACCCATGGGCTATCGTGGAAGGTGTTATTAATCATTGATTAACATTTACCGACTTTGAAACATTGTCAACATTTTAAATTTAATATTAAAATTGTGGCTTTGGAATAAGTGTGCAGGCATTACTGTATTATTACTCTTACTCTGCTGCAAAGCACTTTGTAACATTTTTAAGAAAAGTGCTGTATAAATAAAGTTTATTATTATTATTATTATCATTATTGGTGTTATCTTTCAATAGCCCTGCAGCTACATACTGTATGTGCCTCCCTATGTGTGTATAATTACTCCCTTCTATACATTCTTGTTACAGACAGTAACTGTACACACAGAAAGTGTTACACATAGGTTAGTATCCAACATTCATAATAACTCTACATCAGTCTTTACTGTGTTTTCTGCTTTTTGAACAGGAGCCACAGATGTCAGAAGTCAGATGTTATGAAATGTGAAATTGCAAACAGAATTAACTGCTTTTATCTTAAACCTGAAGAAAACATAAGGATAACACTCTGCCCTGTGTGTATGCGTGTGTGTGTGCGTGCATTCATGCGTGCATGCACGCGCGTGTGTGTGTGTGTCTGTGCGTGTGTTTGTGCAGTTGAAAATTCACTTTGGCAAATTGCTCTCTTCCCATGCCTCTTGCCCTCTCTCTGGCAAACTGCTTGTTAAGCTCTGCTATTGTCAGGACTGTGTGTGTGTGTGTGTGTGTGTGTGTGTGTGTTTTTGTGTCTCCATTCTGGTGTGTATTTGCATGTCAGCGTCCGTGTGTGTTCATGTGTCTATTTTATATGTCATTGTGTATATGTAAAGTGTGTGCATGTCAGTGAGTGGCCAGTCCGGGTGTCAGACAGTGGGCTAATAAGTGTTAATTCAGGGGGTCTGTCCTGAAGGGATGGGGGGGGTGTGTGGTGGTGGTGGTGGTGTGGGGTTGTCAGCGGGGCAGCCAGCCAGGTTCCCAGGACACCCTCTGCAGACCACTTGAGACGAAGAGAAAGAGAAGAGAGGGAGCAAGGGAGGAGGAGAGAGGGAAGAGGGAAGAGACGTTCCCTAAACAAAACACAAAAAACCTGAGGCCACAAGTCAGTCAGGGAGGCATTCAGATCCCACGCAGGTAGCCGGGCCGGAGAGAAGCCAAATTATCCTTTGTGACACAAGAGCCATTCAGCGGGAACAGGATGCTGTCTGCGGGATGTCCCAGACCCCTCGGCGCTGTATTGTAGTGTGTGTGTTTCTGTGCGTGTGCGTGCATGTCTGGCCCAGTGTTGACTTTCAGGAAAGACTGACGAGGGAGGACTTGGCTTGTCTCAAACGCAGCTCTCTTCTGTGTCAAACGTCTGACAGTGAATGAACGCTTCATAGACAAACTCAATTAGCCGGCATGGAGATTTGAAAGAGGTGTCTCGTGCTACAATAGGACCCCACTTTTTGACATATGGCTGTGGTGAATGTATGGCAAACATATATCTTTGTTGATTTTGAGACGGTGGCAGACAGGTTAGAGGGAGTCTGAGACAGTGAGACGGCCAGAGAGAGAGAAGACCTTGAGGAGCAGGCGCAGTGAGAAGGGATGTGATAATAACAGTGACAGCCAAAGAGACAGATGGGTAATATATACAACAGTCTCAGAGTCATGAACAGGGGCAAGGTTCTCTGTATATAACGTCAACTAACATTGAAGGGTTAGTTCACCCAAATTGCTTACTCATGCAGATATTTTTAGTTTTATTTGACAATGTTTTGAGACTTGTTTCTGCAGTGGTGATGGATGGAATTTTGCTTTACAATAATCCACAGACATCAGTGTGGACAGTTATTCTTTTCTACCGGTTGTAGAAAATGAAGAATACTGTATTTTGTTCTGACAGTAGAAAATTGTTTCTAATAAAAGTCAGATGGAGGCTGAGGATATGACACCAGTAGTGGAAGTGTAACTGAGTACAAGTACTGTACTCAAGGGTCTAAGGATAGAGTATGTTGTATGCTGTAAAGCCCCTTGAGGTAAATTTGTGATATTGGGCTATATAAATAAAAATTGACTTGACTTAAATACTTTGCTGATGTACTTGTACTTGACTTGATTATTTCTGCTACTTTAAAATATATTGGCCAAAACCATTTATTAGAACATAAACTTAATTTTTAGGGGGTGGTGTCCCAATTCATTACACTTCAGAGGGAATTATTACACTTTTACTTCTTTATCTTTATCTGAAAGCTGTTGTAACCTTGCAGATGAGAATTACACATGATCAACCTGCATATTATGTTGCATTATAGGTTATTATATATACTATATATTATTATATTGATAATTCTACCTACTGCTACAGTTAAAATATGCTCCATCTCAACGTGCTACAACATAAGAATGATGCTTACACATTAAAACCTCAGTACTAATAATTCAATAATTTATTACATCAAAATGTCAAATAAGGGACCATTCAGCGTAATAATTTATATTATTTTGGATTCTTAAGTACATTTTACTAATATTACTTTAGCATATTTACTTTTAACTTTGAATGCAGGACTTAAGTTAGTTTTAACAGATAATTTTACATTATTGTGTTGCTACTTTAACTTAAAAAAGAAACAAAACTAGTACTACTTATACCACACTAAGACAATAAAACTCTTCAGACTCTCAAAACACTGACTGGATTTTTGTACAAGATCAAATGTCAGCTTCATACTATAAATGGCAAAACTCATTTGCCAAATTTGTTTAATACCACATGAATATATATATATATATATATATATATATATATATATATATATATATATACTGTATATACACTTACAGAACATGTTTACAAGTGCATGCTTTTATCTTTTAGTTTCCTATGCTCATATGCACACATGTATGTGTGGGTGTTCACTGAATGCTTGAACATGTTGCACCATGTACACATGTACTGTACATGTTCCCATGTTCAGTTCATAGATAATATAGTGTACATAATATGTGTGGTTACAGCTGGTGATTTCCCGAGGTCATGTTTAACCCTACGCTGCAGCCAGCTCCGTTTCTCATCTGCTCTCTGTGACTCCCTTGAAAGCCCTGATGAATAGCGCTGGCAGTTTGTGGTGGCACAGGCTGAGTTATACATAAGACCTTCCTCTCATCCCCGGGCCATAATGTACCTTCATAAAGCATATTTCACCCCGCACCACCCTTACATTACAGAAACACGAAACACACAGTTTCCTGGTTCATATTTTAAAGTTCAGGTGCTGAAAGCTGCTACATGGTGGGAGACGAGCCAGCATGTCCCGCACAAAAGAATGAATTTATGTCAGCTAAAATCAGTACAAGGGGAGGCTGATGAAGGGGGAGGCGGCTGTGTGCCTATGTGTGTGTGTGTGTGTGTGTGTGTGTGTGTTCATCCCCATGACAACAAGGATGAAAACACGCACTTCCTTGCACAGTGAGCCCATATAAGGGGGCCGCTGGGCCGAGGCCTGCTCAACAATACCTTTAATGTCATAGCTCAGTGACTGCTCTTTGTATGCGGGGCGGCACGCTGCGACTCACACAAAAACTCAAAGGCAAAATGGATTAGAATATGAGAGAAAAGATGACTGAATCAAACCCAGTGGATTGGAGGAGATTAGCTGAAGGGATTATGGGAGAAATGACACACTAATTACTTTCTGTTGGGGTAGGGGATGAGTTTGAGTTTTAAAGTTTTTTTTATTTGAGAGAGGTGGGCACATGTTGGACTTTTTTTGATACAGTTTCTTCTCTTTCTTAGTTTGAATTTCAATATACTGTACAGAGGCAATGCAGTACAGACTGTACAGAAATAACTATTCAACTTTCAATTTCAATTCAAAGTTGATGAGAATAGGTGTAGAATCAGAAACCTAATTAACAAACAATTATAGAATAATGAAGAAAATCAACACTTTAGTATCTTCCATGACCACTTGAAAAGAGACTCACACTCTTACAAAATGATTACTAGCAGAAAGGCAAATGTCATTTTAAATAAAATTCAAACTGAATGTGCTTATGAAACAAAACCAGTTTATAAGTGGTATTTGCTGCATTTTGAGCCACCAAATGATTGTTTTGTGCAGTATCTGGGAATGAATGTTTTGCTTCCACGTCTTTGTTCAGCCACTTAAAATCCTGAAGCCCTTTAACTGTTTGTTAAGTCAAACATTGCAAAGCTTTGAATGTGAAGCTGATACTAATTCCTGGTCTGTATCTTCTGGAGCACTCCAGTCCTTCCTGTTGTGTTTGTGAGGAATCCAAACTTAAGTCAAACACTTTGCTAGAAACAACAGAAAGCCACTCAGACCTGCAATCTGACTTTGTGACTTCCACTCCTGTTGACCGAATGCTTCTCTCTCACTGTTAATTATTTGACCAAACTGGAGTCGAAGAGCTTAGAGAATGTCTTGTCTGGAGTTTGCTCTGCTCTCCAGGTCTCCAATTAGCCTAAAAAGACCCCAGGAAGGATAGCAGAGACAAAGCATGAGAAAAGGGAGCGGGAGGCCAAAAGAAAAACAAAACACAACAATCAACAAGACCTCCTGGCGTCCTTGGTGGGGGAGGACACACACACACACACACCTCCTCCCATCCCTCACAAACGCTGTGGTGTTTTCGGAGCTCAGGCCGTCACTGTGGAAACCTGGAGCTTCTTTCGTTCATTTCATTCGTCCACCTCCCTTCCTCCCTCCTTGTGCTTTTTTTCTCATTGCACACTGACATGCCCCCCAGTCCCCACCTCCTCCTTGCCTCTCCATTCACACCCTCCCTTCTTCCTGGGCTAAAACAAAGCACGGGTCTGAAAGGGCTCTGAGGTAGGTAAATGTATTCAGTGACACCGGCCGGATGATTCCATTCTGCGCCAGCCCTGTAACATTTGTTTCAGGCCTTGTCTGAGGGCAGGGACAGCGTGTTGGGCCCTTTGTCCCACGTGCCCTCTGCACAGCCCTGCAGTTAATGGTGGCCTTGTCCCAGGCTGCTGGACCAGAAACCTGCAGCCCCACGGGACGGGCAGACGTGGCGACACGGGAAGTGGGAGAAACAGGGGAGGCTGAGGAGGGTGAGGGGGCTTTTGGGGTGTAGTAGCTCCTCAGCTGGTGAGCCCACCTCGGAGGTTTCCACAAGTCAGGCTCTGGTCTCCAGAATACTCTAAAAAGTAAAGAGGAAGGCTTTCCTAAGGGTGAAAGGATGAAACACACATGCTCATGAATGTTACATTTACAAACGCACACATTTATCCCATCCTGCACCTAGTAAAGGAAAGGATGGAGTCATCCTCTCCTCTCCTCTGACACAATACCCTCCGTTTTCCCTCTTTTTTTCATCCTAGTGTGAGTGACAGGCCATCCAGCCGAGCAGCCAGGTGCTTGTGGAGAGGGTGAACTTGCTCACTGTGTGTGGGGGGGGCTGGGGTGTTGGAGGCAGACGCCCTGCTGCTATCTGTCTGGAGAGGGCCCCAAGCATTTAGCAGTGAGGGTCCCCACTCTTTCACTGCCGGCCGCTTGAGAGAGCATCTTCACTCCTGTTTTGTGCGTCTCTCTTGCTGGGAGAGGAGTGGGCATTGGGGCTGAGAACTATACCACACTTGACTCTGGTAATCTCCTGAACAGCAAAAGAGCTGAAGCCTCAGTTGATCTAAGAGAAGAGCAGCATAGCCGTGCTGCTTTTCATTGGATGGCCGTTGTTTTTTATGCAGCATCATTTGCCTGAAACATTTAATTGCTGTCAGGAGAGAGTAAATGAAATCATTGTTGAGAAATAATAACTAGTTGATGAAGCTTTGCTGAGGCACGTCTTTGAAAGTGTGTAGCCTCTGTTACAAACCCCCCACCCACCCACCCACCCACACACACACACACACACACACACACATCCCCCAAACGGTTTATAGCTTCACTGATTCAGATTTCTGAATGTATCAAATAGTTTTTTTCATAGAAAAAATGTATGAAATTAGAGTACTGTAAGTAAAAACATGAAAATAAGCAAAAGATAAGATGTCAATATCAACTAGTGTGTTAAAAGCTTCATGAGGTATACATTTTTATATGCATGAAGTTGACAGTGAAATTACTTTATAATATCATTTATAATAACCTGGTTCTTTCATTTTGTGCCACTGAATGAATATGTATCAACTTTCTGAGGCTGAAAAGCACCTGGGCTTTTGTACTTAACTGCTTATTGAATTCTGTGACTACTGACTTTTTATTGCTTGCCTGTATTGGAAAACTCAGTGGGTGACTATTGTTTTCATACAAAATGACTAATAAATAAATTGAACATTAGTGCGGTACACAGTTACTTTGAAAGTTTGATGTTTCATTTCTATGAATTCACTCCTGCATTAAAATGTCTGTCTACTATAATTAAGAATCCCGGGAAGTTATTTCCCACCATAGTATTTATGTATGTGTGTGTAAGTCTCTCTCTCTCTCTCTCTCTCTCTCTCTCTCTCTCTGTGTGTGTGTGTGTGTGTGTGTATTCATAAGACCCAAAACTCAAATCCATCCCACTCTCTCACAGTGTTTCGGCAACAAAATCAGCTCTTGTATTGGGGGCCACCACTACAAACTGTGTATGAGGGGATTAGGGGCTCCTTGACCGCTCCTTCAAACACACACCCAGCATGGCCGCCTCGATTATGACTATTAGATACCCTGAAAATGAGAGTGAGATGAAAGGAAGGAATACTGAGGGCTTTTCCCAGGGACGAATTTGACCACACGTCCAGCAAAAATGAATCTATAATCCAAAACCCTACAAAGAGCAGAGTGGAAGCTGTCTTAGAGTGTTGTGCTAGCTTGCTGAGAGAGGCTTTATGTTTCTATTGCCTTCATTGAGCCTGGGAGTGCTATAATAATGATTAGGGACTTTAAAGGCTAGATTAAAGTGAGGACAAGGGCAGCTTAGTCTGTGAAGTAATTTTAGGGCAGTTGAGCAGGTTTCTTAATGGAAAAATTCCTCTGAACAACAGTGAAAAGGACACAGCACTCCATCCAACTGTGGAAAGGGTTGTCCTCAGATCAAGCTGGCAGTCAGAATGAGAAAATGAAGGTTCACATGAAATTTACTCACACACATGCACACACACGCCCCACCACACAATACCCTCACACACAGACACAAACACACACAGAGCAGCTCATCTCCGGGCCGTGTGTTCAGCGGAGCTTCAGGCGGTGCAAGGTGATCCCGTATTATCTGGGCTGCCTTTACTCGGCAGGTGAAAGTGCTGTGGGGCAGAGGGGCTTAATGTAGCTGCTGTCTATTCACCAGCCAAGGAGGTGCAGGGCGCAGGGAGCAGCTGAGAGGCAGAGAGGCCCGCTGCATCTCAAATGACCGACGCTGCAGAGGCAGCTCACGCAGGTCAAGGGGTCTCAACGCTGCAAAAATACAGCTCCCTGAAGGGTACGATGACTGGGACGCGAAGGCTTTAGAGAAGAATAAGTGTCATTGAAAGTTTCTATTGTACAGTATGTCAAGTTTAAATTTACACCAATGATTTTAGTAAGTATGGCAACAAGTTTTTGTCTTTTGCTGTCTTATAATTTGAACTTTGACCTTTATTGTTAGTCAACAGCAGATTATTAGCTTTGTTTGAGGCTCTGATACTGACTTTATAGGTGCAGTATCGGGCGATCAGGAGATCGATGTTGATATAAGATGATAAGGATTAAATAGTGTTACTGGTTAAGTTTGTGCGTGGAGTCTGATTAAGTGGCAAGAATAACTGGTAATGATAGCTGTTGATAGTTAGATGGTGTTGAGAGTAAGATTGAGCAGTTAAAGCAAAAGGTTTTCAGACCACGCTGGTAGAAAAAGAGCTGAGTTAGAAAAGCTAAACTCTACAGTTTTGTTTCAGTCTTTGCTCCAACCTTCATGTTTGATCACAAGCTTCGGCAGTGACTGAAAAGCCAAGATTGTGTATACAAGTGGCTGTGATGAGGTTTCTCAGAATCACTTCAGTATCAATCTTCTGCTCACTCACACTATGGGGGGCCAGATGAGGTCATCTGGGCACCTAGTCGGACTGCCTCTTTGCTGCTATGACACACTGGAGGGACTACATCTCCCATCTGCCTATATGTCAGTGGTCTTTGTTGAAGATATTTCATGCTTCTCTCACTTGGCTACAAAACAATTTTAAACGGAGGTTTAAAACTTAAATGGAGAAAAAAAAACCCTGATTGTCATTGTCAATAAAAAAATATGCGCAAAAATGAAAGTGGAATTGCTGAAAAGTTGAAAAA
Organism: Scomberomorus guttatus; assembly: GCA_038419695.1. NCBI lineage: Eukaryota > Metazoa > Chordata > Actinopteri > Scombriformes > Scombridae > Scomberomorus > Scomberomorus guttatus. Next base: position 18,078,685 of record CM076454.1, on the reverse strand, counting down.
GTTGCTCAATGAGAGCAGGAGTGTAAAAAATCTCCAGATGTCCAGTGTCAAAGGTCAAAGTTGAGCAGAGAAACTTTGCTGAACATCTTTTTTTTATCATCACTGAGCAATAAAACGTGTTACTCAAACTGAAATTCTGCTGAAATTAAAAGCATATTTCACAATGAAATAAAAAAAAAAACCCTGATGTACCCAATAAAACTATAACAACCCCATACACTCAACACAAATCAAATGCACATTTTACTTGTACATTTTACTGCCAAGTCCACCCCACTGGCAGTCCAGGATTCCCCTTGAATATCCCCTAATTCCCCACTGGAGCTGATAACAAAGCCGTACGGGATGCCAACAAAGCCCCAGGAGATCCTGAAATATCCCACTACCAGCTCCCTCTCCCCCTTCAGGCAGAATAACTCCCTTTTCCTGCCAGAATTCCTTGTCTGTTCATCTCGGGCCAGACAATATGTGTTGCCGAGAATGTGAAACTATGTGCGGATGGGCCCTTAGGGACATATAGTCATCACATAGGTTTGGGATAAAGGGAGACCTGCCAGGAGAAGGGATGGTAACTCAAGCATGGAAAGGAGAGAAGGGACGAGCCATCCAGGGAGTCGGTGTTAAGGAAAATAAGACCTCGGTTCAGTTCCCTCTGCACGTGGCTCACACACCTCCAGGCTCAGGTGTGTTTTCTCCTCTCCTCTGGGAATGTTTACTGAGTGCATCAGCGCTGCTTTCACCAGGGTCTGGGGTCAATTTGCAGCCAAGTCAGTCAATTCCACAAGCGCATTTTGGTCAGAGTAAAATAAAATATTGTGCTAAGAAAATGTTTCAATATTATCTATAAATCTGTGAATGTGTAAAATCTTCCAATCTCTTTTTTATGACCAGCAAGGTTTTTAACCAATGTAATGACTAGTTAATTCTCTTGGCTGTATTTTCTCTCATATTAAGTCTAAATAATTTTGAGGGAGTCCAATAAAACCAGGTAATTATTTTGAATTTAACAAGTATAGTTATTATATCCCTTGACACGAGTTTGGAATTTGTCAATAAACTGGACTATTCATTATCTTTAACCATAGCAACTGTTGAATAAATATTTCCATCTCTATTTATTTTTCTCTTTTACTACTGATTTCGTTTAATTATGGTTGGTTATTTTGGTTTAAGTTTATGTGCAGACCTAAAAAGTTCTCTCAGGATGTGAGTAATATTAATTTAACCCCACAAACACTATGTTTGTTTGTTTTTCCAACTTTAATTTTATAAACTGAGAGTGGATTAATGTCTCCTCTGACATTTACTGAGCGTTTCACCCATACAGGGTCATGTATACTGTATTTGTTTGTTTGTGTGCAAAAGCCTCTCAAACATGATGTCAGACTAAAATTCCCAAATGAAACAAAAGTGGTGATGAAATTATTACAGCAGCAGATTGTTGTCCAAGTTTTACATTAGACAGTAGAAGAAAGAATTAGGCTAAATAACATAAAAAAAACTAACTGAACTGACGTGTGTCTGTGTTTGTAACATTGTCAGAGGTTCAGTTCAGAAGTTGCCTTTTCACACTCCATACCTTATTATAACTAATAACTATAACTATTATAATGTATGATTTTCTGTCCACTTACCAATTAATTGAAAATGTATCCTTCAAACCAGAATTCAGTTACATTATTGTCTTCATTCTTTCAATATCCAGCCATTAGATTCTGACACTGACCACTAGAGGGAAGTGTTGTCTCTGAATGGTCACTGAAACATGCCTGAAGAGAAGAGAGGCAGCTTCTCCCTGTCTGAGCAGTCTAGGTAACAGTATTTATGGTATTCGTATTTTATGAATGTAAAGAATAAAACAACACAGTAAACATTAATCAAAAACATTGATATGACCCAGTTAGCGCACAAACATTAACATTAGATAGACAGTGATTAGTCTAACTGCTCAAACCTGGTGAGCCAGAAAGTTGAATAATTAATTATCCTTGTTGAAGTTTCAGCTCAAAGTTAAATCATTTTGTAGAGTTGTGAGTTGCTGTCTATTATGCTCATATTAAGTTTTAAGAGACAGCTGACAAAACTGTCTGCTCAACCAAACCAAGTTATCATCTTTCTAGCAAACATTATCCAAACCGTGCTGTCACCCTTTTATTATATTTGTTTTCAAAAACTTGTTTGAGAACACTAAGCTAAGTGCTTTTAGCTATTTGCTGAAGTCAAATAGCTTCTACACCATTTTGACAGTAAATATGTAATTTCCAATAGAATACCCTGTTTCCACCCTGTGACTATCATTAGCTGTTGTATGCATTTCACATGTATATATGCAGTGTGAGTGCACCCTGAAGGCTATGCATTTCGCTGTCAATTCACAGATGTGGACCATCATCAAAGTGTACTTTTCCCCTTGAGGGAGGCATCCAACAGTAGGTTACACCCTTCTGAAGTCAGAAGGTCTGTGTTTGCTCCAGGGATTACATTACCACACCAGAGGCCTTCCAGACAGACCTACAGACTGCATCACCACCCAAGGTAAAGCCTCCTCTGCTGGTGGGTGCAGTGGACAGTTCAGGATAGGCCCAGGGGCTTCATGGTGTGCCCCTCTTTTCTGGGGAGTGTGTTGACTCAGATGGGATGAGTAAACAGAACCGGGGTGAAGCCGTGTGGGCGCTCCTTTCTCATGGAGCCCTGGCCCAGTGGATTAGGCTAATGCTGGCCCATGAGGGGGGTGTTGCAGTGCGGCCTTCCCTGACAGGAGGTGATGGATTAGGGCTTTGTCAGGGCCCATGTCGGCCTGAGGGACCCAGTGATGAGGGAAGGAGGGAGGCAGAGGGGAGATCAGGGCCCAGGGGCAGCCCAATCCCAGGATCAGTAACATGTTGACAAGGGATTATCCCGTTTGGTGTGTTGCTGAGGTCTCATAGATGGTCCGAGAGAGAGATAGCAAGTGTACATGCACTAGACAATGATGTGAGGTGTTGAGGGACCTTTAACTGAAGGCACGTCAGGGAGAGTGACTGATGATCTGATGGCACAGATGGTTGTTGTTACAGGTGAAATAATACTTGGACATTATACTACTCATGATGTGATATGTGTGCTATAAAGATCTGTGCATGATCTTTAAAATTCTCAGTCATGTGCCATCAAGACAGAGGAAAATGCAGGTTTCCATGTCAACCAAGTAACAGCCAATTCAAATGATTGCTCCCTTTTCTCCTTTTTGAGACATGAAAATTAGTAAAATCTGCTGCTGTAGTGACTGGTAGAGAGGAAAACCTTAATCATTTCGGGTTTCGCAAGCTCTGAGAGCCGCTGATTTAACAATAGCCGTAAATCCCCACGCATGAACGGAGATTGAGTTACAGTAAGCGCTGGCGATAGCACCCCTTTGCTGGAAACGGCAGTGGCATGATATCTCAGCCACATTTTGCCTCCTTCGTCAAAATGTGAAAACCAGATTGTCTTTTTATGGGTTCCCTTTGAAATCTGGCACACTTGACCCTCCCTCCGCTGTGATTTTACTGCATGCTGTGGTTTATTTCTGGAAACCTCCTCCGCTCTTCAGCTTGTTTAAGACGCCTGCCCAAGTGTGCCTTTTGTTTACTTTGCCAGTTGGGACAAACAGTAAAGTGAGGTGATTAAGCATTTGCATGAGGTCTTGAACACCCCAACAGAAACCACAAGGAATATTTGAAGGGAGGCTTGTCAGTCCTAAGTTGTAGGTACTGTTGAGACGAGGGATCTGGAGGAGAATAAATTACAAAGTCTTGGCAATATCAGCCACTGGCAGTGGCACTGTCTTTACATCTGGGCTTTGTCTAAAGTTATTAAATGTGAAAAATGAGCTCTCCTGTGTGATGTTACGGTAAACGATATTGAATGACATTAGTTGACATGTGAGCTTTCTATCATCTACTTTAGGAAGATAAAATGATACTCTGAGGAGGTCAGATATTTGTCATTTAACTCTGCAATTTATTGCCAGTAATACATGCCTCAGAAGATGGATTTGTATTGAGGTTATGAAACACAAATTATTAGTTTTACATATTCAGATCGTGAGAGAAGGGAACGAAGCAAGGGGGAGTAAAAGGGGAGAGTGAGACATGCCTGTGAGAGATAGTGACTGACATGTGGCAAGGAGGCACTGATCTGTCTCTTGACGAACTTGTCACCTCACCACGCTCTGTGTGTCAGGGCCTGGCACTCTCCCTGTGTCAGGCGTGGGTGGCCTCCTGACACGCGTTTGAATGTGTGTGTCACGTCCGTCTGGGCTGAAACCGCTCCTGAACACATACCCACGCAACGACACTGACACTGTGCCATCAGGCCCTTCACCAAGCCCAGACGGAGTCCCTGGCAATCACAACCTTTATCTCTTCCCTCCTTCTCTACGGGTTGCTCTCAACCTCTTAGTCTTCCTGTTGCTTTCTCTTCCTCTCAGAGTCTCAGAGTCATTGGTTGAGTACAACCACAGACATTAACCAGCAATTTGGGCCTGAATGATTATATTTAATGTAATTACGACCATGAGAAACAGAAAGAGGGCCTTGGGAGTGTGCCCAGCTCTTGGACTGAGTTCATCTGAAAATGAACCCTGTGCTGTAAATTGTGAGTACCTGTCAGTAAGGAGAGTGCCAGCCAGTCCTACACAGGCGTCACTCATAGACCCCACTCTGTAATTGCCTGCTAGCTGGAGCTGCTGTGTAATTTTTTGACGTGGCTCTGTGGCGGTGGTGGCGCTGACAGAATAAGGGACTGGAGATTTAATGCCCGGTCTCAACTTTCTCCCAAGCTTCTAACTCTCTCTTTCTGCTCTATCGGTGAACCTTTTTATTTCTGGCTTCAATTATTTTCTGTGGGCTAAACTCTGGCTGCCCAGGTTGCTGCAAGAAGGGCACAGTCTGGCACGAGTTAAAAGCGACTTTAGTGTCAGTTGTAGAGCTGGATCATGTCCTGGCAGGTACTCAACATATAAGCTGTTGTTTTTGCTGCAAAAAGCACTACTAAGATCCCATTAATTCAGTGGGAAATTTGGAGAGATGTCATTCATATTCACTGAGGAAGGCCGTGTGTCTTCACATAACAGATGTCGGTCCATTTGCTGACATGCTACATATTCATTCCAGTGCATTCCTGCAGGTGTGTTTGTAGGTGGTGATCTCCCTGTGATGCACCCACTCAGCATAAAGAGTGGGAGGAGGAGGAGGAGGAGGAGGGAGGCTGAGTCTTTAGTGACAATAGCTCCCCTCTGGACACTCTCAGTGGGTGTGGGCGGGGTGCATTTAGAGGCCATTCATCCCCCGGCAAGACCCCCCGAAGACGCCCCCACATTCTAGGGATGACTACCTGCCCAGGAGCTCTCTCTCAGCCCATCTGTCCCTCCTCTTCCCTCCTTCACCACAGTGCTCCTGGAGAGGCCGCAGGCTCCTCCACACACACACATACCAATGGGTGATTGCTGAGTCAGCTCTGCATTAGGCTGACGGTGCAAACAGAGCAAGGCAGGGGGTAAAGAGTGTGTGAGTGTATGTGTCTGTGTGTAGGAGGGCGAGGGCATTGTTGGGGAATGAGTCGGTGTGTCTGTTCGTGTGTGTGTGGGAGTTACTGGGTGGGTGATTGAGCATTCATTAGTGTTGATGGATGTGTGTGCGTGGGTGTTTGTGTGAGTGGACGGATACATGTGTAGGAGGTGGTGGGTGTATGTGGGTTTGTATGTAGGAGGAATTCAGTGGGTGTTTTACTGTGTAGGTGGGTGAATTAAATATATGCAAACTGACCTAAATGTATCTACATAAAAAAATAATATAATATAATATAATATAATATAATATAATATAATATAATATAATATAATATAATATAATATAATATAATATAATATAATATATACCTATCATCTGCTAATTGTTTTTGTATGCAACACATGCACAACAAGGTCAATTTATTACCGAATAGCTACATGTATGTATTTTTGTATTAATGTAATTTTTTCATCTAATTTGAATAAATATTTAGCTCTGGGATATTTTTGCCCAAGATGATCCCTTCATGTAATTTTGATGCCAATATGCAGATGTGTTTTTGCAGCAACATGCCCTCGTTTCTTGCAGCAAGGCAGCAGTTTGTAGCCTTATTCCCATAAGCGGGTCTATAGGAACAGGCACAATGTGACCTTCATTCCAGCATGCTCAGCCCATTAGTCCAATTTACTCAGCTGTCAAACTCCAAATTCACACTCTCATCCACTCTGAGAGCAGCAGGTTAAAAGAAGAAAGGCGTTCTGCATTCCTCTCACCCTCTTGGTTTTAAACCTCACGGTCTTTGCACAGAAACTTGCTGAATAAACCTTCCTCTCTGTCCAGCAGTGAGAAACCAAACCTCATCCCCCTCCCTCAGTGGGAGGATGACTGTAGATGAGTTTGTAGTTGAGAACACTTTCTGGCAAGCAGGCATGCCGCCGGCTGCACACACGAGGCCTGCAGGCGTGGGAAAGACCTGACTCTGATAATAAGCAGCATTTGGCCCTCCTAACCTCTGCGGGCTTTGGCTCAGGCTAGTTGTCTCTTTCTCGCTCACTTGTTTTCTCTCTCTTTCTCTCTGTGAGTGGAGGAGTCACAGGAGAGGAGGTCAGCCAGGGAGAGGCCCACAGCTGCGGCTGCGAGGTCTCGGTGTGTTTATTTGGGCAAGCCCAACCAAAATAAGCTCCAGCCAGGCATTGCTCCTGAGGACTGGGGCCACCACCGCTGCGGTGCTTTTCATCCTAACAATGGGGAAAGTGCTCTGATCGAGGAGGGAGCCGCACGGCACAGTTTACTGTACAACAGCTGCCTCATCTGTGGGGGAGGAAGTGTGCTGCAGATGTGGACAGGATGGATGGTTCATGTTCCCACACCTACTCAGTTGTACAGTTGTTCACCCGTGCTCAGCGGTCAGTGAATGAGTTCCTTTGTTTAGCATGAGAAAGTTTGCCTGCCGAGTGGAAACGCCACAGGGCGGAGATCCAGAATGAGTACAGTGTTTGATATTTACATTAAACAGGTTACATAGGGTGTGTAATGTGTATGTACAGAGCTATGTACCTTAATACATTACAACATATCTTTATATAATGCTGAAAGCAGTTAGATGTATTTGTAATGTGATCTTTATGCAATTTTCAATATTTTTTGTTAGTCATGGTAGTTAAGTGAAATAATATAGAATAGTTGTCATTGATAATGACTAATGTAAAATAAACAAACAACACAGTTGCCAAAGTTATTTTAATGGGAATCGACAGCCTTTGTCGCCTTTGTCTGTGATCAGAGAATAAAGGGCTCTAAATCAAACAAAGTAACAGAGTAAAATTACAGGTGTCACTTCTCAGTGTGTTTACAGCTGGTATAATATAAGCCAAATTTGGATGGAAGGGCCATAAAAGGGTCACAACAATGCCTTTGATTCACTGACCTGCTCTGTTATCACTCAGGTGATCTATATTGGGGGTCAGCAGCCCTTTTATATGCAGAATAACAACATCCCCATCCTGCTTTACTCATCACACTGTCCTGCACTGACCCCTCCAATTAAAAGGGTCACCCAGCTCTATGCAAAGGTGAACAGGTGTGCCCCAGGCCTCACTAGGCTGGGTGATTGACAGTTGCCCGCCCACCGCCCCCTCCAGCCGCCAATCACTCCTCCCTGCCCTGGCCACCTCCTCTCTGCTGCAGCTCTGCTCATCTGTTCTGGGTCGTAAAAGTTGACAGATGATTAGCTGTCCTGCTTATCTTGTTTGCTCCCCTTCCGTGCTGTGAAAGTCACCGTCTAGCTGTTTATCTGAATTTTGCCCCACATCATGCCTTGCCCATGCTCAAGGCCTTAACATACCTCCTCCTAATCACCTTTGCACAACCTCTACAGGACTCAACATTTCCAACAACTCCATCCTTCCTTCATCAGCAACCACCCCCCTCCCACCCCTCCTTGCATAGCTCCTGTCGGTCAGTCAGCACCTTAGGTAAAAGCCCTGGATGTGTTTGCCTGTTGAGGCCCCTCTCGGCTCTGACAGTGGGGGAACTGCGTGGGGCCACAAAGAGGGACACGTGTCAGCAGAGCCGACAGACAAAGCAGGTGCTGTTACCGGGGCTCAAGGAGGGGCAGCTGTCTCTCAGACCTACTGCACCCAAACACTGACCACATCACATATGGCCACTAGATCAGGGCCTGACTGATTGACAGCCAGGCTGGTGGTGGTTGGAGTGGACTCTACTGCTGGAGACTGACCTTAAACTGACCGCAGCTTCACTGACGTTAGAATTGTAAAACTCGTATTCTGGTGTTTTGTTGTGGGTCTCAATACTACTATGTGTTGTGGGAGAGCTAATTTCAAGTGAAATAACTCAGATTTTCAGCACAAGTTCACCCGAAAAATTGAGGTTGATTATGAATGTTGCTAAAGATCTTGTTGTCCATCTTTTTTAGCCATAGAAGTCGCAGAAAGTCTCCCTTTGATCCACATTTATTAATTTACCAAGTGTGGCTGTAACAAGCAACAGATGCCAACATACTGTTTCTGCCACATCTGCCAGCTCTCATCTGCCCCCTATTTTTGCTACAAGCAGGATGCTTCCAGCCAATCACCACCTCCAGGGGGGCCTCGATTCTTAACCATTACCCCCCACCTCCTCTGAAATTAAAATGCAAAAACGCAGACTGCCCTGTGAGATTCCTCGCTATAATTCGCTGTTCTTCCCCTCCCCTAACCCCAACTCCCCTGAAGCATCACTCTGAGGTCTGACAGCAAGTGGGTGACTTCTGACAGGTCGCATTGATCTCCTGGCTGGGAAAGAAGTCGGCTTGACAATGGAGAACATGTGTCCGTTTTAGGACAAGCCTTAACTTGTCTGACCCCCTCATTTGGGATGCGCCCACAAAAAAGCCATCCTTTGGTTAAAAAAAATATTTCATCTTCTCAGACAGGAATTTGTTCTCTTGTAAATGTTTTGGCCTGACTTGTTTGAAGTAAAGTAGAAATGATCGCATTTTGTTTTTCATCTAAATACTGAATAGAAGCATTTGTCTTTAATTCAGCAATCTGCAATGTTGCGCACTTTCTGCTTGGTGGGTTGTGTTGGTGGGTTAGATTCAGGGCTTTTTTGGGGTTCCTTTAAAGCGGCACCATGGAGAAATGTGTTATCGTCTGTGTGTGATTAGGTAGTTCTGTTCCATTGCTGTTGCTTCCATGTGAACATTAAATAAGAGCCAGCCCACTTCTAAAATGTCTTTGATAGATGATATGAATAGCTAAATTCATTTATACAGCTTTGAAATGACTCAAACTGGTCACATTAATAAAAGGGATCATAATGGAGACACAGATAAGCAGGAAGATGGTTTAGTTTACATTTGGCTGGATTGTTGCTGTATTACAATGACTGTTGGAAAACCACAGTTTTACACTGTGATGTGCACTTAGAGTGGAGCTGTGCGTGCCTAGGACACAGTAGGCTTCAGCACAGGGTGGAGTTGGCCCCTCTCTGTCCCAGGCCTGCATATGTATACAGTATATGTGTGGGAAAGACAGGAAGAATTGATTTCCTTTGATAAAACTGAACTAGAGGATCTGGGAGGTAGAGCTGCCACAGCAGAAGAATGTAGCATTTTTATACTTAGAGACACCTACAGTATTTGCCTGTAATAGTTTTACAGAAGCCCTTTGAATTAAACCGCGTTTGCTGACGGGGGAAAAATGCCAAGATTGCTTATCTGGGTTGCAGTGGCAGCAGGCTAATCAAGGTAGCAAGATTCTTCCCAGCCATTTCCTCCAGCTTGCACACTCAAAGAAAACGCATGCCGGCCACTTTTATCTTCACTATTCTCACTACCCATAGCTCATGACCAAAGGTTGAAGTTTGGAACATAAACCGGCTGGTAAATTGAGAAGTTCGCCTTCAGAATCAGCTCCTTCTTCACCACAACAGTCTGCATTATTTCTGATGCTGCGCCAACCTTTAAAAACAACAATTTCAAATGACATGTTTTGGATCTGTACACACATCAGGGTGGTTCTGCTCTCGGCTATGTCTGGATAACCTAGGTTAAACAGCTCGATGCAAGCACTGTACTGTTTGCTCCCCAAACTGATTTTCAGTTTGTGAATGCCATATGTTGCCATTGATTGCTTCTCAGTTTGGACGTTTGCACGTGCTCATGACAGCAGGGTTACATGGGTCACACCTACTCATCGGTGTTGACGTCTGAGAAGTACTTGCTAAAATAGTCATTCATTGGTGGCGGATGAAAGGTGATGAAGTCATGCTCAACATTCACTCCCAGACGGTTTGTCTCCAGAACCTCAGTTAAAGGTATGAATGTGTCACTTATTCAAGATAACAGTTTTATTCTCTAAATTGTGGTTTATCATCACTGAAGTCTGGATGAGTTGTGATAAGATATGATAGGATATAGCTCCTGTCATAAGATATGACATATTACAGAATATGCTGTGTGCAGCTAATAGAAAGGAAAAACTAAACATGGCCTAAACCCACAAACAGGTGTGGTTGTTTTCTTCTTCCTCTGTTGTACAGTTTGGTGAGAGATGATAGAACAGCTTTCCTTCTCTTGTTTAGATTTTTTGTCAGGGAAAATAGGCTGACAGTTCTTCGTATTGTACATGTGTACGTGTGAGGTCAGCGTGAGGGGATTGGCACGTCAATGAGTGACTTGATTTCAATCTGGAGACATAAAGTTGATTTTCAGTTGAGTTAAAGTCCCCGCACTAAATCTAAAAGGATTCACAAAAGGAAATATTCTCAGCTGCCAATCCGCTCAAACAGTATAAGACAAATACTGAGTGACAGAGTTAGGCGAGGACAGCCAGAGGACACTATGAGGTCGGAAATCTGTGTTAAAACTATTAATGCAGCGACTTTCCATCAAGGTAATAAAACTTTGAAGTAAAAACAGTTAGTAAATAATCCTGTCAGCACTTTTATCATAATAACTTTTCCATCAATGTAATAAATGTAACCTGAACCAATTATAGTCACATTTCCCCTTTTATCAAAAGTATTATTTCATTGTTGGTTTTTATTGCATGAACACGAAGGTTTATTTGCAGTTCTTTTCCATTCATAACATGAATATGATCAGTTTTATTCAGATGTAGCACCATTGTTATCTTCCTACTGAGTGACATCTCTGTGGTGATGATTATTAGCATACAACATATTACATTTTTAGAACAATATGTTTCATGCATATCCATGTCTTGCATATGCTCTTGATGATTTTGCAGATGTGTAAACTGCCAACATTTGTTAACTTGTAAACTATCAATAGTTAACATAGCACAGATTCTTTCAAATCAATAGCAGCTGTTCAGTTGGGTACATTTTTGTCCTGCTTCTGTTACAGCTGCAGTTAGTTATTCAGTAATTTCTTTGGTGATTGAAGGAATTAAGTTTTTATCTTATCTCGGGCATACTAGAACCCTTACATTTAGATTTTCACACCAGTGGCACTGTTGAGTTTCATTTTAAACGTATGTAGTTTCTGAATCTCAAATGTACTTAACCATCTATGTCAACACTGCTCCTTTTGTGGAAATAGGCAAGAAAACAATATTTTGAGTCATTTCATCTTTGAAGAGGCCACGGTTAATTGACGACATCCCTCCTTGCGTCACTCACGACACCACAAGCTGAAGTGTGGTGAGCGTGAGTCTGTGTGAAAAATGACAGCAAGTGTTCTAGCGAGGAGTAGGAGGGTGCCTTTCATACTTATGCGAAATGAATTTGTGTTCTAATTTATGCATCACAGCTCGGCCGATGCACCGAGCAACATGTGCTGAAGGCTCCGATCTGCATGGAAGCTCCAGCTAACTAGAGAAATGATTACAGTCTTACTATATCTCTGTTGTTTGCCGTTTCCATGGTTACTCTCGAATAATGTGCCTTTTTTCAGTTTTTGAGATGTGGTTCTCCAGTTTTGTTGTTCAGAGATAGTGTTATAGAGAGCCAAAGCGAAACTGGAACATCCGGGTTTTGTTCCAGAAGTAAGACAATCCCATTGACATTTGTAATAGCACATCTAACTAACAATCTGGCCGTAAAACATAGTCTTCTCAACAGTATGTAATGGTGTTCATTCCTATATTTAGATAAAGATGGTAACAAAACAAACAAACGAGCAACAATGTTTCTGTTATTAGCGGCCTTTAACAAACCCCATTTCCCATGAGCCTTAGCCAATGACAGTTAAATGTCATTGCTTGACAGAAGAGGCGAGTCCAGAGGTTGAGAGGCCGCGGCAAGTTGAGACATGTCTGAAGACCAGAGAGGACTGAACGGTATAGAAGTTTTTTGACCGCAGAGATTTCAGCTAGTAAACTGATAAAACAACTTTAGAGAAAAGAGTATTTGTGAATTTTATGGATATGGACAAAGCCAAGTTATGATAAATACCCGTGCTGCCACGCTGGTAAATTTTCATGTGATCTGTAGTCTTTTATATGCTCACACATTTATCATCGTACAACCGTTAAATTTATAACAGCGAGTGCTGTAGCGGATGCCAATTTGTCTTAGAATATGGAAAGTAAACCTTCAGCTTCAGAAGGTTCAGAAAGACTGATGAAAGAAACGACTGACAGATTGCATTTAGTGACAGAAGCTAGTGGAACAGAGGCTAGCCTGGATGTGACGTCATGACTTCACCTCTCTATTGCTATTTATGTATTAAGATAAGATATTTTTAAATCTTTTACGCTCAAGTTAATATCACACGTTATTATATTGTTCCATAAGTAACTCCGTATATTATTGACTCTATAGTTTAAAACTATAGAATATAACTAACCTAAAAACTTAGTAACAGTGGTGTAATGGTGTAACAATTTTACAACTAAATTTATTTTAGTGTAGTAAAACAATATGTTTAGATTTATTTATTCATTTATTGAATGAAGATACTTGAATTATTTATTTTCACATGAATGTTGCTCGTCTCTCTTGACCTCTCCAGGGCATCCAGGGCCCTCATTTACCAAACCACTGTTTTCCCCACTTGTATATCTGTGACCTCTGATAACCAGAACACATTTAACCAGTCATTGTCTGACATTAAACTCCATTCAAAGCCTGGGGTCACAGTCACAAATCAATAACTTGTGTTTCCTATCTCCACAAGCAGAATCTCCTAATCAGCCAGGGACAGTGTGGATCATCCAGTGATGCCTTTTCCAGCCTCCTCTTTACAAAGACAGGGATGGAAATAAGAGTGGAAAACATTTTTATAGTTGTTTTATGGCACAAATGAGAATATAAAGTATGTATCCCCATCACTTGAGTGCGTGCTCTGTCCTTGTTTTGTTGGCTGCTTGTAGATCCTGTCTGTTGTCTGACAAATGTCCAACACAGAAGTCTAGTATTTCAAGCTCACCTGTGAGATTATCACACATCACGTATCCATAAGGATAGAATAGATCAGTGCTTCTTCCCATGATCACCGTCGATGTGGACAGATGGCAAGCATCAAGCTGCTACTTCCTGCAGTCATTCAGGGGTGACCGGCTGGCACTCAATGACATTCTCCAGGTTCTCTCTACCATGGATAAACATGGAGCTGCTCACTTTCCCTACACAGAAATGTTCCCCTGAACTCTCCTGCTCCAGTTTGTGTCCGTCGGGCTTTGATGTGGGCCATGTCAGGTCAGCCCCTCCACATCTTTGGCCTGACCTGGAGGGGCACGCTGAATAGCTTCCCCTGTCTGTGATTCCTCCATGGGGAAAAACACACACATACTCATTACAACAGGCTCTCTTGTTGTTGGTCTGCGTGAAGGCATTCCCACCTGTGACTGGAGCTGTGAGACGGGCGGAGGGATGTGTGAAATATCAGTCTGAGATGGCTGGAGGCTGGGCAGCAGCTCAGCAAGACGGAGGGAGTGGGCCAGCTGTAGATCTAATATCACCTACGGTCCTGCCGGCTGGGAAGGCCTGCCTAATATGATACACATGTGCTACATCCTGTCTGAGCCGCTGCCTGGCTTTGTGGCGCTGAGTAGAGGCAAGGTGGGAGGGAGGCGTGTGTGTGTGTGTGTGTGTGTGTGTGTTTGTCCACTATGCGTATTTATGAGGACAGCTGGAGAGCGCTCTTGCCATGTGTTCTGTAATTTGTGTTCTTTTCTGTACACACTATTTACACACTATCTATTTCACGTCTGTGTGTCCTGGGAGAGGCATCCCTCCTCTGTTGCTCTTCCTGAGGTTTCTTACATTTTTTCCCTGTTATAGGGCTTTTTTTAGGGAGATTTACCATATTCATATTGAAGGGTCTAAGGACAGGGGATGTTGCATTGCTGTACAGACTGTAAAGCCCCCTGAGGCAAATTTGTGATCTGTGATATTGGGCTATACAAATAAAACTGACTTGACTCGACACGTACTGATCTTCCAGACCTGAGTGTTTACGGTGTTACCTGGGAGTCATATTGTTAGCTTTCACTGATTACCATGTCAGTTACAACAAAAAACTTTGTTGCTGTTGTCTGAAGACCAAAGCATCACTTTGTGTAGCTTTCTGCTGTAATTTTGGGATGTAGGGAGACAAAGGATAAGTAGGAACATATCTTTTTAATGATTGTTTTACCTTTAGGGCCAAGAGTTTTTGTGGGATAAGTCTAAGAAGTGTGGATATTTTTCAAGTGGCAACCAAGCCGTCAGCAAACAGACCTTGTGTACATGTCGGGTGTGTTGGAATGTGTGAATGAAGTGAGGCCTTGCCATTAACATACACTTTATCTCTAATTAACTCTCGAGTGGTTACTGATTGACCCTGTTACACCTGGGCGGATATGCCAGAGCTTTTAGCAGCCGCGTCGAGGGAGAGCAGCTCTTTTGATTTAAATCCACCTTCAGTCTCTAACTTAACCACTGGGTAAAAGAGTTTATAATGCAACCCTGGCTGACACCGGTGAGCTGAGATTACTCCGGAAGTGGAGCAGTGTTGAGAGCACATTAATGTATCCTTAGAGTCTTACTTGATAATACCAGTCTGACTACCTGGGATTCGAGCCATATCCCTCCCCCAGCGACCAAAATAGCTATGCTTTGATGGCTTAAAATTAATTACCAATTTACTGAGTCCATAACTTTATCTTCAACTCCTGCTTAAGCTGTATGCTGATATCTGGTGCCAATTCAGGGCAATCATCAACCAATTTTAGAGTTAATTGGGAAATGGTGCCTGGCCAATTAGGAAAATAAGGTGTAAAATACAGCGGCCAGCTTGGATGATAAATCCTGAAATAAAATCCACATAATAAGGAACTTTCACATTCAGTGCTCTTAATTAGTGAATTCTTTTGTGTGAAGTCCTCTCGTCTCATACTGTGTCTATACTTAAATTATTAAAAGGATCATGATTCTTTGCTTGGTTAGTGAACTGCACCACTGTGCCTGGGAGACTGATTACTAGAGGCTCAGCAAGGGCTTTTGGGAGCCACATGCCTGGCTTGTGCAGAACGCTGGTCTCCTGAGGAGAGGTTAAGGAGAGGAGTCAGCACCTCCCTGGGAGCTGCAGACTTGCTCTCTGCCACCATGTCATCCATTCTGGGGCCTAATCGAGTTATCATATCAACAAATCTCCCATCAGGGGCCCCACAGCTGACAGTCTCAGAAAGACACCCACAGGGGGACAACAAATTTTCAGCAGCAGGGCGTTGCTAAGAGAAGAGCTGAGGCACCTGTAAAGGTCTCCTCTTCTGCCCACAGAGAGGGCACTCCCGCTGGGCATCACACTGCTCTCTGGCCTCTGGTCAGCCATGGAGCACAAGTGCAGGGAAGCGGGAGCCATAGTTAATGCTGTTCACAATAGGCTGAGGACACAATAGAAGCACTATATCACCAAGACTGTCAATAAATTTAAAAGCAACCCACAAACAATTAGCTGAAAGGGCAGGATGGTTTCATGGCCATAGGCCTCAGCTCTGCAGGCCAATGGAGACAAACTGTCCACCCACGCACAAATGGCAGCTGGTGATTCTACCAAGAGAATACGTTCACAAAACTCCCGTGGATTACCGCCTGACCTTTAAGTGTGTCCCCCAAAAATAAACCACATGCTGGGCCGTTCCTCTAGTCACGGGATGGTTTATGACTCCTTTAATGCGGGAAATGTCGCCCAATAGTTTGTCTTCGTGGCTATATTGAATTACGTAGTTTGTTCGCTCCATGGTTTACATTGTTGGCAATACGAGCCAGGCAGCTGTTCCCCTTGATGTTTTATGATGTTTTTGCCAAATGTTTACTTTGTGTGATGATACAAAGCATGTATAGCTGTTTGTGCTCATAATTTTTAACTTTTGAATATTGGTTTTCTAACAAATTCCTCCATTATGCTCTCTTGGTTCAGCCAAATGAGGCTAAAGTGAGTCATCTGCAAATCCTGGATAGCATAATGTCTCTCTTGATTTGATTTTTGTGAGATCATTTTAAAAAAGGCTTTGTTTGCATCGTCCATGTAGCCCTAAAATCACCCAACATGAAAAACAAATGCCATCTTTGATTTGGGCGAGTGGGTATGAAGTCCATCTGTTCACAATACCCTAACAAGAACAAAACGCCCTTCAGGGCAATCAGAGCTCGCCTGCCTTCCATGACCAGAAAACTTGTGAGCCTGTAAACCTACTTCTGAAGTGTCCCAGTTTGATGGAATCACTTAAATAGGTTGGCAAGCGATAAACAGTTCGCGACAGAATGACAGATCAAGCTCGTCTTTAAATTTTGGCAACAGATAGTTTTCAAACCACATTTTTAAAGATGTGAGCTAGCCCAGGTTTTGTTGATTAGCAGAAGGTTTCAGGGGAAACATATGCAGAGGAAAAATAAAAGATGACTCAATGGCATCCGATTTTTGAAATGTATAAAAAAAAGTCTTAAAAAGCTGACAGCTCAAGTCAAAAAGTTCAAGTCAAGTGCTTGTGGTGGGGGATAAGCAAAGCATGAACACATTGTGCCTTTAGAGAAACTTTAAGAAAAACCCTGGCCAGATTTAAGTGCAGCCTCTTAGCATTCTCTCCATCCGGTGCATCTATAAATCATTCATCTGACCACCGTTGCTCCCCACCACTGACCAGCTCAACCCATTGGACAGGAGCCAAGCCTGTGTCCGGACAAGGCCCTGACCCGTGAACCTTGGCTGGAGCCCCTGGGCCAATGGGGCGAGACCATCAGAGCTGCGACCCCAGCAGCTAGGGCTACCTGCTGCTCTGGTATAATGCAATTGGACACAGCCATCAGAATGATGGAGCACAGGGAATTCTCCACGCTGACCACTCCAATGGCTGCTGACCACTGCAGCCAACACTGGCGTCAGCCCCTCCAGAATGTAGAAAATGGCCCTTTTGATATTATGTCACAGATGCTTTTTTAGGTTTTTTAGGTGCTGAAATTTGGGCTATTTTCAAGGGGGCAGGGTAAAGACGGTTCTGCTTTAAAGGGACTTTGTTTTCAAGCCAGATTTCTGCTTTGAGTTTGTCAAAGTGGTGACTTAGTTGAAAATCCACTCTTAGAGGTTTTAGTAAAGTTCAAGTAATATCTTAACAAGTTTTGAATATGAGCCTCTTTTTATTTAGTTTGCTGAAACTGTGCTTTAATAAATTAGCCACTCGTTATTTAATTTACATAAAATGTGAACTGTTTGTGTTTGCCCCAGGTTTTACCAATTCAGTCACATTGTCATGTCAGGTACTAGGTAGGCCGAAACTCAGGCTCCTGCTGACATTTCCTCCCTCTGTCTCCACCTCTGTTTTGTTAATGGCATGAGGTTCACACTGGTAGGATAATTACTAACATTAGACCAAACTAAGAAAGACTCTGCAGGATGCTAACCCCATGATGCCTGAACCTCTGTTTGCCTATCAAGAGAAAAGGTGTGCCAGTGATTCCCTGCTTGGCTCTGTGTAAACTGAAGGCATGCCACTGTATTCACACAGGTGTCCCCCCCCCACCATCAAACACACACACACCTGAGGGACCCCCTCCGAACCAGCACAATTAGCATCCTCCATGCCCTGCGGAGTTAAACTCTCAGTGCAAACAAATGCACCCGACTGACAGGCAGCTTAGGCAAATGACTTGTTTGGGGAGCGGGTTGAGTCTCTTTGGGTTTACAGGAAGGCTGAGTGAGTTTCAGCTGGGAGCGTTTGCATTACAGAACACAGCGTGAGAAAGAGAAGCACCTGGATACAGCTCACCTGAATTGATGGATAATGTTGAGAATGGGATTTAGAGTTTCCTACATCATAGGTTTTATACAGCCCAGGGATGTTAGAAGATGTATGGAGAGAAGTATAAAGTGATGGAAATTTAATACAGTGTAACTGAAATATCACCGAACATGGTTTGGGTTAAAGTTATTACTTAAGTCACTACATTAAGGTAAATGTAAAAACCTTTGTCGTCATGGTTACTATAATCACGTGGTTTGCAGTCATGGTTTAAAAAAATCTAAGCTGACTTGTGGTTGGAAACAGGAAACAAACAGTGATCCCGTGTTAAAGTCCAAGTTTGTTGACCCATCTGTCCAGCCCAACCTCCTCCTTTATCGCTCTACAATATTGTCACCTGATTTACTCCCTAGTTCCTGTTAAAATAACTATGGCTGCCAGAGGGTTTTGTCACCTCAATGGAAATATAGTTTGCTTTGGGGCAGTTAAACAACCGATCTTGTTATTTTTCATGGGAGGACAGTCTCAAAGATTCCTAGCGCAGTAAACCTCACCTGCTAAGTATCTAACCAGTTTTTGCTTGACCCAGGCCCAAACATAGAGGCAGGTCATCACTCAGATCTATCAGCTCTGAACAGAAATGTTTGGTCCTAAAGCAAGTCACGACATGAACAAACCAAAACAGACCATCATATAACTTCATTGACTGAATGTTGCTTTGGACAAAAACATCTGTCAAATGAATAAATGTAAATGTAGTGATTCCAACCTCTCGTGTTTCAATATTATTTCTGTTTTATGAGAAATCCAAGATTAAGGGACAAGATTATTTTTTGAACTTTTTCTTGCTTTTTTATTTTTCCTGATTATCAGTTATACAATTTTGTTCCTTCTGAGCCTGCTTTAAGATACAAACAATAAAAACCAACAGCTGCAAGTATGGCCTGTCTTCATAAGACTGTTTTTCTGTTAATTCTGTTATTTTAAAGTTTGTTGTCTATGTAGTTGTGTCTCACGTTTTCTATTTAATAAATAAATAGATAAATTAGATCCTTCTGACGGAAAAATGTGGCATCTAATAAAGTCAATAGTTTGACCTCACTTTGAAATTAGCCATTGTGTTATTTTTCAAAAACCCCAGGAATGTCTTCAAAGCATGTTCAATATGGGCCAGTAGATCCCATTACTCATCTCTGGAGAAGTTTAGTTTGGGGCCCTGACACTTTGAAAGGGGTTGTAGGCTCAGTACAATGTCCTCTATGTCTTTTGCAATGGGCCAAGGTCTCCAAGCTGCACAGAGAGTTGAAGAGAGAGGGAGGTGGGCGTGGTATTATGGCCAAATAGGCCAAGCTGGACAGATAAACCGATAGCAGCATCTGCCTGCTTTGTCAACGGAGGAGAATTTAATGGAAGAACTGAGCACCAAACGTTCAGCAGGACCAGATGAGGACAGAGATGGATGGTTGAGGGGTCACAGGCTTCTTCTGGCCAACGGGTCCAGCTTCTTATCTCTGACCCTCACTGGGCAATCGATTGGTTGTGGGACATTAGTCATCAACTAAACCCAAGTCACTGTTTTCTTCTCTAGCTGTGACCCACAGGCAAAGCATTGTCATCCTTCATGTATGTGCCACTGTATGGAGATGGATGAATGCTCAAACAAATATGTTGCCAATGGCAGACTTGCATTAGTGTTTCAGATAAGATCATCATGATCTGAAACTGAATTACTATGCAAATATTAAGGGATGTTTAGCCCATGACTCCAATTGAATTTTTTCACTTGTTTAAGTTTAAATTGATATGGAAGATTTTTTTTGGGTGAACAGTTGTTACTTTGGAGTTTAATATTCAGTTAGTTCACTGGCCAAACATATTAGTCACTGAGAGCACACTGTGGGTCTATCTTTGATATTTATTACAAACCAACTGCTTTTGTTGCTTTGTAAATGATCTAATTCAGGAATAATATATAATAATTTATATATTGGCATTTTTAAAAAATAATTATTTATAATTATTATAGACCTAGCAACATTTTTGTATCTTTAACTTTAATGTCGACATTAAAAAAACAAACAAAAAATCCTCTATGCACTTGTACTGTAGCACTGAACATGCTTGTAGTTTGTTTAAGAGGCACGAACTTCCAATTTCTGATGTTGTTCAACTCTTGTTCCTTTGGAGGTTAAATACAATTTTTGGAAGTAGCCTCGGACAAAAGTGTCAAATTGTTACAATTTGACAATGTTTGTGTAAAGGGAGCAAACTAATCTAGGCTACAAATCAGTGCTTCAATTGCTGCTTCTTAAAGAATTGATTGTTTTGGAAGAGATTTCAGTTTATATAAAGAGAGACTTTTGCTACTTTTGCAACATTACTCCTCCTCGCTTATTATAACAAGGCAGCTTAGCAACACATTGCAATTACCAGTGTCTCCTCCTGCATTATAAGCTAATTTCTGTGTTGCCCTGTCTTTTGTGCCAGATACCTGATACCGTATTGATGTGTCATTTTGGCACAATTTGCCAAATTTTGGAGGGAAACCTGGCTTTATGTGGCGTGAGGGGCTGCAGACAGAAATCATGGCTACCCTGCAGGGTAGCCATTGGGGCACAAGACAAGGGGAGCCAAGAGGATGTCTGCACTCCAGGGATCTAATCCAGTACCATGGGCTCTGCTTTGGGGGGAAAAAAACAAACAAAAAAAAATTCTGCAGTTCCTGAGCTCCCTCTGGTTCTGGCAGGTGCTTTACTCCACCAACAATTAGCCATCCCCAGCGTTTGGCTACTTTTGTGGCCGAACTAAGCCCATAGGAGCATTAACTCTGGTCACATTAGCTCAAATGGAAAAGTCAGCAGGGGCACCTTTTTCAGCTTGGTTAACTTTATTGTTTCATTTTTTTGTTGGGGTTTGTTAATAACATCCAAATCCTGACTTAGTCCCAAGGATCTTTTCATACAATGTCAACAAAAAAAAGAAGATTGAAGAACTCTGCATGGGTTGACAAATTGCTTAACTGGCATAGTCAGTCAGTCAGTCAGTCAGTCAGTCAGTCAGTCAGTCAGTCAGTCAGTCAGTCAGTCAGTCAGTCAGTCAGTCAGTCAGTTCTGAGTCAGTAGCGATTGCTGGCCACAGTTCATACTATAATAATGGTTTGAATGGCCACTGTGTTTGACTCTAGCCCTCCACACAGTTTACTTTTACTCATCATTGGCCTCTTCTGCTCTCAGTTCTTTGGTCTATGAGCATCTGCTCAGAGCTCTTCTTAGTGGAGTCTTTACTGCCTCACCTTTTAATCTTGGTTTTGAAATCAGCCCTCCTCTTATTGGAAAGCTTTGAGCTGCTGCATGAGAGTGAAATTAATTGTGTGCTAAGCAGAGTGGAATTAATGGCTTGCACTGAAACCTGTGGCCACGGCTGGCTTAGCCCTTCGCCGATCCCCCTGATCCTGCTTGTTACAGGAGCTTGGCTATTGTAGATGGTGAGATGATTGTGTGGTTTCAGCCTCTTGTCTCTGTCTCTTTTGTCTTTTGGGGGAGCACAGGGATCTCTCCTTTTGTCTGCTTCCATGTTCCTTTCAGGCAGTATCACAGCTGGCCCCTTTAATTCACTGGGGACATTTGGTGACCCTACCCCCCAGGAGGCTACTGTAAACACACACACACGCACGCCAAAAAAGACATTAGAACATAGCCAAAATAGGTTTCTCTCTACATTTAAAACATTTTAACTTTAAAGAGATCTACAACTCCTTGAATATCAACATGGATCTTTGTAGGGCTTGTCACATGATCATTTTCTTTCTCCAAAAATCACTGTAAATGTGGCAAGTACATAACAAGTCAAAGCAGGTGGCCGCCCACCTAGAGCCCGGTTCTGCTTGAGGTTTCTTCCCTTTAAGGGAGAGTTGTGTCTCTGTAAAATAAAGAGTACGGTCTAAACCCTATGTGAAGTGCCCTGAGATAATTTCTGTTGAGATTTGGCGCCATATAAATAAAATTGAAATTGAACATTGAAACAGATTGCCATTAGTTAATAGTTTAGTTTTCTTGCCAACCAACAAAAATGTTTGAGTCAGGTTTACAAATGCATCAGGTTGTCCCTGGGAATCCCCAGCATGTGTTGTCTAGCCATCTGCCCACTCTAAAGATGCCGACTCATTGAGCTCCACAAATAGAACTACTATACAGTCAAACAATTACCCTAAACAGCTTGGTAATGGGTTTGTGGTGTCTAGAATGATGGCCTGCAAAATAAAACTACAGGATCCCCACAAAAACCTTACATGGCTGTAAATATGTATTAACCAGAAAATGGGCCTTGTGTGGGATCATTTAGAAGAGACAAAGACTGGCCCTTGGACAAAGAAGCAAGATGCCGTAAGAAAGAGGGGATTCTACTTAGCTAATGAGTTGCTCCATAGAAATGTAAAGAGGTGGGTCTTTAGGAAGAGCGGTTGCCCCGCTGGTCAGGCCTGATAGACTGTAAAGTGTGGTGGTCCGGGCCACTGTGCCCACTGTCCATTGTGGCCATGCTAATTCACCCTAGCCCCTAGGTATGTCTCGGAGGGCTTTTATTGTGGCGTGAGGTGGAGGGGGACAAAGTCATAAGGAAACTCCGATAAACCAGAGAGGAGAAAGAGCCTTTGTTAAGTGTTCGTTCTTTGGGAATTTCAAAGAGAGGCACCCTCCTCCAGCCACAAATAAAAATAAAACTTCTAACATGAGCAATGGACGACCAGCCAATTTAGCCCAGGGTCCTTCAGCATCAAGGGCCATGTCAGACAGCGCCTACTCTAGTTCATGAGAAGTGGTCAGCCATTAAGAGGAATTGACAGACAAACCCTTGTGTCAAATGAACATCATATAAGAAGACTGACATGAAAACACACAGACGAGCCTTGTTCTTTTTTAAGTTTCACAAGGTGTTTGAGTGTAGATAAAGGATTTCTTGGAAATAATGAACAAAAAAATTATTCTGATGCAATTTCTCTAGTAGAGAATGCAATGAAAATGCAAGACTAGAGCAACAACTAAAAACACCAGAAAAATCCTTCAACCATTAGTATCTCAAGACGTACATTGGTAGCTAAACACCTTGTAAAGCAATGTCACAAATAATGAAACTGCTCGTGTTATATTGCAAACTTTAGACCGATCCCTTCATTATCACATATAAATGCCTGAATTAGGGGGATATCAGTGTTTTTGTGTTGGAGAAGATGGGGACTTGGAGATTATACCACCGATTGAAATGTAAAACAGCTTTTGCAATTACCCATAACCTCAGCGCGAACCTTGCCTGAAACAATGCAACTAGTTTCAAAGCCTGAGAGGCAGGCGCATCCCTGAGAGGCATGGCTAGATAACAAGAAGGCATCATTAAAGGTAAAGGAAGGGAAAATAAGATTTTTTTTTAATCTTTCCTCACAGTGATACGTTCAACAGAGGAGCTCCCTCAACCAAACGCCTTTTAAATCTTCTTTTAGCGGGTAGTGAAATCATTTAAGATGAAACTGGAGGTTATGTCAGTTTTGTTTCTGTGTTTGTGATTTATTCATTTTGATATCAAAGTGTGAAATAAGAATTATTTGGTAAATAGAGAGCTGGGACTTGGGAATTCTGCTTATCACTTAAAAGTAGTGTTATTGTAGACCTGTCCAATTGTTAGAGGTATCAGCTACTTTTGGTTTGCGTTGGTTCTGGTCCTGCTAAACCCTTTGTCGCTGGATTGGTGGTATCAGTTGTGTGTGGATTACTCCTCCCTGACCTGCCATATTCTGGCGTTTCATAGCGCTGTGAAAGGTCTGTTCAGCCTCGGACAGAGCTGGATTTAGCTGATATTTGCATGTTAATGTCTCCAATACAATCCGGTACAGAGAACAGATATAGGATCAGAGCAACTGCTACCTTTTTAAAAGGGTTCAGTGTCCCTTTTTTTCAGGGAGGTCTTTTGATTGTTGGAATTAGCAAAGTGCACTGTTTCAGTCTCTGTGTTGGAGGGGTGTGGGGCTGAAACACCCACTACCACACGCATTTACTTAGGACACACCTAATCTCACCCTCCCAATTCCCCCAGATGGATAGGTTTCTCTCTCTGTTTTGATGTTTGCTGCTGTCCCCTTAATTCCAACCTTTAATCACTCTGTATGTCGGCACAGAGACCCCAGCTTGCCCTCAACCCACTTGAGAACGACCCCGATACCTCTTCAAATCTGCTACACTGGCAGCCCCAGTATGAAGGGCAGATGTGGGACATGAGCCAATCTGCTCCCCCGAGGTGTTTGCCATCTCCATCCTCTTTGTCAACACTCTGCTTTCTCTGTCACTCTCACAATAAGAGGCAGAGTTCCTTTGTATAAGATGAGTTTAGATGGAGGCAGCAAACTCTGTCCAACACGGATTGCGGTTGGAAGATGTCAAAGGGGGTTGTTTGATGTTTGATCGGCTGTTGCCGTTTGTGCTTTAAACTGTTTGGGCCTTGAGTCGTTGTGTCTCAACAAGTATTCTTTAGATTGGTGTTTGCATGGATTTGCATACTGGCCTGAAGATGAGCTTTAATGAAGAGGTGGGTTTGGGTGTATTTACGTTTTGGAATGAATTGTTCAGCCTGTTGACAAATGTTGAGTAGCTTATAGAAAGGAGAGGCTGTAGCTTTAGAACTTTTTCTTTTTTCACATGATATATAGCCTGGCAGTTGGCATGCCTAACCATTTAAATATAACATGAACTGAACTGAACTAATTATGTATTTTAATACTTCTAATGGTCAGAAGCTCAGTTTAAATTAAAAAAAAATAGTTGCCACTGTTTAAGTTAATCACAATCACTGAACTCAGACATAAACCATCTGCGTGCCCAGCAGTGGTAGTTATACAGCAGTTGGCCCTGGAGAGTCTAGGGGACCACTATAATGTCCAAAGTGAGCATCACAGAGCTAGTCTACACTGTGCCCACTAGAGCACTTTATGCCAATAAGTTATTGTCACACTGTTATCTTATAGATTACCATTGGCTTTGGGTTCAAATCTGTGTTATTTTCCAAGTAAATTTTGGCATGACAGTAGTAAAATTGACGTGTGTTTTCGTTTTACTGCATTGTGTTTGAGCTACACTTTCATTATTCGATACTCCAGTAAGGCCCAGCAGCAAAAGAAAATTCAGCTATAGCAGAACTGTAACATAGAATAAAGTAACTTGTATATTGAAGGGAGTAAATAGAAGTTATGTTTGCATTGACTGTATATCCATGAATGGTGAAATGTCACATTTTTCAGTCCAGTCTGTATTTAGCCCCAGTTTGTTTTTCTCAAAATCTTCATTTTCACATGTGGAAGTTTGCATTGAGCTTTATATTTAAATCACAGACACAAGTTATTGTTTTGTATGTGAGACCTAAATGTCAGTAAAAGAAAAGAAAAACATGTAAGGTTGTTCCTTAGTTTTCCATTTTCTATAATAAATAGTTAGTGCTGCCTCCGTTGGTCATGTGACCCTCACCTTTCACATTGCCCATAGACAGTCTCCCCATCGGGCCCAGTGCCTCTCAGCTGACTTTGTATTTAAATGTGAATTGCTGAAAAAAAAATCACCTGACTTTTTGGAAGAAAGGACGTTAAATCTAGTGTTGTTTTGACATTATCCTCTTAACTCATTTTCAGCATGAGATGAGGGCTATAAATCTGGGTGAGGACAGAGGTGTAAACAGCCACCTATCTTCACTTGCTGGGCAGCACAAGGGCCTTATTGAGGTGAACAATGCCTCAGCAGAAAAGATGGGTGCTACTGTTTGGGAAGGGAAGCTGTGACTCAAACCATGGCCTTTAGCCTCAAGGTGTGAAACACATTAACACCTCTTAAGCCCTGTGACACACTAGCTTAAGTATATGGAAACTCTACAGTGTAGCAGCAGGAGCATTCACTTGAGCCATTCTGTATTCAGCCACCTCACACGGTGATGGTGCATCAGCTGACCTAAATTTCATGGTAACGTGACAGACAGAGGTTTGTGTGTAATAACATCTGTGAGCGTTGAGATGATGAGCCCAGTCCTATGACCCGTGTGGCTACTTTATGGTCTTCCCCTGGCAATGCTCCAGTTTCACATTTGGTTTAATGGTGGCCAAAGGCAAAAAGTTCTGGTCATGTGGTTGGGTGTTGTGATGCAGGTGGGCGGGTGACGGGGGCTGAGATGACAGAGTTGTGGGGGAAATCAAGGCAATGAGATGCACCTGCACTAATTATACCTCCCCTAAACACAGGTCTGCCCCCACACATGCTGATGTGACATCGACATAGCTACATACACTATAACTTTGAAACAATATATATACTTTGAAATGTAAAGTTGCACGTAGTTGCTTACATTTGAGCTTGACAATTAGTGCATGCTTTAATTATTACCTACCACCTGGCAGTAAGTAAATAATTAGTCAAAGGTTTTCTCCTTACTGTAATAAAGAGGGTAATTGTGTTTTAGCACATACTTACAAAAACAGTGTTTTGCAGTGTAAATGCTGATATTTAGCTCAGCAATGGTTGGTTAATATTTTGTTTACTGTAATGTTTTGATGCTAAAACACAACATGCACCATCTTTAGTTTCAGCTCTGCTTGTATGTATTTTTCTTTTTATGTGAATTAAGTTTTTATACCAAATTAAATTCTCACAGATAAAACTGAGTCCAGTTTCCTGTGTTATATTTCTGTCTCCCTCCTTGCCAGCAGCAGAGAAATCTAAATTTACTAGAGCTGCTATTCATCGTGGTTATGGTTGGTCATAAAGCAGATGATAAGTACACCTTTAAAGTGCGGCCAATCCATACTATTGATGTAATGGCTGTTTAATGTCTGTGTCCACTCCTAGTTTAGTGTGTAAGTGGCTGCTGATTGCCAAATGCAGGCCAGGTCGCCTCCCCACAGATGTGTCTAGAGGCTGGCGTAACACCAGGCCACGACCTGGCTGCTGTTGCACCATCCATACCTTCCTTTTCTCCCCTGCTACTACCTCCCTGCCTCCCTTCATCCATTTCTTTGTTCTGTCGTTATTTTATGAAGAAGTGCAGTGACGGTCATTTGGGTGAGGCGTGGTCAGATGAGAGGGAGGGTGGAGTGTGCCGTCCATCAGACAACTCGGCCCTCGCTGTCTCCTAATGATGATATCACTGGAGCCAGACATGCGGAACGCACACACTCACTGACACACACACACACACACATCTCGTGTCGCCTTGCCTCAGGCTGCTTGTCTACCAGGCTGCACAGGTGACTCACAGTGGCCCTGATGGAGTGTGTCATCGTGGAGTCTGGTGTCTCCATGAGTCTGGCTGTGTGTGGCGTCAGCGTGTGCGTTTGTGTGCATCAGTACAGCCGAAATGCACTGGTGAAATGGAGCATGATTTACCCAGTGACCCCCTGGAGTGCGCCTCTCTTATGAACTCATCTGTGACTCAACTAATAGCTAAACCTGCCACCGATTTAGCTGTGACCTCATCACCCCACAACCCCACTGCAGGTTTATTGAGGCACGACAGCGTCTGCATCTAGAGAGGAGAGGGTACTTGGTAGGTGGGTGTACTCATAGTTTTTGTTTGCCTTTAGGAGGCCTCACTCGGCGAAATCATGCGGCGTGAGCATCCTTTGATGGCAGTTAAAGTCAGCAGGCATGAAGGATAGCTAATAGTCTGGAACCCTCAGCACAGGACATTACTAATGAGTGATCAGACTGTTTTATAGCCATCTGGTGACAAGGTATTCATATGACTAGAGCTCCCTGTGAGTGATATGTGTTTCAGGGTTTTAAGCGATGGAATGGAAGTGACGTTAGATTTAATTGTGACACATAGAAGCATATTTTACTTTATGGCACCATATTAACGCAATATGTGTGTGTGTGTGTGTGAATTAAATGGTCGGTTAGATTTGTGAAGGGTCAAAGTTCTGTCTTATCATCTAGTGTGGGTGAACCTGCCTGCCTGCTGTTGGATGATGTTTATAGTCCTTATCAGGCTCCACAGCAGCTAGACACACACACGCACATGCACACGCACACACGCACACGCACGCATACACACACACATATGCACACAGTCTCTAAACATACAAGCCTCTGCCCTCTTGATTGCTTTAGTGGCTGAAACTGCATGCAAACCAAACAAACATGTGTGCAGACACACTCACACACACACACACATAAGCACAGTTCCTCTAGCCTCCCAGTCTTTTCCCACACTGATAGAGATCTGGAGCATGCCATAAAGCACAGTCTTGGATCACAGGGCACAACAGAGACCCTTCTCTCCTCTCTTAGCCCACTTAGATCACTCACGGCTCGCAGGGCTGATAAGATGACCGTGGTGCCTCCCTTACCCCTCTCCAGCACTTCCTCCCCTCTCTGTTTCTCCTCACCCACTCCTACTGCTTTCTTCACCGCTGCCTTGTCTTCACCTTTCTGCCTCGCCACCCCTCTTAAATTATTAGATATTTCCACTGTCAGGGCTGTCAGTTCAGCTATAACTGCACACTAACCATCCCAATGAATGCTATAATTGCTTTGAATCCAAATCACAGCTAAAGCAGTCTGCTAGCCTGACATTATAGTGGTAACTTCAAACCATATAAAATGGTGCATCACCAGCTATAACTCTCCTGTTTCTTTGACCTCATCGTCACACAACCAGCATGACCTCAGCTCAGAGGGAAAAGTTTCTGTGTCGAGCTGCCCACACAGACCTCACCTGCCTCCCCCAAATAGATAATAAGTTGAAATATCTCAGCTATTTCTATGATGTCATTATTTAATGTCCAATTAATGGATTGCAGTGGAAACTGAGATTGTTTAAACTCTGTTCTGCAGATTATTTACTGGTGTTTGAGCATGTCCAGCCCTTTGCTGGTTGTAAATCTTCTGCCCTCTCTTGACCCTCACAGCGCTATAAAGCCGAGCTTCCTCACCAGGGCCACTAAGTGGGCTTTAATGGAGCCTGCAGTCAAGTTTTACCCTTTATAGATGATTTTTTTTTTGGTGTTTGTTTAGTCCACAGGAGTTTGTCTTGAAAGGATAATGTAAATATAGTTATTTTATGAAACTCATAAATGCACACACTTTCCTTAATTACTTAGCTCAGTGCTGTTGTAGCATGTGCATGGTGGGAATGACAGGCTGCCACATGTTTCTATTCTTCTGTAATAGTGATTGATCCTCCCATCCTGTCCAGCAAGGCACTGAGAAATGCAATGTTTCTAATGCTTCCACTAGCCTACTGATATGTAGTTATTTTCTTAGAAATAATAAAATCAAATTCCGTCAACCTCCTGCAGATGTGTAACCTTGCCAGCTGTTCTGGATCTTTAGATGAAATAAAAGAAACTAACCTATACATATTATCTCCATTTCTTGATCATTGTCAGAACCGCAAACATGTCCCACACACAGTCTGACTAACAGGCCAGCAGTGGTTGTTATGAGTGGAAGAGGTCATCTCGTCACTCAGCGGTATGTTGGGTGTGTATCATCTTATCAGTCAGTGCATACTGTACAGCACAGGAGTCGCATGCTAATTAACCCTTTAACAAGGCAAATGCTGCCCAACTACTCTAAACCACTGATACTGTATATAAAAGGTGCACTGCAACCAACAAGTCAAAGTGTTCAAACATCACAGAAAATTCTCTTTAGGACCTTGATTGGCTGTCATATCATTGCAACACAGCACAGAAGAAAACACAAGTTCAGCTTTTTTATTTTTCAGTGATGCTTTGTGGTTTGCAGTGTGTCTCAAACACAAATGTCTGCATGTGGGATTATTTTTCCCTATAGCACAACCTAAAGTCAGTTTTTTTAAACCCAAATTGATCTGTTATAGGTAATATATTAACTGCAATGTCCTGTCACTGACAAGTCATATACCATGACAGATTGATATAAATGTCCATCTTGCTATTTTTTATCGCATACTAAGCGTTGACATTTGCTGTTCTGAACACCCGGTGAAGCTCTTAACCAGGGAAAGGAAATGTATATTATATTTTTCAAGGTATTTTTGGCTTTCTGCCTTCTATCTGACAGCAGGTGGAAAGAGACAGGAAGCACAGGGAGAGAGACGAGTATACCATGCAACAAGGGTCCAGCTGGGAGATGAACCGTGGACATTGCGATTATGTGGTATGCACTTTAACCATTAGGCCACTGGGGCGCCCAGGAGGGACTCTTCTACTTCACGACAGCAACAACTGGAGTTTGGTTGGAAATAATAGAAGAAGAGACGGATAGATGACCAGCATAACCATTACCTTTCACCATGATCAAAGAGACAAAGAAGCTATAGAAACCTAAACTTTATGAAGAAAACGTTGAAAGAACGTCTCTGAAGAACTAAAACATTAACATAAAGGAACAAAAAAGAAACCATAACTCTGCCCATATATATTATCTTGCCATGATTTAATGCAAATGTGTAGCTGAAACAGTGAACCAGAGTAATGGGATGAGACTGTGTGTGTGTATGTGTGTGTGTGTGTGGGAAAAGACTGGAGAGACGGGTGATCACAGTTAGGAATGAGTGGGTGAAGAAAAGGGTCAAATAAAAAGGGAATGACCACCCCAAGTTGATTGTGATGGAAGTGTGTGTGTGTGTGCGCGCGTGTGTGTGTGTCTATGATGAGGGGGAATCCCAGCGCCAGCCACAGAGCCAGATATGGGAGTGTGGGAATGAGACTGAGGGCTGGCAGGCTAACAAGGTCTAACACAGGAGGGGGAGGCCCAAACCAATATGGCACAGAGTCAGCTTATTCAACCATCAGAGAGAGCCAGGGCTGTGAGTGTGTATGTGTTTGTGTGTGTGTGTGTGTGAAACCCTTGGCCACTTATTCTCCCCACTGGTTCAGTTAAATTGCACCCATCCTTGGACTTGCATTGGTATAACACACACACACACACACATGCACACACACACACACACACACACACACACACACACACACACACACACACACACACACACACACACACACACACACACATTATTCTTCCTCTTGTCTCTCTCTCTTTCTCTCCCAGGGATATTTGTATTTTATTTCTGTGGGGGTATTTGGCGCAGTCTGTGCGTTGATATGGAGAAGGGAGATTTGGACGAATTGAGGATCTGCTCTTGGCGCCTGGCTCGCACTCAGGATAGCTTTGTGTGTGTGTGTGTGTATGTGTGTGTGTATGTGTGGTGTATTTGATTTATTGTATTCCGGAAAACAGGCTTTAGAAAGTGGGCACACCGTTTGCAGCTTAACAGAAATACAGCTGTCTTTTTGTTCCCAAATAGTTGCACTATTATTAATACTGTTAGTGTGTAAAAAGCATGCAAGGAAACAAAATCAAAATTGGCAAACTATTAAGCAGAATATTATGGAATTAATGCACCAATACAATCTCTATTAATGCACTGTATCTTTAGCTGCTGAGAAGGTGTAGAGACTGGAAGCATGCTTTATTTTGTGACAATCTGGATGTCACTGACAGGAAACTGCAGATCTGCTCGTCTTCCTCCAGCTGGAAGACGGATCATGAGGGCTGAGGACTGCTTATGTCATCAGTTCTGTGTGTGAAAGAGAGAGTGAGTGTGTGTATCAGCAGACATGTTTTATGACATGTGGGTAGGCTGGGTGAAGTACGGCAGGTGTGAGGAGAGTATTTTTAGGCCCTGTTGCGGAGGAGCTTGGGATGATTGACAGAAATATTGTTCTGTAAAACCTGCAGACAGGAGAGAGATACAAAAACACAGGCAAAGCGAGGTAAAACCCGAGTAAAGTCTTGACTGGTTGCATAAGTGAACAAGCGGAGATAAATCTGGCTTTCCAGTGAAGGCTGGCAGTGTTCACACTGCACATTGAATGAGATAAAAACAGAATATCACTTCCTCACCTCATGCATCAATAACAAGAATAACTGACAGAAATATCTTTCCAAGGAATATCCAAATAGGTGTAAAAGCAAGATCTCAACATGGAAAAATGTAGCAAAAACATGTGGCAAAATACTGTAGCAGCAACACAACAGCAAATATATTTATCATAACTTGTGCAGAAATGATTTCCCTTAACAGTCATTCACATCATCTCGAATACATTATGAGGATTAAAAGTGTCTTTCAAGGGAACCAAGACAACAGCAACATAGACAGTTACAGTTAGAGGACAACATGGCACAAAACAATAAAGATAATAGCTACGGGGGTAGCAGCTGAGTATTTAACTCAGTATGCAGATGCAAATACCAGAAAAATGCTATTGGATCTGATTTGAGACAGAAGGAAAGGAAGAGATGGAGAGAATTAAAGGGATGAAGACGTCAGAGAAGAGTGACCCGACTGTCTGTAAGCTCAAAGCATGCACAGACACAACATGGAAGTAGTATTTTTTGTTGTTATGTGCAAATTTTCTGTTTGCCAAGTGAACTTTCTATTAAGAGGAGAACGGCGGATAATGTACACTTGATGTTGGGGAAAGATTTGTAGTTTTATGCTGAACAATTTGTTATTTGGAGCAACTATCTGGCTTGTTGGCAAGCATCAGAAAGCGAGAGTAATTCAGAGAGCTGCCGCAGCTCCAGATCCTCAAAGCGATGAAAGCAGTGGAGAGAGAAGATGTCAGTGTTTGTGTTGAAGAGGAAGAGGCAAAGAGAGAGAGGGGGGGAACGGGATACAGAGATAAACACTCAGAAAAAAAGGAGGGAAAGAGCAGCCTCCCTTCTTCTCGGGGCGTCTTGGCTGTTTCTGACATGGAGTTGAGGAGGTTGCCTGTGTGAGTGTGAATGTGTGTGTGTTGTGGAGGGCTTGGTGTTGGCATAGAAACTGTCTGCAGGAAGCGGCAGTTCCAGGCGGAGCTCCGCTGGCAGACGCTCTCCGCTCACTTCCTGTGTGCTGCAAGGCAGGCAGGCACGCGCATAAACACACACACACACACACACACACACTCTCTTGCATGCACACACACTCGCACAGGGTTGGAGCGGGGCAGGGCGCTCGCCTGGAGAGCAGTCCAACGAAATGAGAGAGCGAGGGAGGGAGGCATGGAGGGAAGGAGAGAGGGAGGGAGGAGGGAGTTCAGCAGAGAGCAGCACTTTCCCACAGTCTGGGGATTTGACACATGGCTCTCACACATTCCTCAGCCCTGCGGCCGACCGAGCACCGGCACTCAGGGAAAGGAGGGAGAGAGAGACAGAGAGGGAGGAAGGTTCCACCCTTGGCGCTCAAAAACAATATGGAGTTATGGAAGTCAGGGAGTGTGTGTCTGTGTTTGCATGTGCCCCGCGTGTGTGTGTCTTAACATGTGTTCGCCTCATGCACGAGTGTTTAACCCGTTCTCAGCCACATTTGGCTTGTCAGACAGAAAAGATCAGTGACACAAAAGAGCTGACAGGTAAAGAGACGAGCCACCGAGCTGAGGACAGGCGTCTTTTTTATTAACTACACCAGCTGTGGTTTTTTAACTTGGCCTGTGCTTGGAGCTTTTCTCTTGCCAGTCCGTGCTAATGCTGCAGGGACCAGCGGGTTAATGTGTTATGATTAAGGAGATTTTGTCACAGTATTTCCAGTAACATCTAGGCGCAGGCATTCAACTTCAGTG
Organism: Scomberomorus guttatus; assembly: GCA_038419695.1. Lineage (NCBI taxonomy): Eukaryota > Metazoa > Chordata > Actinopteri > Scombriformes > Scombridae > Scomberomorus > Scomberomorus guttatus. Next base: position 18,044,849 of record CM076454.1, on the reverse strand, counting down.
ACACTGTCATTATTAAAGATGCCTCATATAACATTTAAAATATCGACCAGTTACTGTCAAAATAACTGTGTAACCATTGTATAATTAGACTTTTTTTAAAAGTACACAGCAGTCAGCCTCCATGTCAAACAAGTGGTATTGTTAAAGGGGCACTCCTGTAATTTTACACATAAAGATCAGTTATCATTACGAGTGCTGCTCAGCCTTTGAAAACATTTGCATCATGTCTTCTGTGGCTCTTCCTTTGGAGCTCTCCAAAGTTTAAAAAAAACTAACGCAGTGCCCGTTCATAACATGCCTGTTCAGAACGGACAGATTTCTCGGCCTCCAGCCGCTGCTTCAGTGCCTAGAGAATTTAATACTGATGATGTGAGGTGTGAATGAGTACCAACAACATGAAAGAAACTAATATTCTATTATAGACAGATGTTATAAATAATAGGTACTCTAATAGAAAATAAATGTCCTTTTCTCATGTCAAGTAGAATAAAATACGTAACAGAGAGCTTTTGAAAAAATGTGATCAATCATACTGGGCTCTTATATTTTTTATTTTCTGTGCCTTCAGTTCGGATTTGAGTGGGTATGTTTGTTAAAAAGATTTGTGTTTTGTCTCGGAACATATGAGACATACTGGTTTTGAACTGCCTGTGGGAAGAATGAACATGTAAGAGTCTGTTCATTCTTGATTAAAAGTTCTGTTTTCGCTGTCTGCTTTTCTCTTTTTAGAGCACACCATGTGAAATTACTTTTCTCTGACTCTATTCTCGTCTCTACACTGTGTGTGTGTGTGTGTGTGTGTGTGTGTATCTCACTCACTGACTTGAGTCGCAATGCTTATCAGAATGTACAGATTTGATGAGTAGCATCACGTGAGATGATTTACGCATGCAATGCATGCAACTGGTCTATGAGTTTCCTGGGCTGCTAAACCAGTGCCATAAAGGCTAGAAAAGCTGTGCTGGTTAAAATAGAAATGCTCCATCAAAATTTAATAATTCTCAATAATTTATCGGTTATAATGAGCTCACACTCTACACTGCTCTTCCTTGGGTCCTCTGCAATACACCCACTGAGTGAATGGTTGTCGAGAAAATCAAATATTGGCTTCCGGCTGAGGTAGAGAGGTAGACAGTGCAGAGAGAGAGAGAGAGAGAGAGAGCATAGCCCAGACAGCAAGACATGATGAAAATGGTGCCTATTCAGTTCAATAAGAATTGCTTGCCTGGCGCATACACCAAAAAAAGTTTCTAGCTTCCGGGTTTACTTCCAGGGCTATGCGGCCCACTGAATATGCGCAGTAGTGATTCTCCCGCTGACCCCGCCCGCGAGTTCCCGCTCGGCCCGTAGACTTTACGGTGTGATGACGTCACAGATTTTTAAATTGTTTTTCTCAGCTTGAGGAAAGTTTTACAAATATAAAACCTCCATAGATCAAAAATTCATAATAGAAAGAGTCATAATTGACATTGTTTGCAGTTCAAGGTGTTCTGTCAGTAGTTTTACACACGACTCTTTTACAATGGTGGCCTTTTTGGGCGGCGGGGGGATTTTTCGCTGCAATACTGCGATTGGCCACTGGGAAAAATTGGCTGTAAGGCTGAGCGGCGCTGTATCCAGCTCATATAATACATCCATGGTCTGCATGACCGCCATATTGGAGAGGTCACAATCCTACATGTTTTCTTTTAATGATATCTTTAACATTTCTCATCCAAACAACTTGCACGACACTGCACTTCCTTGGGTCCTCAGCAATACACCCGCAAAGTGTGAAGTAGATCGGATGTCTGTCTCAACAGTTGCCGAGAAAACCGAAGGACAGACAGACAGACACAGACTCCTTCCTTTATAGTTAGATAAACCTGGTGTCCCATGATGTCATCAGGGTTATCTCAGCTTGGTTTGACTTATAACTTATAACAGAAACCCTGCGTTAAAAAACTAGCGGTGGACAATTAGGAGGTATGGAGGGTTTAATGAAAGATCAGCTGCATTATAGGAAATGTAGGATACAATGGTTTTAGAGCTTTATGGAAGTGCAGTACTAAATATAGTTTGAGTACCCCTTTTAATGTGAATGTTACTCAAAATTAAAACCATGTCAAATGCTCCTACTGTTCTTGTAGGGTAGCACGTTTAAGAATCAAAAGTCCACCTCAGACTTTTTGGGGGTATTCAGCTATTTTCTTTGGTCTAATGCATCTAATTTGACTTAGATGTAGCACACTGCTTCACTAACTCCTTACTTCCCTCAGGGTAATTAGCTTTAATGGAGATAAAATATTCAAACTGTCTTGATTGTACAAACTTTGTTGCCTCCTTGGCTCTGTAAAAGACTGATTAAATATGCAGTCATGTGATCAAATACTGACACCATCTCATCATCTTATTCTTCTCTGTGGCAATCCATTTAGTCCAGGTTCTTATAGGCAAGAAAGGACAAAATATTAATATTGGGAAAGTAAGAGAGGCTACGCTAATCTCCATGAAATGTATAACAACAATCCAGAACGGGGAAAAAATCAGGAATGCGGTCTTGTGGTTCCCCTCTCATTTTCTCTGTCACTTTCTCTCTCTATTTTGTTCTACCTTGTGTAGTCTTTGATGTTGAGGCTGTGGGTCCGTCCTGTCGTCCACCCCCCCACCCCCCCACCCCCCCTTCCAGCCTCCAGTGCTTCCTTAAATAAATGTTCTGCTCGGCAGGATTTTAAAAGGAAGCCAAGGTCGCCCTCCTTGACAATTACAACGCAGCCTGGGAAGAGTCGCTCCGCGAAGCTGCACCGGCTCGCCCCTGCCAACAGACACACAGACCACCCATACACGCTCATGATTGAGTGTGTGTGCGCATGTTAGTGTGTGTGCAAGCACCCGAGTTAAAGACCTGACAAGCAGGAAAAGAAATGGTTGCAAGAGAAACCTGGGGTGAAGGGAGGTGGCATGAGGAGAAGATGGGAAGATGAAAGTAGGCAGGCCAAATCATTTCTTACTCGAGTGCCCATCCACTATGGAGGATCCCAAATTGCCAATTAGGATGTCCTCTCTCCTTTTTCACCCCTCCCTCTTCTTCCTGCTTTCAAACGTGGGGTCAAAATTAGAACATCTGAGTGTCTAAATGGCTGTGTTTCTAATTTATGAGAGAATCCAAACACAGCGGGGAGGAAAACGGCTGCGGTCCAGGCGGTGAATGGCAGGCAGGCGTTTGATGCCGGGAAAGCGACAACAAAGTATTCCACAAGGGAATCAATAGGGGGACAGAGCAGCCCCGCTATTCCGCACTACACGCCTGTGACACCTTGACACTGCAACTTCCTGCTAATTAAGAGCCGGCAGTCTCTTCCCTGTCAGCACATCCTCAGCCACTTGTGTGTACGTGTGTGTGTGTGTGTGTTCGAGGCCAGAGAGGTCAGCTGGACTGATGAGCCGGGTCAGTTGAGATAGGAAGGGATGGGTGGGAATGAACATTGGAGTTTTGGTGTGTGTGTGTGTGTGTGTGTGTGTCTGAGAAAACACTTTTCTGTGTGATGCTGTGGTACAAGCTGGTCTAGGTGTGTTTTGGTAGTTCAGTGCCTCTCATCTTTTGCCAGTTTTGTCTGTGTGTGTGTGTGTGTGTGTGTGTGTGTGTGTGTGTGTGTGTTCAATGGAGGCATCAGGAGGACAGCTGCTGAACAGCTTAGCGTGCTAATAAAAGAAAATGAATGATATGATGGAGGTGTTATTCAGAGGAGCTGGAGGCTGCTTTTAGAAATCACCTGCAGGTTCGCATGTCAGGGATCAGGCCAGGGATTCATTTTTAATGAGTGTATCAATTCTTTCAGTGACAGACAGTAAAACATCCATAAAGATAAAGTACTACACATGTTGCCTCTGTATATAACCATCTGTTGTTGCATTGTAAAGGTTAAGTTAAAGTGTATTTCTATATATCTATGTATTGTGTGTGTGTGTGTGTGTGCATATGTTAATCCCCTGTTTGACAGAACATCTGTCATGACATGCTGCCCTACCTTTCTTTGATGGGTATATGCTTTTTTTTTTTTTTAAATGTATTTAATTGTAATTAACTTAATGTGCTACAGGGCAATCTTCATGGCAAACATTAAAAGCAGACATTAAAGATAATACAGTAACCTCAACAGAAATGCTAATCTCCTCTTTTGGTTGTCATGTCAAGTTGTTTCTGTGCGTCATTTGGTTTGTGTGTGTAAGTTAATGAGTGCAGGAGTGTTTTGGTGAATGAAAGTGATGTTTGTACGTCAGGGGCCCCACCCAAACGTTGAGTTGGAACATCAGTGTTGCCCCATTGTACCCGAGAGGCGACTGTTTCCCACCGATGTCTGATGTTTTCCAAGGCAGACGAAATGCTCTTTTGTTTCCAGATGACTTGCCGGCACAAAAATGTCTGTCCTGTTCAGCCGTCTCCACGCGCAGATAGCCATGGCGCAGCGAAGGCGAAGGAATAACACACACACACACACACATATGAGTCTTTAGTATGGGGGACGCGGATGAGGAGCGCTTTGATGTTTCCTCAAGATGTTTTGTTCGGCTTGGCGGACGCCATGCACCACAAAACCGTTCTCCCCCCTGTGTGTGAAGGCAGGGGATTAGCAGTTCCTGGAGTCCTTCTAATGAAGCCTTTTTGATGTGAGGGCCCAATTACCGTACGGGGGCCTAGAGAAAGGGCGGGGTGTGTGTTCATGTCGGAGGGGGGGTGAGGGTCCATCCACTGTGACAGCTCCAATGACCTTGCCATCCACCCCTCGACTCTACATTACCCCACTCTGTAGTTTGGGGTTAAACTAGGGAATGGGGCCTGCCTCTCCGTCCCCCCTACCCCATTTGGTGTTAATATGCAAAGTCGAGTTTTTATGTTTAAAGTCTGAAATGAATATTAATAAGTCAAATTCAAAATATATGATCTGTATCATCATGCTTTCTGTAAGATAAATATGAGGATATGTCATAATGCAGGGATGCATTGTGTAGTACAAAAGTTGTATCAAAGCAAACAAAGGTGGTGAAGTCCATTTGATCTTGAGCTGTTGAAGCATATAACCTTGATCTGTTCAAATTCTGTATTTGGCAGCATGTAACTTTCTAGCTTCAGCACACAACTATGGAGTCTCAGCAAAGACATTTAGCTGCTCATTTAAACGCTGTAAAGTTTCAGCTTGTGTACTTCTGGATGCATTGTTACTTTAAGATAAAATAAGTGTTTTTTGTGAGAATATAGTTACGTTTTGACTAAATTGGTGCTTGTTTGCATTATGTTGATCACCAACTACAAGCCACAGTTTACCCTCTGATTGTCCTGATACTTAACAGTGGTTTCTATCCTTGCTCTGCAAGACATGCACTGATAGTAATCTGTTGCTAGTTTAAGGTATGTATTGGGTCAAACCTGCTGTCCCTTATTTTAAAAAATGCAAGGGGTTGTCTGGACGGGACATGTTGCTATAGGCACCAATGAGAAAGTCCAGTTTGAGTAATCGATTCATGAGATTGAAGACTTTACATTTTACATTTTACAACACTGGAAAGTTATTACAGCCACAATCATGAGGTAAATAGTAGAAATACACAGTTAACATTAACAGTAATCTACCACGAATGTGTGCTTGCACCTATTTGACTGACAGGTTCCACTTTTTTGCGAGGTTACACTGTGTATTTTTTGTTCGATCTCAGGGTGCAGACCCATTGCTCCCATTGAATGAGGAAGCTGCGTTTTTCTTGATGCAGCGTTAATGTCGGTCTGAATACGCCCTTAGTAGGAAGTCACTCACCACGGGCAAGATTGTAAGTGTATGAGAATGAAAGAGATGAAGGGCAAAAAGAAACTGCTGAAATGTTCTCCCATCATTCAGGCCCATATCTGAACAAGAGTAAATATTTGGTTTGTGGGTAGGGAAGAGGTTGGATATGTTGGCACAGGGAGTCTGGCGGATGTGCTGCGTGTGCATGCTGATTGCAGTGAGTGAGCGTGAAGAGGTTGTGCTCATGTCTGTCTGTGTGTACAGTATGGGGACAATTGCAAGGTTTGTATAAGCAGACTGTGTAAATGTGAGCATGTAATCATAAACATGCACGTTTATGTAAGGTTGTGTGTGTAAGGACGTACATTTTTTTCCAGTAGGAATCATTTCTCTACATGTGAGAATATTTGTGTCTGTGTGTGCGTGCGTGTGTGTGTAACCATTTTGCAAGTATTCTAATAAAGTGTCAGTCCACTTTGTCGAGTCCTTAACAGCTGTGGTTAACACAGACAGCGCAACAAGAACTGCTTCACTAGAGTTTCACCACAAAATCAATCGTTTCCTCCTGTATGTGTAGTTTAATATGAGCATATTTACTTTGATAGACAAACAAGATGTTACTGCATGTTGCATTAATCTGCCGCAGACTATTCATGCTCAATCTTGGCAACATAAACCTTTAATGCTTTATGTAGAACTGCTATGCTTTTGTTTGACTGGCGAGTCTTGTACAGTATGAACTAAACTGACTGAGAATTGGACTGAGAAATAATTTTTCTAATACTGATTGTTGGCTATGTACAAACTATTTCTGTCTCTGGTAATAAATTGTGATAAAAGTGTTAATAGGAAATTTATCTCCTAGATGGACTACATAATAGTGATTCAATGCTAATGTGATGAGCATGTCAGACAATGCTGATACTGTTCAACAAAGCCTCACTTGTGAGTACTGCATCTCTATAAAGTATGATAACCCTAACCTCATCTGAACCTCATTATAGCCTCTTCAAAGTAAGCTGATGACCAATATTTTACTGTCCAAATAAAATATGAACAACATCTGTGCTGTTATGCACTGGATCCGTTTGAAATGAGGTAAACCCTCGTTTAAAATCTGTTTCTGCTCACTCATTTTAACTTTAATTTTAAAACCCTACTTTTATGTAAGGACTGTCACGACAGAAGAAATGATAAACAAGGGACTATCCCACCAGTCAGAGCTTACTCATCGTCTGCCTGCATGAAGTCTGGGAGCCACGTTCACCCACTCAGCACCAGTCTGTCCTGTTTTTACCGCTATGATCGTGCCAATGATGGCTGACTTCATCAGCTTAATCTGAACGTTGGATGATCTGACCTCATGCACACAACAAGTCACACTGTCATACCTCAAATGGTTCATCTGCAGGTCACTTTATGTCACTTTGTGTGACAGAGTGACTGAAACATAAGTTAGAGTAGCAGAATGTTTATCTTGTGTTTATCTTTTACTACTTCCACTCATTGTATATTGAACATGACCTTTTACTCCACTACATTTATCTGACAGCTATAGTTACTACATTTCAGATTTCTAGATTTTCCATGTAAAAATATAATAAGCGTATAAAACACAATGTGTTGAAAGATTAAACCACATTTTTGGATTGTGATCCCTTACAAAAAACTGTCATGTTTCAGAGGTGAACTGTTCAAGCTTAAGAGATGTAAGAGTATCCAATATTTCACAGAAAATGCAAAGATAAGAGAATAGTCCCAAAAAATGAACACATATTGGTGTCGTAGATCTTCCCTGTTCCATTAATCATCTCACAACCCCCCTGCCTGACCCCTCTGTTGGGGACTGCTGGACTAAACTACTAACTGTACCAAAAATAGTCAAAACTAGCTCCACTTCACAACACAGTTAACACTGTAAAATGCTGCTTACACACTGATGCATCAGTGCATTAACAATCTAAGCAGGAGTTGAGGTTTTGTGGAGGTATTCAGTATCTTGAAAAGCAACAAAATGTTTTAAACACATTATAGATGCCACATGCTGCATGTAAAGTGCGTTACAGTACCATGAATTCATTCATTCTTAGAGTGGGTGGCCCAAGAGGGGGCAAAGATGGATGAAAGGAGCAGTCTGTGGGGTGAGTGATTTCATAAGCAAAGACAAGAGAGGAAGTAGATGACACACACTCAGTGGCATGGCTCTATCGGGTCACTGGGGGTTTTGGTGGTCAAAGAGGATTTGTGTTTGTGTGTGTGTGTGTGTGTGTGTGTGTGTGTGTGTGGGTATGGGTGGGGGGTGGTTGGTGCTGCGTGCCAACAGGGTCCTGTTTGCATCTCCAGAGAGGCCCTGAGAAGCAAGATCTTATCTGGCGCGTGCCTCTGCTGCTGTTTCCCACACTCTGCATGCTCCATTGCCAGGAGGGGGGTAAGGGGGGGACTTATGATTATGTGTGCGTGTGTGTGTGTGTGTGCGTGTGTGTGAGTGTGAGTGTCAGCAGGGGTCCCATCCTGTCAACTTTACGCTGTTTTGACTGCCATGACATAATGTGCTTCAATACAGTGACCCCCCCCCCCCTCCACACACACACACACACACACACACACTTTTTCTTTCTTTTTTCTTTCGTCTTCAAAGGTTCCGCACATCAACAAGGGCCTCCTTTTCTGTGAATGTCGCATATTTGGCTTTTCATCACTGGCCCCCACTCCTCTTTTTTTTTTCTAAAGACCTGCACCCCTCCCTGTTTTTTCCGTCGCCTATGTTTTTCACTTTGATTGGGGCTTTGCTAAGGATTAGGACCCCCCCAGTCCCCGTCTAGTACCACCCTAGCCTGCTTTTCTTATGGTGTTTGCTATGAATGAGAGGTGGTGAACCATTACAGAACATATTGCAGAGATTAAATGATGACCTTGCCAGTCTGCCTGAATGCAGCATCTTTTTCTAACAGCACATTTGACAGGACACATACATACATGTTCACACACTCACATGCGCCAGAATTGATAATGAACACTAAATATACTGTATTAAAGGGAAAAAAAGACTAAGCATCGGTAAACACTGTATTTTCATCAGCCTGAAATGATCTTGCCTGTTGCATATTTAATTTAGTTTAATTATTATTCATCATCTTAACAATTCACAGATGTGCAGCCTGTAAAATCTTCTACTTTGCATTCAAATCAGCAGCTACTGTATGTCTGTGGTTTGCCCATATTTAGCAAGCATACATGTATTCCTGCCAGTTTGCATGTGTGCGATTAAGTGTTTGTGTGGGTGCCCATGTGGGTTTTGGACAAGCTTCTGGAGGTTAGCTGGAGAAAGCCTGGCAGATTTCAGGGAGTCACACCAGGTTGAACCCCGAGCCGTCTTACATCCACCGCCACTGCTTCAAGGTTAGGAATCTGGTGTGTGTGTGTGTGTGTGTGTGTGTGTGTGTGTGTTTTGCAGCCGCCCCCACAGCTGGGAAAAGATCGATGCAGCCTCCACCAGCAGGCTCCTGGCCCCCGGCTGCTACTGTCTGAGAATGAGAGGCGGCGGGGGGATGAGGGGGGTGGAGAGGGGGTAGGGGGGTTGGGGGGTGGTGGAATGAGTGAGTAGCAGAGGGAGGGATGAGGGAACAAAATGAGAGGTGAGGAGGGAGGGAGGGAGGAGACAAAATATGCCCAAGCTGGCTGACTCACTCCCTCCTTACCTCGCTCCCTTACTCACAAACACACATATGCTCTCTCCCCCGAGTACACACAAGCATTCACACACACACACACACACACACACACACACTCATAAACACACTCCTCTCTTTTCTCTGCCAAGCGCTCCTGTGCCCCTGCTCATCTGCGTGGGGGGCCCTGCAGGCAGTCTGGGCCCTTACGTGCCCTCTCTTTACACACACACAGATGTACACACACACACACACAGGCACACAGAGGAGTTGATGTGTAAGACACGCTCTGATCCTGCATGCTGATGATGAAAGACAGGCAGCCGGGCTCCTGTCTTAGTGCCAGAGGGCAAGACCTGAGAGGAACCCACTGATTCTTGATCTTCCTCCTCCTCATCACCATTGAAATAATTTGAATTTCACCACAGTTTTATTGTGCTTACAATTTTTCTCTCATCTTAAAAAGGCATCTAGCCAGGTTCCTCTGTTTCCTATTTAACTGGATTCGGATGACACCACCAATTAGCAGGTCTCCAAGTTGACAATTGTAATGGAAATAAGCAGGAAAAGCAGTTGTTTGCTTGTGTAGAAACTGAGCAGCAGTCTAATGAACATTTCCTCTATGTGCGTGATTCTGTATTGCTCATAATGCCTCGCTCCGCGTGGTGCAATGCTTCATGTTTTTACGTGCATTGCCCCCAGCCTCACACCTGGCTTGGCAGGAGCTCTGGTCCCACCCCTCTTCCTCTTGTTCCTCCATTAAACCCCCCCCACCTCCAGCTCTGCCTCCATACAGAGGGAGGGACAGCACAAGACCCCCTTTCTTTCCGTTCTTCAATCACATAAACAGCACTCGGAGGTCTGAATGAAACCTGTTGCCCGCATTCCAGTGCAGTTTAGAGAGAGGATGTATCACATGTGTGGATGGTGCAGATGGCCTGGGCGATGAAGGCATAAATTAGCCTGTGCAAGGAAGGGAGATCCCCCATTGTTCTGATGGACTGCACACACAGACACACACACACACATACACAAACGCTTGCTCACGACCCTCTGAGTCGGGCTCAAGCAGGAAGATCACACACTGTCTGTCACAGCCTCTCAAATCAGGCTGCCCAGAGCTTCCTGTAATCCCTCCTCTGTAACATTAATTATAAACTGGTGCTTTGTGCCCCGCGGACCAACCGTGACTTTCCCAGGACAATTAAAGTTACTCAGTAGAAGAAGGGGGATTGGGTAGAAAAGAAGGGAAAGGGGATCAGGGAGTGAGTCAGAGGATTTGACTAGAACTGCGTCTGAGAGCGCTGAAATGAGGCAATGGGTGAGATGAGAGTGGGAGTTTGGGGCCGGGCGTACAGGATGTCTAACTTCAGTTGGAGCAGGGATAAGTCATAGGCACTGGAGCTTTTATATTGTTCTGTAAGTGAGGCTTTTAGCATAAGCTTTGGCCCGAGAGTCGAGGGCTGAACAAGGTAGGGTCTGGGTGGGCAAATGCCTGGCCGGGGCGGGTCCGGATTAGCTGCCATCTCAGGGGAGTGATTGGCCGATGTGTGGGAAACATGACCCTGTTGTACTTCTCCACCCCAATAATTCATTAATGGAATAAAAATGTATAAAGTATCCAAATGTGATGACACATTATTGCACATAAAAGTTGTTCTAGCAGGTTATATGCCAAAACAAGTTTCTATCACTTCACTATTTGGTTGTCCAGAATACAAGATCGTTACTGCCCTTCTCGTGCTAAGCTCAGTCAACTGCTGGCTCACATGAATCATATTTTTTTAAAAAACATCTTGATGCAGCTCTTTAAGGCTTTTAAAAGAAATAGTTCAAATCGAATAGTCACTTTTTGCTATGGCAAAACATTTTTTTTGGCCCAAGAGAGGCCCTGTGACCTGCAGTTGCGTCTTTGGCTACCACACTAAAATCGTTGCTTAGTACAGCACCGTCCCTGGGGGCCGGCAATAATTGCCTGAATATCTCTCCCACTGGTCACTGACCTTTAACAGGCCACCGAATCACTAAATCCTGTTTGACTGGCTTTTTACTTCCTGCCAAGCGTGACTCCCTCTGCTGAGGGCACCTGCGTTGTGCTGTGCCTACAACAGGTGGGGAAAAAAAGCGTAAAATATACTGCCGAATGGAGAAAAAGCCCATTTCAGAACGAGGCTGACCAAACTGTGTCCCTGCCCTGCCCTTTGCCTTCCTCATAGCCCCAAGATGACTCCGCTGTAGTGGCTCACTGAGCCAAAGGCAAACCCTTTCAAGTTGCTCCTGATCTGTTTGCAACAAGAGGGTTGATTTCTAGATAAGTGGAGGCAGGACAGTTATCAGGCCAGCCAGTGAAGTGGTTCATTTGACAGATGTTGTTATCCCAAATGGATCTGATAGGCTGCTGTTTAATCCTGTTAAGTCACCTTGCTCTGGGACATGAGCCCAGCTTCCTTAGTGACGCCCTTTCTCTGAACCCCTGACCCCTCACTGTGGCTAGCGAGGTGAATTATGTGTGATGAAGAATGTCTCCCACATATCACATGTATATATGCAATTCATATGCATTCATAATTCACATTAAATAGCAACATGCAGTACCAATGCTGAAAAGGACTGTGACTGTCATATAGGGCAGCAGAAAGCAAGGATGAGAGGGTGGAGGTGGTGGCTGCTTGTTTGCATTGTTTGCTCAACCTTACTCTATGCAAGCTAAATGTGGCTTCATAAACCTCCATAAACAATGGATAGTTGGCTGAAGTTGAAGTTAGAAAGATCTGCCCCAGAACTTTAAGATTACACGTTCAGTACAGCAGCCAACAAGTGTCTATCAAGGAGTTGTCACAGTTTTGAAAAATCAGTAACGTATCCGCTCACATGTTGTCCATATGGATAAGCAAATTATGAAATGGAAAGAGAAAATGAAGGACCAAGGAATGAAGTCAGAGACAAAGCAGTAGGCTAAAGAGAGAGCAGAAGAACACACACAACCTGCAATCCACGCCTAGTGTGCCACAGGCAGAATAGCTGCATAACAACAATTGAGAATATCTTCTTACTTGGCTAAAGAGAGCAAGGACAGGTAATGCCTCTGTCCACAGAAATATTTTAGAACTGTAAACAAGGCCTTGGAATAATATTACCGCTTTCTTAGTTGCTTTTGTTTACAAGAGGGAGAGTACAGCTTTTTGTATTTGTCCTCTTTACATTTAGAGAAAATGCCGGTGGCCATTGTTGTCCTTCAATAGTTTTTTTTCTTTATCTTTTGACCCTTTTGGAGTTAAGCAGTGTATCTCTTCAGTAGCAGAAGAGGTGCTGTTCTACATAGGGTAATAGTTAAAGATATAGTCAGGCCAGGTCATACTGCAGTCTGTAACCTGCTGTGTTGTCCTGCAATGTTTAATTGTGTTTCAGAGTTTCAACAGAGCAAATAACATCAGAATATTATTTCAGGGTGAACTATGCCTTTAAGAGCCCCCCCTACATACTACTATCAGCCTCTCAAAAACTTAGACATGTTGACGAAGTCAGTTTACTTTACCCCAGTAGGTGGTGCATTTAAGGTGGCTTAAAGGAATTTCTTATCCAATATGGATTAAGTTGAGTGGAAAGGTGGATGGGGTGAATAGAAGTAGTCAGCACAGTGCAGCTCTGTGTTGACTGAATAAAGATTATGTACACTAGATATCATTCTCTTCATTGTTAGACCATGCTGTGAAGCAAGTAGCACCTCTAATGGCCCTTGAGGAACTGTGGTGAGTAAACCAGCCACTGAAATTAATGCTGCAGCAGCAACACTTGACTCCAGCCCAACCACGTACATGTCAATGGCTTTTCCCATAATCCTTTGCCCAGCTGTGACTGGATGCAGGCTTGAATCAGTGGAGCAAGCCCCCAGGAAGTGTATCTTTGAAGCCAATTTGACATAGTGGCCAAACTGTGTAATTACAGCTGTAAAATAGTGGATACATTTTTTTTGAACGTCACAACCCTCGTGAAATGACTCATTCATTATCAGAATTTGATCCAATAACATAAAGTCTAGAAGAGGCATACTTGAATTATTTTATCCCCATTCAAGTTAGCGGCGGGCTAAACCAGAAGTTAGACACCTCGGCCAGCGGAAGTCTCTGGTGTGCATGCAATCTTCCTCTATGGGACCCACAACACGGAAGATCAAGCGGAAGCTTTGCATAAGATCCAGGTCATAGGAATAGCAACTTTCATGAAATAAAGGGGGCCCCACCTCCAACACTGTATCCAGTTCTCTTAATACATCCATGGGGTGGAGAAGAGAAACTGATTGCTGAAACCAGTGTGATGCTGAGGGTTGTAGGACTGCGTTAGTTAGCTCATCTCCTCGTTGAAAGCTGATACTTTCTGATGAGGAACAATGGAGCCTGAGATGGGTGTGGCAGTGAGGCTGAATTCACACCAAATTAGGCGTTGCGGCAAAAATGCCAATTCTCCCATTCTTTTGAATGGGGGTAGTGTGTTTAGGCTGCGGGGGGACCACAGTGGCCCGTGGCGAGAAAGTTAAATCAGAATCAACTTTTGGAGAGATGCAACCTGAGGTCACGCTGCAGTGGCCAATCACAGCCAGCAATCAGACAGATCAGAACTGTACAACCCTGCCATGAGGAAGGACACAGACGTTACTAGGACGAGGAGAGGCCATTTCTCTCCGTTTGATACTGTTAAAAGTAAAGTTAGGCGTTTCTGACGGCTTCCTGAAAAAGATGAGAAACAGAGAGAGAGGGAGGGCAAGCGAGCTGAGAGCACCTGCGAGAGAAAGAGAGAGAGAGAGAGCAGCGGTGGTCGAGCGAGCTAGGGAGTGAATGAACAGAGCGAGAAAGCAGGTGAACGAGAGAAATAAAACGTTATTTTCTGATTGTTTCATGGCAGTTACAAATAAACACGCCCACACCTCTGCACAACCCTGCTGAGGTGCGCCGCAACGCATGATTTAGTCTATAAGTCTAACATGACCTAAGGAGAGGTGAGCGGGCAGATAGGGTGTTAAAATGACTGAGAGCGATAGACTGTGGAGGGGATGGGGGGCAGCAAGGTGAAACCTAGAATGTGGTAGTGATGAGCTCATACCTGCGCGTAAGTGTGTGTGTGTGTGTGTGTGTGTGTGTGTGTGTGTGTGTGTGAGAGAGAGACAAAAGTCCCAGAGAGGATTCGGTTCAAAGCCCCTTGAGGCCCCATCAGTAGTGATGTCATGGGAAACTATTACAAAGCCCATCCCGGCTGTTTGTAAACTCTCTCCATTTCCTTGTCGAAATCTGAGGGCCACATGAAAGCCTCCGTTTTGAACTGCAGAATAAAAACTCAGCATGTCTGAGGGCAATCTACTGTAACATTACCAGACCGGAGTAAAAAGTACTGAGTGAAAATGTACTCCAACTTGGACAAGATGTAAATCATTACTTTTTCTTTGATGTTCTTCCGATCTCTTCCCCTCGGTCTCTGTCTCCCTCTCGTCTTCATTACTTATCATTTCTCTTGACCGTAAACATTGTGAACTGATCCCCGCTGCTATCCTGCAGGAGCACGGGGGCCCCTCTCTGCGGCGCGTTGAAAACAGATCAACTTGGAGGAGCTGGGAACATGAAAGGAGGGAGCTAACTACAGGGGATAAACGCATTCCTCTGCAACCCGGCCTGCTACCGCTGCTGCCGCTGCTGGCTGGTGGCAGTGCAGGGGAGCTCGCAGCAAGAAGCATTGTTGCCACAAAGCGAGGTGGAGGGGGGCAGCTGAATATCCCTCAGCTCCCTCAGATCTCACAGGCAGCAAGCAGCACTTGACCTTTCCAGCACTAAAGGAATATGACAGCCGTGAAGCCGACAGAGAGAATAGGGAGAGAGGCAAAGAGGGGGTGCGAGAGGCAAGAGACAAAAGCCACACAAAGTGCAGGCTGCCACCAAAACAGTTAGTTTGCAATCAACGTCAGTCATCCCTCCTGTCGGGACAGTTTGATTTCCACTTTTCAAATGAGGCGTTTATTTTTGGCCTGATAACAGGGCTCGCTAAATTGAAATTGGCAGCTCGACAATCTACAGATAATAGTCAACTACGCAGGAGATCATGTGAACAGCCCCTTCTTTCACTTTACTTGAGCCCCCACCCTCTCTCTCCTGTCGAAGACGAGAAAGGAGGAAATGAGGGAGGGAGAGAGAGAGAAAAAGGGCTAATCTTAGTCACAATCAGAGGAGGCTGAGAAGGCAAAAAAGGGCCCAAAAATGAAGGGAGGGAGAGGAAAAAAAAGGGGGGGGGCGCTGAGGAAAAAAATAGAGTAATGTCCCGGTGATCAGGAGGAGGGCTTGAGGGGTGGTGGGGTGGGGGTGTACAGGAGAGGTGAGGATAGAAAGAGAAAAGGAGGGAAGGAGGGAATTTCTTTAATGTTTCTGGCAGCAGACCAGCTGAGGTCTCAAGGTTATCCTGGCTTTGCAAACTCCCACGGGAAAGGTGGAGTGCTGAGGGCTGAAGGGGAGGGGAGATGGGGGCTTGAGGTGGAAGAGAGGAGGGAGAGATGGCTGCCCTTTTTCTCCAGGAGGGAGGCTAATGCTCTAGGGGAGGGTAATCCTCAGGCCCCCATGTCTGATAAGGTTGGCCTTGGCCCAGGTAGGAGGACAAAAAGGGCTCCGAGGCCTCCCAGGGCATCCTCGCAGACAGCTCCGCCCTCTGCCAGGTTAGCACATACGGAAAACTTGGAAATTTGATGAATTATTACTCAAGACATTAGTTATAATTACATTTGAGTAATAACAATGTAATACCACATTGATTCCCATGGTGAAACTTTCTTTTAGCATTTTTCCCTCCAGGGAGGTCAGAGGTCAGGGCCAGCTGCTGTACAGAACAGCTGCTCTTGATCTGCTTAAGTTTAACGTCTTGCTTAAGAACACTTGGCTTTCTGACATGGGGCATGAACCTTACCATCAGTTTTTCCTAACAGAAACCCCCTAATTATATACTGCTGTGTTGATTTATTTATGAATATGTATTTGTTGTAAGATCAGCCTTCCCCTCTTGCTCTTTATTTCGTTTTAAAACTTCTTCAGTGAGATCATTGTCCAGAGATACAGTTGATGCAGCAGCCATTGTGACAAGACCAACCAGTCTAAAACACTGCCACAGGAATTTGAAACAAGCGGTGGAAAAGATGAAACAGTTTCATCATTCTTACTATAACCCTTCACCTCTCCATTCCCAGACAAAGAATTTAAACTCATCACCTTTATGCAAATATGAGTAAACCCTGATTTTGACACGTTTTATCTTTTTCTCTCTTACTCTGCATGTGTTTGTTTACACTAAACTAGGCCTATTAGAGATAATGATTCACAGCATCAAGCTGTCAGTTTAGGGAGCTGAGTGTGTCTATGTGTGTGTGTGCATGTGTGCCTGCCTCTTCAAAGGCTGGCCTTCTTATCTACAGTCAACAAACGGCTTCCTCAGGAGGAAACAGGGAGGCTTCATGCACCTGTAATTCAAATGTCCCATTGCTCACTGAGAGTAAACAAGTGAGATTCTCCCCCACTCCGTTTTATTTGGACCTGATGATTAATGGATACATAAAGAAAGCAGATCTGTTCCAGGGCTCAACGAGAAACTTGATTTTTCAGCTTCAGTGTTTTTTGCTTGCGTAAAAGTGGCTGAGACAAATCGAAAATGTCTTGTTTTAAAGACTGATCTCTGTCCTGAGCCCAGTCTTTTTTGGCCAGTGATTCTGCTGTGAGCAACTAATAGAAAACACATACTGTACATCCATACATATTTAGCCATAGGAGCAGAGCCCATCAATACCTTATCAAACTCAACAAAATGTAAATATATGCCAGTGTGGATCCTGAACATCTGACCCAAATCTGACGCTACGTTATCTTTTATCTTTCCTGTAGTTCGACAGTTTGAACTGTGTATATAAATATGTCTACAGCCAGAACATCCAGTAAATGGTGGTTGCTCTGCATTTGCATGAGTGGCCCTCACCCCCACCCGCATCACTACCAGCAGCAGCAGCAGCAGCAGCCGTATTCCCACTTTGCTCCAGCCTCAGGCGTGCTAACCAGAGACCCAGGCCAACTCGCTGGTCCTCTCCCCAACCACTTCCTCTCCACTGCTGCTGGGTTTGACACACCATGACCTCTGACCCTTCGATGCTTCACCGCCTCCCCCACACATGCAAATAGAGCTGGTCTGCTCCAGGAGGCATCAGAGAAACGGAGAGGGTCGGACGGAGGGAAAGAAAAGAGAAGGAGTGACGTGGATGGATGGAAGCTGAGGGAGGTGTTGGTGAGCAAAGGAGAGAGAGAGACCCCTAAAGGAAGTGCGAGCATCTTGGTCTCTGAAGTGGAGAGAAGTGGAGGGAGGCGGTGGCAGCCGCCTAGGGAGGCTCCAGTCTACAGCCCAGCACTGAGGCCTTAAAACATTTCTCTCTCTGTTTTAGCCAGCCAAAACGGACCCCAGCGCCTCTGTCTGCGAGGCTTACAGTGACCCACGCTGATCTTTCTGTATGTGTGTGTGTGTACGAGAAAAAGCAAGCGTGAGTACATTCACTGTACTTATTGTTTTCTTTGCTCCCAGGCTGCTCCAGGCACCTCAGTTTGTGTGTGTGAGTGTGTGTGTGTGTGTGTGTGAGGGGAGGTAAGCGATGTGTGCGGCTGTATCTGGAGAGCTTCCAAACTCCCTCATCTCCTCTCTTCTCTCCTCCTTCTGTTCTCTCTGCTTGGAGGATCTGTCAGTTCTCCTTCTCTCTCTTTGTGCCTGCTTTGATCCTGCTCTCCAAGCCTTGGCTGGCCTCGCTAACAGCAGCTGAGCACAGGTCCTACTCCACTCCCACTAATAACACACATTTATGACACACTCGCGCGCACAAACACACACACACACACTCTCACTCACTGCTCCACTTACTCCCTCTCTCACACACTCCAAAATCGGTAACGATTGGCTCTGCTATCATTTAGCGCTTTCTGTAAGTTGTCAGACCTTATCGCTTTCTCACAGCCCTCTGTTTGCTGTAACCCTGTGCTCACACTGTGAGCAACTTGGGTGATGGGTCACTCTATTCCAACTGATTGTGGGTGGTGCTGGAGCCTCTAAGTACAATCATATAATGGTTTCCTGTAGATGCAGTATAATGTTTTTAACAGGAGAATCAGATCATTTTGCTTATTTGAACTTTGTAATCACAGTGTCGCACTGTTTTGAAGGTTTAAATGATTTATGATGTATGGTAAAGATTTATGACTGAAAGATATATTTCAAAGGTACCATGTAGCCTCTTTATCGCACATATTATGTTCAACGCAAGGCCTTACTTTGCTGCATTTCCTACCTTAGAATATAAAAGTATAGATGCAACCCTTCACCAAGCATCTTTATTCCTGTAGTCATTCGAGTAAAAGCTGAGGAGAAATGGAAATCTTTGAATGTTTATAATGAGCTTCTTATCATTTTTGCAGTTTCCAAGCAGAACTGCAAAGTTCATTGGCTGTTGACAAGCAGTGACAGTGCACACACTGGCCACTCATCTCTGATAGAGATGAACTTCTGGTGACTTGTTTAACATGCTTATCACGCTGTGAGCTGCTGGATAAGTCAGTCAGACAGTCAGCCACTGTGTGGCAGCCTCTTGGGAAAGCAGGCTGCGTCAACACAGTGCCACCCTCAGTTTGGCAGTGGCAGCCCCATGACACCTCAAGGCTGGCCTTGATACAGCCTGCCTGTCTGCCTGCTTACTTCCCACTCTTCTTGCCAGCCATTAACGAAGCTTAAATGTCAACATAGGCATTTAAGCTTCACCCCCAACACCTCACCCCGCCGAACACACACACACATGCACAACCATGTCACCCTTGTGGCACCAGGAGTGCCCGTTGGCAGCAGCACTGTTGGCCAATGGCTTACACATTAAGGCATGAGCAGTGGGTGACAGCAGGCCAGATTGTTTTGTAAGCGCAA
This sequence comes from Scomberomorus guttatus, assembly GCA_038419695.1. NCBI lineage: Eukaryota > Metazoa > Chordata > Actinopteri > Scombriformes > Scombridae > Scomberomorus > Scomberomorus guttatus. The sequence continues at coordinate 18,025,456 of CM076454.1, read as the reverse complement.
TATCTCACACTTTCACACACACTTTAGCCCCACAATCTCTCTGCCTAATTGCATTATTGCAGTGTGTGGAGGTCCATGGTCGATAGGGCTCAATAAAGATATGAGCCCTGGGAAAGACTGGGAGTGGTGGAATGAGAAAAGAGGAAGAGGGAGATAAATGGGGGAGGGAGGGAGGTGGGGAGGGGTGATATAAAAAAAAGAGATAAAAAGGGGAGAGAGGATAAGATCAAGAGGGATAAGGGTTGATGCATGGGACACGGGAGGGGATCACAGGTATAGGAATGTGAGAATTTGGAGAGTGAGGGTGGGGTGCCCCAAATAAAAAATGTAAAATAATAACTCTTGTTTGTTTTCCTGTCTGCTGGCCAGACAATTGTCATCTTTTGCTTTTCATCAGTAAAGTATCTCTGAACATCATGTGATCAAAAGCTTTCACAACAGAGAGCCATGCTCCCTGAGTCGGCCTGTTTCCCACAGATTTCTTGTGATAGAGGAGTTGACACATAGCAACAGGTAACACTCGGGGGACTGACGGCAGCCAGGTGCGCCCGATAAGATGTTAAACTCAGGGAAAGGGAGGGACCGACAGACTCAAGGCTCCATGACTCAGTTCACCACCGGAGACATCTTGCAACATGAGCGTGAGAAAGTCATTCAGGCGGAGAGTGTTACACTCTGTCTGCTTCACATCAATACGTTTGTTTTGGATCTCTGTCAGTGTCATTGTGCGGGGAAAAATGACTCAGGTGTGCAGTTCACAACAATGAGACATGTTAGTGATGTGTTTGACAGAGGCAGTATTGTTGTGCATGAAGGATATTTAGGATTATAGCTGGTTAGGCGCATGTACAGACCAGCCTCCCTCCTGCCAAAAGCTAAGTTTGCAATTACACACAAGACACGTGTGTGGTTTCAATGATGTCTCCACATGCCAGTTACTCATTCAGACATTATAGCTTGCAGAGTGTAAACCTTATTGTAATCAACCACATAACAAGAATTCACGTGACTTTTTGGACTTTCTGGGTGGCATGAATTCAACAATAGCTTCAGAGTCTTGTAAGAATAAAATGATTTGAGTGTCAGAAAAAGCACAGGTGAGTGCTTTAGCCTACTGATTGCATAATTCATCCTTAAGTTTGCTGGTGGTGATGTCATCTAGTTTGCAGACATTGTAATTTACTGCTGCGTGCTGAAATGCAGGCTTGGAGAAAACCTAAAACCATCTCTGCGCCTCTCTCGTGTTCAGCTGGGCATCCGGAGCTCCGTGTTGCCTATCAAATTCACGATCTTGCGGCCAGCCGCCGGCGACGCCCCGCAGATCCAGGCGGCAAGCCGGCGAGAGGAGCGCCTTCCCCTGGTCGCCTGCGCGCCACGTGTCGCGGTCTCTGCAGCAGCTGGAGGTGTGTGAGCTCAGCAGAGAGACATGTGTTGAGCATATACTCAAAAAAAAAAAAAGAATACGTTACTTTTAATATAGGAGAATGGCATTACTTTCCCCGGTTACACTTCTCCTTACGTTGGCATACTTTTCAATTAAGCCCGCGGAATTGCGCATGACCCATGTTCTTGTTTTCTTCATTTAAAGAGTGGTTATAAGCAACTTTTCTACTGTTTTCTACTACTTTCTCTTATAAACTGACAACAATATGATCAAACATCATCAGCCTTTTGCTTGTGCTGGATTTAGTGTTCGGTTTTTCTGAAATGAATATATATATATATGTATATACAAGGGTACTCCTACACTACTGAGAGCGCAGGTTCAAATGAACTTCCCTGTTTGTAACCTCAGGCGCACAATCTGAAAAAAATGTTGGAGCTGCTGTCCGTCAATAAACTTATAAGACGCAATAATGGGCCCTATATCTTTCTCTCTTTACTGCGCGTCTGCTCTTACGTCTCTACAGCTGCAATAAAGATAAGGAAATGAAATTATGACCTGAAATCTAAAAAAGCCTTGAACGCGGTGGGGCGACCATAAGCGGGGAGGAGGAGGAGGAGAAAGAGGAGGAGGCATCGGTCTGATCGTGTGAGCTCTCCGGGCTCAGAAATATCTCTGCTCTGGCTCACATTCCGATAAGGGAGCCCGATCCAGCTCTCTCTGTAGGCGTGGTTTTCCCAGGCTTTTAAAACAGCAGCTGCTATTTACCTTCCCCTCTAATGTAAACCACCGCCGCCGCCGCCACATACCCTCCCCTCACCCCTCCACCCTCCTCCCTGGCCCGGCGGCCAAACCTCCAACCACCGCGCTCATAAAACATCCTGGCACGTGCTCCACATTCACAACACCGACAGATGATTAAATGCCAAATTTTGTACCACAGAGTTAGGAACTACAGTGGTAAATAACATGGAAATGTAATGTGCCTATTTAATTTTATTTCCTTCCCTGAGAGCGGGCTAAATTAACGTTACTTTAGGAATATAATGGTTGTCTCCCTGCGTGTGTCTGAAGATTGGAGTTTGTCTCCTCCTTTGGTTTTTAGTTATCATCCAAAGTTGTTTATTTCGCCAGTTTCATTAGCTATAACTATCTGCTGGGAAGTTTTGTTGAAAAGAATAGTGTGCCTCCTGTGCCCCCACATGACTGAAACCCCGGCTGTCAGATTACCACTTCCCAGTGGTGGTGGTTTTTACATTAGAAAAGTCTTTCGGTGTTTTACTGAAGTTTTGTTTCACTGTAAGCAGTTTCCAATCAATTTCGTAAAGCTTTTGCAAAGCCTACAGCCTACAAGACTTAGAAGGTAACTTTGTTTGTGGAGACAGACCGAAGTGTAATCTGCTCCAGACTGAATAAAAGTTGATTTGATTGTGCAGTGTTGCTGTCTGGGAAGAGAATAATAATAATAATAACATGCATTATTTTATTAGCATGTTATTAGTATAGTTATTGTATATGGATTTGTAGTATTTTTCACAATTAATTTATGTATTTTTCATATTATTGTGTAATATTTTTGCTGTTATCTGTTATGTTTTGTTGCCTGGTAGATAAAAAAGTCCCTCAGCCCGCTCCTGGTGGCGGTGCCCAGTCAGCGGCTCCACTGTTAATATGTAAACGGTGCGATGATTGAAGACTGAAGGCAGTTTCCCCGGCTGTGCCCTGAACCCGGGCCGCGCGCCATTGGCCGCCAGCTCCAGCGGCCAAACAACCAATGGGAGGGCGCCGACCACGAGCCGTCCTCCCTCGGGCCGCGTGTCCCTCGCCCTGATTGGTGGAAAGTTACTGTGGGAAAGAAAGTTTGGGAAGTTTCACACGAGCCGTTCGCGTGCAGTGCAAGATATAAATACAAGCCACACGCAGAGAACCCAACAGAGAGACTCTGCATCCGCTCCTGATAACCGCTGCTGCTGCGCACCGCTCTAACGGATTTTAACTTGATACATATCTCAGGATTTTTTTGTGGGAGAGGGAACTTTTGAATATCACAAGCTGAAAATATTCATCATCCCTTTACCTGCACCAGTGGACCGTAATTTGCTGTGGTATTGTGGGATAATTCCGATAAAAAGATGCCTGCAGATATGATGGAAAAAACCTCCTCCTCTCCGGTTGCTGCAACCCCGGCAAGCATGAACACAACTCCCGATAAACCCAAGACAGCCTCTGAGCACAGAAAGGTTAGTATTTTTATTTAAAAGCATTTCACATTCACTGTCATCTAAAAGCAATCATCCTCAAACAATTCATGCTCACCACACTTTTGCACAAGCTCCTCACAAGATTTTCACTTTTACGCACGAAACAAAAGCGGATATTTAACAGTTTGTCTCGTTTTGTTTGTGTCTTTAGTCATCCAAGCCAATTATGGAAAAGAGAAGAAGAGCCAGAATCAACGAGAGCTTGGGGCAGCTGAAAACCCTCATCCTGGATGCGCTCAAAAAAGATGTAAGTACTCACTCGGCATCCTGGTTATTAATAGATTTTCTTTAACCTGCAAATCAAAACTACCCCTGTCAAACAGTGAGCAAGTGAGTGCGTAATCCTAACCATGTGTGTTTTCCGTCCCTTCAGAGCTCCAGACACTCCAAACTGGAGAAGGCGGACATCCTGGAGATGACGGTGAAGCATCTCCGGAACCTCCAGAGGGCTCAGATGACCGGTAAGTCGCATTTTCCGGACTAATCTGTCGCATGACTGTGCGTTTTTGTTCATAACTTGGCTACTCTCTACAATCCCGCTTCATAACCCTGTCAGGGCTATCGTTGCAGATATAAAAGTAGGTGGACATTTGAATATCCTGACTTATTTTTCCTTTCTGTTTTTTCTGCAGCTGCGCTAAATACTGACCCCACCGTCTTGGGAAAATACCGTGCCGGTTTCAGCGAGTGCATGAATGAAGTCACTCGGTTCCTCTCCACCTGCGAAGGTGTCAACACCGAGGTCAGGACGCGGCTGCTCGGCCACCTGGCCAACTGCATGACCCAGATCAACGCCATGAACTACCCCAGCCAGCATCAGCACCAACACCAGCTCCCCTCCACCGCCGGGCCAACCCACCCCTCCTTCGGCCAGTCCATGGTGCAGATCCCCAGCTCACCTCCGCAGGTCCTGCCCATGAACGCGGTGCCCTGTAAAGGGGGATCCTCGCCAGCCAGTTTACCTTCAGACGCCACCAAAGTGTACGGCGGTTTCCAGATTGTGCCTGCCACAGACGGACAGTTTGCTTTCCTCATACCCAATGCGGCGTTTGCGCCTAACGGCCCCGTTATTCCTGTGTACGCCAACAGCGTCAGCACGCCGGTCCCTGTGCCGGCTGCGGTTTCTCCCGGAGCCCCGTCAGGCAACACGGACTCAGTGTGGCGACCCTGGTGAAATGTGGAAAGGACCGTAAAGACTCTGAAATGACACTTAATAGTTCTGTTTTCGTTCAATGTTAGAAAAGTTGTTTTGAATCTGTTTTTCTTGTAAAATGGAAAGAGTATGCACTATATTTGTACAGCTAACAAGGGAGTAAAGTTCATATTGAAATGAGATTTGTATTGTGGAAGTCCGTTCACTGCATTTTTTTTTTATATATATTTGTCTTTTTTACTGTGTGATGCCAAAGATATGTTCAATGCGCTTATGCTGTTCTTCGTTTTGGAAGACAAATAAATTTGTAAAGATATGAACAAATGTGCGCTTGTTTTTGCCTTTTTATTTGGAAAAAGTAAACCTGATACCCTTATTAATGCATAAAATGTTAGGAATTTCACTCTGCTAATCTAGTTTATGTGGCAGCCAACATAAACTATGTTATGTAGACTATGTGCGTAAAAGTAAAACTGAGAGTGGTGGCACATATTTAGTGAGCTACCAGAAACTTTTTCAGTTCAGTTATCCTATGTGGTATGTGAATTACTTTCTATTGAGGTCATCTACACATGAAATCAACAAGTGTTTTTTTTTAAACTACCTTTTGCACGTAATAAGGAACACAAATGGATATAAATCTCACACCAACAGCATCAGTTATCTTACTTTGTTGTAAATATAAAAAAGGAAGGGTTGCCTCATCTTATCCAGTAATGTTTATGTTTAAATCCCTGCAAAAGTGTGGTGTTAGGAGGCATGCATCCTGCTTAAGTTTATTTAAGAAAAACATTGTACATGCTCACTGTAAGTCACAGTGGACCAGACTGCCAGTAAATTGTAGGCTAATTGTAATTCAATTATCTAAATAAGTAGTCGGGCAGGAGACAGTGGCTCTGTAATTAATCAGCACAGGAGCTAGACTATCTGCTGGTGCTGTTTCTCAGGGCCAGCGGTTCCACCTTTCATGGTGGAAGCTTTGGAGCCTTACAGAGGTCACTTACGCCATCTAGCAACGCAGATGCGCATTGCAATCTGATTGGTATTTGGCAGATCAATGAGTGGAGCATGAATGTGTGGCTGCCTCTTATGAAAAAGAGTGCAGTCTCTTTCTTATTGAAGAGTTACTTAAGGTAACGTGCCCTGATTGTTATTTCATATGTCAAGTGAAGACACAGGAGCATTTTGTTGGAAAAGCTTGATTGCTTGAAGCTTGCATTGCAGCAGGACTTGGTGATCAAAACACAGGTCACTTAATGTAAAATAGGTCTTTTGTTTGCTTGTATTTTATACAGCAGAACGGCCACTCATTGATGCAAATGAACCAGCAGTTTCTATACATATGAGATAACCTATTAGATGAACATCCACCAAACAACTTGAAGTGATCAAGCCTGTAAAAAAAATCATCATTAAGAGGATTTCTGTTGTTCATTCAGCTTTCACATGGCCAGCAGTATTAATCTCCTGGCAGTGTGGTGCAAAGAGGAGCTTCAGGCTGTGTCTTTAATCAGAGCTGAGGGAGTTCCTTGATGCCAGGGGGGTTGACAGCAGAAGGACACGTTAAACACCTCGCCACTGAGCCATGTGGTAGCGCTCTGCTCTGCCCAGGTGTGTGTGCCCCCTCCAGCTATCCGAGTGTGGCCCTTCTTTGAAGGGGGTGTGTGTGGGGAGGGGGTGCAGGTGTTTGCAATTATCAGTGCGCTAAGAGGCACAAAGTGTGGATAAGTGCCATCATTTTGAATTTCCATCACACCTTTTTACGGGGGGCCATGCATCCCTGTTTGATTGAAGCCATGTGTGCGCTCGTGTCTGTGCGTGCATACGTCTTGTGTGTGTGTGTGTGTGTTTGTGGAGGGTGCTGGGTGAGGACATGCCTGGCCAAAGGGCACAGTGGGTGAGGTAGTGGGGAGTTAAGTGGGGGGAAGGGGGGGTAGGGGGGTGGTTCATGGGAAGGCCTACCACACGGGATAACAGTCGGCCTCCTGTGAGCCAGAGCTTCTCCACACAAACACACACACACTCACAGACACACATACACACACAAAACGTTCCCACAGCATTCCAGCTGTGCTCGGACCAGTGTCGAGCTTCCTGCCCTGAGCCCCGGGGCCACAGCTGGACACAGGACGTCTGGGAGGCACGTGGTGTGACCCGGACAACACCCAGCTGCTGAGCCCTCCCACCCCGCCTCACCAACATCTTCAGCGGTTTCTTCCCCTCTGGAGAACAGCTTTACGAGCCTCTCCAATTACCCAGTGCAGTGGCCGAGCTGCCGGAGTGACCGCACACATGTCACAACACGACCGGGGGGTTAGCTGCCATGCGTGTCCATTAACTTTTCCCACACTCCGCGTGCATGCAGGGAGCGAAAGGAGGGGAAAAAAAGCCCCTCTGCTTCCTCCTTGGCTCCCTAAGTGCTACCATATGGTCCGCTCCCTCTCTCTCTCTCATGGCTCTTCTCTCTCTCTCTCTCCCTCTCTCTCTCGGCCCGTCACTGGGGCTGTCTTTGATTGCAGCCCAGACAAGCGAGAGCTTTATGATTTAAGCCCAGGGCTTGCTGTACCAAGCCCTGGACTCATTTTGAAGCCAAACTCCTCTCCCTCCCCTCCTCTCCCCCCATCCCCTTACACACACACCCCCCCCACTCCTCTTGCAGTTGCAGGGGAAGGCTGTTTTCTGGCAGGAAATGAATAGCTCCCAGATGAGCGCAGGAACCTGAGAGGTCGTGAGAAAGAGGCGAACCCCCCTCCGCAGGCCCGGCCTGCTGCCAGCCGCCGGGGGAATGTGGGAGAGCGCCTCTCTGACACACGCATCAACCCCTCTGCCCTCCACCACACTGCCTGACTGACTGACTGCCTGCCTCGGCGCTGGGCCCTGAGCCTGGAAATAGACTGATAGACAGGGCAACCGCCACCAAGCCAGGCAGCACGGCTCGTCAGCCAGCCAGCAGAGCAGCCAGGCAGGGAAAGGGAAAAGCTGTGTGAGGGGAGAGAGAAGTGTTGGATCCGTGTGGGCGGAAGTGGATCAGTGTGTGTATACAATCTGAATCCTGACCCAAGCGTACAATACAATGGAAAGTTAGATCTGTAATTTAAGTTTACTTAAGACTCACATATGACCCAGAGTAGGTATTTGCACAGACTTTACACATGCATACACTCACTCACATGCTTTCCTCCCTCTCTCTCCCAGAGGCTTACACTCATTCCAGAGTATACACTCACTCAGACAGGTGTTCCTTGTCAGAAGCAAAGGGTTTTTCCCTTTGGTTCCCTGTGTGCTGAACTAACATTTATTCCTCATGATGTTGACACTGTTATGGTTGGACATGGTCAGAAGTTTAGCCACAGCTGTCCAGACGTATTTTAGGATCTTTTTTAATCATTGCTCTGCATCAACATGACATGTTGAGATCAACTAATTACGGAATGAAGGTCAGCCATTTTATTTGCCAAGTGTAACAAATGTGCAGGATTGTGTCTCAGTGATATTGCCTCAGGAACATAATAGCTTATGTAGAGCAGTGGTTCCCATCCTATTTGGTTTGTGACCCCATAAAATGACCCTTCATCACTGGTTATGGCCTTAGTTCAGAGATGAGTTGTCACATTTTTTGGAACATTTATATATAAGTGTGCAAGATAATGAGATGATTAAAGTGAACTTCTTTCCTCTGGTCATCCCTCAGGTTTTCTGGTGGTGGTATAGTGGGCTACCAGACCTAAGATTCAGGTCAAGGGAGTGGTGCAAAATCATACAACATAAAGCAGACTACACATGACACCCTACATATAAACATAGTGTTTAATCATTATGTGCATTTATGTATGAAGTTGCAGCTGTAGATGAGAGTCCAGCTCTGGTATGACACAGGATAAACTAGTTAAAATGAGTAAAGGGGGATTTCATAGTTTCATTTGCCTTTCATATAGCAGATGAGTGTTGTTCCTTCTGTTTAAATGCAGATTTGTGCAGTCACATAAGGTTAATAAAGAAGAGATACACTACTTGGTTCATATTTGCCATTTATTCAGAAAAGCTGTCAGTCTGTGAGTTTGAAATGATGTGTAGTTGCTCACTAAAGGGCATCCAGATCTCATGGACTCAATCTCCACTCCCCTATTATTAGTGTATTACTCATCAGAGTTGTTCTGAGCTCTTAGCAGCGCACCCAGTGACTCAGTACCCATCTAACTCTACATGGTGTACCCCCCCCCCCCCCACCCCCCCACCCCCTTTTATGCTTCCATCTCCCAGTCTCCCTATCTTTCTCTCTCACACTCTTTCTTTGTCTCATACACACACACTCAGTTTGTGCGAGGCTCCTATGGTAACCTTTAGGCCCAATAAACAGGACAAGCTGTCTACACACAAATCCCAGTGTGCGTGCCCACTTTCCTTGGCTCACCCTGCATGGCAACAAAAACCCCACCAGAGGCTCCCACCACCAGCCCATTCAAATGTCAGCCACCTCGTTTGAAGTCGCAGACTGCTATGTAAATCCATGGTGTTTCTCACCAGCCCAGCCTCTCACACACACTCAAAAACAAGAACCCAAGCAAAGGTGGTCCTGTGATGCTGGAGGATTGTTTCTTTTATAGTCTCCAGCCTTTAGAAGTAGTCTTTTTCATTCCTATGGCCTATCCTCCCAGTTTTGGTTCGTAAACATGTTGTTGAGGGGTTTTGGTGGATGGTTTCAGGACATGGTGACTTGAGGAGAGCAGGACATGGCAACCATACGAAGCCATCCGTTTACAAAGCTGGCACATCCCCCAACTTTGGGCGGTGACAGTGATGACCCCATCACACTGCGCCTTTGTATGACCTGTCCTCCAGCTACTCTGGAACCCAAGGCCAATTGAGTGGGAGGGTTTCCCCCCCTCACAGACCATCACAACAAACAAATAGACCAGGCAAACAAGTTCCCACCACACCAGCGTCCAAACAACTGCCAACGGTGACAGTTTGGTTGGTTTTGATATCGCACAAAGACGTTGTTCATGAAGCACTTCTGAGCCTCTCGCTTTCATCCTTCAAAGCCAAGTTTCCCAACCTCAGGGTCAGGGCCCCCAAGAATTGTCCCCAGAAAACAAAAAACAGGAAATCCTAATAAAAATGAAACGATTGTAGTGAACATTAATACCAATAATTCAAAACGTGTAAAATATAAGCACATGTAATTGTATCACATTATTACTGCATTTCTAGCATGGTATTATGTTTTTCTTGGCAGTTATTCAGTGGGTGCTCAAAGAGGTTTAACGCTGCTGTAGATGGGTAAGTTCAGCCAAATCAGCAAGGTTTGCTATGCCACCATATTCTTTCAACATGCAATTTTTTTTGTTTGTTTTTATGTGATTGGTGGTTAGTTAGAGATATAATTAGGTTGTTTTTGTTCCTACTGCACTGTACTTTATGATGCATTAAAAAATCAGAGGGTGCTACTCATATATTTTTATACATACTGTAAGTATTGCAGCATGTGTCTTCCAGTTATTTAAGCTTTATTTATTTATGAAGTCTCATAAATAAAGATCTCTTTTGCAAGAGAGGCCTGAGAACATATTACATGTACAACAAGACAATTCAGTCACACAAAGCAGTCATCACACACATAAACACACTAAACAAGCATTCACAAATATTATTCAAATATCAGAAGGTACACACCTGTCAACACACCAACCTGCTTCATGACTGAAACAGTACAATTCAAACACAGTATTTTTAAAATTCTACAACTTCATGTTTTTACAATTATGCACTTCAAACAACTTAAAAATGTCTGCAGCTATTTGTCTGATCTTATCATCCCTTTAAAGCATTCAAGCGTGCCATGGTGATCTTTTCTTCTGCATACATAAAACTGGGAGCTCTGAATATATGTTCCTATATGTGTGTTTGCATATGGCAAGATGTTGAGAGGATTTACTTCTGCTATATTTAATGCTGTGTGTGTGCAAGCGTGCATGAATGTGTGAGACATGGTGCCTGCTCACATTGAGTCTGAGTTCACATGTGTATTTTCGACAGGTATGTGTGAGCATGCTCCCTTGCAGCTTACCAACTACTACTTTTTAACTGCATCATTGTTTTTGAGTGTGTTTTGTGTTTCTTTGCACATGCACATGAGGCTGAGATCAATTAACTTGGCCCAGGGAGACTTGTGAAGTGCAGCAGGAGAGTGAAACACACCCCTAACACACTCAGCTTACACGCTGTTTGGCTGTATGATCTACGAGCTCTGCCCTCGCGTGGCTGGTTTTATTTTCCTGCTTTTAACAGCCCCTCCGCGGAGGCTTGGGCCCCTCTGAGATGAAGGGAAAGAGAAACCAGATTTTTTGACCCTTGAATACATCAAACGGGTCCGGATGTCCAGCTCTTTTTCACTCTGATGGAGCTGGGATGGAGTCAGCTAGTTTGATGTCAGTAAATCAACACACTGGCTGTTGTTGTTGTAAAGTCATGATGATGGTGTTAATGATGTAATGTTAACTTCAAGGCCACACACACACACACACACACACACACATACACACACGCACACACACACACACAGGAACATGGGATACTGAGGGAAGTGTCTGCACAGACACTGATGGATTAAATCTTGGCTGTCCAAACAGTTTGTGTTTGTGTTCTTTGGTTTAATGTCTCACACTCCAGCATGGGAAATGATATTAATGTGCTCTGGAAGAGAAATCCCTCCACAAAAGAAGAATCCTGCAGAGAATCTGTGATTTGTTTGACTTTTGGGTGTGTCTGCTTTGTAGACTGTTTGTAGTACAGTCTACTATGTTTCTATACATACTTTTTTGTACTTTTTTTGGCAGTATGTGCAGACATTATACATACAGAATATACACATACACCGTACAGAGTGTACATGTATACAAACAATAAACCTGCTAATTCAGACGCATGATTGTAACTTTATATTTAGTTCGTTGTGTCAGCAAATCATCATAAAACACAATAAATACACGTATAATACACTGCAATACTCTTTCTCATTACACTTGTACCTGGTCAGCTGCTTTTTGAGTCACTGTGGGTGAGTCCTGCATTTAACACTTAGCTTTGATTTCCATTTTCCATTTTTATCGCTGACTGGAGTTGTTGTAGGACAGACATATTAAAGCCTTAATCCCCTTTAAATAAACTTGTATGTTTCTTGCAGAGAATTGTTTTTTTTTTTACACGACTGCTGGGATGGCATCAGTTGTTGACTCAAATAAGTAATGTGAAAAGGTTTGTGCTCTTGAATCCAGGTTTCTCAAAAAGTAGTATTAGGCAGGTGTAGCCAAGGTAAACAGTCCCATAACATAGAAAAAAATTCCCACATACTGACAATACACTTGAAGAAGCTCTTCAAATGCACAAAAGGAACAATTCTTTAGACACCTGAATGTGACAAAGTTTGAATAAACGTGGAAGCAAAGTGAATGTTTCGGTCAGAGGGCCATCATCAGCAAAACCGTCACATTTTTCGCACTTGATTTGCACTAAATTTGGCACCTTTTTTGTATCTGAGGAGCCTATTCATACTGTATTCTCTGCAAGTAACTGTCAACTTCAACTAGGAAAATTATTAGACCTTTGGGCACACAACCCCCTTACTCTTTTTATGAAAGATTACTGTTTTTTTTATTAATCTATGCTGTATATATAGTACCAGTCAAAAGTTTGGACAGACTTTCTTATTAAAGTGAATGGGAAGATGTGTCCAAACTTTTGACTGGTATGTGCACCTTTATCCAGAGCAGCTGTGACTTGTAATGCAGCACATTTAGTTATTAGACACATCACACCTCAAACAAAAATGTTGTAACTTCTAAGAAGAAATTCTCCATTTGTCTGTTTCAACCAAAGAGCTCTCAGTTCCTGTCCATCCTTTGTTTCATTTGGTTGGTTTTACTTGGGCTTAGTTTGGTCGCCGTTTGTTCTCCCTGTACTCAATTGTTTCACCACTGAGAATCATTGCATCATGTCAGCGCTCAGAGACATGAAATGGCATTATCCCACTTCCCTCTGCTCCGTCCACGCAAAAAGCAGCCTAAACTGTGACGTGGACCGGCAGTTAATCCTCTTTCCCTCGTTGGAGCCAGTGGCGGGAGCTGCAGAGGAGCTGGCCACAGAGATACGACCACGAGACGCTGTAGACACAAAGCAAGCTGTGTGTGTGAGTGTGTAATTGTTTGAGGGTGTGCACAATAAAGAGTTTGTCCATGTCATTTAGAGTGTGAGTGTGTGATGGTGCGTGTGTGTGTCCTTGCTTGTCTTTCTGCCTTCCAAACACGTTGACAAAGCCCAAGTGTGGATTTATACTACACTGAGTGTGTTTTCTATGTGTGTGTCTGTTCCGTGCCTCCCACCTCATCTGTCTGTGTAACTTCACCTTTGTGGAGTGTGTTCTCAAACACTCCCACCAGGCCCTGTTATCTCACCTCTGGTTTGCATCATGAATAAGACAAATGTACATGTGTGTGTTTGTGTGCATTAGGTTGGGGTACTGGCAGGCCTGCCATGGTGTCTGGACTTGTAAACCCGTTTTTTTTCTGGGAAATGGGTCCAATGTGATTATCCCAGAAGCTGTAATGTAGCCACCAAGAGTGGGCAGAGGAACTGAGACCTCAGAAGAATAAGTGACATGTTTCTGATGGTACTGCGTTGTGTGGTCTAATACACAGAGCATTAGACTCTCTGTTTTTCTTAGGTACAGCAGCTGTATGGGAAGCTGCAGTGTGTCATCCCTGAGAGATAAATCACTGAATGTAAAAGATGACTGACTGAGGATGACAGCATGGCAACCAAACATTGTAGTGGAGCTCGTCTGTCAGGCCTTCTGATCTTTGTTTTCATCAAAAAAGAGGAATGAAGGCAACACTTTGAAAAACACCAATTTGCTCTCTACTCAATCAATCTCAGTGTTCTAGGAATTATTGGACAAATCTGCAGCGCATGATTTACACCCAGTGCCAATGCAGAAAGTAGTTTGTGGAGGTTGGGGTGAATGATGGGTTACGACTGTCACGCAGAAGTATTTTTTGCTTTTTGAGACATCGTACTATAGAGAGCTGACAGAAAATGAAAGTAGAGAGAATGGGGACGACATGCAACATAGGTTCCTCCCCTCCCCATTTTTAATTGGACCACAATCTTTTGTGTTTCCTACTTCAACTAGGATAACTGCCTAGCCTATAGCCTATAGCTATAGTTCATTTACCATAACTGCAATCTTTCCCTAACCTTAACCACAGCATAGCTGCAATATGCAGACATTGTGGAAAGAAATCATTTTTAAAACTTTGGCAATGGATGTTTAAAAAGTGTTGTTGTTGACTGTAATCTTGCAGAATCATTCAATATCAATGTTCTTGTTTGGTGATAGGGTTTGTTCGTCGCAGAACAGGTTCACAATTTTTCAAGTCTGTCTTAAAACAATAGTCAGGTTCCCATATGAACATTCATACTGACCATTAGAAGATCCCCTTCAAACGCAATTACAATGTAAGTGATGGGGGACAAAATCCACAGTCCTCGTTTCAATCAGAAATGTATTTAAAAGTTTATCTGAAGATAATATTAGGCTTCAGTCATCTGAGTTAGTCATATAAAGTGTTCTTCCACAGTTACAGGCTTTTTAATAAAAAAAATGTGAGTTTGTTTCCTGTTCAGCTGCAGTGGAAGAGCAGTAACAACAAAAGGGAATTTGGCACTAAGAAGACAGTAACTTGGGATGATATTGAACTCATTTGACTAATTTGGATGGCTGAAACCCCATATTAGTTTTAAATAAACTTTCAAATATTTTCTTGCAGAGAAGGAGAGCTGTGCATTTTGTCCTCCATCACTCACATTGAAAGTGGTGCATTATGAAGCGATTGCTTAATGGCCAGTATGAACAGGAGGAAAGATTACGGCGAGAAAAACATGTGTCAGTGTTCACGTGGACATCTCACTATTGTTTTAGGACAGACTTGAAAACCTGTGAACATATCCTTTAAAGTGATACTACCCAAAAACAAGCTTTTGAGTATGAAACATTCACCTGGGTTAGCCTCCAAAGGTAGCTGTCAAAATGTTTTAGTTTGATAGTTTGTCAGAAACTTTTTTTTTCATGGTAGAAACAAGTCAAAACTACAGTAATCAACTTATCTGCTGACATCCAGACGGTATTCTCTGTGTGTTCCAGACGCTCATATTTTCGCCACTCATACTTTGTCTCTGGCTGTAATTTACTAAAATGATGAAGGAGGTTTGACTCTTGATTGATTGTGCTGCTGTAGTGGTTTGAGGAGTTTTTATTGATGTTTTGAAGCAGCATTGCTTTAAAACCTACAGTCTTGGCCTTCATTAGGACAGAAGATTACTTCCACTTTTGAAATGTTCCCTTCTTACAAAGCTGTTCTGCAGGTGGGGCATGATAAATCAAAGATTAAAATGGTGTCAAATGTTGATGTCAGCTTGTGGTCTTTTGGCTCCTCACTGGTGATATTGAGTGATATATGAAAATGTACTGACATAATTTAATCTCTCGTCTTCCTCCAATTGAACCGAACTAAACTGCAAAGTAATTGTGACGCTAAAGCAGTTCAACATTCTCTAACTCTGTGAACTCCATTTGTGAAGACAAAACAAGTCTGTCACAATATACTTGTGGGTATAAACAGGCTGCGTGCATTGTGGTCAGATGCACAGACATTTCTGAAAGACTGTTACTCTTCTAGCAATTTCCACAGCGCTATATTTAGGCTTTGTTGTCAGCTGATGGGGTTCTGCTGCTTTCAAGCCTTAGAGCTGCTTCATTACCACCAGGAAGAGATGTTTAACTGCACATCAGGTCCCCTTTTTTCAGTTTCATTTGTCCCGTGCTTAATTGGTCCCTTATGGTCAGCTGCTTTCTTTCTTAGAATAGACATATTGTTCAAAGACTCAAGTTGAAACCTTCAGGAACATCATAATTACTCTGTCTCTGTGAACACTGAGTGGTGGAGCTGTCATAGATTTGCGGAATCAAATAATTTACATGATCCGCTAATCTAAAGCTGGCATGCTCACTTCCTCCTTAACTCAGCCAGTAGGCATTAGCATGTGGCATCCTGGGCTGACAGGGGCTGACGGTTTGTTCTGAAGATCACAAAATCAACACAGCATACAGTATAATCACTCCCTCACACACACACACACACATACACACACCTACTCTGATTTTCCCACGTGTTCCACATAGCCAGCCACCAGTTGCTGAGCGCTCCCCCCCCCCCCCCCCCCCCCCCCCCCCCCAAGCGCTGGCTGCATGCGACCCTCCACAGACGATATCAGGGTAATTGACAGTGACTGGAAATATGCAGCATCATTGAGCCTCGACCCGTGTGACTAACAGGGTTAGGGCCTCCCCCCTTTTGAGACTGACCCCTCCTTCGAAGCCATCAGTGATATTCAATTTGTGTTAAAGCTCCCTTTGAGGGGCCCCCAGGGGCCCGATTTGATTAACATATTTTATGGTGAGCCCTTGGATGTAGCTGGGAGTGCTTCAGGCCCTGTATTAATAATAGTCAGAGCCCATTATGGCTGACTATGTGACGACAGTGACAGTGAGGCCTGACAGTGGTTTATGAACGCCTCTGTAGTGAGACCCAAACAGGCAGAGAAGTGACTGGTCTTCAATGGAACGGAGATTCCTGATTTTGGTGAGGCCTCTGTGTGATTGTGCAGTTTCATTGATGGCTCAGCCATGCCAGCTTGAGGATAATCAGAAGTGATTCATGTATGCGAGTCACAATGCTGCAGTGGATTGAATTTGTTTCATCTACGGTTCTCTCCATCACTTATCAGCGGAATGAACTGCACAGCAAATAAATGGAGGGTAGACAATGGACGGCGTTTGTAAGGGCACTTTTCCCACAGTCCTATCTGTCATGAAAATGGACACACACTGACACAAGGACAAAGCGACAGACAGACGCACACTCGAACCCGACTTCCGAGAGTGTCTACAGTGAGGACATTCCTGTGCTCCACACGCCTCGATCATTGTCTGCTGCAGCCGTGCCTCAAACAAAAGAGGCGTCCTCTCTGCCTCCTCTGCCTCAATGCCACCAAGCAGTAAAATGTAACCATGTTACCCTATAAATGAGACTCCTCTCCCCTCAGATTTTATAGCTGGTTGATGGAATCTATATGTATGAGGAGCCCTTTTCACTATCTCCAGTTAAAAACTTCAATAAATGCTTCCATGACACAGTTTATTTCAATGGGCCGGCACAAAGGAGAGCCCCCTGTAAATCAATGCTTTTGTTTAGAAAAAAATACTCCCCAATATCATTCAGCGGCAGCGAGTCTTGTGATACTCATGCTGAAACTGTAAGACCTATAGAAACCTACAAGATAATGCTTTTCTCTGTGTTTTAATGCCCCTCACACGAAGACAGACACATAAGCAGCCTTTGAAAGGAGACTGTATAGGCTCTTATATATGGGCCAGCGAGGGAGAAATTGGCAAAAGCTAAAGTTTCGCCCTGAAAGAATGTAAAGCCCATGACAAAAGCGACTACGAGGAGAAACAGAGAACAGGTGGTCATCGCTGCGTTCCCCAGCCTCAGCCCACAGACATGAAATCAGTCGGGGGGTTTAGATTTCAGCGATAAAGACCCTGAGGTTTGTTTGCTCTTTATGTCTGCAAAGATGTGTGAAAAGATGCCGGACCTCTAACCCCTTCCCAAGTCTCCCACCAGCCTTGGGCTGGCAATAAGAGGTTAAGGATTCAAGCGAGCAGGAAATCGTCTGTCGGCACTTGTTTGGGAAGGACATATTGGATATGTGGGTGGAGGGCGAGGCCTTGACCTCTGTATATATCTGTAGTGTTGCTGGAGATCTTAAGGCTGCGCTTGGGAGGAAATGAATAAACAATCAAACCTGGTGGTATGTGGTTAAAAAACTGGCACGCAGTATAAAAGAGGTGAGATTAAATGAAACGTTATCTTCTTTAATTATCAGGATGGCAGATTCATGCACCTACCATGCAAGTACTGACTTCCTATTAAAATGAAAGAACATTTAGTATGTCGTGTATAACTCTGTCATGAAGGGATAAGGTCTTGTTCCATCTTTTAAATGATTATGTTATGATTAACCTAGTAGAGCATGTTGATGGGACAAGAACCCAACCTGGATTTATGCCTAAATGACTCAATACAGTAAGTGTTTTATTAGAATTAGAGCACAGTCTTTAGGATTACACCATGGACACTTAACAGTTTAGGAAATTAGGCAAAGAATACACAGTAATATATTCAGTACCTGCATCTACACCCAAACCATGCTTAACCTCAGCAGCTTTCACATAATTCTCCCCTGCTGTGATAAATACAAACCACTTTATTGTTTTTTGTAATTTTGGTGGATGTGTGATGTTGGGTGGTGCATTAACTAGATCCATACCATTCATATATAGTTATTACATGTTATTATATGTTCATAATTCAGGTGTAGTTGCACACATTTTGTATTTCTTAATATATATGCACTTAATATATGTCAAGATAATAAAAATATGTTGATAAACACTCTACAAGGCAGATCACTGTGGTGCTTCACAGTAAAATCAACACAGAGGAAATGAACAATGATGAAATGAATAAAGAAAGTGAATGGAGACGTGATTACACCCTAATACCTGCACATACAGGCTGAGACGGGCTGATCTGCCAGCCAGGGGGCCGTGCAGTGTTTAACTGTGCATGTGTTTTACTTTCTGTCTGTGTGTGTGTTTGTGTGTGTGTAACCATGTGTGTCTTCTCCTTATCTATTTCCATCAGTGTGTGTGTGCGTGTGTGTGTGGGTGGGTGTGTAGTTTAGGGTTGTTGTAACCATAGAGCATGATGACAGACAAGTGGAGGGGAGAGCATGTTGGGTAATCGGGCAGCAGGCAGACCTTCAGGTGTGTGATAAAGTAGAGGTGGGGTGGAGAGGATGAAGAGGGGCATGAGTGAATTTTATGGCTGTGTGTGTGTGTGTGTGTGTGTGTATGTGTGTGTGTGTGGGTGTGTGTGCGTGTGTGTGTAGCAGAGTTCTGCTTGGGTGAGCTTGAAGAATGCCCATGTGGATCCTGGCGGGGAGAAAGGGAGCTCCTTTCATCACGTGTAGCCCACTCCACCCCAATTTTTTTTTCCTCCATCTTCCAGGGACCACCCCCCCACCCCCCCTCCTCCTTCCCCATTTATCCCTCCTGCTCACTTCCTTCATTATTAACAGGAAACCTTTTTTTTAAAAGAAAGTGGACGCATGCTTTCCAGCTCATTCACAATCCACCTCATCTTGCTTTTTTTTTCTTTACCTCTTTCCCCTCTCTCTCTCCTCTCTAACCCTTCCCTCCCTCCCTCTCCTCTGTAGCGTGGGAGCTGTCAGTGGCGTTTGCACTGACACACACTCAGAGCCCCGGCAGCAGGCAAGTCCCTGTGCTTTAAAGGGCAGCAGCTAATTAGCCATAATGGCTTCCATTTTGTCCCGGCCTTGCGTCATGCCTTTGATTCCATGATTGGGAGCGCCCAGGGGGGAATACCAGACAATTTTCCATGTCTAATTTGTTTGAAGGGGAGGTGGGTGTGATAACAATGATGTCAGGGCAAAAAAGAAACCATTTTGGTGTTTTCCCACTGTGTGATATGGACTTTGTCCTTGTATTCTTGAAGCAGGTAATTAGTTCTCACGCAGTAATGGAGGGTTTGTTTCTCTTTCTGTTGGTGAAACTGTTTGAGGCTGGGAAATAAGGTGTGATGCCACAAGAAGTGTGCAAATGTTATGTACATGTTGTCAACATTTGAAACTCTTTTACGGGGAGATTTTAGCCATTGCAGCCATAATGTTAGAATAGGCTGCCTGCCAAATTAACACATTGCATTTTGGGTTTTCTAGTGACACCTATTCTCTTTTTGATTTGCCTCAAGTAAAACAAATGGACTACTTTTAATCATTAGAAACTTACAACAAGTTTTCAAGGATTTATTACATTATTGGACTGCCAGAGTGCTTTGAACACAGGAAGACACAATATTTTTGAGGTTTGATGAAGTGCTTTACATGTTCACACCCCTCAGACTTATTTCATTTCTGCTGCTTCAGAATTTAAGGACTTTTTGATCACCTTTTGTTGATTTAAAAAAAAAACTCTTTGATTTTCCTTGCTGGAAAGCATCACACAGTCATCCATGAATACCAAGAATCAGGGACCATCCTGCAGGTTGAAGGGTGACCTCTGTACTAACCTGGAGAACTTCCATTTAAACCCTGAAACTGTCCCTTGCTTTCACCCCCCCTGCCCCCTCTGTCCCCCATGGATCAGGTTGACTGGTGAACTATAGAGGCAGGACCCTTTGAGTCTTCTCAACACACACACAGAAAGAGACAAACACACATAAACACAAAAATACACACACCACTCAGGCGCTAATGGTGCCTGAAGCCCGGCATAGCACAGCTCTCCCTGGGAGAAAAAAGCAAGAGAGAAAGATGAAGGGAACAAGGAAAGGAGAGGCGGGGAGCGTCAGGTTCCCCCTCGGCATCTCTAAAATAGGTTTATCTCTGCCAGGGAGGTGTCTCTTTGTGTCGCCACGTCGGGGGCTGAAGAGGGAGAGGATGCAGGCAGCCAGGGTAGAGAGACAAGAACAGGCAGAGAGTGAGAGAAAAAGAGAGATAGAGGATGGGGGGGGGTTTGAGCCTTCACTGGGATGGGACCACCTGCGTCGCCTCCTTTGCTGGGAGATTATGCGGGCACACAAAGCAGTGCTGGGAGGAGGGCAGGGGCACCGAGGGAGCCCAGCATCAGGAGAGTGAGCAGCGTGGAAAGTGGAGCTGGCGTGTGTGCCAGGGGTCTGCCACATACTGTACCACCACCCCCTTACCCTCCCCACCACATGTCCTCAGAACTGCCTCCCATAGGCTCTTGTCTCTCAGGATACCTCCGCTCCCCTTTCTTCTCCCCCCTCAGTCTCTGCCATATTGTCAAAACAGTGTCAGATGTGGATGCAGTTTGTTCATATTAACTGATATAAGTCTGACCACTGCTCCTTTATAAACTATTTATTGATGGACACTCAAATTTTCAGTTTTGATAAGTATCTGCACACTAAAAAGCCTGTTATGTCAGAAAAGTTTGCTACACTTGCACTTTTAGTGATCATCTGTCAAATCCATCAGTTCCTTGAACATCTAAAAATGCAAGAGACCTGATAAATAAATAAATAAATGTTCCTCCTTGGTATATGTGGTTTGTAGCTGAATGTGTGGAAGAGTTTTCAGTCCGTGCATAGCTGTAGTTAACGCATTATCTGTGCTGGCTTCATATTTCTCATAGCTGTAGGCTATTTGCATGCATAGTAAATGGTTGCATTTATATAGTGATATAAAGCGCCTTACAATGTTTCTGCTGCTCATTCAACCATTCACACTCATATTCACGCACACTCTCACACACCAGTGGCAGCAAGCTAACATGCAAGGTGCTGGCACAACCATTGGGAGCAATTTGGGGTTCAGTATCTTGCCCAAGGACACTCCGACATGCGGACATCCGTGCCGTTTTACCTCCTGAGCCACAGCCGAATGGATATTAGAGATCAACAAATTCCGACATATGTTTTCATAATGTAAGAGTGGATAAACTGAGCACAGAGGGTGTGGAGTCGCTACATGTGCACATTTCCTGCAGGTTTCATGCCTCACAAGTTGATTTTGACACCCTTGTGCTGCTGCTGCTTTTTTTCTGATCTTTTGTGTTTTGTTTTTGAATTTCCGTCACCTCAGAAGGTCACAGATACCTAAACCCAAACTTATTTTTCTACTGAGTGTCAACTTTAGCATAATATGACTATCAGTCCTTTTGTGTATTTAACAATCTGAAGTCATTATTTTGGGGGAGAACGGATGCTCACCACAAGTGTAATCATTCCTGTAGTAGCCTCGAATCAAATCAAATTACTTTCTTTTGTGCTACTGCGGGTAGCTTTCATTCGACTGTAGCTGCCTAATCTGGAGTATTGAGAAAACAATAATACTACCAGGAAGAGGTTATTTTCCTGTTATTCATAGAAGGAAACTGCATTGTCAGCAACAAACTAGTTCCCACCAGCTTTGTGACTTGGCTCGTCTTTCAGTCACTTTCCTTGTTGATCTGCAATTCATCCATCACTGTACTATGTGAAGTTGATACATTGTGGTTAAACTACTACAGCCCCTCCTCCCTGGTGTTGGGGATGGTCCCACTGCTGTGAACCCTGGTCCCCAGAATGGATGTTACCATCAATGATTGGTCAGTTCCCACTGTTTCAGGCACTGTCACTAGTCAAGATTAATAGCTGTTTCTAGTTAATTATTCCAGGCCTGGGTATTGGTCTGCAGCTGAACCTCAGCTAACCCCCAACTTCTCCATCAATGTACAATGACTTCATTTGGACTTCCCCATTCAGTGCAGCCAGCCCTTAAATCTAATAATTGCCAAGTTCCTTTTGTCTTTTTGCTGATGCGGGCTATTAGCAGAGCAGCAAGAGCATCTTGGGCCAGGTCTGGGCCATGCCATTTTTGATGGAGCTATTCTGTAACAGTCTTGCCCCCCCCCCCCACACCCTCCCCTCTTGTTGTCCTTCTTCTTCTTCCTAAGAGGTCTGTGAGGAACCCGCAGACCTCAGCAAATTCTCAGCCTAAGGTGAAGAAGGGAACAGAAGGAGAAGGAGAACAGAGGGGGACCGACCACAGAGGCAACCTGTGCTTCTCAAGGTCTGGCTGAATGGGGATTTTTAGGTATTCATTGTGGCCCTCTCTTTCACCAGCTCTCTATTCTTCAAAGTGCTGGCAGAGCCCTGGCTTGGCGTGGGTCTAAGCTTGCATCCTTCCCAGCAAGAGCTCTGCAGGCCACACTGATGTTCTAATCATAACCCAATAGCAGCACCTTTGTGTGTAGCGTTGGGAGAACTGAGGACCGGCTTCCTGCTGCTCACAATCCCTTTGTCCCACTGGAAGGTGCCGCGGCCAGGATTAAAGCTGGTCACAATAGAGGTCACCCCGAAATCTATCCCTCGCTCTCTCTGGTGCTGCGTCTGTAGGGTGCTAACAGTGCGAAGAGGTTGTGTTTCTGAGTGCATTTCAATGTATTTAATCGCTCGTTCCCAAGAACAATTCAAGATGTGACTGGTGTGAACTGAAAACCAGGTTACAAGACAGAATTTAGGATGTTTGTTTATGTGGAGGTGGGTTTGTGTTTGAAGTGCAACTGTTTGGTTCTATTAATATGTCTGCAGCAGTGCACTCATGTATGCCCATGAGTGTGAATACTTAGTGTGAGAGAATGTGTGAGAGGTGTATGTAAATTCACACGTCTGGAAATGCAGTCACCAAGTGGCCACAGGTACAGTTCCTACAGTAAACTGGCATTTTTGATTAACTGTATCAAAGACTGATTCTAATTTGGTATCAAAGTAATAATCCTCTAAGCTGTTCATATAAGTAAATATCTACTTTTGCAGTATCCTTTTGATGATGTCACACAGCAGTATATTTTAATATACTTTTTAACATGAAAACCTTCAGAACAGACTCTTGCAGATTAAAGTGACATTAAAATGCAGTGACACTCACTAATTTCTGCTTCTGTGCAGAAGCCTCAGACAGCCAAGTGACTAGACAACCTCTAGAGAATACTGCTGTTCTCCACCCACACCGTCTCCATTTTCCCTACACATTCAAAGTAATGTCATAAAAATTGGTGAAACAACCTATGATGACGTTACTACATTTGCACTAGTAAAACCATTCACAAGAGAGACAACAGGAAGATTTGTTTCACTGTATAATATACAGTTATCAAAAAGTATGGGTGGTGAACATGTCTTTCAGCTTGTATTGATTTATTAGAACTTTTAAGTTTGTAGTTTGTGGTGATATTTGTTTTGGATTTTGGATTTTGTCCATCCCGACTTCACACAAGGGATGGAAATATAACTCAAGCCAACACCACAAACAATATAAAATAGTTCATCAAAGCCTCTCTGAGACAGTTCTACAAAAAAAAGAACATTGAAAGTTTCATAAACATAGTATTTATTGCTAAGACATTGTATTGGATTGCATTATGTTGCACAGGTGTTGCACTTTTTGTGCTGAACACCTGCATTTGCCATCAGTTTCATCAACAGTGACAGCTGACTGAATTAACTGCATGTAGACTCAAAACATACCGAAAACAAATCACTGTGTTGACTTTTAATATCTAAATGTTTGTTCAGGAATTTAAAAAACAGCTTTTTTGATTTGGTTGACTGTCATGCATGTTTAATGATTCTATTAGTCTTTTAATAGGTCTCATAATTCAGGCGTTTTCTTAACCCACAGAGAGCCATGTAATCCTTCAATTGAAGTTAAGCATGGAAATACCTAAAATTGTCAGTGCTCACTAAAGTGTGGTGAAATTAAATCTCCACCCCTAATGAGAGATAAATCGGTTATCTTTATAGTTTGTCCCAGTTTTCTGACAATTCCTCTTAAACGCTTGTGTAGTGGCCGTCCCCCGTGACACTGATGAAGTGTGCGATCATAATGATGACCCTGAGGATGAGCCCACATTCCTCTTCCTAGCACACTCCCTCTCTCTCACATCTCCACCGTGCAGACCCCCAGCCGTCATGTAATAAATGTTTAGTGCCATAATCAATTTGCAATGCTTGGGGAGCATCTCTCTTGATTTAGCCAGTAAGAAAAAAAGGGGGGGAAAGAGAGAGAGAAAAGGATGAGGCAGAACACAGAGGACAAGAAGGATCCCTGTGAATGTGGCGAGAGTGCGAAGCGAGGATGAGGGAACAGGGGGGGTATAAGAGAAAAGACTTCCCGTGGCGTAAATAGTATTCATGGATGACAGAGTGGTCATGGAGGATAGACGAGGGTCCTCTTCTCTGTGGAGCTCGAGCTGACTCATTCTCCGCCTGGCTTTTCTTTTACTGACGTGGCTCACCAAGGGGCTCTTTTGTGCCCTAGCAGCAGGTAGCGATGGAGTGGCAGGTCAACTCTCGGGCCAACACAACCACCCCCTTCTCACACTGACTCCTGCTGAGTGTTTCTATGTGCAAAAAAGGGAAAGTGTAAGATTGTGCATGTGTGTGTCTATGTGTTCCTCTGTGTGATAGGAGAAGGGAATTCATGGCAAATCACAAATGTCATTTCTTTAAAAATAAACTGCCATCTTTGACACATATTCTCCGCTTAGTCCGGTGTTAAAACCTTTTAATTGGATCTTCTTGGATCTAATGCACTCACCTTACTGTGTGTGAGAGTTACCTGTCGGCAATTGCTGTGGGAAAAAATATTCAAATCTAGTTAAGATTTGATTTAGATTTTCAGAGAACAAACCATTCTGACACAAGAAGAAAGACATTTTTTGATAACCCTTGCTACCGCTGCATCGTTGACCCAGAGCAGCCGTAGCTTTCATATTGTAGGTTTTCTAGCTGCTTGGGTGCTTTTTGTCCTGGACGTTTTTCTCTTTCTCTCCCCATGGTAACTCTAACAGTTTTCCCAGTGGGTGGTTCACTGGGCCACAGGGCTGCCGAATGGAGTTGCCCACGTAGCACGAAGCCTAATCGAATAACCGCCCCAGCGTGGTGCCCAGCGTGAGTGTCGTCCCCAGAGGGGAGCTTGACCGGAGGCTGCAGATACCTTTCATTGCTGCCTGGCAGGCCGGCTCCTTTCCCTAACATCCCGCTGCTAGAAATTTGTTGTCCCCCTCTGGGTGTCTTTTTGAGAGTGTCAGCTGTGGGGCCCCTGATGGGAGATTTGTTGATATGATAACTCGATTAGACTACAGGATAGATGACATGGTGGCAGCAGGCCAGTCAGCAGCACACAGGGAGGTACTGACTCCTCTCCTTAACCTCTCCTCAGGAGCCTGGCGCTCAGCACCTGCCCTTGCCTAATCAGCCTCACTGCCCAGGATGGTGGCCAGAGGAAAGGTTGAGGTCAGGGCCTGTTTAAATGTCAAGGATGGTACAGCCTGACATTGGCCTGTAGCTCCTTAGCTTCGGGACATCCAAAGGACTTTCACTGCTTTAGTGGCTAGAATGTCTCTCAGGAGCAACACACAGGAAAGGCATCTGAAACATCTTAAGTGTCTCTCAAAGAGGCCTCCATTGAAGAATCCTGAGCAAAAGCAGACAGATGCTCAATTAACTTTCTGTTTAGGTCTATTAAGTAAGTGGTTGCTGTTGTAGTTCTCTATCATGTGAGGTAGGCCTCAGGGATTTTATTACCGCTGGTAAGTAAAAGGCTGCGCGGTTTCTACTTGAGTTTGTTGTGGAAGGTATTTACAGTAATTAGGTGTGAAAATTATTTTAACATTCCCAATTCCAGATCACTGCCCGGGAAGTCTTGTGATCTTGTTCTGCATGTCATCTCTCTACAATGCTGTTATCAACGACAGTTCAGCTACTTTTCACAGTTGAAATCAGATGGTATAAAATTCTCCAGGGTTTCATTAGCAGTGATCGCAGGGGCCCTCAAACTTTCCTCACAGGTTTTCAGCACTGTTAGGACATCCAAAAACACTTTCGGTCGCACAATAACTTCTCTGTATCTCCTCCAGGTTATTCACTGCACGGTGCACTGGGGCCACTCAAGTCAATTAAGTTCACATCTCCACTTTGGCCAAACAAGGGATTGTGGTGATATGAGGAGTGCTAAAGACCAACAGGAGCCTCCCCTTCCCAGCCCAGGCATTGAGGAGCAGCAAAAAGGACACCAAACAAAGGGCGGCCCCTCTGTGTCTCAATGACTCCTCTCTTTGTTGCCTTCTTGGGCCCTATAAAGGAAGAGGGACGCTCTTGTTTGCCCAGGAGGTGGTTTAATGGCCCCGGGTAGAACAATGGCGCCACATTCAAGCCATCCAGAGGGGCTCATTATATGGGGCTGTCCCAAAGCGCGGGGTCCCTGGACGTTCCCACTGGAGCTCTGGGTGAATGGTGACGATGGGCGGGGCGGGCCAGGGAGGGCATACAGGGGGGAGAAAGGAGACCATTGAGGTGACAAGCAGGTTCCATCTGCCCCCAGTGCCTCCTCACCTTGCATCACGGCAGCTAGGGGCCTCTCCATGCACAAAGGGCAAATTTAGTGTGTCGGGGTGGCTTAAAACGCTCACTTTAGAAGAGACCATTGAGGGAAATATCAACACTGTAGACCAAGCAATGGTGCATTCAGCCTCTCCTGCCCCCTTCCCATTGACCGAGTTCCTTTTCCTTTCAGCCCTTTTCTCCTTTTGGCTCCATTCAAGTCCTACTTCTCTCATCTCCCAAACGCTTCAGTCCAGGCCATTTTTCCCATACCTTGCAAAGGGGCGGATGACAAGAATTAAGTTAGTTCTGGCCCAGCCCAAAGGTTTTGTCCTCTCTGAGCTGTGGCAGGTAGCTTTGGTCAGGATGAGCTGGATCATCAATCACTAGCCAATCCTCTATTGGGATCTGACACAGGCACCAAGGACCTCAGATGTCAAGAGACAGCACAGATAGGATGGCACTTCACTAACTGAAGGTTTTTTAGCTTGTGGTGGTTGGTGTATGTGGGCAATGTTTGGCAAAATTAGTGTGATGGAATGTAGATTTCACCCATTAAAGAAAGAACCCAACCTCGGTTTATTTCTTTGTTTTCTGGTTCATCATAGCTCCAGTCAGTTTTCTATTAACCCCATTTATGACTCACACGGATGACTTTCGTCATGAAGATGAAGAAGAGTGCTTACATCAAGTGGTTACATCATGTGACACAGACTATATTACGATACCTAAACCTAAACCTAGATTGTAATTAAGCTAAACATAATATGTGTTTTTCAAACATTGGCTTTCAATTAACTTGAATGTACCACTGCAGCTCATCGTCATCAAGTACTATTCATGTTTCATTCAGTTCAATACTTTTTGAATACAGTTTATTAGTTATGTTTTTTTTCAAACAAGCTTCACAAATAAACATCCTCATATTCAGAACACACAAAATAAAGGGAACTGTCACAACACACTCACAATGGACAAAAACCTCCCACAAACAAGTTTTTGAATTTTCTACATCTGGTGACATTTGATTTAACTTGTTCTTTGCACTCATTTATACACATTCACATGTGGAAGCTGTCCAGTAAAACAACTGTCTTCTATTTTTAGTAACTCAGCAGGGGATAGAGATCCCAAGGCACTTAGTTAGTTAATGAGGAAGAGTGGAGTTTTCTTTAATCACACAATAACAGTCCAGAGATGCAAACTATTGACCCTGACTGAGGTTGTTTGGATAACCAGTGGAAACTACAATAGTATTCACTCTGTACAAAACTGACCTGATGATCACCTTTAAATATAACATCAATGAGATTAAACAGCTCCTGTTTTCAAACTCAGTGTAAAAGTAGGTTTATGTAATGACTGAAAATCTAATTTCTTGAAATAATTGATAATTATTGTATAAACAGTCTTTCTTTATGTAGTACAAAATTTAATGAAATGTCACGTGTCCATCGTCAGGAAGAATCCAACTCCTCTTACACCTGCTGTTCACAAACACCAATTATTATTATTATTTTGAAGTTTTAAAAAACTATGTAAATTGCTCTCATTCTTATTTTTTCATGATCACTTTTTAGGCCAAGGACTATTGTCAAGATGCCATAATTCTGACTTTTTCCAATTTACTTGGTTGATTTCAGTGTTTGTGATGATTGTGATATTGTCAGATGCCTAAAATGTAAAACAGTTCAATGATGTGGCCCTTTTCAACTCGTAGTTTTTTAGAGGCCTCTGTCTCTTTGGTTGAATTGAAGCACATTATCTAAACTCTCATCAGAGATGACACATCTGTCTAGCACTCGCTCTCGGACACATATGAAGCCTATTCAGTGTTTATTTTTTCATGGGCCTTTAACGATGAAAACGATGATTAAGCGGTCTGAAATAATTTCTCAGGACCCTTTAGGTTAAGGCCATGGGAACAGCAGTTGCAAATGAATCGACACAATCGTCCATGTCTAAGAGCATATGCATGGGCCTGAGAAAGGCTCTCACTTTGCGGCCTGTCTGAGGGACAAGGCCTCCATGGTCACCACACCACTCCTAGCCATAGTCTCCAGGACCGCATCTCCCAGACACCCCGCTGAGCAGCTAGCAGCTAGTGCCGGAGCTCCCACTGGGCAAACTCAGCAGGGGCCGTGGGCGGCGGGCAGGCTCCCCAGGGGCCAGATTGTACCCATTTTGCACCAGGCCTTTGTGATGTATGTGTCTGCATATGTGTGTGTGTGCTCTAGAATGTACATTTTTGCACACATACTGAAGAGTAGTATGTGTGTTTGGGCATCTGTATGTTTTCCTATTTAGCCCCATGAGTCTGAGTGGGAGGAAGATGTTTTCCAGCATATGCCTTTGCTCCCAGAACTCTTAGCGGGGTGCCAGTGAAGTCCCGCTGGGCCACCACAGTAGGAACATACATCTCGCCGCAGGGGAAGGCCATC
Organism: Scomberomorus guttatus; assembly: GCA_038419695.1. Classification (NCBI taxonomy): domain Eukaryota; kingdom Metazoa; phylum Chordata; class Actinopteri; order Scombriformes; family Scombridae; genus Scomberomorus; species Scomberomorus guttatus. The sequence goes on along the minus strand of CM076454.1, from coordinate 17,996,129 downwards.
GGCCCTAATGATGAGACACATCAGTCTTCCTCTCAGCCTGGCCTGACATGCCCAAGTATCTTGTTCATGCGGTGGCATATCCATGGTGAAAGAATGCATATGGTAGGGGTGCTTTATCAAGCCCTGTGGGAACCTGTGTTCACTCTCAGCGGTAGCGAGTATTTAAAGACTGTTCAGCGCAGTTGGTGCAGTTTATTCGCTTGGCAGGAGGTTGTGATCTCATTTCCAGTGCTCGGTTTCCCTACTGTGAGTGCAATTGTATAATTAAATATATGTAGTTTTTTCACAATCATTGCACTTAAATAAAATGGATTTTTAATGTAATTAATAGGATTTGTGGTTTCCACCAAACAGCAGTTGTCATACCTCTGGTGGTTTGAGCAGAACTGAGTTTGAGGGCTTTGTAACTTAACCAAAAATACAGAGGTAAGGAGGGATAAAACAGCCTGAAGTATTGGTGTGGAATTCTGGTTTCAGAGAGCCTCATGAAGGAAACGGGCAAAACAGGGTGGCTGGTGTACTTTGAAATCGCCTACGAAGGTGTCGCAGTCTTCAAGCATAGAACACGGCTGTTTTTGGTATTTTAGTGATGATACCGTCGAGATTCTGCTTCCTTCCAAAAAGGAGAGTAGGACATCAGAGGTCACTCTGTTCTGCCTCGCTAGCACACATCTCCCCCACTTTGCTTTCAACATCTCCATTACTGGGAGCTATCCGTTGCTGAAGATTATATAATGACAAGCATTTTACTTCTGGAGCTAAAGCACATCAGAAAATGAAGCAAACAGAGGAGAGGGAGATGGAGGAGCGGAGGGAAGAGTACAGAGTAAAAAGATAGAGCCCATGCGTGGCCATGGAGGTTGTTTTTGCATGAAAGGCTGCTTCTCATTCTCTCTTTCTTTCTTTGTCTCTATCTCCCTCTCTCTCTCTTTCTTGCTTGCTGTGCGGAGAGCGAGTGGTGCTTCGCTTGCCTCCAGCCAGGAGGTAAAACTGAACTGCAGAGCCAAGCTGCCAAATGATGAAAGACTCTGGCATCCAGGGATGCTATGTGCCTGGACCAAGAGCTCAGAGCGAGAGAAAATGCTCGCTTTTCAACTTAACACTTTTTTTCCTACTACATTTCTTCTCTCTTGCTTTTTTTGGTGTCGGTTTTTCCATCATCAGGGCGAGTGGGTTTTTTTTTTTGGTCTTTCTTTTTTTATGAGCGCTTGCACCACAGCCTTGGAGCAAGAGCTCCTCGTGGGAGATGGGTGGATGGAAGTAATGAGGAGGAGGAGGGCAAAAGGATGGGCAGAGAATTGAGTGTTTATGTGTGTGTGTGTGTGTGTGTGTGTGTGTGTGTGTGTGTATGAATTGTGGGGATACAGGGATGCAGCCTGAACGTGGGTGTGCAGTTGTTCTTATTGCCGTCAATGCTACTATGCCCCCCACCCCAATCACGTTTAAACACAGTGATTTAAATCTGTTTTTAGAAATTAAACTACAAAGTCTTCAGTTTTGCCCCAAATTTTACTGCCATTCATAATAATTTTTCCACAAATACACAGGAGATTCCGTGGATAAATAGCATTTCTTTCCTCCTCTCCAAGATATTTATTTACAGGATGTGGATATTCAGAATTACAAAAACTGCTACAAAGATGGGTAATAGTAATTTGAAAGGCAGAATTTGCAGTCCAGATATACTAGATACGATATGTGTGTCATACCCCTGTTGTAATTTCAATGTGTTTCATGATTTTTTAAGACTATTCCACTTGATCTATTATTGTTTTCATGTCTGCCCACCTGCAGTTCAGGACAGATGATTTAACCTCTTTGGAACTTTGCTAGTTGCCTCATGTTGCTTTGAAAACTCACTTATCAAACTGCAGATTGCAGATGTCTTTGTGGCAACTGGCATTCAACATACCGGTAATATGTAATACGGTAATATGAGCCACGTTTGCAGCAGGTTTTGGGGGTTCCTTTGGAGTCGAAGTCCTTATGAAGTAGTCATCCTCCTGTGTATTTCTAAGTATTTGTGTGAACCATTGCTCATGGCATATATCCTTATATGAAACCACTGTTGTGATATTTATGACTTCATAAGTGGAAATTTTCCTACAGCATGCAACTCGGTGATTTTGATGTATAGTGACATTTAAAAAATGGTTTATTACCTTTGTTGTCTACTCCTTACCAGCACGGCATTGAACTGATTAGAACACACAATCACAATCACTTTTTTGGCATCATTGCTCGTAAAGAGACACAGGAAACACAGGGAATGGGAGAGTGGTAATGATGTGCAATAAAGGTCACTGGTAGGAGTTGAACTGGGCACACAGAGATTTGAGTGTATGGTATGCATCATAACCACTAGACCACCAATATGCCCCATCAATCACCATTTATTGAAAACAAGATTAAGCTTTATGGGGCCGTTTTTGTTGTCAGCAATGGTTTTCTAACAAGTTTAACGTCATTACCAACATGTAATGTGAAGCATCATTTTAGAAAATGATCTCTTGTGGTTTGTAATTTGACAAAAAGTTCACAGCCATCTATCTTTGTGCGTGTGATATATAAAAACACCAATGGATAAGGTTTGGTTTCTCCTGTTTTTTACCCAAAAAGCCTAATTACCCTATACTGCAGTCCTTGTTATTGCAACCAGAGAAAGTTGTAGACAGGTATCTGTTACCCTCATGATACACAGTGTTGCCAGCTGCTTCTTTTTATCCGTGAAGATGAAATATATGCATGTTGAAGCGATCCCATCCCCCTCCACATAGCCACCCTGCTCAACCAGTAGGAGCTGCTCCTGCAGTCACTAGGACATGATCCCTCACTGGCTTCCCACTCACAAACACTGCCAATTTTGTTTGTTGGAACGCACATCCAAGTTGGAGGTACGGCCGTTGGGAATTAGATTTTTAGTTTTTGTTACAAAACAGTCAGTATTTTCTTTCTCAGTGCTTGTTGAAGTAATTGTTCAGTTGTTATTACCAGCAATGCTGGTAACCACCAACAGATATATCATGGTCAGTTTGAGCCATACAGAAAGGTGGGAATCTTTAACTAGATTTTTGCCCCAAAAAAGAATTAACCTTACCTCTCAGCAGCACTATGAACTATCTAATGAGCTGAGACATTTCTAATTTTTAGAAGCCCTGATACAAGAATAGAATAAATATGTGATTGCAAAGGATGTGACAAAAGCTAAACATCTAGTGTTGAATTGACTAAAATTAAACTTTAACAAAAAAAAAATTATAACCAACAAAAAAAATTTCACACGGTATGGATCATTCTTCTCTCCTCCAATTGGTGCGAAAGCTTGAGTGGCCCAGCAGATTGAATATGAGTATGTGTTTGTTTGAGAGACTGTGTGCACACCGTGGCTGAATTCAACCACAAACAGAGGAATTCCCTGATTCTCAGGTCAGGCTGCGAGCGCCCTGCCAAGACTCTGGTTCCCTACCATAATCCTGTCTCAAACAGAGAGGAAATGTGATGCAAGGTGTCAGCAACACCATCAAGATTGTATTTTTCCGTCTTTACAGTAAAGCTACTCCCTTCAAAATTCCATCCAGGGGTGTAATCCTCCATCTTACACCATTCCCTCTATTCATCACGCTTCATTTTTCATCACTGTGTGAAGAAGGGAAGGTGAGGAAACTGGAGGAAAGACTTTACTGTGTTTGTATGTGCAACAAAGAGAATGTCGCCAGCAACACAATCAGAGAGGGGGCTCAGGGAGGGAGTTGTGTGCATGTCTGTGTGTGTGTCTATGCAGTCTATGAGTAAGCTCGTCTACAGCTCCATGTTTCCTCAGTCTGATGTATTCTACTGCCTTCGTTCATGCACACATGTACTACAGTAAGTATAGGTGCGCGCGTGTGTGTGCGTGCGTGTGTGTGTGTGTGTGTGTGTGTGGTGCATGCATAAAAAGGAAAAAAGCTCCAAGCAGTGGCCAGAGTCCAGATCCAAAACAAAATCAGTCTCATATGTGTAAGCTGCATGAGGTGGTGGTGGTGATAGAGGGTTTGCATACTGTGTGTATGCGTGTGTGTGTGTGTGTGTATTTGTGTGTATTTAGAGTGAGTAGTGAGGGATAAGGTGGGTGGGAGGGGGAGAGCTGTAACCCGGGCCTGTTTATGTACCACACTATGTCGGTGGGGAGGCCTTAAATTGGAGCCATGCTGCAGGGGATTAGGCCTGCACTGCAAAAAATATCCATCTTAACAAGACTTTTAGTCTTGTATCCAGTCTGGAGAGCAAATTTTATTTTAAACAAGTGGTAAATTCTCCCAGTAGGAGTAAGAGAAATGCAGCTTCCACTGTAGATTCAGTTGTTTTCAAAAAATTACTATTTTCAGAAGTACAAAATGACAAAATAATACCCGCTCACAGCTAGCTTGTTCCCAGTTCTTTTATGCTACATGGACATGATGTTCACGTGCCATGTAGAATAAAAGAATAACTGGTAATTTAGATAGAAGTGTGCAGGTATTATTTTGTCTTTTTGTGCCACTTTTGTTACCCAGCACCTGCAAAGATTTCATGTATGTACCTCTATTTGCCTTTTTCAGATGTTGACCCAAAATACATTTGTTTGCATTGGAAACAAATCAAAATCACTTTGACACAGTACTAGATTTTACAAAAGCAGCATTGTGACCGGTAAGGGTTTCAGCTGATTGTCTGATCAGTTGATCAGTTGATTTCCTTCACCTGGCAAGAAAAATTACTGTCAAGGTTCTCTTGAGCAAGGCACTAGTCCCTTAACTACTTGAGTGGCACAGCTCATTACAACTTCAGTCGTCCTAATGGTCACCTTCCACATGAGAATGTGTCTTTTTTTGTGCATGTGAAGCTGATTATTTCTGGAAAGGTATGAATGTATCAACTTTCACTCGATCAATAAAAGTTAAATTAAGGATACTGGGTCATGCTGGTGGCTTGGTGGCGTAAGGTACATACCATGTAATACATCAATCTGAGTATATGTCATATGATGTCTACCCCATTTGTCTCCACAGCTTTCCTGTTTCTCTCAATTTATACCATGCCCCAAAAATGCTGAATGTTAGTTTCAGTGGGTAAGTTCTTCGAGTTGGATGGGGTGTAGGGAAACAAGCAAGCAGTGGATGCGTCAAATAATGTGTTCATGGTATTGGGAAACGGCCAGTCAGTCACCCAGCCAGCCAGCACTGGCCAAGACGGATCAGTGCAGCCCTCCATGTGTGGCGGATGTTTTCCACAAGCCGAGCAGCCAGCTTGGCCGCAGCTGTCCAAACCGCAGGCCCTGGGAGAAGATGAGGAGGGGGAGGGAGGGCAGGGGAAGGAGGAAGGAGGCTCAGGGGGGCAGTGGGGAGGGTGGCGGGCTTGGCAAAGGTCAGACAGGCTGAGGCAGCCGGGAGTGTGGGAACTGTCCGGGAAGGCATGTGCGAAATGCTCCGAGACGAGGTATCATCTTGCAGCCAGACCGCCTGAGGGAGAGGAGTGCTGTGTGCCTGCGTGTGTAAGTGTTTGTGCGTGTGTGTTTATACCTTCTGCATGCCTCTGTGGATGTGAATGTGTGTGTGCATTTGGGAGGTTACTGTGACTCCTGGGAAAAGAGGGTGAGCATTTTGATATTAAAAGACGGGGAGTGAAGGGGGGGAAAATGGACTGAAGCATGGAAAGAGGAGGAAATAACTCTGAACCCCCCCTCCACCCCCATCTTACACACACACACACACACACACACACACACACACACAGATGTGAACATTCCTGTTGTTGAACAGGGTTGTCTTTGAGTGCAAGTCATGTCAGCAGTAAATGCTGTGTGCCGAGGTATGTAGCACATGTGTGTAACATGATTTCATGTCAGGGGAGCACTGACAATCTTAACTGCCCCATCACTGAGAAATTAGCCTGCTGCACCATTAATATTGTTGTGGTTTTCTAGTAATGCATGGCGTGTGCAGCTAAACCCTGTGTATGTTATAAATTGCTGTGGAGAGTCTCGGCAAGCTCCTCAAAGCTGCAGCAGTCAGATTCCCTCACGTTTTGGGGGAAACTAGCGTCATAATGATCCGTGTTTGTCTGCCGCCGAGATACACTGATGGTTTTAATGAAACACAGACATCCTCAGTTGAACTTTTGTTGCACTCAAAGCTGGGATGAGAAGTTTCCACACACGAATGCACGTGTACGCACACCCTGGCAATGGTAGTCTGGCAAGTCTGGCTTGGCTTGGCTGAGAGCATCAGACTCATACACCAAGCAGGTGAGGTGAAGTCTGATCCTGCTGTGTAGGTGTCTCAGCATGCAATCCTCTTACTACCCCCATCTCCCCCACGAAATCACACACCCAACCGTCTTCTTCCTCATGTGCCTGGTCCTCCTAAGACAAACTCTGAAACAGCCAAACAAACCCACACCTCAGCTGGATGGAGTTTCATACACCATCTCACCTTTCTGTGTGTGCGTCTTACTGTCATAACAGCAAATGTGTGTGTGTGTGTACTGCTAAGTCCCATCTTTGTCTGCTCCTCCTGCTCCCATCTTTCACAGGGCCAGGCCTTTGAAGAAGCCTAATCCGGGTTATTTGCTTTCCCATGCTTGTGTCAGGTCCTGCTCTGAATTGACTGTGGAAAATACTCTCTAGTCTGCCGGCCGCTCCCTCTGTCCCTGATTTATCTGAATAGGATGTGGCCGATGGGCGTATATAAAGCGGGCTGAATGGTGAGTAAATATGATCTCACCGCCACTCTTTTTATCCACAAGGCAACACTCTCACTGTTGCTCAAAAACCTTTATGTAGCTTGACATCCATTCAGGGCTTGTTTCATTCAGCCTGGCTCAATGAGAGGTCCCCAAAGAACACTATGCTCACAATGGGGCCTAGTTCATTACAGTAAATAACAGTGGCAGCCGCCACATTGTTTCCGCAATGCAAGTTGATTTAGCACACTTAAACGGGTAATTGTTTTTAGGCCTAGTGAAGCTTCCTCTCCGGGTAGGAAACCAAACACGGCCCCCAGTGCATGGTGCCACCCTACCCCTCTTTCCACCCCCCCCCATCCCTTTTTCTCTCTCTCTCTCCCGTGGTTGGAGGCATGAAAGGAGGGAACAAGGATGTTTAAAGCTGTTTTACAGGGAGAAAGGTGGACTGCTGGGAGCAAAGAGAAAGTTATGTTGGTTAACAAGCGTGTATGTGGCCAGTTTGAGATGAGAGAGAAAGTGTGTGTGGGAAGTCAATATATCCAAATATATCCTGCATGCATGTACAACATGTGACGCCTACGTTATTTGTGTCTACATGTTTGGTGATATACATGCCTATTAATGTGTACACAAATGTCCCATATCACTGCACAAGACATCCCTTTCACGCATGTGTATGTGTGTTTCTCTGGTTGTTTCTCAGACAGTTAATCTCTCCCAGTGTAGTTCCCCGGCATTACGCACCAGTCATCTCTCCCACAGTCACGCGATGGACGTCTGTGGGCGCCTGCCAAGGCCTCTGCGGCCTCCACAAAGATGTGTGGCATTTTTGTTCCCAGGGGCCCTCGCAGCTCCAGCCTGTCTTGCTCCAGCCTGGCCTCGGTGCACCATGTTTATGTCCTGTGTAATTGCAGACCTCAGCCTGAGCAGGAGGCCAGCGTCTGTCAAAATAGCCGTGTGTTCCCTTCAAGCAGGGCCTTAATCACATCAACTCCCGCAGTCAGACCGCGTTTCCCACAACCCCCTGCCTGACTAGGCTGGGGGCCCCCATTCCTGCTGATTGGATAGAGGGGAAATGACATGGAATTTCCACTATGAGCCATACAACCACCTTTCATCCACACCAAAACTATAGCTGCAGCAGTCTAATAACTTAGAGCACACACACATGCACACATAACATGCACAAAAATCCAAACACATTATTTCTCTTTCACAACCCCTAACCAGTCGTGGGGCCCACGCTTGGTCCCACACCTTGAGCAGGCAGCCGTGAAATGGGGCTCTGTCTGGGAACTGTTGGCAGCCCTGATGGAAACAGCAAAAGCGTGGTCCTCGTTAGCTCTGATGACGCTAGCTAGCTCGCTGTCTCTGGGGAGCATGCTTGGCTGTTGCCACTGCTACTGCCAAGAGGCTGGACAGGGAAAGGTGAAACATAACCAGGTCTGGGGTCAAGGACTGAAGCAGAAGAGATGTACGTAGCCTGCTAAACCAGTTATATCTTCATAAACCCATTATTTAATAACTAGTAAATAAGGTGATCTCACCCCAGACAGATCCTCTTCTCTTGTTACAGGATCAGCAGCCATCCACTTGTTAAGTTGTGAGGTATCGACCTTCCGATAATACTGTTTCCAGGTCCAAGCCTCTACTGCGTTGGCTGAGGCTCTTGTCTTTTCAACATTTCTCTTTGCTGCCCAGCTAAGGCTAGCTAGCCTTATCAGGGGTATCCACTTTTGCCAGTGGGTGCTAATGTTAGCTAGGTTAGCTAATCCTTTGATTAGCCCTGACAAGCTTCAGCTGCTTGATAGCAAGTTAATAATTAGAATCAGGTGTGCTGTGGGGAGTAGGGTGACCAGACATCCCAAAAAACAGTCCTGAATTACGAATCCCAAATCCTGAATCCTGTCCTGTTTGTCCTGAAAATTAACCGTTAAGATAAGAGTAATAGATAATAGGAACAAGCTAATAATGAGAGCTGTCTGTATGCTGTGAGACTCGACTTGACCTGAGACTTGAAGGCAAAAATGCTGAAGAGACCTGACTTGGTGACACAGTAATATTGAAAAATACTGCACTGAACGTATTGTGTCTTTTGGAGCGCAACAAGATAACTATAATGATAACTATAAATATATAGTTTTAAAAATCGTTCTAACTCAAGTGGATGGCGGAGTCCATACCACAACTATAACGACAACAACAGTGGCAAAATCACTTTCAGAGTGATTTGATGAATGAATCCTCTAAACCATACGGCATGACAAAATCTCCATCTAGCCTGAAATTTCCAGTAAAACTTCAAAACATGCATATATCATCTTAATTCTGGAAACTGACTGATGACTTTATTTATTTATATTTATATATTTTAATGCCGTTTTGCTCCTTTCTCACCACAGACTGACCCACTGTAAATTGGAGCAGATGTGATTTCTGTAGATAGGTTTGTATCTCTTTATTATACAATGATGCTGGAACTTTGTTCTCCATTATAACGTAAAAAAACAACAAAGTTAGCGACTCTTTTAGGTAGTGGTGTTAACGGAACATAGTTGATCCGTTGTGAACCGCGGATTAATTGAAAAAATTTAATGTCTCATTGGAGACAAAGTAAACAAACTGCTGTAGCTACAAGTCATGGACAGACAGCGTGTCGCTAACAGGGATTTTGAAGAGCAACAAGCAAACCAGCCTCTAACGGCTCCAAAGTGACATCTGCAGGTATGTTAACATGCTGTTTAATGTGCTGCAGCGTTAGCAGTGCACTTTTCCCCGGTGAATGTTTGTTTGGTGGCTCGTTCAACAAGCTAAGCTGCAGGACAGGATGTGTGTTCATGTTTGTAAGTTATCATCAAGTTTTGATGATGTTGACACTATTTTTTCATTCACTACCATGTTTAAAGGAAGAAGGTATCATGCCTCATATTGCAATTTAATTTAACAATTGAGTGTTTTTTTTTAAATTTTATTTAAACATTGGACATCTTGAATGTTGTTTTTATTTATTTTACTTATTATTTAAAACCATGGGCAAAAGTTCTTTGCTTTAAGTGTTTTACAGAATAAATGGAAGTTATATTTGTCTTTTTTTTTTCTTGATCCGAAAAATGATCCAATCTGTGACTCAAAACCGTGATACGATCAGAACCGTGAGTTTCGTGATCTGTTTCACCCCTACTTTTAGGCTTCAGATCCGTGCTCATACCGTGTGTCCCTGCCACAGAGTAATAAAAGCTGGTCCTCTGTGCACATTTTCGCATCACACTTCAGCATCTGCTACCATCAGTCAGTGCAGTTTGGTCTGTAAATACTGGAACATCACAGCAACTAGTGTCCCAAAATACTTCTGAGCAACACATTGAATCACTACCCGCCTGTGAACCCATATCCTTCTGATTTTCTTTTTCTTTCTCTGTGCAACATACAGCAGTAACAAGTCATCAATATCCATTTTCCCAAGCTGCCGACACAGCTGGAACACACAGTGCGTGCTTGGCACCACTGAAGAATGGTGTTCCTCAGCCTTGGCATTAATTCTACAAGTCTCTGGAACTCTTCTGGAGGGATGAACACCATTCTTCAAAAAAAATATCAGCTTGTATCTTGTATTGTATGTAATGTGTTCTTTGCTTTCCCAAATGTGGCTCCCTCAACCTGCAGCTTCTCCTGATCTGTGACAGCAAGCGATGACACCACATAAAGAGCCTTGTCCTCGGCTTGGGCATAACCTGGCCTGGTCACCAGCCCATCAAAAGTCGATTTTTGACGATTTAATGTTTAGCAGACAGTGTCAGATATTTACAAATAAAATTTTATGATTTCCTTGTAAGTCAATGAGGTTTCAGTGAGGTATCCACATACTTTTGGCCACGTAGTGTAATACCTTTAAATTAAAGCGGACAATCTGATGTCTGTGATTTGCAAGGGTTTACAAACATATAAGTGTAGTTTACAACATGTATCAAACCGAATTTATCATGCACCTAAACAATGTAATGTCGGTTTTTAACTACACATTACACCAGTTTGACACCCCTGGTTCAAATTATGAGAAATTATGAAAATACTTGCTTCAAAGGTTGCTCAAACTTTTGACATTGTACAGAATCATTGAATGTGGGATGACTTTACCCTAGCTGAAGTGTCACTGATTTAATGTAGTGTAATTGTGATGTTTCTTGTAACATGGACGGCACATCAAAGTAAAAAAGACATACGTAAGTCCTACCTGAGGTGTTTCTGGACTCAAAATCAACCCCATCCCAGTAAAACGCCCAAGCTGTGACAAGGATGCCAGTGCCCATTCCTTGTCCTCCTGGGTGACGGTTCATTTGATTCCAGCTGAAATAATAGTATAAAATGAGTAATATTAATTGAGATTGTTTCAAGTGAGAATACAATCTAAATTTAACAGCATTTTATTAGCACTATTCATTTATAGCACACCTTTAAGCTAAGCTTTTAAAAACTCACAGTGTACAGCAGTGGTCACCAACCCTGCTCCTGGAGAGCTACAGCCTTGTATGTTTTAGGTATCTCCCCACTATAACACACCTGATTCTAATTATTAACTCGTTATCATGCAGCTGAAGCTCATTATCAAGGGCTTGATAACGAGTTAATTACAATCAGGTGTGTTAGAGTGTGAAGATACCTAAAACATGCAGGGCAGTAGCTCTCCAGGAGCAGGGTTGGCGACCACTAGTATACAGCCTCCGAGCTCACAGTGTCCCGGACACCAATATTTTATTGCTTCAGAAAAGATGAAGCGGTGTCTGAACAACTAAGATTTCGGTATGGAGATAAAGCTTAGGATCATGATTTTTCTGTAGTACTGCAGCACACCGTGAGTGTATGTTAGCACCATTTGATAAATATGATTCATCTTCACATAATACAATTTATGGCTTTAAACCACATAACATTAAGCAAATAATTCAAACCATGCAACAACATCAGCATCACTTGCAAATTAATTACTAACTTTGCGTTGAGGATGGTGTCATCTCAGACACTCTTTTGGCTGCAACTTGAAAACAATTTAACCCTTACCCTCACTTTGCCAGTGTTGTGTTTATAGTAGCCTAACAATACTTTTACGAAACTACTTTTGTAGCTAGCAGGATTGGAATTTAGTCATTTTAGGGGCAAGGCCATTTGGCCTTCAGTGTCACAAATTTTTTTAGGGCACAAAGGCCACATGCCAGAACAGCCTTTGTGATCTTAAGTTATCAGAGAAACAAGCTGATCAAACGTTAGCGGCAGCTCGGCTCACAGCCCATTTGGACGTCCTGTGTCTGCCAAACATGGTCAAAGAAACATTGATTTTTAACGTGAAACTGCTTTATTCTGTGTTTTTACCAGTTTATTCACTGTGTCCATTTGTTTTGGGGAGGAGGCATGCCACCAATCCAAGCTGCAAGGACTGCTGCAGTTCTAAAAGACCACTGACACTTTTAAAACAACCTCGAGTAGCAGGGGCAAAAATGCCATGGTGGCCGTACGATTTTTGGGGCATCAAGGCCAGAGCGAGGGGCAAGATGCCAAGAAATTCGTACCCTGGTAGCTTGCTAGGAGGTGGCAGATCATTATATGTCAACTAGCCTAAATTCACTAACCTTCCAAAACCTGGCTGATACATATTTAGTTTTTCATCTTCGTTTACGTCCAAAGTTATAGCAGTCCTGTACGTTTGTTTTTTAGAAATACCTCAGCCAGAACATGGCATATAATCTTTAGGTGTCAACTAGCTAGCTAGCTTACTGCTAACCTTGTAATTCACCTCTACTTCATAAATCCTTTTTCATGGATGCCTGGACGCTACCCTTGATTATACCACCTGGAAGAACAGCTGGGAAAAAGACCGGAAAAATACAAAAGCGCAGCTCCACGCTCACATGTTGTCCTACTCACACGCACACTGTATGCAGCGGGGAACAGAAGGTAAGCATTAAAAATATTTTCTTTAATAATATGATTAAATTAAATTGAATTTGAGAACATTTGCATCATATGAAGGTCCAGCGAAATGTAGTTTAGCTAGCTATTATTAGCTAAATTTAACTTACTCCTGTTGGTTTGCTGGTGTTAATTCTAGCTAGCATTAGCTAGCTCCTTTACAGAGAATGGCTAACCTTAGCTTCTAACCAGATACACCATGCATTTCAAACATCTATAATAACTAGTCACCTAACAGTTATTATTTTTATCATTTATACCTATATCCTAATGAGAGCTTTGGGGCAAAGTGGCGCTCTCCATGTAACCTTTAATTGTCACCAGTTTAGAAACCTAAATATAAAATGATAATTGTTCAGGTTTAATAACCAGTGGCCATTTTGACATTAGTTCTGTGCAAACCTACATAAGTTAGCCTAATTATTGTGGGTTGAACTGAGTGTTTTTATGCCTCAGCTGAAACACTACAGTGCACTTGTACCTTCTCTTACTATAATACATGTACTTATCTGAAGCTAGCTTGCAGCCATTTTCAGGGAATGAAAAATTCTTTGGTAAAAGTCTTTTACCATGCAATGATGATCATGTAGCACTAAGTGCAGAAAAGAAATGCACAGAAGATGCTGTTGAAAAACTAATGAATGTTTTAGACACTTTAAAAAATGGACATCTATTCCAGCTGACATTACTGCAATGATAGGCGAGTTGCATACATGTGTTTCAAAAGCAAACAAAGAATCAGGCAAAAGTATATGTCAATATGCAATCAAGACACCAGATAATGCACGCATAGTTAGGCCATTGTTTCCAAATGGAAAACGTTTACCCAATTTAAGCATTCCAACACAGTCCACATCTGTAACGTCAATCTTTGAAAATGAGTTTGAACAATCAATACCTGATGAAAAGAAGCAACCCAAGTGAGCAACTGAAACCCTTTTGGATTACCCAACAAAAAAGAGAAAGGTTAAAGCTAAGTGTCAGCACAGGCAAAGTTTGCATTAAATTCAATTACAGTACAAAATTGTTCACATTGCGTTATTGACAGCATGGAAAACATCTTGAACATGGAACTGTGAAGTGTATTTTGTAGAATAACTTAATTTAACAGTAATTTATTGATTAATGTATTGATTTTATACTTGCTTATACTGTTCTATCTCTGTGTGCCTTATGTTGCTCAGACTAGACTGTGTGTGTGTGTGTGTGCCACAACCATATTCATGAGAGAGGGGGGCCGTAGGTCTTGTTTTCTGAGATTGTCAGCCCTATTCATCAAATTGCAAATGTCCCTTTCCTGTCCCATTTCATTTCTGCTATGCAGCTATATTTATATATTGTAGAAAATTTGCCAAGAAAATCTGTGGCAATGCAGTGTGTTTGAGTGTTTTTTGTACTTTTAAACATCTATTTGGGTCCCAGTGGTCACTTGGCATAGTCTCCATGGGAAATTGCAGGAAGGAATAGCCTTGAGTCAGGAGTCTCATGACACTATGTTGGGTCCCCAGGAAGGATGTATTGGAGGGTAACTCAAATAGTTAACATACCTAAAAATGACAGAAGTCTTCATGTCCGAAATTCACAGTACACTGCAGATTATAGTAATGTCAGATTCATGCAAGTATAAGTGAAAATATAGGGTGTTTTTGAGGAAATAATATTCTGCAAATTTTATATACTGATGATTATTGTCGATACAGTGATCAACTACAGTTTGTAGTTTACTCACCTTTTATTTTACCACTGCATCACTGGTCCCCTATTTTTAAAAATTCCAAATCAAACTTCAAAATAACTACAGTATAACCCATCAGGCCCATCCCACTACTTCCTAATAGCCCACTATTTTACCAAGTGCTAAAATACTATAGTTATACTATATATAGATAGATAGATAGATAGATAGATACTTTTTTTCTGGCATGACAACGTATTGCAGAGCAATTACCTGTGCACATCTTGTAGCAGAGGAAACCATCCCCCATGAGTCAGACAAAAACAAATAGAAAAAAACAAAAGTTTACCAGTTCCAAGTTTTTATTTATATTATTTTGAACTGGTGTAATTTTGTTTTTGGTAAAAAATAAAAACCCTCCATACAAAACTCCCATGGTCTTAAGACCTTAAAACATTAGTTAATACAAACGATGGTAAAGATGACACCGACAGCACCCGGGGAAATGTACATATACAGGTACATTTTCTGAATGAACACCAGAAGGGCTCTTGAGGGATAAGTACACACAGTACATTTGTGCATAGTAATGAGCAGGGGAAATGTCTGTCTAGGCTACTTTGATAATGATGATGATAGCAGTGATGCTGATGATGTTCCTGAGATGGTCATTTCAATAACCCAAACCTGAGCCTGGCTTCTGAGTGTTCCTTCACATGGTCTGAGGCACTCTGAGTACTTGACTCTGTCATAGGGGCATCGTGTGTTAGGGCATGCGCATTCTTCTCATGCTTTGACCGTGACTTGAAATATGTGTATGGACCTTCTCACAACCTGCTGCCCTACATAGAAACTTTGCCTTCTCTGATGCCTCCCTAACACCATCTGCTCCATCAAAGTCTTTAAACATAGCAAAAGAGTCTATGACCTCTGCAACTGTCCTGTGCAGCCATCTCCTTTTTCTCTTCCTCTATGCCCTGTATCACCTTGTCATGTAACAGACCATCTGGAACATCTGTGGAAATATGTAAACAACATTGTGTCATAGATCTTGCGCATGTTTGTGGGTATTACATAGACAAACATTGGTTTGCATGACATAATTTAACTTAGTTAAAGGGGCACTTCACCCATAATACATTTGAATTGTATTTTGTCGCAGCCTTCTGTGTAATTGATTTCCCTAGGAAGATTTTATGCACAAAACATGTTGTAATTTCCAAACGGTTAATCCAATATTGATGACACTGCTCATTGTGTATGCATTGTTTGGTTTTTGTTTAGATGAAGGCAAAACCCTTGATATTTTCCTTACTGTCAGCGTTTTTCAGGCCCAACTGCTCCATTGTAGCTGCCAGGAGTGCTGCTGTATCTTTCTTGACCAACTCCTTATAGGGCTTGTAGACTTTATGTGGTCCTGCCTTGTCATTACTGCATTTAATCTTATTCATGTTAGAGCACAGTGTCCCATGGTCCCAAGCAAATCCTTCTTACATAGTTACATAGTTACATAGTTATCTAATAGTACACAATTAGATAACTTACATTGGTGAGTGTTATGGACAACAGCATGGTAAACAACTAAAGTTTCAAGAGCTGGCCGCATGCATTTTACTTCTCTAATTCAACTTGTCAAACATGAATTTGTTGAACATGAACACGCACTCCATATCTTTACAGCCTAGGAATTAAAAAAAACAAAAAAATCATTATTATTATCATTACATTTTTCAGGGGCATTTTGCCCTTTGCCTTAGCTTATTTCCTACACTGTATCCTTATTGTCTACAACTCACTTCGTACAAGTTTCTGACAGCATGCCAGTCAAGAAACATGAATATCAGGTTATCCGGTCTATCTTTCTTACGGGCACCATCTGCAAAGGCCCACTGGACATTCCCACTATTTGCCCTAGTAAGCCTGTCGCTTCCAACTAAAATAGGAGTAAATCCATCTGGGGAATTTGGCACATACCTATGCCAAGCAAATTGTAAAATGCAACAGCTGAATAATAAACAGATCACTTTAGATTTCACGTTACATTGACAATATGGTAGCCGATGTTTAACGACTTACTCTTTCTATATGTGCTGCAGAATGTGAACGAGATCTCCTGTAACGTTCTCATTCTTCAAAAGCAGTCCCATTGGATGCTGCTATCAGAGAAGCAAATACTTCTTTTTCATTTGGGCTTTGTAAAAATTTGATGGGGATATGTAGCCTATTTCAATTTACTGAGGTGAATAGCTTCAACATGTGATCTGAATACTGATGGGGTATGTGATGAACCACCTCTGAGGAGAAGGGCTTGAATGCTGCCAGATGTTTGGTTATAATCCTGCTGGCAAGAACTATGAAGTCCCTACACATGAGTGTCTGGGTCTCGACATCAGGCAGAGAGTTTGGAAAGGTCATAGTCCTTGAGATTGTTGACAGGCTTTTCGTCACTGAGATGATGTGATGGGATTCTGTCCTCCACTACAACATGGTAGGTCCAGTAAATGGCTTTATTGCAGTTGCTATGCTTGCGGTGGAGTAGACAACGGGAGGGTTGATGTTGCTGTGTTGCCCTTCTCACAGATAGCAGGTGGTGGAGTAGGGTGTGGAGGAGACCATGGGAAGGTTGGTCTTATGTCATCCTCATAAAATGATTTCTAGCAAACCTACACCCAGGTCTGACATTTCAGAGTCTAACAACTGGCAATGAAAAATGGCATCTGGAGTAGTTGGCTCTCCTGTGCTCTCCTGTGGCACATGTTTCTTTTTCCATGCTATGTTGTTTTAGGTCGGCTTTGGCATGTGTGGTGGGGATCCCCGTCCTGCTTAGACGTTTGAAGACTGCCTTCTTGGCACCACCGTACTGCAGTACACTGTTGACATAGTTGCATTCCAGATATCGTGCAGATCACAGAGAACATTAACAGCACCATCCACTCCAAATAAGAAGTCAGAACTGTCCGTATTCAGGGGAAACAAAGATGTCAGACAAATGGGAGTCAATTGTCCATGTCGTTGTGAAAAGAGCAGGAACCCTTGCGGTCTATACAGTCAAACCTGAAAACAAGGATGGTCCTCTAAGGACACTGCACAGGGACTTACTACTCCCGTGTAGATACTTACCTACAGAAGAAAGCAATGAGCCTGTCCAGCAGCCAGTAAGGTGCAGGCCAGGAACCTGTTTGAATCCTGCTGCAGATATAGATCACTTCTCAGAGGAGGAGGAGGAGGATGAAATTATCCCAGTCTACTGTTACAGTGAACCTCCAAATGTTCAGGATTTTCCACAGTCCATGAGAGTCCAGTTCAGTCTGATCCAAGTACGTCTACAGTGCAGGAACCTCCAGATTCCTTTCACTGTACTATTAGCATGAGTAATATTAGCATGAGATTTGGAAAATATATTTGTTGTACCACAGAGCTAATTGAAAATATGAATTGAATCATAGGTTGTATTAATACTTGATATGGGATATTGACATTTCACACTAAGAGTTAGAAGTTAGATATAATCTGTACTGATAAGTGCGTGAATGTAACCTTATGGATGTTTGACCTGTCTGTAGGTCAGGTTTTGGTAAATGGAGGGCTTGGTGACAAGTCCAATGCCAAGGAGAGCATCCACTGAAGAATAGAGATTCCCTGAAACAGGGACTACAAATGCTGTTGTTGTTTATCAATACACCTGTTCATGCAAACTCATACTGGTGTTGAAACCTCCTTACTGCCATTCAAAATCTCCTGCTTCCCTAGAAGAGGGGAAAATTTTTAAGTGCTTAAATCCCTTCACATCCACCCAGGAATCAGGGAATCCAACTCACATTCTGCCCATACAATCCCAGCCCCTGTGACACTCCTGGAATGTGAAGCTTTTTTTTTTTTCTTCACCAATTTAGGTAATTACCGCAGCGGTCACGGTGCTCAGAACGGAGACCGTGACCCTGGGCGGTGCACAGTGACAGCTCGTGTAGCTCAGGCAGCGCTCTGCTTTGTGCTGCCGAAACCAGACCTGCCGACAAATTCATCACTGACTTCTCTGCAACGGCCCATGGTTATTATGCCTGCTGACTGGTGTATTGTGTCACATCGGGGATACCCAACATTCCCATGGAGTGTGTTGGAATGTTTGTTTTTTGTGCATCGTATAATGATGGCACACCATCTATTGTGTTTCAGGTGAAATATTTTGGCCAGCTATTCATTTATAGTTTCTTTTTTGGTTTTTGTTCAATTACAGGGAGACATGTTTTACATGAAATTTGAAGCAATTTATCCATTCGGACAGAATTTTCATTTGGGGTTTTGATCGACTGATGTTTAGCACAGAATATATGATAATGTAAGTTGCTTACAGATACAACAGGAATCCTCCCAAGCTGTTTGCAGACTCTATCAGGACTAGGGATGGGTACTGACAACCGGTAGTAAGCTGGAACTGGTTCCTGACTGGTCAGTACCGAAATATTGATAAGCTCCTGGACAAACGGTGCTGCTATTGGTATTTATGTCATGTTAATTCTTTCTACCATAGCTGGCATAGGTGACGGTAATGCACCTTAACGCTGGTTGCCACCTGACATAAAACAGCAAAAAAAGAATAAGATAGCGCTGCATAGCCAGTGGCAGGCCGAGGAGACAGCAGCCGACCAGGGTGAGATGGAGGCAGGAGCAGGAGAGCTGCCCAGAGGAAGAAAGGCCTTGCCCGGGCTTGTCAGCCCCCGAGATAACGTCATCTTCTGCCTTCTGCTTAGAAGTGGTGAATTTACAGCTCACAGCAACTTAATACAATGTAGAGTATGTAATATTTAATGATAAATATTGGTATCGATAAGCATTATCGATATTGCTATCGATAAAATCCTAATGATACCCGTCCCTTATCAGGGCTGCTGCAATCATTTTGAACTTGTTTCATAATGTATATGCTAGAATCTGGACAGTTCAGTCAATGAGTGACAAATAAAACAACAGGAGAACATTTTTTAAATGAAGCTGGTGCTTCCAGGTTTGATAAAAACCTGCTGCAGCCAAGGTGTCCTCAACTGTAAGGATGATGTTTATGTAGGAATAACTCACAATATAATTTAGTGTGATACATAATTGTCTTCTGGTCTTATATTGTATTTTCATTTGTGATTCAAGAAAACATTATCTATAAAATGTCTCAGTTTATGCATGATGCGACCCTATATCTAAATCTGTCAAGACTTTAAAACCCCTGTAATCTAAATTTGGCTCCTCACATAATTTCTTGCCAATTATTGTTTGTGTACAAAGTCTCCCAAAGGTGCAAGCAAACCTGAATAACCAAGATATAGTAGTAAACTCTCTGTGGTTGAACATATTCTGTTCTTGTGTTCGCCTCCAGGTATGAACCGCCATAGCAGTTAGAGCTATCTTTAACATCTTTGCTGTGTCATCAAGTGCTAAATAAGCAAAGCTGCTTTTTGTTTGTATTTTTGCAGACAGCTTGTGTCTTGTTTTTCTACCCAGTGAGATCAGGTCGTATATAGCTCAAATGAAATAATCAAATTTGGCAATTTGCAGTTTGCGACACCAATATTAGAGAGTCAGTAAATTTAGTGGATAACTGGGGCATAGGCATTAATACTGAAAGATTAAATGGATAGGAATTTTACCATTTATAGAGCAGAAATTGGATGAACATGTATGTATTCTCTCTCTCTCTGTCTCTCTCTCTCTCTCTCTCTGTGCATTTGTAGGTCACCACATCCATTTTTATCAGGCTCCTAGTATGGTGTCTAGACTGCATTCTTCTGGCAGTGCTGAGAGAAGCAGGTTAGACCTCAACCCAGATACAGGCCGTGGCGCACGGCAGGGGTGTACAGTGTCAGAGGTTTCAGTGTAGTCAGATATCACCCTTACATCCAGTGGTACTGACGTAAACCTTATATTAGCCCTAACAACAGCCACCTATAATAATCTTCAAAGGCACTGGTGGTGGTATGTCTGGAGTCCAACACGCACGCATGCTCCCGACCTCGTGGCGGGTCCCACAACCCTCCGTCTGTGTGGGGTTCAGGTTGCACCGTGTCCAGTAAAGATCCTGTTTCACTGCAGGTGTTCCATCAAAGTGCTGGCTGGTGCACTTCTGGACTCAGACCCTGGCACCGTTAAATGCCTGACTGGCTGCAAAGACCCAGCCAGTGATTAGACTACACGCGTGTGCCGGGGCACGACGATGGGGCCTCCACTGCAGCACATCTAAGCCTTGTGGCCAGAGGTGTCATCCAGGGGATTCACTCAGACTCCTCGAGGGCCCTCCTACCTCCTCCTTCCTCCTCTCCTCTTCCTTTTTGTTCCCCAGTGCTTGTAATTGAAAATGTATTTATTGCAGGGCCAGAGGCTGGACTGGGGAGAGAGAGCCGCTACAGCTTATGAAGATGCGGCTGAGGTGATGGCCGCAGGGTTTGGCTCCTCTTCAGCACCACCAACTCACTCACACAGTCAATTTTTTTCTTTCTCTTTTTTGGCTGCTCTCTTTGTTTACTGCGCCCTCACATACTTCTCCCCTCTAACTCCTCTCTGTTTGCTTGTCTTTTCTTTCAGTGTCTTGCCTTTCATTTCTATCTCTTTTATCCTTTGTCTCTCTTTATCATTCTTGATTGGGCGTGTATAAGGTCCATTTCAAATGCAAATGGTGCCGCTCGGATTGATACAAGTTATGTGCTGCCAATAGCAATTTGTTCAAAGGAAAGCTTTGTCCATTTTACATCCATAGTTTTTGTCATTGTTGAGAGTCTCTGAAGTTTGTCCATAATGAAGCACATAAACACCTAAAAAATTAAAAGTGAAATCAATTCTATGTGTTTGCATTCTTTACATAATGGGCTGTAAAATGTGCTTTGTAGGAAAATTTGTTACATTTCAACTAGCTTTGTTTGGACGTTTTTCAAAGACTAAAAAGTTCGTTCTGTGTTGTACATTTTCTCGGCAAACGCCATGAAAACCAGTTTCATAACTTCAAATGATACCTAGGTTTATTTAAGAAAACACAAATACTTCTTTATCTCTTGATGTTGGATGGCTTCATTCCAAGAAATCTTTGTTCAGCAAAGAATCTGTTTGTATGAATTCAACAGGAGTTAAAGGAGTCGGGAAAAACAAGGATTTTTTTGTCTTACATTCCTTAACTTTTATTTAACTAAGGAAGTTTTTTTTGACAAACCTTGAAAACAATTAATGGCTAAAACAGACTGCTAGTTATAATATTTAGACACTTAACAGTGAATACTTCGTCCCTGGTGTCCTCTGTGTAACTACACAATGATCTCTAGGAGCCCAAGCACTCCAGTCTTCTGCTCCCCATTAGGCTGGAGCAGTGCAAGATGAAAATGGCCTTTCCCTCAGCAGACCTCTTGAGGGGCCCTCATAAAGCGTGATTATCTTTTACGAGTTCCCCTTTCATTCCCAGGTCTGGCTCGTTGGGAAGAGCAGTGCAGCCACTGGGCCTCCCTGCTTTATCAGACCTGTGGATGGGGAGGAAGCGGGGGAGCGAGAGGTGAGGAGAGGTGAATGAGGTGCTGGGAACTTTCTCCCCCAAATCCTCTCTGTGTTTTTGCAGGCGCTTGGTAGAAAGATGTAATCTTAAACATATGTCATATGGGTTTTGGTTCAGTATGCATCTTGTAGATTATGCCCACAGTAGTGATTTCCTCCTGAATTTGATTTTTGCGAGGATGGTAAAGTCTCTCAAACATCATTGGACAGTAGAAGCTCCTTATAGCAGGGTGGCCACCTGTTTTCAATGGTAGGGTAAGCTATGATTCATAGATGTTTTGTGATTTATGTTTATGGCTTTTGATTAGGAGAGAGTAGAGTTACAGATATTGTAGATGTAAAAATATACTCTTTTCCAAGAGAGTTTGAAAATATGTCCTCTTGGATTTGTACCTCTGTGTACTTGTGTGGTAGGCACCAGAATGGACCACAGGGTATCTTAAGTATGTCCTATTACCTCTCCTTCCCTACATATGTCTCTGCTTTGAACCAATCTATCTCTAAACCAGTGAAAATCATCAGCAGCTTTGCTTAAGGCAGCACCGAAATGTGGCTCCTCTTTAACAAAAGTGTAGGAACATCTGAAGGGAAGGTTGCAAAATGAGTCCCTTTTGTGGAGAGGCTCTAGGAGGGCGGATGGTGCAGGATGGCGTGAGCATGCCTTGAAATCACCCACAAAGGGATTCAAGGCACAACAGTAGCCTTTGGCTGGGGATGGTTATCACTTGCATCCGCTGCCACTGCCTCCAAGACACGCTGGCTGAAACACCAGCACTCCTGGAATCTGTCAAACTGTCAGCTGCAACAGGAAAATAAATAGGAGGGTGAAGAGACGGAGTAAAAGTAAAGAACCTTGAAAGCACAATGGGTAACTGGAAAAAAAAAAATCACCCCTGCAAATGTCTGATTGGTGGCTGGCCTAGGGTACGCATCTTGGCAGGCAGCAGCATGACAATAGCGTTTCTGAAATAAGATGGAGAGCCTGAGCTACGATGAAATGGTGGCTGCTAGCATTGTCTTCATAGCAATTCTTTGACTTCCCTATGACGAATCCCAGTAACACAGACACTTGGCAGACCAAAGTGGGCTGCTTTGCGCTATAGAGGGCCCCTGCACATGAGAAGCCAAAGAGAACCTTTAAAAACGAAGCAAGATGTAATGCAGCTTTTTTATGCTCATTCTGGGCCTGTGATAGCTGCAGTGGCATGGATTTGTATCCCAGCTACACTGAAAGGGCTGCTGAATTGGATAGAGCTTTAAAGTGAAGCAAGAAAGCTCTGGAAAATCGGCCCTCAAAGGCACATTTCAACTGGAAAGCGTTTCTTTTAAGCTGTCACTCCTTGGTAGTTGACAATCCTATTATGGCACCAACTTATTGTAATTAAGAGGGAGAAGAGATATATGGGCAAAAACACATTCATCAGACCATCTAAGATACAAAGAACTTTGTTGTTTTTCGGTGTTCGGGGGCAAACGAAGTGCTGAGCAGCCAGATCACCTTATTTGCATTGACATGCGAGTGATGTAAACGGTATCCAGAAGCCAATTTTTCTTTCTCTTTCTGTCCCTCCATCCCTTCACTTGCGGGCACTACTTTAAAGAGACGTAATGGAAAATAGGTTTTATGGCTTTTCTTCTCTCCCATTTTTAGAGGTCAGAGAAATGGAGCCTTCAAAAGAAAATCCTGAGGAGGTAACGATCCTTCACCTCATCAACCCTCCTGCTAAAGTCTAAATACGTTTTGCGCTGAAACTGTGCCCAAAGCCCAGTATAAAGCAGCTAGGAAAGGATTGTGAGCGGCAAGTCCATATGCTGCTATTTATTTGCCTGATAATAAGAGGATTGTGTCTCTTTCTTCTTCATTCTCTCCACAATGGGCAGCTTTTCAAGCAGGAACAGATGATAGCGGGAGTCCTCGAGAGTGACATTGGCTGCCACTGTAGTAACGGAGAGATGTCCTAAAATTTAGGATCGATGACAGTGATACAAAGCCCCCTGTGCATTGTGGGTAAAGAGTGTGCACATGATGTTATTTTACAACATAACATCTTAATCATAAGTGACTGTCCTCTCTAGGAGCAATGACCTTTGAACTTTGTTTTCCTGTCATGCGCCCACACAGCAATGATTGTGACCGTAACAACAGTAAACATAGAATTTTTTAATCAAAACTTTAAACCTAAGAATTGTTTTGCTCTTTATTTAATATGTCAAAGTATATGGCTGGTAAGGTCAGGGGTCATAGTCTTGTAGGCTCTTCATGATTTTTTGCATATGCATTTTTACATCCGATACTCCACTCTTTGATCTCCATTGTCTGCTCCCTCTCCACGGACCTGTCTTGTGTTACAAATGAAGGCGCTGAGAGGGTCAGAATATCAAGGGCCAGACTGCTGACATACAAATACATAGAGATAGTCCTTCAGTGCTTCTCCACACCTCCAGCAGCTGGGTTTTAGGGCCGTCACTCATCCTCCAAGAGCCTGTCTATAGAGACCTGGCAGCTGTGTCACAAATCCCTTCACCGTCATGACTATTCAGTGGAGAATTGTCCATGTTATTTTCATTTCAGGGCTTTCACATATATTTAAATCATTTTTTGTTGAATTAAGGCGATGGCAAACATGGGCTTGTTGGGTCCTGTGATTATTCTGCTTTTGAAGGTATGAAATAACGTAAGTAGACAAAACTTTTTGACAATTACAGTATGTGACTGAATTTATAAATCACATCTATGTTGCCTTACCCTTTCTTCATAGGGCATCTGTCTCCTAGGCATCATTTTGTTACTTTAGTTACTTCCATTATTCTATGTTATGTTCAGTGGTGATGTTTTTTCCAGTAAAGTTGGTCCTATGTTCTTGTACTGCACCCAAGGCGTAGGTCCTAATTTTTTGGAGACAGGGTTGCATAGAGCCACAAAGTGCAAAACAGGGCAATAAATGTACATACATAAATCTACTTTTTATAAGCGTGGCAAACAAGGCGGGGTCAATTTGCTACCAGACATTCTTGTTTAAAATTAAATGTATGGTAAGCAAAAAATCCAGTGTAACTGTACATTGTCTTAAGCGTACAAATACAACCAGCTGTTCTGATCATTTCATGCTCAAAAGCCAATAACTTATGGTTGCTACAGAGTGTGTTAAGCCATACGACTTTTTTTTACAATTCACACGCACACACACTCACATCAACTCTGTCTCCTAGAAATTATATTCATATACAACTAAATTATTTTCCCAAATACATCGCTTTGGCAAATGTAATCACTGCCTGGATTATGTTCACAGGTAACCTTTTTTTAAATGAATGAAGCACTACATTCAATTCATTTCATTCATTTCACTCTGAAGTCGGAGGGAGGAGGTCAGAGCTGGTGGAGGGCGCACAAGATGCCACAGGCCTGAGTCCCACGTGTGGTTAGGTTTAGGCAACAAAAGCTTGGTTAAGGTTAGTGAAAGATTGTGGTGTGCCTTAAATGTTATGCTTCAAGTCACTGTGGACTTTTTTCTGTATTAAACCAAGACTAATCTTTCCCTAACCTTAAGTGCTGCCAGTGCCTAAACATAACCATAAAAAGTTTAACATTACTGTAGTTTCTAATAGCGTATTGCAAGATTGGATACTTTAGTACAGTAGTAGTAGTAGTAACATTTTCTCATTATGTTGAGAGAAAATGTAATTCTGCCAGCATTACATTTCTAGCAAAACAGATTTACTGTTGCAATTCAGTTGCACATTCTAGGACACAGGGTTGCTCACATACACCTCACCTAACCCCAGCTTTCTCTAGTCATATCTACACATAACCATTATCAGTCTTAGGCCTTAACCAACCTTCTGCTATGCTGGGCCAATCACAGTTCTTCAGTCTGTAACGCTCAAGTGTCCCATGTGTGCTTCTGTTAGGGGGCCCAGAGTCTTAAGGAGTGCCCCAGCACATGCACTCGCACTTAAAAAACACAAATACACAGGTAGTATTTCACACCAGGAGGCTAGCTGCCTCGACACCCCCTCTGTGCCTGTGATTTTGGCCTCAGTGATTTACATTGTGTGTGAAAGAGGGAGGCTGGCCGTGTCTTAATGCAGAGCACCGCGAGGGAGGGAGAAGTGGCCCGTAATGAATTGGTGTTAATGAGCTGTTAACTCTGCTCCAGCCCAAAGCACCATAGTAACCCCTGCTGCTTGGCTTCCAAGACAACACAAATATATACAATCTCACACCCACACACACACATATGCACAGTGGAATGCAGACATTTGCTGAGAGAGAAATTTTTCAGGGTGAACGCCAGTAGTCAAAGTGCACATACAGACATCACGTCACCTACAGACACACAGCCTCTCTCACACACACTCACTCATACACATGTTCACTGTCACGGGTGCACATGTACGTACGCACATACCTGAACAAGCACCCACGCACACGCACACACTCTCCATCCCAACAGATATTCAGTCAGTCGGCCTCTCGCTCCCAGGCTAAACAGGCCCCTGGCTCAGAGGCAGTAAATCTTCCTCATGCTGACACGTACTTGTGGATGGCGTACACCCAGCCGAGCTGCTGAGCAGATCAGACTCAAATAACATTTGCAAATAATTCTCAGTGTTTGTTTTTCCCTAATGGAGAGCCGGGTGGATTTACCACATTTCAAATAAGTTCAAGTGTCAGACACCAACAGAAAAGTATTTTAACTTAATTTCCTATACCTAAACCATTTATTTTGGAATGTACTGAGATATCAGGGTATCATATATGTACAGTATTTTTATTTATTATAGAATAATCACTCCCTCAACTTCTTTGTGTGCTGACCACTTTAAAAAAAAAACACATTGTTTGCTTAAAGGCCAGCACTGAATTCCAACTATTTGTTGGGCGTTCCCACAAATTTACCCAGTATGAGCCTGATGACGCTTCATCATCAGTACAGTAACTAGTGCCACCTTTTTAGTGATTTTATACTTTGAAGTCCAGTTTTATGTTGCTGTTAGTAAACTGTCAGCTGCCACCTCATCATTGTTGCTCACCTTGTTTGCTCTTCTATTAAAAAATTGAATTGATGTCATTTTTTTAAAAGTGTGCTGCTCTGCCTCAAAAAAAATTATGTTCTCTGTGTAGTTTCCACTTTTTGCTATCCTTCAGTTGACTTTTATGTAGTGGCAAGCTGAAAAAAGGCAGAATGGTATGAATGAATCCTCATCCCTAGTCACTACTTGCTGGCCTTAACAAGTGTTTATGAAATGTTTGTGAAAATACCTTATGATAACATGCCATCTCATAAAATCTGAGGCGCTTTGGAGGCACTGTTGGAGAAATGCTGCCTTCCACATTTTTTACAGCAGAAAAGAAACATGAACAAAACAAGTCTGAATGTCTAGCAGTATTTTGTTCAGCCAGCCCTCAATAGTCGTGCATCCGTGTAACTGCCTAAAAAGGAGGGAATTGCAGTACATTATTAGTTGTCTATAAGTTTCTGGACAAATGTAATTACTTAGAGAATAAATAACTGTTCAGGCAGGATCCCAGCCTGCCCTCCTCCAGGAGGACAAAGGCGCTCTCTCTGTACCCGCACAACTCTGACTAGGAGCAAATCATCCTAGTGCTGATGCTGAGTCTGATAAGCCTGCTCTAGCTCTACACTTCCTCACACTGTCTCACGCACACACACACACACACACACACACACACACACACACACACACACACACACACACACACACACACACACACACACACACACACACACACACACACACACACACTCCTGCCGCCCGCTGCCTGTTTCTGAGAAACCAAATATCGAGGGGGAAAAAAAAGGAGATCTGCGTATGCAGTGTTTGACTCACCTGAGGGTGTGTGTGTGTTTGTGGTTTAATGTGTGTGTGAGAGCATTCTGCTGTTCTGAATGTGCATGTCTATGGACAAATGTGCGCCCTCACTTTAAGCTTGTCGGAGGTAAGAGGCCAATTAATGGAGGATGCTGTTAAGTGATTTTAGAGGCTTCGCTGGAGATTTAGGGGAAGGAAGAAAGATGGCCGCCCGCAAGGTGCTTTAATAGTCCCTGACAGCGCTAGTGCTTTATAGCTAGCAGCTGGTCCAGGTGTTAGCCTCTGCCTGCGCACACATGCACATACACACTGCCTGCCTCATTAAGGTCGGCCCTAACAGGAGAGCTCTTGCGGTTTAGAGCTGAGTCTGATGCAGAGTGTATTTGCAGCCTGTGTGAACACACATTAAACTGCTAGCTTGCCTGGAAGGGGAGGAAAACAGGAGTGGAGGGAGAGATTGGGTTGGTTGTCATGCTCAGGCATTCAAATTGCCATTTGTTGTGGCATATAAAATACCCTCAGAAACAACTGCCACGTTTATAGTTTCTCTTCCCAACGCTAGGCAGAGTTTTACAGTCTGATGTTTACAGTCATCACGACCACCAAATTTGTGTTGTTGTGTAAGTGTCTTTTTACTGCGTTGTCTTTTTTTCTCCTTTCTTCACGTTGAGCATGAGCATTGGCCATGTTTTTACTATGTGGTGTTTAAGACATGGACGTCCACACCCTAAATTCCCTGGATAATTAAAGTGGGGATTGTTACTGTGTCATGCAAAAAATGGATTTATTCTTTTTCTTTTTGTAATCTCTTAATTCTCTAAACTAGACAACAAAATTCCAATGAGTCACTTGGATGAAAAGCAGTTGGTGCGGTTCATTGAAACACTGATTAGATGTGTATTAGGGGCACTTAATCAGCACGCTGTTCCCAACAGGACCATATCATCATAGGGAGGCTTTGGAGTGTTGGCCAAGTGTGTGTGTCTGTGTGTGTGTGTGTGCTGGGGGAACCTCCACATGCAATAATTGTAATTTGGCAATAAGTAGCTTAACTGACGAGGGGAAGTAAAGGGGGCAGGTTGCTGGAACTAAGGAGCACCGTGGGGGAAGAAATACAAGAGATTATCAGTTTGGAGGGCACTGCTCCTCACCCCCCCGCTATGGCACTCTCTTTCCCTCTCCGAGGCCAACATTCACCTCAGGTCAGCCATATCTAATGTTACTGGACCTCTCCTGGTACAGGGTTAGGAAACAAAGGTGTACCTCCCATTCGTCCTCCGCTCTCTCCCCAGGTCTGCTAATGAACATTACCAACTGGTTCACTGAAAAGCTAAAGATGCTCACCGCTGGTATTTACTCCCCCACCCCCCCGTGGTTTCCCAGGAGGACAGCGATCCTCAAAGAAAGTGTTTTCTTTTACAAGCCTTTCACTTTTTGGAGTGTATCACCCGTGTAACAGGAAATGGGATGTCCCACCTTAACTGTTACTAGGCCATTTTGTGTGTGTGTGTGTGTGTGTGTGTGTGTGTGTATGTGTAGGTGCTTCAAAGTGGGCAGACACAAGTTAATTAATGAAGTATAATGTGAAATAAAGACGTTTAGAGATATCTATCATAAATATTGAGCATCATATAGTTGAGCTGAACATTTGTAGGGATGGTGGGCATCGGATTGTCTGAAGCAGAACTTGCAAAAGATCATTAAGAGATGAGTTTACAATAGGTAGAGGCCTGCTGAGCCCAGATCTATTTTAAGTCATCTTGCAACAAGTTCCTCTGCCTTGGCTGGATAATCTTAGTCCCAGCATTGATGTACCATTCTCGATTTATTGCCCAGTGTGATGCAATGCTTTTTTCGAAAATATGGGCTGTTTGAAGTCGTCTAGTACGTCTGACGGTAAAGATGCTGAGTGTACAAACTAAACCCTGCCTGCTCAGACACACACACAGACGTTGTGCTTTGATCTCAACGTGAATGTGTCTATTTGTGTCCCTTCTAAAACTTCTGACAGGAAGTCCAACCAGGGTTATACATTTGTTGAGGCAGTGTATTTTCAGGATGTGGTTTTTTTTTCTGGAGGATTTAGATCTCAGATGATAGTTAGCCAGAGACTGCCTTTGTTTGTCATTAGCCCCTTTTCTTTGATGGTTTTCGAATGCTGCGTGTTTCTGCATTCAGACGTGAAACTGGATACTTACCCAAGCCAAGTTGAAAGCATTTAATGATATCACAATATTATGATAATCTGACCAAAAACATATGCCACTGAGGAAACAGCATGAGACTGGCGGATCGGCAGGCAGTGCCACTTTAACCTTAATAGTCCAGAGATATGTCAGCTTATGTGCTACTGTACATTTTGGCAGGACAAAAGACACTCCGCAGATACTTCACCACTGGCATGTCTCCCTATATGTAACTGCATGTGTGGGCGTGTGTCTGGATGCAGTATATAGAGGGGAAGCATGGTTTGGCGAACTCTTGCAGACATGCAGGAACATGACACATAGTTCCTCCCGTGTATCCTCACAAACCACAATGAAGCTGCATTAATGATAAGCACCTGGATTCCCACAAGCTCCCAGTTAGCCCCAATTGGTGGTAACTGATAAATTGGGGAGTTAGACTGCAAGGCCCAGTGAATGAACCCTTTTCACGTCAAGATGCAAAAGAGAGCCGAAAGAGAGAGATGAAGAGATCCTTTATACTGGCAGTGTGTTCACATGAGAGGAGACCACACGCTTGAGAGAGAATGAGATAGAAAAAGAGAGAGAGGGACAGTGTCTTTCCCAGACAGCCCATGAGAATCCAATACACTCCCACGCGTCTGGGATTGTGTGTGGCCACCGCACACACACATGCTACACGCCACATGTGTCCGTGTTCATCCCCTCCTCGTAACATCAACCCTTCGCTCTCTCAATCCCGGCCACACTCCCCGCCGACTTTGATGCGTTTTTTTCCTCGATGTGTACGACAATAATCTTTTTCACCCCTCCAAAAGAGCGGGCCATGGGAAGAAAGGGCCCTGCTCTCGAGGCTTTACTTCATCTTTTGCCCCGGCTCTCCAGCGAGACAAAATCGCTTCGCCGGCACCACAGTGCGGTTCAACTGCAGCTGAAAAGAGACGGGGACCAAATCCCTCTCATACACAACAAAACAACACTGTAGCCTTTTCAGTGTGACTGCCCACAAGGAAAGGGCTCTTTCTGTCTGTGGCGGACACAGTGTCTATCTATCTATCCACTCCCCACAGATGTTGACACTGTTTGTTGCGGGTTAAGATGCCCTCTAAAGACCATTGTTCCCCTTGTATCTTCTCTGTTATTGAGTTTTTCCTCTCTTTCTAGGCGAGGGCCGGAGGTAGAGAGGGACGAAAGCGGTGAAAGACCTCCGGATAGCAGTCAGCGCTCCAGGGGGCCTTTCTGCCCAGAGAGACCCCACCAAAGGGCTTCATTGTGGGTAGCAGCAGGCAGCCACCGAGGGCTGTATGCTGGAAGTATTGTGTTGCTGGATAGACCCGAGTCCCTCTCCAGAATAGGGTCAAAGGTTAGCCCCCCTGTGGACTGCTCCATACCTGCCCTGCCCTGTCTCCCCCTTCCACTCTCACAGGCCCAGGGAGACACAGTCACATACAATGGAAACCAGTCAACACGCTACTAAGGAGACTCTTAAGATTGAGAGGTAGCAGAGCGGAGAGACTAATTCAGTGCACTCTCCACTTTTCGATGAATAGGTAATTCGATTAATGGGCCCATGAGAGGGAATAACGAGCAAGGCAGGTCAGAGGCTCCTCTCTGCAGTTTACAAGGCCACGTCTCAGCACTTCAGCAGGATAAAAATCTTATCGCAGACTCAAAACAAAAACCTTTGATGACATATCAGCTATCGCCATTGTTGATGTGGGTGTGAGTCATAAGGTGGCGTGTGTACGTGTGTGTGTGTGTACAGCTGACTGTGTGGCTGTGCATGTGTGGATATGTAAGTAAGTCCGCTCTTGGAGGCAATGGGACGGTGAAAGAGCATGTCAAACATTTGGATCTGTGCTGAGCCAGATCCCGCCCCTATCGCCTTATCTTGACACCCCTGTGCATGCAGGGAATGCTTGCTCTCATGCCTCCATGCACCGTCAGCTCTTCAAACACCAACATACAGCTCTGCTTATTAGACAGCCCCTCTGTATTCTTAATTCATGTCGACCTTTTTTTTTTTTTTGGATGTTATTGATTTCTTTAACTGATTGTAAAGCACTGTGTATCACTGTTTTGGAAAGGTTAATGGGATTACAATCACAAAAATAAGGGGGAAATACACACAATATTACTGTCATTGTTGTCAGTGTTTGGTAATTAAATTGCTGTGGATTTCTCACATTATGGTTTTGTGTTTTGTTCATACATTCATTTACTATATTTATTGATCCCTAACTGTGATAATGCTATTCATGGAAATTGAACAGAACTCTCTCTTCCATTTGTTAGGAGACCTTTACAACAGGTTATATCTGCCATATAATACCATAATTAGTCTACTGTTGATTAAAACTTTAAAACAGTTGATGTTTTAAGTTGGTTTTATCAGCTGTTGACACACTTGAGTGATTCAGCTGGACAAATGGGGGCTGCAGAATACAGAAAGTGTTCTTTTTGAAGTCAACTTCTTTATAGAGCACATTTAAAAACAGCAGAGAGATTAAATTAAGGAATTATTTAATGTGTAGTGTTTATGACAGAGGATTGGTGCCGGTAGTCATCACTGATTGGTGCCGTCACTGGTGATGTATGAGTGTGCAGCGGCATCTCTGACCTCAGATTAACAGTACATTAACCCTCTTTCTAGGCGAGGCCAGCATGCCTCTTAAACCCTGACCCCCTGTCCTCTCACACCACCACAGGAGGTCCGCAGTCGCCGCTCTCCCCTCCAAACTCTGCAAGATGCCACATTGTGTTCAGCCTGGACCATTGTGTGCAGCGCTAAATAATGTGCATTCGACATCCCCCAGTTCTCATGCTGACACCCCAGAGGATGTCCAGGGCCGGAGGGCTCCTGTTGAGACTTGTAGTGTCCAGTTTGAGGGCCGCCCCTAGAGGGGAGCTTGACCAGGAGCTGCAGGTAGCTTTCATGGCTGCCTGGCAGGCCGGCTCCTTCCCCCAGTGTCCTGCTGCTAGAAATTTGTTGTCCCCCTCTGAGTGTCTTTTTGGGAGTGTCAACTGTGGGGCCCCTGATGAGAGATTTGTTGATATGATAACTCGATTAGGCTCCAGGACGGATGACATTTTGGCAGAGAGCCAGTCAGCAGCACCCAGGGAGGCACTGACTCGTCTCCTTAACCTCTCCTCAGGAGGCAGCAATTAGTGATAGTAATTGGTGAATTAGCATTGCTGCTACATGTATTCTCTGCTTCATTCTCACTTCCTTTTGGATGTGGGTCGAATAAAAGCCATGCAACCCAGGACCTGTGCAATCACCATCTTTTACAGTCAGTAGTTCTGCCTCAGTACATTCACCTTTTTGCATTCCATGGCATTATTTCTTCCACTGTGTACCTCTGAAAGCACAAAGTGACTCTCCAAATATTGTGTTGCTGAAGGGAAGGCTGCCTTTTCTTATTTCTAACTGACGCTGTTCATTATGCGGCTCTATGTCTGCAGTTCAGAAGAGATAATTCAATTAATGCAGCCAAGGCCTGCATTTCAAAACCTGGCCTTTTTTGTCTGAGAGATTTGCATCATAAAACTCTTCCACACAGCTGAAGGTCCTCACAGCTGAAGGAACGTTTTATGCTTTTAAAATGTTAAGATGGCAAAATTATATATACAGTCTCAAACAAGGTTGTTACCTCGACAACGGCGTGTCCCCTTTGTTTTCTCATGTAAATGTTTCATAACTGCACAATGTCAGTTCATTACAAGTACAAAGGCGGATATTCGAATTAAAAAAATAAATCAAGTTCAAAAATTCAAATCTTTAGATGACTGTATGTGTCACCTCTAAGTTTTGTCTCCAGACATCACAGGGAATGACAAAGGAGATTATCTCTACATCAAAGGTCTGATGGAAAGTGAAAGTCTCACAGCCAAAGAAATGTCACATTTTGCTGATTATAAGCTGCCGAAATTGTGACATAAAAGTCACTTTGGCCCCGGTTTTCGTGCGCCGCTCCCACCGTACAATCAGAAATAGACATAGATAATTTATTCATGTGATTTATTTTATTCTGAATAACCTGTTAATTTGACTTAAAAGTCAAGAGTCGTATCTTGATGATTAGTCAGGTAAAACTACAAGAGATATGAAATGATAAAGGTGGAAAAAAATGTAATTTCTCATTATGACATGGAGTTTTGCCAGGTGTTGCTTTGTTAAATCATTTCAACAGATATCTGATATCACTGATGTTATTAAGAAGAATTTGCTAAGGAGGATGATACAGATGAGTAAATACCTTTAAATGCCAAAGTGTAGACATAAGTCTAATTAATCATTACTGAAATCTGGAAAATCTCACACTGTATGTAAAGTTATCTACAAACATTTGTGATGAGTTTTTTCCTTCTCTTCTGACAAATTCCTTTAGAGTTTTTAGAGTTTTGCAGTTAAAGCGATTCAGACAACAAGATTGTCCAGAAGAGCAGCCACTCTGCAGTCAAGATCCTACAGGCCCCTTCCTAGCAGTTTAATTACCTCGCCTCATCTTCCACTCGGGTCTGTGGAGCTTGTCGACTCTGCTGACCTTTGACCCGGCATGCACTGTGGGTTTAGTCTGACGTATTCAAGGTGTTACCATCTGTGCCCTCCCCCCCATCCCTCGTCTCTCTCTGGACAAGTCCTCTGTGTTTAGACCCACTGAGCTGGAAAAGTTGCTTACAGTGGACTGTTTGTTTGTCTTTGTAAATGTCTCAGCCCTGGAGAAAGGATGGATAGAGAAGTCGCAGGGCTCCTGGAGGACACTTGTCTTTTCTCTCTCTCTCTTTGGGTCCTCAGGGCTCCAGAGGGCTGAGGTTCTCCGCACCTATGAGTTAACTTGTAACCCAATGACCTCTGACTCTATGTGTATCTAAACAGAACAATAGCTGTTTCCAAACTTTACTTGTGTGTTTGCTTCTATGTGAACTGTTTAAAAGCGACAAGACCAGTGGCAGTTAGAAACTCTAATTGAGGCTGAAAGGCTGAAACCATTAGCTGATTAATAAATTAGTTGTTCGAAGTTTGTTTTTTTTTAATGATAATTTTCTTTTTTTTAAGCACAAAACTGTCCAGAAAAGTCCAGCCCCACCTCATACTGTATATCCTTTAGCTTTTAGTCCCATCCTCAGTACGTCATTGGTCACAGTTAAATGTCCCTGCTCAAAAGGCTTCTATTCAACAACAATGTCCTTTCATTACTGTATTGTACGTTTCAATAGAAAGCTGATCCAGGAAAAGCCTCCACAAGTTTATGAACTCCTCGACATTTCCTTTGAGTACAGAGTTAGTTTTTTTTTTCCAGGTGGAAACACATTAAAAACTTCTCTATACCACATCATGTCAGGAGGAGAAGTGTCCTTAATCCATTTCAACAGAACACATTTTCTTGCCAAAAGTAGCAGTTTATCAAGTAGTTTATGTTTCACAGAAGGAAGTGACACACTTTTAGCAGGTAGACTCAACAGAAAGAGGCCTGGTTCTTTCTTAATTGTAATTTTAAAAATATAACGGACTTCTTTGGCTATAGAATTCCAAAACCGCGAAATGTATTTGCATTGCCAAAAAAAAGATGAAAATAATTCCCTTGTTCTTTCTGGCATTTAACACATAGAGGTGATAGCTTACAATCCGTTTTATTTCAAATAACTGGGGTTGTGTGTGTGTGTGTGTGTGTGTGTGTGTGTGTGTGTGTGTGTGTGTGTGTGTGTGTGTGTAACCTATGAAGAATTTTAGAAGAATTTACCTCAATCTAGAGCTGGTATCAGGTCCTTAAATGTAAGGATCTCCTGGTTTATATTTGTCATATATGACAGTACATGAAATAAGCAACCTGAAGATGTCACTTTGTGCTATAGGAAACTGTGATGCCTACTATTTTTTCACATTTTGTAGACCTACTGGATTAACTGAAAAAAATATCTGCAGATTAATTGGAAATTAAAATAATTGTTAGTTGCCCTATTTTATGCAAAAACTTTTATGCAAAAATAGGTCTAGATCAGTTGTGTATATCAGTTTACTGTGTATTTCATGCAATAATGTTTAGCTATGAAACCGTTTATAACAGTTTATAAAAGTTAAGGGTGCAATTATAGGTGCATGGGATGTCTTTTAGCTGGTATACCCACTGATAAAATAAAACACAGAAGGGAGATGATGAAAAACACTGTGACAAAATTAAATGCTAAAGCACATAAGAGCGAGTATGAAAATGCTATAGAAGGGAGAATGCAGATGAGAAGAAAACAGCTGGTCTTATAAAAACATTAGGACAAAGAAATTAAACATGAATAATGATGCCAATGTTGCACAGAACTCTTAAAATTAAGAACCAAGAAAAATAACCCTGTTTTCAGCTTGGCAGCATTTTGAGGTAATATATTGGTTTTGAAAACATTTCAATAACTCAGGGGTCGTAGAATTTTCTGAACCCACAGAATAGACTGTAAATCTTTGATTGACATTTAAACTACCAACATTTTATGGCAAGAACTTCTAACCAAGAAGTTACAAGAGGTTGCAAGAGGTTGCAACATTAGGGACACTTTTTTTTATTTTTATCTATTTATTTTTTGCTGCTGCAATGATTAGTTCCAGTCTGTCTGTGCAATAAATGCCTAGCTTGTTTAGACACCCAAAAATATATTTTAATGTGACTGACGTGAACTAAACAGGTGTAATCAGTCAGGGATCACAGCTTTTACATGGATTCATTAGGTCAGGTCTATTTCAGAAAGGCAATTGGTGTTCCCAGTGTTTTGCCTGAGTAATTCTCCCAGTTAGCAGGGGTGCTGCTGGGGTGATCAGGGCTGTCTGGGGGCAACAAGCAGTAAAGGGCCTTTCAGAACCACGGGACAAAACTGTACTTAGTTAGATGCATGGTGTTAAGTGCATCTGATCTAAGAAGATGTCAAAGGTCCAAAAATACAGCTATATATATTCTACTCTAGAGTAGCGGCCCTGCCAGAAAATGTACAAGTGTAAATCCGTCACACTCATTTATCTTGCAGCCATTTGCATGCCTGAACTTTTCCCCAAACAGCCACAGCATTCACTGTCATCCTGCTGACGTGTGACTGACACTCTACATGGGCCGGTAAATTGGGAAACATTGTTTCAAGGGAACTTCAGTGACGTCTGTGTGGTTTGAATCTTTTCTGACGATCAGCGTACAAATCAACAGCTAAACCGGCAAAACCATGTCCCAAAGTCTTAACAGATGGCGCTGCGGTGTCCATACTGAGTGATGTGTCATCCTGTAGTAATGACACCACAAACAAGATGTGTTGGCCCAGACACTGAGCGCACATTCAATTTACTCATATTCATCATTCCTTCTCCCAAAGGAATTTGCTTTGTTTCGACATGCTGATAGTGAGTGAATATTCAGTTCCTCTCTGGCATTGATTTAGTCCTACAGAACACTGTGGTGTTGGTGAACAACAACAACACACAGTACATGATGCTGCTTGGGTGGCAGTAGCAGGAACTTGGCCAGGCTTTGCTCTGCTATTCAGAGACAAGTAATAAGTATCACTCTGGATAGGAAGACACTGCCACCTAGTGGGAAAAAGTCTGCACAAGCTTTTACTGCTGTAGAGGAACTAAGAAATGGTCCACAATTATTATACAATCCTGCCATCTAAAGGATATTCTTGAACTGGTCCTGATGAAAAAGAGGAGTAACTACTGTTTGACTGGAGAATATTTGATTCAAAGATTTGCAAAGGTAGAACTTTGTTATCAGTGTTTATACACTGGTCTACTTTCTGAAAATCATCACTGTAAAAGAGTTTGTTATAGGGTATTAAAGTGATTGCATAATTGATTTTTTTTAAAAATCATTTCTCTAATTACCTACTTTAGAAAAGTAATGGAACAAAATTGCAGACATTTCAAATGAATCTGTACTTTTAACTGTGTAACCACACAACAAAAGAATTCACTTTTCTGTGACAGATTGTTGTACTAAAGGGAAAAAATATACTATAGCAAACACAAAACAATATGGTTTAAGCACATCGGCAATGTAAAGGGATGAAAATATAAAATAATGAAAAACTGACAAGTTCATTTTTAGTAAAGGGAACTATAGCATTATATTAAGGGATGTGTGCATAGGTCAAAGGATGGTTAAGAGGTGTTTGTCTCAGGAAGTATCTCTTCTTTTACTATTAAATCATCAGCTGTCTGTTTTTAAATCTGAGAACAACTTTAAACCATTCAAAACTCAGCATTTTATTTCATTTATTTCAGTCAGTAGGTATTTTATAGAGCGCTTCACAAATGTACAATTGCAAAGCACTCGTGTTACTGCGAAACCAAACGTTAAAAGTCAATAATAACATGAAGCTGTAGCCTGGTTAGGTGCCTTATCAGTCTTTCATTGTGTAGAATCAGTAACTGTAAAATCACACCTGTTAGACCTCATCTATGCCACAACCATTAGCTGCACTTTGTTTTCCTAAAGAGGATTTTTACTAGGATGCATGTTTGATTCTACACTAAAAATGTACTCAGATAAGTGCTGGATTTCTTTTGTGATACTGGAACACTGTTAAAACAGAACAACTGAGGGTTTGGACAGTCATTTGGCCACACTCATCACAAAGTTTGCAGGGATAGGAAAACTTTCCCCCCAAATCTGGATCTGCTTTTACTGCAGTCCCTTCTTGTTGAAGAACTCTATAACTACATGCTTGTGTAACCATTAAGCAAATCCACCATTCATACATTCCTATAAACATACACTATGTAAAGTGAGGTTAGGAGTGTAATACAGATTATCTATGGATGTAAACTGTTAGACAGCTGTGTCACATGAATCTTAACAAATGTAATTTCTTGGCATATGCTGGAACTACTGATGCTGCTGTTTTTCTTGGGAGGACATTTTCAATAATTCGCCTCTTGGCTGGCAATGACTGCATTCTCCAAAATGTTCTCTTTTAGCTCTGTTTTTGTTCTCTAGCAACTCCTGAGGGAAATATCTGGCTCTTTAGCTGCTAAATGCTCCACTATGTTCACAAGCTCTGTAGGTTCATCACTACAAGCCACAACCAACACATTACACACTGTCAGCTTATACTCAGGATATTCAGATGTCCAAATGTCCAAAGGCCCAACCATAATAGTATAAGAAGAGGACTGCTGACTGTTGACTAGCTTCATTGGTTTAAAGCAGAAAGAGCACACAGAAGTCTGTCATCTATAAATGCTCTTTAACCTCTCAAACCCTGATGATCCTCGTAATTCACCCTTAAGTAGACTTAAAGTGATCCTCCACCCAAAATCTGTCTTGAAACACTCCCTCTCTGACAGTTCGGGGTGGATGTAAAAAGTTTGATGAAGAACAGCATGTGGTTACATTGACTGATGTCACGTTTACTGTACGTGGAAGAAGCAGTGTATTCAGCCATATTCAAGCAAAGTTCATAGTCTGTGTGAGAAAGAAGTTGTGCTCAGCTATAAAACCTGTTTTCACGGTGGAGAGAAAGTATCAAAACATCACCAAAAACTTCTGAAATCACTCCTGTTTTCATCTGTATATTCAGGATTTTGCTAACACGCACCTGTTATGTTTTAAATTGTTTTTATTTATTAAATAATAAGCTTGCTATTATATAATGTTAACAAATAACAAAAAGACCAAAACCATGACATACTAACAAGTATTGTTTGCCTGATATATCTTATTCATCTGTGCTGTAGAGCTCCATTACTGTCCAAAAAACTTTTAACAAAAGCTACTGCCAGCTGCTAGAGGCTATGTGGCTTTGAGCTAAATGCTAACAACAGCATGCTAGCATGCTAACAAGCTGGTGTTGTAACTTACCTTATACCCAGCATGCTTTCCAGGAGACAAAAGGGGAAGGCACTGAACCACTTCCTGATTATAAGAGCTTGCTAACCCTTGGTCTTAGACCAAGTATGGGGGCATGTATTTTATTTAGTTGAATGTTTGTTTTTGTTTTTATGTTATTTGTACTTAATTTGGTTCATGGTAGGGACTATGCTGTGGTTGATGTGTGTGTAAACAATGTTAACTGATACAAGTGACATTGTCATATAGCAGTTGTTGGTATAAGGGAAAGGACACCCCTAATAGAAAAATGGTTCTGCCTAGATAGATTGGAGAGCCTATTTAAGGGGAGAGTTGTTGGTTTGAGAAAGAGCAGAAATGAAAGAGGATGTCACTGTAGCTGTGTTAAGGTAAGTTTGAGTATGCTTCATTTAATTTGGTAGCCTATGAGTGTGTCTCTTATCATTTTCCTTGACACTCCTCACATGTAAAACTTTATTTTACACTAAAACAGCAAGTAATTGTAAAAAAGCCAGAAAGGGTTGTTGTTTCATTTTTCTTGTTTCCTTTCTTGTCAATCGTCTTTTTGACCCAAAAATCCTTCAGTTTTTTGGGGTATAGAGGTACATCGGCGGCTTCACATCCTCGTTATGAGTTCAAAATTATGAGAACTTTGATTTTATTTGAGAGCCACAGTCTAGGAGTGTATCGGTGATTATTATTCCAGGTGGCAGTGAGAAAGTGAGAGAGTGACTTTTTACCATCTTCATCCAGCAAATCAATACGTGAGTTCCTTTTTGCTTTGCTTGGTAGCATAGGTAAAATACATTACATCCCCAATGAATTTGCTTTGTGCTACATGCCCTTACTTTTTGTCATCATAATGATTTGGTACAATCCCATCTATCACAACATCAAACAATAAACACTATTTTACTAGTATAAATTTTTCCCTTAAGCCTGTGACCTATTCTTTGAGATTCTTTCTGACTTATTGACCGATCTTGATGATTTGTAGTTTTTGCTCAAATTGTTTTCCTCAAATGAATTTTATTCCGATGAAATGCAAAAGGCATCACACTTGAAATAAGTTTTGAAATCAGTCTTGCTAACTAGCTACATCTGTACTGTTGCTAAAATAGTGTCTTGTTTCAGTGGCAAGTCAACATTTCTGAGAGCGGAGCTGGACTTCTGATTCTGATGCTCCAAATTACACGGTGAGTTTCATTTTACTTTGTTTTATATGCCAACGTCTCCAAACAACTTAATTTTATTTAGATAATGTCCCATTGTTGTCTGCGTAGTAGCATGTACCACTTTGTAACTGATGAAATTTTCTTTTATGCTTAAGTACTAGTAGATGTAGTAGTAGTAGTAGTAGTCTCCTCTTTGAACACACTTTATTTGTTTTTCAGGCAGTTCATATGGATAAACTATGGAAAGGCTCCCCAGCAGACACAAAGTAAGTCATACAGAAAAAGATGACATCAGTCAGCTCTTGTGTGTTAAGTTTACTAAAGAAACTAATGTACTTTTGAGTGGGACTTTGTATAAGTCAGTAAACCATCTCACCCACCCACACAATCAGTCTCTTAGCCACACTTTTCACTGAGTTATTCTTGATCACTCATAGTGACAGTCAGTTTGGTTACAATAATATGGTGAGCATTTGTACATGGCAACAATTAGATGTGCTGAACCAAACCGTCAAATTCTTGTCAGGGTTAGGCTGCTCCCTACGGACATATACCCACTAAAGCTGTCCCATTGTTCTTTAACCATATCATTTTTCCAGTTCATTCTTCCCAGCATCTTTTCACACGCAACAGTTTCCATCATTTGTTCCCTCCACATTTTCAGTGTAGGAGTTTGAGGCTCTTTCCAACATGTAAGAATCAGCCAGGCACAGGTTGTGAAGCCAGTTGTTAATACTCTAAATGCAAATTTATTCAATTGCGGCATTACTGATTTGTCCCCAAGGAGACACAGCTGTGGTGATCTTGGCAGTTCGCACTCTAACTGTTCACTCATATATCCCAGCACCCTCCTCCATGCATGCATGTATGTACCTTGTTCTGTTTTACATTTCCAACAGTCTTTTAAACTGTTTAATTAGACCCATTTTATTGAGTCTTGTTGGGGTTTAATAATATCTATGAAGTAGTTAGTATTGAATAAATGTGCCTCTGACTTCTCTGATATATTTCCCATTGTTGGAAAGAATCCCATTAGAGTTATTTTTTGTTTTGTCTTTATTTGTGTACAATGTTCAGACAGACTGCACTACTTGTTTAAGTATTTGCTTTTTAAATGACTTTTGAATGTTTAATTACCTGAATGAGCTCCATGCTTTGTTCTCGGTGGCTCTCATGATATTCCTCTATACCTCCATACTTTGAGCGACAGAAACCATTCAAATATCTAAATGTTCAGCTCTTTAAGGACATTTATGCTGTTTTCTTCTTTCTAGCATATTCCAGTGATTTTATATAATTTTTTAAAATATTAAAACTTATAATGGAAAGTCAATGGGAGGAATGTTTGAAAGCTAATTTCTCAAAAACTAACAGCACAAAACTGTTCATATTACATGGACAGGTGTCCCATGTGGAAACGCTTAACATGACATACTGAATCATGCCACCAATAGCCCCACCGTGTGGTCATTATTAAAACACCACCATACTACTTATTAACCGCCATATCTCTTAAATGTAACATGCCATGTTAACCAAACTCTGTACGCAAAACTGTACGGATGGGGATGCTGAAGAAGTCTGTAGTATTTTCAGCAATGCTTTGTGATTTATTTCAGCTTTCAGCATTCACACACATTTTCTGCAGGAAATGCATTTCTAATTATATCTTGTTTTCATCAGAGCAACTAACTTAGTCCTCATATTATAGAGTACATAGAGTTTACTAAATAATAAATGTTTTCTTCTGTTTTCCATCCCCACCCCACTGCACCCCTACCTCACTGTCATACACAATGTTGATATAACATTTTTAAAATGTGTATAATCTTAATATCGTACTGTTTAATTGTAAAGCAAGTGCAGACTTTGGTAGTAGCACAGAGATGCATTCTTCAGCCATCCTACTGAACTGTAGCATGAATAACTGCAGTCTGATTCCCACTAAAGCTAGTTTATTTACACTCTTAATGTCTGATTTAATGCTTTTTCATGTCTGAACTCTTGATGCTTGATGAAACTAATGAATTTGAAAGGTTGTGAATATTTTAAACATCTGCTGCAAAAAGTCAATTTTCTTACTAAAGTGGGAAGCTTTTGCTTTCTGATTCACAGGCCACGTGCAGAATATGATCTCATCATTATAATAAATCCTTTTGGTAGCATTAGTTGTACATATTGTAATATTCTCCTAAATGTTTGATGGATGTAAAACATCCCATGTGACTAAAATTAAATAGTATGTTTTCATCTCTGATTATAGTACATTAAGTACATTTTGATTTTTCATTCATTTTGAGTTGTAAATTATCTTGTCTTTATCAATGTTTTTTTAAGATATTGATGACAAACAGTGCTAGTCTCATAAGCAGTTTGATTTTCAATATTCCAGTATTACAAATAAATTCTATAGCATGTTAATATTTTCCCCCACAATATCCTACTATCCCCCCATGTCAGAGCCTTTGTGATGCTTTCTTCTTTGGAGACAAAACCTGGCAGAAATGTAATACCCATTATTCCAGGTCTGGTGTATTGTGCATTGTATTAAAGTGGGGCATACAGTGGTAATGTTACTTCCCAGTGAGTTTTAAGTCAGCTTCTCCAGTGCTGGATTTGCTTTTCAGCTCACTATGACAAAGAGGAAAGCTTGTTTTGGAGCTCAGCGGTGTAGAACCTGCACCATTGTTGGGTTTGGTCGCTTGCTTTTCTTACTGCTTCTTGAGACTGAATTTGTTGGTAAGCAGTTTATACTTTTAAAGGAAGAATTATCTGGAAAAAAAAAAACCAACCAAAAAACAGTTAAACTACTTTGTTGCATAGCACTGTTTGTCACATATTATAACATTAGTACAGTTATTGCTCTTGTAGTGTAAAAATATCTTTTATACAAATGATTTGCATTGTTGTTCTCTGTTTGCTAAAAAAAGAGTTTCTAAAGGTTTGATGATGACCATTAAATGTTAAAGAGAATCCACCCAAAAATGCTGAAC
Source organism: Scomberomorus guttatus (assembly GCA_038419695.1). Lineage (NCBI taxonomy): Eukaryota > Metazoa > Chordata > Actinopteri > Scombriformes > Scombridae > Scomberomorus > Scomberomorus guttatus. The sequence continues at coordinate 17,952,257 of CM076454.1, read as the reverse complement.
AGACGCTGTAATGTACCTTAAATTTCTTGGTCAAATGGGAAAATTTTGTGTTTTGAGATAGGAAGGAGCATATTGGCAATTATTAACACATCCCAATTACAATCAACCAATTAGCTTAATCTAAATCCAGCCTTAATTGAGAAGGAACAAGTTAACATCCTCATCTAAAAACACCTAGAATGCAATTAACATCATGTCATGATGTCTAGCAGTGTAAATGTGTTGTCGGGTTCATTTTGTTCTTTAATAAATCTGTCAGCTAAATATAGTTAACCTCCACTGCTATTCCTCTTATCAGTGTGTTCCTTCTGAAGTTTAAAGTTTCAAATCACTCACGTTTCAACGATGTCATCTTCAGTTTTCCACAAACAATGAGATTTCATACAATAACTGGATTAGACGTAACGGTTTGTGGTGGTTTTCTGTTGGTTTAAAGTTCACCAAACACAATGTCTCAGGTTCTCACAGGGAATCTGGGTCATGGAGAGAAACTACCTCCAAGCCATCAGAAGAGCAGCCACTCCCGCAGCATTCCTTCACTACAGGTTATCAGTGTTTCTGGTTACTTGCCTGAAGTCATTCAAGCAGGACATTCTACATTTTACTCTTTAATGGTGTCAAAATATCACAATTAACACACAATTAAATGTATTTGCTTTGTCACCTGTCCACAGCGTTGCCAGTGCCACTGCAGATTCCCTATGACACCAACATGACAGAAATGAATGTCCGCAGAAAAAGAAGCTTAGCCTCCGCTGCCACTCAAGACTCTGTTTTGCCGTCAAAGATTTTGACCACCTCTCATCTCTCTGCTCTCAGAGATCTGGTGTCAGAGAAGAAAATCTCAGGTTTGCACAATTTCAACCCACGGCACCTCACTCAACTCATTATAACATGATAAAATCCAAAAACATTATCTGTGAAGGGAAGATAAGTTGATCTGGACCAAGTACTATTTGCAAATATGTCTTGTTGTTTGTTTGAATCAGGTTTCAGCTGGATACAGTGCAAAATCCTCAGTATTAATTTAGTATTTAAAAAGGCAACTCCAGGCTAGTATTTCTCTACATTCATAAGTTAATTTAGAACAGCAAGTCAATTTTCAGTTATCTAACTCTTTCTTGGATTAAATAACTCAACAACTAAACTTGACAACTGCAGTTGTCTGTGAAACTTGCTTAAGAAAACTAAAATTACATTTGATGAGTAAGATAGTGTAATGCATTATTGTTTTACTGTAGAATCATTTTTACTGGTCTCAGTTCATCTGATATCTGTTGGCCGATATGAGTTTTTGAAGTCTCATAGACTCTGATGCTCATAGATGTTTATTTGTGCTTAAGGTGCTACTTTGTATGATTTCACACTGACATCCGGTATCATGCGAGAGCAACAACACACTAAATCAAAAGCATTGTTACACTCCTTTCTATAGGTTGGGACGGGGACAGACCCTGCACCCAAATCTTCAACCACAAGATGGCAGCAAAATAAAGATTTTTTTTTTTATTTTATGTGTTATGTGTTTTGAATCTGACGTTCTCTGTTATTCATGTCCGGATGAAAAAGCCTAAATAGCATTCACTAAATTGTCTCAAGGAGGGAAGGGAGACAGAAGGAATGAAGTGGGAAGCAGAGTACAGCCAATGTGATGTTTACCCAACATCCCTGGAGTCAGACTGAGACCATCATGGGACACTAAAAATCCTCTCTGCAACCAGTAAAATACTGCTATAATGATTTATTTTTAAAGGAAACATGCTGCCAAAATGGGCTCTGACTTGACTGCATAATGAGTCAAGAAAAAATCCCATTTATTCACTGGTAAAATAAACTGGGATATATTGCTAAGTTAAAATATTGATTTATTTACAAACATATATTAATAATTAATTTGCTAATTAACTGTCATTGTATGATCTGAATAGAGACATTTTTTCCATCATATCAGAGACAGACAACATCACACAGGTCAGAATTTGATATTTAATAGAAGACCAAAAACAGTCCAGTCAACTATCACTTGGCTCAGGTCTGAATAAAAGCTTTCAAGACAATTGTTTGTGTCATTTCATTTGCAACAATGATGAAACTTGAAACTTGATGTCACTGATAACGGCTTGCTTTTATGATTGTGGTGCAATTCATATGAGAACTTTCCTCCTTTTTTTTTTTTTTTTTTTTTTTTTTGCAGTTCGCTTAGGTTTCCGTGTCTCTCTCACTGGTCCAAGTGAGCTCCTTGACCCTCAGCTGCTCCTTTCCCTGAACAAAGAGGTCAGTAGATTAACTCCAACACACCTGCACAACTTTGTAGGCGTAGAGACAGGGGTATCATGCATTTCAAATGGTTGAAACAGTAAAAAGGCAATCGATATTAACTACTACAGATAATAACAGTGGAAAGAGCTGCTGCAGCTTTCACTTGTGGCACTTGCTCATCGAAGTTAAAAAGTGCTGTTGGTAGAGAGGATAAATACGATCAGCTACAATTAAAGTCATTCTTGGTTAAATATATATATTTAAAAATGAATATTGAAAGACATAATTGTTTATTTTTCATTTAAGTGATGTTAGACATTAAATACCCAAAGGTGCAGTTCCCCCTTCAGCTGAACTGCCATGACATGATGAAGCAAGTGTGTGGAGCCAAACAACAAACACACCGCCCAACTTATCAATGTTCAGCCAGTCTAAAGGTCAAAGGCCAAAACCTCTGTATTGGTTTTGGTCAGACAGTTCCAGTTTATCATTTATTCATCAGTAAACAATGAGGCAATCCCACACAGACTCAGTAGGTGGTTATTTAATTTGTATTTCAGTTCATAAACTCGTGGCATTTTCAGACTGATGGCAGTTTTTAATTAAGGAACAGGCATGGGTGGATTAACGGATTAGCGTCACAGGGACTCAGCAGCCTGTTGATGTAGTGGGGGGTTTAAGGGTGAAAGGTATTTTTCATCTCACAAAGAAGTCAAGCATTGCTTAAGCTATTTTAATAATTATGTAGAAGAAGTAGGTTAGTCAAATGTTGAAGTTGAGGCTTATGACTGACATTTTTTTGTTTCCTTTTGTCTTTGAGAAGGCAGGGATACACAACATTGGAGGGAAGGCAGGACTCTTTTCCATGCGAATACTCGAAATCAAGAAAGTGACCTCTGCACCCTGAGATTTCATCATCCCAGAGCCTCTTTGATTATTTATCAGAATTCATGTAAAAATAACCACACTCTGTTTTCTTGAAGCACATGATATGGTTGTTATATAATTTTGTTTAACTGTTTTTTTTTTTATTTTCAAATGGTTATTTTTGTTTAGCTTCCCATTAAAGATTAACTTCATTATGTTGTAACAAGCCTGTGTTGCGTACAGTTTAAGATCCCAACAGTTGGCCCTCCCTATTAAACGGAGCAGCCAATAGGAATAAGCGCTGAGCCTTAATCCCCCGCCTCCCTATTGGTCTTCCTGCTGACTGTGAGTTTTCTGCACTCCACCGGCCAGGAAGGTGACAGTGAATGGCTTGACGGCTCATTATGCTTAAAAGGGGTCCGCGCAGCCGTAATTGCGCAACGATGGCAGACTCGGCGTCCCCGGAGGACACGCTGCCCGAGGAGGAGAGGGAGTTTCAGAAGATTATTGCTTTGATCGGAGGTAAAGAGAGGATCTATTTAGTCAGTGACGCCTGTAAAAGTAAAGAGGTGGTTGAGGATGACGCCGGAATACTGCAGGAGTTTATCCGTGACATGTTCCACATCAGCAGCCATCCGGACAGCCGTGAACAGCGCCATTCGCCTCCTTCAAATAGTCACGACGACACTGCATGTGGAAAACACGCTTGCTCCAAGACAGGCGCTGTTAAAAGTAATGAAATCCCACTAACAGTGAGGCCCGAGGATGTGGATTTGAGAGCCAGTCCGGTTGGAGAGGACACGGTGAAGGAGAAGCGGCCGGCGCGCAATGGCAACGCTCAGAAAACAGCAACGAGGGGGGCAAACATTTACAGCCTAAAGCGAGCGATAGACTCTCCAGTCATCATGTTCGTCTTCAGACAGTCGTTTATCAGCAAAAATTCCAACGAACTGTGCTTGAAAGAGATTTTGAAGGACGTAAAGGCGCGTACGAAACGTGCCAGAATCGCCCGACCAGCTCTGGTTGGATTAATACGCACCAGACTGGAGAGCGCCGAGACTCATCAGTGTGCGCAACTCCTGGAGCGTCTGATCCGCTCAGTGTTCCACAAACATTCACCAGAGACGATATGGGTTGGCTGTTTCACTCCGAAGACAGATGCCCAAATGCTCAGCATCAAGAAAAACGCCTGCAAAGTTATATATTCATCTCAAACAGCAGGTGTAATAACATACATTATCAATGTTCATACAGTGGTTTTACACCTAACAATCCAGAGCAAAACTTATTTACTCCTCGCAATTAGTGTAGCTATTGTAGACGATTGTGAAACTCAGGAATTTCTACTCAAGGACATGTCAGCAGGGCAGATGCTTGTCAACATGGAGTCTGAACCCTGCTGTCTTTAACCAGGGCACCATGCCCCTTTGAGGGTGCATAAAATATTAGACAGCCAAAATGACAAAGAACATGAGAATGTGTCACTATGTAAAAGGATAGGCTTACTGTACAGACATTACACAAAGCTACAAGCCACCTAGAAAATAGCTTAGGAAATGAAAATTCATATGATAAGGCCACCATAGACATAGACTCAGTAAAAGTATCTAAATTAATATCTAGTAATTGCCCCTCAGGGACAAATAAAGTGTTTTGATTTGAATTGATTTATACAGATATTGGAGATAAAATACCTTTGCAGATCACTGTAAACTCACTAATGAGTACTAACAGAGCAGAAATATTATATGAACACTATAATGATTTGAATTGGTGCACCTCGTTAATGTAGGTCAATCCATGACATTCACAAGACCACATTTCTGCACACAATTTATTCCCAGGCATGCCTGCAAAGGCCCGAGAACAAAAGGAGCATTCATGAAACAAGAAAGCCCTTAGATAAGTTGCCAAATTGTTAAATGCTTGTTACTGCCTTTCAGATAATACCAGGGATAGAGGGGAGCCGCTTTTCTGGCCATTCCAATGTTTGTCCTGGCCTCAGAGAAGAGGAACTACAGGGCAGGCTAACAGCTCTCCAACCAGCAGGCAAAGAGGTAGCAGCACCATCCCATCAGTCTGACTGAGCTGAATACAGATATTTGCATTCCCATGAGATCTTTTCATTTCTGCATCCTGAGCTGGAGCCTTTCCCAGGTTGAGTTACATGGTCAAAAGGGAGGCTATCACAAAGCCAAGAGGCAGAAAGGGATTTTCACACACTCACACGTTATAGGCTACTGTTTGCATCAGATTTACAGTATATACAGTATGTTGAATTTGGGGAAAACAGTGACTTTTTTCAGAACTTTAGAAATTCTTTTGATCTATCACTATCTGTCCATCAACAAGCTGTAATGTACATTAGGGAAAAAAAATCCAGAACTTGGGAAATTTAGGAAATCACTTACTGAAGTTTCATTGCAAAATAACTTCTGGAATGGATGGACCCTATACACAGTCGTGTCATTGTATAGTATTTATGTGAAATTGTCACTGGCACTATATTTTAAGGACACTTTGTAGGCTACATACATAGAGAGCAGAGACGTAGCCGAATTCTCCTGCAGCCAAATCATTTTATTAAACACAGTAACAGCTTTTTAATTGTTTTTCAGGTGACACTGGAAATGTAGAGGAAGGTATTCCTCTGAAAATCAGTTCCCTTTCTACTGGACCTCACGCGGACAAAGAATCAGCTGGAGGAGACAGCTGATGTCATGACACATGACCTGTGGCTGCAGGCCTATCACTGTAGACAATACTGTTTTTACTGTGAAGAGAAGAGCTGAAGAGCCCCTCTACGTCTGATGGAGTTTCTTCATGGTGCTCAATATCCCCACTGCTGAGCCAATGTCATTCTTCACCTGAAGGAATATGTTGCTAAATAGTGAAATCTCTTGCCATATTGCTGATTTATACATTGTCTTTTAATGTACAATGGTTATTCACAAAGGGATTTATTGTGTACACGTAGACCAGTTAGTCATACGAGCTATATCATATCATTTAAAACCACTCTTTTTTTCTTTTGTGAGGTTTAGATAGAGACTTGTAAGTTATCACAGGTGGAGATAAGGCTTGGCTTGAAAGATTAAGTACTTATTTAACATGACCTGCCAAGCACAGGACAGGATTGTATGGGAACCTTTACCACTAACTGTCATATAAGGGACCATTCTTTAATTGGTTAATAGGGGCCCAGCAGCTCATTTTTGGCTTTCAGACCACCCAGCAAATTAATCCAGCCAATCGTGCAATGTGAATCTTCTCTTTTTTCACTGGCATTAATGAAGATTATGTGCCTTAGATGAGTGCTATTGACAGCTGCATTATCTGCAATAGAACTGGAACAGTCTCGTTTTCACTTTTTATGTATTTATGTAGGCTACTGGATTGTCCCTTCAAATAAATATGTGATGACACATTAAAACTTGTGTGTGCAGCTCTGTTAAAAAGGACATAATGCCAGTGGTGGAGGAAGTATTCAGATCCTTTACTTAAGTAAAAGTAGAAATACTGTAGTCTAAAAATACTCCATTACAAGTAAAAGTCCTGGATTCAAAATGTTATTTAATTAAAAGTACAGAAGTATTATCAGCACAATGTACTCATTAAAAAGTACTCATTAAGCTTCTTTTAGAGTGTTATATTATTATAGTACATTATATTCTTTGTTTTTGTCACTAACAAATACATGTAAGAGCATTTTAATGTTCTTCAATGTGGAGCTACTCTTAGATAATTTGGGTAGATTAAAGTATTAGTACTGCATCATAATTAGGGTTTCAAGTAACGATTATTTTCATTATCGATTAATCCGTCGATTATTTTCTCTAATAATTGATTAGTTGTTGGTCTGTAAAATTTCAGAAAATGGGGAAAATGTTTCCCAAAGCCCAAGGTGACATCCTCAAATGTCTTGTTTTGTCCCGATCAACAGCCCACAACCCAAATATATTTAATTTAGAATTTTGCCTTGTTTCTTAAAAAAATATTCAAAACAATTGATCAATTATCAAAATAGTTGGCGATTAATTTATGAATCAACTAATCTTTGCAGCTTTAACCATATAAGTATATCATATGTTTTTGTTATATAATAATAATACACTTTAAAAGAGCAAACAATTTAAACAACAGTTGGGGATTTTAATCAGGCGCCAAAGAGGCCAGCCACGCCGCAGGTCCTTTAGTAGGGGACTTGCGGTAGTGGACAAAAAGAAGTTAGCAGCTGCTGCGTTTGGCTCCAGTGTTATACAAATCTTTGATTTTCTCTATAAAAGCCCCTGATATTCGCACGGAATTCCACCGTCGAAGCAGGATAATTTTGGGGTTGAGGAGGGAAAAAGGAGCCAATCATGATAACATCTGCCGGTAAGTCCTAGAAAGTGTTTTTATTTTGCTAGCCGTGACTTAGACTAGCTGCCATTGATTTAGCTGAGTCACACAGCTAACTGTCAGTTAGCCGTTAGCCTGTGGATGTAACGTATAATACATCAATTTATCAGCCGTTGATCGGAAATAAAACAGCCAACAAATGTTTTTCTGGAAGGAAGAGCTTCTTACTGTGTGTCTTTGGTGATGTAAAGATTAGTTTAATCAGAGGAAGGCTGCTAAATTATAGTTAACGCTAACAGTAAGTTACATCGCACAGGAATACAGCTATTCGGCTATTCTTGGAGATCATGTTCATAACTACAAGGAATGGTCATCTTGTTCAATTGTGAATAATTCCTAGAAGAGACTCCTAAAATTAAGAGAGTCAAGAGGTTTTATTGGCACATGCACAGCAACACAGCAGATTGCAGCATTGAAGGCAGTGAAATTTGGCTTCTTCGAGGTCAAGTCAGTTTTATTTGTATAGTACTTTGATACACAATGGCAGTTTAAAGTGCTTATAATATCAACATAAAAGCTTTTGACCAACATGATAATCGTTTTAAAGTAAAGTTTAAAAACACAGAAATACAACCATTAAAAATGAGCACCAAAGCAAGCACACACACAAACAAACACACACACACACACACACACACACACACACACACACACACAATATAATAATTATACAAATAGGAAAAAATACATTAAAAGTTGAAAAACAGTTGTCCAGCTCCACACACTCAGGCTAGATTGGCTAGTCATAAGCCTGAGAAAGCAGAAAGGTATTACGTTTTCTTTTAAATGATTTCTAGTTCCAATTGGAGGATATAATAAAATATTTACAATTATTAACAAAATACAATGAATACTGTAGTGGTATATCCTTGGCATGTATTCTTGAAAACCTTCTACTGTTAGTGTAATGTTATTTTTGCAGGACGGTATCAGATTTGACTATTTTTGACCCTGGCCTGCCTGCTCTGATACCAAATGTACGAACACCCTCAATTTATGACTACATGTGTCTAACATTCTTGATTTCTAAATGTGAACGGGTTTCATTAAATATGATTGGTGTCCCAGATCCAGTATTTGAATAATTTCTTTTTAAATTATCTTTTGAAAAGACAAACTTTCAATCTAAATAATGCACATCTAATGTTACTTAATTAAAAGACATTATCCTGGACAAAGACCTTATTTATTAATCTTAGATGAAAAGTATTTTCTGAATAAGAGCCTCACACATCATGATTAACTTAATAAAGTATTTAAATTTCAAAAGTATTATGTCTAAGGTGTTTTAGTGATTAAACTTTTAATTCCTAAGAATAATAAGAGGTATTTCAAGCTGTCACACATGCTGTGTCACTGCAACAAAATTGAGTATAGCAAGTTGCTAACCTCTGTCTCTTTTTTTCTGAAGCTGGAATTATTTCACTCCTTGATGAGGAGGAACCACAGCTCAAGGTAAGACCAGGTGCCTGAAAATGGCAAGCAACCATACAGAGAGTCTGTCATGTCAGCCATGAAGGCTGAAACCAAGAGGCTGCCATCTCTGTCTGTGTCTCTGATTGTGTCATGAAGGCAAAGCAAGCTTCAGATTTTCTAATCATGTTTGCAGTCAGTTACAACACTATATTCATGTGGGACATGTGTGATAATTACACCCAATTTGCTTTCATCTAAGTTTTACTGTTAACACAAAACATATATTATGTTTTAATGCAACATATCTGTGTTTTACTTGTAGGAGTTTGCTCTGCAAAAGCTAGACTTCCTTGTGAATGACTTCTGGGCTGAAATTTCAGGATCTGTTGACAAAATGTAAGTACCATTGATGAGTTTGGGAAGTAGATCTGACATAAGAATTTTATATTGAGCAGTAAACTGTTGCAATGCTGAATGTTTATCTTATAGCTATAATTGAATTAGGTTTTTTAAGCAAATCTAAGTTTCTTAGTGTCAGAGTTGCTGCTCTGTGGCAGAAACGGCTCTGTTGGTCATAAAAATGACCATTTTGATTTGAACATTGATTTTACTTCCAACAGTAATACATAGTCTTTCTTGTGTACTCCTTCAGTCTTTTTCATCCATATGTTTTATCCTCACAGCGAGGTCCTGTATGAGGATGAGACATTTCGGAGCAGAGAATTTGCTGCCCTGGTGGCCTCTAAGGTTTTCTACCACCTCGGAGCCTTTGAGGAATCTCTGAACTATGCTCTTGGTGCTGGAGATCTCTTCAATGTCACAGATGACTCAGAATATGTGGAGACCATCATTGGTGAGTGGAAAAAAACACTTAATCTAATTTTTCTGACTTATTTACTTCTGTAGATGTGATACTTTGTTGTTTGGATGCTGCTGTGTTGTTCATGATACTCTTTAACAATGTAAAATACTTCAATGAAAAAAGATATGCCTTACTGTCATTGTACAGACTGGCTTTTTAGTGGAGAAAGGCATGTGAAATAGATTTCTGACTTGAACAATGTGACTGAATACAGAAGGGAAATGGGGCCCCACTCTTTATCCTTTTTGTGTCTGCTACTAGCCAAATGCATCGACCATTACACCAAGTTGCGGGTGGAGAATGCCGAGCTGCCAGAGGAAGAGGAGAAGAAAAGCATCGACCCCCGCCTTGAGGGCATTGTCAACAAGATGTTTTTGCGTTGCCTGAACGATCACAAGTACAAGCAGGCAATTGGCATTGCCCTGGAGACCAGGCGCCTTGACATGTTTGAGAAGACCATCTTAGAATCGGTAATTAGTTCTTATCATTCACAGCTGACCTCAGATCAGTTTGGTTACATCCTCAACAGAATAGCTCCAAGTCTGATTTAAAGAGTCTGCTATACTTATTAAAATTTAATTCTGGAAAAAGACGGAATTATGTTAAAAGCTTTTGAAAATCACTTTATTCAATAGTAAATGGCCAAGAATTTGTTTTGCAGACTGACAAATTAGTTTCCCAGTACATTACTGGTACAGGCATAATTGTCATACAGGAGTCCAGATTTCGAATTGATTGTTCAGCATTATACCTCCATTATGTTGAAACACAGCAATAATGTCCTTTTCTTCTCCCTCTCCTTTTATGCAGAATGATGTGAGCGGCCTCCTTGCCTACAGCCTGAAGGTGTGCATGTCCCTGATGCAGAACAAGAAGTTCCGTAACGAGGTGCTGCGGGTTCTGGTCAAGCTCTACATGAACTTGGAGAAGCCTGATTTCATCAATGTCTGTCAGGTAACCAGCAGATCCTCAAGAATACTTATGTATCATCGCCCTGATTAACCTGACCATCACCTCTGTATAATACATACATACATGTCTTTCTTGAGACAGATTCTTTCCAATAAATTATTTGTTGCCTCTATTTAGTTTTAGATTGTTAAAAAAATCTACAACATAAACCTTGACTATAGCACAAAAGGATAGTTTTAGGACACATTTTTTAAATTCTTTGATTGCTTGCAGTGTTTCAATAAATTGATTAGTTGTTTGGTCCGTAAAATGTCAGAAAATGTTGAAAAAATATCGATCACTGTTTTTCAGAGCCCAAGGTGATGTCTTTAAATATTTGGTGTTTCTTTTTTTGTCCAACAACAGTCCACAACCCAAATCATAATCAGTTTACTGTCAGTTTACAGAAGATTAAAGAAACAGAAAATTTGAGAAGCAGGAATCAGAGAATTTGGACTTTTTTTTTCTTGAAAAATGACACAAAACGATTGATTATCAAAATAGTTGGCAATTAATTTAATAGTTGGCAACTAATCAGTTAATTGAGTAATTGTTAAAGCTCTGAATATTTTTATTAGGAACACATAATTATCCAATAATGGGTAGTTGCGTGTGCTTCTATTTTATTGACTAAAGCTAAACAATACTTGCCCTGAGCCATACCAACAGCTACTCAGGTACTTCATGCACTAGTAACAGTTGACATCACTTTATACTGATTATGTGTATTGCTTTACTTTCACAGTACTTTCCAAAACTGTGTCAGAATCTAACACCCCACTTTACTTTTTTTTTTTTTTTTCTCTTCTCCCTACTCTAGTGCCTGATATTCCTGGATGACCCACAGGCTGTTAGTGACATCTTGGAAAAGCTGGTGAAGGAGGACAACCTGCTGATGGCCTACCAGATCTGCTTTGACCTGTATGAGAGTGCGAGCCAGCAGTTCCTCTCTTCTGTCATCCAGAACCTGCGAACTGTTGGAACACCAATCCCCGCAGTTCCTGGCTCTACAAACACAGGCACCGTGCCCACGCCAGACAAAGACAGGTGGGCAAGAGACAAGAACAAGGATGCACCTCCAGTGTCTTGGTTCATGCCCACAAGGGCTCAGGGCTGTCCCACTGCAGCCAGTACTGATGGTTCTGATTTGAACTGTATTAGCTTTCTGTACTGAATTTCTGAGAGTCTGCTGAACTACATGGCGTTCAGAGGCGCTTGTCCATAATTGGTAGCAAGCATGGCGGTTTTGGCAGGAACAAAAGTATATGTAAACGATTATCTTGCTTAATATGTTTTGATACAGCTTCTTTAACTGGTATTTTCTGAATGAGAACAGTTCATCTAGGCTTCCAACAGAGACAAATGTTTTATCATTTAAATTCTTAAGCATTAAGCTGAACATGCACTCATGCAGATATTCAGAATCTGAGTATTTAAAATTCCTAGAATTTGTGTTCTTTGCTGTGCACCCACGTTTGAATGCCATTTTTAATACCTGCTTAAATGAACCACGCTAAAAGGGGTAAACATTTTGAGTTTGGATTAACGTACATGGCCAGATTTACACTGAGACCTAGTGCTACACATCAAAACTGAGCTTATTTAAGATATAACAAATAGTACATTATGTTACTTATGAAGTTGGGTACCTGTGATGACTTGACTCAATATTGAAGAACGTTGTTTCTTGTTTGTGTTACAGTGACGCAATGGAGACAGATGACAAGGCTGGCAGCTCCCCTGCTGGAAAGCCGGCAGAAACTGTAAGCTCTTTGCATTGTTTTGTAATACCAGAACAACTGTCTCAGAACAACTTCCCTTTGGTTCTCTAACCATCATATTGCTTCTCTATGTTTTTATAGAAAGATGAGCCCAAAGACCAGAACGCCAAGATGATTAAAATTCTTAGTGGGGAGATGGCCATCGAGCTCCACCTGCAGTTCCTAATCCGAAATAACAACACAGATTTAATGATCCTCAAAAACACAAAGGTAATGCGGGTTAACGGGCCAAATGGCTTAAGAGAGCATAAATGAATTAAACCACCGTTTACACAGAGGAGCAGCAGATTGTGCATCAATGGATAAGAAAAGTAACTGAATTTGCTGTAACAGCTTCTGTTTGTAAATTTTTTTTTTCTCCTTCACTTTAGGATGCAGTGCGAAATTCAGTGTGCCACACAGCCACGGTCATAGCCAACTCCTTCATGCACACAGGAACCACAAGTGACCAGTTCCTTAGGTAATTGTGCTGTAACAGAAAATGTCACGACAGAAAAATATAGTCTATTGCATAGCTAACACTGCAAAATGTAGTTGCTACATGTGATTGTTAGACCAAAGTTTTTGTTTGTCCTTGTAGAGAAAACTTGGAATGGCTTGCAAGAGCCACCAACTGGGCAAAGTTCACAGCCACAGCAAGTCTGGGTGTCATCCACAAGGTAAACTTGTCTCTACGATTGTAATCCAATGTGAAAAAAAATAAATTGGATTTTTATTATTTCATTTTAAATGTATAATGCTGTGTTTTGTTTTTTAGGGTCACGAAAAAGAGGCACTTCAGTTAATGGCCACCTACTTGCCCAAAGACACCTCCCCCGGCTCTGCCTACCAGGAGGGAGGAGGCCTGTATGCTCTGGGACTCATCCACGCCAACCATGGCGGGGACATCATCGACTACTTGCTCAGTCAGCTCAAGAATGCCAGCAATGATGTGAGTTGGCTTTAAATGCTGGTTTATTGTCAAAGACATGTTATATTTGAATCTGACTCGCAAAATATTTGCTGACATCCGTCATTTGCTTTCACTAAATGATCCTATGCAGAATCCAAGAATTTTGAAGAAGGAATAATATTTTGAAGTAATAAATGAATACATTGAATGTCTACAAAAAGTATAACATCTTAAAATGAATTCCTAGCCTGTAAGTTTTTAGAAACCAGCAGTTAGTTTATTTCACTGTGTCAGAATTTATGTTTCTGTGCTTCATCTCTCATGGTCTGCTTTCTTCTGTTTCACAGATTGTCCGTCATGGTGGTGCTCTTGGCCTTGGTTTGGCTGCTTTGGGCACAGCTAGACAGGATGTTTATGACCTCCTCAAGTCCAACCTGTACCAGGATGATGCTGTCACTGGTGCGTAAGCCCTGGACAATTTCAAAAAGTTTTGAAACAGTCCTAAACAGAAAGGTGTTCAGGACATTTTAAAGAAAATTACCTAAAAGCTATTGTTAGTATTTGTACTTCCTGCGTGTCTTAATAATAAATGTAGGTAACGTTTTGATTTGGGTTGCACAAAAATATTAACACAGATTAACAGCTGACTGATGAAATGCATGAACATAAATATTGTATTTCTGAAAAGATGAGGTATGGTGTGTATATAGAGGTGAAAAAAAAAAAAAGTCAACTACATGTTAAAAGCCAAAACAAGTCATACTGACTATATCATGTGACCTCTCAGGTGAGGCTGCGGGCCTAGCCCTGGGTCTGGTCATGCTGGGCTCCAAGTCAGCTCAGGCCATCGAGGACATGGTAGGCTATGCTCAGGAGACTCAGCACGAGAAGATCCTGCGTGGCCTGGCTGTGGGAATCGCTCTGGTCATGTATGGACGCATGGAGGAGGCTGATGCCCTCATTGAGAGCCTGTGCAGAGACAAGGTAAGGCTGGAATGGTCACAGAAGCCAAATCAAGTACACAATGAGGCCAGAGTTGTCTTATTTTCTAAGAACAACAAAGGCTTGTTTTGTGACATTGGTGTAGCTTATGTGTATATAAACACAATACATATGGACAGACTTGAGCTTGATTAATTCAGAGGACATTAAGTGCGGGGAGGGAATTCAAGAGAAGTTCTGATTGTATCTCGCTATGTTGTTGCACTCAATAAACTTTGCAGTTGCAATGTGCAGTTTCAGTGTTTGATGTATGGGTCCTGCGTGTACTCATACGACCCCTGGTTGCGTGTGTTTATTTCATGCCTCCTCTGAACTCCTTGCCAGGAATCCTTAAAGAGCTAAATGTGGGAAATGACTCAAACTATGTTGATTGTAGTTGTGCATCCAGACACAAAGTCTCAAAGCTCTGCTTCCCTTCACTGTCTACTATAGGACCCCATCCTGCGGCGCTCTGGAATGTACACTGTGGGCATGGCTTACTGCGGCTCCGGGAACAACAAGGCCATTCGACGCCTGCTACATGTCGCTGTGAGTGTTTCCTGTAATGGCCCTCTTCACAATACATTATTTCACTGAGAAGAAGACAGGTTTATCATGCTGGCAATGAAGCAGATGCCAAGTCTATGGACTGCACAACTGCAGCTGGCATCATAATTCTAATTACTTAGTTTAATACTGTGGTTATGATTGTTTAAAAAAAATAAAATAAAAAAAAAACTATTTTCTGATGAGAGTATGATTTTTATGGTTGAATCATCAGACTCACGTGCAGCTTTAATGCGTTTTCCTGTTTGAGTTTGAAGCTGTGGTAAAGATTCTAAATCCATTTAGTCCAGACATCTTTTGTTATAACCAGTGCCAAATACTAGGACCGCCTGAATTGCAACACTTTATTTTAACAGGGAGAAAGTGCAAGGAAATTACTTTACAGGTTAAAGATTTATGTATATGCCTTTCATTGTGCTTTCAGTGGCTACATTTCCAAATTATACATACTTGAGAGGTGTGAACAACTTGTTGTCCTGTAGGTGGCACCTTATACACGCTAAAAGTTATTAGATTCTGTGAATAATCCTCATACTGTGAGCCACGTGAGAGCTACATCATACATGTTAATTGCAGGATTTGAAGAGTCTCAGTATCCACTTTGGTTATTTGACTGCTTTGCTTATCTTAATTAAGGTGAGTGACGTGAATGATGACGTCAGAAGGGCTGCTGTCGAGTCCATTGGCTTCATCTTGTTCAGGTAAGGACCAGACTAAATTACTTGAGCTATGAAAACTGTGTTTGGTTCCTCTACACCCACCAGACGCTCCTCTGTTGGGATTATCAAGGTCATCAATGCCAAAATGTCTTTGATATATCTGCCTCTAAACAAACACACGCTGCTTAATGTTAAGACAAAGTGAAACACTAATGCATTTGAGAAGGTGGCTCATTTTATTAGAGAAAAATACTTTTTATATTCCTAAAAAAAAAAGTATCAGTACCGAAACTCAGGAATTGTAGTGTTTTGTAAATGTTCAAATTATACCCAGCCCAAGAGAAAACGGTTATTAGACATTTACCTCTGAAACAGACTTCATTGTACAGAACTGTGTCATCTCCTAGGTTGTCTGTGTTTATTGCAAATATGGCACTGAAAGTTTGCAAAATATTTTTACTTTTTCCTGCTTTTTGTGCAAAACGAAAGAGTTAATTGGTCTTTGTTAGATGAGGACCAATAAAAAAAACATCCAGGTCTTCATGGAAGGTATTCCTCTTGTCAGAGGAAGCTGGACGTTCTTGTCATTGTCATTCACACATTTTCTTCCCTGGCTATTTATAGAGATTTGTTGCTCTTACACCGACATGAATTTACCAATCGGAGACCAGAGCAGTTTTAAACAGAGCGCCTAGCCAGTGCACAAATATCAGGGTGTACATTTTTAAGCCCAAAAAAGGCTATGCCATATTGTGTGATCAATTGGCCTCTAGATAAACCTTGTGTAAATCTTTCCTGTGTTTAGAAAGACTTCTGAACCAGAACAATTCAATTGGTGTCCTCTTTTCCAACTTCCCTCCCAAATAACTTTTTCCACGCCCCCAACATGCACACTTGCACACAAGGAGGACAGTTTTAAGTTCATATGTCTAATGTTTCTTTTCTTCTTATTAAATCAACTGAGTTCCTGGTCATTAAAAAGAGACGTGGTCATTCTAAGCAAAAATAAATTGACACGTACCAAGCTTATGGAGACCTATCCAAAGCTCATTTGTTGTGCCATTGAGCAAACATTTGGTTCATATTACATATATATACAGGTTTAAATTTAGGCAATTTTATATATTTGAAATACAGTCTGACATTTCCTCCCATGGCTTTGTGTATTTTAATAACCTCTAATGTTTCTAATTAATAATTCTTCAGTTGTGTTGAGTCACTTTTAAGTAACAGTATTTGCTGATCTTCTTATGCTGTGACGTACATTGTGTTTATTTGGCTGTACTGTTGTTTTTGATCAACATTGGTTCATGAAAGGCACTTAACTTGCCGATGAAATTTAAGTAGCATAAGGGTGTGGACACAGACCGTAAAAGAAAAGGGATGGTCAGAATAGATTCAGTTTTCTTTCAGTTCTGCGACACAAATATTTTATTGAACACGTAGATTTCCATTTAATTTTGATTTTGTTTTTATTTACAGTCTTTTGTATAGAAACCTTTTGAATAGTCAAAACATCTGGCAGTAATACACATACAAAAGCACTTACAAAGGTCCAGCAAATGCAGTATGTATCATTTCAAGTGTGCAGTGCATTTCATGTGTCTGTTGCAGAAGAGATTTGAAAGGTAGAGTTCCGGCTGTAATATAAGCGTGTGGTTTGAGATGGTTTATTCAGATAGTTGAAAGAACCAGCACAGGTATACTGCATATTGTATACTGCATTCAGAGTTTCCAGGTTGTCCTAGCGTCTCCGTATTCTTCTGTATTTTTGTCTAGTTGTCTAAATTTTGTCAACCTTTCATAGTGGATATTTTCCTGTGTGTCACCTGGTACAGGTTATCTCAAATTTACTGTTTTACACAGCTTGAAAACTCAAACTCTCTTTTATTACGCTATCAACTGTCTTGGTGTCTTTGAGAATTCACATTCTTAATGTGGCCTGTTTTAGAGGCCAGTTGAGTGATATATTGACTATATCTATTCACATGTAACAGAGGAGTTTGGCTGTTTGAAGAGTAGCATTGTGTATCTGAAATTATTATAATCAATACTATAGCCCTGTTTCGCTTCTGTCTGTGCACATTACAATTGGTCAGGTAGATTGAAAGTAACATCAAATTCCAATTCTGCTTTTTCAATTTTTGTGGTGAGGCAAGAATTTTGTTTTTTAAGGAGATAAAACACTTCCAAGTGCTCCCTTTAACTGGATATTTTTCTTCTAGTAGCTCTATAAACAACTAACATGTTCCTCCTTCTTACCATCCTCATTTTCAGTCAGGAGCATTGTGTCTAACACAACACCATTGGATGACTGTACGGGTGCCTGCCGGCTCCTCAGTGGACTTTGGTAGCTCACTGCTCCAATGCCATTCTTCATCCCTCGCTTCATGAAACGTTTAGAGTTTTCTGCCATGGAAGATCTGAATGAAATTCTCATAAAGGTCCGATCTGTATTTGATGCCCCTGGGTGCCGTCCTGGCCCATGGCTAACAGAGTTCTTGTAATTGCAGGTGATGTAACGTGCGAACGCCTGCCTGAAAGTTTTGTTGAATAGAGTGTAGACCAACGGGTTGATTCCTGATGACACATAACCCACCCAAACAAAGATCTCCATGAGGCGGGCGATTACATTAACATCACAGCTTGTACATAGCACAGAGGTGATATTAGTAATGAAGAAGGGACACCACATGACTACAAACAGGAGGAAGACGATGCCGAGCACTTTTGAGGCACGCTGCTCATTGCTCAGAGTCTGTATTGACTTCTTGCCCATGGTGGACATTCTCCGAAAGGGCATGTCATCTCCTGTAGGAGAGTTTGGAGACCCTACTTTTGGTTTTTCTTGAATCCTGGGAACTCTGCTGTCCAGCATGTTCAGCTGTTTAGCTGGAGGTGAAGTCACAGTCTGTTCCCTTTGAAAAACTGTGGCGATTGTTGGGTAGCTAAAACGATTAGTCACCTTTGACCTGAGCAAATAAACCTTTTTGCGCAACACCTGGACAGTAAGAAGGTAGATGATCATCATGATGGTCAAAGGGATGAAGAATGCTGCCATGGAGCCAAACATGATAAATTCCCGGAAGGTGTCCGTTTTCAGCAGGCATGTGTGGTTACTGTTGAAGGTGACGTTGTTGTAAGGATGGTAGTTCTGAAGCCCCTTGATCGGAATTGGGATTGCTATACCTGGAAAATGATGAAAATGTTGTTAGTATCGGCAAACATTGGCAAATGTAATTGCTGATTAACTCTTGACAGTAGAACACTAATTACTGTTAACATGCTGTTCCTTTTTTCATCTGAGGGAAAGAAATTCCTTAATTTTTTCATTCTATAGTTGGGGTAGTAGTAGAAATTGGTAAAAGATTAGTGTGTCATGAAGTAATTGTTTCAGGAATAATAAGGAGAAGTCTGATTGTAGGGTTTCCTTTTTGTTTTTTAAGTTAAGTAAACTAACCATTCATGGCCTGCCATGATCCCTCTTAAAGTGAGCAACAGTATACAGCTAGGGAGAAACTGTTCTGCAGTCAGCAGTGTTAAGTGCCTCTCCGTCCATTCCATCTGATCTCCTGGTTTTGCTCATGAAATGAAGCTCAAGTGAAACCAAACCCGACAGCTAAACTGACTTTGCTTTTAGTGGTCTAAGTATTGGCACTGAGCACTAGGCATTCATTCCTCAGTGAATTAGGCCAAACTTTTACCCTCCCATGTTAAATAATGGCCAGAAGCTACTTTTTAATTTCTTACTGAAAAGCAAAAATGTTTGGCAGATCTTGAACAATGAACCTCAACACTCATACGAGAGCCGTGTGGGATAAATTAAAATAGACAAATGTGATTCTTTCATCAAGAGGACAAACAAGCAGAATACCTACCCTTCTATGATGGCTTTATATTTTTCAGAAAGGTGCTTTACCATAAAGCAAGTTTCTGAAAAATATAAACTTTTCACGACAGACATTTTGACTTGTCAAAGCAGGAAAAGCACGGATTTAATTGATAACATTAACAATGGCTCGATTCAATTAATTGTCCCAGTAAGTAAGTTTTGGTGCTCTGTTTTACATCCCTAATTAGCCAAAACAATGGTGTAGCTGGGTTGGATGCATATGCCATAGTGGCCTTTGAATAAACTCCAGCTTCTCATGAAAATTGACTGGGTTGTCTCTTTATGACATCTTTAGTAACATCTCTAAGATGCACTGTGACCAAGGCAAGTGTAATATTACTGTCCCAGCCCCTCACATACCCCATCTCCTTCCCATATACAATGTAGCAGACAGTGTAGCTGTTTATATAGTATCTGCTTTTATTGTATCCGGCTTGGATTTCTGAGTCTATAAACCAGGTCTGTCATGGGTCTTATGTCAAGAAATCTATATGAAGACAATCCTTCCTGAGATTAACTTTATCAATGTTGAAATTGAAAAGAATTCTGAATGAATGTGCTTACAAATGGATATAAGCCACACCAGTGCTATCTTGACCATCGCTTTGGCTCTGGATTTGTACTGGCTATGTTGGATTGGCTTCTTGATGGCAATGTAGCGGTCCAGTGAAATGGCGCATAGATGCATGATGGATGCGGTAGAAAACAGCACATCCAGGAAGAGCCAAATAGGGCAGAGGAAGTCCGGAAGAGGCCAGTCAGAGTCTAAAGAGAACATAAGAAGAAATGAATCCAATATGACTAGAAACTGTTGTCCTGTAGTAGTTGGATTTTTAAATATCATTTGTAGATAAGTTATCTGTTGTGGTCCAAATGCAAGTAGTAATTTCTTTAATGTACTCATGTAATATACTCCGATTTCTTTTTAAAAGGAACTTGGTCTTGTACTAGCAGTTATGGGAGATGTATCACAATGGAAAGGGATTAGAAGTAGCACTCATGCAAAAGATTGGTGTTTGTTTATCTATGCGAGGAATGACTTTACTGGAAAAAGGAGGGTTCACTGACTGTTTATGGAGCTAAAAGCTCTTTATGTAGATGTACTGGAGACTATGCTCAACAGTAGTGTTTATTTTCAGTTCCAGGCATAAATTTGGCAAGTAATTGTTCTGGCTTTTGTCCTGTGACCGTCACCCATTAAAAAAGACTGTTGGAAATATTCTTTACCTAATTTTCTTTTGTTTTGCCATCCTCCCCTTCTTTGCTCATACTGCTTCCTTGTCACATTTGGGGGAACATTTGAGTCATAGTTTTGATTTAGGTTTCATCTGGAGGGCTTATTCATTGAGAACAAGTGCAGTATTTGTCAAAGTAAACCCTCTGTACCTTTCCCTCTGAAATGTTGAATTCCAAGCCAAATTCAATAAACAGTGTAGCTTACAAGGTCCAAGTAGCTATAGAAGGGCACATATTTTTATTCCATTTAACTGAAACTTTGAATGAGTAAACTTTGGTGCACTCTTTGCAGCTGCCATTGTGTCTATTTTATATGCAAATTTCACTTCCTCGGCACAAGTGAGTTTGTATTAGTTTCGTAGTCTTGTGTTAAATGGATAATGTTGCCAAAACTTCTTTCCATCCATCTCCATAGTTATTTTAAAAACCTTGTGTTGTAATTGTTGCAAAAATTAACAGTAAGGAAAGAAAAACAGTAATGCAGGTTTGTTTTTATGGTTCGCTTTTGAAAATGTCTTGTTCCACCAAATGCCAGCCTATAAATTGCTCCACTGAGGGTAATCAATGTCCAGCAGGTTCTGCTTACACAAGGCTTTGATCAAGGCAAAATTGCCTATATCTTACACAGGAATTCCTCTTATTGCGTTGTGTCTGTTACATTTAATGTTACTTAAGAGTTACAAAACTCACCATTGCATCTTTTTATTATTACATTTTTTTGGGTGATATTTGTTAGTCACTTAGCACAGGAAAAATCATTATAATGTATGCTTTTTTTATATGGCAAGTAGAGACATGTAAACTAATTTGACTAATTAGACTAATTTGTCACTGGATTGCGTTATGATGACACTTAAGAAATGACACCAATTCATCTGTCCATCTGTCCTTCGTCTTTTTTTTTTTTTGATCACCCATGAATGCAGTATATATATAACTTTCTGAGTTACTAACAGTGTCTGTTCACACAGCTCACATTTTAAACAAGCGGATGTCCTACATTTTTCAAGGTGTTGCGTGTATGCTTTGAATTAATTTGCCCAGCAGATGTGGAAAATTGTCTGGCGGTGCATACAGATGTAACTAGTAGAGATGTACCGATACCGCTACTGATAACGGATATCGGTCCAATACCCACTCAAATAGCTGGATAGGGTATCTGTGACAATGGACCCATCTGGTATCCGATACCATTGTTTTTAATAAATAACAATTCAGTAAATTTATTTCTATGTATTTTTTTTTGTTACATTTTGTTTTACAAAGTTAGGAAAGCAGTGTTTAAGTCAAGCCTGATGTTGCCTTACACATAAAAGAACGACCCCAGTCTCTTCCACACAGTGAGGCATACAGCTTATTAATTAAACGCTGGTATCAGATCGGTGCTCGGTATCGGTTGAAACCCAAAGCCCAGGTATCGGTATTGGGACTGAAAAAGTCAGATCAGTGCGTCCCTAAACTTCCCTTTTTAAAATTTTACATTGAAGCATTTTCTTGAACTGTGTGTGCCCTCACATGTATATTGAATGCTTTGTGGTTTTGCAGTGAGGTTGGTCTTATGAGCCCATATTTTTTGTTGAAATATTTGCTGCCTTTAGAGCAGTGATTTATGCTGGTAATAATATTGCCAGTCTAATCTGCACTGTGTAACTGTGTGCGTCTCCTGTTCTCCAGCTAGGGTTCAGTTGAGGGAACAAATCCTCCATCTGGTAGTTTGACTGTCCACTCAGTTGACGGCCCTGTTATGCTTCATACAGCCCTTCACACAAACACTGTATGTTTATATCCCCATGACCTCTCCCTTCCCAACTCGGTGTCCTGAGCTTCATCTCTCTAGCAAGGGGGTAATGATAGCCGGCTTTAAAAATATATATTTGACAATTGAAGAGTTAATTTCTAAGATAATATTAGAAAGAAAGAAAACTCACTTATGAATGTTTATAAATGTCATTAACTATATTTTTTATTTAACATTTAAGAGAATATATTCACTTTCAAACTTTTCAATTGTTGATTAACAAATTGTACCATCTCACTCCACCAATAGCAAAAATGAAATTGTTCTATTTTAAATTAGGTGGAGTTATTTGTTGGACTAATTTATAGACTACTGCATTGGTTTTCAACTGAAGGATCAGGACTTTTTATTTCATAGGATTCATTTAGTTTGCAAGGGCCTACATTTAAGTGATAGCTTTAAAAAAAAAAAATTATTTTGTTCTTTTCATATTTCTTTTGAAGCTTTCCGCTTCTTTTGATGATATACTGCTTATAAGAGAATATGAGTCTAAATCGGTTAATATGCAGGTGTATTTGCACAACACTGTCACTGGAATTAAAATAAAATTATCGTTTGCATTCTGTCCTTTAGGTAATGATCCCCCAGACCAGTAGCTCAGGCCTGGCCGTGCTACTCCTACCCTACGTTGCCAGAGAAAGTAGCATGTTTATTATCTGTTGTAATATTTAATCTAGAATAATTTGTTTAGAGATCGTTGTGATTGTATCTAGTGTTGCTCACAAACAATTTTAACCTCCTTTGCTGCCTGTAAGTATGGTAAGCTGGTCTGTTTTTCTCTGTAGATAAGTAAGACTAATACATGTAAAATATAGTTTTCCTATGAAACAGGGGAATTTATTTGTAGAATATCCAGACACACACTTACTCCTTTAAGTATTTACTCAAGGTTGTTTAAAACTGGTCGGCCTATATGTGGTAAAACAGTTCAAACCCAGCTAGATAGAAGGGTAATTTTAATCATTTGGGTTCACATTTAATCAAAAGGGTGGCATGGAATTGATCTGGGCATTGAGCAAGGATGTGTTTCTCCTTGTAGAGTCCGATATTTACTGCTATTGTATTGCACAAGTCAGGTTTTTGATCACAAGGCCCCATGCTAAACTTACTGTAGAGAACAGTGATGAGGGCAATGGGCATCACGAGGAGTCCCACCAGTAGATCAGCTACGGCAAGCGACATCAGGAAATAGTTGGTGGCGTTCTGCAGCTTTCTCTCAAGTGACACAGCAAGAATGACCAAGATGTTACCTCCAATAGTGGGGATGATGACCATGACAATAAGCAGGGCGGCCCATTTCAGCTGAACCCCAGACGCTTCTGGTCGTGAGCTGTTAGCCTCAAGTGGAGCCGCGAATGGCTGGGACATGGTGCTGCACAGGTTCCAGCGGGCCTTAGCGTGGGTCTGGGCTCTGATCTTTCTGGTGTTTGAGACTCGGTCAGCATGGTCACTGGGTCCCACAGGCAAGGGCAGAGGGTAGGGCGGGACAGCTCAGGGTCAGCGCACAGGATGCTACATCCCCTTGTGCGGTAAATGAACCAAACGGAATAGCTGACAGTATCAGTAGAGGATCCACTGCTTGGAGAGGTGAAAAGCAAAAGAAAAGGCAAAAACGGGTCCAACGCTACAAACTCCAATGTTGGCAATAATCCCACCACGATTAGTATTTCCACAGGGACACGCTAGCAGGGGTCCTCACTTTCCCAGGCAGTTGATAGTCTTGTCATCCGTTGCATCCACTTAAAAGAACAAACAGGTCTGTCAAAGGAAAAGCAATCCTTCATTACTCCTTTGCTTTATTTGTCTGAATGATGGCAAAATAATGAGACGTTTATTGTAACAAATGAAGAGGATCTTTGCTGTCTGACGACTATTATTGTTTCCACATTATGGCAAAGAAATTTACCAAGGTGGAAAATATGAGGAAGAATAGCTTACATGCTGTTTCACTTTCTTTTGTGTTATTCAGTATTTTAGAAATATAACTATAAAACTAATTCATAGGAATAATTTGCAGAAAGGTTTAAATGGTCTTTCTATAACATTTCCTAATATATACATGATTCAGTTAAAAACTAAAAGTAACATTTTTAAAACTTAGTACATGAATGTATGAAAATTTTAAATTTAAAAATCTTTCAACCCATTAAATAGAGAGATTTAGTCTTAGATTAACTCACTAAAGTCCTCTTTAGTGAGGTTTTCAATGAAAGATACACAATTGTATCACTGTCGACAGTCTTTACTTATTGTGCAAGTCTACAAAATGTACGCACCTATGTGCATGGAGTCGATTACAGAAAATCAAACATCGATCAATTACAAAAATACAATACAGTAACAATTGACATTAGTGTGATTTTGCAAAGGTTTCTTACCTGCTCCTGAAGGTATCGCTGTTGAACTTTTAAAGTTGCTCATTCAACTCTTGAAGTATTTTTCCAAGCAGTTACGTCTTAACTTTCACACACACTGAAGCAATAGTTTGTGCTGGAGGAACAGTGCAGCTTAACACACAACGTGCTTCTATCTTTGCACACCTCCGTATTTTTTTTTTTTATCACCCCCTATCTCATCTTTATATTTCCACCCTCCCTAAGTAAGAACATGACAAAAAAAAAATGCCCTCCCTCAGAGGCGAAACCTAAATCTGTCTAAGTCCATGATGTGGAATTTGTTTTGCCTCCACATGTTGGAGGAACCCCCAGTCTTGTTTCGCATCACCTACCGCGATCACAGGTTTAAAACTTTCAGATGTTGTGGCTCCTCTGCATTTCTCCAATTCCTACTTGCTGCCTCTTGTTCACAGCCACTAAACTGCCCGCACTCACCCCTGTCTTGTTGGCTCTCTCACTCTCCCGTCCCTCCCCTCCGCCTTGCCTGCGAGTCAGACTCTGTACAAAACAGATGAATGTCTTCATGCTGGCAACGTGCCAGTGGTTCTGGGAGGTAATTTCCTTCAACACAGCCGTCCCACTGTTTATATTTGTCACTTTCTGTTCTCTCCTCCATTTGAAGCTAGCAGTGGTGGGGGAGGTAGTAGTGCCGTACAGGGAGAAGCATTCTGTGCGGTAAGGTGTTCGAAAAATGTGGTTGAATCCTAAAAGTTTTTCATTTCATTTTCCATGAGCTCACATTTTCAGGACACGAAAGTAATTTAAATATAATTGTATTTTCTTGTAGATGATTAAGTTTTAAATTTAGACCACATTTGTGTTTTGGTTTTTTTTTTCGTTTTTTTTTTTTCTTTCTTTTTCTCTGATCTTCCTGCCTCAACAAGTCAAAATGTGTTTTCTCTCAGTGTGGATTCATTGTTTTCCTTTTAAAAGCAGGTGCAAGACATTAACACACAGAAATAAACGTTCCCTGGAGTTTACAGTAACCAGATGATGAGTGATTCTTCTCTTCACAAGAAAATGTGAGAAGCACAGTCTGTAACCCCCCTGTGTCTTCCTGTGAAAAAATAGTCTACATATATTTTAACTGAGACATTTCCCTAATTTACTTAGGGCGCCAATACCCACATACAATAAGAGACAGTGTGTCCTCTTTGGTCACCTGTTTCCAGTTGGTTAAGTTTAGTATCTTCAGTCCATCGGAGTGGTCTCCTAACTCTAATGGCTGTAGAAGAAAGTCAGTGCGTTTCTAATCTGCGACAGCTGTTTTTTAACAAACCGACCTGATGATGACCCACAGAGATAACAGGAAAAATCTGAAGTCACCCATCCAACCTCCACGGTCTCCTTCTCATTTCTCGTCAAAAGGCCGGTGTTTTTTATTATGGTGCAAAGAACAGCTGAAGGTGTGCTAGTGAAATTTGCATAATTTGGAAAACTTTTTTGTTTGTCTGACAAATTTGTACCAGTGTGTTTTTAAATGGTCCAAGCAACAAACTTAGTAATACTGCTCCCATTTTTCTTTCTCCCCCTAATGACCAGGATGCATCATACGTGCTATTTATATATCCTCCCAGAAATGAATTATTATTTTGATAATTTACATTTTGGCAGTGACCTATCATCACTTTTCAATATACTCAATGTTGTTCAATGTTGTCATAGCCCTCTTCCATTGGCACATTTGTTGCTATGTGCAGCTTTTCTCATGTGGTTAAACAGTGGTTGACTTTTAAATTGAATTCAATGAAAGTGTTACCTATAAAAGCCACACAGCATCTTGGCCTTATTTATACAACATTGTCCAGGTACATTCAAGATGTATTTGGGTGACTGGTTGTAACAGACAGGAAGCAAGCTAAACAGATCTGCTCTCTTGCAGTGCTAGTGCATTAGTTACTGCTTCAATTACATTTCATGGTGCAAAATCCATCTATAATTTATTTAGCTCAGCTATATTCCTCCTGCCTCTTTCGCTAACCTTTCAATGTATGTGTTGCTACCCAGGGCACCGCCTGACATCTGCAGACTGAGGGAGTTATTAAATTTCAGCTGTATCAGCCTCTGTCACTCACATCATAATAAATGTGAGGCATGTGCATATGGTTGTACAGTGCATTAACCGGTAGAGTAAACACATTATGCATTTTTTTTTTGCTGCCTAGCAAAGTAGTGGTGGTAAAGTAAACATTTTCAAGTGTTAGAGCATATATTTTTCACTTTACATGTCTCACTATGACACATGTTTCTGAAATGTCCACATTTTGACTAGGGCCTGAGTACAGGAGCACCACTGCCTCAGAGTTTGACTCTGATCGGGGGCATTGTGGTTATTGTTTTCCAAAGAAATAATCATGGATTTAGTTTGAGGTTATAGCAGGCTGAATGTGTTTGGAAGCCATTGCAAGTGTTACAACTTTTTTTATTTTTCTCTTGTTTTTACTATTTTCAGTATTTCAGCTCATTCTGAGGTTCGTAAGTCCACCACACATTGAGGATATTCAAGTTTGGCTTGAATGCAGATGTCATTGCTTCATAGCCTTTTCAACCGAAACAAATGCTGGACATTGATTTCCATCAGAGTTCTTCCATTTTAGACGCGGTTGATTGTAATTAGCTCGGCTATCTTTTAGTTTGAGAAGGTTGAAAAGGCACTCAAGCTTTTCTCAAGCTACTGTTGCACCTCAAGCTACTGTAGTCCTTAATCAGTTAAAACACTTGTCATAAATTAGGTCTCAGTGTCTAGCTGTTACAAAAGCCCTTGAACTTGGTGGCCTTAATGGCCTGGTTCATAAATTTTCTCGTCCTATGCTGGATAGATGGTACCCTGTGTTTTTGCAGGTATTGGAGAGTTGACAACCT
This sequence comes from Scomberomorus guttatus, assembly GCA_038419695.1. NCBI lineage: Eukaryota > Metazoa > Chordata > Actinopteri > Scombriformes > Scombridae > Scomberomorus > Scomberomorus guttatus. The sequence continues at coordinate 17,924,437 of CM076454.1, read as the reverse complement.
TACAACCCCACAACATGCATGTTGATCAGGAAAGGTCAGTTTTATTTACATAAAGTAAAATTACATATTTGTCTCAGGAGAACTTAACAACGGGTCCTTATCCAAGAATGAATTGTAGGGCATCGTCAGACTAGCAGAATAGAATCAATTCCTCCCTGTAGGTGAAATTGAAAGGCGATCTAGATCTCCCAATGACTGTCATTTGTGATCTAGTCAAATCCTCCTATATGGTTGAGCTGAACTTCTAATTCCAAACAGGCCAGTGGAGATTATGTGCTGAGAACACGTCACTATATTAGTGCAAAGGACTAAACACAAAACGCAGGGAGGCTTATACTTATTTAGACATAACTTTCTGGGCTTTATTGAGGCTATTTATTAGTTCAAATCAGATGTAGCTTCTGTTTCTCCTCCTCCTTCACATTGTGTACATTTAGGCAGTACTATTAATGGCGTGTTGAATGGAGACAGTTACTCGGGCATCTTAGCCACCTTCTATACTTTAATGCACTACTGAGGAGTCTATATAATGTAGCTCTCATATTTAAGCATTTTGTTTGTACTCTTTCCTGCCTTTCCTGTGTTTTATCTTTTATTTGTTATCTGATCCAGTCTAATGAAATCCAGTAGGTTAGCTAAAGAAAGCAGTTGTCTTGATGATAAAGCTGTCATGCTAAAAGTTTTATGGTCACACATTTTTATTTTCTGTTTTTATTCATGTTTATTTGCTTAACTTTGACACACTAGGCAAATGCATAAACTAAAACAGGTGGTGTAAAAGATTAGGGCCCAGTGCAACAGTAATTTAGCATTCTCTTATTCTTTCAGTTCAGTGAGCTCTTACTTCTATGAAAGAAACAAAGGCAGCCACTTCAGGTGCAGTAAAGTGTTGTGTGTCTGAAACAGTTAGCAAAATGTGACATTTTAGTGAGGTTGTAGCAAAACAAACCAGAGAGATTTGTGCTGCTGATTATGGTGCTCACATCTTGACTGGAGCTACTTTGGGGAATTCTTTTTTTTTTTTTTTTAAATGGCAGACCAAACCTGTCTGAAATTCAAAGGCACCAAGTAATCAACAATCAGTTCATCTGTCAGGCCCAGGCAACGCTGGTGATATCAACACCACCTTACAAGCAAATTGTCAGATAACATTCTTGGTATAAAGCAGATTACTTCAACCCCGTACCTGTTGGTGTTGGGGTTTTTTTTTTCCTTTCGATTTCAAATTAAATATCTTTGTTGGACAAATTCAAAACAACGCAGTGCAGTTATATGTTTCTAGCTGTTGCACAGTTGTTGTACTTTGACGTCACCTGCTGATGTAAACCTAATGCGACAGAGATCAACATTAGTGTCACCAAGGCTGTGCCAGTATCTGGTATGTACTGATTGAAGTGTGTCTCATTGTGATTGGGGAGCAAACGAATCAGCAGTTTAAAAGTGAAAAAGAGTTTCCCCCCCTCTCATAAAGGCCCCATTATGTTCTCTTGAAGTGCTTAATAATTGTTTGGTTCTTATCTTGGCAGCCCTTTAACACATAATTCCTTTCTTTTTATTGTGAGGTTACAGATTCTTTTAAGACTCACTTCTGTCATATATTCTACAATACTTGGTGCACTCTTTTTCAATTACCGGTAAGATGTTGGACTGTATATACTCTTGTAGTACTTTTTCCCTACAATCCCATAATATTAATTTCAAACAAGTTGTTCTGTAATGAAACATTTCTTCAGAAGCATCCCATAATGTTCTCTCTGTTGGCAAAGAAACGGTTTATACCAGAGACAGAAAAATAATCTCACAGAGCCACGGCATTTGAAATTTGTATCTTGAGCCAAAGATTGGCTTAAATGGTTTGGCTTAGTGATTTCTATTCTCTATATTCCACAACAGCACCAGTGGGGGAAAAAAACTCCCAAGGACTTGGAGAGTTTTCAGAGACATAAATCAAAGTTGCTTATTTCATGCCCATGCTTTCACTTTACTCCTCTCTTTCGGTCTTCACATTGTCTCTGAACCTTTTTTTTCCTCAAAAACCATCTAATACAATTTCCCCAATATGTAGATTCTCTCTGTATGCAGCGACTATGGCAGTAATACCAAAATTATATTAGCTTTTGGCCCTTTGTGTCACAATGAACAATTATTTCTACACCGAAACAAATCCCTGTCTGTCTGAAGATGACGCAAACAGGCATTCCCCATCATCGTCAGCTCAAGATAACTGTGATGATTTGGTTCATGTTGCTCTTTTGCTCAAGGCTTGAAAGCGCTTTACCTTATTAGGACCAAATCACTTCATCCATCACTTTAGCTGTTGGCCTTAATAATTAATGGCCTTAAAATTCCATAGTTCGTACAAGCTTTGTAAACACATTTTACCAGAGCAGAAAAGAAGTTGAGATTTATCAAAAAATGATCTTTATACCAAAACCGGTTGGTGACATTTATCCTCTAAACCTCTGTAATTTTTCATTAGAGAAGAACACATTGTTATCATGAACCAATGTTTCAGTGCTAAATTCATTTTATTCTGTGTAATGATCATAAATGGGGGTTATGTTCATGCTCATGTGCCCTTGTCCTCAACTCTGCAGCGTTGTATGATTATCTTTAATGCCTCCCCTTGGCTCAGCCTAATTTTCTCTCTTTCTCTCTGTCTTTGTTAAGGACCCCTGAGCAGTGTCCCAGTGTGGTGTCTCTTTTGTCCGAGAGCTACAACCCTCACGTGCGCTGCGGGGCTGCCATGGCTCTGGGCATCTGCTGTGCTGGGACAGGCAACAAGGTGAGTTTTTCTCTTGGCCTCAACCTTTTTAACTTAAGCAGTTACCTCACTTTGCCTTTCTCTCTCAGAAGTGTTTAGCTTCTGTTAATAAAACTTAACATGATGTTTCACAATAACACCCAGTCTGGGAAGCATGTACATTTTGTCCTCTGAACTGATGGTATGATTTTAATGTGAAGTAAAGTTAAGTTTTATTAAGAACAGTTTAACATTGATATTAAAACAGGGAAGAAGCTATAATGAGAGCCTGTTTCAAATAAAGCAATAGTTTTCTCTTCAGTTGATGTACATGAAGGCCCAGCCAGTAATTGAGACTTGACCATGCCTTCCCAGACCCATTAAACTTATTATACACAAGGGTGAACCATGTGAACCAAACCTTACATCAAATTACCACAAAAATAGACTAAAACTTGTTTTGGCTCATCCAAGATGTAAATAATGAGTTTTTATTTAATGAGGTGTCTTTGTATAAGCACTTATTCTTTTTGGATTCAGGGCTCGTAACTAGAATTAATATTCCTCATAAGGCTGTGCACAAGAAAAGCTTAGATAGCACTTTTTTCAACCACAAAAGCAGCATTGCCCCTGCTGTCCTCATTTATCCTGTGTGCTTTCTTTGTCTAACGGCATAACATGTGCGTCACTGATGCCAACATTACCTATGCCGCACAAACGGTGTTCCTTAAGTGACGGGTTCTCTGTAAAGCTTATCTCATATGGCCGAGTACAGAATCGCTTTAGGTGAGCAAAGGCGCTTGCTTTCCCTTGTCAGATGTAATGCTGCCCATGATGATGCTACATGACTCATCTGCTTTCATCCTGCCACAGTTTGAAGTTTGTGCTTCATCCACGATTAAAGTATTAAGTAGCTCCTTTACTTTTTACATTTGCTTTAATTTTCATGGAGGGTCAGCAGAAATGATCTCAAAATTGTGGGAAGTTGTTTGGAGATTTGCTTGTAAAATGGTCCAAACTGGCACCCAGTCACCAGGCTGTACCCTGTCATCTTGTTTGGGTCCATCAAAGTCTGAAAAGGAGTGAAGAAGACAGAAGTTGGGGGTACTGCCAGTTCCTGAGTCATCCAACTATGTTGGCTGATCAGTCTCAGGTGGCAAAGCCCAAGATGAATCATGGCTCATTACACACTGAGCCTTGAAGCACCAAAGTGAATGTTTTGGACCTGGTCAGTCCAGGGCACGCTGGGGAGCTGATCAGCTCCGAAGGTCTGCTGCTTGGTTTTTCCAGAATAAAACCTCGAGCACATTAGGCCCTTAGTGTGAGTAATGATGTCGTGGCAAGAGAAGTGGGTCACCTATTTAACCGAGCACAAGCCTTTGCCATCATTTATACACCTTGGGCTTTAGATATTTTTACTGGACTGGAGTTCCTGATCTATTGTACACATAAAAGAAAAAAACTACATAGGACAGCTGTTTTGACCTTTTTTCTGTACTTGGTTTGTTTATGCTGATTTGCCATAATGAAGTTCTGTTGAGCTTGTTTGGTGAATTGGATGGAAATACTATTCACCAAGAGATATACAGTGTGATGTTAAAATTATTTACAGTGTTTCAGAACACTGTCATATGATACAGTTTTATAAGTATGTATCGTGGTAAAGTGTGTTCTGCCCTCTTCCATTTATTTACACAAGCTTCTAGCCGGTTTTTAGCAACGCTGAATGTAAAGTTCAACTCAACCTGCGGAGCAAGCCTATACACAGATTAAGAGATTCTTAAGCAACCACATTATGTGTCGACCTGCTCTGCTGATTGGGTCTGACAGTAAATACCCTCAATTAAACCCCCAGACAACCTATCAGGAACAGGATGTGGTCGACTGGTGTTGGCTTTACACTCCGACTTATCATCCCAGTACATGGCTGTCTCAGCCAGCTGAGCCGAGAGCACTGATGAAACATGGTTTATTTTACCTCCGCTGTCATCATCCTAGTTTGTTTCTCTTTCCTCGGCGGAGCTGACGCCTCCCTCTGAGCCTGGCGGTGTGAGTTACAGCCATTACCGCTCAGCGAGAACAGAGGAGACAGCAGAAATAGAGGAGAGAGAAGAATAGAGGGGTGGTCCTCCTTCACTCCTTCACTCAGTGATCATAGGAGGAAGCCAAAGAAGGTGGACCTTGTCATAACTGTTACTCAGTTGTCCTGGGCAACCAGATAAGGATGCCACTAATGTCATTAATTTGTGTGGTCTGGTTGGCTCTGTTAATAATCCTCCAGAGCACATAAATGCTCCTGATGCATTGATGATGTGTTCTGTTGGAAATGGCAAAATATAAAATGCATGGGGATTAAAAAGCATCAAATTTATCAATTTCATGACAGAATTACGACAGAATTAATTTAATCTTTTGTAAAGCCATATTGAACAAATTATCTCAAAAATGTAGTATTGCATTTTTAGCTTAACCGCCCGTCCTCTTCCACACGTGTTTGTGAGAGACAGAAACATGTAAACCATTAACCATTCTGCCAACGTTAGCAACTAAATTATGGTTTTCAGCTTAGCAACCAATTATAAAACTTACTGTTGGGCTCGGCCATGAAAGATCATTCTGCGCTACAAACTAAACAGCCATAGAGTGCTGCCATTTCCTATACTCTTAGGTCTCGATCAGGAAACCATTCATTCTTGTACAAGTTTTTTCCAGTGTGTCTGTTTGCTTTCAAGTGGGCTTTTAGACAGTAGGTTTCTAGTGCAGCATCTTTGACAAAGATCTAGAGTAAATAATGCAAGTAATTGAAGTAATTGATGCCTGTCCAGCGAAATTGTGGCCAGTCTTGTTTTTCTTAAAAATCTTACAGAATGTGCCAAGTGCATTGTTCTCCTTCTAGCTGCAATAGATTTTGTCCGATCTTAGCTAAACAGCAAAGATGTGCACTGAACACTGCAGAGAGTGCTATTAGCAGTCCTCTAGGATCAATCTTTGCCCCCTTGACCATCAAGGAGCTGGTCCTTTTCCATAATTGAAACATATTGAAAATAACTTGATTACATTTTTAGCCCTTTCTTACATCAAAGACCAACTTTTCCCACTCCAAATTATTTTAATACGCTCAACCATTCAATGATACTTTGGCAGTAGATGGTTATTTACAATCTGCACATGCAGCTTGTAATTTACTGTAAATACTCTGTATTTAGCCAACATGACCAACTTCATCTCTGCCTCTTCTGCAGGAGGCCATCAACCTGCTGGAGCCCATGACCAATGACCCAGTAAACTATGTGAGACAGGGTGCCCTCATTGCCTCTGCCCTCATCATGATCCAGCAGACTGAAGTCACCTGTCCCAAGGTATGTGCAAAATATTTGTATTTTTCTTTACTTTTTTTGTTCTGCATCTCTCTCTTTTTTTTTTCGAAAACCAGTTTTTTGTGAACCAGTTTGTAAAAAGAGAGCCTGTGTTTTGTCTTGGTGGCCTGTGAAATAACAACATCTCTGTGACTCTTAAAATGATGCCCAATACCACTGAGACCAGAGCCTTTGCCGAGTAAAGAGTGAGAGTGAAAAAAGGGGGGAAAAGGGGAAGACTTGACTGAAAACAGATACATCAGGTTTGTGAAGACATAAGGAAAGAAATCTGTGTCATGGAAGACTGGAGAGTAACTAGTCCAGGCATAACTGCACGCACTCACCCTTGGAGCACCTCATACTTTTTCATAGACGGTTAAGAAATGCCAGACGCATTTTCAAAGACTCCTCATCTGCGCAGCAACAGTCCTTAAAGCTTAAGGCGGTATGCAGGATTGTGCAAGAGGCAGTTGAGCATCAGGAGGTATTACATCTATGACTGTTTATTTTAAAGTCCCAGTCTTTGTAATTTACAGATCTGCTTCACAGTTGTAGACAGCAGTCTTAGGCCTCTAGTCTGAGGGTGGTAAATTGGCCAAATTGGCCGCTAACTACCTAGCATAGTGTTTATTCAAAGTTTCACTCCAGCTATCGGGATATGCTGTTAGTGACGGGACTCCCACAGGCACTACACCATCACCATGCGTGTGGCAGCGCTGAGGTTGCTGTATTATGAAGTTTGCTGGCAGTGTGCAAGTTTGACAGATGCATTACAGCTGTGACGGCCACATTCAAGTGGCAAATATATACTGTACCTTCCTCTTTGACTGAGAATATAAAATGCACACACACCCTCTCTGCAGGATTTTAAAGCATGAGGTGATTCTTAGTCATTCGTTGCATTCAAATATTGAAGTCACACTGAAGTTTATTATCAAAGGAAGGATTCCACACAGTTGAGGCTAAAAAGCATGATTACTAGTTGTGTAATGATGTATTTCTCAAGAACGTGGATATTTTTTTCTACTTTACAAGCAATTGATGATATGTTTACGTTCACATTTTGACAATTTCATTGGATTCTAAATGTCACGTTAGATAGATGACATGATGATAATAATAATAATAATTATAAAATAAAAATTCCAGTCCTTATTATATACTATAATTCTGTCTTTAATCAAAACATGAATAGAATCTTGTGGTTGGGCAGTAGTCTCACATAATTATGGGTTGTTTAACACATTTCTTCTTCCCTTGCTATTTTAGGTGAACCAATTCAGACAGCTTTATGCAAAGGTGATCAACGACAAGCATGATGATGTTATGGCCAAATTTGGGGCCATCCTGGCCCAAGGAATCCTCGACGCAGGTCAGTGTGCAAACAGAGGGACACCAGGCTCATTTACATTTGAAAAGAGACTGGCATTTGGAAATATGGTCTGTTAACTGGAATGACACCAGTTTGATCCCCTCAGTGGGTTTATCCCTGTCTGTCACTGAGCAAGAGATCAAACTGGTATAGGATCCCGTCTGCCTCTGTGCCTTCATCCCTCAGGGGATATGAAAAAGATCCAAATTCTTAATTACACTGTAAAACAAGCGAACTGCTCTAATTGTTAGTGTGTGTGTGTGTGTGTGTGTGAGAGTGTGTGCGCGCGCCTTAATTTGAGTTCCTTTACGCTCAAGCAAACACAGAGCAACCCTCTACGGCTGACCACCCGTGCACTGTGTCTCTGGAACAGATCATGCTATGGTGCATTAGCGCCTGTCGGTCCTAGTTCGGCTCAACTCTGCTCTCAGCCATATGGCCCGTTGGTGTCCCTCCGGTGATCACTGTTTGTCCGATAGTCTCTGTGTTTGTGTGTCTGTGCGGCTGTTTGTAGACACAAGCATACAGCATGTGTTTGTGTGTGTGAGGTCCTAGAGAGCTGCACAGCATCACATGGGGAGCTACACACACTCTCATACACGCAGAGCACACCCATATTCACATGTATACACAAACCCTCAATGCAGACAGGAGCAGAAACCCGTTTTCTAGCACTAACATAAAACCCTGTGTGCTAAGCCAGAAAGAAACCAGCTATGTTTACACACTGCTGTCTAAATACACTATCAGGTGTTGCAACTTACACAAAGTGTAGCCAATCTTAAGTATTTGCACTTTTACTTGAAGGGATGAGTGTTGTAACTCACGGGCATTTTTTCATCAGACACAAAATTGCCTCTCGATTAATTCCACCCCTCCAGCAGCACACTATTTGATGGTTATTGTGTTTTGAACAGATTAGCCGTCTTAATGACAGGAAGGACCTAAATCATATATCAAATCAGGCACATAAACCGAAATAAACTCTGCAAACATGCCAAGATGACCCTGCGTGAGACCATCCAGACAAACCCTGACCACCGGTGTCATTTTTCAGACTGTAGACAGACACTCTTTCCTCTCCCCCTCCTCCCCTCCAAACTCCAGCTTTCAGTGCTTTCCCATGTTTCAGGACATTTCCAGTGCGGAGCTTACAGTTTAAACACATTCAGGCAGGAAACACACCACTCCTGTTTGAATGTCAGACATGCTGAAGCTCATGTGGTCAGAATGTTTTAGTATTCTGGTTCTTCTAGGGAATTAGGTTTTTGAGGTGCAGGGGTAATTGTATTTAATTTGACAGGCGGAGGCGATTAGAGCTCAGTTTCATGATCACTGGTCCTCATTACCCAGGAAATGTTAGTCTCTCTTTCCCTCTCCATCTCACCTCTCCATGTTTAGCTCCCATTTACAGACTCTCCCTCACTAATTGACACAATCCATTAATTAGTTTTAATCAGTGGTTTCTGTCTCAGTTCATCACTTCTGTCAACCAATAAGCATTCAGTTCACTTTGACTGGTTGAAATGTAAAAAAACAAAAAAAAGCCTTTCTGCCCTGCCAATCATTGCTTATTGGCAGTTAGAAAATAACTGATGAGGTTAACCGTGTTGATTTGCCTGAAGCTGACAATAGCCAACAATTTGTGCCAGCTTTTGAGTCTTTCCCATGTAAAATTTCCACATAAGGAAAACCCCGTTAAGGATTGGGCACTTGCAATAACTTGCAAGTTGCTCTGGCTTTTCTTGCTTGGGGGTCATATCAAGCTCAACCACCAACAAAAACAAAAGCCAAGCCTTTTCACTCGAAACTAGATATAATTAATTCAGGTTAAGGTGGGCTTTATCAGAGATTTTATGTTCTGTCACCTTCCCTCCTTAGTACAGCATGGCATGTTTCATTACAGTTGCGTAATGAAACATGACATGCTCTCATACTTTTAGAGGATTCAGCTGTTCGGCTCTTTTCAAACCAGCACAACAAGAATGCTTGTTGTTGATGTTGTCACTTAACACCTTAATTACTATCCCAGTCTCTCCCTCACCAACTCCTTAGAATGAAAACTGGCTTGCCAAACTATAAGTTGGCAAAAACAGCAGCTGTGGGGAACCTGCTAGTCAAGTGCTCTCAACCTCTTCCCAGGTTTTTAAGAGACTCTTAAGCTCCTAGTTGTGTTGCAGCAAGCAGACCCCGTGACTCATTCTGGCCAACATTCAATCTGTGGGTCTGGAATGGTTTCAACACTGGTTCAGATGTCAAGATATGTTTCCACTAATAAATTATTTCCTGGTAACCTCAGACAAGAGTGGGAATGAAGCAAGATAACGGCAGATGATTTAACTGGTATTGTATGGGCAGATTTTATTAGTCAGAAGGGCGACTCCTTAGTAACCGACACCGACAAAGAACGCTTTTTCTTTGAATCCTTACAGAAATAACAGATTCATCCTGGTTACCTCCTGACATCTCTTCCTCTCCGACTCCCTCTGCCTCCACCAATGCGCTTCCTCCCTACTGTTCGTCTTAGAAAGGCAGAGGGCAAACGTTACACTTTTGTACTGCTTCAAGATACACCTCCAGCTCCAGTGATGCACATAAATTGACCTAAATTGCTTATCTGGTAGAACACAGTGGGGATGAAACCCCTAACCACAGTGATCCCTGTCAAGTTGTATAGAAATTCCCTCGCACAAAGAGACATACTCTTCCTTACAAGGAATTTGCTTCACTTTTTCAGATTAGCATTGCAATATCATATGTCATTTTACTTCTGTGCTGGTGGAATTATTTACCAGATCCTAATCTAACAACATCTGTAGCCTGAAACAACGGGCCTCATCAAAGAACCATCCATACAAACAGATTCGTTTGAGTCATGAAACAGATTGTCTCTCACTTGTTTGACTTAGAATCTAAAACAAACTAGCAAAATTAATATTCTGTTCACCATATTGTCATCATGATGTTGTTAGCACATTTTGGCGCAGCACCTTAGTTGCTAGGAAACTTCTCTCACCGCCTCAAGGTGTTTCTGCGGGTCTCTGTCCAGTATCATCTTCTGTTGCACCTGACTGTGTAACATCACCTACTGTAGGCTAATATCACTGACTGTCACATCCCTTGACCACCTCCCATCACAGACCTCTTTGCTTTAGAAAGACATTTTTTTATTCAGTACAGTGCTGCTCTGACAACAGCTGTGTTATTATTTTCTAATTGTTTGGGTCTTTGTTATCACCTGCTTTTCTTAAAATTCCTCTTCACTTAATGTTACACAAAGTATGGTGGGTCTAATCAATAGAGAACTCGATTGTAAACTGATGAAAATTGTCTCTCTGCAGTTAACAGAACATCCTTTTGATGGATGGGTACATAAAGTCTGGATGTAAATCATTTAAAAACCTACTTAAAAATTAACTTTTGGTGCCAATCAAACTTGAACCAACAAGCCTTTTTTATAGTCTGTAACTACCTCAACACTGCTGGAAAAGGCGTCTGTTATTTTTGGGACAGCTGGCGCACCTCTTTTGATGTAGATCAATTATTTAATCTCCTGTTCGGCTCATATCTAATAATAAGAGGCTATTTTTTTAATTTAAATGCAGGATGTTGTAGACAATGCATTCCTTGGTTTAATTGGCTTGCCAGCATGTCCATGTAATTAAAATCTTGCCCCAGGATCAACAGATCAGACCGGCTGAAGCCTAAAGACAACCTTTTCAGGGTGGTGGCCATCCTGGTCTGTGCCCGCATTAACCTCCAGCTCCCTCATTCTACAATTCTTGCCAAGTTGAAGTGGGTTTGGTTCACGGTCAGCAGTGATGAGTGTCACATCAAAAAAAAACTGCTTTAACCATTGAAATTCCTTTTATTATTCATAACAATTGCACTTTTTTTGTTAAGCGTTTTATGTGTTTCTCAGGTCAGTCTGAGAACTACGAGGTTTATTGTAGATGCTGGCTACTACCAGGGCTCTCATCATGTAACTCACAGCAGTGGTTTCACAGCTCTCCTGTGACCATATTCAAATCTAAACTGATGGAATATACCTGTAGTGAAATTGGTTTCGACTGAGCAGTATGTATTTTTAACCTTTTTATAAATCAGAGATACACAAGGCTTGCTGGAGGTTTGCTGAGGTTTGCAGAGCGTGCATGCTCCGTTCAGCACTTTCCTTGTTTGCTGAGCGTGCATGCACAGACTTTTTCAATCCTGTCCTGATTCACATTTGCCTGCTGACTGACAAGTGTGGGGAAATTGTAGAAATATGAAATGAATGCTGAATTTTTTTGGAATAAGCTGTTGTGTCATCTGGTGACTAACCAAAATTGTCTAGGCCTGTTCAATGATACTGAAACCTTTTGCCTTTTTGCCCCTTTTGCCCTCTGTTGTCTAGGTGGACGTAACGTGACCATCTCTCTGCAGTCCAGGACGGGTCACACTCACATGCCATCAGTGGTGGGCCTGCTGGTCTTCACCCAGTTCTGGTTCTGGTTCCCCCTCTCCCACTTCCTGTCATTGGCCTTCACACCCACTGCTATAATCTGCCTCAACAAAGACCTCAAGGTACTAAAGTGGCTGATAAATTCTTTTTCTGATGTGTCAGAACAAATACTCTGTGCGTGAGACCTTTTTCCAACGTGGGTTGAAAGAAATTCATAAGAAAGAATTAGATCATAGTTAGTTAAAACATCACGCAAAAAAATGGCTCAATGTTCAGTTATGGTAAATAGTTCTTCCTGCATGGTAGGGATTGATAGCAGTGATTAAAACAGAAGATTTTTCTATTTATTTTACAAACTTTGTTGTGTAAAAGTAACACCAGACTTGTCTTGAGGGAGTGAAAAGAATGACAGCTAAATTTGTCTGGTGAGTTTGCATTTGGCACTCCGTTTGGTGCAGAAAATATTTAGTTTCTCGCCTTGGTAACAAGTGTCACCAGCAGCCTATCCATAACGAGGCCCTCCTGACTGTTGGCCCGTTCTGGCCCCCCGCCACTCGCATACTGATGCCAAGAGATCAGTGTGACATATTGGGGGGTTTTAAAGAAACATTAGACAGGCATTATCTCTTCATTGCTACCTGAATCAGAGGCAACTGACACCGGGGGCACTTAGACACTTAAGCGTATTCTGCATCCCAAGCTTTACAAGGCACTGGAGAATATACTGGGTGTAAAGCCCCAAATAATATACAAGGGATAGAGCGCAGAAGGCGGGCGGGAGAACAGAGTTTGATGGACTTGCTGCACCATGCCAAGGCTCCCCAGCACCTGTTTAACTACATAGCACGAGCTTTTACAGACTTTGTTTATCACCACAGGACAAAGATTATCCTTGTCACTCACCAGTTGTTCTTCTTAAGCAACAATCTTTTGCTGTACAAGAGAAATCACCGCTATTAAAGCAGGCATCAAAGCAGCCATTCCACTGCCTCACTGCTCATCCTGCCTCCATACCGCAGTGGGACAGCTGAATTATGAGGTGATATAAAATAAGACGTCCCCTCTGGTCACATCATTGTGCTGCTTTGTTTGACTAAAGAGACAGTTTAGTCATTAAGTTTCAGAGCACTGTTGCGATTTGAAGGCTCACACTAAACAGAAGGCACCTGGTGCTGCTGTGGCTGGAGATTTTCTTTTATGTTTGTCTAGGTAAAGTTGACAGAGCACTTTTTTATTTTTACATGCAGTTAAGGCAGCAGGTATTAGAAGAAACGCCTTTATAAAAAAGCGACTCCCTCTTTTGCTTTTAACTAAGTTTTTAACCAGTTAAATGTACGTTTAACTTTAAAATCTAACTAATCAAACAAAGCAAAGCAAATTCTTTCATTTTCAGTCAAAATGAAACTGTGTAGCAGGTAGAATCTAAAACCAGCAGGAAGTCTGACATTTGAGAAGACATTAAGCTGTCAAATTTTGGAGCAGGTTTTGATGTGACATTTTCTTCTGTAAAAACAGCAGAAATGTTGTGTATCCAGTGTCTGATTTGTGCTCGTCCTGAATTCACATCTCACTCTTAGTCTGAATCTGTCTCTTTAAAATAGAGTTTAAGTTCCACCTTGTATCTGAACTAACCCCTGATCCACCAGCATCTGTTACTTAATGACCTTTCTCACAGACATTTTCTTTTAGGAGTCTTTCTAAAAGAAAAAAAGTGTTTACAACTCTATTGGCTGGTTTATATTTTCACACTGTTAAAATCAACAAGTTGGAGCTGCTTGTGGGACTAAAGTTGGCTAGTAGAGGGGGTGGGAGTTAAGCTCTCGGTTGATTTAAGCATTAAATAAAGCTGTTAGATAGATAGATCTTAGTCTTTCTGGTTGAGCTTCAAAGTTCATTCTTGACCTTGGAAACAACAATTTACAAAACAATCTAACCCCGAGGACCTTGAGGTCTTTCTGGGTTTACTCACACGAGTGTCTCTAAGCCGACACTTACCGCAGTTAAAACTTCACTACAACAGTGAGGTCAGCTAAAAAATCCTAGATAAATATATAAAACATGGTTTGTTTCCATCAAATGTTGAATTGGTTTTCATTTCAACAAGATTAGGAAACTACTAAACATTGTGAGGCTGTGTGATGTTTACCATCTTAGTTTAGCATATTAGCATGCTAACACTTGCGAGTTAACTTTTAACAGAAAGTAGAGCTGAAGCTGCTGCAATTAGTTTTGCAGTTATTTGGTCGCCAAAGTTAATACTGACCATTATCTGAAAGGCAGATCATGAAGTTGAAATAAAGTGACCATCTTTTTTTGTCGTCTTCTTCAGATGCCCAAGGTGCAGTACCGCTCCAACTGTAAGCCCTCCACCTTCGCCTACCCACCAGCTCTGGAGGTTCCCAAAGAGAAAGAGAAGGAGAAGGTGAGAGCTCAGGCGCCACACTTTTCTGAAATAATTAGTTGAGGGTAGCTGACCTCGTTTCATATTGATTTGTGAATAATTTTGAACCCTCCTTGTCAGACTCATCATTTTCTTGCCCATTATGTTTATTGTTTTACCATCTCTGGCCTATTTTTCTGAGTTGCTTCGTTTCACAGTCCTCAGTGCTTTTGTAATTTAAGAACAAGCAGCGGTTATTTTGTGGTTGACTAGTTTTGTAGATTTCAAGCCATGTTTGTAGAAGGTCTGAGTGTCTATGGTATTGTCTTACACTGTGGAAATGTCTCTGCTCTCTCTGTCTCTCTCTCTGCGTGGCAGGTATCCACCGCTGTTCTCTCCATCACAGCCAAAGCCAAGAAGAAGGAGAAGGAAAAGAAAGAAAAGGAGGAGGAGAAGATGGAAGTGGTGAGTGGAAATGCGCAGAAACTCTTTTCTTTTTAATTTGTTTATTAAGTGTGAATAGTTGCCACAAAATACTTCCTGATATGCAGGTAAAATCGCAACTACGTGGTTACTTAAAGGTATCCGAGGGTAGATTCATGCACACAGTTATACAGTTAATGGAAGGTGTGTGTCAAAGTCTTCCTCGGTTGTTTTCACTCTCCTACACACCAGTGTCCAGAGCCAGTATAACTTTCATTGGGATTTTCTCTGGGCGTTAGCAGCACGCCGTTTGATCCACTCTGCCACGCTACATCTCAGCTCTGGTGCTGAGAGACGAGCCTGGAAACGTCCGTCTCGCTCACATCTCAGGCCTTTTGATTTATTTGGCTTATTGTGAAGGCGGCTGGCGGAGAGGGATCCGCTCACACTGGGGTCAGGCGGTTCAGAATTCACTGGTTGTCATTTTCTGGACAGTTTTATAGAGCCGACTTTGGTTTTTGACCATTTTGTTTACAATTAGATCATCTGTTTTTGCCTTTTAAAGCTTGCTTGTGGTATCTTTTATTTCTTCACTAAATATATCAACACTGAAACATGTTGAGTTAGAATGGCTGGGATGGAAATGGAGATTGACAGGGAAAGAAAAAATATGGGCTCTGATAAATAGACGCTTAAATATTTTTTATAAAATGTATATTCATCATGAAAATGGTAGAAAAAAGGACTCTTAATGTTTCATCTGCAGAAGATGATCTACTATAGTTTGGTCTTAAATTACAAAACTATTTTTTACTGCCAGCTCGCTTGTCCCTTTTGTTCTTCTGTGTCTTATTTTATGGGTTTCCAGTGTCTGCCTGATAGCCCAACAAATCACTTCCCAACAAGGTCGCCTGAGCAGGATAGTGCTGAATAACAGCAGAAAAAAGGAAAAGCAGAGTTTATTAATCATAACTTCTGAATACTGTCAAATAATACCAGATGTACACAAGAAAAATAGATTTTGAGTGTGGTGTTAATGTTGTGGGTTTAAACAATGCAATTTTTGTTGAGAATAATCTGAGTAGAATTTATTACAGTTTTATTTATACATGAAATACAAATTATAAAAAGAGAGTAGAAGACACAACAGCAGAATCAGTGGAGAGAACATAAAGAAAAGTAATAACGGAAAATGCTGATTCTCCGTGTGCTGCGACAGGAGGTCCAGGAGGGTGAGAAGGAGAAGAAGGACGAGGAGAAGGAGAAAGAGAAGAAGAAGGAGGCGGAGCCAAACTTCCAGCTCCTCGAGAACCCGGCCAGAGTGATGCCGGCTCAGCTCAAAGTGCTCACCATGCCCGAGACCTGCCGCTACCAGCCCTTCAAACCGGTAACTAAACCCGTGTGTGTGTGTGTGTGTGTGTGTGTGTGTGTGTGTCTCCACAAATTCTCCACTGTTAATAAGACAATACCAGACAATATACTATATACAGTGTATGCGGGTACATTTTTAAAAAATTATTTATAGCACCGTTACATCTGAATTACAACATTTACACACAATAATATCACCTGAACATTACTTTAATGATATTTAACAATGTAAAAGTATCTCACAGGAGTTTTTCCTTTAAAAATAAATTGTTCAGATCAGGATCCAGCCTCTTGGTTGATTTTGGCCTGTGTTGAATATCTACAACTCCAGAAACTCTCTTCAGGCCTATAAACCAGATGACTGCAGTCCTGTTGTAAATGTTGACAGTTTTCTGCAGTAAATTGCAGGGCGACGCACAGTCACCCAATGA
Organism: Scomberomorus guttatus; assembly: GCA_038419695.1. NCBI lineage: Eukaryota > Metazoa > Chordata > Actinopteri > Scombriformes > Scombridae > Scomberomorus > Scomberomorus guttatus. The sequence goes on along the minus strand of CM076454.1, from coordinate 17,907,917 downwards.
GCGCGCACCCCAGTCTTGTAAAGAGGAAGTACTGTTTGATTTTGTGTCCAGCAAGTTAAACTCATTGTATCACATTGTACGAGTTATCGTATCAAGCGCCAAAATGGTGTCTTTGCTTGTCTAAATTCTTTTTTTTTTATCACTTTCCTTTAAAGGGTTTGTTTTTCCATTCAAAGGCAAGTTTAGGAAGTGAAGAGGTTTTACAGACTTATCTTGAAATCTGGTCAATGTCTGGTGGCTTATTGAAAACTTATCATGTGGATCAGCTTGAAATTAATATGAAGTTTCCTGTCTTGTTGTCATTGATGCTGAACGTCTTCACCACAAATTGATTATTTTAAACTCCACTTTTTTTTTTTTTTTCTTTTGGAACTAAAGTTTTAATAAATTTTTGAAAGACGTAGAGAACACAGTCATTCATCAACTGCAGTGTTAACAGCAGCGTTCAGAGGACATGTTGGTGTGATACCACAAAAAGAAGAGAAAAAATTTAAATAAATGAATAAAAAATAACCAATAATAATAATATTTTTTATAATGAGGCCAGTTCTCAAAACCACACAGTGCACTTGTGCTATAATAAGTTTACTACAGAGTGAAATATTTTTAAATCTACTTTAAAAGCCTTTATTATTTCAGTTCATGTTGTGCTTACATGGTGCATATTGATTAATAAATGTTGGCTTAATCAAATTACTAACTAACATGTACATACAATATATACAGAAAGTGGGAGAAACTGGATTTGTTTGAGGACCACAGCTCATTTTTGCCTTGTGTCCCCCTGAATAATCTGACACTGGATGTGAGCAATGTTTGTTGGTTCCAGCTCTCAGATGATTTTTATTTTTATTTATATATTAATGTATTTATTTGGTGTGTGTGCTATATCCGCTGCTTTCTGTTTGTTCATTGTAGTTTACCCAGGGCTTTACAGCTGTGTAAAAGTTTTTTTTAGCTATTACATAAGCACCACGTCCCCTGTCAACAGTGAAAAGTGAGATGTAAACAAATGAAAGTTCAGCTAGTTCTGTTGACTTTGAGCCTGTATAATTTAAACACAAATATCAGTATAGTGGTCCTCATCAACCCTTATTCCCTCACATCATTAGTGGTTCTCTTCCCTCCGTGTCACCAGCTCCACACGGGCGGGATCATCATCATGAAGGACACCAGCGAGGAGGAGGAGGAGCTGGTGGAGCCCGTCTCGGCTCACGGCCCCAAAATCGAGGAGGAAGAGCAGGAGCCAGAGCCCCCCGAGCCCTTCGAGTACATCGACGAGTAAAAATGCTCTCACTGCAGCGGTATGTTCACACAAATCGTTCCTCAGCCTTGTTATTCATTCATGACTTCAGCAAGCTGAAGTGTCTGCTGACATTCACCACACTGGTCCTGTTTCCCCATTTGTTGGAACAGAAAAACCTGCTGCTGAACTGTTTGTCCCACCTGTCCCACCGCACAGTTTTAAACTCCCGAAATGTCTAAAACGTGACATCTTAAGTCAGTTATTTTTTCCTCTACAGTTAGCTGATGTAGGACATTCATTTATAATTTCCTTCCAGCGTGTCTTAAAGTTGGAACTAGCAGACAGCGAGGCCGCAGCAGTATTATTCCCACAGCTAGAAAATCAAACTGCTGGACAGACGTATGGTAGCGCTGCTGCTCGCAGAGTCAAAGTACAAGTCAAGGTTGCATATAAAACCGTACCTTTCTGGCTTTAACACACTCCCACATAGCTGTCAGGCCGCATTCATAACGTGATGTGATAACGGCACAATGCAGATCTGTCCTGTTGTTTCCAAGCCTAACCTAGTTTCACCCGTCACTAACAGTGGAATGTAAACATCTCTGCCATCTCCAAGCGCCAGCGGACAGGGTAAACCTTCTCAATATACTCGCGATTGAAGCCGGATGCTTAATGACTCCTGGCTGCTTGTTGTGTTTGTGTTGGATTAGCTGCTGCCTGCCTCCCATGTAGGAGCTCGCAGTTGCGTGTGATGAGACCGATGAGGTGTCAATGACCAAATTAGGGCCTGTGCACACATTATGTCATCTCTTTATGAGGTTCGAGTGCTGCGGCGACAGATTAAACACTGCAGAGATCGTCGTCAGGCTGACATCAAGGGTCAGGTGTGTACGCCAAAGGCAGCGCGACCTTACTAGAACAGTGTCCCGTCACTGTGTCCTTGAAATCTATTTTTAGTGGTTCTGTTTCCTGGTTGGTAAACTCCTACACGATCACGGTCCACCCACACAGATGTTTTCGCTTGATCTACCTGATAGGAGCTCTTTACAGGAGTGTGTGTGTGTGTGTGTGTGTGTGTGTGTGTGTGTGTGTGTGTGTGTGTGTGTGTGTGTGTGTGTGTGTGTGTGTGTGTGTGTGTGTGTGTGTGTGTGTGTGTGTGTGTGTGTGTGTGTGTGTGTGTGTGTGTGTGTGTGTGTGTGTGTGTGTGTGTGTGTGTGTGTGTGTGTGTGTGTGTGTGTGTGTGTGTGTGTGTGTGTGTGTGTGTGTGTGTGTGTGTGTGTGTGTGTGTGTGTGTGTGTGTGTGTGTGTGTGTGTGTGTGTGTGTGTGTGTGTGTGTGTGTGTGTGTGTGTGTGTGTGTGTGCCGAAAGTTATCTTACCTGTTAGCTTTGCTGCATGTTAGGGTGAGACGACCTTTATCGCTCTTCAAATTGGAGTTTGGTGGCGTCAGGTAACCGTCACCATCAACACTGCCAAACTTCAACCTTAGCAGAGATTTAATCAGAATAAACTGAAAACACGTGTGTGTGTGGATGTGCAGGGCCTCTAAAAGAGTCTGTCTGAAGATAATACTCCTAAGACCACGTGTACAATGAAAAACATTTTTTTTAGCCACTGTAATTGTTCCTCCTCTTCATTTGGCCTTTTGCTGAAGTGAATCTGATGTAAGAGATTGGGGCATAAAATCCACAGCCCTTGTTACAGTCTGAGTTAGACAAATGAAGAGATTATCTTCTCTATCTAGTCTTTCTTGCTCTCCTTCTACATTTGTTGCAAGTTTCCATGAGATTAAACACTAGTGTGTGTGTGTGTGTGTGTGTGTGTGTGTCAGTTATTATTCATCAACAATCCCATCAACCTTACTGGTACAAAACGAGTCATTCTGCGCAGTGGCAGCTGTTCCTGCATTCTAATGTATTTACTGTGTTTGTACCCTACATGTGATACGTGTTGTATAATGCTGCGTTCATGTTCTCAGGTTGTATTTAGTATAATAAATTATTATTAATAATAAAATATTAATAAATTAATAATATGTAAGTGTCCGAAAACCAAACAAACATTGATGCTAAAATCAATCATTTGAGGTAATTAAACCCATATTGAATGGATATTGTAATGTGTTTGTCAGTGCACAGTATTTGTAACCCTCACACGACCACATGTCTTACGTTGTCCAATGACGTGGCAGAAGCTCTCTGTGTGTCAATAAAAGAAAAAATAAACTCCTGCAGCTCAGTGGGTGGAGCATCGTGGGAAACTTTCATTCAGAAAGTTCTGTTTGCAAACAGCAAAGATTTTTCTTTTAGATATTTCATGATAGATGGAGTTCATCCCCTCTAACCAGTGTGTTTTCTTCTCCTCAGGCATCAGAAGAAGTGAGATCCCAGCATGTGTGTCCAGTGTCTCCCTTCTGTGAATCCATCTACCCATCCACCTCCCCACCCTGCTTCCTCTTTTACACGTTGCTTTTCTGTTCTGGCTCCTCATTTATTTTACATTCTCAAATTGTATAATTTTCTGTCCGTACAATAAAAATGATATATATTGGAGGCCGGAGAGTGTGTGTTTATTTGAGCAGATATTTCACCAGGTGTGCATCGAGGAATCTCTCTAATCCCCATACATTTAGACTGGTTTACATTTTCAGTACTCAGCAGCAGCTGCTACAGTCTGTCTCTGTACACTGAGCTGAGTCTACTGTATAAATACTAAACAGCAGTGGGTGGCATGGGTGAGGGTGTGTGCTTTCAGGCAAATAGGAACTGGGTGTCTTAAAGGTCAAAAGTCAAGAAAACCATTAGTTTATAAAATCTACCCATGTAGACGTGTACGACTGCTGTGACGGAACAGAAGAAGAAACTTTAACTCAGTTTGTTTCACTTTAGTTTTGTTTACTTCTGCTTCAGATTGATGCAGCGACAGTTACAAGAGGCTTTTCTGAGCACAGCTCACTTTAGGATAACTTTCATAACTTTTTAATTGGGCTGAACTGGCTGTGAACCGTTTTCTTGTCTTCGCTTGTATTTCATTTGAAAAACTGCAGGCTGCAAAAAAAAAGCAATTTTGGGGTTAAGAATTTTGGTCACTGCCCCCGAAGGCATCAACTTTTCACTGCTGTGAAAGCTTTCCTCGTCATCTCTGTGACGTGCCAAACCGGAGGTGACTTGCATGTAAGACAAATAGAGATAAGTAAACCGTGACTTCCAGCTGATGATTATCACAAAGTAAACATGCACAAAAATCACAGGGTGTCACCTAAAAAACACTGACTCATAATTTTTGACTGTAAAGTGGGGGTGGGGGGGGGGGGGGGTGTTTACGGCAAACAAAGTTGAAATGTTTTGTATCTCCAACGAAGTTAATCAAAAACTGATTGTGATTCTTGATGCAAGTCACAACATGTCAGAAATGCAGAAATGCCATCATCATCTTCGTTAGAAACTGAAATAAAGATTTCATATTAACGATGCACTGTGAACATCATCAAAACTCAGTTGCTCATTATTAGCAGCTCATTAGTTGTATGTTCACATGATAACGAGCATAGTCAAGAAATTCACTGCACACCATTTACACACACAGTCGACATTAGTTACAATTACGAGTGACATTCATAAAGCGTGAGTAGTTTATGTTGAGTAGTTTGTAAGGAGCACAGTATTTAAAACCAGTTTTCTATGTAAGAAGTGGTCAAACATGACTTCTGACATGAACTGACAAGATAATATCTAATAGTAGTTTATATGAACTTAGCAGCTCTTAATTTCCTTTTAAAATGTAGAAATGCTGATGTACAATGCAATAATATCTAAGACCATAAATAATTTCAATAGTATATCATCATATTGAAGGAATAGTTTAGTGTCACTCCCATTGAGCAGTGGATCTTTTTAACACCTTCCCCTTGTTCTAGTATAGCCCAAACCATCCATCAGGAAATATATTTCATATTTAAATAATATATATAAGCAACTGTAAATATCAAACATATGCATCAGGAAAGTCCACAGAAAATATTGTTAATTTTTGGCACACACCCTGAAAATTGTTTAAAATATGCACCAAACGAGGTGTTTATTTTTAGCATATATCCAGAAGAAGTAGCTATTAGATGTTTACTGAACTGAAAACTAATTTTAACTCAGCACACCAACAACCATCAGATGTCTTGTAAAGCACAAATTATAAATCTGCATAAAGCGACTGTCTAGGAGTTAAAGTTAATGTTGCCAATGTCTTCATTAGACTGGCTTTCCCGGCTGGAATCATCAGAAACTTTTTCCTCTATTTCCTTAACTTCTGATGTTTTTTCCAAAGTGTATATTTCATGTTTATTTGCTGCTGAAGTAGTGTGATCTTGTCATGAAAACACCTTCTGTATTCCACTTTTTAATCAGAGTATCAATTTTATATTTGATCAAAAAATCCCTTATTATTGTTGACTTCAATCCAACCATCCACCTTGTAGACTCAAGACTGCAGAAGAATTTATTTTATTTTCTTGTGGTTTTCGGTCTTTAACCCAAGTTTGAGATTATCATCAAGTGGCCGGTTTCCCCAACTTAAGTATGATTATATTTGGTAAATGAAGCCTCATTTGGAAAAGCGGTTTGGGAAGCGTTCAGGAGACGATAACACAGGCGTTTTTTTTGCATGACGACTGCTGGAATGCGACACGTTTGATTGGGAATGCGTAAGACTGGTGGGAATAGAAGAAAAGAAAAGAAAAAAAACGTCTTTGCTTTGAAGTTAGCAGTTTTCAGAGATGATTTGCAGCTCGTCCACTCCCATCAGCGAACCAGCACGAGTACATTTTGGCCAGACATTTAGTCAGTGGTTCTCAAAGTGGGGGCCGGGGACCTTGAAGGGATTCCAGGGGTCCCCAGCAAAAAAGGGAATAATTTATTTTCACTATAATTCCTTCTATAAATAACACAGTGACAGAATGTATGACTATTTTGGTCATGGGTTTCATACACTTTCTGTAATAAAACATCTAAAAGCAAATAAATCTTACCAAATGGGGGTCCGTGGTCTCAGTTATTCCCAGATACACGGTCATGGAGGGCCGTATAACAACTTTATCACCTCCGCAATCTTTATTAAAGCTTTACTTGAGGTGGATGCAGTACACACACAGAGGATCGCACTCCTCTGAGGGAGGTCTGACTTTGACCTTAACGACCAAATCTGTCTTTGTTATCACTCAGCATGCGATCCAGTGAGGTGGAAGAAGAAGCATCTGCTGTCTGACGGATGTGGAGCTCCAGTCTGATTGGACACATCCTAAATATAGTGACTGTTGAGTCCGCAGCTGAGGGATGAACTTTCTATTACAGGATCACATTCCTGAAGATGCTGTAAAACCATGTAGTCTATTCCCCACAGGAGGGAATGTTTAGTCCCACTGAACACCCCACCCAGCCACCTCCTCCTCTCTGCTCCATATCTCCCTGTTTCCATCCTCTTTTCCAGGGAAGTTGAGACGAGGTCTGTTCCAGCCTTCACTTCCCGCTCGTCCTGGTGAAGCCAGGGTGGGACGAGATTTATATCTGTCGGCCTGTGTGTGGAACATCTGCCTCTGTTCGTAGCCACGTCGCATACTTCATACTCTCACATTTTTCTGTGACGGCGTGGGCTTCCTCCTCATACCTCTGTTTCTCTGCGAGGCAAATGTACATGTGATCCAGATCAGCTAGTTATGAAAGAACCGTAAGAAGATTTTCAGACTTTTGTTACAACAAAGCATAGTTTTAAAGCTTTATTTCTACATCTAAGATGCCAGATACCTTTCAAATAAACACCCATGAGCTCAGTGGAGGTCCTATACATGCTCAAGGACATATTTTATGGATGAAAGGTTTTAAGCAATTTGAAATATTTATGCCCACAGTTCTGAACACGGTATGTCCACTAGTTCAGTGTAGACTGAAATATCTCAAAAACTGCTGCCATGGATTGCCATGAAAATTTTGTACAAACATTCATGGTCCCCAGAGGATGAATCCTTCGGACTTTAGCGATCCCCTAACCTTTCCTCTAGCGCCACCATGAGTTTGACATATGTGGATTTGAGTGAAATGTTTCAACAATTAGCCTATTGGATGAATTGTTATGAAATGTGGTGCAGAGATTCATGTCTCCCTCAGGATGAAGTGTGCACCATTATCAGGTCATTTTTAAAATTTGTTTATGACCTAAACTAAGCTGGTGCTAAACATTATAGCTGCTACACATAAACAGCAACGTTAGCATGCTGATGTTAGCATTTAGCTCATTTTGGTAAATTTGCACCATGAAAAGTCATGTTGCATTATAGGGCTGCAACTAACAATTATTTTCAATATCGATTAATCTGTTGATTCTTTCCTCAATGAATCGATTAGTTGTTTGGTCCATAAAATGTCAGAAAATGGTGATTACTGATGAGGCAACCTAAAATGTCTTCTTTAGCTCCATTCAACAGTCCACAACCCAAATATACTCAGTTTACTATCATGAAGGACTAAAGAAACCGGAAAATATTCGCAAGAAGCTGGAACCAGAGAATTTAGCATTTTTTCTTAAAAGATGACTCAAAGCAATTAATCGATTACCAAAATAATTGGCGATTAATTTTCTGATGATCGACTAATCGTTTATATGCTAACAGTTCCTGTTTTCACTGTAACCACGGATGTACAGACTACAATCGATGGATCAATTACAAAACAGAGGAAATTTATCTAAACATTATCATTTTTAGGCAAGATCTAAAGTTATGAAAACCCGCTTTTTAAGCAGATTTATGGTTGTTTACCCATGATGGACTTTGAAGATAGATGACGATAGATGAAGATGCAAATTACATTAATCCAGTTTAAAGGGTTACTGAAGGCTTATGGGGGGGCCCCTCTTCCCTGTGTACCCAAACACACACATTGGCATTAGTGTGTTAGTCAATGTTTTGTAGTTTGAACCTGTGACCTTCCACAAACAAAACCATGACTCTAACCTCCAGACTTGGACTTGTGCTTTTTTGGAAGTGTGAAAGAAAGATTGCAGAAATTCCCTAATGAGTACAACTGTGAAGCACCATACAAGGCAAAGGGATCCATTGACTGTGTCCAGTCATGCAGGCCAAGCTGTGGATAGGAGCTGGAGGCAGGCAGCCGACCAGCAGCGACTAACGTCTGTCAGTAAACTGACAAAACAACCGTCAAGAGAGGAGGAGGAAGAGGAGAAGGGTGATAGTTTGTGAGAGCAGACGGAGCATGTAGTCACCGTCTGTGGATTCAGCGATGGTGACTGTGCTGATGAAAGGATGGAGGGTCAACAGCACTGTTAAAGCAAACAAGCAGACCCACCAGGGAGCTTATTGGCAAGTGTGTGGCCTGCGGACGATCGAGGTCCTAGAGAGTTTTTGGCCGGAGTCGAGGGCCTGCGAGTGATGTGCCGGTGGTCCATGATAGAGCTCTGGACTGGGCAGACTGTTCTGTCGACTCCGGATGGAGGTTCACACCAAACAAACTCAAGATGTTTTTGGATTTTGGCCTCAGCAGCCTGCAGCTTATAAATCTGCTTTTATCTCTGACAGTGAAAAGATAGAGACCAAGGAAGCAGCGTGGAGGAGAGGCTGATGTAAACAGTTCTTGTGATAACAACAGCTGAATTTTATACACTCATTGTCTTTTGTGTTGTACTTACATTCCTTTTTAATAAGTGTTCATATCACAGATTCACTTTTTTGAAATCTCACACTGCCTCTTCAGTGTCCAAAAAGCTAGAGAGCATCATCACTGAACTAATGGATTTCGAGATTAAACACTGTCCAGCTGAATTGCCTCTGAACTAGTGCTGAAAATATTAGACTTTTGTTAGTCAAGGCAAAAAAAAAATATCAATCACAATTTTGATAATCAATTATCAGCCAATATTATTTTTTAATACAAACATAGAATAAACTTTGTCAATGAGCCTCTTACTATAAGTGACAGGGTCCTACAACACACAGGGTACTACAACACACTATTCAGAGCTTAGCAATATTTGAGCCAAAATGTGATTTGTGATTGTTTGCTGATGTTTCCAACACTGTCAATCAATTCTGACAAAACCACACTCACACAATCCTGATGAAGATGAAGATGGTGAGTTTTTGAGTGTTAAGTTACACGGTTTACAGCTTTTACTTAGCAGTGTTCTCTGGTTAAAAAACTGGGAAACTAAACCTCAAACATATCTTTGGCTTTCCATTTAGTGTAATTTAAGTCCAAAACCTAAACCTACCAAAACTTTTTAAAATCATTATTTTTAAGAAGCTGGAAATTTTTGCTTGAAACAAAAATAACTAATGACTATCACTTCAGTGCTAAATTTGATATTTTGGGGAGTTTTGGCCTGTTGGTTGGACAAAACAAGCAATCTGAATCTAGTTTCTGACATTTTAAATATGTAACATTTACTAATAAAAAATTATCAAATCAAAAATGAAAATAATCACATGTTGCAACCTTTCAGAATGCAATTTTTGGTTTAAGTTTAACTAAATTTGTGCCAAGGTTTTAGAGAAATACTGTATAATTGTTGCAATCAATGAAATGTTGCACCAATATTGATCATCTGATTGCAACAGGGAGATTCAGTAGCTTTAATAGCACTGAAGTGTTAGTGATGCACCCACAGAAGCTGTTCAGACCCTTTTAATGAACAGCTTCAGGAAGTACAAGTGCCATGTGCGTTCCTGTTTACCCAAACTCTGCGCTGCCCCAGTGATTAAAGTTTAGTGCGTTGACGTTCACTTGGCCCTTCTGAACCCAGATAGGGCAACCGATGTCAAAACTGTCTGAGTTATATAATGCTCTCCATTGCTGCTGGCATCCATCAGCAGCAGCTGGGCAGGACAAGTGGCAGGTCTAAGCACTGCATTTAATCTCTGAACAACACTTCATTGATTAATTACCTTCTTGAAACCTCTGAGCTCTGTGCGTGAATTCCACAGCTGATGAAGAGTATGATCTGCAGGGGCACAACTCTTTCTGGTTTTCTGGACTCGTGGTTTGAGAAACTATCCTGAGACACAAGATTGAAAGATGGTATTCCCCCAGCAACAAATACTACTAATGTTAGAAAAGCTGTCACAGAGCATAACAGGCTTAAAGCTTAATTACTGACTAATCATAATATTGTGTTACAAAACCATTGACTTTGACTTATTCAAAAATAACCAGCAGGTTAACGTTTTCGCTTATTCAGTGACATAGCGGGACTAAATTTTTTACAGACATTTATATTACCTTGACGATGGATTCTAATGACTTTGAAGATCCGATTCCTCTTCCACTTGCGCCACCATGAGGTTCACATTTTTGGTTTTGAGTGAAATGTCTTGACAACTATTTGCTAGCTGGCCGTGAAATTGGGTACACACCATTCAAGTTCCCCTCAGGATAAATTGTAATAAATATGGTGATGTCTGGACTTTTCATCTACACAATCATCAGGTCATATTTGGTCCAAGTTAGTCCAAAAGTTTGATTTCTGACCAAATACCTGCAACGAATAACATTTCCATCAGCCTCCACTGTATATTAGTGCTAATTAGCAAATGTTAGAATATCAACAGGCTAAACTAAGATGGTGAATATGGTGAATACAACCCTTCTCCAGGACAACATTTGTTAATGTTTTCCACTATCTTGCCTTCATCAGGGTGAGCTAGCCGAAAACATTTGGTGAATAAAGCGCGGTGTCCTGGAGAAGAGTGGTGCTTCATGTTTTAGTTCTGATGGATGTGGTCTGCACCTCACTGCGTGTGCGTTGTCAAAGTGGAAAATTGAAGCATTCGCTTCAAAACTTTAGGTTACAGAGGTAACCCTGGTTCTCTGAGAACATGAGTGAGGTATCTCACTATGGGGTATGCCCCTCCGCGTAGTCCTCTGACGCTCAATACCTTTGCCCCATTGGCTGGCAGTCGTGACGACTGCATCCAAAGGAGGGACATCCTCTCCCTACAAAAGAGATGGTGCAGCGTCATCAACTCATTCAAACCAAGCACACCTCATCCTCACCTCACGCAAGGAGGATGGTCTAGTCAGATACTTCACTTATGTTACCAGAGAACCAGGGTTACCTCTGTAACCTAAAGTTCTCTATCAAACATTCGCTCTGTATCTTACTATCAGATATACTGACTCCCATATTGCCAGACAAGCTTAAGACCAACTGCCCGTCATAAGGCTGACAAATCATGACCCACAGAGAAGCCCACACTCAGCACGGTATGCGACAAAGGGAGCGCAGTGACATCCAGTGCATAGAACCTAGCAAAGGTATGAGGGGAAGCCCAACTGGCCACCAAGCATATATCTTGGATGGACACACCTCTAAACAGGGCCCAGGATGTTGCCATCCCCCTAGTAGAGTGAGCACGTAGACCAGCCAAGGCCTGAAGCCCCTTGCTACTGTAGGCCAAAGAAATGGCCCCAACTATCCAATGAAAAAGCTATTGTTTCATGATAGGCTTACTTGTATGAGGCTTTGCCCATGATATGGCAACGGCTGATCCAATTTCGTAAACCCCAATGTCTTGTCCACATGGATGCATAATGCATGCACCGGGCACAATGTATGCAACCGCTCCTACTTCGAGGAGTAGGCTGGATTAGGCCGTAGCACCACACATGCATTTTGTGTGGCAAACTGAAGGCAGCCAGGGTGCACTGAAAATGCGTGAATATCGCTGACCTACTTAGCAGATGCCAGTGCTAACAAAAGAGCAGTCTTAAGTAAGAACACTTTTAGATCTACCTGATCCAAAGGCTCAAAGGAGGGGTGAGACAGTGCATCGAAAACAGTTGCCAAATCCGAGCTGTTTGGACAGCGGTGGCAGCTGGCGAGCACCCTTTATAAAGCAACTGACAAGGGGTTATGCCCCACAGCCTTATCATCAAAACCTACATGGCACGCTGCAATAGCTGCCAAGTAAACCTTGAAGTCCTGCAGGAAGCTGAGAATTACAGGCACAGAGTACTGGAAAGGCACCTCCTGTGACCTTGAACACCAGTCCTCAAACCCATGCCATTTGCAATCATATAGCTACCTGGTAGAAGAGGCTCTAGCATTCTGAATGTTATAATGACATTCTGTGGAAGTCCAACTGCATCCAGGTTTAACCTCTCACGGGCCAAGCCCAGAGCACCAGGCACTCTGTGAAAGGATGAAATATCTCCCTTGTGCCTACGAAAGCAGGTCTTTTGTGTAAAGGGAGAGGTTGGTTGTAGTGGAGCTGGATGATGTCTGCCAACCAGTGCTTCCCTGGCCAATAAGGGGCTATCAGGATGAGTGATAAGCCCCTCTCCCACACCCTGGCCAGTGTGGGCGGAATCAGGGCCAGAAGGGGAAATGCATAAACCAGAGGGATGCAACCCAACGTTGAAAGCCCCTCATGTATAAGCAGCCTAAGGGGATGGCCACCATAGCTGATGCCATCAGCCCCAGCAACCGTAGGCATGTTCTGAAGAGTAACAACTTCCCCCTGTGGATGAGGGCCAGGCACGCCAAAAAAGCCTTCACCCTCTCCACTGATGGGCTCTGAGGGAGACTGAGTCCAGGGTCAGACCAATGAAAGAGATCTTTTGACTGGGAGTCAGCACACTCTTTTCCTGATTCAGTCTGAACCCTAAGCTCTCCAGGTGTTGTACGAGCAACCTTGTGTGCTCCAGTGCTCCCTGTTAAGACTCTGTGGCAATGCATATGCCCTGCCTCCTGAGAGGTGCAATAGCTGCCTCCGTGCATTTGACAAACACCCAAGGACATAAGGAGAGCCCGAACAGCAGGACCATATACTCGTAGGTTGTGTATACATCCTTCAGGTTGACTGAGGTGAACCAGTCGCCAGGGCGCACAAAACGCAGCAGGTCAGCATATATCAGCATCCGGAACTTGTATGACCTGAGGTGTTTGTTCAGATCCCATAGGTTGAGGATTGAGTGGAGCCCTGTCCCTGCCTTTTTTAGAACAAGGAAATACTTTGAGTAGAACCCGCATTGGCTCTGCTAAAGAGGCACAACCTGTTTTCCCCCTATGTAACAGCGATGATATCTCTTCCCAGAGTATCTGTGGAAAAAACAATTCCTTTGAACCGGGGGGTGGCAATGGCAAACGGGAGCCTGTATCTTTTGGATATTGTCCTAAACACCCAAGCTGATGCCCCACACCTGTGCCAGCTCTCTTTCTTTGCAGAAAGAAGTGCTGTCACAGAAGCCCCTGTCACTGGAGGCACGATGGCACCCCCTTGTGGCCAAGCGGTGTGGTACACAACTGGCTGCACAGTGTGGGAGGACTGCACCGGTGAAGTGCTTATGTGTCCTGTCACCCCAGAAAGATGGCTTGCCGGGTCGTGACGCATAGGGGTTTATTTTCACATTGTTTTTTAACATTGTATATTTTTATATATACATATACACTCTGGAACAGGCTCAGGAACAGAGCTGAGGGAGGGGAACCTGGCATCAGCGGGATGCTAGGTCTGCTTCTTCTTCCTTGCTCCCTGGGAGGAGGTTGGGGCCACCACCAAGGCAAAGGATTTCTTTGGTCAGAGCCCCTTGTTTGGTGGTCTTGGCTGAATTTGTGCCAGGGGTTGGGGGGCTGGGTGTCTGGGAATCTTAAAAGCTGTGTCACTGGCCTGCTAAGCCCCAGCTTGAGTGAAGGCCCGGCAAGGAGTGGGGATAGCCTGGGACTTCCTTGGAGGACAAAGCTGCAGGGCTTCGCCCTCCTTTTTCTTCTCCTCACTTTTGCATGGGCGCAATGGCAGGTCCGAACAGCCCATTCGGGTCCACGCTCTAAGATGTCACGCTTCTGCTTGTCAGACAGATCTGAGAGGTTGAGCCATTAAGCCCACTCCTGGGTGATCATGGTGGCCATGGCCCTACCCCTGACTGGACAGTGCACTTAGTAAGGTGGAGGCAGTGGTCAGTGATGACACAGATTTCTTCCCACAACTCAGTGCCCACACAGTCAAAGGCTGACCCACCCTGGAGGGTTTGGGGCAGAAAAGGGGTTCTCCCAGCAGCACATCATCTCCTCCAAACACTCTGGGAAAACGGGTAGGACTTGCCTGGCTGCCTGTTTTGCTTTTGGCAACCACTTCCCTTCATAGTGAGATGCTGAAGCTTCAGTCTGCACCTTAGGCCATGGGATATCCAACTTTTCAGCTGCCCTCTTGCACACCTCATGCAGTTCCAGCCCTCTGGTGATAGAGCCCTGCTGGCCTCTCCCCCCACACAGCATCATCATCGTTGTCCCCCTCAGAGAGGAGTATGTCGAGCGAGATTTCCTCGTTATCTCCCAACAGTGGCCGCTGTCAAATTCTTCACACGTGGGAGTTTTGCCCCAGCTCATACCTGGCATGGCCAAGTCATCATACTCCGTCAGAGTTGCCACTGATGTTAACAGCAGGTCCCAAACGCCAAGACTTGCCTGGCATGACAGCCTGTGGCAGACACTCTTAAGTGTGAAGCAACTACAGTGCTCACATGAGCCAAATGAATCCAGCGCAGCCTGGGCGTGCTGCACACTGAGACAGGCTATGCATACTGGGTGAGTATTCATAGCCGATATCTCAGCCCTGCACATGCAGTCCCGTGGTGGGGGTTTGATCGCTGGCGTGGATATAAGTGACAGTGTAAAGTTAGCTGGTGTGCAATTGACTGGTGCGTTAAGCTTTGACAGTGCCATGGTGAGCGAGTTTATTCAAAACTTTGGCCGAAGCAGGAGTTAGCAAGCAGACTGCTAGCGTGGAGGCTAGCTAGACGCTATAGCTAATATGAGAGCAGGCTTAGCTAATGCTAGTGAGGTGGCTGGCTGGGCTAAGGTGCTTGGTGTTACTGTTTGGCAACAGGTTAACAGGGGAACTACAGTTAGCTGTATGGCGGCAGTGACTGTAGTTTCTCTTTGAAACCCTGGATTACTTATGGCAGACAAATCAGGAGTCAGTGCACAACGCGGAAAAATTAGTGCCCGGCAATCGAGTGTTTAGCTCAATTTGTGGACAGTTAAGCTAATATTAGCAGTCGTGTCAAAAGTTTGCCTTCTGAGTGAAAAGCGAGAAGAGGTTTTTGAATGAGTTGATGATGCTGCACCATCCCTTTTGTAGGGAGAGGATGTCCTTCCTCTGGATGCAGTCGTCACAACTGCCAGCCAATGGGGCTGGCATAATCGTATTGGGCTTCTGAGGACCACGTGGAGGGGCGTACCCCATAGTGAGATACTGAGTGAATGTTTGATAGAGAACTGTATTGTCATTGTGAGCATGTTAGCATGCTGATGTTAGCATTTAGCTCAAACCGCTAGCATGTCAGTCATGTTGGAGCAAAACCGCCAAAGAATCACAAGTTGTAGCTTCGCAAGTGTGAATATTTGCTGGTTTACTTCACTTTTATGATAGTAAACAACAAGTCTTTGGGTATTGGACTCTTGGACAAAATAATCAATCTGAATATATCAACTTACATGAATTGTTTTGTTTTTGTTTTGTTAAAGACTAGACAATTGTTAGTTGCAACCCTAAGTACAACCACAGTCTTGCACTTTTAATCACTGACTAATTTCATTGGTGCTGCTGGGGTTTAAGTGCCTTAAGTGCCACAACAACAGTAGTTGTTTAGAGCACTAGTAACGTAACTGGGTTGGAGATTTTAACCAGCAGTTTTCAGGTTACAAAATCAAAGTCATTTATCTGACTTTTGGGCTGCCATCATCCAATGTTCTGAGGATAATGGGAGCACAGGCTGAATGCTGCCTCAGTCTGAGTTCCCTGCAGCTGGCTAAGAGGAGGTTTCCATCCTGGAGGTGTCAGAACAGCTGGACACCAGACCTGGTGGTGGAGCAGCAGCTGGGGAGACCTGTTGGAAAGGCTAACGGCTGACTGCTCACCGTGGCATGGAGCGCTGCTCTCTGGGGAGGCTTCACTCAGAACAAGAATCTCCACAAAATGGAAGAAAAGGGGAAAAAAAGAGTGGAAGCAGCCGGGTCTGCCCATTCCGGGCACGCAGGCTGGAGACATAAACTAAACAAGCACTAGTTCTGGAGATGAGGAGTAGATCTGCAGGCTAGTGAAGGTGGTGCATGGTACAACACGTAACTGCACCTCAGACACCACCACCTTTTTCCCCTCCTTGTCAGTGTGAGTGTGTTGGAGGATATTGTGGTATGAAAGTGTGCTTATAACACTGCGCCTATTCATGCCATCTGTTCATTCATCATCAGCATTTAGAGAAAACAGGCAGGCTTGTTTGGATTCTCTGCACAAGGCCGCTCCAAAATATGAAACCTGAACCTTTCTGTTCAGTGTGAACACGGTCGGAGTAAACATTAGCTCTCATGGCTGCTGAGGATTTGGATTTTAGCACAAATGCTTGAGCACAGCAGTGTTTCTGCCAGGATTAGGGTTTTTTTTTTTTACAGGCTGGAGTTTGAGAAACAAAAACTTTGAGATGAAGCTTCAACTGGTGTCATTCTGACTGACGTCGGCAATGTCCTGCCGTGTCTTTCACAAACTGATGCAAATCATACTGTGGTGGAGATTTTAATCTCTCTCTTCTAATCTTTTGCTGAGCTATGGCAGCAAAAGATTGGCTGTTTCATACACAACCGATTTT
Organism: Scomberomorus guttatus; assembly: GCA_038419695.1. Classification (NCBI taxonomy): domain Eukaryota; kingdom Metazoa; phylum Chordata; class Actinopteri; order Scombriformes; family Scombridae; genus Scomberomorus; species Scomberomorus guttatus. The sequence goes on along the minus strand of CM076454.1, from coordinate 17,891,032 downwards.
GATCATTTTTCTCCAAATTCAAAACTATAAACCAATATTTGCCATCCATTATTCTTACACTTAAATCCTCAAATTGAATGAATGGATACTACAACTTTATAACCTAAACTTTAAAACCTCAGTGGTGGAGACAGTTAGGATTGCTATTCTAAACCTGAGTGTGTGTATAAATATGTAAGAACTTGTGCATCATCTGAGAAACTTATTTCTATGACAACTAAAATAGAGTGTTTGAAAATCAATGATTTTTGAGTTGTAAATTCATATTTAAAGTCTAAAGCTGACACTCGTTCACTGTAATGTATGAATGGATTTATTTTAAAATATCAATACTACAATGCTACAACTCAGAAAACTGAGTCTGGACTGTGGAGGACACGTCTGAATCCAGCAGGAAGATCAGTTGTATCCTGATCATGTGGTCTGTTTACAGCACACACACAGTGCTTTGTTTATCTTTAATGACTTATGACCCTATTGGCTGACAGCTGGTTTTGTCTGCACCTGTTGAAAAATGATGCTCCTCCATTTAAGTCAAACAGACATGAATTACTTCACTGTTCAGCTTCATCTTTAAAATAGATTTTATATCAAAACTATTTGCAACAATTCACGCGTCACTATTTCTTATTTGGTCAAACAGCAGCAATCAGAAGGAATGAATGAGTCTCCTCCTTCAGGTCTAGACAAGTCTGCAAGTTAGTCGGGTACTGAGACATTTCTTGAAATAAGCACAACATAAAATAAGTGTAAATGTCTGCCAGTAAGTTGTGATTTAACTTCCTCACAATGCAGTATAAAACATTAATTATCCTGAAACTAGTAAAAATATGTTGAAGCAAAGCAAATCACGAGATGAAAATGTAGACCAGGATTTGCATTGGAAGCAAGTGAAATGATCTCATCCCACTGGTGTTTTTTATTTGTTTTAAGAAAATAAGACTTCAGTCACCACTGGACTCTGTGACTAAATATTAACACCAATATGTTCTGTAGTTTGGTCCCTGGCAGTCTCAGCAGCATTAATGGGGCTTGGCCCTCTCAGCGTTTGTTCACATGGTGTTTTTATGGAGGGAAACGTCTCCAGCGGCGACCCTTCATTTCTCCACAGGCAAGCTCACCGCAGACTTCCTGGAAAAGGCCCGGTGGCTGATTCATAGAGCAGGCCCATGAGCTGGGCACAGCGGCATCAGATGACCTTTAAACTAAGATCATTTAAAACTGGCATATATAGACGGATAAAGTATCTCTTAAAATCTCAGTGAAGCTGCACATAGCTAAAGATCAGATCAGATGTGTTATCACCTACTGGGGGTCCTTCTGGGGTGGAGAAAGTGAGGCAATGGGGGGCGGGGGGAGTTAGTTTAATACTATTTAATTTTGTTTCATTATTCTTGTAGGTGTTCAAAGTAATTTAGCTTTTTTATCTTTATTTGTGTTTATTTGTGTTATCTTTATAAAGTGGTCTACTGACCCTAGTTACATTTTTATTTTAAGATACAAATTAGGGTTGCAACTATTAATTGATTAATTAGTTATTTTCATCATCAATTAATCTGCTGATTATTTTCTTGATTAATTGTTCTGTCAACAAAATATCTGAAAATGTTGAAAAATGCCAATCACAATTTCCTGATGATCCCACGGTGAGGTTTTCAGATTCCTTGTTTTGTCTGAGCAACAGTCAAACACACTCGGCTTACAAATCCAATGCAAACTTTTAATTGTCATTTTTCAAGCACAAATGACAATTAATCGCATGTCAGAATAGTTGCGGATAATTTTTGACTTTTGACAATCGCAAAAGGATCAAAAACTCCTGCACACTGATCACTTGTATTCACTTCAGTTCTCATTTTTTGCCCTTTTACAGTCACAGCTTATGATCTGACGCACCTGCCCACAAGGTTTTCTGGAGTCCAAGAACTTTGTGTGTTACCAACTTTTTTGACTTGAATTAACACTGAGATGTAGTCAACTGTACAAATATTTGGCTTCCTTTCTTACCAAAAAAATGTTTTGCTCCGCATTTATGACACAGATGACTATCAGCTGAAATATCATTATCTGACTTTTTTTTCCAACTCAAATACTGCCTCAAAAGTCTGATATGACTGATATAATAGTATGATATGACTTCCAGCAGGAAATGCGTGAGATGAAGGTTTTCTCGTGTTCATCGAAACACGAGAAAAGCTGAGGCTTCAACTTATTTCTGAAAGTTAAATGCAAGTTTTAAAACGGCCAGAATGGGAATAAAGTGCCATAAAGTGCAATGAAGTTTATTTTATGTCACCCTTCTCTGTCACATCACACTTTCTCTCTCCTCAGTAATTCAGGAGTTGTACTGTACGTTTAACATGAGCACATCCAGTAGTATTGGTGTGAATTATGATGGTGCTATCATTGTTGAAAAAGCAATGTGTTTTCAAGAACATTAGTTTGCGGCAGACTAAACACACGCATTGGCCTACTGTACACACACACACAGGCGACTATAACTCATGTGAAGTGGTGGGCACTACTGGCCTGCATGCTTCTCATTTAAAACAGCAGCAGAAATAAACACGCTATAATTATTTGAGGAGGAATTGGACTGGGCAATATATCCATGGATGTGTATCAAGACTGGCATGACTTCACTGGTGTGCATTTAAGAACAGCTAAGACGGCATGAATAAAGCCTTTATATATATATATATATATATATAAAAAGAGGTTTTCTATCTCAGACTTTGGTTAAACACAAAGTGTCAGCTGAGTTTAACGTTGGAGCTTTGTAAGTTTAGTTCATGTGGAGGTGGACTGTTTAAAAATGAAGAACTACTATAAACACTCAGAGCAAAGACGTTCATCTTTGTAGGAAAAAACACATCAGGATACAGGTGAGGTTTAAAACCAACTAACAGGTGAAAACTAGCAAAGCCAATAAATAAAAAAATCCTAAGAAACTCGGACTTAACATAAAGTTGCCGTTTATGATGCCGCCTCCATTTTCAGTCCGTATAGTTCAAAAACATTAACCTGAAATCAGCCCTCCATCTGCTGGACAGACTGCTGCCCTACAGCGCTGGTTATTCAGAAAAAGCCTGCAGGAGCAACACCATCATCTTTTCCTCACTGGCAAAGCAAAAAAGAAAAGGTTTCATTTCTGAGCAGTGACATGTGAGCTCCTGTACACTAAAACACAGGTCAGGAGAGAAGAAGCAATAAAGCTGTGACCCCGAATATTCAAATAAAACATTTTATGCTGGAGACTGTTAGGATTTCTGTTCTAAATCATGTATATAAATATGTAAACGTGTGCATCTTCTGTGTGCAGGACACCTTCACTGAGGGAGATTTGCATGTTTTGCTTCCCTGCAAGTTGAAAACTTGTTCAGTATTTTGTCAATTTCTGTACTTTCACTTCAGAGAGCATCAACTTATTTTAATGACACATTCCCAACTAAAATCCAGAGTTTCTTTTTTTTTTTTTTTTTAAACAAGACCGCATCTAAAAAATTAGGATACTGATTTGTGCAGTCTTACATTGATGTCCTCATTCAGTGTGATGAAGTCAAGGGTACATTAAGCTGAAATTATACAGTATGAGCAGCAAATACTGAGAAGTGGGAGCCTCAAGCACCATAAAAACACTGCTGTGCTATTCTTTTCATTAGATTGTAACTGAGGTGGGTCAAATTAAAAATTACCTTGATTATAAAAAGAAAAATTCAATAGGCCAGTTCAGAAACACTTAATACACACAATATACAAGGCTAATTTGATTAATGATTGTATTAGTATGAAAAAACATCATGGTTAAGAGGAAATATTCTGCCTTTGAGAAAACGTGGGACTCTTGTGACGCATGTGAGTTGTGCTCTATATCATATTTAAATGAAACCATTTACAATGTGAAGCACCTGTCTGTGGGATGTAAGTGTTTCCCTCTCTGTTCGTACTGCAGCGCTGACAAACACGAGCCAAACAAGGAAAAAAGTGATTAAAATTAAACATTGAGACAAACCAAAAAAAGAATCAACAATCAGAAGTGAATCCTCAGTCCGTATGTATTGAAGTCCTTACATATTACAGGTATAATATACAGTACATGTATATTGGTATACAGAAAGGCATTATAAAATGGGCTAAAATTACCGAAGGATACAAAGAACAGCATATACAAAAGCTTATTTAATGATTCAAGTACCACTAACTTCATACTTCAGTTCTCAAAAGAATTCAAAAGCATCTGTACAAAATGTACAAGAATTGTATCCCATGTTGCTTTGGCCAACAGTTTCCTCTGCGCTTCATATCATATCATGCTATATACTGTAAATGTCGGAGAGAAGTGAAGATTTTACAGTTTCCAGGAACACAAAGGAAATCACAGATACTACAGTACAGTACAGAATCTATTTTCAAAAGACTTGAAGATTTCGGTGAAGTCGCCTGATAAGTGTCATGCAGTTCATTCTCTAACAACTATGTATAGATTTTCAATAAGGCTTCATTTTACAGGTCCGTAATTAATTCTCTGTATTTCTTTTTTATGTGATAGTAATTATAGGGAATAGTTAGTATGTTTCTAATTAATTGCCTAAGTAACCTACAGTAGAGTCTTTTCCTCAGTGCACAGCAGGTCAGCTGAATATGCAAAAATGACTACAGACAAGAACACAATTTAACATGAATGGAGAAGTTTCCAATATCAAATTAATGAAAAAAAAAAAAAAAAAAAAAAAAAAAAAAAAAGGTATTTACTTGGGCTTACATGGAGCCATTCTGTCAAGGAAAATCCTCTATTCCCTGTAGTTAATAACAAATGAATTAAAAAAATGAGACAGCTCTATGCTGGAAACTTCCCAGGAAAATATTAGAAGGTTACTGACCAGTATTTCTAAAATCAAGGGGAATAAAATCGCTGCCTATACGTATATAAGATCTGTACTGGTGCACAGATCATTAACTCCCCTTCTTGACTTCTTCATCTCATATTAGCCTGAGACTGAAGCTATTTTAATTCTACAAAATCACAAAATCGACGCTGACGGGCCGATTGCCTCGCTCACATGTACGGCAGGTACTGACGTGACAACATGGAAAATTAAAATCATTCAGTAAAACATGTTTAAAAAAAACAACTAGCATTTAAAAATTTAAAAAAAAAAAAAAAGATTTATCTATTTAACATTAAAGACGCATCAATAACATGTTTACTTCCAGAATCACTGTACATGGTTTAACACGTCTTACCTAGTAAACATCAGTGGTGATTTAAGAAAAAGGTATTTGTGCAAATAAGAAAAAGCATATTGCCATTTATACGCTGCTGAGAGTTCACTAAAGCAAAACTTTGATACAAAAAAAAGCTCCTGTAGCATTTGCCTATGTTCATAAAGAGAATCCTATTGAAAAGAGGCAGCTTTTAAAATGTTGAAATGGAACAGTCTGCCATGCACTTACCTCTCTTTACTCTCAACTCTGACGCAGCACACTTTTTTTACATATATTTTTGAAAAAAAGAAATTGTTTTTTAATTTCTCCTGTCAGGAAGTGTGACATAAAAGATTAAACTTGGTCAAAATAACCGACAGCCTCCGCGGCAGCTCTACATTCAGACCGAGTTTAATTTTCTTTTGATCTTTGCAAATCCTTTTAAAGGCTCTAACACTGTACCATTCACTTGTTCTAACAGGTCCAACTGAGAAGCACAGTTTTTTTTAAAAATGTTTAAAAAGTGAGGTTTTCCGGTCACAGAAGTTCCCCTTCACTCGGGTGAAGTGCCTGTATTTTCAACCAGGGCTGTAATCACAGCTGCGAGTCAGTTTAATACAATTTGATGAAAGGGAGCTTCGGACATGTTAGATATGGTGACGGCTGTCCAGCTGTGGCGGCACTAACCAGCTTTAATGCAGATTTCTAAACGTTGTTTTGGAAGTGGAAGTCTTTCCAGGTGGAGGCAGACATCTTTGTGTCTCTCTCAGGCCGAGTCTGTCCGTGCGCTAGTGGACGGTGGTTTCTGCTGTGTCAGGGACGCTGCGGGTCGTACTGCTGGTAGCGGTTCAGCTTGTCCGGGTCGTTGGAGGCCATGTGGGTGAAGTCCTGGAAAATGTCCTGGTAGGTTTCATCTCCTGCAAGAGCAACGAGGACACGAGACATCAACAACGGCACAAAATGAAAAGAAGGCAGACAGAGCAGTGGTTCCCTTAGATCCCCTGGCAGGTCTTTACTTACCGTAAACTCCAAATTTATAACAAACAGGGACCGGGGGCTTCTCAGTCAGGACCCCAAAATTATTGAAATAGTCTGCCAGAGGATCTGAGTCTCGCAGACTCAGTACACACTTCTAAATCTTTTCTAAAAACATACTTCTATAGATGTGCTTTTATGTGATGTTTTACCGTCTTTTATCAGTTAGTACTCATGGCCACGCTGACCAAAATAATGTAGAAATCATTTTACGTCCTCATCAGTCAGGTGTACAGCAGGATAAAATACCAACAGTGTTTTGCAAAGTGAAGGGCACATGCACAGTGAAAGTATCATCAGAACAAGAAAGGGAAAAAAAAGAGCAGCCATACCTGTCAGAGTGTCGGCGTGGCTCGAAATTTGAAACAGAACAACGCAGAGGCAGAAAAGATGGGAAAGAACAGAAGAAGCAAAAGGCAAATGTTTGAGAGCTTTTCATCAGCGACTGGACACCGACTCGGAAAGAAAAGACAAGCCCACAGAGATCAGGTTTTTTTTTTTTTAACAACTGTATTGTCTTTAAAGTGCAGGATTTTTATGTACAAAAATACAGTTGTGTTGGCCTCAGCACCCCAAAGAAAAAAAGAGAACAGAAGAAAGGCACAAACTCTGGGGAGGAGAGCGAGAAACGCAAAGCAAAATACAGACTTGAGAGAGTGAATTTACAGAGAGGAGGATGAGAGCAGTAAGAAGAAGAGTGTTATAGAAGAGAGAGAGCCTCGTCTTACACCAGACCAGCGGTTCTCAACCTTTTTGAGTTGCAACTTGTAAAGCCTTTTTTAGGGTTTTACTCAATTTTTAGAAGCAAATATTAATTAAAATAAAGATATCTTGGGAAAAAAGTTAAAATCATTATTATTCTACGTTAAAAATATATAGATTTCCCCAAACAATGATTTCGTAAATGCCCACAAAAATCACAGAGCAACCTGCAGGCTGAGAACCACCGCTCTGCACTTCATCAGGTAGAAACACTTGAGTTGAGGGAACTGTAATTTTAATAAAAAGGGGAAGGGGAGGATTGATGAGGTTGGTTCTCCCTCACATTCATTACAGTCCCATCATTCATCAGCTGATTGGAAGCGCTGATGAAGAGGCCCTCTGTAGGAGCGAGCTGATGTCGGCAACAAGGCGAATCCTCCCGCAAAGCAAAGCGACGTGAGGCTCAAACATTGACTGGAAGCATATGTTTCAAACTCTGCTCTTCTACCAATGACAAGCCTGCATCTGTTCCTCTCATGATCATTACTGGTGCGTCTGCTGTTGACCTTTAAGGCAGCGACAGTCAGCAATCATTTCTGTATCATTCCTTTTAAACAACCATTGCACACACTAAAGAAAACAAAAACAAAGAGTTTCTTCTCATTCTTGTTATAGGTCCAAAACATTCCTGTCCCAGTTTTTAAAAAGTGACCACTTTTTTAAAAAAAAAAAGCAGCATTCAGGCTAATAACAGTCCAGCTACCCTCAGCAGCACATCTAGCCCTCGATTCTTTTAGGACAAACTGACACTTCTGAGCGTTCAGGACATAAAGTCCCGTCACCCTACAATCTTAAAACTCAGTAGAAACCCCACAGCATCTACTCTGAACAATACAAGAACTCCATTTGCCTGTAAAAACAATCACAACCATCAACAATCGCTATTCTAACTGTTGAACGCACCCCCAGCAAAGTCACCTGTTCAAAAACATCACATATCATTTTTGCCAGCAGCAGGGAGCGCTGCTCTGTGAACATCAATCAGCAGAAATGACCATTTCATCAAAGTGCTTTTGTGCCCTCCAAAATATTTGCGGCTGCGTGGAGCGGAGACGTGGGATGAAACTGGGGTACGTTTTGATTATTTGTTCACTATCAACAAAACTCTTTCACTCTTCTCTAACCACATTCTTTGTGAACATCTAGTTTTTTTTTTTCCTGTGTCAAGCCTCCCTATGATTAAGATAAATATACGCTAGGACTAGCAGGTGATAAAAAGCTATACATGGTTACACGTGTGGATATTTTTCTAGACTATTGCACTTGTTGCTCGACGATGGACCATCCTCAGATGGTTTGTCTATATTCGAGTAAAAATCCACAAACATTCGCGACGATCAATGCGACGGCACCAAAAGGCCTTTCATCTTACAATTCTGGATTTCCCCCGCGATAACGGGCAATGTCAATGAGCAAGCACGCTTAACTGTACTGACTATGAACCAAGACACGATACAGTCATAACAGGAAGTAAATACTACGCAATCAAAAAAGAAAAGCAAGGGTGTGAACACAGAGCTGCTCATGGCACTGAACCCCTGTGCAACCTGTGTGCTTATTCTGTCAAACCCAGACTATAAAGAAAAGCACATCATTTACAACATGTACAGTATGTAGACTTCTTATACTCTTCCTAGAATTTTCCTTAAAAAAACAAAACTGTTCTAAAATATATTTTTTTTTTCTGACCAGGCATGTTGACTTCACAACAGCAAGATGCATCATGTTTGGACAACAAACAGTTCAATTAAGTAAACAGGCCTTGAAAATGGTTAAGACTTCAAATGAGAACCATACAATCACGGGAAAAGGTACAGTAGTTGCATAAACATTGATAAGGAATGTGCATAAATGACTTCAAACAGGTCTATTTAAAATGAATCTTGGTGCTTTATGGACGCACACTTCACTAAGCTAGACTGGTCAGATGATACAAAATGTCATTCAAAAGTCACAATTATTGCCAGATAATAATAACTGCCTTCATTTTGAGGTCACTGAATATTAGTGGCAGTTACTGGGTAGCTGTTTTTTTTGCAGAGACACTGTGACTGACAGCAGAGACATGACTTCTATGGTTCCTCCGAAACTAATTCAAAACTGAAAAGTATTTTAGCCCCAAAACAAATTCTTCCATTAGCTGCTATAAATTACTGAACACCTCTAAAACAGAGGGAGTCAGCAAATCATTTGAACATAAAGGGAGGAAGTAACAACTATCTAGTGAAAAGTACTGATGTTCATTTTGTGCTATCAATACATTTGCAGGATTAACAGTCACAAGTTCAGGTGTTCGCTTTGGAACAAAACTCTTCAGTGATGTCCAGACTCGATGGCTTTAACCCTGTCACGTTAATACAGTCTAGCACCTGACGCTAAACCGCACCGAGGTGCAGCTTCCCCCGGCCGCCTGCCGGGAGCCGAGAGGTTAAAACGGAAGTTGCACACAAAGACACGGGAGCACAGCTGATGAGAGTTGGGTTCAGTTCACTCTAACCAACCAGTACAGTCAAGTCTCTTAACCGCAAGAGACTGAATCGTTTGGGTGATGAAAGTAAAACTCTCGTTAAATCTGCAGTTTAAAGTCAACTGACCCCAACTCTAAAACCTGAGCTTCACATTTCTTCCGATGAGCCTGGTTTTATTTTGCTCCCGTGTTTCAACCGGTGGACAGTTATTAGGTTTCGTCCAGCTGCAGGCTAATAAACTCCTGCATGCATTTCCTGTACTGCATCTCGGTGGGGCTGTTGGTGTTATATTGACCTGACTGGCTGTAGGGCCCCTCCGCCTCTCGCATCTCCTCGTTCATCTTGGCCAGTCGCAACCTGGGCGGCAAAGAAAGAGTAAAGGAAGCCACAGATTAGCAGAGACGCAGAGAAGCTCTTATCAATGATAAAACTTTGATTTGATAATTCCTATATCTAAATAACAGGCCGCTGTTATTAGTATAATCAGTCTTCTGCTTCTTTTTTGGTCCCTAGTCTGATGAAGTAGTGACACCTTGTGGTAAAAAGTTGGTACTTCTTGGTGAATGCAGACAGTTAAGCTGGTTTTGACAGGAGCTTGTGATAAAATCATAAGAGAAGTCTTTTGTAAGCAGTTGTGAAATGGTTGGTCATTGTTAGAAAATAATCACCTACACGCTGATGAGGCTGATATCTGCTCTGCTTCTGAATCTTGTTTCATCCTGTCAGGGTTTATTTACTGACAATGACCAGCTCACTGAAAATATTACTTGAGCAATGTATCAGAACACCAATGGCCTCTTTTAGATGATATCTGTTCTGTTTGGCTTTGTTTAAACAGTTCTGGGTTGTTTGCTGTGTGGAGGCTCAGACAACCTTCCATAAATAAAGGTAAACAAAGTCAGATAATGGAAGAATGACTCACAATGTGACAATATCTGCATTGGCCGCCTCCACCGCTATGGTCAGGGGTGTTTTCTCATCAATGTCCGCAGCATTTTGATTTGCTCCTCTTTTCAAAAATAAACACACTTGCCTAAAACGGAGATAGAAGATAAAAATTAGACATCACACTCTTTAAAATGCCAAATCAATATTCTCTGAGTAAAAGTTGGTGGTGTAGTAATGATAGTAGGAAGATGTGCAACTAGACGAACCCTGTGTGTCCCAGCATGGTGGCATGATGCAGGGGTCCTCGACCCTGAGCGTCCTGCTGGTTTACATTAGCTGCATTTTGTAGCAGAAACTCGCAGGTGACCAGCGAACCCTGAAATTAAACATTAACACATTACATTACTCTCAGTGGACAAAACTCATACACAGTCATTTAATGTTCACACAAGCAATATACGATTTGTTATGTTCAAATATCATCCCACTTTATCTGAATGAATTTTTTGTTTGCATATGTGCAGACCTACAGTATATACCAACACTGATGTGGCCTTACCGCATATATATGCAACACTTAGTATCAAATATTTCAACAAATTTGAAAAACTAAATGTTATTAGTGTATTATTAAATTAATAAGTGTTCGAAGTTAAGGAACATCAATTTCCTCACTGGTCTTTCAAATGATCCTGTCAGGACAGTAAACGGTACTGAGTGAGCTGAATTATCTGTAGCCATGCTCACCCCCTGCACCGCCATGATAAGCGGCGTCCTCTTGTCGTCCTCTGTGTTGACCCAGTTGACCTCGGCTCCGTGGGCCAGTGCTTCAGCCATGTCCGGCAGGCTGCGGGCACATGAGGCCCAATAAAGCTGCAGACCTGGGCTGTACTCCTTGGGCTCGTAGAAAACCATCTCCTTACAGGGTGATGGAGGAGGCAGTGTGGCAGGCATGGGCATGGGCGGAGTCTCAGCGGCGTCTGAAAAAATGGGTGGAAAGAGATGTTTTGTTAAGTATGTGGAAATAGCTTTACCCTGACAGTCTAACAGAACAGCTGTTTTGTTTTGTTTTCTCAACATTCACATTTTTGTATAACTACATTTATTCAATCAGCTTAGAAAAAATGTGTCAACTAGATTTTACAAAACTTGGGAAAATTGCTGGAGAAACCAAAATGCAAAATTGGTAAAATTCCTGTCCTATAACCAAGATTTTACCTTCTTGTCTCCACAATTTGCCACATTACAGAAAATACTTTTAGGTAAAGGTCTGTGTGTTGTCTCAATTTTTTTCCAAGGGCATTTTTGTGTTTGACAACAACAACTGGGCGTGTGTATTAGCTCATCTGCAGTTTGTCTCCGAGTCATAGCTGCATGCTTGCATGATGACACTGAAGCCATGGCACAGGAGAAGGCATCACTTATTGTGATTATGTGTGTTGAAGCCAGAGTGTAATAAACACTTGTGGCTCTTCTCATTTATTCTCTGTCTTATGTCACTGTTGTTCACCAGCAGCACTTCATTGTTATGATGCTCAATGCTGTTGTTTTTTTCTTTTTACTTGCCTAAAACGCTTTCAATTTAGATAGGTTGGGATGTCTTTGTGATGACGGATGTGTGTGTGTGTGTGTGTGTTACCTGCATCTGTCAGGCTGTTATTGGAGGGGGTGGTGGCCAGCATCTCCCTGCTCCCATCAGCGCTGTTCTGGATGCCGCTGTCTGCACTTTTTACTGTAAATCAAAGACTGTGGATCACTACTTTTGGAACAAAACACAGAGTGCTGCTCTGTCGCTCACTGAGTGTATAAAATAAAAGGAACACCTTCCAGCTGATTGCTTTTTATGTATTTTCACTGCACAGCGCCAAAACAGAATTGTACAAAATGTTTGCACTGCTTTTAATTTATATTTCCACTTCATGACTGTAGCTTTTGAAAGCTGCTAATATTTTTATCCAGTCTGATTACCAAAAACAGCCAGTGGTCCAAATATTTTGTACTCTATGTGTAGTCCCCAGCTGAAATCAACAGAAAAGAGAACATGGATGACAGATCCCCAATATCACCTTATGCTTCAGGTCCCTAACAGCAAAAAATATGATGAAACAGACACAAATGCAGAATACCAGACGCTGACCACAACCGTGTGTGAGAAACAGTTCCCACCCCCGGGAAAAACAAAACATGGTACACTCCGCTATGCTCTTAACATGGAAGGGATGGTCCATTAGGAAGGTCTGGATGAGGGAGGAACAGAGGAGTGGGTGAAGGCTTGTTAGTCCACAGGCCCAAAGCAGGAAACACAAATGGACAGAGGGGATGGAGAAGCAAGCGAAACACTAAGCGTTTAGTACTTACTGCTCCTGAGCTTGGAGGAGGTGTCAAAGTAGGAGAAGAGCGAGTCAAGCTCGTCAGGACAGAAGAGAGAGTCACGGCGGGCCTCCAAGCCACTGGCAACAGCTACGCAAGGGATGATGGGAGTTTGGAAATTGGGAGGGCAAAGGGTGTAAAATTGATTGGCGGGATGGGGTCGGAGGGTTGTAAGGTAGGCGGTGAGAGCGGGGATTAGTCCAGAAGCACAGAACAGCCAGGGGAGGAAAGAAAGAGAGAGTGTGATAAAGAACAGAGAGGTTGAGAAAAGAGGAGAAAGAGGAAAGCAAAGTGAAAGCACAGATAGTTAGACTACCGGCTTGGTTGACACTGGAAGAGACAGACTACGAGAAGCAATGGGAGGCAAAGAGGGCTCAGACATATGCTGTTCACAGTGAACATACAGTATGCCGATGGTTGGACTCGTCTTCATTACAGTGCAAAAAACACAGAGCGCACAAGTTTAGTAAAAGGGGGGCTGCAAACATTTGCTTTACCCTCTTGATGTAATGTTATTTTGTGTCTTCAGAGACTCCAAATAATGTTTCTGTGCCGAGTGTATAACAGAAACATCCCAACTCAACTGAAATCTTTAATAACCAGAGCGATTTTTAGAAAATTTTAAATTTACAAGAAGCAATTAAAGAGGAATTTGTATAGAGATCATAATGTACGAGTTAAAATGAGAAGTTTATATAAAGTAATCATATATCAGATCCATAAATGAGAAAATCAAAGAGACATATCAAATAATTTGGAGTCAAAAATTAATTTACAATGCCCAAACCACCAATCACCTGTCTGACTGATTTAGATTTTATCATTTAAGTTGCTAAAATGTTTTCCCAAAACATTTTCAACAACAGATTTTAAACATTACTGGTATTACTGGTAGATATTTACTCCCTACAGCTGACACCTTGTTAGTCTTCGTCTGTCATCCATTAGGCTCAGAGACCAGGGAGAGATTACAGCAAACACAAAGTTTTGAGTTGAAGGTGTGTTTGTTGTTCTACTGACCTGACTGACCAGAGACGTTTGAACCGGGTCGAAGTTTGGGGGTAGGTGGAGGCGCTCTTGGGGGAAGATGCTCGGAGCTGCTGCTCAGCCTCTTCTCCTGCTTGCTGAGAGAAACCACTTTGTTGCGAAGCTCCTCGTCAGACGGCCGGCGTACGAATCGACGATCCACGTATTTAGCTTTAATGTAGGCCTCTACCTCGTGTCTGGTACGGAGGAGAAGCACAGGATTGTGTTTGTGAATGAGAAGAGAAATTATTACAATCTTTCCAGAATACAGCTGGTTTATCTACAGCAGACTGAGTGCCTCAATAAGGCCAAACTCAAATTGTGTATATTAAAGGCAATAAGACCTCTTATAATTCTTATATATTCTTTTATATAAATATATTCTTATTTCACTCTAGAATATCACATTTGCTTCCACAGATAAATCTTCAAAAATATATATAAATAAATAAAAAAATCTCTCTCTAATAGTTCTGTACCTCGGGTCTCCTGGCTGTGGTTTTCTGGCTCCTAGCTCCTCTCGTCGAGCCTCATAGATCTGGTTGATTACTTTGTTCCCCAGTTCGCACATCAACTGTGAAAAGTGCACAATACAATTTGTTAAAAAAGGATGAATAATCAACCAGTCAGTGGAATATAACTCAGCTACAGCTACACCTACTAAATGGATCTTAGAGTATTTGTCAAACATAATCATGGAATAAGATAAATAGAAAACGGTTGGACGGTTCATGTGCATTTGTTTCTGTACATCAGCTTTCCCTCACTCACCTTAAGTAATTCTGGTTCCCACGTATCCAAAGTCAAAGACCGGACCTTAGAGAAATGCACTCCCAGACTCCTGCAGAGAAGAAGGAAGCATTAAAAAACTCATTATTCTTCAGTTGTCAGTGGGCTGTAAGGCTAAATGCTGGGAGGTCTTGAAGTCCATCATACTTTACAACAGAGTGTAGTTTAGGTTTCAGCCACATGACAGAATGTAGTCGTCTAATAAACGTGCAGCACTATATGTTACTACAGCACTGAACTACAGGGAAAGAAAAGATTTACAGATGTCAAGAAAGGGCTGATTTAAGGGATTATAATTACTTGAGGTTTTTTTTAGCTTGTAGTGATTAATATAACCTAAATCCCTTGTGAAGACTTTTTTTTAATATGTAAAGCATGGGAACTGACCTGACACTAGAATGTAAATTAAACTTGGCCTCAATTTTAATTAAATATTTTACCTCGTATTTAAATCCGTCACAGCATCTCAAGCAGACTGTGTTTCTAACAGTGAGTTTACATTTCACAAATGATGAATAATTTGTACGTATTTTCTCTGTTATGGCTGGTCCTGTAATCTCAGTTTGAAAACCGCTATTAGACATCACAGTATTTTACCTGTGAATACCAGAGCACTGTATACAGAGGGTGATGCCCAGATTGATGCTTGCCCAGCGAGGGTCTGGTTGGCCGCAGTCACAGCAGCAGGTGTTGCCCGGGATGGCCAGGACTTTCTGAAGGGCACTCTCTCCTTTCAGCGATTTCTCCTTCGGCTCCCCACCAGAGTCCAAGCTCCCTGTTGATGTGGAAGATTTCCGGTCCAGCTTCTGACACGAGAGAGAGAAATGCAGTCACCCAAAATGAAAAATCCTTTGTGATTTGTCTACGTATTATCTATGATTTATTTGATTCATCTATGTATGTGAATCTAACCAATCTAACCATCCATTCAGTGTCACTGTGTTTGGTTTTTACCTCGCCGTCATCTCCCTTGTCACGGAAGGCGGTGGCGATGCTGTTCTGGACTGCTTTGATCCAGGCCTGTCGCAGCTTCTCTGAGTCTGCTTGCATCATACAGCTCCTGTTGGGACAGATAGGCATCACACCGCTGCTGTCTGCTGAATGTGAGTGGGTGTATGTGTGTGTGTGTGTGTGTGTGTGTGTATGTTTGTGTCTGAACATGTTGTAGGAGGTAGGTACATCTGCTACTCCATCTTCCTACCTTCTTTTACATATTCCAGTGCTCATTAGACTGATAGAGAGGGATGTTTTGATGACCCAAAAGTTGTGTGTGTGCGTGTGCGTGTACTTACTTGGTGGGCGACACCACCTCGAAACAGAAGCGACGCTCTATATCCTCACAATGTTTGACTGTACATAGCCTCAGGTCTTCTACCACCACTGTGGGGTTGTCCTGAGGGGAAAAAACAGCAGCTTTGATTAAACACAATAAACACCACACAACAGCTCAATTCCTAATAAATTGGAAAGCATAAACACAGCAGGATTGTTTCCCATAAACATGATAAAAGGTGTCGCTTGAGGTTCACCTGAACAGCAATAAGCACCTTTTCTCCTGCAGCTGTTCATCTAACCAGTTCACTATGACTGAAACTTCTTTTGCAAAGTTACAGAGTTTAAAGCTTATTCACTGACAAAACAACCACTAAAAAAAAAAAGTCCATATCTAAATGTTGACCGTGTGTTTTTAATCAAACAGTTAGTTGGTCACCAACCTTAATGAGTTTGTCATTAACAATGGTGATTTTTTTTTTCACGGGTCACTGTAATGAGAGCTCAGCAGAAATGCAAAAATCAAGGCATGCCTCAGTGGGGCTTAAGTGTGCCAGCCAAATGTGCTTAAATCAACAATATTTGACTACAGTTTTCCATACTATGCCAGTGCCAGTACAAAAAAGAGCCTGATAAAGCTGCAAGCTGTTGTTGCCCAACTGCTCTTGAAATAATGCAAAAAATAATATGTGGCACTCAGGCAATTAACCAGCAGTTATCCAATATAGATAAATGTGTATATTGTGCAATTTACACACAAAAACACATATTCTCATACAACTGTGGTTTATCCTGCACTAAAAGTCAGTTTTGAATTGGCTACAACTTGTACTACTTGAAGCGAAGGCATCCTGTTAAAAATACATGTCGGGATATTTGTGCTGGAAGGCAAACACATGCATATTTGATCATGGTCGGTGTGCAGGGAGTCACTTGACTTACCTTAAATTTCTTCTGGTAAACTAGCTGATTGTTTTGGATGGAGAACCAACGTCTGAAAGGAGATCACAAGTTTGTTAAAAAACAAAAAAACAAAGTCACATGCAAATGCCAGTGATGCTCCTAAAATAACTTGCTTTGATATCCTTTTTGTGCGAATGAGAGAGAGAGAGAGCTGATGAATAGATAAACTGATTTAGGAGGGACTGTGTGTCAGAGTGTATTTAAACACCGTAAAACATGTTGTATGAGATCTGCTTTCCTAAAAATTCTTCAGCTAATCCGCTTTTTTCTTTTATAATTAATTACATTATTATATTCTTTTTCTGGGTCGATTCTCATCTTGGAATAAAATTACAAGAACTGTGAAATAGATGGAGCAACAATCACAACCTTAGTCTTTTCTGTACATGCGTTCTAGATGTTGGTAGAGTTCAGGGATATACATATATTGGAATATGTAATATGGGTCAAATTAAAAAGAAAGAGGTGACGCGGTGGATTGACTGGATTTGTGCACAAATCTTTTACCTCTTCCTTCTAAATCTTGCGCAATTATATTCTTCTGACCATCATAATGCTATGAAATGCTATATCTGAAGGTACATGCTGAGGTATTTAAATAAACAGCACGCCTCATATCTCTAATCTAAATTTTGATGAAGGTGCTTTCCCTCATAAATCCATAATCAGCTCATTAAAGCCATTCCTTATCATCAAGTTTAATTTTTAATGTGTTTATAAAGATGCTATTTGAACTGGCTGTCGTACCTATTCCATGTCTTAAAGGCATTGCTGGCCCTCTTAAACAGATAACCCTCCATGGCGATGCCATTGTCTGCATCCACATTGTACTCCAGCTTGGTGTCGTCATTCGAGAAGTCCTGAACAAGACAAAAAGGAGAAAAGACAGAAAAAGAAAGAAAACAATGACTGTTAAAATATTTTTTTCTGCATAATCTTTGTAAAATCCTTTGGTGCAACTGATTTTTTTCTGGGCTGAGATGTGACTCTGCACTTTTCCCCAAAGTCAGATAAGTGGGTCATCAGTCTAAGTTGTGTTAAGTGACCTTGCACTGAGCAGCACTGCACAGCTGCTGCTCACACTGACCTGAACGATGTTTCACACCAAGGCAAGACCAGACAAGATGGAAACAACAGGCACATGTTGTTTGCAGAGTTATAATCTATTTCAATAGATTATATGCATGCCATAAAAAGGGGGATTAAATACACAACCAAACAGTGGAGAACCTTCAAATGTTGAGTTATATTTATTGAGATTTGTCTCGAGGGTCTCAAGGCTTCAACATCGGCTTCATCTCCCTTTGTCTCTGAAGTTAATTTAATTTTAGGTTAATTTACAAGTGGAACAAACAAGGGAACATAACACATCAAAGGAGGAATTACCTGGTTTGTCTGAGTAATATTTAGCCAACAACAAGTACATACAACATCTTTTTGTTTCTGTGAGCAAGAAATAAATGAATAAAGAGAATAAAGAAAATATTCTAAGATCAAATATTTAGCATTAAAGATCAGGGGTTTATCGAGACCCACCGTGCCCAATTTCCCATTATTGGTATGCTTGCACAAAATGATACAACCATAAACAATCCTTAAAAGAGTACTTCACCGATTTAGCATTGTACTTCTATAAGATTGTTGGACTTACAATGAACAGGTAAAAAAATTCAAATCAATGCAGCAGAGATATCTTTTCTTTTTATTCCACACATTCTTATTTCTTCTCAAAACCCAGTGCCTACATTACCCACAATTCAACTCAACCAACCATAGTTTGGTTGGAGATTCGGGTGTGTTATGCTAGCAGCAGCTAATGTAGGGGCTAGAGAGTGATGAGGAGTGGGCTGTGGTCTTTAATATAGAAAAACTGCACTGAACTATAGCATTATAAAATTTTTATTTGCTAGCCTAGATCTGTTATTATCCTCCAAGGAGCTAAGTGAGCTTTCATGCATCCTTTCAACCATAGAAAGCTTGTAGCTCATAGTAATGCCTGCTGCTGTAACCCAGTCTGGAGTGTTGTCATGGGACTGTCCCTGTGGCCGGTGTAGCTTTAACTACCTGAGCTGCCACACTTTCTTAACACCCTCCCGGCTTTTGCAGCTTCAAGTGACATTGAACACCATGATGCATGCATGCGCGTGTGTGTGTGTCCTTGTGGAGTCAATTTACACCGAGTGTCACCGTCTCCTCAACCAATTACAGCTCAGTATCTAGGTCTGTTACTGCAACGAGCTGCGGATTCAGCTTCTCCGTTGTCCTTCTAGAAACATCCAGAGCCTTCCTCTGACTCTGACCAGACTGATTCATCTTGTCCTCCACTGTGAAACCAATTAGACACAGTGCTCTGATCAAAAAGGTCGTATAACCCCAAAAATCAAACTAAAACGAGCTACAAATCTTGAGAGCAGTATTTATTTACTGTATGCAGACAGTTTGACTTAGTGAAAGAGCTGTGCAGTTTCTTTACAAGCACATATACAAACCACCTTCTTGTCATTTGTTAGATATTAGATTATGACAGACTTTAAAATTATAATATAATATTAACTATGCAATAAAATCATAAAGCATGTTTTCAGTCTGCAATCCTGTGATGGATTCAAACTACTTTTGTGACCAAAACATTGAACAGACTACAGAATAAACAAAAGCACACCACAACACTGATGGTCCTGTGTGCTGACTGGAAATGACCTCATTCATTCAGCAGGTGGTGACAATGACTACTATTTCCTGTTTTCTTGCTGGAAAGCAACCATGCTATAGATACACTTAGAGCAGACAGATTGGAAATATGAGGATTCTACATATTTTTATTCTCAGTGGAGGAAACTATGAAAAGTTCAGACTTCACATCTACTGATATTTTGACTCCCTCTCTGAATACCAACCGCTCTTTTCTTTGTTTGAGATGTTCCTCTGTGTATTTTAAACCCTTCCTGCCAGTCAGATTTTCCTTTTCAGACAAAGATTTTTTTTTTTTTTTTGCAATTGAGGATGAAACCACTCTTTCACTCAAACATACATCATTGGAAACAGTAGTTTGACCAAAAAAAAAAAAGCCAAACTTAACTATTAAGTTTTCATCAAACACTTCAAGTTTGAACAATGTGTGCTTCATCATCACTTCTAGAAGTATTAACTTCTGCATGACTGTATGTTGTATGTATTTGTGCATACACGTCCCCTCTCATTGGCTGGATCTGAAAATGTAACCTGAGCAAGAGCTTGACAAGTTAAACCCCCTCAGCCCTATGATACCATAGTTTAATACACACACACACACACACACACACACAGGCAAATGCAATTTTCCAGCATGACATACACAGGGACAACTGGGGTTATTTTGGGTGCACAAGAGGAACAAATGTGTCTGTAATCTTCTGTATACAAAGACAATGGAAAGTACTGTGCAGACATTCAACAAATCACCTCTTCCTAGAGGTAAGATAAAATTAACCTCGGCAGCCACACAACTCGCACAATTATCCTAATTACTAAAATCTTTTAGCTAACAAGGTATAAAAAAAAAAGTCACTCTAATTGAACGTATAAATTAAAACCTCAGTAATGATGTGATGGATGAGTAATTAAGCAAACTGCCCCTAACTCAGCTTAGGCCAGGAAAACATGACATGAGCCACTTTGATGCATGTGTGTGTTAACTCACACATGTACACACACACACACACACACACACAAGCACAAATATCCAAACAACCATAAACAATCCCTAATTAAGACTTCAAAGAATGAAACACATATAGAGCCACACTGTTGCTGTCATGTGAAAACCTTTCTGCTTCTCTTGTTTCAACTATGGGTTGAGAAATGTCTGTGACCAGTTGGGCCTGGTAAACCATAGGAAGTGTGTTAAAACAGGTAGTGGTAAAACTATTAGCAGGTTGTTTTTCTTAGTTCTTAGTCTGAAACATTTTAGAGACTCAAGGTTTTCGCCTGACAACAGAGATTTTTTTTCATATATTATCCATCGAGCCAAAAAGTGATAATCGACTGCAGAGCAGGAAAACACTCACTGACATCAAACCAGCAACCAGAGTACACTGTAGCAGACACTGGCATCAAAACATGCTGCATAATCAGAACACATCAACACTGATGCATGTGTAACACTCTAAAATGAAGATAACAGACATACAGTAGGTGCAATCATCTACACAACCACTGCAATGCAGTCTCTTAGTGTGTGCAGGAAGGGAGAGGAGATGACAGACGGTAGGGTTACAAAAACGGAAGTCAGATAGATATCAATGCGGTGACTCTACGTACGGAGGTCGACCTCCAAGCGCAAAAGTTGCGGTAGTCTGGTAAAGAGTGGAGCTCCGTCGCGTCCTAAAACGTCACACACAGCACAAGAACAACACAGAGAGAAAAGAAACACATACTTCCTTGCTGTAACAAGAGGAATTTTATGGATCTGTCAAAATAAAAAAAAAAAGGCACACACACAAGAAAACACTCACCCCGACGATAACGCAGACTATTACATCCTATAAATAGCCACGGGCACAGAGACACAGCCGAGCGCATAGACACACACACACACACACACACACTCTATCTCCATCTCTCACTCTTAGGTTCACTCACCAGATACCAAACGTAGTGGAAACGGCTGAAAATCTTCATTTTCCAACAATTATGCGAGGCATGTGTGACCTTGTACATATACGTGTGTGTGTGTGTGTGTTTCCCCGTGAGGCCAACGAGTCTTCGCTATCTCAAAGTCTCCCTGTGTAGCATCTCAATGACAGTCTGTCACTCTAAGCAGCGTAGGCTTGTCTTCTAAACAAACTCACACCTTCTCCTCTCCTGTGGCTGTGTGTGTCTGTCAAAACTTTCGTCACAGCCTCTGCTGCTGCTCCTCCTCCTCCTGAGGCCTCATGCTCTAAAGCGAAGGTCACCTGTGTGTGTGTGTGTGTGTGTGTGTGTGTGTGTCTGATGCTGGTGTGACTGTTGGGTTAGAATAATCAAGTAGGCCATGCAGAGGAGCTCAGGCATCAAACATTTATACTGACTTGGCGTACTGAGCTTCTCCCCTCGCTCTCTCATCTGCCTCTCTCTCATGTGTGTGTGTGTGTTACTAAACTAGCCAATCATTTAACCACGCTGTCTGTAACATTCAAACCTTGAAAATGAATTGGGAAAAAAAAGCATAAAGTGTGTACGACTATAAGACGTGAAAATATTCATGTCAGCAGCTTATCTCTGTCCTCTGTAGCACAGTGACACTGTCATGCCCTGTGGTCACAGTGCTACTGCTGAATAATGCACACAGGCAGATAGAAAGCATACTAAACATAACTGCAGGACCCCGCTCAACTCACATGAGGACGGAAGGTCTCATCAGTATAGAGAGGTTTATGTCCAAGCACAAATTAACTGGGCAGGTGCAGAAATCTCTCCTATTAGTAAATCTCTCCAATATGTTAATTAATAGAAACAATTCAGCAATTTAGCAGATGGCTGGCTTTTAAATTTCACTTTCTAGCTCATCTCAGGAACACACCACCCTCTCACTAATGAGGATGCCACCAAGAATACAGGATCTGCAGCACAAAACAATGTGACTACCACAATTAAACTTGGGTAGGAAGAGACTGATTTTGTAAATGTTGCTGCAAGTGGTCGTAGTTTCTCAGGTTGATAAAGAGCATTAGATCAGTTTGAACTGAATATGAAATATACTATATTTAATTGGTATATGCAATGTGGCAATGTAGTAGAATAGTGGAATGGGTCAGAGAGCCTGTCTTGTAACCCAAAAGCCACACATTCAATCCTTGCCAAAGTGAGCATGTGCTCAGCACCAGATAAAAACAACAAGATGCTGAACCCCAAGACTGGTCACTCACTTTAAGCCCGCCAGGGAAGTGTAGCAGTCTGATATCTGATTCAATAATATTTGACCTGGGAAACTATAAAGATAAATATGCGAGTACAATTTGTAGCATATTATATCCATATTGTACATCCATACATATGCTTCACTTCATTCATCTGGAAACCTTTACAGAGTAACTTAAAAGAACTGTAATGAAGACTGTCCTCTCCTTAAGTAAACCACTTCATTTGGTTTAACATCTGTAAAGAAATGAACTCAACCAAGCAGAAATCAAGCCGCATGAGTACAGTGTGGAAAGTCATGTGCAATAAGGCACAATAGTATCAAAAACAGCCTTAATGTGATTAATGAATTGAAGTTAAACATACACTCGCTGCAAAATGCACAAGAGCACGCGTGACAACATGAATCTATTACATAGCATCATATCACACGCGGTGCCAGTTTAATCTCGTGATGAACCAGCTCACTCGTCTCTCAACAAATGGCATGAGCTGCAGAGGTGGAGTCCAAGCAGTTACAGCAAAGGGTACAGTATCTATCCAACTATGCAGGCATGACACAGAAATAACAGTGAGGGGGAAAAAGGAAGAGTAACACAGCTTACCTGCAGAGCAGCCTGAAGTGAGAAGAAGAAGAAGAAGCAGAGAGGAAAAAAAAAAAGAGGAGAAAAAGAAGAAGAAGAGACAGTTGGTTAGGAGTGTGTATAAACAGCCGGGACAGAGAGCGAGCAGTGGGAGCGAGACAACATAAAAATAGCATCTAGATAAACTGAGGGAGGGGAGGTGGAGGATAGGTGCTCAAGGACAAGTGGAAGTTGTCACGCGTACCATCCGAGTAACAGGAGAGAGAGAGGACAGGAGCGAAAAAATACAGACAGAGAAGGCAGACACAAATATAAATGAAAAATAGAAAATGACAGAACATCAAAAGAAACCACAGAAGAGGTACTGCTGGTAACATATTCGCACACAGTTGGAGACTGACTTGAACGTCACTGACAGGCGGACAAATTAACAGAAGCCCGGCAGACAACAGCTGGGTGTAGAACTGGCAGATGTTGTCTGGAGTTAATGATGCTGTGTGATGTACAATTAAAGCTAAAGGCAATTTACCACCCACATCCTACTCAACCTTTATTCTGTTGAAGGTTCACAGATTGATGTCCAAAATTTATAGTGACCTGGGGCAAAAATGCTTTTTAAAAAAATTAGGAAATATCAGTAAAATCAGAAGCGTAGGGATACAAAATGCTTTGATCATTTTGAGTAACCAATTTCTGCTATTTTCTGTTCACATTTTATTTCCTGCCAAACCGTCTGATGGACCCTGGAATGCTACACACTGTCACGGTATACATGTGATATATCAAAAAAAAAGTGACTGACTGAGTATATACTGTATAATGGTTGACAGGGGTGCAGAGATGGGAGCATACTGAAACCCAAACTTGTTTGTTTGGAAATGGGTTTCTGTCACTTGTCAATAATGCATGGGCGTGTGGCTGAGATCATCCTTAGAGATCACCTTACACCTGAGGGCGGAGTACTACCTCCATTCACTTAAATGAGAAAATGTACAATAAATGGTTGAAATCAATAGCTTTAGTATCTCAATGCTCTCTTGGGCAGAATTGACTTTAAAAATTACTTAAAAATACATTTTAATTACAGCTTAAATAGCCCGAAGTGACTAATAATTTTAAATTCAATATTCTTTCATTCCAAATAATTGATTTGTCTACTTTTTTTTTTTTTTTTGGAAATGAGAAAGAGGCCTCCGTGTAATAAGAAAGGCTTTGTGAGCAGGAGCAAGAGGATCTAACAGCCATAAAGTCACAACACATACAAGACTGAAACCCAAGCTCGGAGTAGCTCGGCCATGTTGGGCACACATTGAGTGAGTGAGTGTGTGTGTTTGTGTGTTTTTCAGGCTGCTGGGCAGAGACAAAGACGATAAAGTTGTCATTCATGATTTTCATTCACTTAATTATGGTGTAAATTGTGTGAAGAATGTGTTTCATACATTTGTATAAAACTAAGTGAAGATGGGACCATATTGTGAGTGAGTCTGTGTGTGTGTGTGTGTGTGTGTGTGTGTTAGTGTACCTTTTGCTGGATGGTGGAGTGTTTCTGCTCCATGTCCCTCTTCTCTTTGGCAGCATCCACCACCAGCTGGTCCAACTGCAAGAGTCAGAGCGACTGATTAGTCAAGCTTACACAACCACCTGGTCGCACGCAGTTCATTCAAATTAGCATACACCAATCCTTAAGGCCTTATTGAAGACAAAATATGAACTTGTTGCACTCTTGCTTTTGATTGAACTTGCCATACAATTATAGCAAAAGCAGGTAAAAAGATAAAAGTGGTGTGACAGTCATCAAATCTAATTCATTAAAATGAAAAATGCTTCTTTTAACTGCACTTAAAAGGTGTATGTGTGTGCATGTGCACTGATGCGTCTTTATTTCCCTTTCCAATCTTGAGAGCATAAATGATTCCAGCAAATAAACAACTTTTCCATGGTTCAGATCGAGACAAGACATGCCTTCTCCTCTAAATAAAATGGACTGTGCTACGGAGGCTTCATCATGTGTGAAATTGGATGGGGGATGATTGATTCTCCTCATCCCTGCGAGTAACCATCGCATGTAGAGGCAAACAAAGGCTCTTTTGAGCCGAGAAGAAAGCATCAAATTAAAAAAAGGACTTCAGTGAAGTGCTGGAGGTCATAGCATGATGCCGAAAATGTGCCAGTTTGCCTTACAGCAGTGAAAGTCTACCCGGTCCCTCTTCATATTTTGTTGTCTCAATGTGACCTAAATCAGCATGTGTCAAGCCCCCCCGACACAAAAGTATCAGTATCAGATTTTAGCTCAATGACTGAGGGGGGAAATGCAGAATACATGTGAATAACGGGTGAGAAGGATTTAAAACTTCAGTTAGCAAACTGCCAAAGTGCTTTTTCTTCTATATATTATATAAATAAACTAGCTGTGGCTTAAAGAAATTCTCAATAGATGTCAATGAGCCACTTCAGTGCTCCTAAAGCTACAATACTTAACTTGTAACGTCAACTGTAAATTAGGATTTGTTATATTTTGTGAGTCCTGATGGGTTTGCCACATGTAATCACGCACCGAGCACACTGAATTTATAGAAGCAACAAAAGTGAAGGTCAGAAAGGCGATCTCATTACGTGTTTATTGGGTTCATCATCTGCTTTTTTTAATGCCTGTTGTGACTTTACAGACAACAGTTACCACAACGTCAGGAAGGACGGCAATTCTTACAAAGGAGTTACAGAGAAGCCACTTTACCAAATGAGATAGAGGAGGGCGGGACCAGCATTTCACTTCCTTTCTGAAGGCAAAAACTTTTATATTGTAGCTTTTAACAGCTTCAATAACATAGCTCAAATTTTCAGCAAAACAACATTGCTGCTTATTAACTCAAACTCACTGTGCTTTCTTTCACATAATATGTTACCTTGGAAACAATGAAAAATATGCAGCTATTTCAGAGAAGACACGGCATATGAGGGAGTAGGGCTTTTGTTTTGTTTAGAGAGGAAATGGGTGGACGACAGAGCGGCAGGCTGATAACATCAGATGGGAAATGTTTTCTGCTGCCGCACCATAACAACTAGTCCAGTCCGGTCCATGCCGTCTATCTGCTTGTATCTGTCCACAAACGTGTATGTGTGTGTAGCTCTCATCATATTTTGTGACAGTGACTCGCCTTACCTTTTAGATCTCATCTAACTGTGCAGCCACAGATGTTTTCTTTCTGCCCGTTTGTCGCCTACAGACCGCAGCAGCGCACTTTTTGGCCGATCTGCTTAAATCTGCCCTGACATGTAACTATGATGTCAAGCTGTGTGATTCATGGAAAAGATACAAAACGTCCCTTTGAATGAATATATATTTACTCAACATGTGTGTTCAATCCTGAGGCGCCGTGTCATGGAAAGATGCAATCAGCACAATATTTTATATTTAGAAGCTGTTTCCAAAGGGTTAGGTGGAAAAAGCATCATATTTGACCTGAATCATAAAGTTGTCATGCAAACAAATTCAAAAATGGAAGTTCAGTAATCTCAGCTCATATGATTAACATCACCCTTTTCGTCCACCCTACCAGTTCATGAACTGTTGTCTGTGCCAGCTCAGTAACTAAATCTCAAACAACCACAGCAACACTACTGTAGCAGTCTTTGGTTTTCTGCATCTACTGTGTGTAATACATCTTTATATTTCTGTCTGACCATCGTTTTCAACATCTTTTTCATCATTTTGGTTCCTATAGGTTGCTGTTCTTAAGCAAAACCAACAACACTGGTGGCAATATTATGCAAGACCACTTAACATCCTCTTCACACTTCTATCATTTATTCTCACCAAACCCAAATTATACAATAGATAAAGACCAAAATGCAGTAGCATTGTGTTGGTCTCTTTGTGTTATTTTTTCCCACCCTTGATCACGTTCTCATTGGTTGCCAGCATCAAGTCATATTATCAGACCTGTTGACAGCTCCTCCACACCTCCCTGCACAGCCTCTCCACCTTCTTCAGCTTCATGATGGAGAGAGGAAAAGAAATGAACCGCAGTCCTTTTGTCACTGCTTCCCACAGCTCGGATGCAGATCTTCCCTCTCCTTTCAGTTTTGCACCGCTCCAAGCTCAGTATGAGAAGCTTACAATCCACACAACGGAGTTATACTTCAGTTGTTCATCGGCTTGAGACCAACCCTCTATCTCTTTTTTCCTCCCTATTCAGGATCTCTCTCTTGCGCTTTCTTCACACAGTCCTTGCTTTGCTCTTCCTCAGTCTTTTGAGTGTTGAAGCCACAGGTTTACAGTCCATGCCTTTCCATTCGGCTTCAATCACTTTTTGCCTTAAGAAGATTACATTCTGCTTCTTAACCCTTCCAAAAATCTACTTTTGAAAATGGGTCCCGTCTTCCCCCTCCTCTTTTCCCCACTCTTTAGTTCTTTTCTTGAGAATCTCCTGAGAGATGGTTCCAACTTCAGAGCATGACGGTTAGAAACCACACTCTTCTCTCCACTCCTCTCCAATTTAGAGGGCTGCTGTCCTGACTCTTCAGATCTTGCAAAATAATCTTTTTTTCTTTCTCACAGAAAAAAAAACGCAGTTTAGTCCCTTTCTGCGACTATGTTGGTTAAAAAAAACATGTTTACAAGCTACACTTTTCTCCTCAGAAGTGCCGAGTGCTCCTCTCTAACTCATCACTCCTTGGATACACTCCTTCCTTCCTTGTTGTCCTCTCGCTCAGCTGTTCTGCTGCTCCAGCCTCAGAGCCACCGGTTTATATTCCACAACCTTCAGCAGAATTCTTGGGTTTCTTTGCTGTGTTCCCTCAGCTGACTGTCAACCCTATGAGACTGACTGTGGGAAAACCCTTTTTCCAGCCCTCTAGCAGCTTTCTTCCTCATTCCTGCTCACTGTAACAGCAGCTCCACTGTGATTATCATCTTAAAGTCACACTCGGGCTATGCTGTAGCTCAGAGGGAAGCCTCTGTTTATCAGAGGATGCACACACAAGATAGGAATACAAACACATAGAGAAGAGAGAGGTCGTCCGGAGGTGAAGGCAGGAGGTCAAAGTGCAGTTGCAGTGCTCCCTAATAATGCCAGTGTAAACCCAGAAGCACATGTGTACAAACTAAGAAGAATGCCAAGTTATATTTTAGAGACATCACCTGAAACAATCCCCACCAAACTATAAATGAGCTCTTGAACAGGAATGTCGTTTAATAAATAATCAAACAATATTGTCCTCGCCTACATAATAAAGAGTGTTTATCCATGAAAGTGCATTGGTATGTAAACTTAGCTTACAGTTATTCCGCTACTCCACTGAAATAGCTTCATGTTTGCTTATGTTACAGGAGTTTATACTGTATGTCGACGAGGACCAGCACTGTGTATTTTTACAACATGTATTCAATTAAAATTAAAAGCAGGAAGTGAAACTTTGAGCAATTTGAATTCATTTCCCAGCAGAGTTCAACACTTTATAACAACAAACTGATTATATAATATCTTGACACATTGTACTGTAATAAAAAATGCATTAAAACCTGTTACTACAACACATTTCTGGGTAATGTAATGAGATGACACTGCTCTCGGACTAAAGCTGTAATTTAAAACTAAAATAGAGCACTGTGAAACTGCTCCTGAGGCTTTAGGTTTAGCTGACTGCCCTGATGCAAACAGGTACCGTATACATGGACGTGTGCGTGTGTGTGTATTCATGTGTGTATACTGTAGGCTGTACCTGTCCTCCAAGCTGTTTCATAAGAGGCTGTAGTTCGCTGAAGAGGTCATAACCTTGGTGGAAGAATGTCAGGTGGGCGTACATGAAGGACAGCATCTGAGGAGACGACAGCAGTTATTCACAGAGCCAATAGGGCTGATGGCTCGGTCATTTGATGTGGTAGAAAAGTATACTTACAGATTTCAGGATTTCCGATCTTCTCTTGGATTGTAGAACATTTATCTGTGATGAACAAAAACAAAAGAAAGAAGGTCAATAAAGACGGAGGGAGAAATGAGGTAAGATACTGGAGATGAAACAAGGCAAATGAAAGAAAGCAGACAAGCGTAAAATGAGTCAAACTGAGGCTCCCTGGTGGCCTGATGGTTAAGGCTCATATAAATGCAACATTCAGGGTTCGATTCCCGGCCGGGGGACCCTTGTTGCGTGTCACACCCCTCTCTCTTCCCTTGTTTCCTGTCCCGCTACACTGCCTCTCAAATAAAAAGGCAAAATGCCAAAACAAAACTGAACTGGAGTTGAATAATCACAAGCATTCCTTGACGGAAGTCCCTCGTACTGGCACCAGGGGGAGCTCTGCGTCTCATGCTTGACCAGAGATGATGTTGTAGTCTGTCTCACCTATCATCTAGAAAGCCTGCTGCACTGTACCCTTCTGTCTTCTGCTTTTGTGTGTACGTGTGTGTGCAGCAGACTCTTCCTTCCCTCCAGAGCTAATTATCATTGTCTCATCTGACACGGAAAGGAAAGTTATCTCAGGTTACTGTGTAGAGTAGAGGTGAGTTATGGCGGGCTGCAAATACAGATTCTGACGCTCACCACATTCATTGTGACTGACAAGAACTAATAAATGACGTCAGACAGTAGAGTCACTGCACTGGGCGTGGTGAATGCATGCGGCTACAGTGAAAGGCGGGAAAGCTCCTGAATGAATTTCACACTCTGCCTCAGGCTTATGGATAAACCAGGGTCCAATAGTTTTACAGTTTTGTGTTTGGTAAAGGAGGGTCACCACACTTCCACCCAAATGGAAAACAAAAGTTCAAATCTGTGACTTGCAATGATTTTATGGCTGGAGGTTGTAAGGCCCTCTTCCTTTGCACCACTGACCACACATACACAGATGTAACTCCCACCCAGGGTTTTTTCCATCTCTTAGCCACAGTGACTGGTGCATCACAACTTTTACAAGCTCCTTGATTACAGTCAATTAGTAGTTTTGACTGGAGCAGCACCTCTAAAAAGGTGGTTGTTTTACTGGCATTATGGTATTCACATACATAACAGCCACCAGCAAAACTTACCAGCACTCGGTTTGTAATAGGTGGTAATTCTACCCTTGTAGAACTGTAAGTACATAATGTTTAAGCAAGATTTAAGGCTTAAATTAGTCATTATTCAGGCGAGTGAAATGGTTTGCCAAGTTTTGAAAACAACTCCCATTTAAGTGTGAACTGCGCTTCTGCTTTTCAGTTTTTGTTTCTTGTGTTTTTAGACACTGGTTTGTATGTCAGGGGTGATGACATATTGGTTAGGGTGAAGTCAGATGGCTATTATCTGTTTTACTGCATATTGTCTTCCTCATCTTATTAAATTTCACATGTTTTTTTTCTAAGCTTGACCAACAGTCAATAAAGCAAACCCAGAAGTTTAAAAGTTTAGCATTTTATGATCCAGCTCTACGTGGCACAGCAGAGTAAATGCTCCATTCTTAAAATGTCATGAATGCAAGTCTGGCTCACAACCTCTCTCATATATTTTCCTTTCCCTCTACCATCTTGCATGTCACTGTAAACTGTGCACTGTATAATTAAGCAAAAATGCCACAAAAACAATCTAAAAAGAACAAAAAAAAATAAAGTTAAAATCTGTCTCTAAAAGTGTTTCCTACAAGCACAGCTGCAGAAGTTAGCTGCTTTTTAAAAGTGCTGACAGCGCTACCCAATTGTGAAACTTTGAAGGAGACCCATTTAAATCAGCTGTGCTAGCTGCTGGGTTTATAGATTTCCTATAAGCAGACTAACAGGCAAGATAAAAACTCAACTAATTTCTCACAGCAAGGCCTCATTTTATGAGAGCAATTATGCAATGGGCCATTGGAGCAGACAGCCAGACCTATTTTAAAACCTGCATTTGGGGTTTCTTTTCTTTTTTTTTTTTTTTATTTTAGAGCAAACTGTGCACATACAGCAATGTCTGTTCCTTTGGAGACAGATTCAACAACAGGGCTGGCAGCTGTCTTATCAGAAAGCATGAAGCGTTTCACAATGCTAATGTGGCCAAGGGGAGACCAAGAGCTCAGATGATGTATTCAAAGATACATGAGCTTTGTGGCTTTGACCAAAAAAAGAAAGACTGGGGGAATCAATTGGACTTCAAGGTCTTTTCAGGGTACAGCATGAAGGAAAACCGTTACACAAGTCATTCACTACAGCACAGACAATTCAATCTCTACAAAGAAAACTATTTTGCACATTACTGAAATGGAAAATCATGACTCATTTTGATGCCCATAGTTCTTCCTCAAACGTTGGATATTATGGAGCAGGACTCTTCATACTGTTAGATTTGACGTTTTTTTTTTTTTTTTGCATAAAAATCTTTTTCAGTTGTTCCCATGTTCACATCCTCTTTCTGCTTTCTTCCTCTTTTGCATGTTCTCAAATTATGTTACCTAAAAATATAAATAAATTCTCCTCAATGGTGCTACATTAAACATGATGGTTAATTGGTCACTCAATGTGAGCAAAGATTTTGTAACTGACCATAACTTATAAAACTTGAAGATCACAACTTAAATGTTAATACATGAGCTGCTACATTTATTTTTGAGCTAAATTCACTATGATGTGGTAGACTGAAACATGGCAGGTGGATGAGCTTTGGATTTAACTGAATCAAACACAGCTGTGGTTCATTTTTCTCTGTGCCACTTTCAACCTTTCAACATTTTCAACCTGACTCAGCGTACAAGGTTTCATATCCAAATCCATGTTGGCTGTGATTCACAGAGAAATATCATATGTGACAACATGTAGCTCAGCATTTCTTTTAAGCTTGTATGTTAAAAGCTGAATGTCAGCAATCTACGATATGGACATATATATGAGATATGCATTAACTGTAATATGGACACAGCTTTTCTGTTTTTTCCAGCATGTTTTAAGCACACAGGACATTTAAACCTGCAGTGCAGAACTTTTACATATAAATGAACATCTGTTACATTCACACCCTTGCCAAAAGAGTTCACACAATGCTGATTAAGCCTATCACCACTAGATAAATCTCTCTTTATTTCACAGTATACAGAGTTTTTAAATCTCATGTCAGGGGCTAATCGTGTGGCTCTTCAAGACTTTCCAAAGGTTTTAGGACTGAATGGATCAAATTTTGACAGTGAAACAAGTTATTTAGCAGGGGTTATGTGACACTCAAAACAATTTATCCGTTTTCTACATCTAACCGTTTTACATACGCAATAGTATGTTACGGCCAGTATGTGCTGGCCATCAGGCATACCGGGACAAATCCCTGTGGAACGTCAAAAAATACATTTTTGGGCCGGTGGACTGTCAAAACATATCTTTACCGGCCCTCTCTGTGTGCCTGTCCTTCGGTGTGCTGCATGCATGTGTCAGGCAATCACAGCCGAGCGCCCCCCTTTACTCTCACTGCCAGAACGGGGAGACAAAAGTCCCGCACTCCGGCTTTAAATGAAGCTATATACTGACATGCTACTGTCAATGATCTTCTAGGCCGCATAAAATCAAAAAAATGTACAATTTAAATCCCTCAGTAAGCTGTTGTACCTGTAAAACGTAGTCGAGGACGATGTGTCTGAAACATTTGCGCGTGGCAGTGAGGATGTTGGTGGCCTCCTCCACTTCATGCTGCTTGTTGCGGGGGGCCTGGGCATTCTTGATCAGCGCAGCCTCCTTTTCCTCGCTCACTTTATCAAATTGCTTCTTGGCTTCTTTGAACTTACGTAGGTCACTGGCAACAGACAGGACAAGGCTTTATTTAGACAAACAGAAAGCATTTCTTTAATACTTTAATAACGTATTTATTAAATGTGTGGAAGTATAAAACAAGACGTCAAGTGTAGTGTAGAAAGTGTCAAAAACACATCAGCTATAAACGAAGCTCAAAATGCTAAATTATTCATCAGAACAGTCTTTTACTGCTAAATCACTAATCTTGAGCCAACCTACTACTTCTATTAAAATATGTCTTGATTCTTGAGCTGGGTGGAACAACTCTGAGATGCTGCCACACATATATAAAGTAGTACAATAGCATTTTGACACTATTTAGGGCTAAAGTTTCATGGGTTTGCGACAAACTCCCTGACAACGGTGTAGTGATTTATGTCCCTTTGTTTTCAACAATCTTAAGAGGTGAAAGGTGAAATGTTAAAGGAAGCATCTCTGGTTATGAGGCGACACAAACAAGTTGAGGCCACAGGAACACAGAAGGGTCAAAGGTGATTTAATTCAGCTGGAAATCCAAGAAGGTTAAAAAAAAAATTTAAAAAAAGATTTGCCAGAACTATTTCACCCAAGTCTTGTGTACGCTAATGAGGCTGCTATGCTAATGTAACTGACTGGGCATTGCAGCTTATTTTGAGGAGGACAAAGTACGAGTCCTCAAGCTTTGTGCCCCTCATTTGTTCTCTGGTGTGTTTAGCCTATGTGAGATTAAGTCATATTTGAGTGCACCAAGGTAGTGAGTACTTATTAGGGAACATGCTCTCCAGCTTTCTCTGACAAGCATGGGTGCTGCTAATGTGGGTGTTTAGTCCTGGTGTGCCACGGGCAAAAACTCCTAATCCTTAATAATGAAGTAAACCAGAAGCCCCCACTGCTTCCTGCACTTGTACAAGCCATCTGGAATTCAGTGCTATTTTTGGAGGCCTTAAAGAGGGAGTCTAGAAAGAAAGTCTGGATTTCAAAAGGAAATATTATTATATATACACACTAATATAATTTTGTGTCCTCATATGCCCTGTCTGAATCCTCTGCATCATATATGCCACATCTCTTCTCCTTCAGCTTCTACTTTATATTCATAATTTATCATTTTAAAAGGTGCTTTCTCTGTCCCACATCTATTACACTATTCCTCTTACATGGATTTGAATTTCAAGTACTGTAGATCATGTTCACCTCAAATATGTTTACCATTTTAAGTGGATCTGGAAGTTTGAGTAAAATGTAAATGTGCTGTGTCTGTTTCTCACAGAGAGATGGCACAATAAGTCAATTTAGGCCATTTTGAGTATTCAGAGGTATAAACTGCTTTATCCATCTTTATTCAGTTAATACTCACTCTTTGACAAATGTTTGAAGCTGGGTCTTGATTGATCTCTGGGCCTGATCGAATAATATCTGTGAAGAAAGAAAGAAAGAAAGAAAAAGTCATTGCTCCTTTCTGTTTGGCAAAAGACCTTATCTCGAGTTAGTTGAACAACGTAAGTGTTAAAATGTTGATAGGTGATAAACTTCACCAAGAAAGCAACAAAAAGCTGATATTGTATATATATTTATTTCCCAGGCCACAGGATGTTTTGCAAGTCAGCATTCTGCACCTCTTTAGGAGGATTTTTGTTAACATTACAGGGTGCAATTAAGCAGCTAAATTTACACAAACAAGCCGACTTTGTAAACTCCCCTCATAAAGACATACACACAAGAAATGACGTGCTTTGCTTATTCTCAGTAATGAGTCATACGACTATTAACCTGCATGCTTCCTTAAAAATGAGCTACCAAGCAAAAGGCCCCCACAACAAAAAAACTTCTCCCTAAATAGGGTTTCAGTGCGATTTCATAGCCGGACAAGACAATATGAGCAGTGTGGCTGGGAGAGGCT
The DNA here is from genome assembly GCA_038419695.1 of Scomberomorus guttatus. Classification (NCBI taxonomy): domain Eukaryota; kingdom Metazoa; phylum Chordata; class Actinopteri; order Scombriformes; family Scombridae; genus Scomberomorus; species Scomberomorus guttatus. The sequence goes on along the minus strand of CM076454.1, from coordinate 17,856,198 downwards.
CCCAGTGACAAACAGATTGAGCACTGTGTTTGAGTGGATCATGTGCTGAAAGATCGCTGAGTGGCAAAAAAAAAAAACAACCTATTTGACAGTCAGCTGACAAGACCGCAGTCTGCCCTGTTGAGTCACAGTCTCAGGCCTGCGCTGTGGCCTGAGAGGACTTGGTGAAGAAAGACTCCACTGTTGAATGATTGTACCTTGTCCCCCTTGCTGCTACTTTGGAATTTAGGACACTCGCTAAGAATGCATTAATCTCATCTTCACTAACTGGTATTTAAAGCTGGAAGCAACGTCATCTTTAGAATCCAAATCTTGACAAAACCCCGCCAAAACTTCTAAATGAGAGGATAGACGTGTAATACTGTCAACTAAATGTGAGATTTAATCCTCATTTCCTCAAACTCCATCCCATGGAAAAAGATTTGTAACACATTCAGCTTTAACAAGTACATTAGATTGTTTCAAAACATGAAGTTTGTGAGAAAAATATCAATAAAACTGTCTAACATTTTTTTGCAGTAAGTAGCAATTAGGAATGTACGTCCTCGGTCCTTTTCCATAGTAGATAAAGAACAGGTGTAATTAATAACATGCATGCTTACTGTGATGCTTCAATAGAGAAGAGCCTTCACTAATGTTATGTCTATGTCCAAAATGTCTGCCATGAAAATCACATTCAAATGTACCTTTATCAAGTTCATGATCAAAACAATACATTATTGTTACAGGAGGTGCAGGAGTAAAGTTCATCCACCACCACAAAGACCCGGCGTTTAATTCTACTTCTAGCTTGGTTGTTCGTTCTAGCAAACATGTCGCAGTCAGCTAAATGCTAGCTGGGAACGTACTCTGAACGTGCTACTTGGAGATAATGCTAACAAGACATGACAAGAGGGATCGAGAAGAACTTTCACCGCAGAGCGAGAGCCTCCAGCTCACCCTGTAGCTCCTTTCTGTGTTTAAGGGAGTCTCCCAAGACAATAATGAGAGCACAAACAGAAGAAAGTTGTGTCTCTATTTTTAAATGTCAGTGTCATGCTTACCAGAGACTGACAACTGAGGAAGCTAACAAGGGGACACTGGTAAAGAACAGTCACATAATCAGAACTGGTAGGCTCTTAGAGTTTCGTGAGGGACAAATTACAATGAAACTCCAAATATCAAGGGATACAGCGTTATGCCCCAGATTTAGGTATTAACTGTAAAACCTGTGAGGCCACCTACATTACTCTGACTGAAGCCTAGAGAGCATCTTCCTTGAATTTCAGCTGCCTCCGGGAAAACCTCATCATAAAAAGTTGACCGCGGCTGTGTTTACCTCTGTAACGCGTGATTTATTCCAGCAGATAAACACTTCAACATGGCAGACAGAATGGATTTTACGAGACAGGAACCTCTCTACACCAAGGACTTTGTGTGCTCTGGGCAGAAGTAACTTTTGTTTTAAGTGACAAGAAATCCCAAATCTATGTTGACATTTGAGTCATGGTTAAAGAATGAATGGGGTGGGGGGTGGGGGGGGCTTGGATTTTCAACAACACCATATTTCACATTTTTACAGTAATACGAAATCCCACCTGGAAGCTGCTTACAGCCGTGTTCTTCTACTTCTAAATAGCCCCACTAAAGCAGCTGAAGGTTAAATGCCTTGGCATTAATAATTAATCTCTAGAAAGCGTTTCTTATACTCGTTCCCCTTCCCTTCCTAAAATCAGTGGCCATCCATTAACAGACCCTCTTGACTCTTTCTTCTAGTCTGCTGTTCCTTCCCAGCAGTAAATAAAATTCTGACAGTAAAGAGCTGTTTCAGACGGTCATCCCAGCTGGGTTTTATCATCACCCAGCTGTCAACGGGAAAAAAAATAATGACTATATACACATCCGGTTTCACATGGCAGTGACAGCGTACCGTGTGATAGTTGATCATCTCCTGCAGGCTCTCAGCAAACTTTGTGAGACTGGACTGTGGAGGGAAAAAAAAGGGGGACAAGCATGAAACAAAGGCAGGCAGAGTGAGACACACAAGACTAATGATAACCAGCTAGCACCATGTAGGCTCACAATATCACAAAATAAACAAACAAATAACTGGAAGTGGGTGGATCAAATGCAAATTTCTACATCAAAATAATACATCACTGACACCAACTCTTCTGTCAGACACGAAGGGCTACAAGGAAACTGTGGTCTTTTTGGACACACGATAGCACTTTTGGAAAGAATTTCTTTGGTTAGTGTATTCTCTCCAAATACATGCAGTGGCTGAACTTCAAACCCAAGGGAGAGGCACTGAGCAAAATACACAAAGGCAGACAGGAAGTGCTTGCCTCGCCATGCAAAATTCATATGAGAAAACAAAATACAACAAAGCATCTGACCTCCATTAGACCCCAGAGGACATTACAAGGTTTTACTGTGACTCACTTTTCAAACTTGGATTTAATCTGGTAATGTCATCAAGGATGGAAACGCTCAAGAGAGACAACAAGCGAGTGCGTGCAAACAGAGGAAGTGCAGGCCTCTAAACATCCAGGGATCGAGGAAGAAGTCAGTCGTGTTTTTATGCTGTGCCATGTCACACTTTTATCGGCTTTTTATTTGACTTTTATTTAATAACATCAGATTATTATGAATACCGCACAATTTTAAAAATATCAAAAGAGGCCCGCCCCCCCACACATCCGCAAAACCGGAATCCGATCGAGCCAGATTGTTTTTTGCTTACCTCGATGACCTCATCCTTGGTGGACTGCTGGGCTAGCTCCCGGATCCCGCTAACAAACTGCTTGTTGGCTGCGTTGTACGCCTTTCCAGCATCAATCATCCCAATACACAACTTCACCAACTACAAAGAGAAAGTATAAGGAGAGCAATGAGAAAGGAAACACAGCGGAGAGATAAAGATAACACTTGAGTGAGCGGAAACTAGAAACAGTGCTGGTAATTCCTTCAGGGCATTCGCTCTTATTAAAAACACTTGACATTTGCTTCCGAAAACAGTTTAAGGAATCATAGATTTGGTGGGACTTGGTGCTGCAGAGTATAAGATCAACGCTGAAAAACAAGATAATTAGTCAGTTTCTTGTTAATTAACAGCAGGCACGTTCCCTTCTGACTCATCGGGGGCAAAGATAATTCCAGGTTATGTAAACTCACAAACAAACCCTGGCTCTTCTCCATTCACTCCCACACAGGAGATGATGACACAGCCTGAATGTGCCTCTGCAGCCAAAACAGCAAAAGAAATCTTTGCTTAGTTCTTACAATGCAATTTCCCTAACTGATCAGTTAATAATCAATAACACATTGTGTTGTTGTGAGTAAAAATGCTTGTTTTTCCTCCAGAAAAGCTTTATTTATACAACTTTCAATTTGTGAAACTCAATAAAATTAGATATTTAATTAATTCATTAAAACACAAGTAAATTATTTGAGTCATAATTAAACTAAATATTCCAAAAAAAACACAAAATATTGATTATTCAAATTTAAAAAATAAATAAATTTAGACCCAAACATATAATAGTCTTAGTAGCAAAGGTCAGAAGGTAAAAAGTCACTTTAGGTGCTTGTATTTTATGCCACTAATTATTATGTGTAAGCAGGTTCAGACGAGGAGGACAGTGATCCTTTATATAAACACACACACACAAACCAACACCTACACACACACCCTCAATTTCCTCTTTGATCTCATTTACATAAGATCTTTTTGTTTTTCTTTCTGTCTCACTCGTCATCCCAACCACTCTCTTGTCGATGCACCGTTTTCTACCATTCTCTCTTCCTTTTCTGGTACGATATGAAGCAAAACTTCTATATGACCTTCTTGGTTTAGGCTACACAAGTCAGAACAAGTTAACTTCATTAAATTCATATAAGATTCTACTACCACTGTGTTATTTGTTAAACTTGAGCTTGGATGGATATTCTTTGGAAAATATCCATCATTAAAATCCTGATTAAAATGCTTGAGTGTTAGCTTGTTTGTCATTGTTGCAAATGATATAAGAAGATAACATAACTTGAACATAAGAAAGTAGAGATAAGTAGCCAACTAGTGTAAAATAACATGAAGCCGTAGGTTCGTTTTCCTCCTGTCCTCCCCAATTTTTTGAGCAACTAGCCGCCCCTGGTACACACATACACTATCAAAGACATACTCCTGTTCAAAAAACACTCCCACTCTCAAGCAGATCCAAAACATCAGCTATAAGACACCAGAGAGCAAGTGTTACAGTCTCCAGTCAGTTTACACACCGTCTTGGGAAAATAGTCCTTTCAACAGAGGATTTAATATTGGCCCTGTGTAAAGTGTTTTACTTTTGATTCAACTTTTCTCTCTGTGTGTAGATGTGTGGCAGGTAAAAGGCTCCAAGAAAAAGTTGAACTCTGGCTCACTGTCACAGCCATACTCGTGCTCACAAACACTCCCACTCTCCAGCAGATCCTTCCTCTTCAGGGCAAGAAGGGAAGTGAGGCCGGGGCTGAGTCACAGAGGTGGGGTGAGGAGGAGGGTGGGACCCTGTAAGACTGTAAGTCCGGGAACAATGAAATGGGATCGTCCAAGCTCAAGGTCTCCCTCAGCTAGTGAACATACTCTGAGCTGTGCAGGGATCCGCGGGGAGGAGGGATTAGTTTACTATCAGGGCAGAGTACTACTGCAGATTAACACTAGTTAGTTTGGTTGATTTATTACTTTGGTTTAGTTGTTCGAGCAGAGTGAGTGAGATGAACTGCGATGCAGCTCACTAGGAGTAACAATGAAATCTGAACCAACTGCGTTGGCAAAAAACAGAGATGTGAACTGCCTCCACTTCAGAATCACTGCTCCATCTGTGACAGTGTGGAACAACTAATTATTTTTAGGAATTATGCCAACAATTTGCCCAATTACAGACAGTACTAGACTGTAATGAATAATGTCTTCCCTCACATATCCTTTTTAAGAAACGTACATGCACATTTTTAATTTAAGCGCAAGCCAGGCGTACAGTTTCTACATTAGAGTCTTGGATGGCCTCTGTAGCGGCCAGTTCACACAGTAGAACAAATGAACAATTAAGCAATATTTTTTAAGGGTGGTACTCACTTTGTCGAGCTTGGATTCCAACTCACACACATCCCCCTCCACTTCCTCTATGGTGGCTCTGTGGAGACAGAAAAAAAAAAAGATGTTTGAAATCAATTGTAACCCCGACTCCTTACTATCAACTTTACTGATGCTTAGATGATGAAAAGACACACTGCGGAGGCACCGTTATGTGAAGCACATGTACTCCTTCTGTGCCGACTTGGTTTACCACATCATCACCACCTTTCTTGTGTCGAATCTATACAAACTAATCGAGTAAGCGTTTTAAAATTAAACTAAAAAAAATGTCTGCAGGCTTCGAATTAAACTTCTTTCACTAGTCACAACATAAATGGTCCACATGACAGTACTTCACAACTTAAGAGTAGCACATTGTGGGTGACATGATGTATCCGCAAAAACGTGCCAAACTGCATCTTCAATATGTTAAAACATTTTCTTCGAACGTCTTCTAACAATTAAATTGTACCAACATTCCCATACTCTACAATTAAACACTGAAAACTACCTTTGGATTACTCTACACTTGTACAGTACTGACGCAAGCACGTGCAGACACACACACCATTAGAGGCAGCCAATTTAAGAGCTGCCATTTTGGGTAAAGCCGCAGGGCCAGAGTCAGGTCTGGCATTCTGCCTTTTAAAACGTGACAAAGCACAGCTTGGTTCTCCACAGGATCGACAGCCTACGAACCTGAGAGTGCCATGGCAGGGAGGGAGAGAAGAAACTGAAAGACCTCATCCCAGCACGGGCTTGATTCATTTTGCTCCGCTCATCTCGGTGATAAATTACACTGTTTTAACATCATACTGTAGCCTTGTAGGAAAGGCACATAATGCTGGGAATACTGTGAACGTACAGAGTAAAAATACAATAAATAAGACAAATAAAACCAGCACTAAGGATGTTATATGAAGATACTAATGTTGCCCTAATTCACAGCACATCAGCAGCAAAGTTGCTTGCTGGGGCTTAAACTCAGGAGCACCTACTCACTATTAAACCAGGGCAGTTCATGTTCAACAACTATTACTGGACATTAGAGTGTATTATACTTTAATAAGCCCGTAAAGTTTTAGCTGCTTTTGCACTGTGTAAGCATTGATTGGTCAATTAGTGAAAAATACATTTAACAGCAGCAACAGGCACCATCGGGAGATTAACACTGAACGACAGAGCCAAGAAAGAAAACGTTTGTTGGACATTATGAAAACTGACACAGTGCTACTTTACTCTGCTCTTTACTCTTGTAAAAGGCAAGTTTAAAAGGCAAGTTTATTCTCTGGACAATTTATTGTATTTGTTTCTTGTAAAAGTGATTTAACTAGATTTCAGGCTTATAATGCTGCTGCCCTCAGTATAAAACACTCAGATAAGAACATTAGTTTAATTCTTAAATGTAAAATGTCATTTTTTCGATTCAAGGGAAAACACAACATATCATGCAGCACTGTGTGTGTGTGTCTGTGTGTATCAGGTTTGTCAGTATAAAGCAGAGGGATTAAGAGTGACACCCGGCTGCAGCAGCGGACGGGCATTCGCCAAACCCCCTCCAGCTGTTTGTTCTTCCGTATGGTGCCAAACTGACGGCCACCAACATCTGGTGACTGTCAGAGAAAAACAAGAGGCAGAATGGGCTATCTGAGTTAGGGATGCACCGATCTGACTTTTTCAGTCCCGATACTGATACCTGGGCTTTGGGTATCAGCTGATACCGAGTAACGATCCGATACCAGTGTTTAATTAATAAGCTGTATGCCTCACTGTGTGGAAGAGACTGGGATCGTTCTTTTATGTGTAAGGCAACATCAGGCTTGACTTAAACACTGCTTTCCTAACTTTAAAAACAAAATATAACAAATAAATACATAGATATAAATTTACTGAGCTCATGTGTGAATACAGCAGGTCATTCTCTGTGTGAAGTCACAGCGAGCGAATGGGCGTGTTGAAGACGTTTCTATCATCCGGCGAGCTACATATAATCTTTAAGCCTTTGGATATACTTCTGCAACAGAGAGTAACTGCTTTAAACTGGGCTAGAGCTCTTCCACACTTACGAACAGCACTATCATTGATGACAAAAGGGAAAAACTGCAAGTGGCAGAATGCTGATTGGTGGAAAAACCAATATCTGGCTTCATGACATTCTGGCCTCAACGCTGCCAAGCATCTGCCTTTCTTAAATCCTTGACCAAAAATACTAAATCCCTGCTAGATTCAGGAGTGAAGCTCCATTGCTAAATCTAAGCTCAACTGCTACCAAGAGAAGGAAACAAGCTGGCACATTAAGAGTCACTAATCAGAGCAACAAGCACAGGCAGCAACTCCATCAATCAGCAAGTTGAGTTGTGGGGACGCCAGAAACAAACTTTTGAGCCTGCAGAAATTTAAAGAGCCTAATTGTTCTCCAAATATGTTAAGTATAAATCCTCTAGGCACTAAACCTACGTTGCGTAAGGGTATAGTGTCCAATAGCATGCCCTGGCATCAACTTTTACCATTTGTTAAATCTTCTGTACCTTATAATTTAACAAATCTAGTCTATGGGAATGACTTCAGCCCTGATTACTGCCTGCAACATGGGAACAGTGTCACCGAGTTTCATCATAGTAGTCTGTGGTTTTTAAGAGATTTTTGTTAGCAACCGAAACATAGTGGAACGAACGGAGGACTTAAGTAGACAGGGAGGGCAGAAACAGGTTCACAAGCAATAAAGAGTCTGCTTCTCTCGTGGAGACGTTAACCTTGGTCAAAAGATAAAGCGCAGAGCCCTGTTTGCCTTCGTCAGTGGCTACGGGCAAAGTTCATTTCTTTGATGAACCAACCAGAATCATAACTGTTATGCTGACAGGCTCTAGAGGATTTGGCCTATTCTTATATTTTTCTACAAGCTACAATTCCTGGTTCTCCAACATTCATGGAGAAGCATGATTTGGGTGTGCACTTAGGAAAAATCATGACAGGATGTGGTAATTATACTGATATTAGCCCTGCAAGTAAAAGCTCATGGACAGAATTAGAGAAAAACAAGCCTGCCAATTCTTCTGTGAATATCATCTTACTCTAAATACGCCTATCTAAAACAACTGTCTCTTTGTCCTTGATAAAAAAGGTACTTGACCTCACCTGCTCCGGTATAGCTGCTCGAGGGCAAATCGTGCTGCTTTAGTGGCAACTCTGAGATGTAAATGTGTTTAACCGAGTGAGTCGAAGGAAGGGTGGCCTGGAAAAGGTCAGGCACATTCAGCCAACTTTCCCGGGATGGAAAGTGCTTTAGAAAAAATTAGCCTTGGAAATCTAACCCAATCCTTTGTCAGTCAGTTGCTCTCTAGCTTTCTATGCAACCACGGCTAATTCCATTTAATCTCACAACTTGGGCCTGCAGGGTGAACTTGTGAAAGTGCTGACAGAGGATAAGAAAAGGAGGGGTCCTGGCCAAATGAAAATCTGGGCCATTGCCTCACAGCTCTGACCTTGGAGCATATCCAGGCAGCCTGAGTCTGGATAATGAGCAGAAGAAAAAGGCATGAGAACCAGAGACACAGACTTTTAATTATAATACACATCTTTTTTTCACTGGAAAATATATGGTGATAAAGGCTGCAATAAAACATTGTCCTTGTGCAAGACAGATATACATTGCAGTTACAGACCCCCGTGGTGCAAATCACACATACAGTATCCAGTATCCAGTATACAGGGACATAAAACAAAGAGAGGAAACTTCAGCAGCAATCCTCAGTCTATCGATGGCAACAGATATTGCTACACTGAAGCTCCCCACCTTTCTATAGCTTCCATAGATGGCCTATATCTGGCTGTGTAGTTAATTTCAGTGGATGGTTCCCAACGGGGGGCTGAAGGATTCAGGTAGGAGTTTGATACAAACCTCCCTATGAAATGTTATTACGTGAACACTCTTATCCAGAGCTCCTCACAGTCAAATACATGACATGTGTTTTAATAGCAGTGGCACATGTGGAAATAAAAGCCTGTGCACTTTAGGGCCAAGTTAAACAGCACGACAGGGAAGTCATGGCAATGTCAACTAAGGCTGTTCCTGTGCTGTTTAATTTATCTTATACAACAGTTTATCTTCAACTAATTGCAACTACCAACTGAGCTTCTGCAAGTCAAACAAGGGCATTCTCGCTTCAGTATTTACACTACAATCTCCTTCAGTCAGTGCACAACAGCACATGCAAAAAAAAAAAAAAAGGATATCACATGGTTTAAACAAATCCTGAGATAAGCAACTTTTAAATCTTCTTATCCCAAGTTATCAAACCTGATAATGAAACGTATAAGCAACACAATAACAGTTTGTTTTCAGTGCGTAAGTAGATCTGAGAGGGATGTACTGATCTTAATGAAATGCTGCAGAGATTCAAGAATACGATATTGCACCTACATAACAAAAGGTTTATGAGTGAACACAGTTTGTATCTTTGATGACTGACAGAAAAGTGCAACATCGCTGACCTTAATTTTTTAGTTAAGAGTGAACAAATCTACTTTTTTGGAGTAAAGAAAGAGTCTGCTGACACTCTCAGACATGCAGAAGCCTTTGATAATAGATTTCAACAAAAGAACGTCTTTTGCTAGTACTATACAGAGAAAAGAGCGAGTAGGGGGCATTACATTTTCTTCCACATTCTCAGTACAGTGATACAATGTTATCTCGACGCTGCATTGTGGCATCAATAAGCTCGCATCTCTGAATAGCCCACATAGTGCTACAAAGTAGGATAGATGATAAGCAGACAGCCTGGATGATGCCGGTATTTTGCTTTCAGTGCAAAGAGCTTCTGGCCAAACATCAGATATCTGGCTCCTGCAAACTAAAAAGCAGCAGCCCTCACCGCTGAAGTAGACAAGGAGAACAGGCTTTATGTGGAGAAGATGTAATCAGTGGCCGATCTCACCAATCTCATCGCGCTGAACACCATTAGACCATACATTAGTCATAATATAACATTTGGGTCCACCTTTCATTTCAAGTGTTTCGTAGCATCATTAGTGCAGCTTTTCTGAATCCTGGAAGCATTGATGTACGAAAACAAACATTTTATTGTTCGGTCAACTATATTTTGCTCTTTTACGTTGATGGAAAAGCGCTTGATAAGTAAAAGTTTTGGACAGAAGTTTAGCAACTGTGAGTCTAGAAATTTGTTAGTTAACTTGGTTAAAAATGGTTAAATTGTCAACTTAATGGACTAATTGTTTCAGCACTAATCTCCTACATGTGTCATTAAACCTTGCTTTTGGGGGTTGACTTTTGTCTAACTCCTAATAAACTAACTGTCAAAGAAAACTACGTTTGCTGTGACTACCCAGCGTCTGGTTGTACTCAGAATTATATTCACCACATTTGTTGACCTTTACAGCAAAGAGAGGACTCTCCCTGTGTGACAAAGCTTGGGTGGAAATAGTAGAATCCGGCAGAAAAGTAAAAGGAAACAGCAACATATAATTACTAGCTTTTTCACTGAATGAAACAATATAAATTAGGGAACTACAACACCCTGGTTTTACTGCTGTTTGGGTGTGATGGTGAAGCTAGGGGCTAAATATAGAGAGACGTGTGGTACGAACGAGACTGCGGCACATGAAGAAGAAAAGAAAAAAGGCTGCCTTGTAAACCACATCATTGAGAAAGAGGCCAATTCAGCATCACTGAGGGAATGTTTAGATCCCCGTTCTCTTTAAGGTGACCGAGATCACGGAAAGGGTCACTGATCCCCAGTTTATGCCAGACAGAAGTCCACAATATTATACTTATAGAAGATAAGCCAGCTGCTTGGATTATATTGGTCTGGTAAATTAAGTTTGCCATTCTTATACCAAAGTTACTTCAGATTATTGCACTGATTGGCAGACAGTATTGTAATAGTGTCAATTGTTTTTTCAATGAATGAATCCTTTGGTCTATTAAATGTCTGTTAAAGGTCTAATATTTGTTTTGTTCAATAAAAAGTCCAAAACTCAAAATATTCCACTTACAATTATATAAAACAAAGACAAGTAGCAAATTCACACATTTGAGAAGCTGGAATTAGCAACATTTTTCCTTGATAAATAACTTAAATGATTTATGAATCATACAAAAAAAAATGCCAATTCATTTTCTGTCAAATAATCAATTAATCAACTAATAGTTTTAGCACAAAAAAGTCACAGACTGCTGAAAATCTTTATAGGCACTGTACTACTATCTACTGTATGTTTTTGTGTGGCATGATGAGTCGACATGGCACCGACACTTCAAAAGGTCGCCGGGGTAATCCACTAAAATCTATGCACTCGTGTTACTGCAGCTACTTCGAGTAAACATCCACATAAAAAGGTCTTATTTTAGCAGTGGGTGACTGAAGTTCTGACGCTGCCAAACAACCAAACAACATTACCAACAGAAACAGACACAGCCTTGGATTCTCTCGGTGCTATTTGCCCCCCGCTTGTTAGTCAGAGCTCTGACTCCATAGTAAAATCTAAAAAACAGAGATAACTCATTCTTTTCCAGTGAGTCAATGACCATAATACAAAAAAAACCCCCACAGTGCCGCCTCTCATGCTTTATGTAGACTTCTGTGTGCACTTCTCATGCAGGAGTGAGGCAGTTGAACAGGTTTGTCATCTGCCGCCAACACAATAGAGTCTTCTGTGGGCCAGTGGTACAAACCTCAGCACTTGAAAAGACATAAGCGGACACTCAAAAGACCATCTGCGCTTCACTTTCCTCCCCACTGGAAGATATTCTCTAAAGCAGCAACACTTCAGGATTAGCTGGTTTACCTGGTTATCTGTTTCCTTCATACAGTATCTGAACAGCTATCTATTGTCATATAGAGCTGAAACTATTGGTCGACTGACAGAAAATTAATCAGCGTCAATATTCATAATAGATTAATCGAAAAAGTGAGTTTTCAAGCAAAAGTGCCTAAGATAACGTAGTTTCAGCACCTCAATTGTGCAGATTTGCTGCTTTTCTGTCTCATGTGGTACTAAACTAATAGAGTTGGGTTACAGGCTTGTGTTTGAACAAAAAAAGCAATATAAAAATGTAATTTTGAGAGATTTTGATAGGCATTTTTATGATTGTTATTTTATAGAGCAACCGATTAATCGATTTCATCAAGTAAATCAACAGATTAATCAAAAACGACAATAATTGTTAGTTGTAGCCCTACTGTTATATTAAAAATTTGCCCAGTCACACTCCACACAGCCCAAAGCAGGCTTACTTTAAAATTACTGTATCCAATTTAGATATTTCTAACAATTGAACACTCTGCATTACAGCTTTTCTTTGACGTTTTCCCCACTACATGCTCTGTACAGCGTCCAGCAGCGTTTGTGTCATCTTTCCTCTTCGTTAATGTGTTAACGTATAGGAAGTAGATTATAGACGGTGTTTATTCCACTGAACTGAAATGACAGCGGCAGTGGCAAACAACTCAACACTTTGAATCTGTTACTGGGGATAGAAATGTGAAGAGTGGCGTGAGTCCAGTGCCGTGACGTAGATCCTGTAATTGTTAGAGAGTGGAGCAGTGGTGATATGGGGTGGGGGGTGGGGGTAGGGGGGTGTCCTGCTGTGGCAAAACCCACCATTAGACGCACGAGCTGCGACAACATCAACAAGATGAGGTCATTTCTTGAAAGATAAACACTTACACTAGCTCTTGGGGAAATTCTGGATGCTCTTGTAATGAGTGAACACCAAGCCAATTTGTTATTTTTTTCCACATCCTCATCCTTCTTATGTCACAGGATGGAAACAAAGACTGGGGAGAAGGTACTTGTTAAAACGACAGTATTATAAGGGTCTACAGTAATACTTTTGGAGCCAGGTTTAAAGATTAAGGTCTGGTTGTGATTGACAGGCGAATATGTCAACTAACGTGTAAACACATTACTCTGTATGAGAGAAACTGGTAAATATATTATTCATCCTAAAGTAAAGGAGTAAATACTTTGACACCTTTAATCAAGCTTAACAGGAGTATAAATGACATTTCCTTTAAGCTGCAAACACTCTTGGAAGTAGAGAATATATCATATTTCATTTTTTACTCGCTGTGCTGCACTACTCCTGAGGAGCAGTAGCGTTATAGTAGGAGTACTGTCAGTCCTCATTTCATTAGCTGTTAATTGCCAGTATTAATAACCATTAAAACGAAATGGACCACAGCTCAATTAAATCAAACTGCAACAAGCCCAGCATGCTAACAAGCCTACAGCTGGACTCCCATGGGAAACTAATCTGGGTGTATCGCAGTACGAGCGCTCATCATCAGGCTCTGGGTTCTGGATTAGCGGAGACTGCCAATGATCTGCTGACTCTACAGCTGTCAGTGACTCAGGGGAAACTTCAACCGGGGGCTGTTGGACCAATGACTTCATATCATGGCGCTCAGCCAAGCTCGGAATAAGGAAAACCAATCAGGGGCGGGCAATCGTGGTGTAATGATTAACGAGAGAGTGAAGACAGGGGAAAGTGTAGCTGCTAATTACAGAAATTTGTTCACTTCTGGGCAGTTCACGTCAGTTCTGCTCTTGTGCTTTAATTTTTTTTATCTCTCGATGTTATGCTTGGTTTTATGGCCTATTTAGAAATATAGTATCAACCCATTTCAGCTTCACAGGTCAAAATGGACATTAGACTAAACTAAAAGTCATCACGGTTGTACTTAAAACTATAACTACAAATCACACATTGTGGATTTTGTTATGAGGAATATATTCCATATATTAGTTTCCTTTGGGGGCTATATATATTAAATATGTGAAACATTTATTCCTATACAAGTAAGGAGCAAAGCAATGACTCTCTGAAGGGAATTTTCAACTCTCATACTTGAAGAGGAGCCAGGAAAGCTCTCAAGTCTATTCTCCAGTGGAAAACTAGGCTAGTAGGGTTTACTGCCAAAAATACATAATTTTTGCACTAGTGCATCTCTCCTCCGGGCTGAAAGCATGGTTTATGACCAAAGACAGCTTCCCAACTAAAATGAGGATGAGCGCAAAAAAAAATATATATATATATATATATGTGGGGTGTGCCAGATTACCACTTGAAAACAACCCTCTCCACATTTGGGGGCTCCATATTCTCTGGCACAAAGTTGAAAGCAAACACCAAAATGGAAACAGATGTTGAGCGAGTGAGAAGCTGCTCCGCACTGGTGTATATTCCGTGTTTTCATCCATTCTCTCTTTGTCCTCCTCTGTGGCCAAACATAACGAGCGGGGGTTGGAAAAATGAGTAAAGCGATGATGATCGAAGTGGAAAACTGTGCTGCAAAAAGAATCCCTGATCAGCCCCATGATGAGCGTACGGTGCAGTCAGGAAACGCTGAGATGACTCTCCTAAAAGGGCAAAGGTCACTAAAGACATGGGTAAAAAACAGGGCTGATGTGTCCCTTCACACTTGGGTGATTGAACAGAGATTGGAGAGAGTTCATTATGTTGATATTTAGGAGGTGCAAAAGCTAAATGTTTGTTGTCCTTGAAACTACAGACAAGCAGGGCAGAAATAACATGCTGATATTGTGATCGTGAGCAAACTAAACAATAACTTTTTTTCCTCAGTGCATACCTGATGTTGAAAAACCTCAATGCTTGATGCTTTTCAAGTCTAAATCTCATTCGACCTGATCCGTGCAGTAAATCGGACGGCACATTAAAGTGTCATTAAGGAAAATGTCTGAACCTTTTCTCCCTCCAAGAAGAAGCTGCATTTCAATTCATTAATTAATCATTTGGTCTATATATGTCAGAAAATAGTGAAAACTGCCGACACAATCTAAAAACAAACAAACAACTGATGTCCTTAAATTGCTCAATTTGTCAGACCAACAGTTAAAAACCCAAAGATACTCAGTTTATCACATGAGAAAGGAGAAAAAAAATCTAAAAATCCTCATAATCAGGAAGCTGGAACTCACTAATGTTTGGCATTCTTGCTTTAAAAGCTACTTAAACGATTGATTATCAAAACAGTTACCAATTAATTCCATGTCAATGGGCTAATTGATTAATAGACATTTCAGCTCCAAGTTGTTTACAATAATCTGCCACCGCTCATATTTGTGGCTGCATATTTTCGAGCTAATTGGACCTCTGCTCAGGTAGAATGGGTGGAGCCATATCGGGGTTATACGAGGTCGCCAAATAAGAATAATAAAGGTGTAACTTCTCCAAGTAGTACAGACAGACTCGAGTACAGACTCTACAAAACCACAGTCATCAGGAGACGTCTAATTAGAAAGTGAAACACCTGTGTGGGTGTACCAAGGGCGTGGAGGGCCTTTTAATAGTGTTGCAAACTTCCTTCTGATCATTGAAATAAATCAAATATCTTCTCTATAAAGTTGATGTTTCCTGAAATCAATAAAGATTTTTGGAGCTGGCTATTGTTGACTTCCAGGATGTGAACCTTGCACACAAATGACGACTTTCAATAGGGAAGAGATATTATGTGGAGCCTGTGGGGAAAAAAAAACACGGGGCCGGTATCTTTTATAGGCGGAAAGTCACCGGTTAAAAGTTTCAGTTTCTGACAAACAATGTCTGATCACCGCAACCTGTCGGCAGTTCTGCTGAAGTAGTTGTACATCACTGACAACTTCAAACTGTCTGCCGTGACTCAGCACTCTCTGTTATCAGCAATCGATCAAAAATGAGAGCGTGATGATGATGCAAAGGATGAAAGGAAGAAAGTTCACAGGCTGGATGACTCATTACAACTAGAACTGGCATACAAAACACTGTCAACGCTTTAAAAGAAGTACCAGTGAATACTTAACCAATCAGATTGCTTGGCTGAATTTACCCAATTTATTAAAATAATATAATGACTGGGATCCTCTTTTCTTCTCCAGCAGTCCTGGCAATACACAGAGGTGCACGTCAGAGTGTTAGACTGAAAAGCTTCGACTAACACAACTGACTGCAAATTTTCCTTTTGTGCAAACCCTTGAATGTGATCATAAAGGAAATTGTCTGATTAAAAAAATAAACGCTTCATTCGTCCGCAAACAACTTTCTAACATCTGTTCCTCGTTTCAGTGAGAGAGGATGTTGCAGCAGCGGAGGGAGCGGGGGCCGAGGGAGGAAGGAGGGAGGAGGGAGGCGCTTTCTCAAATCTCTGGAAAACGCCGAGCGAGTGAGGAGGAAGTTGAGAGCAAACATCCCACTTTGAACAGCGTTCAGGCGTTATGTATTGAAGGAAAGGAAAATAAAAGAAGAAAAAAAAAAAGAGAGAAAGCTTTTGAGTGATGATGTCAGAGGTGACACTGCTGCCAGGAATACATCACATGAACGCCAACCACCTGACAAATGCTTGAGAGCTCACTTACAATGTGGAATGTGTCCAGCCATTATTTAGAGGTCCTGCCCTCATCGAAATACTTATAAGTTGGTGAAATAATGAACATGAATGGTGAATTTAGGGATGTACCATCAATTATAGCTGATGGGAGAAAAAAAAGTGTGCAATGTAGAGCTGAAACGATTACCTGACTAATCAATTAGTCATTGATCAAGTCATTTTTTTAGGCAAAAATGCCCCAAAATCCCTGGTTTCACCTTCTTAAATGCGACTATTTGCTGGTGTTGTTTTTTTTTTTTGTCTGCTATGACATAAAACTAAATGTCTTTGGATTTTGGACTGTTGGTTGGGCAATCAAAGCCTTTTTATATGTCATTTACCACATGCCAACTCAGGCTCTGACATTCTGATTACTACTTTCTGACATTTTATTAAAGGAGAAAATAACTGATAGATGACTAGATGTTGAAAATAACCTTAGCTGCAGCTCTGGTGTCCTGTCCTGCCAATACAAGCTGAAGTCTGGTGTATTATACTCAATAAAAATTAAAACTGGGATGACATGCAATGAAGGCTACAGGCATTCCTGCATTAATATTTAATATTCCCAGCTTTACATAATTTATATACAGAAAACAAGCGCTGGAAAATCTTGCTACGGCTCATATGAGGTCGTGCAGTTTGGTCAATGAGTTTGGTTTCCCTCCTCGGCCGGCCCCAGCTTTCTTAGAGACAAAAATAGAAAAGTGGCAGGCAACAAACAGCTGATTAGCTTAGGTTAGCACACAGCTAGCTGGATACTTTTCTTTGTAATAAATAAATTACAACTTAAAAGGAGGACAGGGGTGGTCGCCATCACTCACCTGAACCTTGGGGAGTCCTTCAAACAGTCCTCGAAATCCACAGTTATCTTCATGTTGCCGCAGTGAGTAAACCCGCAGACTTGGTGTTTGATTAAAGGCAGTAATCCAGGCTGAGTCTCTCTGGCTAATTAGCTTGTCTGCTAACGTCCCTGTACCTCTGTCCGACCAGCTGGCTCCACTCTGTCACCGCTCTGCTCGCCAGCTAGCCCTGAGAGGCCAGCAGCTACGATGAAAAAGTCGCAGGAATGCGACCATAAACGAGGGTATGTTGAATGTAAGATTGCCAAAACGCAACAAAACTATTTCAGATGCGGCGGTCAGTCCTGAAAAGAGAAAGTGTCGTCCGGGTAGCTAGGTCATAGCAGCCAGTGGGAGAGGAGCTTTTCTTCAACGCAGATACTACAGACTCACTCAAAGATCGTCTATAGCGGCAGTGAATGGGGCCACCCACAGAAAAACAGAGCAGGTCAATATTCCCTTTTTTTCCTGCGCGTTATCCAGTGCGCATGTGCAATTCTTCTTTTAAATACTCATTTATTTGTCACTGGTGATCCCTTACAATAGTTACAGTAGTGGCAACAACAGTAGTAGTAATACATTTGATTAAGAAAATTAAGTAATGAAATAATGGCTCAGGGAATATCTTAAGGTAAACTGTTTTTTTGTATAATATTAGTTTTCTGTATCCTCTTCCATGTGAGTCTCTGCAATCCACTTTATAGAAATGGTTTGTTATTTAAAAAGCAGTTAAAATAGGAAAAGAGAGTCCTAAATGTTGCCTAAACCAAGCCATCGAATTAAATGTGAGATGGATCTACTGACTCAGTAGCTGTTGATAACACAAAAATTGTATCCAATCCATGATGGCGAGAGTTCATTCCTGGGGAATAGTCTGACAATTTAATGTCCACTTACTAACTTCTACCAGAGCTTTTAACCATTGATGACTGGAGTTGAATGGTGATTGCTTGATGTTGATTGATTGATTTATGTTATGCTGTTGTCTATTTTATCATATATTTCAAGCATTTTATTAAGTTTTAGGTTTGTGCATATTCTCTGTTTGCCCTTCTTCAGCCTGTTGCAAGAATATTTTCTCCACGGGGACAATAATGTTAACATTGAGGTTAAATTAAGATCATGTTGGGAAATTACTTTACAGAAAGTGTCACTGAACAGTTCAATTAATTTAATTTGATTAAAAATCTAAAAAATTGCACATTATTTAGTCCCAGTTTTTGTTTTCAGGCCAAAACTTTGGTAAAGCATTATTCTACAGGTCAAATTTCCTGGAAAAATTTCTGTGTAATTTGCAGGTTTTTAACTGTTAGTTGTTTTTCTGGCATTTTACAGAATGGTTGGTGTAAATTATAAGAAAAATAGAAAAAAGTGTTAAGTTGGTTTAGTTGGTAAGTGCACACTCATTATATTTGGTTAATAGTTGTTAATTCTTAATAAATTAGACTCTTAACAAATCTTTAACTGACTCTTTATTAAAACTCTATAATGGGGGCATTTTCTGTACACTACTAAATTACATAACTCTTTGAAAGAAATGTTCTGAGACATAACAGCTACACAGCAGCTACTTTAAGGAAATCATTAAAACAATTCCTGGAAATTATTTGGAAAGTAATAGCTCCGTTTAAAAAACGTTGATAAACACTCACTTACCAGCTAAAACCAGCTGAACACTTTTTTCAGTTTTTCTTATCAAGTGTTAAGTACCTGCAAATTACTCAGAAAATTTCCAAGAAAATTAATATAAAATGAAGGGACCTGTAAAATAAAGCGTTACCAAAATGAGTGTGGTGAGGGGGCTTTTGAGGGGACTCGTGACCTCAGTATTTTTAAAATTTGTGTCTGGTACTTAAAATGTCAATTACCTGGTTAGAACACAGTTTAACTGCTGGACACAAGACGTCTCCTGCTTCACTGTAAAGTCCATTCTCAGTGTTTGTGCACTGCAGGCTTCAAGTTTCCGCATCACACTTGTGTAAGTTGAATATTGGACCACGATTGTCTTCTAAACTAGTTGTGATGTCACAAATCCTGCTCGTAAAGCCCCTTTAACTTAGATTTTTCAGTGAGCACAGAGAAACTTTCCACTTTCAGCAGATGAAGGTGAAAACAGCCTTCTAGTATCAAACTCTGCACATACACCACTCTGAACAGTGAAGCTCAAACATCCAAACTGTAGGAACAAGAAGAACTTATTTTGAGTGGAGGGGGACTTGAAGCTTTGTGGCCGTTTGTTCTGCTGAAATACATAAAAAAGGATCATTTCAGCAGTGTTTGGCAACCGTTCATTACATATCTGCTTGAGCAGCTGTGAGGTTGTAGTATTGCTTGTTTTCAGCATTTTCTATAGAATTTGTTTACTCTAAACTGCATGCTTGCACACACACACATCTTGTCTGACATTGTTGTATTTCTGTTTTTTGCTGTTTTTTCCTTCCTTTTCCTTGAAAAAATGTTTTTTTCCCCCTATACTTACATAATATATACATAATGTTTCCTTTTCAATTGTGAAAACTAATAAATAAAGTGGAGAAAAAAAGGCGCCGAAAGTTAGGTAAGAGTGAGCCCTCTGTCTCTGCGTACACAATCTATGTGTCAGTTGACGGGCGCTTCCTGATCCATTGGATCTGACGCTGCTGGGACAAACCGTCATTTCTTACTCCACCGTGTGTTATGTTATATATTTCTTTACATAACCACCCTAAAAATACATTTCCTGTGCATTGGGACGTTAACGAGACAAAAAAAAGTCAACAGGTTGTCATTTTATTCGAGGATGAAACAAATTACATTGACCGTTTGCTCCAAACGCTCTTTTACGTGTGAATGAAACAGCAGGTGATGCGTTCAAGTTTAGCCGTAAAATCTAACACTTGACGAAACCTGCGGGATAATCCTCACATGAACACAGTCCAGGCTTTATCCTATTACTGTACAATTACTAGAAATCCAACGGGAATGGTCGGGTGTGTTGTATAACAGCGCCATCAGGTGGTAGAACAGAGTCATTGTCAAATCAAATGGTACAAACCAGACTATCAAGAGATTAAAAGAGATTAAAGAGGTTAGACCAGAAAAATGTATAATTAATCAGTTTTTCAAAGTATTCATGTGCAATGTTCATACTAGTCTCACCTCATTAGACCATGCATCACATCAATATACTATCTATAGTATATAACTTTTATATACTATATTAGTGTATACACTTATAATTTTGAGGTATAGTGGCACTTAAGTATTTTCATATTGGTATATTTACTTTTTTAGTTTAAAAGATGATATAATAGAGTTTTAGATTTTTAGAGCCTTAACTTTTAGGTCTCTTCTCATTACCACATAGTATGGAAATCAACTTGCACAATCTTGAAACTTGTTTTTGATAAATAATAAATAATAATTACCTCTGAAGTCGCAGATAAACAAAAAGAAATTTGCTGTGCATGTGACATCATGAGAAAGGAGCCTTTTAATCTTTGTCCTTCTGCACCTTTCAGGTATCTTGACACTCGAGAATAATCAGAAGCCACGACAGACACCAGTTCCTAGCAACTTTATTTAATGATGGGAGACAAAAACAAAACCGAATACACACAATCTTATGATTAAGAACATGCAAACTGGAAATACAAAACGACTTTAAGATCCTCGTCATGTTGAGACAGACACACAGCGCAGAGTCATGGGACTGCTTAATAGTCTATCATCGTTAGAAAACAAAACAAAAAGCAAGATGGTGGAAACATGAGGCAAAAAAAAACCTGGACAAGTTAAAAAAAAAAAAAAAAAAACAGTAATATGGAGCATAGCCTCTTCATATTACACACATGTACATAAATACATAAGAGGCACATTCGACAGGTAATAACCACCTAACGGGTGATCACGTCAGACGTGTTTAGGACGATCTTGTCCTTCAGTCTTAAACCAATTCTTAAGATTAATCTCAGCTTCTCTGCAGCTGCGTTTACAAATTCAGCGACCGAAATAGAAGAAAATTGTCAAAAAAAATGTGTTTTTCCAGACATGTTCTTCTTTCTTTTACGACAATCGTGTGAATATTAACCGCTCACATGTTTTGTCTACCCACCATAGTGAGTTCTTGTTGGTGGGTGGAAATGGCCAAAAGGATCACCAGGTTTCTTTAACCTCTATCATGGAGAGAAAACACCACCGAATACTAAACTACAAAAGGGGGGGAGGAGGGACTGCAAAGGGAAGTTTGCAGAAGTCATACTGTTGGTCAGTGATCTTTCGTATTTCCATGACACAGAGCTCAGCACATCCAATCACAGTGAGGAATTAAAGGGTCAAAATTATGAAAAATCACAACACAAGACAGAGTTCCTACATACTTTTCTTGCAATCTTTTCCCTAATGTGATGCCCTAAGTGTGCAACAATATTTTAAGATTTGACACTTGTAGGAACCCTAAACATTACAAAAATTCTTGAACCCCCTCCATAAAAGCCTTAGTGGTTAACTCCACCGCCAACATCCTGCATTCCATGCAGTTCTTTAACTGCCTCAGTAGCATCAACAACGTCTTTCTTTGACATTCCCACGCTGCGTCAAGAGACGAGACACTCAAGTAGATCAGACAATAAATAAAGCATCACGATGTATGAGCCGGGTGAGAAATCAAACACAAACTAGATGATTGTACCTTCCTCGAGAGAATTTACTCACAAATTCTGTCAGATGAAGCTCAGATGTGATGTAAGTGAGAGCACAGTGAGTTTTTTTCGTTTTTTTTTTGTGTCAGATCTACATAAGAGCCTGGTGCTTAAAGCTGTAACTTAAGACGGGAGCCTTTTTCCAACAGGACAGTGTCCAGTTCATCAGTAGCACGTGCTATACCTCAGTTGTGAGACTTTAATACTGTCCCTCCTACGATCTTAAAAGAGCTAAAATGTTTTAAGTGCCGATACAAATATCATACTGCTCTGTACAGGAAGAACACAGGGGCCATGACTCAGTTTTGATCATTTCAAAACTGATTCCCGGCTTGTCCTGCACTCTTCTTCCACAAAATGTACTGTGTTGTGCAAGAGAATACTCATTACTGAATGCTTATTACTGTACTGTGTAATATTGTTTTACTGGAAAAAGTGCTTCTTGATAGAAAACCAAAATGCCAAATTTATCAGTGGACTGGATTTGGAAAAGGCCTTCACTCAAGCTCTATGAGGTATGTATGTTTATAAAATTGCCAGAATTTTAAATGAGGTTTGGTGCTGTGGTTTTTCTCGTAAAGAGAGAAAGTAAATAAGAAGTACTGGGGCAAATTCAGCCAAGTGGCAATAAAATACTTATGTGTGTACAGTTCATCGCAAGATATCATCAAGAGACACAGCAGCATCCATGTGTTAATTACTAGTAATATTGTCAGTTGTAAGATGTCAAATTTAGATTTAACACAAATTTCTCATGTAGGCTATGTTATCTTGTGTCTATATATACTATTAAAAACTAATATGTCGCACCTAATTTATCACACATATGAATATGAAGTGAAATACTTCTGTTCCGATGGCACATCATTACCTGATAGGCCATGTAACCTTTTACAAAGATGTGAATGTGGATAAAAACAAAGACAAACAACCTAACTGATCATCAATGTTCCCAAACTTTTATCACAAAAAGTACTGAAGGTGAAAAGGAACTGCAACAGAGCGGTGGGTCACAAAGCAAAAAAAACCCAAAAAAACCCACAAAGGCCAACTGAGCTGCACCCAGTACAAGCACCGTCGTCATCTCTCAGATACGCCTTTTATCGAGGCCGCAGAGTTTCCTCGGGCTTCCTTCAGGGCTGACGTACTGGCTCTGTGGCCTGCAGAGGGACTGAGGAGCGGCCAGACAGGAGTCCTGGTTATTCAGCAGTTTTTTCTTTTTTATTTGTTTGTTGTTATTTTGTTTTTTTTTTAAAGGCCTTGATCCTCTTTTCACGGTCAGAATCACATATTCTTCAGTGCCAGTCCAGAAGAGGTGGGAGGGGGGGGAATTCTTGGCAACAGGAGGGGGGGGGGGGGGAAGAGGAGGGACCAACAGTCTTCGCTTGTGTATTGTACTGAGTCTGGGAGATAAAAACCAGTGTGTTTGAAGGTTATATTGCACTCTAAGGAATAGTAGAGACAGACAGGTGACTGGGGGGTTATTGGCTGTTGAGGGTTGTTATATGGGTGGTGAAGCGGTGTCTGCTGTTTGGCCCAGCATTAAAACACAGAGCGCGGCGGCATTGTCTGTCTGGATCTTGAGCCGACACACAGGTACTGTAGGCGGGAGAGAGGCCTCGTCTACGAGTCCAGAGAATCAGCTGGAGAACGAACAAGAAACAAACAGGCAGATTTGAGATTACAAAGATAGACGAGAAAGGAAAAATGGCCTAAAGTGATTTACACACAAGTATTTCACACTCAAGACGGAACCTTGATAACATTTTCTCATTTTGATGGTTCCTTATGAAATAAGTAGGCATGTTCAGAGCACATTTGCTAGATTGGCATCAGGGCAGATTAAGGCATTTTTTTAAAAATCTGATCAGTGCCCAAACAATATAACCCATTCCTTAATTATAAGCCGCTGTGCTCATGTAATCCAGCTGTTAGAACCAATTCCTGATGTGAGTAATTGAACCACAGGGAGGCACAAATAGCAGCCAGCAGTTTCATTTCATGACATCCACACTGACAGATTATTTCAGTCCTTTTCAGAATCAGAATCATCTTTATTGGGCCAAGTCTGTTTACACATACAAGGAATTTGACTCCGCTTTAGTGGCTCTCAATGTACGTTTTTTGCGCCACTACGCTTTTACCCCACATACTGAAAAACTGCTGAACTGGAAACTGTCCGCATAATGCACCCAGACGTGCACGGGACCAAAGTCTCTCTCTCCTTACCTTCCTGTGGCGGGTCCACACTGATCTCCTCTGTCTCCTCCGTGTCGTCCCTCATCTCTTCGTCTGCGTCTTCCTCATCTTCGAGCTCGCTGGCGATGAGTTGGCGGGCCAGCTTGATGTTCAGGCCCTCATTGTAGTGCATCTTCCTCATCATCTGAAAATGCTTCTTTTTGGCTGCAGAGGAACATACGTTTGGAATCACTTTAATTTGCCAAAAGCAACGGACGTATGCAGAATTTGTAGCGATGGCAGAAATGCAGGTGAAGGAACAGTTGAACAGTGTCTCACTGAGCTCATGTAGTCTAATCCTCAGGATGTGAATGGGCAAATGGCATCAGTGAGAGAAAGAGAGGGATGAAGAGTAAAAAAAAAAAGTGCACTTTGGAGTAAGGTCAAGCAGAAATTAAGAGTCCTAAGTGTTGATTTGAAAATAAGGTCTGTTTCATTCCTTCGCAGCAGTGCAGGTCTTCAGGCAGCAGTCTGACATGAACATAATCTGAGCAGTTACAAATATTGTTCATTTGTTGACTTACTTTAGATATTAAGCAAGCAAAAGCACAAGCAAAACTATATTTAATTGTCTGGAGAAACAGATTGTGCAGTAAAAGGTAATTTACTCTACCGATAGACAACAGACGTGTTAGAAAACCCAGATTTATAACTTAAACATTTGTAAGACAAACCTTATTCAACCCACACAGCAGGTTTTCTTTTCCTTCCCCATTTTTAGGCTCAGTAGAACACAAAGAGTAAACTTGAGGAAAAAAAAAAAAAATCGATCCTAAACTCTCTCCAACCTAAAAAAACTGCAGCTAAAACTGATGTTATAACCTTCCTAGGTGGCACAAGTTGGGATATCTAGAACTGCTGATGCTGCAGCTCTGCAATTGGATTATATTGATCGACTGTTCTCTTGCTTTTACCTGCATAGTTGAGATATAAATAACAACAACAGGCAAACTTTGGAAACTCTGCAGCCAAAATGAATCCTGATGAAATAACACAGTGTGTATGTGTGTGTGTGTGTGTGTGTGTCTGAGAGTGCACAAAGAAGAGCAAGGTCAGAGACAGGTTGAAAGCATACCGACACTGTGTGTGTGTGTGTGTGTGTGTCTGGCTAGTGTGTGTCTGTCTTGAGGGAAGTCAGTGAAAAGGTCAAGAGCACACAGAACATTCAAGCTCTTTTTCAAACTGATCCCTCTCACCAGCACTTCACTGCACAGTGTCACTTTGCATCAAGTCACCCTCAAAGCTGCAGAGGACACTTCGTATCAAGGTGGAGGGTATAAATAAACAGGTGAACCGTATGATGCACTTAGCACAGTGAGCAAAAAACAGCCGTTACCGTGGATACTGAAAGACACACACCACACAATTACGCTCAAAATCGATGAATAATAATACTGGATTGAGGTCCAGCTCTAGTAGAAGTGGATGTGAATTTTATTAAAAGATGTCTTAGTTCACCTTGTTCTTCAGGAGTGAGCTCCTCTTCTTCTTCCTCACTGCTCTCCTCCTCCTCTTCTTCTTTCATGAAGCGAGGCTCTGAGCCCTCTGCTGCCACCAGCCTTGAATAAAGGGAGAAAAAGAAAGACAGACATGAAAAAAGGTGATAAGAAATTCCAATTAACTATTTAGAATATTTCAGTTCCCTTTCTGCTTTTTTTTCTGTTTTGTTTTTGTGTTTTTTTTCCTCCAGACCTTCGTTTGAACATTTTAAATGACAATATGAACAGGATATCCTCAATAAGCTCTCCTGAAGTCAATTTGGAGAGATTAAGGAAGCTTCTGAGAAAGACATGGGAGGAACACAGATGGAGAGAGAGATATTAAGTGAGGGGGAGGAGAGAGTAGGCACAGTGAGAGTGAGGAGATGTGTGCATGTACTCAAGAATGAGTCAAAAATAACAGTTACTATCCCCATTTTTCACACTTACAAAGAGCTTTAGCAGCAGAGGACAAAATGAATAATGGTTTATGGCTGAGCGGGTGGTAGTACTGAGTCAGTGGAAGTGCCCTGGGGAAGATCCCATTTACTGTACTACTGCTCTTCAACAAACTGGCCTGATTCACCAAGAAAGAAGACTGTCAATTTCCCTACAGTGTCAAATTGCACCGATAATGGTACCACACATCCAAAGCTGGTGAGGACAGAGACAGGAAGGAAGCGAGAAGGTGTAAGTGATGCGGCGTATTAGAGACGATTGAAGTAGTTTTAAGAAGAGCAAAGTTGGATAAGTGATGGATGAGAGGAGAGCGCGAGAGTGGATGTTGCAAAAGACACAACAACAAGAGGACAGAAGAAAAGAGCAGCTGCTGTACTATCTGGAAGCTTTAGTGTAAAAACAATGGAAGGCACTCTGTGTGGAAGTAAACAAAGGCGGCTAATTGACTCGCAGGCCTGCAGCTAATCACTATCCTCTCTGTGGCACTCAAACACTCGAACTAGCTCATCCCAACCCTGCATCAATGCGTTTACGTAAGCGCGATGGCCCTCAACAAATACACTTCTCAGGCTCCATTACCATCCAGAAGACAGTTCTGAGTGATAGATGTACATTACTTAACATCAAAGACTAGAAAGAAGTTCAAAGGTTTAGAGTGAAGTTGCCACCATCAGAGACAATAAAGACTTTGCCTCTGCTTGTCTAGGAGTTACTATGTGATGTTATGTTATTAACTAATTATTATATTATGAAAAGAACTGTTCCTAAGCTTCAGTACATACTTTCCTTTTTCCATGAACGCCTTTTAAAAACTCAAAGACATGAGGTGTGAACCTGCTGCATCCAAATGAGTTCCATGCACATATTATACGTACAATGAGACGTTTATGCTGAGAGGAAATGACAGTCATACTCACTGAAAACACAACATGCTTTGTAGCTGCAATAGTTAAAAGTAAAAGTTAACATACACATTTCTTTAACAATAGTAACGCAGACAACAGCACAGCCTCACACAAACAAAGACAGCTTTTTTGCTACTAAAATTGCTTTTTAAAAGAGAAAAACATCTCAGCAATGCATATTTATTTTTCTTTTTTTAACTGTGTTGTGGCTCTGACCATTTAAACTCTCCACAGGTGGTTGTAAAGTGAGTGAATTATGAATTTAAATTTTTATCTAGATTTGTTAAGTCCGAGATGCTTTAGATACAACAAAACGTCAGTAACGAAAATAAAAAACATTCCAGCAGTCAAAACACAGTTGCACAGTGTGAAGTATATTTCTTGTCTGTTTATTTCGCTGTCATGGACCTTTGAGGCCCAGTAACATTCACTTTAAGACAAAGTATATAATAAAAAAGTTTCTGGGGTTGTTGAGCAACATGTCTCCAGTACTGACAGCCAGTATGACGTAGAGCTGTTCCTCACATTGCATAACTATTTTTTCCCCTGGAATTCAAGGCTGATGGGAAACACCCATAAAGCCATTGTTTATTGATCAGCAGCTGATGTGACGGAGCACATGATCATTTCTATTAAAAAACTGACATGCTATCAGGTGATGTTTAGCCAACATACACATTCTGCTAACCTCTGCATAGAACATATGACAATAACGTCACCAAACTCAACTATACTGCAGTGCTGAACTTCACCATGTTCCTTTTGCCTCTATTCTCTTTCAGTGGAAAAAGATGAGAATTTTTCAAGATGCATTTAGTAAACTCAGCGTGGAGTATTGTCAAAAGCAGCAGTGCAGTCTGAAAGTAAGTGCGTTGCCTACCGTGTCTGCATGTTGTGTGACTATGAACTACACAGCACAGCTTTCTGCCCGGACAGCTCTGTCCTGGAGGCTGCAGCAGAGCAGCTGCTCTATTAAGCCACAGATATACACACCAGACGCATAGTAGTTCTGTTTATATTACTATCTGGAGTCCGCTGGAGGACGTGTTTAACACATGCGCAGTACATCGGCGTCTATAGGAAGACAGTAGTAGTGGCCAAACAAATTTGGAGGTATGCGGATATCTGCACAGAGCTACGTGTACACCCTCTGACGATGAAGTTTACATCACGCGGACTCTAGCGGACCATCATGTACTTGCAGACATGGAAAGTATAATTTCAGCTTTACAACACCACCAACTGGGAGATTATGAGTGGATGCTCGCTAGCTAGGTACTGTAGCACTGGCTATCCGCTTCCTCTTATTCTACTACTGACATTGGAATATGCAATATAAAAGATTGTGATACTCCAGAATGACAGATATAACTAAATAAATAAAGGCTCAAAAAGATCTACGAATAAAATCGATTTGTATGTTGAATCAGGTGTTGCCCAAAATGTTTCTTTGAAGCCACTGTGACCGCAGAGGCTGTACACTATCTACAACCTTATCAGTTTTTCTTTTATTAGAACACAGTCTCATTGGAGGGCAAGGACAATGGTGTGTGTTCAGGTGTGGCTAATCTTGGCTACACCTGAGAGCACACTTTTTTTTTCCTGTAGTGTGCCTGTATTTACCAGGTAACCAAAGGAAATAAAAGAAAAACAAAGCAAGGTGTTGCAATGGTTAACCTGACCACACCTTCTTTCATCACTTGCTTTCTCCCCCTCTCTCTCTCGCCCTCCCTCCATTCATGTTCAATTCTTACTTTGATGCCAGGTCATCAGCTGCGAGTGCACTGTGGCCGTCCGAGTCGCTCAGCGCCCCTTCATCATCGTCGTCCCCAACCATCCTAAAGGGAGAGATTTGAAATGAGTAAAAAAAAAAAATTTGCAGAATTTGTGGCAAGGGAGGGAAGATTGGGCAAGGCAGGAAATACAAACACAAACAGAAACAGATTGCCACGCAGACAAGTTGACAGAGAGGATGAATGGTGGAGAGGAAAGAGAGTCGAGAGGGAAAAGAGGACAGGAAAGAGAGCCATGAAGGGTGACCTTCCCTGCAGCACCCTGACGTGTTGGATTACAAACCTGCTGAGACACTGCACCAAAACACCAAAACACACTAACTCAACTCCCAGAGCCCTAAACTGGCTGCGTAATCATTTTAAGTGTAAATACTGTAGTGTTACACTGTATTCTACATACTCTGATAGAAATCTTTTAAAAGTTTATGTTTTTTCAAGCCTCTTCAGATTATCAGTTTACTGTGAAATGAATCAAACTTTAACTATATTATAAATAGAAGCAGATGAAGAAAGAAAATTTTGTCTTAAGCCTCTGACCTGTTGTAAGGTGTGCTGGGTTCATCGATCTTCATCAGGCCGTAGTCTTTGTCTGCTGGATGGTATGTGGCCAGGATGTTCATCTCATCCCATTTCTGAGATTTCTTGCTGTAAAAGGATAAAAAAAAAAAGCAGTGAGAAGTAAATGAGGGCTAAGTGGACAGACCACAGCGCACCAGCTACCCACCCACCACCACCTGCCATAGATTCCTCCGGGGAGAAGAGCGACCAGATTTAATCTAGGACTGAACGTGCCCCAGTTTTCACTCAGACCACGTTATTTTGGGAACACACAGACAAAAAAGCCCCAAAATGTCATCTGCACCAATTTGGCTGCTGACTACTGTTCAGGAAGTGACATGGTATTTTCTTTTGTGTCGAGGTAAACGATCAGGGATGCGAGAGAGGGACTGAGTGAGCGCTGATCAGCTGTGAGTGAATAAGGTCAAAAATCAAACAACAGTCTCATCTGATACAAATGCTTTTTGTTTTGTTCCTCCTCCCGGTGACACACCTGTTACTAATACCCAAAATGGTTCAACTCTCATCTGGGGAATAAGGTTGTCACCTCTGCATGCTCCATCAGAGCTTTTTACACTAAACAAAATACAGGCAAAATTACACTCACTAATCCTCTCTGCCCTTTCAAATCCCTGGGGGAAATGAACAGAATCAAAGACTAAATCAGCACTGAATGAGAAATGTTGCTTCAGAGGATAAAGAGAACACCTGCCGTTACAGTTCAGGGAAGCGGAAGCAGAAACATTTGCTTTAAGTCGCAGAAAAACATGCATCATTCCACTGCCAATTAATTTACTGTAATCCTCTGGAATTTTCATTGTCTCATAAGCATTTGCTTTTCCTAACAAACTGAGTCAAAACCGCAAGCTATAACTTCAGGTATCTGGTCTGGGTTAAACCACCTCTGCTTTCCCTGAGTCTCTCCTGCAACATACTCTGCACAGTGTTTGAAATCAAGGATTTCCCGTTGTCCCGGGGACAACACAAATAGCACCTGGGACACAAAGATACGGTGTCTGGGAAAATTCTGGGACAGTAGAGAAACTTATTACAAGAATGCCGGAGCAAATTTCTAATAGGTGTTATTTGGATAAACTGACCATATATTGGGAATTTAAATGGTTACTTTCTTGCCTGAAAAAATATTAAAACTCAATAAAGTGACATTAACAGTCCTACAGTGAATGTAAATGACCATTAGCTCATTCAATCATTGATAGTCAGACACTCAGGTAGGTGTATTGTTTTGATGTGTGGCCAGGAACCTGTATAGCTAAACATGACTCAACTCTGAATTTTCACTCGCCCCACAAAACATCTGTGTAACATGTAAATTAACATCATATGATGTAGAAATGTATTTTTAGTTACTCATTAACGCTGCATGTGTATATGTTTACATTTTCAGTTACACAGTGTTATGTTTCATTGTATCTTTGTGCTGTTTTTAGCTCAGAGGTGTATCCATCAAGCTAGCAGCACGAGACCTAAAGGGCAGCCGACTCTGTATTTTCCACACGTTGCACCCTTGGTAAGCAGAGAGAGGTATGAATGAGGTCTGAGGTATAAATGGTCACGAAAATTGAACACTGTAAAAATGTTAATACGCAGTGTTATTCAAGGTTGCTTTGTCATAACATCTGTGGCAGAAAGGTTGCTAATTAGGTTGCACCATCACTGTCAATACCTAAGTTATCTAATGTGCTGTGTATGAAAGTGTCTCAATAATAATTGCACTGTTAAAATTAACTTTAATTAATTGTGCACAACCTATGGTACTTGTCTTAAGGAAAGGTTTAATGAGCAGCAATTTTAGAATGAGTTTGGGACAGTTTGGGACAAAGGTTGTTGAAGTCTGGGACAGCTGAAGGTGGAATTCGGCACAGTTGCAGGACACTGAGGAAAAAAGTTAATTTCGAGCCCTGACACTGCAGCACTCTTGACCTTGTTCATGGCACAAATGGTCAAGTATCATGGGAGACAGACAAGGGGTGGGAGAGGAGAGAGATGCTAAATCCACTACCTGCTGCTGCAAGCCTCCCCTATGCCTCTCACTCAAAAACAGACATGAGCCACAAGACTTTGCAAATACACAATATCATCCGCTTTGTCCTCATTAGGCCACCAAAGAGAGGGGAATCCTAACTTCCCAAGATAAGCTGCCAATCACAAAAGTCTATCTAAGAAATATGTTAGAAACTCTTCATATTATTTGTGACAAACTGTATGCCTCAAGCACTCCAAACTGTTTTTTTTTTTAGAAAATCAATTTTTTATGCAGGAAGGTAGGGGTGCCCTGCACCACTTCAGTACCTGCAGGGAACAGTGACACACACAGATTGGTCAATAAATCAATTCATTTGGTTGCGGATGCTGAGCAAAGTCAATTTCCCTGGATGCTACACCGGCTCTGGCACTAAGGAGTTTGCTTTGGTATTCAAGCTTTACTAAACAAGCATATACCTTAAGAGCTAAACAAATAAATGAATGATCATGTAAACAGCATATTCCATTTGGATATTCCGAGTTAGGCCTTATTCCGAATGTAGCGTTTTCCAATTAAGACATGTGGGATATATCGATATTATTCTGGTTTTAGGACAGACATTTTTTGGACATGTATACAGCGCATTCAGAATATGCGTCTCGATTGGGGTATTTATCGCAGTTTGTGACACACGGCCTCTTGTCTGTTTATGTCAGCTCTGTGTGTTGTAAACAAACCAACTAGCCAACAGTTTGCAAGGCTGGGATAGAGATGCATGGCGGGCTGGTTGTGTAACGCACCCCTGCACAGGCTAAATGTCATGTGCTGGAGCAGGAAAGCAGACAGAGGAGAGGAAAGAGAGGAGAGTGGAGAGCTGTTCAGGGCGGGCTGGAAAAACAGAGCGTGCCTTCTCCACGACGGGGACGAAGGAGATTGGTTATTATCCTGACATGCAGCCATGGACTGACGGTGACGACTCAGTGTGATGCACCAAAAACACTCAGCAGTAGTAGTAAACATCATGGGACAACCTAGGTACTGAATGTGCCTGTAACTATGAATTTATAATATCAGTCATATCAATATCACTTGTAAATATCACGCAGCAGCTCACTAATGTTTCTCACCTCGCTGGTTTACTTCA
This sequence comes from Scomberomorus guttatus, assembly GCA_038419695.1. NCBI lineage: Eukaryota > Metazoa > Chordata > Actinopteri > Scombriformes > Scombridae > Scomberomorus > Scomberomorus guttatus. The sequence continues at coordinate 17,823,639 of CM076454.1, read as the reverse complement.
CTGCCTGCAGGGATCTTGTGATTCCTGTTCCCAGTGGAGCAGAGGGAAACCCTGAAAACCCTCTGCATGTAAACGGGAATATTAGTGGAATATTCATTTTCATTAACCATGTAAACAGCTCAGTAGGAATATTGTCTTTCTGGGAACAAGGGCAAAAACCGGAATATTTTGTGCATGTAAACGTAGTCAATCTTAAGTGTTAATAAGTTTGTTTCAGTGTGTGTGTGTGTGTGAGTTTTTCTATCCTTATTGGGATTTGGCCTTTTTGTTACCTTGTGGGAACCATTTCTGGTATAAACACTGACCTTATTGGGACCAATAGTCCTCATGGGGACCAAAGCCCGGTCCTAATGTGGCAAAACATCATGTCTGAGGTCCTGGTTAAGGTTAGGGGTAAGGTGTGAATTAAGGTTAGGTTAAAGTCAGGGTTAGGCATGAATTGGTTAAGGTTAGGGTTAGGCTGTACAAAATGAGTGGAGTCAATGCAATGTCCTAACAAGGATAGCTGCGCAAACTGTGTGTGTGTGTGTGTGCGGTTACACAACACATCCTAGAAGCAGCCAACCAAACATGTTCTGTTTCCACTAAACCGCAGTTACCCTAAATCCACTCACTCATTCAGAAGAAATCATTACAAAAACTGTAATACAGTGATGATGCACCTGCCTCTGCAAGAAAAAAAAAAAAAAAAAAAAAACAACAACAGGGCAGCACCAACTACTAGCACACACTAAATATAGAGCTGTATCTCTTATGTGATGATGACTATTACTCGAGGGTGGTCAACAGCTGGTGACATAACGCTTCAGAAAAACTCATTAAATAGAGTGAGTCATCACTGAGAGCTGAGCTGCGCTATCAGGTAGCATAGTCAAAAGGGGAGTGGAAAGGTCCAGCCCTACAGACTAAAGACTGAACCCACCAATAGTAACAGCAGCAAGAGTGGAGACAGTGGCTGGTTGAAAAGCACAAAATATCATCCCGCTACCAGATATCGAATCAAACCAAAAGCAGCAGCCACCTGGGAAATGCTCACCAATTTTGCTTGTGGCTCGAAAGTTAGTTGTCTTTCTGTCTTATCCTAAAAAGTAAAACACTTATGGTGAGTTTGAAGAACTTAACAGCCTCACACAGCTTAAGACTTTGGACCACATCTTGTCAATACAGTCACCACAGAGGTGACTGTATGGGAAAATGTTTTTCTATTTGAGATTTTCTACCTTTCTCTGCAGTCTTTGGTTTATACTCCACACAAGTGCAAATCACTGCTGCTTCAGCTCCTTCCTTAGTCAACACAGTAGACGATTACTCAGAGTTTGATAGATAGCCAGCTAGATTTAGGACTAAAACGGCTTCTTAAGTCCCTGTCGTCTGTCCAGGCAGTAGAGAAAAAGTGCATCAGAGGAGCAACAGAGAAAGGACAAGGGAATATGAAAGGAGGGGAGTGCAAATCGACTCCACTAGCCACATCTATGGTCATGGTAAGTGAAGTAGTATAACTGGTGTGGGGTGAATCTGGATCTAAACAGAAATGTTCAGCAACAATTCATGATTTCAAATGTCAAATGTTGAGAAAAGTTTTTCATTTTAACAAAATTACACCCAAAGGCACAACAACACACTATTTTTTGCCCACCTCTATATCAAGAATACAGAAATAATAAAAGAAAGATAATCACACGATAATTTTAGTTTATCAGTTTTACTGCCTTGCTCAGGCAGTTACGACGGACACTCAGACACCTGTCGATCCTGGTTCCAGACTTCGTCAATACAGAAACTGTATCAATTTTCTCCTCCACAGACCTCATATGACCCGCACAGAGAAGGGTAAGCTGAGTGGTCTGAATGGTATTTTTCTGTACACATTATGGAAAGGCAGAGATTCATTGCCTGCCAGTCAAGCTGTCCATCACGCAGTCAGGATGAGGGTTGCAAGACAGTAAAGGAGAGATTGAGTTTCATGGAAGCGTCCATGAATTATCTATGACTGGGTGTACGGCTCATACATCACGGTTGGCTTAATAATAGTGGGTGATTGAAGGGATAACAAAAAGTGACCATTTCTAATGTGGTAAAAGAATCACCAAGGCCCTGCAATGCTTACTTCCATTAGACTCATTAATGCCTGAGCTACCTTGGGTGCTTGACCTTATTTAATACTATTTATCTATGGACATTTTTAAGCATACGTAACCCTATTCCTGGACATCTTTAACTGTTTTAAAATGTTTTAAACCACACTTGTATGCTGTCTACTTTGTGTTTGTCATTTGTCTGGTTATGTGTTCTGTATGCACACGTGGGATCAACAAAGTTTCATTTTCTCTTATCTTTATATCTTTAGTTACACAGGAAAGCTGTATTGTTTACAGGCAGACAGGTGCTAGACTAAATGAATGCTGGGTGGTAGGTATTTGTAGAGCTTGGTCAGGATATCCTTTGGGTACTATAGAATGAGCTAGGAAGGCAATGTGATTTGTTTGACGCAGATAAGAAGGAAAACACGTTTGGGCTGTTGTCAGGCTCAGTGTGAGCACTGCTGCCTCAAACAATGGTAGAAATTAAACTTTTCCAATCTTAGCTTCTGTGCAAAAAAAAAAAATCCTTGGGGTAAATTCCTTACTGTGAGTACTCAAGACCTGACATGTTTTATGCCAAATTTTTAGCATGCTGGACAGAGGCTGACATTGAAGAGTCATTGTTTAGGTAGGTCAAAAAATTCCATCTTACACTGACATGGAGCTTATGAAAAATTTACAATCAAATAGCACAGTAAGGAGCTAGACATGTAATGAAAAATAAATGCAAGAAATTATTAGAATATTTGTGCAAATAAAAATGTATTAACTGTCAGTGTAGGAGCATGTACAGGTATAAGAGCATGTGCAGTTTGTATGCATACAGACTAATAAGCATGTCGGAGTACTGTATATGTGTGTGTGTGTGTATTTGCTTTAAACCCGGAGCTGACAGTAGCAGCATGGTACAGCACGGTCAGCCCTGGTTCTTCTCATCTCTGAGGATTTGGCGCTGCACACAAGATCCTTCCAGAAAACTATTTTTCCTTTACATCCTCGTCACTCACAGAGAGGCTATTTTGGTATCAACACAGAAAAAGCTTGATTCACTGTTGGGAATGGAATTCACTAATAACTGCCGTCCCTCTTTGGCCTAATTTCTCACGCTGCAGCTCAGAAAGGACTTTTGCTAATGTTTAATCCTACTGGATAAATAACAAAATTCAACATTCAATTTTAACTAACCAAAGAACGGCTGGTTACCTCCTACAGTGACTGAGAGGACATATGTAGAAAGTGATCATGAAGCTGATAAAATGATTTTGAAATGAGTCCTAATTTAAACCAAATCTAATTTTTAAGGGATTTTATCTTAATGACTCTGCTGAAAGATGACAGATCACAATATACTGCCCGGACCACCTGTTGCACTAGACTGAATCTCTAGCAGCATTTGGCAGGTGGGTGGTGTTAATCTATCACTCCGACTATAAATTAGACAAATTTCAACTCATGTAAACCTTTGTATGTTTGTGTATTTATTTATTATTTATTGTGTATATTTTTATATATCACTGACATATTTGAAGCCCCGTTTGTTGGCAACATGTTTCAAATCATGCTTTTTTTTAAAAAAATGGTGTGTGTGTGTGTGTGTGTGTGTGTGTGTGTGTGTCTTGCCTTACTAGTTTACAGTTTCTGTCTTTAAAGCTGATTAGCAGATATGCTTGGCAGTGAGGTACCCTTGCTCAAGGGCACTTTTAAAGGTTCAGACCCTGATGGGATTTGCTCACCTTTACTTAAATCTGGCCGTGATAAAACATACTTGAACGTCATCACTGATGGACCTCTACAAGTCCAGATTTTCTAGGAGGCTGATGTCGGGCGTTATATCTTGCTGCCACAGTGAAAGTATCAGTGTGATATCAATGCATAGGAGATGCAAAGGCTCCAGAGAGAGAAACCCACAACAAGCTCCAACACTAGTCTGACAACAAGCGCCTACTAGACAACAGAACAGCTGATTTAGCAGCCCCAGACAAGTGTCCAGAATCTGCATATCAGCAGATCATTTCGGAAACTAGTCACGCCCCTAACTTTGGGACCGTTGGCACACTCCTATTTCATTGACCTGCAAGGCTCTTGAACTCGTCTGGGACGTCCCGTTGCCAATGCACACACTTGACATTTTAGTCAGGAATCCTCTACTGCGAGTGGCCGAATGAGTTGAACTTTCATCCTGGCCAACTTCAGGAGGGAAATTACACCAAACAATGTGAGATGTCCTCTGACAGAAAATCTCATGGGAGCCTGGACTAAAGGGACCCTCAAGTATACCTGAAATGAACTCAGGAAGCAGGGGATTAGACTGCAGTTTTAATGATAACATGAATATTCAAAGGCAGTCTTATGAAATAGGTGAACTACAGTGGAGGTAAATGTAAGATTTTCAGATCAGAATAGCCGTGTGAACCACAGATTGTTGCCTCTTTTGATCCAGACTGATGCGTCAGTGCTAATAACAGCCTGTAATACAACTGTCAGTGTCAGATGAAACTTACTCAATGTAAATACCATAAATTTTGAAAGAAAGAAAAAAGAATACTTGTGGCTTATAAATATACTGGAAATTACCTTGCTCAAGATAGAGATGGCATAGATCCTGATCACTGTAATGGAACTTGTAGCAGACAATATACTATAGTATACAATGTAATGTGTATCTCACTACATTTTTTTTCTTTTCATGTACAGCAAAGTTTGAAAGAGCCACAGTCTATTTTAGAAACTTAAATAGCTACAAAATACATTCTGCAAGAACATATAATTAGAGCTGCAACTAACGATTATTTTCAATATTGAGAAATTAAGAAAAATTTTTCATTAACTGTCATAGAAGACTAAATAAACAAGAAAATATTCACATTTGAGAGGCTAAGACCAGAGAATTTGGCCCATTTTTCACTAATCTTTGCAGCTCTACATATATAGTGTTGAAAAACTTGACAGGGGGCGTTTAAATAATTGAAGTAGAAGTCGCTAAAAACCTACTGACAGGTATAACACTAATGTAACGGTAAGTATGTATGTATATGTACAAGAAAGCGTGACCTCTGTTTCAGTTCGTTTTAATTTTGCCCTATTATGGTAGTTAACCGTTGGCTGGGGGCTGTCACTGTTTAACGTTAACTGTTCCCGTCTTTATTTGCCACTAAACTAGTTTATTGTAAGAGTTTCGTGGTTAGACATCTCTAAAAACCAACGCCAGTGAGGGAACGTTGGTCAACAACCGTTACAACCACATGAACCGCTGTCACTTCGTCATTATTACAACAGGTGACACAACACCTAGCGAACAAGCTAACCTGGCAAACAGCTCCCGGTGGATGAATGACTAGTTAACGTTAGCTTTTCGTTACACACACCATTAAGATTTTATCACTAATAGTCGCAAGAAAGAACCAGAAGGTTCTCTACAAACATCTGACACCAAAGACAGGACTTTTGCGTTATAGTTAGCCTGACAGGGGTGTAACGTCAGAGAGGCTAACAAGTGTGGAGCTAGCTAACGTTACCTGGCCACCAGCCTCCCGACAGCTAGATAAGCAGAAAACTTACTGTTGGTCATCCTCCGAGAGTCCATGGGATTGTTCGGGGTTCTCTGCTTGAACCTCGTCGGGCAGTGATTTGACGTTAGTCCCGCTGTTCCTGTTTTTCAGGATGCCTTTTATCGGCCGGGGAGCTGCCATTCCCACGCGCGTTAACTGTCACACCGGCTGGCTCAAATGTTTCTCCTCAACTGATTTTCTGCTCCTGTGCTTTCTTCTGCTCAGTAGCCAAAGACAGGATCAGTTTCAAATGCGCTCGCCTTCATAACTCATTGCCCTTCTGTAAACTCAGGAGAAACCTAGGCAGGATCCTTGGTGCACCGGCAGTTCAGCATTTCTGCTCCGGTTGCTCACCAACTGGCGGGGCAATAGCACTACCAGCGGGTCGGTTATGCTTATAACATCGCGAGATTTTGGAACGCGATTTTCTACTGTTCTACAAAAGTAGTGAACTGCTGCCTTCAAGCGCTCGGACATTTCTATGTCATATAGGGTGGAATGTAAGTTGTTTTGTCGGAAAATATGTAGAGTGCAACATCAGCAGCGTTTTGGTGTGTTATTTTATTTTTTAAGAATAATGCACAGATGCACACAGGAGAACGAAGTTTCTGAGAGATTGGTTGTACCACAATGTAAAGATACTCTATTACAAGTAAAAGTCCTGCATTTAAAATTCTACTCAGGTACAGAAGTATCACCTGCTACATTTACTTAAAGACATTACAGTGTTTTGAACTTCCTGCCCTTTCCATCTAATAGAACTGCCCTTTTGTCCTCACTGATATTTTATTGGTGTACATTTTTTAACGATCTCTGTCTGCATTGTGTCTAACCCCGACAAACTTGCTCTGAACACGAAATACAACCAAGTAGGAAGGTATTTGCCCCCAAAGTGCCATTTGATTGTGACTCCGAAAGATACACAAGGACATAAATGACCATGACCATTTATGCCAACAATAACATACTGCAATACATCACTTATATATCAACTATTACCTTTCATGCTCTAAACCCCTATAAAATTCATGTCACTACAACCGTCCACAATGCAGTAAAACATGTTGTTCATCTGCATTCAACTTGTATTTACATCTCTTACTGCTTTTGAAGACACCATAAAGCTGAATGAGTGACAGCAGGCAGATAAGTCAGGGGTGAGACAATATAGCACGTGAAAAACGTACTGGAAGAACATTCAAGAAAGATAAGCCCATACAAACCTTTTTCCTGTTAGGAGAAAAAGTCTGCACAGATAAAAGTGATTTCTACTATTTTAGAGCAACAATCAGTTACATAGTAGTTGTAGTTGAAAAAACTTTGATTTAAACATTAACTGCCGTTAAATTACTTCGCCTTGCATTACTGTTTATGAAAATAATCCCTGGTGAAAAGGATTTAAAACAGCAGAGCTCTGGGCCCTGTGCACCAGCATTGAAAATAGCTCTTTACTGCTTTGCTCAAAGGGGCTTCCATTATGAGAATTATTTCCAGAAAAGAGAGCATCTAGGCCACTGTCCGTTCGAGTTCTCTGAAAACATTCATTACTGTAGTATCCATGACTGCATCGGTTGTTGCCAAGTAACCATTACAAACATACAAGCAAGCATTAACCAAAAGACGAAGTAAAGCATTTATGTAGCTACAGACTGATCGTGTGTGATAGAAAATTATATGATATAGTCAATAGAATCAAGAGTCAATGAGAATTTGCCTCAAATAATCAGTTTTTTCTTACAGATAAATGTAAAGAAGAGCAAGGAACGTGAAAAGATTTGTTAAAGGTTTTCTATGATTCCGAAAGAGAGCGAGATGACATATGTGAGTGTTTATTTGTGACATTTTTAAACATTTTGTTTTTTATTGTAGGCAAAAAATATATATACAAGACAATTGCAGACTGTATATTCATTATTTGGTCTTATTTGCAGATAAAAGTTCCAGCACAGCCACATGGCAAAACGGGCATATTAACACATCATTATTCAACAAGTATAGTGCGCTCTAAGACAGGAATTTCAACCAAAGGAAAGTTATTTCAACTACAAGGCTAGTCCGTACTTGGACTTTTGTCAAACTCAAATTGCATTCATAAAAAATGTGTGAATATCTCTATATATAATGTCCATAATGTCTATCTATCTCTCTGTCTTTTTAAGAAGAGCAATAAAAAGGTAGATATTTGCATAAGAATATAAAGTAGGCTTTGATTATCACTGACATGCTAAGCCTGAGATTAAATTCTCAGTTGTCACTCTGAAGGAGATTCTTCATCGTCCACAGTGTTTCAGGCAGCTGATGGGATATCCACGTGCAGTCATGGGTCATGGGTGACAGATCTGGATGGGACTTGAATGTCAAGCCTGGATCCTTGAGTATCAAGCCGCGGTCTTGGTACGCTTCCTGGCCAGTGTCCGTGCTATGCTCAGCTGCTTCAGCCAAGGCTTCTCTGTGAAGGTGCTATATCAAAAATAAAACAGTCAGTATATTACACACAAAAAATTGGAGCTCCTATGTACAGCATGTCTGTCATGTCATGCTATCTCTCCATGCATATGTTTCTTTTCTCTATTGTATTTCCTCTGTTGGAAACTGGAATAAACTGAGCAACCTCTTTATGTTTGATGTGGTAAGGAAATCTTCTTTTGTGCCAAAGAGATATTAATCACAAAATGTAACTATAAAGCTTTTATTGCACATGAACATAAACATACAGTACAAAGGATAGAGACCTGGCTGCAGTCAAGCAGTAAATGGCATTTTCTCTTGGTGTTCGTCCATCGCTGTGACAGAAGGACTCCAAAGATTCAGACAGGATATGGGAGGAGTTTGGTGATGCACTGACAAACACCTGCCTGCAGGGGATGCATTCTCTGGTGATAGGTGGGAGAGAAAACTTGCCACTGCATAGGCTACTGTCTCCCTTACTGATTTCATCCACTGGGCCATCCTCTCTGTTCTTTTCACCTGGCTTGTGCTTTTCCTGCATCTCTTTAAAGTCACCAGGGTTCAGGCTGTGTAGATGCAGGGATGCCCTTTTGGAGGGGGGATGAGGCACTGAAAGTATGGTGCTGATGGGCGGTAAGCGATGTAAAGTTTTGGTTCGGAGTCGTCTACTTGGTTTGGTCTCCGCTTTCCTGGATTTGGAGGACATCTTTGGCTGGTTGAAGCCATCTACCAGCAACATATCCCCCACCGTAGCTTTGAAGGGAGTGTTGCGACCGGAGGCCGCTCTTCTCTGCCCCAAACTCACCCAGCGTTTTATTTGGAGGTAGATACGCATGGGCAGGGATATATTTGGCAGGGATACTACTGAGCACAGCTTGTTGGCTAAGTAGCACACACAATCCCTGTGGCCATGCTGAATGGCAATCTTCAAAGGGTCACGACTCCCAGGATCCCAACAAGCCAATGCCAAAAGGTTCTTGGTGACAAAGAGTTTAAGGATGAGGAGTTGACTGCTCTCTGCAGCTACATGGATGGGACACTTTCCGGTGTCATGGTGGGCGGTTTGGTGGCACCACTGGCGGCACGGATGGACACCCACTGGTTCCTCAGCATGTGCCCCCCTCTCCAGCAGCCAGCTTGACAGTTCCAGGTGGCCTGAAAAGGCAGCGATGTACAGCGCTACTCGCAACTGAAACCTGGAACAGCAACAGAAAGGTTCACTTGATGTAGGCTGAATAAAAATGTTTTGTGTGATTGCACATTGCAAATGGGGATTTTCTGACCTCCTTACAGGCCTCTTCTCTGATAGGTGACTCTGGACTGTTAATCTGTGGCCAAGGAGGCAACCCTGGAGGTACTCCACCCACCCATCCCACGTGTCCAAACGGAGAATAGTGCCTAGGTTACAGGACAAAAAAGCTGTATGGATTTCAAATTACATTTAATTTATTTATTTTTTATTCTATTTTAACTTTCTATTTCATTTAATTTCATACATACATACACTATACAGTGTAGTTAAATGATTACATTTATTATTAAAATATTCACAAAGTTTTAGCATAGAACGGCAGCAGGCCATACCCACTTCGATGGCGTAGTCTTGCAGTTGGTTGCAGTCATAGAGTTCAACACCATTGGGCGTGCTCAGTCTGAAGGTGCTGACAGGGAGGCCACTCTGCACAGACACCACAGTTTTCAGTCTGGCCACAGACATATAACGCAGGAGAGAAACACTTCCCATGATTGATAAGGTTTCTCCTGTCACAGCATTGAACACACGCATCACAGGCTTCTGTTCACTCTGGAAAATAATTATAATGACACAGTGGCCTTGTGGTTAATAAAACAAGAGAGGGACAGAAGATGTAAGATGAATGACTGCACTAGCCAATGTTAATTTTTTATAGATTTTTTAGCTAATTAAATCGTATTTTATTTGTTTTTAACTAGTATCACATTAAAACTATTATATTAAATAAAATTATTATTTTATGTGTGTTTAATGTAGAAATATAGTCAAAGTTGTACACAAGTAAAGAGGGATTGCTACATGACTACTCAAAATGCAGTTTGCTGCCACACTGTGGTTGAGATTACATACATAAAAATAAGGGCCAGACTTCAAATATATTCAATTCACTTTAAAATAATTAAAACCTACAATAACTGTATGCAATTGTACAACTGCAACAATTATACGTGTGCTGTACGCATCTGTGTGTGTTGCTGAAATTAGTTTGGTGTTTTGCAATGCAATGCAACTTTTTTTTTGCATTTTCATCACATTTTTTATTACAGTTTTAAGGCACACTGAATTGCATTGCTCAATAAATCTACTATATTAATACATTTTGTATTGACTATGATTCTGTCTGTGGTATAAGGGGCCGGTTTCAAGAAACAGGTTTTCTGCAATATCTGAATAAATTTGCTGAGGAAAACCCAGGAACCAAAATGTTACTTTCAAAAGTGAAAATTCAAAAGAGTTTGTAAGTATCAACAGAGGTGTAGATTCATCTTCAGGAGCTCTTTGCATTTTTGTCATCCTGCATGCCAAAGATTTTGACTGAAAATGTACATGTTGTACATGTTGGAAGACTTTGGGTGATTCCTTATTTATATTATAATCACTTGATGATGAGTGATGAGTATTAAATAAACAAAGGTGGACCAAGCGGGGGAAGTGGACATAAATGTATCTTAAAGAAAACAAAAGATGAGGAATGTCGAGGCAAAGTCAGTGTCACAGACTAAGATGTAGAAAAGTAGGCTGGAGAGTGACTGAAGCACTGTAGACTCTATAGAAAACAGCTATTTTTATGAGAGGATGTTAAACGATGACCATAGCAGTGCAGGGACACACATACACACACATGCAAGCACTGTCAACTTTCACACATGGTTGCTTAGTGATGAGCCAGGAATGCGCCCCAATACTAAAATCCGAGTAATGGGGACAAGATAAAAATGTCAGCCAGCCATAAACTAATTTCCTTACAAGCTGCCGCTCACATGGGAACATGTAGCTCCATATTAGTGCACCAGTCTGTTTGATGTGTCTTTGATGAGAAATAAATCCCAAGTTATGAATATGTATGTAGCAACATGCTAATTTTAGTGGCCACAAAGTGAAAAGAGTAGAGTGAAATGTTTTGAAAGTTGTGGTAGCATTAGTGATTCTAATTTTTCATATACAAAAGTATTTTATTTTTCTTCTGAATTAACATTTACATCTTTAATTTTGCACAAACAAAATAGATTTCAATACAAACACTCCACTGCAATCACCTTTTATGTAAAAGGATTTTTTTTAAAGCTTCTGAGGTGTAAAACAGAGATGCATTTCAGCATCCTCTCTCACTGTGAATCATTGTAAGCTGATTGTATTTACTGCAAATCCCAACACAGCTCCAAAGCTCTTAACCCTTGTGATGTTTTAATACCTTTATCAGGCATCGGATGGCACTGCCACTTGTGATGCCCACGTCGCACAGAGTCCAGCTGTCCTGCAGCGCTGCGCCACCGTAGCTCAGCTCCAGGTAGTGCCTGACCTGCTTGTCATTGGACAGTTGCACAAGAAAGTTGTCCTACAGAAACGAACAGAGTGGAAGTTTATGGATCCGTAAAATATTGCATAAAAGACACAATCTGTAGCTGCATGGAATTTGAGTGTGAGCTGAATAAAGGAAGACTGATGGTGAGAGTTTGCTTTTTCTCATGTAATAAATCCATCCAACATATATTTTCCCATTATCAGTTGTTTCAAACATCAGGCAGAATTGCAAAAGTCCAAACTTGTCAATGAATTAAGAACCATTAACAGTTGAGGCCCTGGGCCAGCGCTGGAGCTTCTATTACCTTCATCATCTGCTTCATGGCCCCCACAGTCTGATCCGGATGGACGTCAAAAGACTCCCAGGAGCCTTCAAAGCAGATAAAGACCCTCATTGTCGGGACATCCGTCCTCCGTCTGTTTGTGCTCCTCTGTAGCACTATGATCGGTCAGGAGTGTGTGAGGGGTGCAGGGGCAGAGTCGATGTAAGGAGGGGGGGCAGGAGTTGGGTGGGAAAATTTCGGAAGGCAGAACAAGACAAATTAGGCTTTTAGATGCAAATTATTTATTGTTTGGTTTTAACAAATTAAATTTCTAAAATGTAAGCTGTACAGGAGCTGATTAACCTTGACTTATCTTTTTGGTGACGAGGGATTTTTTTCTTTTAAAGCTTATCCAATTAGGATTTGAAACGGCTTCTTCATTAGGTATGACATTTGTCTCAAACAACAGCATGCAATCCTTCAAATGAAGCTAAATATGCTTAGTAGTGTAATTAAAAAAGAAAAACACACCTGGGTTTGGCCTTGGTATAAACCTTTGTTCCGTGGTTGTTTTTCTATCTCTGACTTGGGAATGTTAATGTTCAAATTTATGGAGAAAGAAAACAACATGTACAAAACAAAATTATATGGGCCTATATAGAGAATACACTTTAAACAACATAGAGGACGTTTAGCACAGTATATGTAGACATACAGTATGTGTTGCATGTGCTAAGTTGTGATAGAGCTATGAAACTGGAGTTTGATTTAGTCTCATGTCATCTGTACACATGGACTGCTGCCTCTGTTTTTACAGCAGCAATAAGACATCACACAGCATGTGGCCGGACTTTCAGTTACAAAGTCCAGGTGTAGTTAAGAAATGATCATGTTTACAGAGCAGCACAGGAGAGGTACAATGTCTTCATTAGCATATCTGACCAAGCAAAAAGTGTGCTTGAAGGAAAAAAAACAAACATTTTACAACAGAATAGAGCATCTTGATTGTATTTCTGATGATTGATTCTGCTCTAGCATTCAACTGAAATGCAAGAGCATATTTGTGCAGTGGACTTCCTACTAACTACTATAAGACAAAGGGTTCATTAAATAGTCAAGTCAATTTTGTTATATAGCCCGATATCGCAAATCACAAATTTGCCTCAAGTAGTTTTACAATCTGCACAGGATATGACAACCCTCTGATTCTGATAAGATAAACATGTACCTTTTTTATAGATCCAAAATGACTTACAGTAGTATAAGTTTATACAGTTTTATATGGGACCCCAGCTGGAAACGTGGTCCAAACCCCAACACAGTCTTACGTCAGCTCCTTTCTCTGCTGTTTAGTGAGAGACAAAAGGACTACCGAGGGGTTTCTCTCTGTGCTGAGGGAATGTTACAGTAATTTGAAATGTTCTTTGATAGACTTTAAGAGTTCTTCTATAAAGTTTTATTGGGGCCTGCTAATTTGCATTTGACCTTTTAAAGTCTTTAGCTGTTCCAGTGTTTATATGGTCAGTCCTGGCTGCAAGGGAGCAAAGAGTGACTCAGTTTCTCAGTGTCCTTTAACCAGATCCACAGGTTGATGATTTCTGTTCTTGGTGCACAAATCAAAACACATATGGATTTTAAATATAGATACGTACACTGAAAAAAAAAGAAGGTAAAAAAACAGTAAAAAGTCTGGCAGCAAAAGTTGCCAAACACTTACCGTCAAATGACAGTAAAAAACCTTTAGTTATTCTACGTAGATTTTTTTAAAAATACGGATATTTACTTTGGACATTGTCTGCATTTTTACGGTCCAACTAAAATAAAGAAGAAAACCTCATTATAAAACATCGCTGGAATGTTAAATAAATGTATAAATCTGCACAAAAATCTATAAGAACTCCCCATCAAAGTACAGATTTCTGGTTGTAAAAAACAGAAAAATGTGTAAAATTACATTCAAATTCCCCTCCTTTAACACCCATTAATGGTATCTTGAGAGTTTTCAGTTTTTATTAAATGTGATTATCCAATCTATTTATAGTAAATTCCTGGTAAATGTAGGTTTTATACCGTACAAAAAAAAATAAGATCATGTGATAATAGCTTACAAAAACATAATTTTAATTATCACTACTTTATATAAACATTATTTGACAACAATTACAACCTATTCTCCAATATATTTACAGGCTTTTCCCATAAATGTATGGGGTATACTTTATATAAACATCATTTGATAGTAATTAAAAGCAAGTATCCAATATATCTACATACTTTTCCCATTGATGTATAGGGTTTACTTTATATAAACATTATTTGACAGTAATTGCAAGCAACTCCCCAATATATCTACAGACATTTCACATTAATGTATGGGGTTTTGTATGTACAAAAACCAGAAGGTCTATGTAAAAGTACCCTTTATATCAACTTTTTTTACACTGAATAAATATATACATTTTTCTGCTGACATTTTACAATATTGTCCCATTCAATGCAGATCCCCATTTGAGATGTATACGATTTCAAGATGTATAATAACCAGAATGTATCATAAAATTACCTAAGTAATTCACTATTTTTACAGTGTTATCCTTAAAGTGTCAGAATTACTAAATCAATAAACAACCATATCAAATTATAATGTGGGTCTGAAACTGATCAACCCAATAAGAGCTCAAACAGAATACTTTTACTAGAATGTCTTTATTTTTTTCTCATTCAGATTACTTCAACAGACATCATTGGAAGCGAAAACAGTTTTGTACATTGGATCAGTACAATGTCTTGCATGTTGCATTATAGCAAAAGGGGAACTACGGCCAAATTAGGAATTCATATGTGTTATTCCTATGGTCCAAGATGGTTCAAAAATGTTAGAGAACTTGAACTAATTTCTCCCTAATCCAAAAATTATTTAGCTAAAATTCAAATTTGTGATGTCATCTGATATAATGTCTGGAGCTTTTCCAAAAAGAAAGATGTTACAGATGTACATTTTCTGTACACAGGTACATTTTCTGTTTCAGAAATGAAAGGCTACAATAGAATAAAACTCATTTGGGTATCAAAAAATATCTACAAAATTAGTCTATGTCTATGAAGCAGCTCCAGACTTTATGCCTAATGACATCACAAATTTGAGTCTTACTTCTTTGGTTGTGACTTTGGGATTGAGTAGTCCATGTTCACAAATATCAGAGGTGGGAGTAAGTTACATATGTGCAAGTCACAAGCAAGTTTCAACTCTTAAAGACCTTAAAGGCTAAAGCAAGTCCTAAGTCACTGTGTTTAGACACAAGCAAGCCAACTGCCAAACCAGCAAGCAAGACAAGTCAAGTAAGTCACAAGTCAAGTCACCATGAAAGAAGTGCTTTAAACACGAGAGAAAGGGGTACAATGGCAAGTTATGTCATGAAAAAAACTGTACCTGCTAGTTAGTCTCTATAACTAGGGATGTTATGGTTAGGATTTATAAATACCACTATTGATTAGTAGATTAACTTTATAAAAAAGTAAACAAAAATAAATAAATAATCTAACATGTTTTCTAGGATCCAGTTTTCATAATTTTGTATTCTATGCAGTATTGATGTTTGTGGATGTGTTGTATGGCTTCCGAATATCTATTAACATTACTGTAAAGTAGTCGCTTCTTACAAAGTCGGCAAACAGCCTTATCTTTATCAATAATTTTGCCATCGATAGAGTAAAATCCAAAATGCTTACACACAGTGCTTTAAGGTGAGTTGGTGTTGAGATGATCCAAGTTTCCTCCATTTTTCATTGTGCTCTATCTACCTAGCCCTATGTCATGCATTAGGGCACACTACATGAATCTGGGGGCAAACGTTATCTGCAGTGCTCCCATTTTGAATTCGATCACATAATTATAGTTCGAACTTTAATATTTCACCAGGTTTGAAAGTTTAAAGTTCAATTGAAAAGTGACAGCCCTAATTTGCACCTAGTGGATTGCAGCATTGAATAAAATTAGACTGTCCCGGCACATGTGCGCAGGGCTCTAGACTGAGAGTAACAAGTAACCTTTTTTTTGGGACGTGCGATTTAATATTTGACTTGTTGGCACTAGTGCAAGTGGCAGGGAAATCAAATGATTCTTTAGAACAAAGATGCAGTCATGTAATATATTTTATTGTAAGATTATATTTTGACATATTGCACTGGCATTGCTTATCTTTGCTATGATAATGTTCTGCACCTCCCTAGTAGGCTACTGATACCTTTGCATAGTCTGCATAAAAAAAGTTATCCTCAGTCGAGGAAACAGAACGCGTGGATCAGAGCTGAAACAACTCTTTTCTTGCGAACTGCATCTGATTATTTTAAAAAGCAAAATAAGGAGAGAAGAGAATGATGAGGTAGAGATTGCAGAGTTGAAGGGTGCGGATGATGTAAAGAGAGCAGGCTGGTCTGGCACACATGAGTTTTTACTCCTTTCTCATCACCTCCTGACCTTTTGAGTCATTCTCCTGTCTTGTTCCAATTATGTGAATGACTCCAGAACTTGCCTTGTCCCGATCCCGGTTAAAATGGAATAAATTATTCCTACCCCCATCGATATGTCTAAATGAACATGTGTACGCGTACTTTAACCATGGCCCTGAACCACGGGACTCGACACAACAATACATTGTAGGCAACTCCCAAAAATTTGAAGCAGCATAACAGTCACAAATACAAAACCTGTAGTGACAGATGCGTGACCCAAAACACTGAGACAAGTGTGACCAAATCTTGTGGTGGGGCCACCTAATGAGAAAGTTGGTTGTGCAACTAGTAGAAAGGTTAGTCTAGAACCCTGCACACGCAACTCATGCGCATTATAAAAACACATCAAGAACGCTGCCTGTGTAGATTCCAGGTAATACTTAGAGGTGCAAAGTATTCTCTGGACCTGAAAACTGTTATAATTACTTTCCATGCTTGTGTAAGTGCAAAAGAGTGGTCAAGGTGCACACACCTGGTAAACAGATAGTAGGCCTGGGTCATGCAGTGTAGCACCCAGCAGCAGTTTCTTGAACTCCACTTTCTCCGCTTTCGCCTGGCTGAGAACGCCCTCCTGCAGGGTGGTGAGGCTGGGTATGATCGTGGGGATGTTGAGGCCCGGAACCTTGCCATAACCATACAGGCCGTATGTGAAGGCTGTGCCTGGGAAAACTATGCCAGCGATGCACAACAACTCAGTAGGAGGCTGGGGGATGCAAAGTTCAAATCATTATCATGATTAAAATACTTATTTTATCAATACATTTGTGACACATTGATATACTAACATTACATTAAAACATACATATTTTGAGTTGTTCTATTATTTGTCTGTGTATTTACAACCACAGATTGTTTCAGCTGCTGCCGTTTGGTAAACGGTACCGCAGCCTCAAAGCCCAGACCAGCAGGCTCTGAGACAGCTTTTTCTACCAGACAACCAGGCTATATATAGTAGTGATCATTAAAATTATGTTTTTGTAAGCTATTATCACATGATCTTATTTTTTTGTACAGTATAAAACCAATATTTACTAGGAATTTATTGTAAATAGATTGGATAATCACATAAAATTAAAGCCTAACACTCTCAAGATACCATTAATGGGTGTTAAAGGAGGGTAATTTGAATGTAATTTTACACATTTTTTTGTGTGTTTTACATCCAGAAATCTGTACTTTGATGGGGCGTTCTTATGGATGAATCGGATAATCTTATGAATTTACAAAAGAATACTGTATAAAAACAAGCCTTTATTTAAATTAGGTAATTTTAATGTATTTCTGTGAAATTTTTCTTTTGTGCAGATTTATACATTCATTTAACATTCTAGAGCTGTTTTATAATGACAATTTTTATTTATTTTACAACAGACTGTAAAAATGCAGACAATGTCTACAGTAAATATCTGTATTTTTAAAAAAATTCTCTCTTCTCTCTAGAATAACCAAAGATTTTTTACATATTACGGTAAATGTTTGGCAACTTTTGCTGCCAGACTTTTTACAGTTTTTTACGATTTGTTTTTTTAACATTTTTTTTACATTAAATTTAAAGTTTTGCTGTAAAAAAAAAACAGAAAGTTGCCTTAATTTTACATTCAGCAATAGGATGTGAAAATTTTGTATTTTTACATAGAATTCAATGTAATTTAACACTCCAGACCATTAAACAATTGAATAATCCTGTTAAAAAAATACAATATTCCATTATATTAATTCACAGATTACAGCCTTTATTTTATGGTTAATATTTTTTAATAAAAATAATTTGCTGTGTTTCTATGGCATTTACACTTAATGTAAAAAAACTGAAAAAAACCCGTAAAATAATACAGTAAATTTCTGTGAAAAAGATTTTTTTTTACAGTGTACTGTATGTATATGAGTATTGCATAATATGTGAAATGAAATAAAAGAAAGACATGCTATTATTAATAATTTATTCCTGAAGTGTATGAACTTGTACCCTTTGCAGTGGTGAAGATAAAACAGTTTTTAACCTCTACACCTCTGCAACCATAAACATTTATCATAATCAAACAGTAATTCATTTGAAAAATAAAAAGGCTCATACCACTATGTACGTTTTAGCTCCTTGACTACAAATCATGCACACTTTTCCATTGGGTGCAATGTATCCAATCATTGATTCCATTTCTGTGTGTTCAGATTTTGTCAGTGCTATATTATGCAATCGTGCAGTTTTGATCGTTTTAATAATTTATTTGAAAAGTCCGCAATAACAATAAAGATAATGCAACTTTGACAGAAATTAAGGCAGACTTTATGTTCACTGTAATTGCTACACAACCAAAGCAAGATTCAAGAGTCTACATTGGTTTTCATACTGTACGGTAATACATTTTCTGAAACAGCAGCATGGTTTTCGAAAGGTAAAGCAATGATGTAAAATATATGTGATTTGTTGCAAATAGTTTTAAACATGCAAAGACACTGGTATGGTCTGGTAAAAGCCCTTAATTGAAGCTTTTTCATTTTTCTTACTCTTTCTTTACATGATAATATTTCTTATTTCTTCTTTATTTCCTTCCCTTATTAAAGGACAGGTTCACATTTTTTCAAGTCTGTCTTAAAACAACAGTCAGGTGCTGAAATGAACATTGAAATGTTGTTTTTTCTTGCTGCAATCATTCCTCCTGTTCATACTGACCATTAGAAAATCCCTCCATCCCATCTTTTTAGTGCCAAAGTCCCTCTTTTTGTTACTATACTTCCACCGCAGCTCAACAGGGAAACACTGTCTGAGGAAACACAATGGCAGATATCCACTTGATATGACTAACTCAGACTGTCGAAGCCGCATAAAATTCAGATAAACTTTTAAGTGCATTTTTTGCACAAAATCACTGTGTGGACACACTGTGGATTTTGGCCACCATCACTTACATTGAAAGCACATTCAAAGGGGGTCTTTAATGGCCAGTATGAACAGGAGGAATGATTACAGCGAGGAACAACCTCTTTCAGTGTTCATTATTAGTTATTTTAAGACACTCTTGAAAAAAGCTCATTCTCCCCTAAAAGAAAATGCATCAAATTCACTATAGAGGGTATAGAGGGTGCTAGAGATGCAAAATGTCAACTGTTTTCAAGACTTTTTGGAGCGGGTGAGGATGACATCATTTGTGCAGATGACAATGTACTTATTTATACTTAAAATATATATTTTCTGCACATTCTCCTGCCAGTTAAATCTCATAATGCCCTGATGCAGCTGTAATAAAACTGTAAATACAGGCCGGCTGCTGGGTTCAGGTAGTTCATGTGACCATACAAGTGGTTGTTTGTGTCATCACGTGGATATGTTTACGTCCGGAGTCATGTCCGGAACAGAATGATTGACAGTCGGTTCGTCCAATCAGGGGCCGAATCTGCATGTGGCGGAAGTTTGCGCTCTCACATCATGAAGGCAAGAAGAAGCTGGCGGAGCGGATTATTATAGCCCACTACAACGTTTACGTGCATACTCTCTGACACACTGTTTAAACGGCATGAAGTCCAGACAAAATCTCCGCTTTTGTACATATTCCTTCACTCGACGCATAGCAAAGGAAGGCGATGTCACTGTCAGCAGCTAAATTCCCGGATAAGATAGACCTCCAAGCAGAAATAAAGGTAAACACCCACGACTCACCAGCTAGCTGCCTATGTTAGCACGATGCTAGCGCGGCTGCAAACTGATTTATTTATGTGTTGCTACACCCTAAAAACTGTAGCTATTTGACAGTACTTTTCAGTATCAGTAGAGTTATTATTCATGTCGTTTTGGTCGTTTGTAACCCGCAGGCTAACGTGTCACTGAGAATTTGGGTTGTAAAGTTTAACGTTGGTTTCTGATTTATGGTTTTATTACTGTGTGTAGTGCTGATAGCATGCTTTGTCATTTTGCGGTTTTAACCGCTAATCAGTGAATTCAGTAAAGCTCACTATTACCTCATAGCGTTGTTTATTTTTCATTAAGTGTCATTTGATGTTTAGTCACCATCTGTTCATAGTTGTCATGAGTGATGGAGTTCACTTCCCCACAATTAACCCACTCTCAGTGTAATGTGTGTTTGGCTGTCCTACCACACAGGTTTGGCCTCTCATGTAATGATAGTTATTTTACGTTTTGCTTTTAAGTCACAAACGTAAGCTACTGTTTTCATCAAGAATGGGCCTAAGTGACACCCTGCAGGTCATAACTGCTTTTTGAAGACATGGCTCTAATCCTCTAACACCCTTTTATGAGTATAATGTTTTCAGGTTGCACACACTGACATGTATGTGACAAGTGTAGGACGACAGAAGTGTGTTAACTGTCAGTGATTCTGATGAATTGTTGAGCAGGTCGGTCTTATAGCAATGTTAGATGGGCAGTATTTTTTTGCATCAGTATGATGATGCATCGTGATTTGTCAGGAATTAAATTCTGCCAAAATTAGACCTCCTCATTAGATTATTGTATGAAGAAAAAACATTTTCTGAATTCATTTTCCAGAACATTTACTGTATTATGAGTAAGTAAATACACAACTACATTAATATTGTAAACAGATTGTCTTGTTGTCATAGATATTGTGATCTCATCTCTTTATGGGAAGATAAATGGGGAGACACTTTAAGAAATGTGTCTTAAGTGTTACTTAATGGGAGGATTTTTTTCCCCCAGTGACTCTTTCCCAAAACCTCTAATGGCGATGATTATTAGATTGGGGGAAGACAAAAGCTGAAAAGAAAGTGAAGTGTGGCACTCCTCTGATAACAGTACTTTTGAGTCCAGAGCTCTGTTCAGAGGAAATCCGGTTACAGTACGTCCTCACAGAGCAACATGTGCACTTGAGGTGCTCAGTGTCTAAGGCCTTGTTTTTTGGGAAATGGCAGCAGCAGCATTAGTAGGACAGTAGGGATGGAAAGTTACGTAACAAAGCCCCATTTTTGCGCAGATGTGATTATGGCTTGTAATTGAACCTCAGTACATTTAAAGTTACAACTGCATTTTGCAGACTGGGCAGATAAAGTAGGTGCGGTTTCAGAAAAAGAACTAAAACTACTTATATTTAGACAGGGGGTGCAGGATATATCGACAAAGTTGTCAGTTTTGGCAACAGTTGATTCAAATAATAGGTCAGGATCAGTATCACAATGATTTGATATGTGAATTAGTCATTTTGTTATTTACTAGTATATCATTGCCTGATTTCAATTATTTCAGTCATAAAAGGGCATTTTTCTCTTAATGTGACTGTTTGAATGGATAAAATTTGAACTTGTGCATCTCTAAAACCCTTTGTGAAGATTGAGGGGAGCAGATATTTTCACCAAAACATGTTTTCATTTCTTTTTGCCTTTGAATTCTGCTTCTGCTTTCAATAAAAATGCAAGAACAAATTTGTTTAAAAATGTTCTGCCAAAAGTCAATTAAAGATGTTTTCTACATTTCGAGTTGAAGTAATTAAGTGATTGCAGACACTTGGACTCAGCCGAGTGTTCAATAATAAACAGGCAGGTCCTACTAAAGCTGTTTTTCGATGTCCCCATCTGGCCCAAGCATCTGTGCTACAGTAAAATAGGTAAATTCCACTTATGTAAAGTAAACACATGGTGGCTTTGGAATGAAATGAAACATATTAATATTGACTGTAATAATCTTGGGTATGATTTGTCACAGGATATATTGGCAAAACCTTAAATGGTGTGCATCCCCCTTATTCAGGAGATAACTGACTGATTTTGTTGACACTAAAAGTTACATTTAAAAAAATCTCTGGGAGTGGTCTAATGACCCGATCCCGCCCCTTCTTGCACACCTGTTATGTGTCGATTTCATTTGAATGAATAAATAAATAAATCTCAATAATACTCAAATACTACCTTTCCTACTTTGCAGCTTGACAACGCAGTTTAGTAGTCTAAAGCCTTGCAAGCCTTTAGCTGTTGTTTTCTCCTGACCTGATCACATGCTGCTTCCACTTTACAAGATGGTACCCCTCATGCTGCGATGTTAGTCCCACAGCAGCTCACTTTAATCTGTATGTGGCAAGTGGCCGGCTAAGACGCACACAGGACCTAGCAGCACTGACAAAAGGGAGAAGCCTAATGACAAATGACTCAAAGGACAAACCACACAAACTTTTATTGTCGCTTTTCTTTGTTCATTTCCCTAAAGAGTGTATGTTGCTCTTGTTGGGTATTTTATTTAACCGGAAAAGTCAGACAAGGGTAAAGCAGTATCCAGGAGAAAGAAATGTTCAGATACACAGTCTAGAATATATACAGAGTACATACACACACCCTACTTCACAGTTCTTCTCAGATACTCTGTGTAACTTGTCTAAAAGTGGGGAGCTGTATTATTGGCGCTCGTTGAGGCGTTCAGGCTTCTCTCGACAAACTGTGCAGTGTATTCTGCTGCCTCATTATCCAACATTTAAGTTCTTCTTTGTTGCAGCTGCAGTAGATTGAGTTCACTGTTGATATTTATGTTTCCGTGCGTTCACCAAATGCAAGCTGAAACTCCGCTTCGCACCAACCTTCAGAGGGTGTACACATGCGGATTGAGATAATTGACAGACCAGACAATAGGATTGGAACAGAGTGAGGTTCAGACAGCCAGTCAAACATGTGAAAAAAGCATTAAACAGTCCACCATGTTGACAGCTGAACCCCAGTAAAGCTAATCTGTTTGACTACACTAGTGCTTGGAGCCACAAATGAAAACCTTTTTTTCTCTTAACAAGCCAGCAAACGCAGACACACCCAACCAACATAGAAACCTGCATATGAACGTTTCTGTTGTAGCTCATCTCGACCTTGGGTCTTCTTGTGGAAGAAAGGCAATGGCTAATTTTCCCATAATTGCACTGTTAGTAGAGAATTTCAAAAGAAAAATGAGTGCAAGATCATATTATTTAGTCTCATGTGCACCAGTCTGCTCCAAGGACAGATACTGTAAACTAGCTTACAGCAGGTTGAAATAATGGCACCTGTACCTCACTTGAGAATCTAATTTGAGGACATGTAAACATTTAAATCAATACATTTTTAGCAATATTCTATCAGTGTACATGAGTAAAAGCTTTACATATGCATAAACATTGGTGTCTTTTCTAGGTGTGACAACAACGGGCGGTGTACAGGGGTTTCGCTGCAGGCCGGTGTGTGTGGTTGTGTGTGTGTGTGTGCGTGTGTGTTTATGGTTGTGTGTGTTTATGAGTGAGTGGCATAGCAGCTGGGGGTTGTAACGTGATGCCAAGATGCTGCTGTCCCTGGGAATGTTGATGCTGTCGGCCACGCAGATCTACACCATCTTCACCGTCCAGCTCTTTGCCTTCCTCAACCTGCTGCCTGTGGAAGCCGACATCGCCGCCGTGAGTAATTGTTATTACAAATGCTCGTAAGGCTGTAATAAACCAGTGTACCACAGTTATTCCACCAATGGGATGCTCATATTGCTTTATTGGAAACAGCTCAGCAATAACAACTTGATGGGCATGACGTGTGTGTTTTGTGATTTGGAGTTTTTTTTGTTTTTTTTTTAAGTTTTATGATTAAATTTGTCATTTAGTTAAATGAAGATGCTGTCAATTCATTTTGATGATACATCAGTCTTCATAAAATATATTAAATCAAAAGTAATTAAACTTAATTTCTCCATCTTTCAGTACTCGTTTGACAACAAAACGGAGAACTTCGATGACCTCCCTGCACGGTTTGGGTACCGGCTACCGAGCGATGGACTGAAGGTGAGTGCAGGAGGGTCAGAGGTTATTGTTGTTGTGGTTTATTAACTGAGTTGGTTTGTAGACTTGTATGTGATTGGCAAGTCCTGACAAATTCCCAGGTTTTTATGACATCTGGTTCAGTTGTTTTCTGGCATGTTTCCACTTTACGGCTCCCCTGAATTAAATTTTAACCATGAAAACATAAAAGTGAAAGAGGATGAGTAAACAGGGAGTTTTTTTTGTTTTGTTTTTAGGAAGTGAACAAAATTAACATGTTTTTTTTACTGTTGGAATGAGTAGAAAATTAGAAAAAAGGATGGCAAATAAAATGAGTGTGGTCTTTTGTTGAATGTGGCTACTGTTTTTACAACTTGTAAGTTACTTAAATGTACAATCTGTATAACATCAGAATAAAAAAAGAAAGAACTGGAACCTGCTATTATTCCCAAATACATGTGCAACACTGGGCAGCTGCATTTTCAGTGTTACTGTTTTATGCTGCTGCTAAAAGAAAACATTAATTATGTTTGTGAACACAACAAAAAAAGTGTGTGTGTGTGTGCAGTTGCAGCAGCCAGCTACACTTCAGAATTACAAAAGAGCACACATTGTAGGACGACTTCAAAAAGTATACAGATTACACTCTGGTGAGACTTTGAAGCAGCTACATCACAGTTTATTAACTCTCCCCAACGTTGCTGCCGAGGATTGTAATGACGTGTGTCGTGGAGAAGTTTCTGTATGCCCACGCACACACTGGTTGATCCACAAAGCTCACAAACAGTAGGGATGATTCATGTCTGCTATCTAAGCTGGTCATTGTGGCGTTTCTCAGTCAAGAGCCCAGTTGTTGTTGTACTAAAGGCTTTTTGGCACACCGAAGCCAGTTGATGGTGAAATACTTTGTGCCTTGTTTTGTGTTTGCTTATATGCGCAGGTTACGTGCACCCATAATTACTGACACCTGTCTGGATTTAAGGATGCTACGTTTAACATCATGACACCATTATGGCAGTCGGACAACTAATTTTAGCATTGTCAGATGTGTCTAATGTGACCTCATAGTACATTTTAGGAATTAAGGCTCTGGTTGAGATGATTGTTAGTATTTGTCTCACACCATAAAATTTGAAAATGACTTTTAAGGGTGAACACACCCTTTTTCTCGGTTAAGAAAAATGATCTAATGTCAGAAAAATTCATGATTTTTTTTTAAGGGAGGTCGGCCAGTTTACACTTCTTTAGCATGTCTGTGTCAGTTTAAGGAACAACAGAAAAACACTTTTGCCGTGCCAGCACTATGATCACGATTGCTCAAAGGGGTACACTACCAGTATTTCACTACCAAAGTGAGCGCATTCCCTACTGTCAGTTTAGGTGATCTAAACTGGGTCATCCAGTGTGCAGGTGATTACAGGACTTGGCTGTTAACTGCTGAACTGCTAGGATGCGCTATTTAATCACTGTGGTGAGGAAAAAAAAAAAGAGTTACATCACATTCTGAGTGTATTACATGTACAGTACATTTATTTATGCCTATTGTGAGTAATGTCACCTCAGTCCAGACAAACAGCAGGGATTATGGCATACAGTCATGTTGCTCTGTGTGTGTGTGTGTGTGTGTGTGTGTGTATGTGTGTGAGCATGTAAGATTATGTGTTATGAAAGCTGAGAAAAGGCTTAGTCTCCCTGTCTCCTACTCTCTGTCTTGAATTCACCTCCAATGTCTGTGTCTTATTTTCCACCTCTGCCCTCCCTGCTGCTGTCTAGCTGTGCGCCATGTAGACAGACATGCTGCCCTACTCCCCGAGGGCCGAACTCAATCCGTCCAGCACATCTCCCCATACCTCCCCTGTGTCTGTGTCTGGTCGGCAGCTAGCCGTTTCAGACAACAGCTCTGATTCGCAGCTGCAATAATTTTTTTTTTAATGTAAAAATATACCCACATTATCACAAATAATGGTTTCAATAGAGAATGACCTCCAGTCCTCCAAACAGGAGATGCTGAAGATTTGCCTTGTTGGTCAAACGTAGAAATGATAAATAATATAATAAATAATCTTTTGGGTGTCAGGTTATGGCGGCAAATTTCCAGAAAAAGTTTAAAAAAAATTCTTACTATGCATACTCTGCAGCTCTCTGGATATTTTTGTGATGCGCTCAATCTTTGTCTGATGCCATTTCTTTCCCCCACCACATCCTTCCTTTTAACCAGTATTATCTGCACCTGCTCTGACTCTTAGTAAATCCAAATGAACACATAAATCACCCTCTAACATACTGTGTCTCCACCTGTTATTTGCACAATCATCTTTCATAAATGCACGCACAATAAGAAAAGAGGCGTACCTTTACAAAAACTCATGCCAATGCAATGCAAACTGCAAGGCACAAGCCTTAGTGCATATTTAAGTAGTGATTTTCCAACAAAAAGTGATATGTAATAAGTCATTTGTTAATGGAGAGTGCTGGCGTTTTTGGTATCGTGAAGTGAACTCACTTTAAATATTGTCGCCTTGCAGTACTGCAGCTGTATAACGCCTGGAGAAACCTCTGGCATCACAAGGCAGCACAAAACTGTTTGTCTCTGGAGGATTCCCCACAGGGTGCAAGGCTTCAAACAGAGCTTCCCCTGTTTCCACTTACACAACCGGGGCTGTGTACAGCGGCCTCAGGATCTCAAAGCACACCCACTGTACGCAACAGTTATGCAACAGTTTCTGACATATACATTTTTGTAGTTTGATGTTGAACATTTTTTCAGCATAGTTTATGGGAACTTTTAGCCTTTAGTAGATACTAAAGGTTGAGAAAAAGAGTTAAAGGGGCCCTGGGCTACACACAGTGTAGAGACAATTCAGGGTTGTGAGATTTTATTTAGTTATGGCGCTGGTCAAGAATCAACACCCAGCTTAAAATAACTGTGTTCCCTTTTTGCAGCCACATTTTGGACATGCCTTTTGGGTTTCAGGCTTTTTGTTTTTACTTAACTCGCTTTGAGTTCCACAATTATAGGTTGATGTGTAGAAGAGATGCTTGAGTTTCCTTGGAAAATCTTTGTGGTTTTTATGGCGCGGCGAGAGGCAATGAGGACCGGGTTTGAACAGTAGTGAAGTCCCTGAAAATACCCACGTTTTCCTTCTTGTAAATATAAAAATGAAATATATAAAATAAGATGTCAGAAATAAAAAGTTGCCCAGTCAGTTTACAATCACATAAGACAAAGAAAAACAGCAAATCCTCAGAAAAATGAAGCTGGAACTGGAGAATGTTTGTGATTTTTGCTATTATCAAAATATTTCTCGATTAATTTCCTGTCGACTACACTGATTATTTGATTGTTTCGTCTCTAAAATTTTCCTTTTTGCGCAACATAAAAGCCTGTTTGTCCTGACATCACAAAATAAATGTTTTAAGTAGATTTTTACAGCGTTATCACTGCGTCTAATACCGCTTCTAAATATTTCAGACTAGCTCAACAATTCCCCTGCTATAGAACCAACAGAACGGACTTCCTCATATCATATCAGTTGGTAAATGCCAAATCTTAATTCACTCAGGCCCTCATTGATATCTAGATACAAGAACTTGAATGAAGTTGTTTGGATGTTTTGTTCATCGGAGAGTTTGCTGTGAGAGGACAAAGGAGGAAGGAAGCACTCTTCCACATGACATGCTGAGCAAAAGACACGTGAGGAGGTTGCATGCTTGAAACTGGTACCGACGTGTATATATATGAAGCATTTTCATGTAGCATGAGATTCCTGTGACTGTGAGGCCTCCCTCTGGGTGCCACAGTCTACTTTCCAGAGATGCAGGTCCGGTGAACTGAAGACTCAAAATTGTCAGTGTGTCCAGATGTTATAGTAGAATGTATGCGTTATCCCTCGGAAAAACTGGGGACTTGTCAAAGGTGTACCCTAAGGACTAGAGATCTCATTACCAGGGTTATATGAGCAGATATGTTATTGGTTCACTATTGAATGATACCAGTCTCAATACTGCATAGGTGGAGGTAACAGTGGACTAACAGAGATATTACTACTAATTTGTAGTCAGTTAAATTGTTATGGGATTCCTAAAAAACTTGCAAGGTCCTCCAGAGGTCCCTGAACCTTTTTTTTGCTCTATGCCAAAGATGTTAAAAGCTGATTCTAGTGGCCAAAAGGTCATTTACCGGTTGTGTCAGACAATTTGTGTCCAATTCTAAACAAGTCCAAGTAATATTATACAGAATGCACATGTGATGTGTTAGATGGGTTTCAGCAAATAATACAGAAAATGGTCGTCTTATAATGCTCATATGCACTTGCGCCAACAGAGAGGTGAAAGAGGTTAAGAGGAGAAATGTTGGCACCGAGGTTTTTTTTTTTTTGTGTGGTTTCGTCAATGTTTTGTCATAGAGATGAAGGACTAATGTGGTTGTCTAATGCACCAGCATGAGTCATTTGTCTTGTGTCTGGTTCTGGTAAACGCCTGTTTGTGCAGACATCACAAAATAGACTTCTACAGTGTTATCACTGCATCTAATACTGCTTCTAAATATTTCAGACTAGCTTAACAATTTTGCTGCTATAGAACCAACAGAACGGACTTCCTCATATCATATCAGTTGGTAAATGCCAAATTTTGCACAAATCTTAATTCACTTAGGCCCAAATTGAAATCTAGATACAAGAACTTGAATGCAGTTGTTTGGATGTTTTGTTCATCTGAGAGTTTGCTGTGGGAGGACAAAGTTGGCAGGAAACAGTCCTCCGCACGACCCGCTGAGCGAAAGACACGAGGAGGTTGCATGCTTGAAACTGGTACCTACATATATATATATATATATATATATATGAAGCATTTTCATGTTATTTTGTTTGTAGGTACCAGGTAATGACATGCACGTAAAGGTGTTATGAACTTGTCATAACGGTTTCACAGAAGATAGTGACTTGCTCACTTTCCCCACCCACATTCTCTCAGCTAGTGACCCAGAAAACAAACCCACATTTTTCATACGTTTAGACTGCAGCCGCCCCAGTTCACTGGCATTCCTATCCAGGTTGAGTGCAGTAATGGGATAAGCTTCAGTAAGAAGGTTAAGGGTTTCTGCCACAGCGCCCTGGTAATAAATTTAATAAAGATTGTAATTATGGAATAATAATATAATGATAAAAGGTGCAGGGTATAGAGATAAAAGCAGGTCTATTTGTCTATGAGCGAGCTCTATAACTTCACATGCTTCCTGTTTTGAAGCGGTTGAGGCAGATTAAAGCGGGGAATCTCAACATTGATGAGTCTGAGTGCGGAGTCACACAGGCTTTAATCTGCTTACAGGAAGCCCCAGTCAGGCTAGAGCAAGTTATTAATTCCCGTGTTTTTTTTCCTTTTCTGAACCCAGCGGCCAAATCTGCAAACAAGCCCTATAGAGAGATTTTTATTGACAGGATTAAATGTGATTACTGTGCAATAATTTGGAGTAGAACCACCAGAGAAATCCCCTGTTTTTCTTCCTCTTGAATTCCGCAAACAACAGAAAATCCGTCTGTGTTCAAATGTCTGCTGACACCCACGCGTGACAACAGGTGCAAGTTCAGACACTAACCAAGCCTTTCTGAACATAAAAGAACATACCCCGCTGGGTAGTTATCAGCTGATTGAGCCACTTTATGGGCTTCACACTGGAGGCTTTGGGTTTCCATTACCACACTTTTACTACAATTACATGTACTTATAATATTGTAAGGCTCTTTTGATAAAAGAATCCTCCAAAAAGTTTCCATCTGCTCATATGGTCTTTCTCCTACTCTCTTTAACGTGCTTCCCTATGCAAGTTAAAATGCTTCTCTATTTCAGTGTCACATGCTTGATGAATGATTTGTCCTTGTTTACTGTTCTTCTAGACTTTGACACCTTGAAGTAAAGTACCCAAAGTCTAATGCAATCGCCTTCCGCAGGAAATTTTTTATTCATTGTCTCTTTTTCTGTAAACCACAATGCGCCGTCATGCACTTTGTCCGTGATGTTGTTTTTGAAAAACTGACCGTTTCCATAGAAGCATGACTCCTTCCCGGCAGTAAAGGGGACACTACAGGATAATGACCAGAGAAATATTGTTACATAATAAGGCTCCATGCGTCTGACAGTGGAATTATATGTTATTTTAGTTTGTCGTGCTGGGTGAGATGGTATTAGGTAAGTCTTGTAGAACTGCAACGATTAGTCAATTAATCGATTAGCTGTCAACTACTAAATTAATCGCCAACTATCTTGATAATCGATTCATCTTTTTTTTTTTTTAAAGAAAAAAGTCAAAACTATCTGATTTCAGCTTTTTAAAATGTGAATATTTTCTGGTTTCTTCAGTCTTCTGTGATAGTAAACTGAATATCTTTGGGTTGTGGACTGTTGGTCGGGACAAAAGACGTGAGGACGTCATCTTGGGTTTTGGGAAACAGTGATTGTCATTTTTCACCATTTCCTGACATTTTATAGACAGAACAACTAATCGATTAATAAAGAAGATAAGACAGTTAATGAAAATAATCGTTAGCTGCAGCACTAGAATCTTGTGGTGTCGCACAGACGGCGTTTCATCCATGTCTTCTTTCAGGCCACGTTTTCAGGACCCCCCCCTCCCTCCTTCCTCGGTTATTTCCTGTTTTTCACTCCGCTCTGGTCTCCGCATTCTCTCTATCTCTCTCACTCTGCAGTGCTGGCAGGTGTTTGTCTTTTAGATCCTTTTTCGCTCAACAGAGGGCGCTCTTGCCTCTGCTTTCAAAGTCAATAGGAATGTGAGGCAGTAGCACAGTGATGTCATGGAGCAGGAAAAAAAAAGGCAGGGCTGCACGGGAGGAGGCACCCAGAGGTGACGATGGCGGGGGCGGCGGGTGCTTCCTCACCTTCTCCTTCCTGATGTGTGATTCAAAAGATAGACCTGGTCTTCCTGATCCTTGAACTTTTTAACCTTTTCACGTGCCAAATGTTGAACTACAACCAGGCAGTGAATTTAGTCAGCAACTTTGTCTCCCCTGTTGTGGAGCCGTAGTGCGTCCCGACAAATGTGATGTGTCACTGTGGTTATTTTCCACATGTGGCTGTCAGTGTGGCAGCTAATAAGATACACACACACACACACACAGAAAATCAGTTTGCTGCTAGCTGACACCAGCTGTGTGTGTGTGTGTGTCTGTGTGTGTGTGAGAGACAGAAAGTGCTGACTCTCCTTGATATACAGGCTGGGTTTTTTTTTTTTTTTTTTTAAAGCGTTGGCTTTAAGAGAGAGAGACAGGGAGCTGAAAGTGGCGGCAGAGTCCCAGAGTCCCACAGCAGTCCACACTTCCTGTCTACCACCCTGCCTCTGACACACACACACACACACACACACACACACGGTGGTGTTAGTTACACTTGAATATTAGCAGCAGCAGTTCAGAAATGCATATCACGTCAGGTCCCTCCTTTCTTCATCTCTTCATCATTTCTCGTCACTGGTTATTCGTTCCTTCTCTTTTCTCACCCAGTATCTGCTTCTCTTTGCCTTTCTATTTTTGTCTCGCTCATCAGTGTTTTTGCCCTTTTGTCTGTTTCCAGTGTGTCTCTAAATTTCTCTTTGCCTCCATATTTTCCGCTTTTGTCCTGTTTCCCTTTATCACTCTGTCAGCCTCTCTGTCTAACTCTCTCTCTCTCTTCTCACTATCTCTCTTTCATCAGCCACTTCAAAAGCTGTTGGAAATGAGACTAAGACAGGAAGCAAAAGAGAGAGAGAGAGAGAGAGAGAGAGAGAGAGAGAGGAAAATGAAGGGCCAGACTGAGACCCTGACACACTGAGAACAACAGCATCCTTGAAAGCTATTAGACTCTGTAATACATGCGAAAATGTAAAGCCAAATTCACTCATGTAGTCATACACACAGGAAGGGATACACACACGCATAGTTTTTGTATCAGTAATATTCTTCATTCCAGTGGAAAGTTCTGTATTCATTATGCATGCATTACCATGTTAAATTTATTTACCAGTGTTACATCTGAGGCTCCACCAAAACTCCCTTTCAGCATCTTGTTCTTATTTTTTTTTGCGTTTGTTTTTCATCTGTGGTTGTGATGAATGTTGTTAATTTTGGAGCAGTATAAAGGTTGAATGATGTTTTTAAAATTTTTATTCAGTCAGGCAGATTAAGATCTCTTTTCCAAGAGAGACCTGAGAACAAGAAACATTCATAAGACAAGAACAGAGTCAGCAAACAGAACAACACGACTACACAATAAACAATGAATAAATGAAAACAGTTACAAGAAAAAATAAGAAACATCATAATAAAGCTTTAAAATCTCCAAGATGAATATAAGACTCAAGTTTGAGGGCAGTTTGCAGTTCATTCTATTTAAAAGGTGCAGAGTACCTGAAACCAGCTCTGCCAACATTAGTGTGAATATGAGGGATATCATGTGCTGTAGGTACTAGATTTAAATTAGAGAAGACATGTGAGGTAGTGTGGAAACTTCAGCAGTAGAGCTTTATAGATGAAAAACATGAGATGGGTTTTTCTTCTTGTCCGTAAGGAAGAAGGAAGTCCAACCGACCTTGTGACACAGAGAACAATGATGAGTATGAAATTGTCATTTGTGATAAAACGTAATGCACTATGATACACAGGGTTTAACTGCTGAAGTGTTGATGGGGCAGCATGACAATACAGAAAATCCCCATAGTCAAGGACAGACATGAAGGTTGACCGCACAATAGTTTTACAGTTGGAAGAAGACAGACGTCCTTTGATTCTATACAAGAAGCCTCGTTTGATTTTTAATTTCTGAGTCAAATGTCGAATATTAATCTTGAGTCTGCTGTCAAGCCAAATTCCTGTGTATTTGTATGACTCAGCAAGAGTAATATGGGTGCTATTTAATGTTTTAATGGCAGGATAGTCAGAGTGACTGGTGGAGGTGGAGAATACCATGTACTTGGTCTTTTCTGCCTTTAAAACTAGTCTGTGATTAAGGAGTGATAACTGGAAAGCATCAAAGGCAGACTGAGGATGAGTCAGGGCCTGGGTAGAGCCTGGGGGCATATAAATTGTATCATCTGCAAAAAAAATGGGCATTGAAGTATTGATTGGGTAGAATTATGTTATTTATGTATAATATAAATAGCAATGGACCAAGGATAGACCCCTGTGGCACCCCATTTCTGATGGTAAGAGGGCTTGACTGAGTACAATCAGTCCGAGTTCTCGCTGTAAGGTGGGAATGGAACCAATTAAACATGACTGTAGTTTGTGGAGTAGGATTTTATGATCAACGTTATGCTTTTGAGAGGTTCATTGTTTTTCATCCAGGGAGGAGAGAGCGTTATCTAATGACTGAAACTGCAGCTGTTATCGCCTGGGTAATATTATTATTATTACCTAATAAAATGTGAAACCAGATTGTTGTGGCTGTAGTAAGTTTTAGTGAATCAATAAAGGTGTGTAGTTGTAAATTGACCAATGATTCTAGTCACTTTTGTGTAAGGTGCTTTTCCACAAAGCTGGAATCATGCCTGTTAAAAAGGTTTGGTTAAAAATAGGTGCTAAATGTGGACAGATTAAGGGGGCCTTTAGATGAAGAAGGGTCAAGATTATGTGCACCAGTGTTTTTGATAGATGCCGCCGCTCTCAGACTCGGGGTCAGGGAGCTGACACTGGGTCCTGGGGTGTTACTCAGGCCCACTGAGCAAACAGAGAACAGAAGAAGTCTTGTTCTTTATTGCTGATACATGTCACTTGCTGTCACTTGTCACGTAGCAATGAGCCAACTGTCATTTATTAAAGTGTGATTTTGAAAATATTTTTCAGTAACTTGCGTAAAATTACATAGTCCAGCAACAGTCAACATATATCATATTGAACACTGATTAATCAAATCAAGTGTAGACTAGTCAAGTCAGTTTTATTTATGTAGCCCAATACAACATCCTCTATCCTTAGACCCTCGATTCACATAAGGAAAAACTTACTAAAAAGGTCAGCAATAAAATTGTCATGATTACAAGTCATTTTTGATCAAAAAACTATTTAAAGTCAGTCATTAATTGCCTCTGGAAAACAGACGATCCACTCTGTAAAATGTTCTTAGTTTGACAGCCAAATACTTTGGGCTGTTTGTTATACAAGTAGTTTAATACATGTAACCTGTTAGATAGAAGTGTTGGATATATTATTATAGAAAATGACTCCTCAGTTGTTCTCTCAACTGTCGGTGGGACTTCTAAAGGAAAATGTGCCGTGAGTTAAGATGCATGTCACCATACCACAAACATGATTGTATATCATATCATGTCTGATGATGTCATCCCCTGCAGGGTTTCCTGATTGGCGCACGACCAGAGAATGCGTGCGAGCCCATCGAGCCCCCTCCGAGGGAGAACCTGACAGGCGCCTTCATCGTCCTCATCAAGCGCTTTGACTGCAACTTTGACATCAAGGTACAGTGATTCACACCGGTTGGTGTGTTTGTCTGTCTGTAAACTAAAAGGTAGGATGTGTCTCTAGTTTGCAGAGATGGAAGTCCTTCCTTAATTCATCGCACCAAACTCCAACCATCTCTAGTCCATCTGAAGTCTTATCCCATCTCAAATCTTCCATCTCCCAAAACAGGTCTAACACACTTCAGTGCTCGACAGCAATAAGTTTAATTTTTTGGAAACTGTAAACGCTGTTTAAGTGCTTTGCAACACCTGGAAGTAATCAAAAACAATTTATTTCAGCAGCTGTTAATTCATAAGGGAAAACTGCCAAAACTATAACAGCATGTGCGCGGCAGACTGACATATGTTGCCTCATAATACACATCAGTACTTTGTGTTTCAGGGTCAGTTTCTCTGAAGCTAGATCAGCTGGTTGGGACACAAAAACAGGAAGAGGCCATTTCCCTAAACACAATTTCCTGTGTGAGCATCTATCCCATTCCTCTGCCGCCGTCTTTTCTTTTCCTCCCACTGCTACTGTGGACGTGTGGAGTCCAAAAAGTTCTCTTTGCCTAATAAGTCAGCGAAGCAGCTGAGAGATGGCGAGAGCTGATCTCCATTAGTCAAGTGAGGCATCAGGGCCACGTGCGGTGCAGAGAGGGTGGTGAGGGCAGGATAAGTGTGTTGGGAGTGTAACACTGGAGAGGAAGAGATAGATGCTGACAGAGGAAGATGAAAGAGAGGCAGAGAAGACTGAAAGCCCATTAAAGCCTAACTAACTCATGCAAAGTCACCCACACCCACAATAAATTAACCCAGAATTTGAGTTGAACTAGCACTATTGGGGAAAAGATGACATCGTATTTTAATGTGTATACAAGTGAAGTATAGAAAATTTCTTTACCAGTTTCAGTGCCTCTGCAAGTTTCCCAGTAAAAAATGAAATCCTAAACATGACAACAAGTGTTTGGGGGTATTTCATTTAAGGACTTATGAAGCCTTGAGGATACATTTCTTGTTATTTCATTTCAAGACATTTGCTGTTGAGACTTTCACAGAACCTGCACACATCCTGGAAATTGTTGCCAGCTACTTTAAGGTTCCCCCCATGATGAGAAAAACTTCAAATTTGTGGTTTGAACAGTTGATCAATTTGGCAATAGAGTTGGCAGCAAGTGAATTACCGAGTTTCATTATTAATACAGCACCCTCTGCTGATTCCAGAGGATGATTTGTAGCAGAAGTCGAATGATTCAAAGTTTCTCCTGTGTATTTCTCTTTTGGCTTCAAGAAGAAAAGTCAAATATCCAAATAGTAGATCTGTTCCTGAACACATCATAAACCTCATGTTTTTAATGGACTCAGAGCAAAAAAGAGGGAAGGGAGAAGGTGCGGGGGGGGAGCTAGGATTAAGAGAGTGAGAGCAGGTCTGAGTAATGGGGTGAAAGACAGGAAAGCATGCAGCGTCTTGGCATCTTTCTGTCTACCTCTTTCCATCTCTCTCTGTCTTACTGTTTCACTTTTCAGTCTTACTTTTCCCTCTGTACCTTCTTCTATTCACTCACTCTCACACTCCCTAGTCCTTCTCTCTTATTCAATCTATTTTATTTGCGGTCTTTCTCCGTCTCTCAGCCAGTCTCTCCTTCTCACTTGTTTAAAAAAAAATTTTTTTTTTTTGCTCTATTGTAACTCTGGAGCAGCCTTACAGCCTTATAAGGCCTCACTGCATCACACACACACACACAGAAACATGTTGACAGACAGGGCAGTGAGGTGTTCCATGGGCTGGAGTGTAACCAGACTCCACATAACTGTGTGTCAGCCTGACACACACAATATATACACAAAACACACACACACACACAATATATATACACAAAACACACACACACACACCAGTCTCTCTGATCTATGTCAGATTTGCCATTTAACCTCCTGCAACCCTTAAAGGGGCAGCTTTGACTTGTTAACGTTTACTCGGTTGTATTTGTTGCTGAGCTCTGGTGGCATTTTAAGTTCAGCGCTCATTCTTCAATTTGTCCCAAAGAAAACATTTCTCACCCAGACAGACTATTTCACTTTCAAGATAGATTCTGATATTCAGGTCAGATTAATGTGTTGTTTTAGTCAGCGTGTTGCTCAGTTGCTCTGTGTCTGCAGTAGATGTTTCACTGCTCATTCAATTTAAGGCAGATATTTCCTTAAGGCCCTGTTGATGATGCTACTTGTCCTCCCACCTCTTCTTCATCCGTGCCCCTCTGTGTTTGTTTGTCATCTTTTGGCTTCCCTGTGACATGTAAACACGCTCAGGTCTCGCACCATCTGCTCTTATGAGAAAGGTGATTTCAAGGTCAGTTGTTGTGAGTCAACCACTTTTTAACTTCTTTTTGAACTAACTGCAGTTGATTTACTGTTTTGTAAAAACCATCATTTATGAATTATGGATTTCTTGCTATGTTTACCAAAGGATGTATTGTGAGAAGTAGATATTGTTTACAAAGATGAAAGTTAAAGTTTCTATTTTTCTTGTTTGCTTTCACATTTTGCAACACATTTATGTCCTGTTGACTCATGTCTCGTTCACTGGCTCGTCCCATTTCCGCACAGGAAAAATATATTTTCTCGCCTTTGAGAAAGTTTCACAAATACTAAGTAATCACGGTTTAATAATTCATAATATAAATGGTAATAGTGGACCTTGTTTGCTGTCTGAGGTCTCTGTCAACTGCTTTACAGATGTTTCTTTTATAATGGTAGTTTAAAGGGGAAATACTCTTTCTTTTTGTTGTTGTTGCAGTACCGCGGGTGGCCACTGGGACAAATTGGCAGAATGGCCGACTTGCGGCTGCCGTATCCAGCTCTAATCCAGTGCTAGCGTCTCATCAGAACTCACAAAGATAAAGAAAAACTAGTAAATACGGCAGAGTTTAAGGTTTTTATGACAATAAACTAGTAGGCTAGAACTTAGTGTGTGTGTGTGTGTGTGTGTGTGTGTGTGTGTGGTGTCTTTCTGTCTTTCTCTCTTGTTCTTTATTTCTATATCTTCTTTCCAATCTCTGCTTTTTCCCTCCCTTCAGCACCATGTGTCACAGACTCCCTTGATATCCTCCCCCCGTCTCCCTTAGGTTTGCTCTCTCACTTCCCTTCCTCTCTCTCACACACACACACACACATAACTTTTGGGGTATTTACATATACTTATATTAATTTCCCGGAGACTTACCCTAACCCTAACCATAACCACTTCCTGCCTAGACCTAACCCTTACCCTAACCTTAACCACTGACCCAAAATTCAGTGTTTTACCAATTGGGGACACGGCTTTTGTCCGTAATTGCACAAGCTGTCTCCAATTAACTGGTCTTTAGTCTGGTGTGCGTCCCTGAAAGTGACTTAAGTCACACACACACACACACACACACACACACACACACACACACACACACACACACACACACAGTCTGTCTGTGAGGTCTGACTGTGTGACTTCAGCTTCAAGCTTAATGATTGCTCATATCTACAGACATCATCACACACACACACACACACACACAGCTGCAGCTGCCCCTTCCTCTGCCTCTCTCTTTCCCTTTAGCAGTCTTTGTCTCTCATTCAGTTGTTTTTTTTTTTCCTCTTATTGTTGTCTCTCTCTTTCTCATAGTCTGTCACACAAACACACACACACACACAGTTTGTCTCTTACATTCAGTGGTCTACCTCTCTTTCACACACACACACACACACTCCCTCCCTCCTAGCCAAGCTCAGTTCCCTCCAGAAGCTGCAGGGGAAACAAAGGAATAATAGATTCCATCTTGACTGAGTCGAGGCGCTTGTGTGTGTGTGTGTGGTGCAGGGGTGTCACCCCCAACATGCTCGCTGTTTCATTCCATTGCCTCCCCCCCTCCTCTCCGTCCCTCTGTAGCCTCTTCTCAGATAGCATTTAGCCATTAGCATCCAGTGAGCAAGAGCAGAGAGATTTAATGGATCTGCGGCCGTAATGGGCAATAAAACGGACGCTCACCCCCACTTAACCCTCTATCAAGTATTAGCACCTCCACCCGTGGAGTGTGTGTGTGTGTGTGTGTGTGAGAGAGGGAGAGAGTGTGTATGTGAGTTCAGTACGATGAGCCATGACAGATAGGAGGTCGAGAGAGAGAGTTGGAGATGGGGAGGGGTGAAGTGGATCAAGAGAAAAGGGTGTTAATGGGCATGCTCGCTGACTCGCTCTGTGTGTGTGTGTGTGTGTGTCTGAGAGAGACAGAGAAAAATAAGAATAAATAATACATTAAGTTGTACCGCACTTTTCATTCATAGTGAAACTCAAAGTGCTACAGTATTAATAACATAGAACACACAACATAAAGAAAATAGTAATGAGTTAAGATAAAAAAAGGTTTTTAGGCCCTTTTTAAAACAGTTTAGGGTCTGTGCCGCCCTCAGATGGTTGGGATGGCTGTTCCACAAGCGTGGTGCAGCAGAGCAGAAGGCTCGATCCCCCATGGTGCGGAGCTTAGTACTGGGGGCCTGGAGGAGCGAGCTGTTGGCAGATCTGAGGGTGCGAGTGGAAGTTTGTGGTCTGATCAGTTCCTGTAAGTAAGGAGGCACATGTCCGTTGATGGATTTGTATGTGAGTAACAGGACTTTGTAGTCAGCGCTGAAGGAGACAGGGCGCCAGTGCAATGAAAACAGAATGGGTGTTATATGTTTGTGTTTTCG
Organism: Scomberomorus guttatus; assembly: GCA_038419695.1. Classification (NCBI taxonomy): domain Eukaryota; kingdom Metazoa; phylum Chordata; class Actinopteri; order Scombriformes; family Scombridae; genus Scomberomorus; species Scomberomorus guttatus. The sequence goes on along the minus strand of CM076454.1, from coordinate 17,784,350 downwards.
CTCTCTCATCATGATCTTGGCAGCGCTGCTCTGAGTGTGCTGGAGCTTCTGGATGCTCCTGCCAGGGATCCCTGTGAAGAGCGCATTGCAGTAGTCCGGTCTTGAGGAGATAAAGGCACGGACAAGTTTTTCTGCATCTGATAGAAGATGACAAAAAAGAAGAGAAAGCATTCCTCCGTGTCTTTTCCCTCTAGAAATCAAATCTCCAGAGACAGAGAGAGAGAGGGTTTGCACTTCCTGTACACTGGGATTCTTTGAGGTGGGAGGGCGGGGATGGGGGTAGGGATGGGGGAGGGGGAGGTGGAGAAGGGGGGGCTGTAAGACAGGAAACTCAATACCCTTTTCCTCCACTCTCCCTCCCATGCCTCCCTTCCTGCTTTGCCAGATTTTTTGCAGACTGTCCGTCCGTCCCGCTGCTGCCCTCCACACACACATCATGTCTATACATTGAGACATAATGTCCTAGTTATGTAACATGTACTGGGATTATGTAGAGCTCTGTGGAACCACGTTGTTTCCTTCTCTTCTTTTTCTGTATTTTCTGTCTTTCACTCACTCGGTCTCTCTCTGCTGCCCTCTATGACTTTTTAAAAAAAATGATAGTGTGGTTGTATACGGGGAGAAAGTACTTTAAAACTCAACTCGATTATGTGGCTGTTAACACTCACTTGGAAGAGAGCTTTAAAAAAAAATAGGTGTTGAAAGGTTAAAAAAAAAGAAGACAAACAAATATAAGCCAGGTTTATCTTGTTATATCATATTTATTTAAATAAAAGTTAATCAATCAAGACAATCGAGGTGTTAGTTATCCTGTTCTGTGTATTCCTACATTGCTGGTGACCAAAGTATTGTGTGTATGTAAAAGCACCCAGTGCTTTTGGTCTGGTGGAAAATTCCCCATCTGAGGCCTGAGGTCAAGCTCCACTGTCCAAAACCTGCCTGGCAAAGGCCGGTTCAGACTAAACGTCCAGTCTGGTGTAAATGCCTTTTGTCCCACCAGGAAGCTGTGTACTCCAGGTGACAGCGCAGAGATTAGGCAAACTATTCTCTCATTCACTGACATTTACCAGAATAGTTTACTCTACAGTTGTGAAACTAGACGTGTAACGTAATTCATGTTGAAGTGACATTTGTTCTAACAGCATTACTGGACATCCTTCCTTGTATTTGAAATTGTGTTATCATGCGGTTTGTTCTGAGTAAACGAAAGTTCAGGAACTAAAAGTGTCGGATCCTTAACTGAATGAAAAATTTCACTGCAAGTCCTCAAAAAGAAAAGACAGTGTTCATATACGGGCCGGTTGGAATAAATATGGACCGGGAGGAAACGGGGGAGAAAAAATGAAATTACCTGTACTATAAAGGCTCATATTGTAAAAATCAGCATAATATACAGAACTGTGCAAAAGTTTTAGGCACAAAAAAGTAAAGTGAGAATGTTTTCAAAAACAATGCCATAAATAGTTTTTATTTATCAATTAACAGTACACCTGCACACAGTTTTTCAAGGTACTTGGCAGGTTGGTTGTTCCTGCGTCTTGGAGAAGTTGCCACAGTTCCTCTGTGGATTTAGACTGTTTCAGTTGCTTCTGTCTCTTCATGTAATCCCAGACTGACTCCATGATGTTGAGATCAGGGCTCTGTGGGGGCCATATAATCTGTTCCAGGACTCCTTGTTCTTCTTGTAGGTGAAAATAGTTCTTAATGACTCTGGCTGTATGTTTGGGGTCGTTGTCGTGCTGCAGAATAAATTTGGGACTGATCAGCCTCCCTGATGGTGTTGCATTATAGATAAAATTCTAAACATCTAAAGTGCCTAAAACCTTTGCACAGTACTGTATATTTCCACAGTATTAACAACAACTTAAAAATGGGAAATAAAGGCCTCACTCTAATAATAGCCTGGCCTAGTTGAATTAATAAAAGCCCTGGACATGATTTGACAATTTTCAGTTGGTGACTTTACTCTTCATTCTTGATTTAAAAAAAAAAAAAAAAAAAAAAAAAAGTGATTTCTCCCATTTCTGCTTGACTCTCTACTATAACACCCGTGTATTTTCCTAATCATTTTAAACAGAAGGGGGCAGAGAAAGCCAGAAATGGTTGAAAATTTAAAATGCAAGCAGGAGGCGGGCTGTGATCAGTCTTGTGAGTCCAGACTGCAAATGACAGTGAGGCTACATTAGCTTGTTTGTTGCTCATAGTTTGCTGTTGCAGCTTCATGTTTGTTTGTTTGACACACACAGGATTAAATAATCCATTTGAGTGAAAAAACGCTGAGGAAAGAAAAATCTGGTTCATGCGATGACGTAATCCCTGACAAGTTACAAAGTGCCATCGATTGACAGCCGATCCATCCAGTTGAAATGTTGCTGCGGGACTCCAGAGAAGGAAAAAAAAAAAAAGGAAAGCAAAGAGGTGAAAGTCCTTCAGCGTATCTTTAGGTGTGGCAAAGTTACTTCCTCTATTTTTTTTTTTTAATCAGCAAATCAAACATGTTTGAATAGATCCTGATGAGTTGGGAGTGGTCAGGAGGTCAGTAACAGTATAATCTGTCCACTCAGCCTCAGAGCGAGTGAAAAAATATGAAAGATATGACTTTGCTATTAAAAGCCAGGGCCCAAGTTAGTCAGCATTTGTTCTGGTGGCTGGTAATTTCCCATCTAACCTTGCTGCATACCTCTGCCTTACAGTAAGTGCATTTCATTGTGCGGGCTGTTTGTGCTACAGTGACCTCACAACCCTCGAGCTACACACACACACACACACACACACACACACACACACACACACACACACACACACACAGACCTCAGTTTTTATTCAAACAATGATCTAGCTTCCTTTACACGCTCACTCAGTCTTATGACAGGGTATGACTATGGCTGACTGGATGTATGACTAGCTTGTGTGTGTGTGTGTGTGTGTGTGTGTGTGTGTGTGTGTGTGTGTGTGTGTGTGTGTGTGTGTGAGAAAGGGAGAGAGAGAGAGAGAGAGATCTCATGTGGCTGTTCGTTTTTTTCTGAGCTGCTGTTATGTCTGTTGCAATTTGTTGTGGCAACAAATAGCACAGATTGCTCCCTTTGGCCTATAGGGCATGCAACACACACACACACACACACACATCCATACACACACGGTCACAAGCACAAATGAAACCGTCTTTGTTCCCCTAAATATCAGTTTCTGCCATTTCTTAAAAATGTCCTTCCTATTATTTGTGAAGATTAAAACACACAGACACACACACACACACACTCATATAGACAGCTGTTATATATAGTTGGTCTCATTGTTACCACATTCATAATTGAAAGTAAAACTTTATTTTTACAGCAGTTTTTTAAAACCAGGGTTTAAATCAAAGACTAGCAAAAATTGTTAAAAAATAAGTAGAAATTGGTGCTGGGAAAAATCATTGACATGTGCTTTAGTTCTCTTTATAACAACCTTTATTGCAAAGTTATATTCACTCTCAGACACACAGAAGAGCTTTGCATGAATTGCAGCTGTGTGGCATTATCCGTGTACTCTGCTCCTCCCTGCAGTTTGCAGTTTTATTGAACTCTTTATCTAATCAGCAGTCTGGACCTTGAAACTAAAACCCAACGCAACATTCCTCTGAAACACTAAGGAGAGAGAGAGAGAGAGAGACAGGGGAGGGTGGGATGAAGGAGAAGCGGGGGAAATGAATGAGAGAGAGAGAGAGGGAGCAGGAGAACAAAGGCGGGAGGGTGGAAATATCAGAGGAGGAAGGGGCTGGGCAGAAATTCTGGAGAAGTTGGCAGTCAGCGTGATATAACAAGGGTAATGAGGGCAGAGAGGAGGAAGAGGAGGAGGTTAAACTCGGAGAAGGGGTAGGTGAGGAAGAGGAAGAGCTTGGGAGGGAGGGGAACTAAGAAGGGAGGAGATTTTTTTTTTTTTAAAAAGTGGAAGGGTGGCAAGAGGACGAAAAAGGGTGGGAGGAGAAAGCGTGTGGAGAGGGAGTGAGAGAGGGGGAGAAGAGAGGGTGAGGAGAAGGAGAACTGCAGAAAAAATGAGGAGAGAGGAATAAAATGGGAGACAGTTAAGGGAGGAGAAATGAGGAAATGAGGATCTGATTGGGAGCTGCTGTCCAAACAGCAGAGCAGCAGAGCAGAGCTCACCTGTATCTGATTCGAATTTGAACCGCTGCAGGTTTGTATTTTTTACAGACCTCCTAGCAGCCTTTTTAGATGCTCCTCATGATAAGTCTTTTTTTTTTTTTTTTTTTTTCAAAAATTCAAAGGGTGGAATTGAGGAGAGGAGGATGAATATGGGTGGTTTAGAGGAAGCAGAAGATTAGGATAAAGTAGAGGAAAGATTGAGAAATGGCGACTAACAGGGCAGGGGACACGCAGGACTACTTTTTATTTCTCACACTGCCAGGAAATGATAGTTTGACAGTTTAATTTGAGCTCGGACTCATTTACACACAGCTGAGGTCAAGTCTGCTCTATGCAAATGCGGACCAGCGAATGCAACACACTTCACGGCGCTCATTTAAACTGCCCGGGCATTAAGCTCAGGCGTTTTTTTTGGGTTTTTTTTTTTCTCCACACGCGGTGGGAAACATATGTTAAGATGGGACAGGAGCGTGAAAAGGAAAGACGAGACGAGGGAGGGATTTGAGGCGAGAGAAATGGTCAGCGGGGTAAGAGGACGATGACGAGGGGGGAAAAAACAGGAGAGGCAGGGGAAGACGAGTCGAGCTGTTTTAGCTGCGGCACTGTATGAGGAGACAGTGCAGTGCTGGCTGCAGACACACACACAGGAGTGAGGATGCAGTTATTATTGACACACACACACACACACACACAGTGATGATGCAGCAATAATTACCGATGCTATCAGCAGCCTGTCCACACTACAAGTGTTAGGAATCCTTATACAGGAGTACGTCGCTCATTATGATGACAGTAAATTCTTATTTTATGGATCTTTTTTTATGGACACACATACAGATCAAAATAAAGTATTTCTCGTTGTGTGTGTCTCGCTCTTTTTGGGATCCAAATGGTTAAGTCCAGCATCGGTGAGTCAGGCAGCTCCAGGTGGCACCGTTTACAAACCTCCAGTCAACTGTGACCAATGGGAGACACACACACACACACACACACACACACACACACATACAAGCATCGATAGTGCAGTGACCTGTAGTGGAAAAACTACTTTGAAATACCTTTTTTTCCATTTTACAGTTGACTGGAAACAAGTTTTTTTTTTTTTTGTTTTTTTGTTTTTTTGTTTTTGTTTTTCTCCCAGCAACACCTTCCCTCACATTCTTGCAGTCCCACACAGGAAAGCTGCTCGATACAAACACACAGTCGACTGCTGTCGGCCTCCGAGCAGCTGCAACCTTCTTCTCGCTGCAGGGCACATAAACTCTTAGAGGCTTCTGTGTACTTATCGCAGAAACATAGTTCAGCAGATTCGTACGGACAAATGGACACATTTGTGAAACAGGTGAAGTGCAGCAGCGGCTTCGACAGCGTTCACAATCTGCGGCCAAACTGGTGGAATTATTTGTACATCGGTCCTCAGTGTGTGACTCTGCAATTTGCCTAAAATATAATGCTTGGATGTATTTGGGGAAATGTAATTTTCCAGTTCAGTGCTTCCGTTTCTAGTTTTATCCTATGATCTCACAGTCAGCATTTAAATTTTCAGTCATACTTATAGTGGTCCATATTTAGTTCTGTTGGAACCAGGAAGTAAAGATGGAAAATAAAGGTAGAAGAAGAGCAGAGGAGTTGATTTCTTTCATTTTTAGAAGAATAACACAAATAAAACCTACTATATGTGATTACAAATTTCCAGTTTCACAATCACCATGAGTTAATAAATCACACAACATTAATTGCTTCATCACTGTCTAATAAATCTGTTAGTTATATCACAATCAGTCTAATTTCTCACACAGTGTTTTTAACCTCCTGATTGGTTCTGGTTCAGACTCCAAAACAACAGCCAATTACGTCCAATCAATAATTTGTCAATCTAATGAATAAATCTTCTGTGCCAGCACACCACAGGATGCTATGATGAGAAAACTTCCACTTTTCTTTAAATCTGTGGCCTAGTCTGGTTGGGGGAAAAAAAGGAAAAATAATGTGGAATTTGGAGGGCAGAGAAAGAAAGAATCAGAGCAAGACCTTTCTGGTGCCAAGTCATGCCGTCACATGACAACAAACGATGTCAAGATGCCCTTGAGAAAGGCACTTAGCCTCCAGCTTTCCCAGTGTAGCTGCAACTTTGACCATGAACAACAAAGTACAGAGAAACATGATGTTGCTCTGTCAATGCTGCTTAAATAGAGATTAAAAAGTTTGACCTAGAAAGTGAAGATCTCCATTTTTTGTTATGTTCTGACTATGAAAATTACTTTTAAAATATAGCAATGTTTTGAAGTTTTGTCCCTTTTTCCACCATCATAATTAAGTTGGGTGTTTGCAAAGTGAACAGGGTTTTTATGTTTGGTCCCTCAGGGATAACAGCAATTAAGTGTTTTAATGATGGCTGTTTAAAGTGACGTGGAAGATGTGATACAGCTCAGCATGATGGTCTGCAGATGGTAGAACAGCAGAAATCCTCCCATGATGATTCATCCTTCGTGTGTGTGTGTGTGTGTGTGCGTGTGTGCGTGTTTGTATGAGTTTCTAGTCACAGATGCTTTTCCACTATTGACTTTTTTTTTTTTTTATTTCTAGAGGTTTCACGTCTCATTTTCCTTCTCTCCTTCTCTTCTTTTCCTCTCTCCTCTCCTCTCATGTCCCCCCCCCCCCCCCTCAGTCTCAGGAATGCATTGAATGTCCTTATCTTTGCCCGTGCAAACACAGGGTGAGCCAGCAGCAGAGGTTGAATTCCTCTGCAGATCCCAGGCAGACAGAGCACACCACACCACACACACACTGGCATCGAGAAAGCCTCCAGCCAAAATGGCTCCTTATTCTTACTGTAAAAACATGCAGAAACTGCACTGAACCAAACTGAAGCAAAGAGTTACTAGGCAGAGTAGCAGACTAACTTTTTTTTACTGTCAACATTATAGACTGTATATAAGATGGATGTAGCAAGGTTTAACGTCACCTACTGGTTTGCATTGGAGCCGGTTTGAAGCCCGCAGTTGCAGCTTCTAATCAGCGCCATCTTATCAGTTTGGAGCCAGGACCTTCGCCTTTTCACGCTCTGGAAACACGCCCTGCTACCTCGGACAGAAGCCAACGCTAGCTTAAACTAACTTTGCTACTTTAGCTAAATTGCGCTAACAGGGCAGGTATCATAATTAAGCAGCATCGAACGTATCGAAATATTGTGACAACAGTCTGACTCAGTGCGAGTCCCGGAGCCGGGGAGAGCAGCAGGCGAGCCAACTGTCAATCACAGCTGTCAATCAACGCCCACACAGCAGACATCAAAGTCTTCAGATCTTATTAACGGAGCAATAATGTCCAAATTGACCACCAGTGTGCTGGTGGTCAATTTGAGGGCCTGAATTTAGCAATTGAGACCATAATGACTAGTTGAAAAAAATAAAAAGTATTTTTAGAAAGACGTTGAGGCTTTTTGAACACGAGTCAGTTGGAGCCAGGAACTTCTGCATTGGCTTCAGCCTCAAGCTGTGGTAGTTGCCTCTTGGTCACCACCTACATTTGACTATTTTACTGGTCAGGAGACTTTAGGAAGTAAATCATGACCTCCAAATGATTATTGGTAGTAGAGGAAATTGACTGGTACACTAATGACTAATAATGTATTAGCAACACACACAACTTGCAAAAATTTGGTTAGTTTCCCCGTTCTGTGTGACTTTATTCCCAATAATGTAGCTGACCGGCACGTTGAGGCCATAATATGATGTATGACACTACATGCACACACAGTACAACATCCATGTCAACCTACCTGGAGCGAAAGATGGGTGGGGTCAAAATTCCATAAATGCCAAAGATGTGAAGCTGCAGCTAATAATTTTTACTGTCAGTACCTTCTGTATCTTCTTTTGTTAAATGTATTGATTAATTATGTAAATAAAGACAACATAAATAAAGACAATGCCCATCAGTAATGTCTTACAATCACAGCCTTGTCACAGAAATCAGGAAACACCTTCCACCTAGCTCACTTTCCTTCCTCAAAACACACACACATCCAGACACAGTATTTTGTGTGTGTGTGTGTGTCACTTATTCAGACGGCCTGCCCCCGGACGCACACAGTAGCCATTGATACCTCCACACAATACACCCTCATAGGCAAACACATGGGTTCACAATGCTTCGGCTGCCATACGCGCTGCTTCACGTATGCCTGTGCATAAAATTACAGTGACAAGAGGCAGACAAAAGACAGTGCTGTTCTGTGTTAGCGTCCATGCAGGCCTCAATACACACACACACACACACACACGAACACACTGTTCATCTCTCACAGGTCTAAATGGATTACAATGCTCATATAAAGAGGCCTGTCCGAGCTGCAGGGCCAACACATTGCACTCACACAACCACTAATTGCTCAGGTTAGTGTGAGCGAACGAGGAAGAACGAAAACACCCTCGGAGTGCCTTGCTATGTTAAATATTATAAATCTGCTGTGTTTGCTCACTGACAGCTGGAGAAACAGCAGCGCCAATAAGAGCTTCTGTATATTCCAGTTTGACAACACGAACGTCATCTTCTTGCAAAGAGCCAGAAATACAATGACACAAAAATGGCCAGTGGAGTGTGGACGAGGTTGCAGCAGCTATACGTGTTGTTGTGAGTCGACTTACAGAACAACTCTTAAATCGAGATATTTCTTTGATTGACGTGACAAACTTTAAGTTAAGTGCTCCTAGCAACCGCCAGCGCAGCTTCCGTTGATTTAAAAATGACATTGTGTCGGAAACATCACTCGCAACTTACTGGTTAGGGCAAAACAACCCCCACACATCGTTAGACTGAGTAAGACAAAATGGCCTGATTATCAGACTAATGCTGTCCATCTTTGGCTCTAAAATCCATCACAAATGTATTCCCTTTTCTTTTTTTTCAAAGGTTTTAGGGAAGACTTTTAGTTTTATTGAACTCAGCTGTGTTGTATTAAAGAAACAACATTGTTCTCTGGATGATATAACAGACAAAATCCATTCATTCTATACAATAGGGTTATTTTTTGTGTCAGACGCGGCTAGATTATACAGTTAGAATATGTTTTTTTTGACCAGTGGCAGTAGTTTAGACAGCAGGATCACTGTCTGCACCCCTTTAATTTTCTCACAGGATTTTGAGTGACATTTTGACGTTTCCTCTCAATTTAAGGAGAAACGTTCACCATCCCGATTTTGATCTTTTTCTGTGTTAGAACACATAATGATTCATTCCAGGATTATATTGTCACATCCTATTTCCTCCACAACATCTGCTGAAAGCGATCGGCCACAACAATAGCAATACAGGATACTGTAGCTGCAACGCTGTGTCAGAGCCACAAAAACAGCCTCGCAGATGGAAGACCCCCATTACATCAGTTTCCTCTGCATCCACGATGCAGCACACATGGCCTTGTGCTGCTGAGAAGATTCCAGTTTAAATGCTTTTTTTAAAATGTCTTCAACATAACAATCTGCTGTGGTATTATAGGTTTAAGTGAAAATAGTCTACAGTAACTTTAGCCACTAATCCTTGAAACTTTGTCAGTTGGTTCACAAAATTACAGGTGATTTTCGGTGGATTTCTGCTACTTAATTTAACCTTAAATACCTAAAATTGAAGCATTATTGTCATTAAAGCAGCCACACATATGCAAAACTTGTTGAATTTGTTCATTTTTGATGCAGTTTGCTGTCTCAGTGCATTTATGTAATCACAATTACAGCTTTTTTGCAAAAATTGATTGTCTTATGTAATGTTCTATTTGTTTTTCAGGCTACCAGCAAAGAGAAACCGCACCGCGTTTTAAGTCAACCTAAAATCACAGACAGTGATTTGAGTTAGCATGTTTGTCAAGAGTCACTGAGCCTCGACCAAGAGTTTTCATCCCAGGCTCACAACATTTTGAGAATTTGAATATACAGGTGGTGTCCGATTTTTAAAAAGAAAAATAAATTGCCTTTTAGAGGATAAATGCTGCACTGGTGCGCACACACACACATGGTAAACAGGTTGTGTGCGGGTGCGAGCTGTAGCATCTGTTTTTATGCTGCGGTTAAAGGCTTAACTTTTTTCTGAAGAGGTAGGAGGGTAGAACCTCTGTGATTAATGATAGCGCGGACACGGCAGCATGTTTATGCAATAGTTTAAACACACTTGAACACACACACAAGCATGCAGAGACATGCGTACGACCGAACAAACTGAACTAGTGAGTACTATCGTAGTCAGTCCTGGTCGTGAGAAAGCTGCAAACCCTGTAAGCACAGTGAAGTATGAGTCCAAAACGACAGTGCTCCCAGAAAGGGACGTAATAACCAGTCAGAAGTGTGTTGAGGCGTAACTAATGATTAGTAGCATTATGAATTAATCTTAGGATTATTTTCTCAGTTCATTGTTTGCTCATTGCTCATTGTAATTACTCCAATATACTATCCATAACCCAAACATATTTGGTTTCCTATTATAGAAGACAAAGAAAAGCATCAAATCTCCATATTTAATAAGCCAGAACCAGGTATTTTTCCTTGAAAATGACAGAAAAATGAAATGATTATTAGCAAAAGTGCCAATTAATTTCCTGTGGATTGAATAATCAATTACTCGACTAATTGCTTTAGTTCTAGAAATCTGTTTTATCAGATAAATATGGATTGTACTTAAACAATACAGAGTACATTCATATTAACTTTTTTTATTTGATTTTTTGTGTGTCATATTTTAAATTACAAACATTAGTGATTTATATTTAGTTGTTGTCTAGTGTCTTTGTGCTAAAGAAAGAACAGTCAATATAGGGGGTGTTTTTGTGGGTGGTGGGGTGATACATTTGGGGGGATTGTGCCTTTAATTATTCTCATCTGATAGTCACAACTTGGCTTGAATGAGCAGGTGTGGCCTCAGTCATGTGTGCAAGGGCACAAGACTTCTGTGGAGATCAAAACCTGTGATTGTAACACGAAAAAGGAAAAAAGAAAAGGAAATAGAAGCACATACATAGCAAATACATCAAGAACAGATGCTGGATATAAAATATGAGTCCCAAACGTTTGTACACTCTTTATGCTCCCAGTGTTTTAATAGGAAAACGTCTCATAGCATGTTAGATCAAATGCCTGATAAAGAGCATACCATTGAGTCATGTGACATGAACTTTCTCAACTTCTCAAACAGCCACAGTCAGTGTTTATGACGGAGGAAGGTGCCGTCAGGGAGTTTAGATGTAAACATCTTGTCTGTTGCAAACACTCTCTTGGAAACGGGTCGCAAACATGTTATTAGCAGAGATGTCGAATGCCACCGTGGAGCCACAGTGTTCCTTTATCTGCGCTCTCTTCTGTCAGTCCTGCTGTTGTAGTTATGATGCTGTAAACATTTATTGTCCTCATGGGAATTTAGTTTGCAAGGCCAGCTCATAAATTAGTTCATATCAGCGGTAGACAGCATCCTGAAAGTGGAAGTGGTACGTTTGTAAGTCAATACATTGTACCCCGCAGATTGTACATGCACAAGGCATCAGCTCGGTGAGCTAAAAGCCTTTAAGTAGAACCAGAGAAAGTTCTTCCTCTTAACCACAACTGGTTTCTATTTCTGTCATGGTTAATGTGGTTTGATGCTGCTGTGTCAGATTGTGGAAATCAGATTTGGTCAAATTATCTGACACACAACCCCTGTTATCACACATATCACCTGCACTCAGGGCCGTCTTTAGTCCTATTGTAGCAGCTAATTGTAGCCTTTCAAAACATCACCAGATGTTTTTCACCTATTTGACAATCGGGGTGTAAATGTTTTATCTCCTCACAGGTCCTCAATGCTCAGAAAGCCGGGTACAAGGCAGCCATTGTTCACAATGTAGACTCTGAGGACTTAATCAGCATGGGATCCAACGATCGTAAGTTACCGCCTCCTCCTTTTTCTCTCTGTACACCAGCACATAAGCATTTAGCATCTTACACAGCTGCCTGTTCATGGCTCTCTTTATCCCCAACCCTGAGGAAAAACTAGGCAGTTTTTAGTTTAGTTAGGAGTCCATTTCAAGTCTCAAGATGTGATGTGATGCCCTGCAGCAGCAGAGCACTCACTGACTGTGAACCCATATTGTCCCTGCTGTAGTCCACTTATTCGATATGACAGCGTTTGTCCCCCTGTTCTCACTTCCAGGGGTGCAGCAGAGTCTTGAATTATCCAGGAGGCTTCGTGCCCTGGTTTGTGTTTCTAAGAGGAGTTTGAACTTCTCTCTCAAGCCCTCTTTTTGCTCTTCACGCTATTACTTCTGTCACTTTTTGTATCCACAAACAAATGCAACATGATGAATGTCTTCAAGGAGCGAAATATAACTCCGCATTTAGGCTAAAACTTCTTACGACTGCTGCATTAATCATTAGGTTGTAAGCATTTGGGCTGCAAAACCCTTTGATATCGCCAAATGTTTGACAAGTTCCAAGCTTTCAACTGCATCTCATGGTCTTGATCAGTGGATGGAGTTTGCTAAGTTGAAGATCTAAAAGATGAATTGCCCAAACTGCATCAGCTCATTAAGATCTGGGGAAAAGCTAGAAAGTGAACTTTCTTGGTGTTCTATTAAGAAATCGTTTAATTTTTTTTTAATTTCCAAGTTCAGACGTCGTGTTTCAAGACGGTGGGCATTGATTTACAGACACATGATATATTAACAGTTTTTTTTTCTTTCCCTTTTAGTGGATGTTATGAAGCAGATAGATATTCCCTCTGTGTTCGTGAGCGAGGAGACTGCCAACTCTCTGAAAGAAGACTACACGTATGACAAGGGGTAAGCCTACACCCAAATCTCATTTTTCTGCTCATCGGTATAAATAGCAGCAGGGTTTTTACTCTTCTCACTGCGCTCCTAACAGCTCCTTCAGTGTAACATGAAGATATGGCTGCTTTTATTCAGCAGCTTCCCTCAAAACTGTCTATAGGCTATTCTTTGCTTTCCAGCTCTTCCATGTGATCTAATATTGTCGGATAATGCCTGCGGTGCACACTGTAATATATCAAGGCGGAGGATTTGTCTTGTGATGTGTTGTCACTTTCTGTGCTCCGCTGCTGAGGTGATAATCTGGTAATGAAATGTCTCCGACTGTCAGAGGATCCCAGAGTCACAGTATCAAAGTCCCATTTCTCCACTTTTTATATCAGCTGGGGTGTGTGTGTGTGTGTGTGTTTGGGTGGTGGTTGTCAGATACCATCCAAATACACGAGGGTTATTTCCAAGTTCTTTGCAGAGGAATGAGGACCAAACATGGTATTGGCAGAGTTTTGTCAGTGTGATCACAAACGCGAGTGGAGTAATACTGCAAAAGGGAGTTCTGCGAGACCCATAACCCATTACCTAAGAGTGTGAAATGTCATCATGTTGATAGAGGACCCTATCTGTGTCACACTGCAGTTTGTTTGTTTTTTTTTTTTTTAAACATGAACGACACTAAAATTAATCTCTACATTGTTGCAGCCACAAAAAAAACGAGTCGTCAGGAAATGCTGCTAGGTCACTGTTTGTAACATCTGCCAACACCTGACAATGGTTCTTTTTCCAGGGGACACGTGGTGCTCATGCCAGACTTCAGCCTGCCACTGGAATACTACTTGATCCCCTTCCTCATCATTGTGGGAATCTGCCTCATCCTCATTGTTGTTTTCATGGTAGGTACATTTTATCTCCGTTTTAACTCACAGGACAGATTTTTCCTTAGGAAGTATTTACAAAAACTATTAATGAATGTAGTTCTGTAAGGTTGAGAAGTAAAGTAGAAAATGCCTACAAAGGAAAATGGGATTCTTAAGGATTTTTGCCCCCAAATGACTTTCAACACTGTTAACCACTCCTTCTACTTTATATTAGGAAAAGTATGTCTCAGTCCCAAATAGGCCCTTCGTCAGACAAAAATCCGGTTTTTGGACTCCTAGATAAGAAAGACATACATGTGTTTTGCATACTGACTTTAAAAGATTTTGACTGGTTTCGTTATTTTTTTTTTCCCTGCTCTGCCTAGATCACAAAGTTTGTCCAAGACCGACACCGGGCTCGGAGGAGCCGCCTGCGCAAAGATCAGTTGAAGAAACTTCCCATCCACAAGTACAAAAAAGGTATGGAAGCAGAAACAAACATCTCATCTGATGATAATGATAATCAAATATGGGGTCTGTTCACTAGTTCAGTTACATTTATACTGACTCTAACCTCTAAACTTAGAGTCTGTAGAGATGCTGTTTACCTCTCTACCGTGCTGCTCTTTCTCACATGATTTGGCCCTGAAGATAGATGTCATCAATGCATTACGACACATCATTCCTCCCCGGAGCTCTGCACCTTGGAGCTAATCGGATTAATATGGACTTGATTTTTTTTTTTTTCTTCCACAAAGCCCTCCCCGGCAGATTAGAGCTCCTCTCCGTTGAGACTGGACACATGACTGATGGTTTAGAATGTAGTCTCGGTGATGCGAGGGGCCAGACTGGGTTGAAAGTTAAGCGTACTCTGAAACCTGTTGAGTAGATGCACAGCGTGGATTTGAACATTTGACGAGAAACTTAAAGCTTGTTAGAGTTCCACCTCTGACTTTCCCGCCTCTGTCTGGGCACAAGGCTCAGACCGGCTATAGCATTGTTTTGCAATGCAAATCCACTTTGTGCTACGGTCAAGTTTTGTCTGTGTTTCCTCCGGCAGCTGTATTTTGCAGACTGGAAAGCCCCCTGACTGCCATCAGCTGTGCAGGGGGAGCTTTATAGAGTACGGGTGGTGCATAATAAGTAGCCCCCTCGCAAAGCTGCTAATTGAAGGGGTTATGAGCCGAGCTGCTCCTCCCCGCCTGGCAGGGACAGACGCACGTGCAGCTCACCAGCTAAAAGCGGCGTGTGTCGCTCAGATAGCTGTTTTTGTCACGTCAGGCTCTGTGGCTGCTCCTGCGAGCAGCACCCACTCTGACTCAGGGTTTCCACATGCACTGCTACAGTCGACCTTGGCCGCTACAGGGAGTTCAGATGTCCAGGAAACTGCCTTCGGGGCGGCGCCTGCGCTCCTGTCAGCTGAGTCAGAGTTTTGGCGACACAGGAAGGGGACACCAAATCTCTACCTAATCACCTTTTAAGCCCTGCACTCTGAAGCAATGCTAGCTTGGCAAGAAGCTGAGTGCCCGGGTTTGAGAATGGGAGGGCTGTAACAAGAGAGAGTGGTGTAACAGTGCCTCTGTTGTCTGATGGGCTTTACTGTTAGGTAGTGTTTACTTCAGGTGAGACCTCCACTAACAGGAAAGGCTTCTCTACACCCAGCAAAAATTTTTTTATTTATTTTTAAATCAATGCAATGTCATATAAATGAGAGAGAAAACAGGATCATGGCTGATGTTCTAGAAAAATATCAATTTTAAGTAAATAACCGTGGATTCCATTGCTAGGAGGTGGTAGGCATGCACAAGAGATGCTGATTACTTTTTAAACATTTTTTGTGTTTTACTAACATAACACACCTTAATCTATGACTGAACTGTTGCGTTGTAGGTAATGTAGGCGCCAGGTTTTGACAAGGAAGAAGAATGTGTGGAATAAAAAAGACTTTTGATACTTTAAAAAAAGTCACCATGAGTCCGACAATGTTATAGAAGCGTAATAGAAGTAGACTTTTAACCCTTAAATACTGCTCAGGTCATGTTTGAGACATTTTTAAATTTGAAAGTGTGACCCAGAATATTCAAAAATGGAAATATTTCAACTTTTAAAAAAAGAAAAGTGTTCTGGGTTAGATTTGGCCTGTATTTATTCAAAAATCATCATTCAAAAATGTTCATATTCAATAATATTAATTGAAATCATACCGGCTGTTATGTTCTCTAGTTTCAGGCAACATAGGACCATAAAACAGTGACTGTAAATGTTTTTTTCTCCATAAACAAATAGCTTAAAACCTAAAGAATACACTTTCTCTGCTCTCTGAAAGCTTCATTAAGGATTAATCACCAATTTATTAATGACTGATGAGGTATTTATGGATGAAATAGATTTGTGGCTCAGAAGTTTGGCATAGGGACTAATTATGAGGGGATACTGTGAAGGGTCAGAGTATGAAAAGTGGGGTTAAGATAATTTAACGAAATCTGCCACCGCTTGTTGAAACACGGACTGGCGTGGCCGTGCTAGTAAAATAATACCACAGGCTCACTGTACATCTGTATATAGAGAAACAATGATGACCCAGAATTACAAAGCCGCTGTTGCATTAGCTCATCAGACCACCAGTGTTCATTGTTTACAGCATGCTGATTGTGTTTTTTTTTGTTTGTTTTTGTTTTCCCATAAGCCCCGTGTTATGACTCATTAGGAATTTTTAGCTGTAGCATTGCTTTGTGGGCAGCTCAGTGCCACACAAGTCACTGCGAGGCTCAAGACTCGTCGCTCTTCCAATTCCCATCCTGAAGTTTTCAGGCAGCGTGCCTGAACTCGGGGGTTCAGTGTGCTTGTGTGTGCGCGGCACAGAGTGGGAAGGATGCCTAACGGCGCCCTTGGCCTCAGCTACAACGGATAATGCTGAGCTTGGACTCCGGTGGCTTTGAACAGACGCAGCCAGAGTGAACGGGAACACTGTGATGCTGTGTTAGTGTTGCTTTTAAAAGCTTCAAAGTCTACGGCAAAGACCACAGAACATCTAGAGCGCCGTTAGTGATGTTGTTTCATCCAGCAAATCAGTTAATAAGTCAGTTTACTGCATTCATACATTCATTTGAAGGGTCTGCGTATAAATGGATTTACCAGGACTTAATCAGCCAGTGTCTGCACCTGCAGTCCCCACAATGGCTATTAGAAGCTGCCTCTAAGAATTGAAGTAGCAGAAAAATGAAGGTTTTCAGGGAAGCGTGATGTGTGTGTTGTGTTTGCTTGATTGACAAGAGCTTCACTCAGTTATAGTGGTTAGTTCAGCCTCCGTCTTTGTCCAAATTAGAATTTTCTGGCTGCAGTAACAGCCAACATGGCAGCTCCCATCATTAACAAAATAGATGGCATCACAGACACTACATGTGTTTTTTTATGCTTCTATTGCCTCTGTACTGCATTAGTCAGTTAAAGAGTAACTGTAATTGCAACACGGTGGGATTTCTTTTCTGAGCAAGTGAAGTCATTTCGGGAAGACGTTAGCCAGCTGATCAGCCACAGCCTCGGCTGCTGCTGTGCTGGCAGGATGCCTTCCTGCTGATGAGTGTATCTGCCCACCAACTACCTTCTCTGGCAGAGGAGCTTAGACTGGCTAAATCAGGCCTCTATCACCTCTGCAAACACGCTGTTAGAAAAGCTTTTCACATTCTTTTCACACATTTTTTTTTCTACTGTTGTTGAGCTTGTATTTGTATCAGGTTTGATATTTTATTCTCTGTATAAAAAAAAAAAAAAAATTAATATTTTATTAATACAGTTAGCCACCTGACAGCGCTGGTATAGATTTTGGCCACAGATGGCGATGGTAAGCGTTGGATACTGTCAGACGTGCATGTGGGAGTCCACAGGCTGGAATGAATAATACAAAAGGAGTCTGTATGGATGGTGCACAATGAAAACCACGGTGCCCGTGAAATTGCCGCACAATACCAGTCTGAGCAGCAGCAGCATACAACGTAAGTTCTGTGTTAATATACGGGATTATGTAATAGCAGCTGCCGCGGCTGTCAGCGTGCAGCGCCGCTCCGCCATTAACTTGACTTACGCTCTGGTTTTATTGCAGAACCTTGCGTCATCCATACTTAGGCTGACGTTTGACAGTAAGGTTTGGCCCTCTGGGTGGTGAGTTTCACCAGCAACCAGGAATTGTGAACACTAGCTGAGGAAATGAGGGGGATTTTTTTTTTTTTTCCTTCTCATGGCATGCCCCTTCTTTTAGAGCGAGGAAAGGCTCGACTCTTATTTCTGACCCCTGACCTCTAGTCTGATCCCTCCCTACGTATGATGAGTCACTCCACCCTTTCCCTCGGCTTTTCCGCTTCCAAGCCCTTGGCGAGGAGCACGCACACCACACGCACACACACACACACTCTGAACAGAGCAGCTGCAGTGTCTCAGCCGTCGGTGTGTGAGGCATGTTGATGTCAGGACAGAGGAGCTCTCTCTGTCTCTTAGTTCACTGGCCTCAGTGCCAGTTGCCCTTGTCTGGTTGGCTCAAGCAATTGACGAACTGTGCAGAAGCTTTTTTTTTTCTTCTTTTTTTTTTCCTTTTTCTTCTTTACTCAGTTTTTCTGTCACCCTCTCTTTCATTCGCTCGCTCTGCTACACACATTCACTGCTCATCTGAAGTTCAGTAGGACAGCGTGGTTCCTCTGAGAGCCAGGAATGCTGGCAGGCGAGCGGATTCATGAAAAATAGAGGGGAGAAGAGCTGCACAGGCTCTAAACTCCTTTTAAGATGTGCTACTGGCCCCAAAACATAAATGTAAGGGATTCCCAGCATCTAAAAAGTATACACATTGCCAAAACATGAACGAGTTGTTTTCATTTTTACCATGAAAAACACATTTTACCGCCTACTTTGACTCAACACACACACACATTAAGGCCTGATAGGAGAATTTCCTTTTTAAACACATGCAGCTCTTGACATGTGTCCTGTACCTCAGAGACTTCATCAAAGTGAATCTCAGCTCACACGTGCGGGTGACTGTAATGACATTGCTAAGCTGATCTGTGGTAAGAGATTCTAGAAATGAGGAGTGAGTAATGTCCACAGCAGGTCCTTTGATCAGCGGCAGCGGTGTAATTTGCTCGGTGACAAGAGATGACCGGACCAGACTGCGAGTTATGTTCTGCCGCTGTGCCGCATGTTTGTCAAAGGACAGAACTGACAGACTCACGCTTGGAGTCACTTTATGAATTATGTTTAAATAAAAAAAAAAAAATCCATTGAGTGTTATCAGACACATTGTTCACCAGGTTCAGTGAAAGTACACACGCTGTTTGTCTTGATGACGTTGGTGCAGACGAATGGCGACGTGCTGAGTATAGACTGACTAAACAAGTCTTTTTTTTGTAGCTTTGACCATTTCGATCAATTTTATATCAAAATTGTACCTGCAACATCGATACAACACAGTCTGACAGAGGAAAAAATTGAAGCAGACTACTATAGATTGGGTGGAAATGAGCCAAAAGCCAGGTTATCTAAACCCACTTCATTTGGAGGTAAAACAGACTTGAACAGACAGCACACTTGAAGTACCAAGACTGTCTGTAACCTGTAACAGACAGTTTAGGTAATACTTTTAACATTCACATCTGTTTTCTCTTCTAAATAAGTTTGGCCAACTTGTGGGTTTGTTTAAAATCTGAATGACGGTCTGACTGTTCATGTTTCTTGCCCCGTTGGGCTCCTTTGTTTTTTTTTTTTTTGCGTGACAGTGTTCTTCCTGCCAGTAGGAATTGTGGCCAAAACTACAAAACTAAGACCCAAGTTGCAATAAACTAGAATTATCCTACAAGGTGTAGTAATAACATACGTATTGGAACGTTTCCTACGATACCAAGTATAATTTTCTCCCCAGAGCCGTCTTTGAGTTCAGCAAGTCACTCGACCTTTTCGCTCGGCTTCACTCAGAATAGCTCCTTTAGTGCCACAGTTCAGCATTTCCTGAGTGTATACTGGATCCATGCCTGCATAAACTTTCCCTCTCCCTCACCCCAAATGTCCAGCACTGGCCCTGGGAGAGTGAGAAAAGGAGGAAAAAAGATGGGAGTCTGCTCTGGACTAATGTCAAGAGAAGATTTTTGAGTAAAGACGGATGGGACCGACAGTGGCTGTGCCGTTTTGGGAAAGGGGGGGAAAAAAACTGAACCGAAAGTGTGAAAAAGGAAGAGGGAGCTGAGTTGAAAACATTGCCTTGAGTTGAAGTTGCTGACGCTCAGAGAGAAAAAGGAAGAGGGAGGAGGGGGAGGGGGAGGGGGAGGGCCCTGGTCGATGTGACTCCCCATCCTTATACGGTCACATGCAGCCCTGGCATGGACACACAGAGCCCAGTCGGGGAAAACATGCTCATTTAGAGCTTACATAAACACACCGGCTCACAACCCTGCGCCTGCTCCCTCCTCCTCCTCCTCCTCCTCCTCCTCCTCCCCCCAGCCCGGGCAGGGAAGAGGAAGCGAAGGAAAAGAAGAACGCTGTGGAATTTGAAAGGGAGTGCGTTGATAAATTCCTGAGCTTTTAGTGCTCCTGTAAGAAGGAAATGCAGCGCTGGTGGGTTTAAAAGTCGGGGACTGGATGGGTGGGTGCAGGGGAACGTATTTGGAAATGTGACACAAAGAATTTATTTAAGGAAATCAGACTTGTGAGGCAGACGGGGTTCCTGCTACTTGATACGTCACGGACTAACCTGATGTCAGTGACCTTCAGGAAGACATAAAAACAACAAATTAATCATCTGTGTGCATAACAACCATCGCAGACTCATGTTCTAGACTTGTGCCATGTCTCCTCTCACTTCTACTCGTTACAAGTAGTGTGTTTGTGTGAGATAATCCATGAAGAGCCATGCGATTATTAAAAAATAATGCACGATGCAGATACCGTTCTTAGTCCATCTTATGCATTATTTTTCATAAGCAAATAGTCAGAGAGGATCATCACACAGCAATCAAAATGTTTTTTTAACGCGTAATTAAAATATTGCTTTTGCTGGCCAATAAGAATTATGAATGCAACGTCCACTGTACAGTATAATGTTCAGGAAAGCACAAACGTGTTTTAAAGCAGTTAGAAAATGTTGGTTTTTCTTTTAGGAGACAACTACGATGTTTGCGCCATCTGCCTGGACGAGTATGAAGAAGGAGACAAACTCAGAGTCCTGCCGTGTTCTCACGGTGAGTCTCAACACTCCTGCATGCTACATAAGAGTTTGTTTCCTGTCTCTCTCTATACTGTCTGCTATCACATAATGGCAAAAATAATGATTTAATAAACTCTCAAGGGTTTTTTGTATGGAAATTTTTAAGTTAGTGGATGACAAACATCCAGTTTTACCCTGTTTTCATACCTCAGCCGGAGTGAAATGCATCGTGTATGTGAACTGTGACATACAAGTTGGCTGCTAAGAGTCACTTCTTGAAAAATGACTTGATTAGTCAATTCTGAAAACAGTTTCTCTTTCTTTTCAGCTCTAGTCGTTGAATTCATTTTTGACATTTAAGAAGAAACAATAACTTGTTCTTGTTGCTCACAGCCTACCACAGCAAGTGTGTGGACCCCTGGCTGACCAAAACTAAGAAGACGTGTCCGGTGTGCAAGCAGAAGGTGGTCCCCTCGCAGGGCGACTCTGACTCCGATTCAGAGGAGGGGGAGAGCGGCCCCGACGAGAACGACGAGGTGTCCGAGAGCACCCCGCTGCTGCGCTCGCTGGCCTCCACCAGCGCCCACTCCTTCGGCACCATGTCGGGAG
This sequence comes from Scomberomorus guttatus, assembly GCA_038419695.1. Lineage (NCBI taxonomy): Eukaryota > Metazoa > Chordata > Actinopteri > Scombriformes > Scombridae > Scomberomorus > Scomberomorus guttatus. The sequence continues at coordinate 17,762,774 of CM076454.1, read as the reverse complement.
CGTCGCGCTCGGAGCAAGACCAGGAGTCTTCCGAGTACGAGGATGACGAGCTGGACAGCAGCGACAGCGAGGAAGAGGTCACCGTGGAGACCGTGGTGGTCCAAATGCAGCAGCCCTGCTCTGAATGCCACGACCAGGACCACGACCTGCTCCAAGCTTGACAGACTGTTGGCTGGCCTGATGGGTCACTAAACACCCCCCCCCCCCCCGTCCCGTCCTCCCCAACCTCACAGCTGCAAAAAACTTTAGTCAGGGGGCACGAAACAGATTCATCATCCGAGTTCTTCTGTCACTGCTTACAATACATTGTAATGTGTCCTCCCTACAAGTTCAAATCTTAAGTTTTATTTTAACATGATTGTGGATAAAGTGCTGATTTCCGGGTGTGTGACAGGAAGTCAGTGTGGCAGATATGACAGGACTGGGGACACTGATGTACAGTAGACTGTTATACTGTACTCTAGTCACACAAAGATGACACACAGATGAGCGGAAAACTCCCGAGGCCCCAGACACAAGATCACACGTGACACAAAGTTCAGTAGAAATACTGTGTAAATAAAAACTGTAGATCACCATACATTTCTTCCTTATCCGTTTATCCTACATTCATCAGAGGATGGGGAAGTTTCTTTACTGTACATACATGTTCATGCTAAACTGACACACTTTGAACCCCTATGCAGCATCCTTTTTTTTTTGTAAAATTAAACTAGCATTCTAGCAAGTATAGAAACATTTAAAGCCACAGCAATATGGTTTTGCCAATTTATTTCTAGCTTGGTGTACCAAGGAGACTAGGTGCTCCTGTCTGTGTTTTTTTTTTTTTTGTGCCACAGTTTATCTGTTACACTAATTCACACTTAAGAGAAACTGAAGCCAAACCAGTCGGTGCAACGAATGCGATCTCTTCATGTGAAGTCATCAAAGTGTGGAGACAGTGGAGCGATAACTGTCCTTGCTGCCTGCAGTGAACTTCTTTTGGCTGCTCCAGACCTATCACTTCATATAACACATATAAGTAGTTATTGATTGATAGGCCTTGTAATACACATAACTGATCTTTTGTCATTTAATATTGTTCATAGCAAATATGCTTTTTTTTTTTTTTTCATCACATGGCTTCATTTATGTTGACAAATCATGTTGCCTTTTTCAGTTTGTATTTTTGTCTTGTGTTTTCCTGCTCTGTTCTCAGTATGAATTAACTTAAATAAAATGAAAATGACACCTGACGAGGACATTTCTCACTCTGATTTACTCACTTTTCATGACATAATGTGTAACTGTCCAGTCACCTGCTTATCTGATACAAATCAGCCCGTGTAATTCTAGCATGGAAATCATGGGACCTCTACACTCTGGTCAAATGTCACCAATTTTTCAGTTACTGAATGCAATTTTAAACACACATGGTGACTGTTTTCCCCAGAGAGGCCTTCATGTTAGAGAAAACCCATTTCAACTCCTAAAGAACGTTGCACGTGAAGAAGCGTGCACGTGACTGCGGCTAAAACCCCAACTGTCTACTTTGCTGACTCAGAACTAGTCATGAAACCGAAGACAAATTACATTTGGAAAGTTAAATATGTCCCCGTGTCCGTCTCATGAAAGCTTGGATTACCAAGTGAGCGAGTTAACCAGACTGCTCTTTACTTCTATTTGGTCTCATTTAAAGTTATACCAATACTTTGCCGATCCCGTTTCATGAGAGAAACCAGTGCAACTCAAATTTCTGCAGTTAAGTTGTATCTTATGAACCCATACCAGAAGACCCGTTTGGAAATGGGTAACCAGCTAGACTGGCTCTGTCCAAAATGCAGTGTTAATAGTAAGCTAACCAGCTGCAGCTTAATGTTTAATGAACATGTGTGGCATAGAGCTTCTCATCTAACACATTTCCCAAAATGTCAAACCGTATTTAGGTGGGGAAAAAAAACAGAAAAAGGACAGCAAACACTTATCTGGTTGGAATAAATTTATTTGATCTGTCTGTAAACAAGGTGATAAATCAATTTATGGCATTTCTTGGTTTTATGCATATGAAATCAGATGCATTAAAGAGACTGTATCCCAGATGTAAGAAAAAAAAGTGGTGAGGAAAGGAAATGAACAAAAATCAGCAAACAGGACTTGAAACAGGTTTTCTTTTTTGAGTACACATATCTCACAAGGCCTAAACAGTGGAGCTGAAGCTAAAAAAAAAAAAAAGAAAAAGTGCCAATGAAATGACTCCTTAGTGGACAGTGGGTAAAATCCATCTTACAACAGCAACAGATCTCTCTACATTATGGCACAGGATACACAGGTTCTGCAGTTAAGTTTCGACAAGACAACCATAAGCGTCTTTGTTCCAACCAATCCCATCTCCCATTGAGTGTCATTTCTACTTTTGAAAGTGTTTCAGTTGGACGTTACAGTTAGCAGTACTGAGCGTGGACAGACCGTGTGATACCCCAGCTCAGCTGACTAATAGAGTTAAAAGGCAATTTATTCCACAGTTTTGTAGTTGTCAACACAGCATGGGTTTGTACAAATGCAGTTTGTTGTTTTCTAAACAATAAAGAAAAAAAACAATGAAATGACTTTAAATTTTCTTCATATACTCCCACCCTTACCTCCCCTGTAGCTTTATTTTTTTTTTTTAAACCATAGTAAGCATTGCTGTCTGGTTAGTGTTTCCTTCAAAAAAAAAAAAAAAAAAAAAAGTTAGCAGTCATCCTTTACATGATTTAGAGCAATTGTATAAACACCCGAGCTTTGACTACACTTGGTCCTATAAAAAGAAAAAAAAATTCAAACTGGACACACTCCAGATGGTTATATGCTGGGATATCTACTGTCCAAAAATGGCAGCCTTTCAAAAAACAAAATAAAAAAAGAAAATATATTACAGGAGCTGGCAAACAAAAACAGTATTAAGTGCCTGAGCCATTGTTACTGTGGAATGTCCATGGGTTTTCATGTTGCCGGGGAGGTCGTGATGACAGTGTGGCGGGAGGAGAGGCTACCAGCATCTGGACGACACCAACGCTCGCAAATCTGATTCATGATCGTTTACTGAGCTGATCCAAGCATCCCCCCACCCCACCCCCCCCCCCCCTTTAAAAAAAAAAAAAAGTGTTCAGGACAGAGCAGTGAATCTGAAGGGAGAGAGTGGTTAGAAGACAGGTTGGTGGTGTGTAGTGTTTAATGAAGATGAGCGATTCCTGTGAAGTTTGTAGCATTGCCTGTTTTGAGCAAACAGGATGGGGAAAGGGGAGGAACTGAAAATTTTGGCAGGAGGAGGATGTGTGGTGGTGGTGGGGGGGGGGGGCAGTGGACCGAGATATGCACGCAGTCTCCTCTCCCGAACATGATGGGAGGAAAAAAAAAAGAAAAAAAAAGGGAAGACATGACGAGCTTGGTTACCACTCAAGTGCTCCAAAGGCATCGGCTGCTCAGGGAGGGAGTGTGTATGATCAGGTTTGGGAGGGAGTCAGTAATGGGCACCATGACAGAGAGAAAAAGAAAGAAATACCTACTTCAAATTGACGCTATAGCTTTCATTGTCCGAGTGTTTGGCCAGAATTTTGCTGGTCTTGGTTAAGTACAGATTTGTCATGACATCCTGTTAGCAACATGCTCATCTTTGCTATGGATCAACTTATAGTGCTTAAAGGGGGTAAGAGTACACAGCGCAAGTGTGTTGAGGGGAGAGGGAAGGGAGCGGGTTAGGGAAGATGACCAAAAAAAAAAAAAAAAAAAAGTAAGAAATGGGGAGGAGAGAAGGCAGAAAAAGAAAAAAGTAACTACCAACTAGGACTGGAAGTAGTGATGAAATGCAACAGGGTGGTAAGGGTGAGCTGCTAGGTGGCTGGGAACAGGCTGCTTTAGTATCCGGACTTCCTCAGGTACTCAGCCATCTGAAATGCTTTCTTGTTGAGCTGCCCTCCATGGACACCTTCCTTCCCCATGACAAAAACCAATGCTGGAGTACACAAAGGAAAAAAAACAAAAATAAATGAACAGACATGATGATAGCAGGGCTGGAAAAGAAGATACTTTTTTTTAAATTTATTTTATTGTCACCTTGCTAAATGTGGGGCTACATAGTTGAAGACAGAGCCTGAACCCTGCGCTGTGTTAGAAATGCTCCTGGGATTTTATTTTAATGGGACTGTTCAGGAGGGGAAAACATGGGCTTGACAGTAATTTGTTTTTTTTTTTTAATTACTTTTGAATTTTGTGTTTTTTGTTTTCCTTTTTATTTCTTTTTTCTCTCCCTCAACTACACCACATAAGCTACGTCAAAACTAAACTAAAACCCTGAATCCCTCAAGTATTTTGCCATCGAGTATGCCTTCTTATTCAATCCGCCTCCATGGACCCCTTCTTTGCCCATTACCAAGACCAAGACTGAAAGAAAAGAGACAGAAAAGGGACACTTAGAGAAAGGTGCGGAGATCACACAAGTGAAAAGAAAGAGCACAGAGCCAAAAGCAGGACGACGAACTTGACAGCTACGAAGGAGGACAATGACACGAAAAGCTAAGCAGCGATTCGGAGTGAAGGCTGCATCAAACCTAAACATTCATTTTCTTATCGGTGCTGCTGGTGGTTAAACGAGACATCTCACATTACAATTAGGAAGACAGAGTGAGTACAGGAGAATAAACGTAAAGGATGCATGCAAAGCTACGTCAGTCTGTACACCTGTGATGACTATATAACCAGCCAGAGTCTCAAGGTGTAGTTCTTCAGACGACTCCACCTCAATATCAAATGACTTCCACCAAGAGTGAATGCAAAGCCACCTCAACTATTATGAAATAAGCTGCCATTCAAGCAGGCTCTGGTCAAACAGTAATGATCACTACTGAACTGGCTTGTGCCACAAATTTTAAAAGAGATCAGGTCAGGATCGTTAATTAGAGCTGCAACAATTAATCGATTAGTGGATCAACAAAATTAATCAGTAACTACTTTGATCATTTTCAAGCAAAAATGCCAAATGCTTCTCATATGTGATGATTAGCTGTTTCTCTGTCATATATGACAGTGAATTGAGTATCTTCAGGTTTTGACATTAATATGGACCCTAAGAAATTGTGAATGCAATTGTCACTATTTAACATTTCATGGACTAAACAATTAATAAAAAAAATAATCGGCATATTAAGTTGATAATGACAATAATTAGTGGCAGCCCTATAGTTATTATTGCATCCAAATTGGTGGAACTTGCCTGAATCCAACTTGCTGCTTTGTATGGATTCATCTCTTAAGTAAATACAAGGAAATTTACATAACGAGGCAAATGTTGATTTGATATATTGCTTTTCTACATCTTAAAATCTCTCAATTGCACAATTAATGCCTCTAATCGTTTGATCATATTCACATTACTAATGATGTGAAAGTCTTCTAAAAGCACAAATGTTCGTTACCATAATATAGCTACTGTGATATATTTAGTCAGAAATACCTTAATATGCTACAACTACAAATGCTCCCTGGACAGGAGGTAAATTTGGTCCAAATGGCTGCTAATCAGCCACTTTCAGCTCCATTAGTACCACAACCAAACAAAACCTGGTTTGTTGTGCAAGTGGCTGGTAGTATAGACCAACTTAGAACAGCCACAGTAGTTGCTTGGTGATCTCCCTGTTAGTACTCCTGACGTTACTGCACTCCACTTCATGAGTCTAGTTATTTAAAAATGATATTAGTAATCACTATGCACCATGTCAGCAGCAAAGAACAGGAAAGTGAATGCTTCTACTGACTACTAACAACCATCACTAATGTAGCACATATGCAGACACAGCAGCATGCTTGTGATACCTCTCCTCAATACATGTAAGTTAAGTGTCTGGATACATACTTTACCAGAAACAGAGTAGAAGCATGTGAGCAGGGGAACAGATTCATACTTTGAGGGTAGAGAGGTGTGTTAACCAGGAAGGAGGAACATGCATGCAGTTCAGGAAAGTTTTTAGGAAATTCTGGCCAGAAGAATGAGCCCAATGCGTGGAGAACAGGAATCCGTTTCAGTCTCACCTGTAAGCTTTAGTAGTGTTTGGGAACACTGGGAAGCACCGGGCATTGGGGCCCATACAGGCAACATGAAAATTGGCACAACTCTCAGGCAAGTCCCTACAAGGGACTGAACTTTGACTTTCTTAGTTTACATTTCTGTATGACAGAGATAATTCATGGCTGTTACTTCCAAAAATGCCTAATTTTATTGTGCCAACAGTGGCATTTAAAACCACTTGTTTTGAAAATATGTAGGGTGCTATGAACTCTTAACAGATTACAAATTAATACTGTATCAAATTTGATACCTATTGCAATTTTCAAGGCTAAACATTTCACACTTCAAAGCACTTAAAAATCAGTTTGTAGATAGAGATCCAGGAGTGAGTAGTGATGAAATGTATCAGCTATGCAGTGCACAAATCACATGCCAGCTTTGTTGTTGCTCTGGCTGACGAGCATCTAATTTTGGAAGCTACAACTAACTGACACATTACAATCAAATTGAATAACTCATTGCTATTGACAAAGTTTAGGGCAGAGTAGTACCACAACGTGGATTACTACCCAGATGATTTTTTTCCAAAAATTAAAGATAATATCATGAATATTGCTGTAATGCACAGTTGTTAAGTGAATCACATAAATCAGAGAAAAAGAATTGAAATAGATTTTTTTTTAACAGAATTGAATTAGAATGGCTCTTAATATGGGAGGAGCCAGTAAACAAAATCTCTCAAGACAACAGATATGCAAGATACCAAAATGGGAAAACTGCTAGATACATAATCAATTTTCTTAGGGCTTGAGATTTGTTAGACTGCAAGATGTCCATTTTTCCTACCAATGCTAACCTTACATAACATGAATCATCCACGTTAAATAAACCTGCAAGAAGCCAACTAATGGCATTAAAAAGACTCAGCATTTACAAAAGGAAATTCTCTTTACTCCGAACATAATGGACTACTTGATTTCAACTCTGACAAACAGCCTCACTGGTTATGCCTACTCTTTACATTTAGCTTTGATACACGTGTTCCCCATCATAATATCATCCTATGATTCACAAACATCTTAACACCCGTGAGTGTCATCATATATTGAGGAAAGGTGCATTCAAGATCTATCCCACATGCACGGACAACACAGAAGTTTAAAGAGTAGCTAAACTAATGGCACTAAATCAAAAAGCAGACTACGGTGGCACTGTAGCACTACTAAAATGTATGCGGCCAACAACGCTGAACATGGTGCTCACCTTTGCCGGCTCTGCCTACAGAAACGTTGTATGTTGGCTCTCCTCCTTGACTCTTTGTCCGGATGTCCATTGTCCAGTCGCCGTCAATTAGGAGGCTGTCTCTGATTACGGAGCACTTTTTATTGCCTAAGGTCAGACCACTGGTGAAGAATCCCTCGCGGTCCTTTCCTATTAACACGTCGATTTCTTCAGGCTAGAGGGAAACACAACATCAAAACGTTAGACACGTGCATTACTGCCAATTTCATCTTGATGCAAAATGTCCATCCAGTCTGGCAGCCCAGACAGACTCAAGTGTTTTCAGTTTTTTCCTCAGTGAATGCTTGTCAATGTTTTTCCTCGCTCTCGTTGAGCATTTTTCTCATTAATTTCTCTAGTGTGGGGGCTGTGAAGCCTTCTGAGACCGATTCAGTGCTATACCAAATAATTCAACTCCTCTGCCTCTCCTCACAGCATTACCTTACAGTACTAACAAAAGTACTGGACACCCCCCTGGAGTTTTTGCCTAATTTATACAGCAATCTTAAAATTATTTCTAGTCATAAGTAATAAGGCGTTTATTTCATATAAATATTAAATGAATGGAAATCAGGACAGCAAAAATGTGTACATGTTTTCTGTCACCAAGGCCTCAGTGACTGAAATATTCAAAATTTCATCTTATGCTGTGGAGAACTTATTTATGTTGATTCTGTAGGTTTTGAACACTAATATTAAAAATAAGTAGTACATCTCTTAAGCAATGTTAAAACTTTTGTCAAAGCCATTACCTCACAACCAAAATGAAACTGTAACCAAGTAAGAAGTTACTTTTGTAGACAACAAAAATGTATCATAGTTTAGTTGACTATTAAAAACTAAATGATTGTGGAACAGTAATTTGCACTAACAGGTGAACATTGCCAATTCCTTTAGTTAATCTCACAATAGACAACACCACAGCACCACACTCCTACACAGCATATAAACAACTCACCTGCAGCCCTCCCTTGTGGCTTTTAAAGAGACACGAGGTTATATGTTGCTTAAAAGCTCTGTTAACCATGCAGTAGATTTCAGTGTATAGGTTGGACTCAAATGCTGAAAATTAGAACTAACAACGGTACATGAGTTCCACTTGTGGTTGGCTTTGGGGTGCCCGTTCACTAGTTTCAAGGAAATCATTATGCTCCCCTTACTTTATCTGAAAATGCATACAAAATATTTGGCAGCAGATCATATTAGATGTCAGTCTTTTAAGATTTCAGTAAATTCATGCATTATATTAAAAAAAAAAAATTATATATATATATTTATATATAGGGAGCTGATGAATATTATTTACAGGCCATCTTTGAATCCACTCATTGCTAAAAGTCAAATAATGGAGCGTGTACTTTTGGTAATCTGCAGTTTAAAGCATGTTATGTTGCACCTGTTTACGTCACACTATGGAAGTGCAACGCCTACTGTTTAAAATACTTTACATACATTTTGACTAGATAAGCACAAGGGGGCCTGATCCTGTAAGTCTCATTTCTTCAAAATATATACTGGACTCTCACAAACATCAAATATTACCATACAATAAAAAAGGAAACAAATACAACTCTGTTGGACAGGATATTTGTAAGTCAAATGCAGCAAGGGACTGCTTCTGTAACTGGGCAAGATAGTAAGTACAGATATGATGAATTTCAATTAACAGGAATGCACTGTTCATTGACTCATCTAAGGGGGGAAACGTAACTCCAGGGCTACTCTAATAATTAAAATGTTTTAAATATTGCTGATATCCGTTTTATTCCCTGGACCTTAATACCTTTCTGTGAGAAATAACCTTTTTCATTTCACAAAATAAGCCAAACTTAAAGGATTGGTGTTTAATGTTTTAAGATGATGTATTTTGCCTGAATAAATGAACGTTTAATAATCATTACTTCAAATCAGGCAATACATGTTAAAAACACAATCTGACCAAGCATTTTGTTAACCATCTTTCAGTAAGTTTTTTTTCTTTTTAATCCTGTACCAAGTTGCTAAGGACTCACAAGTAGTGAGAAAGGATATCCAGGCCTGGCAAGTGAAAAATGTGCATTAACTGTTTAAAAAGGAACAGCTGTCTCCATTATACCGTCAATGGCAAGTCCTGAAATCTCAGAGGCCCACTGCAGCTGACAAAAACATTATGCTGAGAAAACAGCTAAGCTCGGACTACTACTAATATTCCACTTAGTTTACACTACAGCTTACAATTACGTGTACAAAAAATATATATATTTATATCACCAGTTATTAAACATGCACATTATAAAACGGGTTTATTATTGAACCAATCTGCAGAACAAAAGGCGTCGCCCCTCAACTCCAGAACTGCACAGTCATAGCACACACACACACCAAACCCTTCAGGAAAAAAAAAAAGGAAACTCAAAAGGATTTCTACTGGGTCGGATAACGTTAGCATAAGGACTAGCTGCGTGTCTCGGGCCCGGTTAGCTAATTAAATTAACTGCTAAATTTTGTGTCCCGGCATGAAACGTGTACCACAGTTTGCCACATTTAACATGCAACTTGCTGCATTCCCTTGACCGCCGAATACATGTGGCAGGTTTAATGAGCCACACCATGCTGGCTAGTGCTGATAGCAAGCTGCTAAGTAGGCAGTTAGCTTTGGTTTCACACTGGACAAGAAAACAAATTTGCATTTATTCAGCTGGCGTCTTCAAAGAATAACGTTACCCTGCCCGAGCGGACACTCCCAACCCGAGTTATAAGCGGCTCACTCGCTCATAGTTCATCCGTCTGCAGCCTCTTCATAGCGAACATGTTCGCCAAAACGACAGATATATTCAAGTTACTGTGAGCTCACCAGCACACAAATATTTAAGTTACTGACAAATAATTTATTTAACAGACAAAATGGAGGCTCAAGGAAAGCGACGGACACGAGTCTTTAGCCAACGCTAAGTAAGATTTACATAAAGGCCGCAAAAGATTCGGGTGTTCGTGTGGTAATTTAATTTAATTTAAGGAAATGGTTTTTAAATGTACAGATTGGGATTGCTGCTCAAAACGTTGTCTTGTGACGAAACATCGACTAGCTTCCACGAACAAAAAAATGAATAAGAAACAGGGGAGTGTATCCGCCATCTTGGAAAATAAGGGGCGGTAGCGGCGGCGGCGCGATTCACAGAAGAAGGATAAGAAAAAAAACGAGAGAAACCAACTGCATGCCAGCACGTCAAGAACGCGTGCGAGCACCGCTAACGCTGCGCTATTAGCGTTAGCTAGTAACGATTTTCTAACGGCTGATGACCGGCCTGATTCCAGCTAATCAACGGTAACGTTACTCTGCTCAGCACTACTGCAGGGGCACGCTATTGTCTGCTTAAATGAAAAATTACAAGACCATTTTAAAACACAAACGACAATACAGAAGAAAATATCCCATATATGTACTGGTTTATAATAAATTTGAATTAGTCCTCTTATCTGACCAGTATCACACGGCTAGTTAGCGTTGCTAACTTAGCCCTTTAGCTCGAGTTCGCGGTCCGGCTTGGGTGAGCGCCGGCGGCTATTTCTTGAACAAACAAATCTGTAAGTGTTAACGCCAGAAAGTATTTTACATTTTTTGGAAGGCTGAAAAGGGTTAGAGGACGTGTTAAAAAGCAACGTCGCATACGTGCCAATGCATCTTGTGTGCGACCACCGGACACCATGTGTACCACACCGCTCGCCTTATCCTCATTCAACAAGGCCTGGCGATGCAGACAAACGCACCGACGTGCAAAATGTACAATTTCCTCCCTAGGTTAACGTAAGACACTGAAATACGGAGCATACTAACCGATATGTTGGCAAAGGTACCGCCGACAGAAGATGCCCAGACGTATTTGGCGTCCGTGTACCCAACAATGGCCGCGTCCTGGCAGCTGCCGTCAGCCATCAGGTTTTCCACGTAGCCTTGCCAGGACATGTTTGTGAAATTTGTTCTAAGATGAAAAAAAAGTACGTTGGGTCAAAGTTAGGTCACAGGCGTCTCTTGAGCGACGAAGAAACTGCGAGGAAGCTGTATTTATCGGTCGTATAACGGGCCTCCAGCAAGCAAAACCCCCCGGCTCCGTCACGTCCCGGCTTTCTTCTGGTCTAGGCAACGAAGAGAAGCCGCTGCAATCGGACAAGCGCTTGGGTGTAGTCCTTACAAAATCACTCCGCGAGGGTGGTTGTTCGTCCGCTGCTTCATTGCATAATATACTACGCGGCGGAGGAATACATTCATGGTTGATCAAGGTGGCAATAAGCAAGACAGCCTATTTTTTCTCTGGTACATTAAAGATCTCTCAACTTGCCAATCCTATATATATATTTATAACCAGGGATTTTTTTGGAGGTTAAACCAGTCAAATATATACCTATAGGCCTACACAGCCTTTAATTTGCAAAGCAGAATTTAGTAATTGTTTCAGGCTGAGGTTTGCCTTATGATAATCATTGAATTAACGTTATTTCACCACCCCCTATAGTAAGCACGAAATCACGTGGTCATTTACTGTATCCTCACAGTATCCTCCTCTTGAGTTAAGATTAATGCAATGTTTACTTTAATCAGGTCAGCACATGTCAAATCATTATTTATTGTGGATTTTTTTTCTTTTACCTGACAGGTCAGTATTTCTTGGGGAATCCCATCGTGCACTGAAAGGTATGGAAGCACCCTAAAAAGGTCACTAGATCATCACAGGGCAAAACACACTGGGGCACTGGGAAAATGTGTTGATAAAAACCAGTATCTAATAATCCTTAAATGAAAGCCACGAGACTCATAGCCATCCTTAGCATTGTGTTGGAGAGAGGCTATATTTCCATATAAGTGTGTAAGTCTACATCATAAGCATAGCTTACACTCCAGTCTTACAGTGAGTGAGCTGCAGGGAGGTAGTGTAGTTTATGAATTTTTGTTGAGTGAGTTACCAACCATTTTCATCTGGGATACGTCTTCATAATGTAAATTCCTTGTGGACACCTACCAAGTGTTATTAAACTGGTGAAGAATTGTAGGATTTGTTTATATCTGGATAAAGCCTCATTTGGGGGGTAAATTGCTTTTCTGAAAATATATTTGGTATTGTTTACACTAGTAGTTGTTAATCTTATTTCAAATTCAATACTTTATTGCCACATCAAAGTACTCTGAAACCTCGGGACATCACATACAGTAACTACACTGAGACATAAAACAAGTGGTAAAAAACATTAAATTACCAAAGTCAAACAATAAAACCTTTAAGCATAAAAGAATAATATAATAATAGTGATGCTATTGGCTCTAAGATGTATGTAGCACTGGTTCACAACCTTTTTTGGCTTATAGCCAAGCAATTCCTACCCACAGCCCCTCATCACAGTTCAACCAAAGAAATGCCCCCTTCTCAAATTCCATTTGAATAGTTTGTAATCTTTTTTTATCTTCTTCTTCCTTAACTTGTTTCCATCTCATGACCCATCAGAAAGACACCATGTCAGGAACCATTGACTGATTGATTGATTGATTTTATTTATTTAATTTTAAAAACACTAGCTCTGCCAGGGCATTGAGTGCTTACATAAAAGGAAATGTCAGGATAACACAATTAAGCCCTAAGGCTTATTTCCGCTGTGGTCCCCTTATGCTATACATCATATTTGGTTTATGGAACTGATAGCATCCCTATGGGAATGCTTGTTTTATTTATTATTATATATTGATGTATAGTATTGTGTATATATACCATTACAGTGTCTTATAATACAGTGGAATAGGAATACAGTCGAGAGTAGGTTGAACTTGTAGAAGTGCCAGAACTTGCTCAAGGGCACCTCAGTAAGACACTTATTTGTTAATGAACATTTATCTGTTGTGAGATCAAAAACTTGCTATGACTTTTTTTACAGGACAACATCAAACCACCAGGCTATGCGCTGTCTGTATGTGTGTTTGGAGACCATTAATATGGTTACCACTTGACTTTTTGCTATCCTTTCTCCCTCTTTCATTATTGTGTACTAAATGTGAAATTAGATGATTACAAAGACAAACTGTAGACTCTGCAGTGGTTTTAACTGAAAAGAAAAGCTGATATCTTTAATTGTTTATCTGAAAAGTTGCACTGCTTTTCTTGTCTTGGGACTTTATGACTGATGTTCATCCAGTGAAGTTTTTTTCTCCCCCTTCTAGGTACCTTGGCACTTTTTCATAGCCGTCCACACGTGTTCACACTCATGTAGTAGTACAAGTTCACACCTGGGAGCTAGGTATCTATTGAGCAGGTGTACAGGAACAAATACGGGCTTGGCACCTTGTTTAATATTAAATTAACCACAGTTAAGGAGTGCAGGAATTAATCACCACCCAGATCGACCAGACTCTCAATGAAGTGATGCACATGAAAAACAGACATACTCAAAGCCTCACAAAGGTCGTGATTTATAGTGTTGGAAAGAAATGCAGGTTAAGTGTCCCAAACACTTAAAATACATTTAAATCCATCTGTAGACTTTGGCAACAACCAAAATCTCTGACACTGGAAGAATAATTTACACTCAGACCGGTGTAAAAATAAATGTAAGTGAGAAACTAGACAGCAATTGCAGATGGGATGTCTGCTTAAGAACTTCACTGAGCTGCTTCAACTTGAGTCAGTTCATATTGCACAGATACTGCAGGGGTTATGTTTTTTTTTTTTTTTTTTTTTACATGAGCCACATACACAGCTTCCTTCATTTCCACAGTCTTTTTGAAGCTCTACATCATGTGACAGTTTTTTTTTTCTGTCTAGAAACTTCCAGTGAATCCTCTCCCTCCCTCCCTCCCTCCCTGTGGAAGAATGAGTACAGAAAAAGTTATTAATTGACCAGGCTGAAGGAAGTGAGCAGGCCACACAAAATCCTTTTCAATCAGTCAGCCACACCCATATCCTATTCTCCCATTGGATGCCGTCAGTTTCCATGGCCACCTCTGTTTTGCACTTCTGCTCTGTCAAAATAGTACCACTTACAGCCAAACCACACAGCCTGTGCATGAGTCATGGAGATACAGAAAAGAGCTAACTTGTTTGCTTTAGAAGAGGCTTGATTTTGGACAAGGCTATTAACACACTGCATTGTCATCTTAACAGCTGGATAACACAGTGATAAACACAGCAAGGGTTCCCTGGTTTTTCTTCAGGCTACCTCTTTTTTTTTTCTTCTTTATTGCAGATTCATGGTTTTCTTATTCCTCCATGCACAGCAGATGTCCGAATGCATGATTTTAAGGTACAGCATTTAGTGATCAGTGTTTGTGAAAAGGTTTTACAAGCTGAGAGGGAAAGTGAGTAAGCTGCAGCTTTTAATTTTCACTGGACTAACTGATATCTGTACTTGACAAAAAGATAAAAACAAACCCTATAATTTTCAGCGCATACGTTAGTATAGCGTACGCACTGACTGGCTCAGTGAGCAGATGCATATACCGTGTGCCTGCAACTGCAACATAAAGTGCATGTTGTCTTGCGGCACATTGTCCTCTCTCCCATCTTTCTAAAAGTAGAAACCCCTATGAGTAAAATTAATGCAGAAAGTAATTAATAATCATTCAGTTTCACTCAGATTTAAGTTTTTGAAAGACCAAAGCAATACTAATAAATTTGCACTGAAGCTGCTGACAGCCAGTATTGTATGCCTTTATGGCCTGTGACACCATAAAACAAGGCCATGCATACTTGTGATCCCCTGTCACAGGCTGCATATGTAGGGTGGTATACAAGTCAACAAACAAATGCTTTCCCCTTCTCAGCCTGGTTCATTTGAGAAATCTTTGAAGGAGGATGAGAAGCTGGAAAGTATTCTCACAATTTAGAGAATTAAAAATGGTAATATTAAAGAAACGTCCTGACCCCCAGAAGTTTGTAGTTATTTTAATGTAAGGTCTCTATGATCATTTTGATCATTTCTAAGTTCTTACCTTAACTTTGACTCCGCAGGAGGCTTTGCTTTGTGTCGCGTAGCCTGAACGCAATTCAGGCCAGTTTTTCACCTCAGTTGGATAAAATTATTTTTTCATGACCCTAGTTCACTCTTTGTCCTGCATAGCAGTATAAGTAGGCCTATTTTTAACTTGCATAAGGCGCTCAAAGTTCGATATGCTCTGGTGTGTTTTTAATAAGACGTATCACTTTTCACTCCATGTCACATGATTGTCTGAACTTTGAGATTTCGTGCTCAAATCGCACCATTCTGGCATTTATTTTCCATTTTCATCAGTTTTTAACTCATTTGAGTGAGTTGAACTCTATATTTCAACAAAGTGAGTGATGCTGTTGTAAATTGGCATTAAAGCTAATAAAGAGGAATTCTGTATACTTGTCCGCACAGCTTGGCAGAGCTTCATCAGTGTGACAATAGGTTTTTACAAAACAAATCTCAACATCACGACCATGATATAAAAGAAACTGAGCTTTCCATTGTCGTGCCTTCCCGGAGCAGCTGGGTGCAGTGCATTAAAAATTGAGCAGCAGCAGGTAGGGAAGATGGAGCGCTGGTGCAGCTCTGTTCCTAGAAAATGTCTCCTCTCTGCTCACCAGGTCCCGGCCCTGTCACACACAAAGGAAATCAATAGTAACCAAGACTGGGGGGAAACAAAGGAGGCACATGTCCTTTCGCATTTGAGAGATACAGTGGAAAAGCTTTGACAAATTAGTTGTCAGAAAGCAATTCAAGAGGCTCTTTACAAGATACATGTGATGAGTGTCCCTTCAAGAATGCTTATGAACGACGTTTACTCAACAACGTCAGGGCAGAGCTGGAAAAATACCATTACCATTTGATAAGTAGTATCTGTTCTTTATAGCAACTCGGGATAAAACATGTGACAATCAGGCTCCGGCAACCTTTTGCCCCATGAGAGAGGTCAGTGTGGGAGATCAAAGGTGGTCCATCTGCACGGCCAGCAGAGTTAGTCTGCATGTGTTAGCACACAGCGGGACATACAATGAGGCAGTCTTTTCAGTGGCCACCCTCTGGCCTCGCCTGTACCCCCCCCCCCCATCTGTGGAATGGATCAACACCACCATTGATCATGACTGCAACGCGTGGATGTCGCACACATGCAAATGAACTCTGAAAAGCACATGAACACATTTTCTCATATGAATAGAAAATGCAATATGAGGGTATGCAAATGCACACAACACAAACTCACCACACACACACACAAAGGAAGCAATATCCTTACGTAAACTTGGGGCACGCTGAGGGCAGTGGGTTAGTGTGGATGTGAATAGCGATGATGCAGCCAGAAGGACGCGCCTGCAATGGACAGAAGAAGCAGTACAACTACCAATTAAAGCTGCAAGCAGCTTTAATTCCCCCCCACTTCTGACATGTGCAAGGTTTTGTGAGTTTTCAAACACATTTAGCCCCTCAAAAATGCATTTCATTGCAGAGAAGAAGAAGAAGAAGAAGAAGAATTCCTTTTTTCTTCCTATTTGTCAATGATATACTGGTCTTTAAAAATGCTGAAGTGCACCTTTAATAAATCTGAGAAATAAACCCATCAGATGCCCAGAAATGTGTTGTAAAAGCACTTTCTCAGTACCTCGGCTGCCCTGGTATGAGACCCTGTCTGCCTTGTTGTTTCCTCTTCTTCTGGTTTGTAAACCTCCTATTTCTCTTTCTCTCTCCATAAAAAATCTTCAGGAATGTGAATCATCCGGCACCCACACTTTGTTTTTCTTAAAGACGTCCAGTTAAAAAAAAGAGAGATAGTATTGGTTTTTGCTCTGTAAAGCATATAAAGAAGACCCATTATTAGGCATTTTAAATACATTTAACACATTTGAGTGACATCTACGTTTTTAGCCTGTCAGGAAGGACGGTGTTGTTGGTTCTGCAGGGCAACAAGCTACTTTACATCCAGTCCTTCTTACACTGGTAGCGTGGTATGATAATGCACAGACTGGATATAAAGCCCCACTGTTCTACACAGATGAATAGTCATGATTCATAGCGAAGCATGAAGTGAGTCTTACTCTGGATTGACATTTTCATGGTCTTATCTGCATTTTCAGTATCTCTGTTTCACTGAAACTCATGGTGAACTTGATTTGATGATTGATGATTTTTTTCTTTGACCCTGTAGATGTTTTTTTTTTTTTTGAGTCATTTCTGAATCAGGTAGAAATATGATTGTGTTTCTTATTACAGATAGAGATATGGCGTCAAAGTCTCAAAGAATGAAGCGAACATACCAAAATTATAAATGATCCTTCTAACAAGATTTTTCCACTTAAAAAAGCCCAAAGAATGGCTAAAGTACTATTATGCTTCGGTTTAGCACAGCTTTCCCTGAAATGTTTAGATTGATGCCAGCAGCATTACTGTAACTCATAATGTAAACATACTGTATAACCATGGAATGTACAAATTCTTCTGGTTTTGTCTCCATCTTTGTGGTATAAAGTGCTCACAGCTTTAGTGTGTTTGCTTACACTAGCAAGAAATCACCTGTCAGTCTGCCAAACACTGTGAAGTACTTGTTGGATTTTGGGTTCTGATGAATTTTGAGTGTCTGTAGATGGTGCTGTTCCCTTTAACTTGCATGACAACTGCCTGTTTTCCACATACAAAAACAAGTTTTTGTATGTGGAAAACAGTGCTGGTGAAAACGAATGCATCCATTGCTCTTTTTTTGGTGCTATCACTCAACAGCACTAAAGTTGAAAGAAACTTTCAAATACTACATATGCTGACTTCAAGTCAGAGTTCTTAGTCAAGAGGTCTGGCACATTTTCTGTTAAATCTGTATAAGATAAAGTTACTGGTGCTAAACATGATAAAACACTTTATCACAGGTGTTTTTCCCACCTTGGTGCCTTTGAATGATACAGGAGTTGTTGATGACACATCTGACTGTAAAAGAACACAGTAAAATTCCTTGTCATGGTGTTGCAGTTGGAAAAAAAAGCAATCGCATACTGTATACTGTGGTGTACTGTCTTATCTCAAAACTCAAACACACCAGGTGCTATAAAAAAGTGGACTTTTCATCAGTTCACATCAGTTCTTAAGTGGATTTTCTGAAAGATAAGAAATAAAATGTTCATTTATGGTAAAACTCCTGCAAGCCAAAACTGAGAGGCACCAATGTGGTGTGTTTGTTTTGTTTATTCTACTGCTCATTTGATTACCTCAGCAGTAAACATATGTCCACATGCCCCCAGTGAGGTGAGCACAACACTGAAGGCGACCGGTTATGACAGCTCGGCACCCTGCGAGCCACTAAACTGACGCCACAGTTCTTGTTTTTCCGTGTGCTGCTTTAGAGATGAACTCCCTTCTCAAGGTGTGAGTCAACAGTTCAGCACCTGGTTAGCTCTTTGACCACCACACCTATGTATATGGACACGTGTTCACAGGTCATATATGAAAAACACCCACTTAACAACCACCAACAACATCTACACACACACACTTCACAGCCTCCAGGAAAGTCTTCTTAAAAGACTTTTGGTCATTTGCAAGTCAAATAAATAATAAATGGGAAGTTCCGCTGAAATATACAGCACTTTGTGTCTGTGTGTGTGTGTGTGTGTGTGTGTGAGACAAGCTGTTTGAAGTTTGTTATTCTGCTGCTGTCTGGTTTAATTACAGTTTTTTTATGACACCTTGATGCCCAAGTTATATGATTTCATGTGACGGTGCATCTTTTTGACATTATATGTCATCATATATTCTATTTCCTTTTAGTTTTTTAAATTATACTATACTTAGATTGTAAACTTTGAAACTGTAAACCTGCAATCAGTAAGACTGTACTTAATTATGGCCATGCTGATAAAGTAGATAGATAGAGAGAATGTAATGAACTCAAGCAGGTCTATCTTATGTTATGCAGTGTTGTTTTACTGCTCAGTGATGACACCTTGCTGCCAGAACTGTTAACTACAGCTTTCATGTGCTTCATGACTGGAGTCATGAGATGGTGAACTAGACATTGGTGATTTCAGACTCTTTTTATCAATTTCATCAATAATAATAATAATATTAATTATTATTCTGAAATAATTTTTAGCCCTCTAATGTAAGATTTTGCAAACTTGTCTGAGGGCTTAAAGGTGCTGTGTGTAGGATTTAGTGGCATCTAGTGCTGAGGTTGCAGATTGCAACCAACTAATAACCCCTCCTCCCTCACTCTCCCCTTTCAAGCGTGTAGGAGAACCTGTGGTGGCTGCGACACTCGCAAAAAATGCAAAAAGCCCTCTCTAGAGCCAGTGTTTGGTTTGTCCATTCTGGGCTACTGTAGAAACATGGTGTTGCAACATGGCAGACTCTGCAGAAGAGGACCCGCTCCCTATGTAGACATAAGGGGCTCATTCTAAGGTAATGAAAACACAACGATTCTTATTTTCAGGTAATTATGCACTAATCAGAACATATTTATGAATATTATATTCCATTTCTACCGTTCCGCTAGATGCCACTAAATTCTACACACTGCACCTTTAAATGCATGTAAATTGAAAATCAGCACCGTTCTACACTTCCCACCCACCCGTAGTTTCAAACTGAGCGCCCAAGATGTAGCTCGGTAGTGAATTTAGAATTTCATGGCGCAGAAAAACACAAGTTGGTTGAAACGTTAGCAAATAAAATCGCTGAATGGAGAACGTTGGGTCAAATTGGTCGTTATTACCGTACAGTTGATTCAATGTATTTAAGAAGAAGAATTTCCTCCACTACCTGTGATTCTGTGTAAATCCCCAGCTGCAAAAAGGCTCTTTATGGGGTGGAGCATGAGTCCACATCCCAAAACAACGTCTACTCTCTCCTAACTCATAAATGAGCGAGCTGACTGTATTGAAAAGTTGGTAAGTGAAAACTCCAAGAAAATTTACAAAAAAACTCACTGAAAATAGAAGGGTTGAAAAAAACACTGGACTTTACACGCAGTGAAATGAAGGACACACAGAAGAAAAATGGAGAACGTCTTAAAGAGGAAGAACACAAACTGGCCAAACTTCAAACGTGTGTGTGGGAGTTGGAGACCTATTCAAGAAGGTGGAATCTGAGGCTCTATGGCGTCACCGAAAATTCAGCCGAAAATATGAGGGGAGAAGTCAGAGAGTTCGGTCAGAACATACTTCCAGAGGAAAAGGACAAGCTTCTGGATGCTATCAACATGCTATCACATGCTACCTTGGGTAACCAACACAAACCAGCTCCAAACTAAGAGCAATCATCATCCATTCTGCTGTTTGGAAATCTCAAAAAAACCTTCCCTTCATGCATGGTAACAAGCTCGATTTTGCTGAGGATCTTTCTCAACCTGTCAGGGAAGTCAGATTGAAGATGTGACCTATGGTAAAGAAGGCACGAAGGAGCACGGGCCTTCATCAGTGTCCTGGCTCACTAGTACTGATTTTTTATAACATGATTGACACTGCATCACTGGGACGCCTGAGATCACTTTATCCTTCTAATTTTTTATATATTCATTTATTATTATTTCCATTATTTTTTACTGCATGAAGAACACTTTAGTTTGATATATAATCTATCCTATAAAGACTGAAGGGGACTTTAATGTAACTTTGAACCCCCTAATTGATAGATGGCCACCTGCACGCAATAATGGCAGAAATACATACTTTTTATGGAGATATATGACTTAATAGACATATGTAGAGTTAAATCCCCAGATGAGGTAACGTTCAAACACAGAAAACAAAGAAAACACAAGGCTATCTTGCTTAGATTTCTGGTTGGTTTCCAAAGTATTAAAGATCAAGATGTTTCAGTAAACATTCTTCCCTGTCCCTTAAAAGTGCTTTATGTCAGATTAGCCCCTGCCAGTCTTGTCTCGTAATACCACTGTGTACCTTAAGAGGAGATAGCGAGTCACTGTAGCATCCAGTCTGCCCTCAGTCTAACATGAGAGGATGAAGAAGCCTACTGTTTTCAGTGAATCTGTGCTATGGTATCGTCAAGATATCAAAATTCTACGGAGACATTAGAGCCAGCAAGAGGTGCACAGATCACTTCATCAGATCATGTTCTCCCTGGTATGACGTCAGACGTTGACTGGCTGATTATTTCAGGAGTTGGACTGCTAGCGGCCAAGATGACCGGCCAGCGGCTCATCACATCTCCGAAAACGTCTGAGCAAGTTTCCAAACAGGCGTTATTTGGATAAACTGACCACATATATGAATCTAAATCACAAGTCCCCAGGAACAGCACCAGGCTTTGAAGCCAATTTGACATAGTGTCCAAACCGTGTAGTTACAACATTATGTGATGCTATTGGGCCCAAAAAGAAATGAAATGAAATGACTCATTTCACTATCAGAATTTGATCCATTTGATCTGATCACATTCCGAAAGTCTAGAGGCGCCGCATGGTTGAATTGTTTTATCCCCATTCAAGTTAGCTGAAGGGCTAAACCGGAAGTTAGCGGTCTCAGCCGATGGAAGTTTCTAGTAAGCATGCTCCATGGATGCATTGGGCAGCAGAAACAAGCTGTAAACTCAACTCTAACTTATTTATATATCTCAGTGCTACAGATACACATGAGTCCAGGTTCCTCACCCAGGAATGTTTCTTTCTTCATTGGTTCTTTAAGCCATGCAACCGTTTTAGACTGTTGGGTTCTTGCATGTTTCACCACAGTCATGGGAAACTTGGAAAAGTCAAAAAAGAGAAAGTTACAATGTGTTTTCCAGGCTTGGAAATATGACTGTTTAAAATATATTTAATTACAGCAACTCAAGTAACAAGTTTAATTAACTGTGTAGAAACACTTTTCATTTTCAGCTTTTAGTGCTATTTCGACAACATCAGTTATCAACTGCAATTCAACAGCGATATATTCTACTGATGTCTGATTTTATGCACATCTGTTTATATGTTTATACTTTTATAAACAGACCATGAACAAGCAGCTGCAAAGTCAGTGCTCACAGTTTAGTTCTGCCCTGCATTCACTCACAGTGGAGAATGCACAGCAACAGTCTGAACATCAGGCCAACTTAAAGGTATACACACACACACACACACACAGACAAAGATACATATTCACACATTAACACAGGCACAGCACGGCCCTTTGCTTCTCTCTGTGTCTTTCAGGCCGAGAGGAGTCGTATGGTCAAGCAACTGCAAGAGCAAGACCTGCTGCTGGAGGCA
Source organism: Scomberomorus guttatus (assembly GCA_038419695.1). Lineage (NCBI taxonomy): Eukaryota > Metazoa > Chordata > Actinopteri > Scombriformes > Scombridae > Scomberomorus > Scomberomorus guttatus. The sequence continues at coordinate 17,740,305 of CM076454.1, read as the reverse complement.
GCCAGACACAACATTCAGGCTGAGCTGCAGGTGGTGCTAACAGACAAAGTTAGCCTGCAGATGGAGCTGTGTGTTAGCTTTTTACACTTTCCACACACTTATCTCACACTTTCAACAGGCTTTTTTCACAGCGACATTTTGACTTGTCATAGTAGGAAACAGGTGCTCAGTCACAATGTCAAAAAGTCACAATGATTGTCTCCGACTGAGAGATCTGGTGCTGTTTTTTATTTATTTATTTTTTACACCATACTAATCCTGTAATTATGATCTAGACAGAATGAAAAATTAGCAGGTGACATAAAGTATGTAAGTGCTCAAAATATTTAATATTTACTCACATAAGCATGGTTTTGTGTGGCAAAATCTTTCCTACTAATTTTAGATAGAGCTGGGCAATTTGAACTGAAATCAATATTATTCATAATGTATAATCTTTCCCATTGTTGGTATATATCACAATATTGGAAATTCATGCAAAATAACATGGCATTTGTCCTAACTGAATAGTAAATAATTCCTTAATGGTGATGATGAAATCCTTTATTCCTTGACATGATTTCTGGCCTCATGACTAAACTAAAATAGGCAAGGAAAATATATGAAACAAACAGCTTTGTTTCAAAGAAAAATAAAATTAAGTTGACACTACAAAGACTGTGTCAATATTCAGCTTCTCAGCAGCCAAAGATGAATCCACATCTGCAGTGATAAATCTGCATAAAATAAATTCCATGAAGAAAAAGCAGAAGTATGCACATCTGAAGTTCTTTCCAGATTCCAAAGGCTGCACACCCGCAGGTTAGCAGACATTATTTGATTTTTTTAAACAAACTCCCAGCCAGACAGAACAGAGGTAAACTGGGTCACGCATTAGACCATAATAAGCTGTGGTGAGGCACTGCATCTTTTACTACATCTCCTCTCATATTTTCCAAGTCACTGTCTCAACAGAGATGAGTTTTGTTGAGAGAGAGAGGAGAAAATATAAACACGTGAGAACAGTAGGGTTAGACAGATATATTGGTTTGCAATATCTCAGACTGATATTTGTCCTTTATTAAAAAATAAAGTCACTGTCATCAAGTGTTTCTGACAAGTTTCTCAGTTGTCTCTTCTTTGGTGTTATTATTTAATGAAACCTGTCTCACTGTGCTGGTTATCCAGCCACCTAAATTACTGATAGAAGTCTTGTATTCATTATATGATGGTCTAAATTCTGCTTTAGATGCTTTCACTCTCTGGGAGAACACTAATGCTAGTAATATATTTGGCATTTTTTTGACATGAAAACACAACATGACTGAAGAGCTGGGTGCAACGAGGGAAGACGACGAATTGTCCATGAGGACACTGCAGCGTGAAATCTCAGATGTACAAAATAGTAGAAAACTTTCCATTCTGTCATATTGATTTTTGACACTGATGTTGGTTCTGGTACAAAATATTCCACTGTAAATGATCGCAACATCATCGATCTCACACTTGTGGGAAAGACTTTCCAATAGGACTTAAAGTCAAATTTGGAAGCGGCAAAAAACTTCTAAGTTCTAAGCTGCTGAGAGATTTACTGAAGTGTGTAAATATGTAAATATTTATGGATATACATAATCCTTACTGAAAATCTAACTCTGACTGTGCTGTTTTCCTTTGATGCAGTGAAGCCTACAGCAGTGGTTCTCAAACTTTTTCACATCAAGGACCCTTAAACTGACACGAATTAGACCACGGATGATTTTTATTACAGAAAGTGTATGAAAACCGTGACCAAAATATTCATACATTCTGTCATTGTGTTACTTATGGATGGAATTATAGTGAAAACAAATTATTCCCCTTTTTGCTGGTGACCCCCTGGAATCCCCTAAAGGAGCCCTTGGGGTCCCTGGACCCCACTTTGAGAACCACTGGCCTACAAAACAGTAGAGGCTGCCAAGCTTCTCATCTGTCTCTTTGTTTACTGCATCCACACTTTCTCAAAATTAATTAGCTAATATTTAATCAATATAAAATGAATTTAAAAAATCCCTTTTCCTTGTGAATTCTCCTGTGTCCTTCCCCAGCTGAAAATGACAGTTAAGGATTCTTTAAGCGGGTCAGGTGACCTGTCCAAGGCCAATCGGGAGCTGCGCCATCATGTGTCTGAGCTAGAGCGGCTGGTGTCCAAACAGAAAGCTTGTATCAAAGAGCAGAGGAGCCAGCTGAGGCAGCAGCAGAAGAGCGGAAATTTACAGGACAACTCTCAGAAAGTTGAGGCAGAGCTACTTCACCCTGCACACAATAATAATGTAGATGTTGGAGAGACAAGTCTGAGAAACAGTGAATGAAAAACACTCACTTCCTCATCAGCAATTGTCTAATACTTTGGTTTATGACCAAATACCTGCCAAATTAATGACATTCACATCAGGCTCAGCTGTACTTTGTCTTCAGTGCTAATTAGCAGATAATGAGCAAAATATGGGCCAAGAAACCACACTCACTGTACGTCACTACAGCAGACAGCCAGCTTTTGTGCTCAAACTTCATGAGCAGTTGAACCTGGTTTGCAGTGCTTATTGAGGTCCATTATAAATGAGGTGTTTGATTCCCGCTGGGTTTTGCAGGTTTTATGCAAACGGGAGGCAGGGTGGGAGATGTGGACGTGTACCATCCAACGCTGGGAGGTCAAGAGAGAGCTGGCTCATGCCTCTGGAGGACTGAGCCTGCGAGGACACAGCTGGTAACACACTGATAATGACCCACACACACGAAGTTGAGCACCACAGTGACACAGTGATCCTTTGTACTTATTCAAACATTAAACAGCCACCAACAGCAAGTAAGAGATAGCAGCCACATGTGGACGAGCAGCTGTAGAGTCAGGTGTGTGTGTGTGTGTGTGTGTGTGTGTGCGTGCAGAGTGTAATGTCCTCCATATATGGCGATTAGAATTTTGTTTTGGTCAGTTTTGAGGGAAGGAAACATGCACTCTCATCAAAACAAACTGTAGAACCATAAATGTATTATACTTCACTGTACAAAGATTTTCATTTTTTGTACCAACATATTCTTTGTACAAAAGTATTTTTTTAAATAACATCGTGTACAAATGCATGATTCTCCATCAAGCGTAGTTGCACTTTATTATTTACAGTGTTGGCTTCTGTTATTTGGGGAGTTAATTGTGAACATATGATGTGACGTCACGCTCTCCTTTCCACTTTGATTCCCGGGTTGCATAAGATCATTCAGAGTTCATCGGGTAACACGGGGACGTGAATAATCCAGTGTCTGAGGTTCTTTGATTTCCAATAGAAAGGGCTCAAATACTTGAATCAGTTGTTGGCCCTGCCAAGAATTCCAGTGAGAAAAAAAAAATCTTCTCCTTTTCTGTTCAATGTTTTATAAATACACCAGCTGCTTTGTGTTTGGACTGTAGTCTGAGGAGTTGAATATAGATAGACACAAAGGTAGCATCCACCTTTTGGCGCTACATTTGGCGACAAAATCATCAATCATGAGTCCACCTTCTGTTTTTAAAAAAAAAAAGTTCTTAAGAAAACGTATAAATACTCACAGTAACAAGAGACTGGTGCAGGCAAACAATACAACAGTCATGACGGCTGAACAGTGACCATTGCTCTCTGCAGTGCAGCACAACAAATCATATTCCAATACCGAACTGAAAGAACGGCAACATTTTGGCAGGCATGAGGACGCTTCTGATCTCAGTTCATTTTAAATTGGCCCTTGTCCAGTTTACATCAGGGACTGAAATCACTGTTGTTGCCAGTCCTTAATCTACGTCTTCTGATATGCTGAGATTTTTCTACTTGATCCTACAAAGAAGAGAAACAATTGAGAAAACATGTTGTTCAATTAAAAACAAAATAGGTAATGAATCCTGCACATAATGTGTGTGATATATCAGATAAAATACAAAAATAGATAATTGTATGTATAAAATGTATATACCGTATTTCCTCAAATAGTGAGCTTCTCAAATGAAGTGGGTGTTTTGCAAAGTTACTTTTTAGTGCTAAATTTGAATTTTTAGAGACTAATCAATGAATCTATAGTTTCAGAATTAAATATGTGTTGGTTAACATACTGTAGGATGGTCTGGATTTAACAATTATATTTTTTGACTGTTATCAAATCAAGTCAAAGTAAAAAATTGAGTCTATGTCACAGGCAGCAGGGGAAGTACCCAAATGCAGATTATAGAGGCAGGCAGGGACAGTTCAGTGAGTTAATTGTCAAAAGTGAAGATACAAAAGCTTATAGGCATGAGTGGCAAGTCCAAACTGTCCAAACATCAGTAGTATTAAATCCACAGAGTTGCAGGGATGAGATACGGAAAAGTCCAGACAGGCAGGCAAGCAGTTGCAGATGTGGTACAGGTCCAGGTAACCGAAAACAGAAGCTCAAGAGCATTGATAAAAAGCAACATAACAACAGTGATCTGACAAGGGAACATAGGATCTGGGCCTGTATATGAAGTAAGTGGCTGACGAAGGAATGAGTTGCAGGTGAGGAGTAAGCCAGGTAAATTCAGGAGAAGTGGGAACAGGGGTGTAGATGGGGAAAGGAAGAAAAGTCCGAGGGCATCTGGTGGACAGCTTCAGGATGGCAGGTCTGGGGAGTTGGAGGAGAGTACATGGCCTGGGAGGAGTGAGCAGGAGCAGGAGAAAGAGACAGAGAGCAACGCAGAGGGCTGGGGATGAAGGAGTGTGGCTGCAGAGCGGGACTGAGGAGCAGTTGGTGACACTCTATATTAATAAAGCAGACACAGACAGCGGGCTGACGCTTTTCTTCTCTCTAAGCAGCAGTCACATTTGACTTGTCGAAGATGGCAACACGGTGTAATTGCGTGCAACTAATGCACGGTCCGCATCGTGGTGCGGAGTGGCAATGGGAGAAATGAGAGGTGTGTGTGTGTGTGTGTTTGTGCGTGTGTGTGGAGACAGATGACCGGGAGAACACAAATATCAGTACGTGTGGTGAATGGTCACAAACTCACCCATTTGGTTCTTGTTAGGGAGGTAGTAGGCATTTAAGGCCTGGGGAGGGAGAAGCCATCTAAAGGGGAAAAACAAGAGTCAATCAAACAGGGTTTTAAAGATGGGATCCTTCACACACACACACACACACACACACACACACACACACACACACACACACACACACAAATTGTTCATGTACCTCCTCGACGGGAGACAAACACAGGGAGGAAGAGGAGTGTTTATTTATTTCCTGCTGATAAAACAGACTGAGTGATGAAAGGTTCACTTTTTGGTGATAAAGGGGGAGTATGTGATTGACCTCTTCAGGGCGTTGAGTGTGGGCTAATGATACAGTTGACTTGAGCACCCTGGAATACTAATGTGACTGTAATGTGTTGTCATAGCAGAGAAGCACTCAATTCAGGCGTAGTGGGCTGTATTTTACAAAATTGAACCGCATTTCCCACGGCACTTTTCTGCTGCCTGGCTGCTATAGATAAGTAAATCAAATGGATTTTCTCCAGCTGTGTTTGTCGATTTTGTATCTGTTGATACTTAAAAAAGGGATGTTAACTAAAAAGGGACGCACAGGGACACACGTTAGGCATTTCAAACATATTACAGACACACACACGCAGTGGTGTAACTGTGTGAGCCTCAGCTGGATGAGCTTGGGCGGGATTTCAAATATATTAACCTTCTTTAATAGTAGCTTTGCACCGTGTGTCAGTGAGCCAAGTTGGCTGGCTACTGTAGCTTGTGTAATGTGAGGAGATATGAAACTCACGCTGTCTTGTCCACTTCTTCATGGATCACACTCATCCATTCACGCTCACATTTAAATATGTTTCCTTTTCTTTATTTAGCTGGGTAGCTAAAAATCAGACTTTTTATCTTTTTCCTTCCATTCCTCATCCATCCCTTCCTCAACCGGGAAACAACTTGAAGATTTTCTCAGTGTTCTCGCTGCTTCAGGGGAGAGCCTCCTCCTCCTCCTTGTTCTTTTCTCTCTCCGTCTGTTATCTCCAGTGTCCTCCCCTCTCCTCTTCCCTCCCTCAATCATTTCCAACACCCCCCATGTCTCCTCATTTTCTCCTTTTCTCTCTACCTACTTCTTTCATTTCATGCCTCAACCTACCCGTCTACCCCCGCAGGGTGGAAAGCTTTTGTGAGTCACTTAGGTCTCAAGGTGTGTGTGTTTGTGTGTGTGAGAGTGTGTGTACAGTGCTCACACCGGGAGCGATTCGCTGTAGCTGCCTGAGGGTGATGCGGTTATACATGGTGCTCATATCCTTTCTTTAGTCATCATATTCTGACACAGTGACCAAGAGAGAGGAGATTTTACTCAACAATGCGCACACACACATGCATGTACGCACGTACACACGCAATCAGCTCACGTAGGGCCAGGCGGGTCTCCAGCTGTATAATCTCCTTGGACTTCTGGGTGGCGTTGTGAACTCCCAGCATGCTCAGCGAGCACTCAATCAGGGCCTTGAACGCTGCCAAGATCTAAGAGGCACAATGACATCAGCACTAACAGACAGGAGGAACCACAACATCATCAGTAATCGCCGGTGACGGGGTGATGTGTGGACAGGATAACAAAAGCACAGCAGGTGATAGAGGAAAACAGGCCCAGCTTATTGATCTCCTGGATATTGATGCAAGATCGGTAGAAGTCCTTGACCTTGCACTCTGCGAAGTAGTTTCTCCTCATTGTGCTCCCCTATTGCAGTGATGATGCATAGTTGAGCTTGTCCTCTGTGATGCCGTGGTGGCGCTGCTAGCCGCCACAGGCAAAGGAGTAGAAGTCCTGGCAAGGCAGGATGGCTGGGTCAATATTGTCCTTAACGAAGTGTGCCGCCTGCACCAGGGAGCGTTTATGTCGGCAGTCCTGTCTGCACAGTGGGTTCTGCTGGGCGTCCAGGGAAATGTGTCCAAGTGCCAGCACGCTGCATAAGCACTGGCCTGCTGAGAAGACCAGAGACAAGAGGAGGCAGATTTCCCTCCAGTTCCATCGGGAACTGCTGCTGCTGCTGCTGCTGCTGCTGCTGCTGCTGCTGCTGCTGCTGCTGCTGCTGCTGGTGCTGCTGCTGCTGCTGCTGCTGCTGCTGCTGCTGCTGCTGCTTAGATCTGTCTCGGTTCAATTGGTGATAGTCATCCCTCAGGGAGAGGACTCCAGGTGATTCACAGCTTTAGATGGATCAATGGAGACAAGAGCAAAGAGTTGAGCATCAGCTGGGCATGGAGAGGTGTAGCTATAACTTAGTGTGTGTCAGTCCACACATGTGTGTGTTCAGTGCCTCTGTGCAGTGAACTTGTTGAGAGCTGTGAAGGCCATCTGTGAAGATTGAACCCTGTTATCTCCTCTGAGAATAGCAAACTTCAGCACTGATGTCTTTAACAAGCTTCCCTTCGCCTTATGGGAGTTTTGACTGCACATATGTTCAACATATCCACATATGCACACACCAAATGTGGTGTGTAGAGAACCATGTGTGCTGTCTGTCTCTGCGTCTGTCTTGGAGTGTTGGAGGGTCTGGTGTGAGTGGTGGATGTGTGTGTAGCATGTGTTGGTGTTTCCATCGCCTTACCTTAACTATTATCATACAGCAGTTGCCAACAGGCATGCGCTGATCCGATCCAACAGATCGGTATTGGAGGAGATACTGACTCAGATATCAGCCAGACGTGACCGTTCCACAAATACACCGACAACACACCCCTGGTGATGCATGGCGCTTTGTCAGTCCTAATAGTCCTTAATTCCAAATGAACCACAGCATCTTTAAACAAATTGCACACTTGGAAGACTGGATAGATGTTTCTCTTGCATCTCGATCCAGTAATAGAAAATCCTCAGTGAAGATCGATGTGTAATCAAAAAGTGGAGGCCTCTGTGAGGTCACGGTCACATTGCTTTTATGGGGACTCTGCAGATGGATCACAGCTCCGCTTGCATAAATGTTGGAGGACCAATGAAAAATCAGCCATATATATATCACTGGGCTTAAAACATACAGTAGAGGTAGTTGTGGTGGGGGTTGATTGATTCAGTAATGTTACAAGTAAAAGTGATTAGTTTACTGATGTAGATTTAGTTCCCCAAAAGAACTCAAATTCTCTGAAAGTTCTTAAAATGAGCAGACTTGCAGTGCTTTGGGAGTTCCAGGCTTTGGTGCTTTGGCAGTTAACACATCAAAACAAATAACATTACTCCCCAAGGTCTTATCTGCAGCCAGATTTGTAAGAAGTGAGATGTTAAGTCATCTGGGTTCAACAGTTGTTGCAAAGTTTCAAATGACTGCCAGACTAATAGTAACTCTGTCCATAATTATTTACTGTTGAATCAATAGACACAAAAACCTTTTAACTACACAGAAAGCATATGGATAATGTATTACACTTGATCTGTTATAGTAGGTGTCTTCCTCAAAAATGCATCACAACAATGTATATTATACTGTGAATGTTACTGTCATTTTCTGGACAGCCTTAACTGTTAACATAAATTCACTGAGAGCAAACGTATTTCCCTCCACTGCAGTTTGTGATGATATTTGGTGGTACCCAAAAATAAGAGCTTAGCGGGAACTCTCAGCTTTTATCTCCTCTCCAGCAAATTACGTCAACTGAAAGCCCTCTATAAATGGATTTATTATCCCCGAATCAAAGGGGTCACAGAACCTGGCCCAAAAGCTTCACAGTACTCAGGGTTCAGCGTGGGAGTCAGCCCCCTCCAGCCTTATCACCAGTCTCCAGAGGCTGCAGTAGAGTGCTACGGTGCATTTGAATGGGCTACAGATTTGGACACACAGCTAAAAGGTCCTATATAGTAGGTCCTATACAGTACCAGGAGATACTTTTTGTATGTAGCCTATGAAATGTAAAACATCAGCAATATCTAAAGACCCCTTTGAACACACTTAATTCTTATTTTCAGTTTTATTACTAAAACAGAAGAGAAAGAACTCTCCATCCCTCTTATTCTCTCTTACTGTGTTAGAGCAGCCGTTTCCACTGATGGGAACTGACTGTAAGCCGTGACTCACAAGTTAGATTGTGGAACTCTTTGCCATGAAAACAAGTTATAAAAAAGCGGAATTACAATGAACACCCGTGCCATAACCTGATGGCTGGTGGAAGACCAGCTTGTCCCTCCAGTGAGCTCATTAGAGGCTTAGAAAGCACCAGAGTGATGAAAACTTGTGCAAAAAGACCTTACCTGTGGTGAATAAATCAAAATCCCCAGTGGGAATGTGAAAGTGCCTTTGCTCTATATGTGTAGGTGGATGAGATCCGCTCCACTGAAGGTCCGAGTGTATTATCTGCTCCCCTCTGGAGATCGGCACACACCGGGATCTGCACAGCTTTCTGATACTGCAGCTCACAGCCTCCGATGTATGAAGGAGAGAGAAGAGAGAAGGGGAGGGGGAGGAGAGGAGAGGGGAAAGAGAGAGAAAGGAGGGGGTCCAATATTAACAAAGTTGCGCACTCACAGTCATACAAGTTGAACAGATGATTATTCTTATGTCCACTAGTTGTGCTTTTAAATCTTTTTTCTCCTTTGTTTTATATTTGCATAATTTTGGGAGTGATTATAGCCAAATGTATATATTTTATTCTATTTCCACTATGTTTAGGTTTGTATTTCCACTTAATATGATTGTCTTTTGGAAAAAGATTGACTTAAAATTGAGACTTTTGATGCTCAATTTAGTGTTAATCCACAAGAAGAAATCCCACTCATGGACAAGCAAATAAACTGTATCCACATCCAGGGAGGACATGATTAACTGAAGAGACATCTGAATTGTTATATAGCCAATTACACTCACAGTATATTTAAGCTATTAGTCCTGTTAATGATTACAAAATGTGTCAAAGAATCATCACTGTCAACTCATTCCCAAAGAGTGAATCTATTCCACTGATTGATATTATTGGCACTACCACATCAGAAAGTCCATTTTAATAAATATTCTAGTCTAAACAACCGCTAAACATTAGCTATGGAAACATTAATCTCCATGTAGCCTGAAAGTCACACAAACCAAACTAATCAATCCAAAATGTCGACTAATATTATTATGCAAATGAGCTGAGTAACTAACTGGCCATTTCACCGATTGTTCACCGAGAGGAAAAATGTTGCTGTAATTATAAACAAATGAAAGGATTTTCCAGATGATTGGCTGCCTCCAAAAGCCTCTACACTTGTACAATGAATGCTGGAAGCTACCCATCATGGTCTAATTTGTTTAAGAAATGACCGTGGCAACAAATAGAAGGATGGAGCTTCATTGAAGAAAAGAATAGAGCTACAAACAGGATGTGGAGAAAGAACATAACAGGAATGATATTTCATTTATCAACCATATCTCCTTGAAATTACTTGTATATTCTACTCATTTGTTCTGCCAAATATATTTTGGGAGAAAACATACCTGCTTCCTGGATTATGTTTCCTGCAACATTTTTTCTAGTGTAGGAAGGTACTGCTCAGAGGTCAGGTGGCAGTCAGGATAAATGGTGGGTGTAAATGTGTAGGACTTTAGTACATAAACGTAATTTCTAGAAGACAGGGTTGCTAGAAACAGCTAGCCTGGCTCTGTCGAATGGTGACAAAATCTGCCTACCAGCTAATCTAATGCTCACTAATGAACACATTATATGTCGTGTGTTTAATTCATACAAAAAACAAATCTTTTTCAGGGGTTATGTGCCAGCAAATTGTCATTTTTACACTTTGGTTTTTGTACGGATTAAACAAATGTTGTTTGTGTTTGTTTGTTGTGTTAATTAGTGAACTTGTAGGCAGATTTTCTTACCTTTGGACAGAACCGTACTAGCGGTTTTCCAGTCTTTATGCTAAGCTAAGCTAACCAGCTGCTGGCTGTAGCTATATTTACTGAACAAATATGAGTTTTGTATCAATCTTGTCATCTGATTCTCAGCTAGAAAGCAAATAAGCATGTTTTCCAAAATGTTAAACTATGAATGTGACCTATCCTTTAATGCAATTAAGAACCTTCAGATTTTTGTAATGGTGCAATGATAACCATTCAATGCAGTATCAAGTGCTCCAAATCAGCAGTAATTAAAAAAGCACGATCGTACAGGAGGGATTTCCTGCATGTAATAGCCTTTCTCCATGTCACACTACACTACTACAATGCACTCACGGGTTCACACACATACACAATTCAACTTGACCGTTCTTCTTCGCAAGTAAAACCAAAATGAAATGGAAAGAAAAAAACAATCCCTCACTTCCTAACCTGTTTAATCTACACATCCTCCAATCTCCTTTTTCATCTTCGTCCTCCACCTTTCCTCATGCAATCTCTCCTTCTTTCTCCCTTTATAACAAATCATTCTGTCCATCTCTCCTTCCATCCATTTAAAACACAACTCTTTACCCATCCTCCATTTCTGATCCAATCTCCCCCCTCTGCCTCTCTCTTTCTCTCACTGCTCTCCTCCCTCCTCAGGTCTGATCGAGTGGTAAGTGAAGTCAGTTCAGGGCTGTAAACGCCTCACACTGTCCTCTCTCACTCCACTCAATCCATCTCCTCTGAAAAACATAAATACCAGTTTGCTATTACATCAGTCTGATGAAGCCAGCAGCTGAGGCAAGATTACATTACTGCTGAGAACAATACTTGTGGGTGTGTGTGTTAGATCCCCTAATGGTTCTTCTCCCCCTCTCTGCTTGGACACAGTGTTCCCTGTCCTCCCCATAACATGCACATGTACACATTCCTGTCTGATTTACTATAGAACACAGTGGGAGAACGACAGGTAAAGTTATGAATTTGAGTAGCACACAACAACTCCTAAAGGGTGGATAGCAATACCAGATACCTTGCAGAATCCTTGGAATAACAGTGAATCTTTGGAATAACAGTGAAAAGTTTCTTTATTTCCGGTCCAATTCCTACATTGGGTTGTGGGATTGGCTGGTTCTCTGGACTTGTCAGATTGCAGACATGGCTCCACTCACACTGCTCAACACACTGACCCTTTTACATAGACAATTTTCTCCACAGTGTCTCAGCTTCTCCATGTCAATGACTGATCATTGAAAATACCTGTGCTGCTGTGGACATGGTTGTGGTCACCTCCCCTCTGCCCACAGCCTCCTCAAGCTCTGATGCCCCCTACAGGTATGGATTGTGTCTCTCAGCAGCCTTAACTGAGAGACACAGTGTTGCCTCAATATATTTAAGTCATTCATCTCCCAAGAATTTTTATTATTTTAATGAGTTTCATCATTTTAAGCCAGATGATGTATATTTTAGTATAAGACCATATTCACATCAAATCAGGCATTGTGGCACCTTCCTGCAGGGTTGTGCAATGGTGTGTTTATTTGTGCTTTAGAACGTAACTGTCTTGAAACAATAAGAAAATAACATTTTATTTCTCTCATTCACCACTACTGCTCTCAGCTCACTCGTGCTCGCCCTCTCTCTTTTTATTTCTCAGAAAATTTTACTTTTAATGTTATCAAACGAAGAGAGATGTCCTCTCCTAGTCCTAGTAATATCTTTACAAGTCTGATAGCTGGCTGTGATTGGCCACTGCAACGTGACGTCGGGTTGCATTTCTGCAAAAGCGTGTTTTTTTTGTGGCACCCCATGCAGTCACCACTTCCACAGCCTAAACGCACTACCTCATTCAAATGAATATCAATATGGCTGTTTTTAATGTAAGGACATTATTCAACTAATCATTTTATATAAATTACCTTATTGCTGACAATGAGCTAGACTGTCTATTTCTCACTGAAACCTGGTTGAGTGTGGATGCACCAGCAACACTTAAAGAAGCCTGTCCTGAAAATTATTCTTAAATTATTATTAGTGTAGAAGAGAAGAAAGGTGTGGGAACAACCGCAATACTCACTGAAACTCTAAAGGGTAGAGACGGTGACCTTGGAGAATTTTCTTCTTTTGAATATAATGCAGTAACCTTGATCTGTCAGCCGCCATTGTTGACAGTAACAGTCTGCAGACCGCCAAAACTCTGTATCTCTACTTTTTTGTGAGTTCTCTGAATTTCTCACATGAATTCATGCTAAATATGATAGTTCAAATTTAATTGGGGATTTTAATATACATGTAATATACATGTTGATAATAAAGACAGATAATGTGAAGGACTTTTGTATGGATTTTAAACAGCATGTTAATGAGCCAACTCATAACCTAAGTCACATTTTGGACCTGGTAATTTTTATGGGCTGAACATAAATGTTTCTTCTGTTGATGACTTGGCTCTCTCAGACCACCACTGTGTATTTTTTTCTTTTATTGTGCACTGCCAATTCCTACAGAGGAAATAGTAAAAAATCGCTGTCTTACTCCTGAAGTGACCTCAAACTTCTTAGCACATATTGCCAGAAACCAGATTACATCTACTCCCTCCTCAATAAGCTGGCTACAGCCCTTGATGCTGTTGCACCACTTGAAATTAGAAAAACAAGTTAAAGTAGTCAATGACATCAGGAAACATCTTGATGCCAATAAACCTTCAGTGTTGGTACTACTCGATCCGAGTGCTGCTTTTGATATGGTTGACACACTAAATTCTTTTAAATAGAGGGATCACACTGCACTGTCAGGAACTGTTTTTAACTGGTTTTCCTCTTATCTTTCTGGCAGAGTTCTTTGTTGTAACTGATAACTTCTCCAAAACTTCCAAAATAACCTGTGGGGTTCCCCAAGGATTGATTTCATCTATATATGTTACCTCTGGATAATGTCATCAGGAGACACAGCATCTCTTTCCATAGTCATGCCGATAACACAAATTTATGTGGCCGTATCTCCTGATTCCCTTCTTAAATGTATGAATGAAGTTACACCATTGGTCGGCCTTCGGCATTATTTAATTTGTAATAATCAAAGCAGTGACCAACACAGACCAACAGTGACATCTATGGATTATTGAGTAACACATCTTATTCATGGAAAGAGATGTTGCAGCTGATGTCTTTGAATGCACATTTTTAATGCTTTGAGCCCCGCTGACAAAATCGCATTGACCTCTTTTGTAATGATGCAATGTCAACTTTTTCAGTTTTGTAATTTAAACCTAGAGAATATGAAAGGCGCAGCTGCTTCAATGAGCTTTCTAAACCAGGGCTCAGATTACTTTTAGAGCTTTTATTTCAAATAATGAGGACGTAAATGTAAATGGCCTTACAGTGGTTTCAGAAAAAACAAAGATATCTGGATCTTACCTCTGCCAAAAAATCAGCCACTGTACTGCAGAGTAATTATAATCAAACCATGATTTGTCCGTTTTGCGTCTTTGTTCATAATAATCAAGGAGGATTTTAATTGAAGTGGGGTATGTTATCGTGTAGATTTTAAAAAGGCAGCTTTCTGTCCTGTTCCACAAAGAGGGTGCGGTACTGGTAATGTTTTCTTTTTTCTTTTGGTGAGGGGGAGGGGGTGCTTGGAAATGCTTCCCAAATACCCAAACAAAAGGGCCTGTCTGTGAAGCAGAGATTGTTTGAATCTATCTGTGCAGAGCTGAATAGGCCTGATGGCAAGGGAATACTTCAGGGGATGTGTGGCTGTCTATTTTATGACTGTGCTGACATCAATGGCTTAATTCAAATACTTGCAGAGTACATGCTTCCAGCTTTCTGAAGCTGCTCTCTCTTTCTGTGGCAGGCCGCAGCTAAAGGGAGAGGGTATGCACTGACATCACTTTCCCACCAGAATACGCATATAATTGAACCACACTCCTATCTGTAATTACATTTTAGACATCCATAATAGCATTTCTCCCACTCAAAATTGTATTCTCACTAGTCAGAATGGTAATTAAAGATATCCACAATGACATTCTTACTAGTAGACATTGTATTTCAAGATATCTACAATTTTGATTGTACTAGTCAAAAATAAATTTAAGATATATAAAAACCCTTAAAAAGTGTAAGTGGCTGTTTTAACACTTAATAGCTAGACTGGATACATATTGCAGATATCTGTAATTCAATTCTTCCTAGTGAAAATGAACAATTCAGATATTCACAATGACGTTCTTCCTATCCACAATTGTCATTTCAGATATCCACAACATCATTTTTCCCAAGACAAATGACGTCACTTTTGCTATTCATGTGAATTCTTCTTTAAATTTCAGATATCCACAATTGCATTTTTTTGCAATTGC
This sequence comes from Scomberomorus guttatus, assembly GCA_038419695.1. NCBI lineage: Eukaryota > Metazoa > Chordata > Actinopteri > Scombriformes > Scombridae > Scomberomorus > Scomberomorus guttatus. The sequence goes on along the minus strand of CM076454.1, from coordinate 17,725,117 downwards.
AATAAAATTCTTATTAGGAAAAACTCCCATTCCAGATATCTACAATCCAATTGTTGCTAGTCATAATTTTAATTTTAATAATGCCAGTACCAAGTCCCTTGGCAGGAGCTTCACAAGGAACCCACTGTGTTCGGTAAAGTGTTTGTCTGTGACACATCCACCCCAGGCTTTTGACACAAAGGAGATGCTTCCTTGTGGGGTGATTAAAATAAGAAACTTTATAGTATTGTGTTGTTTGTAGCTGCCCCATGTTTGAGCTTGAGCTTTTAAATCCAGTTGTTTCTGCAAATTGCAGTGATCCATTTGCTTCTCTTTTCTTTAGCTTTCAGCAGTCTGTAAAAAATGGTGCTAAAGGGTGCCTTGTGCATCGGTATCAGACACCGAAGGGGCGTGACAAAGCGTCAGTATTTGACACCCTGGGATTGAGAACAGGCTGGGTGAATGGGTGTGATTGAAGTTGTGTGAGATAAACCTCAGGTGAGCTGTAGCTCTGCACTGAGACCTACATCAAATGGACGATAAATAATTCTCAATCACAGCACTGTTATAAAGTTCGCTTGCCGTTTTCAGACCATTTTTTAATATTAGCATTATTTCTCCACCTCGCTCTCGTGACAGCATCTAGCGACTGTCTGTTGCATTGCACTTTAAGGTACTTACACATTGGCTTCAGCCTCAAGCCGTGTTAGTTGTCACTTGGGTGACACACAAATGACGTCAGCTGTGGTCAATGTTTAAAATTTTGAGAACTGGCAGTGACTGGATCTGAAGACTTAAAGGTCCAGTGTGTAGAATTTAGTTGCCTCTAGTGGAACGGACTTGGCAGAAATGGAATATAACATTCATAATTATGTTTTAATTAGTGTATAATCACCTGAAAATAAGAATTGTGTTTTTGTTACCTTAGAATGAGCCCTTTATATCTACATAGGGAGCGGGTCCTCTTCCACAGAGCCCGCCATGTTGTGCCGTCATGTTTCTACAGTAGCCCAGAATGGACAAACCAAACACTGGCTCTAGAGAGGGCCTTTCGTGTTTTTCGCGAGTTTCGCTGCCACTGTAGGTTTTCCTACATGCCTGGAAGGGGAGGGTGAGGGGAGCGGTATTCAGTTGGTTGCAATCTGCAACCTCACCGCTAGATACACTAAATCCTCCACTGGGCCTTTAAGATTTGAATCTTTACATATCTGTAATCTTTACACTGTATGATTTTATCTGCTGACTGTCAACACCAACTGACCCAGACTGGAACAGACCTGCTCCAACTTGGTCCAATAGATGTCATGTCCGAATCACATTTATAATTGGCTCAACAGTCATAATGTGTGTCCCCGCCTTTACACCAACCCTCCCTTCTATTTGTTAAACTGGATTTAAATTATCCACACAAGCCAAACATTTAATTTTTCACCTGAAGCAGTAAAACAGAGTGTACAGTGAACACCGGGCCCAGGTGTTCCCAGTTGGCACTGATACTCCACCTGTGGACCAAAACAAACAGTCAGGTGAACCACAAGAGCACTGCTGACCAGCAAACAGCAGGGGTCGCCACACTGGCACACAAACACACATCTACATCTTGCTTATTTACCTTGCAAAGAGCAGCTGCACTGAAATCAGAGGGGGAATTATTCCACAGATATCACAGCCTTTCCTGTCAGCTGTCTTACAGTTCCCGTAAGAGAAACTCAAAACCTCTCACGATCACATAAGTTGTTTTTCAAGGTTTCACCTCCTTAACCCTGCCCAGCAACCGGACAACTCTGCCTGGATACCTGAAGCAGTTTGAGGATGAGAGGTTAAGAAATGTTTAAAACCTCCATTAGTTTAGTTGTTATAATGGAATTTCAGCATAAAACCTACATACAGTACCCTTGTATAACATCATATTTTGGGGTCTGCACAGTAGCCAGACTGCTCTGTCTGTTATACCGGGAGCCCAACTGAGGCCATTAAAGTAGCCAGGAGCAGGAAGTAGTAAAAAGGGCAGGTAACAAAAGACACCAAGGGACAGAAATACTGAGACCTATTAACTACCAACATGGAGGGAAACAGGGCCAGGAATATGGGGTTCTCAATACTTGGACACCTGGAGAAATAGGAGGATAGAGAAAAGAAAGAGAGCAAGAAGGGGGGGGGGGGGGGGGTTATGGAGGTAGAGCAGGCTTTGACCAGAACAGAGCAAGGATTGGAGGAAAAAGGAGTGAGTTGCTGCCATAGAAACCGTTCACATTGGTATTTTGTGGACGTGCACAGCAGAGTGTGAGGTGAGAGACAGAATTATAGGTTGGCAGATACTGTATCTGTGACATTTAGACATGCTAGCCCTGCCATAATATCCCCTACTGAACTAATGCCATATTAAGACCACAAGGCTGGCTCTGGTCCAGCATTAACTCACCAACCAATGATGGTTTGTAGCCCCAAAGGGAATGTAGATGTTGTTTCTGATGTGGCACACCAGAGTCTGAGCGACAGTAATAGTAAAGTCTTTTCAGTTCTAACCTAGAAAATGTATTCAGTAAACAGCTTTTAGATGATAGCTATGTGGTCGCCCCAATTTTCGCCGACTCCCACAGCGACTTGATATTTTTAACTGATGAATGATAGAGCCAACTTCCAGCAAAGCCACGTAATTTATTGTACATTAAATGCCTACAAGCTAATATACAGTATGTGCCATAATTGACAAATATACACAATATAACAGAGACAGATAATCTCTATAAGTAGGCTATTACATGAGCAGCAGGACAAAACATTTATAGGGCATTCTAAGACTCAACACTGAAAAAGTAGCCCTGCTAACCCAAATTTGTTTTTTAACTGGCCAACAATCAATCAAATCTCGACTGACTGACTACATGATATAGACTGTGAATTTATCTTAAATCAACTATAAAAACACCTCAAACCAGTAAACCGTCCTGGTGATGTATGCATTATGTGTGGATTCATACACACTTGCGTTAGTGAGACGTAGACACCGGTCACCCTGGCAGTTATTTGTTTCTATTTGGAGTTGGGGAACTGCGTCAGTGAGAAGCCCCAGACAGGTGCACCGCTGTGAAGGAGTTATTGCTTCTGGGGTTGGGTGTGTCACATGACAACCTATTATGAGATCCTGGTAAATAAATGCCTGCATACACATAGCTTCTGTGTGTGTGTGTGTGTGTGTGCATGTGGAGTAAATTGCATGTCAAAAAGCAGTAGTACTATTTCCTGTAGTACACAGTCATGATGGGGTGGGACATGACAGGTCATGAATGTTTATAAACAACAAAAACCACTGACTGAGTGCACATAGTCACTAAAGGAAGACTGCTGTTTGGATGGATCATTTCTGAAGTAGTCTGCCAATTGAAACCTATGACTTTCTGTATTACAATAAACTTTGAAGAAAGTGTTCATAGAGCACCACGAAACACAATTGCCATCATGTCAAATGTGCGTTATGGCTCCCTGAGGGTTTGAGCTTCTGCTTTAAAAATGGTGTGGGACTGTGGCTCGAGTGATGATGAAGGCTACAGCACCTTCTCAAATCCACTTCCCCAGCTGCTTATTTTGTACCATTCAATGTATTTGTATGCAGTAAAAAGCCTTTTTATTTGCTATGTTAAAATAGCAAGATAGGCCTGCCTGAAAGTTGTAGGTTTTTATGCATTTGAATGTATGTGTGTGTAGTAAACAGTGATAGATTGTGTGTCACAGTAAAATTGGCATTACCTCTATGTTTATGTTACTGGCGCCAGACCTGGTGCCAGGAAATCTGGATCTGTGGATCGATAGAGACCTCTCTCTATCGATCCAAAGTTAGCGTCTTGCTCAGGCCAGAGCTTGTTTATTTCTGTATAGAAAGCATACAATTCTCAGTCGCGTTATCTCTATGCTCTCTGATTAAAGTGCATGATGATGATAAATAATATAAAACATTCTCCCTAAAGGACAATAAGTGCACATGAATTCAAAATAATTTAACATACTGTATATTCATAAACAAGAATTGGCTTAACTCAAAATACTAACATGTACCAAAATAATATAACTCAAAACACACATTCACTTTAATTTCTACAGTCACTCACATATTAACACATACAGTCCTGCTAACACTCATTCAACACTAGCTTAATATACACAAAACCTTTCTATTACATTCGTACACGTCACACTGTCTCACACACTTGCACTTAACAGCAGCACTAAACAATATGGCACAACCATGACATGTTACTGAGTGACTTCAAATGTGAAACTAGTTTGAATATGGTATCTTTCTCAACACTATTTACTCACTACTGGCTGGCTAATGCTTTTAACAATAGTTATAACGCATAAAGAATACTGTACACACAGCAGTTGAAATGTGCTTGCATTACAAAAAAAAAAAGGAGGTCTGTGTTAACAAGAAAAGAAAAAAAATTGTTCCCCATAGGTTTAATAATGACATAAGGTTAACAAAGTTGCTGTCTAGCAAGCTAATTCACTTGGCATCAATATTAAAGGTTAATCAAGGCAAGGTCTGCTAGAATGACAACCACCATGATAAGGAAAGGTAATGTTATACACTACTACTTTAGTCAATACAGCGCTTCACACACACACAGCGCTAACTAGCATGCTACAAGCTGCGGCCATCTGAAGCCATGATACACCCGGCTAACTGATTAGCCATGGTGGCTAACTGGAGCTTCAGCCAACACGGTGCTGAGAGGAAGACAAACAGCACGACGACATTTAAACAAGCCAGAAGTCGTTTTTAAGTAAACCTGTCTGAGTGAGTGAGTTTATTTTAACATAAAGACAGTTGTAGCTTCAGGAGCTAACAGCAGCTAACAGCAGCAGAGGCCAGAGCTCTGGTTACAGGTTCAGTACGTTAATGGCGGAGCTCCGGTCAGCTGCTGCAGACGGGTTCAGTAACTGCGTCGGCGATTTAACGTTTTAAAAAAAGGTTTTACCAGCTGATAACTGTAGGAACAGACAGCCGGAGAGTTAAAGAGATACGGGATGAAACGCGAAGAGAATTTCTGCTGTTTTTGTGGCTGCCAGCAGCTTTTCCTCCCACGACACAGACAGAGATTTCCCCCAGCAGGTCAGTCGGAGAAAATAAACCAAGTTAAACACAGACAGGTTTGTTTAAAAATGACTTCTGGCGCTGTTCGTCTTCCTCTCAGCTCTGCGTTGCCTGAAGCTGTGAGTGTGTCTCTCTTGATCAGCATATATTTGAAAATGAGCGTGAGGCTAGGGGAGGTGGGCGTTAACATTCTACCATTTATATAGATTTCATTACGTAAAGAAGTCCCAAGCTGTCCACTCTACGTCAGCATTGGCCCTGCCTTTTCAGGGCTGATTTTAAACAGCAGATGACAGGTTGAGCCATTTTCAACCCATGAAATGCCAATTTTTATAACTTTGGTGTCAACGTCAATATTAACACTCATGTGCATTCATGTGTTTCATCACAGTACAGTCATATAATTTAATTTACAGCTCAAAAAACATGTTTAAGTGTGCAGTACCTGTTTAATGATGTTGGGGCCGTCTCGTCATCATCTTGTCTTGGAAAAAAAGTAATAGTTTTCGTTTATGAAGTTAACATTACCTCGCACTCGACTCCCTTCATCCCATCATACACGACCCCCATCTAATCCTTCCCGAATCCTTTCACCAAACCAAATAAAGACTTGCTTAGACACAAGAACAAACAGACCGGATCAATGTTGTCAGACACTTATAACAACAATCTGAGCCGGTCAGTGGCAACGACAAGCACTTTTAGTGGATGTACATTGACGGTGCACAATTGCCCCAAAAGGATTACATTGCAGCCTGTTTCCCCGGCTGCAGTGCTCTCACTCAATACTGGACCAATTTCAAAAATCGTTGTCCCCATTAGTCACTTCATGGGAAAATAGGGTCCAGTTTGAAAAATACCAAATTTTTTTGCATAAGGCACTCAAAGGTTGATATGCTTTGTCACATGATTGCCTGAACTTGGGATTTCGTGCTCAAATCACACCATTTTGGCATTTTCATCAATTTTTAACTCATTTGAGTGTGTTGAACTCTATTTATATATATTGTATATATTTCAACAAGGTGAGTGATGCTGCTGTAAATTGGCATTATTATGACCTGGCTCAAGTGGCAACAAAGAGTGAAAACACACCATGTCAGTGTTTAACAAAAGATAATTTATTAGATCAAATTAACTAAATATTTTCAATATGGGGTGTCGGTGTCAGTATAATTATTAGTGTAGTGTGCATGAGTGGAAGATGTGTGCGGGGGTGTTGTACGGTGCATAAAAGCAAAAACAAAACACTAAAGCAACATAACAAAATTGAAAAGGCGTCTGTGGGGATGAAGGGAAAGCTGAAGCAGCCGCCAAGTGCCAGAGAATCAGCCAGAGACTGAGCTGTGCTGCAGGCCAGAATTAAATAACCCTCGGGTGTTCCCAGGTGTGCTAATGATCACCTGCAAACCAAAACAGGTGAGGCAAAAATCCAAAAAGCAGGATGAAATGGCAAACCAAATCAAAACGCAAACAAATTACAAAACAAAAACAATTTACAAAACACCCTCAGGTGTTCCCAGGTGTGCTAATGATCACCTGCAAACCAAAGCAATCAGTTAACTTACACAGCAAACATAACGCGCGACAGACGATGCCACAGGGATCATCACAGCATTAAAGCTAATAAAGAGGAAGCCTGTATACTTGTCTGTACAGGCAGAGCTTCATCAGTGGTTTTTCCGAAAAAATCTCGATATAAGGACCACAATGGTAAATGGACTGCTTTTATATACTTATATGGCGCCTTTTTAGTCTTCCGACCTCTCAAAGCGCTTTACACTGCGTGCCAACATTCAACCATTCATACACTCATTCATACACTGATGGCAGGGGCTAACACGCAAGGTGCCAACCTTCCATCTGCACGGCCAGTCTTTTCAGTGGCCACCCTCTGCCCTCCCCCCCATCTGTGGAATGGATCGACACCACCATTGATCATGACTGCAACGCGTGGATGTCAAACACACATGCAAATGAACTCTGAAAAGCAAACGTACACATTTTCTCATATGAATAGAAAAGTATGAGTGTATGCAAATGCACACACCACAAACTCACCACACACACAAAGTAAGCAATATCCTTACGTAAAGTTGGGGCACATTGAGGGCAGTGGGTTAGTGTGGATGTGAATAGCGATGCAGCCAGAAGGACACGCCTGCAATGGACAGAAGAAGAAAGAGTTGAACTACCAGGGGAGTACATGGAGGACCATGGAGTTATTTACAATGATAATAATAAAGGTATCAGAAGGTATTTGTCAATGATATACTGGTCTTTAAAATGCTGAAGTGCACCTTTAATAAATCTGAGAAATAAATCTATCAGATTTTGCATATGTGCCCAGAAATGTGTTGTAAAAGCACTTCCTCAGTACCTCAGCTGCCCTGGTATGAAACCCTCTCTGTCCTGTTCCTTCCCTTCTTTTCTTAAAGATGTCCAGTTACGGTAAAAAAAGAGAGATGGCATTACTATTTATGCCAGTTTTTGCTCTGTAAAGTACATTAGTAAGGCGTATTATTAGGCATTTTAAAGGTACAGTCGTTCATTCTGAAGAAAAATTGTTGATATTTAAACTAAACACCAAAACAAATACACTCCTCCCTTCCTGCTCCTTCAGAAGCTCCGCCCCCCCCAAATTCATGGACATGCATTGCCAAGGCAAAAGAGAAATATGGCATAATCCAGAGCGATGTGTCAGCCGTAGAGTCACTTCTGTTCCTCTCACATGTTATCATGAGCAGAAAAAACATTTCCTCTCATGTGAGCACAACAGTTTATCCACACTCTCCGCCCCTCTGCGGCCTCCCCACTTCTCACTCGACCTGCGTTCAACGTCTCTGTCCACAGAAGCAGCCGTCTGTCAGCCGCAGCTCCTGGGGAGCTGAGAGGACAGCGGCCAGACAAACTGCCTTCACCAGGCTGAGCAGTATTTGTATTTATTGATACATTGATATGGTTAATTAAAGTTCAAAACACATATACAGTGAGATATATGTGTGATTTAAACAGCGGCCTGCTCAGATTACGCTTCACTAAACACGACAGAAACAGACTCGTAGTGTAAAAAATGCGGGCGGTCTCGGATTCAGTGTGGATTGATACATTTAATTAAAAACAGAAGCGTATCTGTACTGTGAGAAAACACTTTCTATGTGAATTAGCCACAGCCTCTCTCTCCCACCATTCATCGTGTGCCGGAGACGGGAGACTGTCATGTCCTCACACAGACAGCTGCTCTGATGACTTCCCCCCGTCCTGTGCACGAGCACGAACGCCCCCTGCTGCTGATTGGCTGGAATAGTGTTGTGTGGCTCGCTCTGATCCACTGTGTTTACATGCCCATTTACAGAGCCAGTGCTGTGTATGGACACCAGCTTTTTTTTTCAGTGCACACACAGAACAGACAGCTAGCGGACTGTGAGGAGGTATTTGCTGAATTTGAGAAAAAGTGATTAGAAAAAAAGATTAGAATCGCTGACTCTACCTTTAAATACATTTAACACACATTTGAGTGACATCTACATTTTTAGCCTGTCAGGAAGGACGGTGTTGTTGGTTCTGCAGGGCAACAAGCTACTTTACATCCAGTCCTTCTTACACTGGTAGCGTGGTATGATAATGCACAGACTGGATATAAAGCCCCACTGTTCTACACAGATGAATAGTCATGATTCATAGCGAAGCATGAAGTGAGTCTTACTCTGGACGGACATTTTCATGGTCTTATCTGCATTTTCAGTATCTCTGTTTCACTGAAATTCATGGTGAACTTGTAGATGATTTTTTTCTTTGACTAGATGTTTTTTTAATTTGAGTGAATCGGGTAGAAACATGATTCTGTTTCTTATTACAGATAGAGATATGGCGTCAAAGTCTCAAAGAATGGCTAAAGTACTATTATGCTTCGGTTTAGCACAGCTTTCCCTGAAATGTTTAGATTGATGCCAGCAGCATTACTGTAACTCATAATGTAAACATACTGTATAACCATGGAATGTACAAATTCTTCTGGTTTTGTCTCCATCTTTGTGGTATAAAGTGCTCACAGCTTTAGTGTGTTTGCTTACACTAGCAAGAAATCACCTGTCAGTCTGCCAAACACTGTGAAGTACTTGTTGGATTTTGGGTTCTGATGAATTTTGAGTGTCTGTAGATGGTGCTGTTCCCTTTAACTTGCATGACAACTGCCTGTGTCCTCTTCCATTTATTCAAAACAATCTTAAAATGTAAATTTCTGTGTCTCTAGGAGAGGTTTACTGTACCCGATGCTCCACAAAAACAAAACCCTTTCATGCACCAACTACAGGTTGAATTATGTTGTGTCTATCAGTGTTAAGAAAGTACATGGATATTTATTTGTAGGAGATGTGACAGTGTATGACTTGGAAAAACAGAATCTTAATATTTCATCACCATCATATATACTGCTGTGTTTGAGTTTACATTAAAACCTGAGCATCTTCATAGCATAAGTTTTTGTATGCGGGAAACAGTCCTGGTGAAAACGAATGCATCCATTGCTCTTTTTTTGGTGCTATCACTCAACAGCACTAAAGTTGAAAGAAACTTTCAAATACTACATATGCTGACTTCAAGTCAGAGTTCTTAGTCAAGAGGTCTGGCACATTTTCTGTTAAATCTGTATAAGATAAAGTTACTGGTGCTAAACATCACTTTATCACAGGTGTTTTTCCCACCTTGGTGCCTTTGAATGATACAGGAGTTGTTGATGGCACATCTGACTGTAAAAGAACACAGTAAAATTCCTTGTCATGGTGTTGCAGTTGGAAAAAAAAGCAATCGCATACTGTATACTGTGGTGTACTGTCTTATCTCAAAACTCAAACACACCAGGTGCTATAAAAAAGTGGACTTTTCATCTCAGAGAACCACACATCAGTTCTTAAGTGGATTTTCTGAAAGATAAGAAATAAAATGTTCATTTATGGTAAAACTCCTGCAAGCCAAAACTGAGAGGCACCAATGTGGTGTGTTTGTTTTGTTTATTCTACTGCTCATTTGATTACCTCAGCAGTAAACATATGTCCACATGCCTCCAGTGAGGTGAGCACAACACTGAAGGCGACCAGTTATGACAGCTCGGCACCCTGCGAGCCACTAAACTGACGCCACAGTTCTTGTTTTTCCGTGTGCTGCTTTAGAGATGAACTCCCTTCTCAAGGTGTGAGTCAACAGTTCAGCACCTGGTTAGCTCTTTGACCACCACACCTATGTATATGGACACGTGTTCACAGGTCATATATGAAAAACACCCACTTAAAGGTGCAGTGTGTAGAATTTAGTGGCATCTAGCAAAACGGACTTCACAGAAAAGGAATATAATATTTGTAAATATGTTAATTAGTGTATAATCACCTGAAAATAGGAATCATTGTGTTTTCGTTACCTTGGAATGTGCCCTTTATATCTACATAGGTAGTGGGTCCTCTTCCATGGCGCCCACCATGTTGCACTGTCATGTTTCCTACAGTAGCCCAGAACGGACAAACCAAACACTGGCTCTAGAGAGGGTCTTTCGCGTTTTTTGCGGGTTTCGTGGCCACCATAGGTTCTCCTACATGCTTGGAAGGGGAGGGCTCACCACTATATGTCACTAAATCCTACACACTGGTCCTTTAACAACCACCAACAATATCTACACACACACACACACACACACAGCCTCCATAAAAGCCTTCTTAAAAGACTTTCGATCATTTGCAAGTCAAATAAATAATAAATGGGAAGCTCCACTGAAATATACAGCACAGACAGAGACAGCATCTCTTTTCTATCTCTTATTCTATGGTTTTCATGATTATATTCAACTGCTAAATTATATATCATATATTATATATATCATATATTCTATTTCCTTTTAGTTTTTTATATTATACTATACTTAGATTGTAAACTTTGAAACTGTAAACCTGCAATCAGTAAGACTTAATTACGGTCATGCCGATAAAGTAGATAGATAGAGAGAATGTAATGATCTCAAGCAGGTCTATTTTATGTTATGCAGTGCTGTTTTACTGCTCAGTGATGACACCTTGCTGCCAGAACTGTTAACTACAGCTTTCATGTGCTGGAGATGCACTGACTGGAGTCATGAGCACAGATAGTACACTAGAGCTGCTGGTTAGAGAGAAGCTGGCAGGTCAACACAAGACAGGTAAGACAAAAAAGACTCGAAACCAGATTGTTTATGTCACAACACATGAAAGGATTCTTCAGAAGCCTGTAACCTGGCAGGTAAGGTGGGAATGTTTGGGAAGCAAGTTCACTCGAACATTTTTATCATCCCAGAGTAACTGTTGAGGGTTTAAATGACACACACGCTACCACTCCTCTCTCATTTACCTACGAGCAACATGGGCATCTAAAAAGACATGAATTGACTTGAATTGTACGTGCAGTTTAAGGTGGAATTGGAATTTTGCTTTTCAATCAATACAGGTTTTCCTCCAGTAGGTTTCTCTCTAAAATTAAAGTGCACTTTGCTATTTAGAAAAATTGGTACATACTCTCTGCTAAACATTATCACAGCAAAACTCAATTACACCAACCTTGAAAATTTTCTACAAGATTACTGCTCAGATTTCAAAACTGGCATCCAAAGTCTATCAATGGAGATTAAAAGAGGTTTTTCTTTACAAACTGACAGTATTTTAAAATGTCACCAAGCTATCTAAACATATTAGGAGTTGCAGTTCCTGCATGATGCTTATTGTGGAAATATTTGTATTCTAAATGATGAATGAAATTGTTATTTTTTTTGTCTGCTATTATTAATTTTGTCTTTAACAAAATTTAGTTTTAATTCTCCTTCATTATGGAGACTGCAAAGATATAGATAGTATAGGGTGGAAAGATGGATGGAGGATAAAAGCTGTGATCCACATAAGTACGACTCCAGATAATGAACTGCACCAACATCACATGCGTGTATTTTCTTCATCTGAAGGCAATCTGACAAAAAGCTTTACTGTGGCCTGTTTAAATTCACTGTCATGGTCTTTTAATCAGTTCACTCTACACACTGGCCATATGGATCTACAGTACTTGTCCCATTTACTCATGTCCAGTCAGTGTCTTTTGGGTCACTTTGACACCCACACCCACCTCTCACCCCACACTAAATCTCCTGATGGCCTTGCTGGCCTCTGAGATTCCCATAAAACACTATAATCCCCTCCAAGCCTGGCAATTAAGAAAATAAATCGCTCTGGATTAGGAATACGATGAGAAGATTAAAAGATGGAAGCGCACCTGCTATTATAAACAGTGGGGGATATTATGGCCTGTTGGGTCAAAGGTCATAAGGAGGTGTTAAAGCTTTAACACTGGGAGGAAGGGGAGCAGTGGCTAGATAACACAGTGAAGATGTCAGAATGTATTTCTGACGTTGATTTCATTGTATTTTGTGTGTGTTTGTGTAAGTTAAGAATCACCAGTGACTATTAGCATTAAGTCATCATACACGGTCATTCAAGGGTCACAGCATACTTTTTTCACCTGTAGTGTAGTGAATGTAAATTTTATTAAATGTATAAAAATGAAATTACTTTTTTTTCTGTCTGGCAGACAAAGTCAACAAATTTCTTATTTTTGGCATTTTATATGCTAACAATTGAAACAATGGAAATGTAACCGATAGCTCAACAATAAAAACATCATTAGTTACAGCCAGGGGGACTTGAGTCTACAGAAGTGAGATGCATTCACTGGAGAAAAAAAAAACCCCTGTTTTTCTGAATTAACAAGATAATTATCTCGGAATTCTGAGAAAAGTTTTCATGAAAAAAAATTTCAGAGCAGAATGTTGTTTTTTTTTCATGAAAACTTTTCTCAGAATTCCGAGATAATTATCTTGTTAATTCTCCAGTAAATGCATTACGCTTCTGTATCAGAGTCACATGACACAGTCTTGAATTTGATGACTTCAGACTTTACAAAAATGAAATGGACAGACCTGGGAGATGAAAGCTTACATCTGATGTCATGCTAATCAGTGACCTGGTGTCACCTCGAACTGCAGCCCAACAGTACGTACATCATATGAATGCAATCGCTGAGCTCTTTGGAGTCTCTGCTCTAAGGGAGAATTAGTTACTGTCAGTAGAGTCATTAACTTTCACTTTTTCAACTTTAACAGTGAGTTGACCTAAGGCACTTAAAACAACCTGGAGACCAAGAAGTGTTAAAACATGAAATATTGTGTCCTACTATTACAGTTACTGCATTTTTGAGATTTGTTTGTTCAGATGTGAGGTGCGGTGAATTTGCAAATAGAGATGCAAAGAAGCCACTGAATGACACTCAAATACACCCACAAATACTCAGCTAATATGTGTCCACATGGGAGTTTTGTTTAGGAACTCAATACAAACCGTTTTCTGAGGAAGTCCATATTTTTGTCAGAACAAGTTCAGCGAAATGATTCTGCTGAACAATCGAGATAATCATCTGACTAACAACAAGGGAGTAGAGTTGGAGTTAATCACTGCAAATTTTCCGCTGAAAACATCTCCTCTCCTCTTCCTCATTAATGCTTGTTTATACCCGCTCGCTCCCCCTGTTCTGGCATCATGACCTCCTGGATTGCGTCATATACTGTAGTAGCTTAAAAAAAAAAATGTAAGAAATCCAAAGAGGAAACACTTCGAGGGGTTTTTGGATTTAATCTGTTATTGTTCCACTCTGGCTCTGAACTTTTCACATTCCTGCAAAATTCCTGCAAAAAAAAACAACATTCAGTTACATGTGGATGTGTAAGCATACAGTATTGTTTCCATGCTTAGTAACACGTATTCACATTCATGAATCATTGTCGCTCTCACACAGACACGGACACTTGATGCAACTGTCTGAAGAGAGATAATCTTTTAGGCCAAGTGTGTGAATAGGGGAGATTTCTTTTGTTTTCTTCTACAGTTTTACACAATGAGGCAAACTCTTAGTCTCATTCAGGATTACTGCTCACCAGGAATGTTGTTTTAGCTTCTCTAAGTTTATTATTTTTTTTCTCCTTTTTTAGGGCCCAGTTTTCATTGTAGCTAATTAGCATTATCGTTTGTGCTGTAAGGGCTTTACGTGTCCAAGACGCTGAACTTTGTACTCCTTGTTTTTGGTAACACATGAAAATCTGAACAAATGAGAAGAGAAACATAACAAATGTAGACGCTCCCATGCAGGACATCAGGGGTCACTAGATGGCATAGAAATTATTTAAATCTTATGTTATGGCATTCACAGTCACCACATCTCGACCCAATTGAACACTAAGGGAGATTTTGGGCCAATATGTTAGACAGCGCCACCACCATCGTCAAAATACCAAACGAGGGAATATCTTTTAAAAGAATCCAGTAGAGTTTCAGCAATTTTGAAGAATCTACATGTATGCCAAGGAGCGCTGAAGCTGTTCTGGAGGCTCATGGTGGACCAACACATTACTAAGACAGTCTATATTGGTTTTTCACTTAATTCGTCACCCAACTGTATCTTTCTTCAATGTTTTTTTGCTGGTATTTCTGAAGAAATTAAAGCGAGGTGACACGCAACAAAGGGTTACTCACATGCAGTTTGTATAAAATAGTGAAAAACGTCCCAAAGCTCCAAGTTAACATATTCAAATTGCTTGTTTTGTCCAACCAACAGTCCAAAACCCAAAGAAATGTACTATAGATCACCAGCAAAACCAGCGTATATTCACATTTGAGAAGCTGGAAACAGTGATCTCGTGGCTTCTTTCCAAAGAAATTACTTAAATGATAAATCAATTGTCTAAATCATCTAATCAATTATCAACTAATTGTTTCAACTCTAAAATCTGCCTACTTTGTTAAATTCAGATCTTATTTTTCCACCCACAGTGAAGCTGCGGGACTATTCTCACTCCATCTGACACCTCTGATTGGATTCTGATGAATTGGATCATATTTACACTGATCTAATTAACCTCGGGGGTGGGCCTGTAATGTTGACAATTTGCAGCCTTCACTGTACATTTTTCTGTTGCAATTTAAACTCTCCCTGTTTGAGGAAAACTCAAGACTAAATGCGTGTATTTGTGTACATATTGAGCATTTTACTGCTCTCGACAGCCACCCTTCCTGCTTTATTGTATCACCTTAAAATGCAAAATGACCTCATGAAAATGATAAATGTCACCGCCCAGTGAATCACCTGCCTCTGGAGAAAATTCCTGGTTCCTATTCCCTGGTACAGTGTAAAGATGTTATCTTGAACCTGTCTTTGTCTATGCAGGCACTTACAAGGAATGTCACACACGCAGGTGTATCAGAAGTTATTCAGAGATGACAATTATCATTTGTCATCTAGCTTCCCTTCCTGCTGACACTGTATTAGAGTTTTAACTGTTTGCCTCAACTCCTGCGCCAAAAGGATCAAAAGGAAACAACAATTACTTTGGTGGTTTGGTTTTACATTCCTCTGTGAGTTTCTCTCAGTTAATATATACATGTGTTATATAATTATGATATCACATGTACTGAGAGTGTAAAAAAAAAAGGTTGCTAAGCGTTGAAATATTTATGTGTCTGTGTTGCAACAGACTGTTCCACCATAAGGGCAGACACACTGTACAGTGCATTACATTTTTTTGGGATTAAACCTCACACACAGTTTTATATAAGCTCTGGATATTGTGTAATACTTAACTGTGAGTCCCCCCGAAAGGCTACCTCTGAAAGAATTCATGAGGCAGTCAAAAATATCAGGATGTACATGCATACCTCAGCGCCGAACAGAAAAATACACCCAATGATCTCCAGAAATACCCCAGACTTTAACTAGGCTTGTTCTGTGAGTCGAACAGGCAGCTTATGTGGACAAAATGGGAGAGAGCTGCACCTTGAAACACACACACACACACACGTGACGGTATTTAACTTTATTTAACACTTGCTTTTATTAGTAGTCAGACACAGGGAAATGAATGGTCTAGGTCAACACTAACAAGCAGAGGTGTGTTTCTCTGGAAAAGGAGCCCAATAAACTCTAAACCATACACAAGGTTCACGTGCACATTTCATTATTTCAGTTTCAGGCTGGTCAAGTTGCCCTGAACCAACCCCTTGTACCCTTTTCTCCAGGGAAGCCCTTTTTTTAGCAAGCGCTGAGAGATGTTTGGTCAGTTCGTTTGTTGAACGTGCACTCTCGGACCCACAGTGCTTTGCTAAAGGCCAGAGGTCTCTCAGGTTGGGCTGCTGAAGGTGACCACTGGCCAGGACCCCGAGCCCCAAAATACAGACAGCACAACGCCTTTCTTGTTACTGCTGTGGTACGCTGAAAGTGGACCCAGCATGTTGGACTGTGACGCGCCGCAGCATAGCCTGGTAGTCTTCGCCCTCAGACCAGAGTAAATAAACACAACCAGCTACACAAACACTTTGGCTGGAGCTGGGAAAGCCCACGCACAGCCCGCTACTAAAGGAGGGCGTCTAAGTATAGAGGGCTTGCTGGAGTTGATGTCGCAACATTGTTTTTACAGCATGTTGTTTCCAGGTCCATTAAGAGAGGAGTAAGAAGTAATATCTGACAAATAAAAACATATCTAATATTTAAACAATGTAAAAGTAGAATTCTGGACACAAGTGAGCTGTGTGCCACTTAAGATCAAAATATAAGCACGCTCATTACTGTGATTATGTAGCTTTTTCACGCTGTAGTAGTTTTTTGAGTACATCCTCAAACTGGCAAATAAATGTTCATGATCATAAAGCCTGATTGGTCATTTCCGGGCCTTCAAAAGAGCTTCTATTAAGCAGTTTTCCACACAAGTAATCTTATTTCTACTTGTAGGCTATAATCTTGTATAAAGAGTCATAATCCTCCTACATGACATTTCATTAGTCATTCCAGCCTTTATGAAATGCAGCAAGAGTAAAAATCAAATTAGGAATTTTATTACTGAGTTTCAACCCGTATACTGAGTTGTTTTCCATCTCTTCTGTCTTATCTAAGAACTGCATGAAACTGTTTTTGTCAGACAGACCATGTGATCCGGCACCGGACATTATGTAACCAGTAATTCAATGATTAGTCAATTGTGTCCGGGGGAATAATAAGGCAAATCTATTTTCATCCACAATGTTCATCACTTGTGTAATAATCTTTATGAAAATACTATGGTTATTTGTGTTATATCAGTCATGTCAATCTTTGTATTATAACAATCATTAAACTGGCGTGAATGAAGGACAGACAGAAGGGGAAGGTGACGTGTTGGTTAAAAACACGAGATAAAGAAGCAACAAGTTTGATCCTTGGAGTCTCTGAGCCTGACAAAGTGTCCTTGAGCAATACACTGAACCTAATATCACCGCCTCCTCTTATAGCACAGTCCAGGGGTTTATATTTTTTTTTACTGCCGTTGTGTACACCTGCAGGACTTGACTGTGTGCAGCATTCAGAACCTGGCTGCGCTGTAAACTGTGGCTGTGAAAACCTGATTGTTTAGCTTTTGAGATTAAAGTTCTTCCAAACGGACACATTTTGTACTCAAAAACATTTCAGAGGGTAATGTTGCACTTTTTACTCCACTCCATGTGTCCGAAAGCTACAATTATAGTACATTTTGAAGATGAACCTCTCACACACAAACCATACAATCCTTTTATAAAATATGATCAATTCAGCCAATCTGCAGCATAATGAGTACTTTGATACTTTTGCTGATAATACTTCTGTACTTGTGCAGGACTTTTACTTGTAATGGAGAAGTTTTTTTTTTCATTGTGGTATTGCTACCTTTACTTATATCTGAATCCTTCTTCAACCACTGGTTTTGAAGGTTATACAACCCCCAAAACTCCACCTGTGTGAACTGGAATTTTTAATTTTCCACTGGATTTTCCTCACCTCTCCTCTTTTGCTGAAGCCAAATTGGACGTTGCACGTTTCCTCCAGTAAATTTTTAGCGCCTCTGCTTCGTGTCAGGACTGCGTGCATGTATACTTCTTCCTCTCCGCATTACGTTTCTGTCCGGACAAAAATACAAAGATTAAAAGAAATGACCTCTGCCAAGGCTGCACACAAAAAAAGTTATTTTAATGATATTAAATGAAACTTAGATATCTTAATCTGCATTTGGATCAGCATGAATATGCACATATTAATGGTGATTCTTAAATTTAAGTACATTAAGAGCAGCAGTTCATGAGAAAGTAGTCAAAAATGTTTATTTAGGGTATTTTTCCTTATTAGAAAGAGACAGATGAGAGCTGACAGGAAATGAGGGGAGAGAGATGCAACAAGTCCCCAGCATAACGTTGAAAGGACTTAGTGAGCCCATTGTGAAAATGTATAATCATGCCCTATCTTGCAATGTCAAAAAATCCTTATTCACACTTCAAGATTCACACCAAATCACATCTTTAGGGCCATATCCTAACTGTACATCTGTTATCTGTTACACTTTTATCTGTTATTCTGCTAACTAACAGACAAACAGAACTGAAAACATCACCCTTTGGGCAGAGGCAAAATAAAAAAGGACATGACACATGACCCATTTCTTTTTCTTCATGTCATGTGTTGATCTTGTGTCAAAATGTCCTGCAGGTGAGCACAAGCCTTTTGACGGCCCTTATTGACGCAATAACCTCTAGTCATCAGTTTATCGCTAATGACTCACTATCAGGGAATAAAGTCAGTGATACAGTGTGGATGATGAGATTTCAACATGTTGAAGGGCAGCAAGTTACCTCAGTTCCTATAAGTACCAAGTTAAATGTAGCGTATTGTTGAAAACATTTCCTCTCATCCAAAAGACTTCATCAGATTTATTGATGGTGTGGAGCCCAAATAATGTCAATCTCATTGTTCACACCTTGATGTTACATGAGAGCTGCTGAGGTCACATATGAGTCACCATGGTCATATGACTTACATGTATTTGGAAATCACCTGGGCGGTATGTTGGGTAGCATTACAATCTCTTGTTAAGAGGTGTGTCACAGGCTGCTGCCGAACCTCCTTCTTCAAACATCTGTAGTTTCTGTCCAAATTGTGAATATTTCTGCCCTCACAGGAGTAAACCCTGTCCTTTAGATGTAGGTAGACTGGTAGTCTTGCTTTAGTGTGTTTGCTACTAGTGTTGGAGCTTCCCAGTAATACAGGAGTACTATTCCTTGAGAATCTTATGGAACATTACAATCAGAATGAGAGGCAAAATCTGGCAAAGTGAAGCTTTTCTCATTCTTCAAAAACAGGACTCGGGCCTGTGTGTCAAATGAACAAATTCAATTGAACAAAGGTGCAGTTCTTGAACATCTTTAGTCTTTGGACTTGTGATGTCAGAGAATGACAAGTCCAGCAAGATCTACGAGGTTGTACGCAGGAGGAAACTTCTCAAGAAAAAAAGAAAGAAATTTATGTCGTGTAAATTGGCCTCTACAGTCAAAACTGAAAGAAAATACTGTCCAAATTCTGAAATGTTGTTAATATCAAACGTCAAGAGTGTATTTCTCATATATTGAATGTGTTTTGTTTTGTGCTTTTTACCTTAAGGGGTCACCATAGCCATGGGCCATATGTATAAAGTATTTCCTGCTTCCTGGACAGGACTGGACGTGAATGCTGGCTACAGGCCAAATATTACTGCACTGTACTGGAAATTCTGTCTATATTACTCACTGGTTTGGCAGATGCCAAGCCTGTGCTGAACCAGTTATGTTATTTTAACTTTAGTATAAAGCTTTTAGATGTTACTGCTTGAAAAAATCTGATGAATCCTGAATTTATTTGACCCAGTGATCAGAGGTTTGTGTGTTCAAGGATGGGTTCACAATTTTTTAAGTCTGTCTTAAAACAACAGTCTGGTGCCCAAATAAGCATTGAAATAGGGTTTTCTTGCCAAAATCATTCCTCCTGTTCATATTAGCCATTAGAAGATCCCTTCATAATGCACTTACAATGTAAGTGATGGGGACCAAAATCCACAGTCATTCTGTGCAAAAATAAATTTAAAAGTTTATCTGAAGCTAATATGAATCTTCAGCCGTCCAAATGAGTCAAATCAAGTCAATATCTTTCAATGTTAGTCTTTTTAGTGCCAAAGTCACTCTTTTTGTTACTATACTTCCACCGCAGCTCAAAAGGGAAACACTGTCTGAGGAAACACAAAGAGAGAATTTGATGCTAAAAAGACTGTAAATGTGGCAGATATCCACTTGATATGACTCAGACTGCTGAAGCCTCATATAAGCTTCAGACTTTTAAATGCATTTTTGCACAAAATGACTGTGGGCATATTGTGGATTTTGGCCCTCCATCACTTACACTAAAAGTGCATTTGAAGGGGATCTTTTAATAGCCTGTATGAACAGGAGGAATGATTACAGCAAGGAAAACCTCTTTCACTGTACATATGGAAACCTGGCTGTGGTTTTAATACACACTTGAAAAAAATGTCTTTCAGCCCTGTCGGTCCACCTTTAAGTGACAGTGACAGTGCTGGGTGTGCTGGTGTCAAGTCATAGACTAAAACAACATGCACCTTATTGATCAAATTGATAACACACACCCATTAGTTTCACCGTCACACACACAAGCCTTCAATGACAAAGTGATTCATTCAGAAACAACTCCTGACATGACTGCCATGAACTGAGTCACTGGTGGCTTTTGGCTGTGCATTTATATAAAATAAATGTTTCAGACTTTAATCCCGGATAGAAATTGATTTTGTGTTTTATTGAAACAAGTATACAACAAGTGTACAGCACTTTGTGTATACACCTCGAGTTTACAACCACAAACACTGAAAAGTTTGGCTTTTTTGTTTAAGAATTTGGATTTGTGAATATAAAATTTGGTCAAAAATAGTAAGCAAAATTAATTAAATAGAACTGTGAGCAGAGATTTCTGTCATATTCAGTGAATCCAAACAATACATTTTTCCAAAGTGATAAAAAGTGAGAGTAGATATGATCAGCAATAAATCGTGACAACTTACCCCACAGTTGTTTTGTATGTGGGCCAAAAACTAACATCCGTCTTAAGCATCTGAAAAAGTTAATTTCCGCTTCTACCTTGTGGGACGTCAACCGGAAGTGACGACGAAGGCAGAAATATATTTTTTTAGTCAAACAAAAATTAATGTAGCCATTTTAGAATTGTTGACATCTAAACAACTGTACAGACTCTAAGAAAGATAAAAAAATAAAATAGTGACGCCGTTGATTTGTAAAAATATTTTTGCGCTAACAGAAAACTAGCTTGACCTCCTTACCCAGGATGCACCTCTCTCTTGCCATCTTGTCGAGTGGTAGAAGAAGAGCAGTAGGCAGGAGCTAGCTACCCGTTAGCTCTCTGCCGCTGTGGTAAAGGCTAGCTGCTAGTAGCAGCTGCCAAAAAGTGAGCTGTCCACACGGCGAGAGGCTCAACTTCATCGACTTTGAGACGTTTTTCTCTGTCTGCCGCTGGATTATACACTCATGGATTTGTTTACATCGTGATGTCTCACATACTGGTATGGGAAACTAGCTAACAGCTAGGCGGCAAGAAATATATATAAAGCAGAGAGGGAGAGAGAGAGAGAGCGAGAGAGAGAGAGAGAGAGAGAGAGAGCAGCGGGCTGAGAGACCGGGCCCGCCTCACACTAAAGTACCGGTGGCAGCTGCTGAACAAGAACTTTCACAAGGGCCTGGTTGCAACTCTGCTGCCGGGACACAAGGAAGGCCGGAGGGGGAGAACAGCTTTCGCCCCCGGTGCTGTGACCGGACACCGCGGAGCGTTTTCGGAGGGTCTGTCCTCTGGTTGTGACACTTTTCTCCGACAAGTGAGAGGAAGAGAAACGGTATGGAAATTGTCCTGCGAAGGTACGTGTCTGTGTCACATCCCGCAGCTGTGAATTACTGAAGACATTAGTCCCAACGCTTTTCGCTTCATCTGGGGATAGACCAGACTTGACGCAGATAAGTCAGTCAACATGTCGAAAATGCCGGCGAAGAAGAAAAGTTGTTTCCAGATCACGAGTGTCACGCAGGCTCAGGTGGCGGCCAGCAGCATCACCGACGACACCGAGAGCCTGGATGACCCGGACGAGTCCCGGACAGAGGACGTGTCGTCGGAAATATTTGACGTTTCTCGGACTGACTTGGGCGTGTGTGACAGAAGTTCATCCGAGGAAACCTTAAACAACGTAGGAGAGGCACAGGAGGGCCAGCCATCCGTGACAGCTCCCGTCAATGGGGGGCTCTCTTATAAAAGTATAGGCACTGGTCGTGTCACCCCACATAATTTAGGAGGAAGTGTGCCTGTGCCAGCTGCAGCTCAACCCTTTGTTCCAAGCTCAGCCACCCATCCGTTAACAGTCATCAATACGGTCCCTGCCGCCACTGTCTCTACCAGTGTGGCTCACACAGCTCCTGTGAGCACCAGCTGTAGTTCCCGTTTCAGGGTCATTAAACTTGACCATGGCACTGGAGAGCCCTTCAGACGAGGGAGGTGGACATGCACTGAGTTCTATGAGAGAGACTCAGATTCAAATGTTAATCGGACTGTGGATAGCATAAAGCCAACTGTAACCCTTGATCACAGTATAGACAGGGACAGTGGTCTTGGGGCCACCAGTAACTCTGTGATCACTACCAGTGCTTTTTCCTCACAGGCTTTGGAGAGCACTGCAGACAGTGGCTACTCAGTTGCACACCCTGCCCACCCCCACCCTTCAGAGCCTCTGCAGCAAGGCTACAGCTTGGCCCCTCAGATAGGGAGCGGAGCAAGTGCCTTCCAGCCCACAGGGTATACAACTAAAGCATCACAGCAACCCCAACAGGCTCAGGTCAATATGCAGCCTGTTGCCCCCCAAACCTTCCTCTCTAACAGCTTCAATGGTGTGCACCAAGGTGCCATGCAGCAGAAGTCTGCCATTATGCCTCCTGCCACACAAGCCCAGCAGTTTGCCTATTCTACTCATCCTGCCGGCCTCTTGGCTGGCCAGCCAGACTATCGTCAGCAACACTTCGGTTCAAGCACTCAGAACCTTCCCATGACATCCCTCTCTGTTGGTCCTCCAGCCAGCCAGGGCCCCTCACCTCTAATCACCCCTGCTGGTCCAGGAGCCCAGGGGCTGGGTGGGGAGGCAGCCTCTGCCCAGGGCCTCCTGCTGCACATGGGCAATGCACCAGCCATTGCCACCATCCTTCCAGGAAGTGGCCAACAGCAGCCTGTCAACCAGACTCAGCCTTCAGGAGGATTAGGCATTGCACCTTCCATCACCACCACCACCACATCCCACAGCAGTGTCCAGAACGTGCCTGCCACAGTGCCCAGTACCACCAACACCCCTCCGGGTGTGCCAAGTCAGGCACCTGGCACAGGAGGAATTGTCCAGCCCCAGGGAGCCCACGGAGGGGCCACCGCAGGTCTTCCCTCTGGCTTCATTAACCAGGCAGAAGATAGTAGGCAGAAGTCTGATGCCCTACCTCAGCCCAGTGTCGGTGTGGTGCCAGGGAAAGATGGTGTGAAGCCTTTCATCACAGAGGGCCTCAACCTGCCCACTCCTGCTGTCAACAGCCTGTTTGGCATCCATATTACCATGGATGGGGATGAGGACAGGTAAGAGAGGATATAATGTGAAAAACCTCTGTGGAATGAATCCACAACCATAAATATTGTTTACTGTTTGTTTTTGTTCAGCTGTGGGCAATTGGTAATGAAATAATGCAGTATGGATGTCCGTTTGCCTTAGTCTTTGAGGAAAAGAAATCTGAGGTGTTGACCTGTAACAGCACTGACAGATTGGAGGAGGTATTAAGTGTGTATCTGGACGTTTGCCGTCATATCAAACATTCTTGTTGCATTCTGCAACAGTGTGGTCATGTTTCACACTTCACACACACACACACAAGGAGAATGCCTCTCCTTTCACCACTGCCAAAATTAGGCACACTATAACTGGAAGTATTTGGTTATGCTTAAAGAGCAATAAAACAAAATGCACATTTTTCTTAGTTCGTGTTGAAAAAGTAGACTCATAGATTGGGAGGAAGGAGGGATTAGTGAGGTAGTGAGCCAATGAAAACTGGCAGAGTCGGGAGGAGTTTTCTGTCTGTCATTAACAGGCAACCCACAAAACATTGGATAGGAACTTGTCTCTTTAGACACCCACAGCCCCTCCCTCAAGCCTCCATTCAACCATACTGGCTGTTTGGGTTTAGGGGGGGGGGCGGGATGTTAACAAGCGCTTGGATAAGTTACAACATACGCAGAAGCTGTGTTTTGTAGCTGAGAAGGGACTAACTCCCTAAACGTAGGTGGCTGGTTTTATTCTTTTGTCTGTCTAGGAGAGAGGGTTAGTATACTCACACTGGGCAGTGATCCCAGCCTACCCTCCCAACTCTAAAACCTTGTAAATACCGACTCTTCTCTTGCCTACAGTGCTCTTCTAACGTACACACTGCAGCTATTTTTAGGGTCTGTCGGATGGCTCTCGCATAGTTTGAGCTGAAGTGTTGCCACTCTTTGCCATTTCAAGCAAGCAGAAGAGAGTTGAAGAGGTGATGTCTGAGCCAAGAATGACCTAGATGAGAGCTGGAGTCCACACACGCACGTGCACTGTCTGTCCTGTATTTATGTAGGCCTCAGTGTTTATCAGTGTGCTCTGTTCTGTTCTCCAGTGCTTATTAAGAAAGGTGCCGCCGGAGGAGGAGGAGGAGGTATGTGTGTGTTTTAGGAGGTTGAGGCCTGATTTATATTGCCCATAGTCCAGATATTCCTGAAGCTAATCATTGTTTACCAAGTGACTTAATCCCAGCAGCATCACACATGGGTTGATAATATGCAGAAGGCCAGTGTGTGTTGTCCCTGATTTCATGAGAGGAACAGCAAGTGCTTGTTTCCTAGTTATTTGTGTGTGTGTGTGTCTGTGTGTGTCTGTGTGTGTCTGTGTGTGTCTGTGTGTGTGTGTGTGTGTGTGTAAGAGAGAAAGAAAGAGGAGTGACATCAGCGGCTGTCTGTGTAGCTATGGTGATGCTGGCGACAGGACAGGACGTGTCAGGGAGGTGGAGAGGACAGACAGATGGGCATGCAGACACACACCTACATTACACACACACACACACACACCTGTGGCAATAATAGCAGGCACGTAAGCCGCTGTGTTTGTGTGTATGTGGCAGTGATGACGTTGCCAGACTGAATCAGCAGGACGATGTCTGCCTTATGCTCTGGCTCTCATACTCAAGTCCTCGTTAGGCCTGTTCACGATGTCCATGTTAACACATCAGCTTATCTAAGTGTTGAGTTGTTACTGATCTGTGAGGGTTTTGAGCTGCTGCTGCTTGTTATTTTCACACTTCCTAATTTTACCACGAGACGGTAAATCCCCTACAGACTTGGCGTAATATATTTATTTTCCAGTAACATTACATATTGGTGACTGAATAAGACACAACCAAATTAAAAACCTTTGATCAGGTTTGATTGACAGTAATGACCCACCAATAGTCATCGGATTCGGATTCAAATGTAGTTCAATCTTGATTGGTGTATGGAAGTATGTGACATTACGTTTTTTTCAACTGAGCCCTTCCCACTTCACTAACCAGTTAGAAGAGCACAGACAAAAATAAAAGTACAGAAAACTCTCATGTGGAATAACCAAAAGTGTTCTAAGTTTGGCAGAAAATGTGTTCATGTAATCACTCACAGTAAAAAAAAAAAAAAAAAAAAAACTGACTGGGGAAAAAAAAGTTAATTGTTGAGATGTGAAACTGTGCACTCGTCATGAGTAAGAAAGAAAACGAAGGTCTCACTTAAGGCCACATAAGGGTGCTATAATTAAAGTGATTAAAGTGTACAATTTTTATGCCTGAGATTTAAAAAAAACCAAAACACATTCTTAGTCAAATAATTTAACAATTTATAATTTGGGCAAGAGTGGCAATTCAAAGTAATGCAAGTCTAGTTGACTCATTCACTCATTTAACTATGCAAGCTTTAAAAAGATTACATGGGAGAATAATTTCCTGAATAATTTTTTTCCTGAGGCTTTTATGCTTTTTCCAAACTTTGATGCAAAAAAAATCAACATGCTCGTTAACTATAAACCAACCATATTGGATAATAATTGTGAGTTGTAGCACATAATGGAAACTTTCTTACTGAACCTGGATAAAACTCAATCTTCCATTGTCCTTATCTAAATAATGAGAGTAATTGCAGTAGTAATAGTAGTAGTCGTTGCACTGTTATTCTTTTCCCCAAATATTCCTTTTCCAACTACCAATATGCACCAAACACATTGACAAAACTCCCAGCTAATGATTTACAATTTTCAAAGTTTTCACCCTCTGTACATATCAATACTACCAATATCCCTTTCTACCTTTTAATAGACTTAAACGCCTTTTCTCACTGGTAGCAACTATGCAGTATTTCTGTCATTATTGTTGCTTTTCACAAAACAATCTATATGGATTATTGCTGCTGTATATATACACATGTATACAGCACACACACCCATGTTGAATTCTACCATATCACTTTGGTTAACCTCAAATCTTGCAGTTTTGAGTGAGGTTATGGGGCCCATAGGCATAATTTTAAGTATCGCCAGCTGTAATTAAAATACATTGGTATCTCATAATGTTCTTGTAAATCTCAATGAGGAGCAAGTAAACAAAGAAAAAAACATATTTTAAGGAACACACCCCAATATAGCGGGACACAGATTTTTCAAACTTTCTCTTCTTGTCAGAGGTGCATTGTTCTGTGCAGAGGCTCGGCCTCGTAGAGGAATCTGTTCCAAGTTTCATTGTTTGGTTCTGTTTTGAATTAGAGTGCATCACAAAAGTGGAACAAAGCATTGTGGGGGTGGAGTTGTGAGATGAGAATGATTTCCCCTCAGCTTGGAATAGTTAGCATCTCTGCTCAGCATGCTGCAGCTCTGCCAAATAAAGCGATGAAGCTGCCCCTGGGACAAATTGGTTTCCTTCAATAGGAGCACTTGGCCTTTAAGTATATCTCCCAAGACAGACCACCCTCCCCTTACCCTGTACAGTCTCAATTAGGAATGTTAATTATTAATTATATATTTTGTCATTGGTAGCTTAATTGTACTGTAGAGAGTCAATTCTGGTAGACAATTAAATATATATAATTTCATTTTATGGAGAAGGAGGCACAATAACTGACCTGAAATCAAATAGACTATCCTGACTGCTTAATGTGAAGAATTGATCACTGATGAATTGTGTACATCCCAGTTAGATAATCTATTCACTTTCATTTCATGTGATGTTGCTGGAAAAGATCAATGATATATTATGAGTCACATAAGAGATAAGAGGTGTTATGTACCCTTTGTATATGTTGAGTCATGCTGCTCTATTGATATCAGCACAAATGACACTGAGCACCATCCACAATTTGTAGTTCAGTCATTTTTTTTTTGAAGATGCACTTCAGAAGTAAGAGCCCTGACGGTGCCCTGTGGCCAGCCCTATACCCGTGACTGTCTGTGAGTGAGTGATGAAGTTACACCATTGGTCGTCCAGCCAAGTGTTGGAGTTTCCTCACTGGCCGATGGTAGCGGAGGACAGCAACGTGACGCAGAGTGACTGTGTTTCCTGCTCTGAGCTCTGATGCTTTCAGATCCGGCGTTAAATGCAGCGAAGTCGGCTAAACTCCTGTTTAAAAAGACACATACCAGCGTCTCCACCGTCTCCTCCTCTACGGTCCAGTTTGATTGGCTCTTTGGTTGATAGCGCTGTCAGAAGCCAGCTGGAGAGACGCTCTGCGGTGCGTCTGGATTTTACAACTGAACTAAAACCAGGACGCAAGTTTTTTTATTTCTCTGATGTTTTCACATCACAAACAATGAACAGCAACATTAAAACATGAGTCTTGCAGGTAAAACATGAGACTCATGTAGGCTGTTATATCAGTTTAGTGCGGGCCGGCTGCTCTGCAGGTGCGCTTGATTTGACTGTAACTGCGGTAACCAGGTGGAAATAAGCCTCCTCCTGCAAAGTTATAGTAAAGTTAAAGTGCATAAGTTATCTTTCAAATCAAACATCAACTGTCTGCATTTACAACCTTTTTTTTTTTTTTTTTAACTCAAACGTAGCTTAACCATGTCATGTGATAAGCTACTTCAGTACACCAGGAAATATTACTGGGACCACTACAGAAAATTGCAGATGAACATTTAATATCCAGAAATTCACATTATGAACACTACCACTGACTATCCCTGTAACACACTGGCCACAATTTCACACATTGACCATACACGGTCCAGCCATATACCAGGGCTTGACCTAGTCTTGTTTATCTTTTCCTGGATTCATTGCATAGCGGTATGCACCCCCATTTCACCACCTTTTACAACAAACTCTTGCTGTCATTTGACTATTCCTCTGCTGGTTTCTCGTGTATACACTCCTGCACACCCTCCACCCTCCTCTACTCTCTACAAAACAGCCTGACACTGTTATTTGCTATTTTTCCTTGAGGCAGTTCCAGTGGCCCAGGCTTACTGGGAAAATTTTCGCTTTTTCCCAAGGCTAAAAATGTTGGTTAACCCAGAAGAAACCTCCAAAATGACATTTGTGACAGATTAATTACAGGTTTTGAGACTCTTTACATTGTCATTAATGTTATAGCAAGGAACTATCTTTGGGTGAAGCGCAGCCTGCTGTTGGCCACCAAGGAGTAGGAAAAGCAAGAGCCTGTGTGAAGGTTTTTGTTCCCATTCAATACAGGGATTTGAACCAACACCATCTCGTCACAAGCATGGTTTTATATATTTAAGGTTGTTTCTCCCAGGTTTGAAGACTGCCGCTCATATCAGCAAATATATACATATCGATAGCTGCCATATGATGTCACCATGCAATTGTGGAAACACAAATACGCACAAGATTAATTTCACCCCACACGCGCTGAATGTCACACGAAGTTGTAATCTGATTGGAAGCTTTTTGAAAGGTCAGCTGCATAATTGGGTAAGCGCTCCGACTTGGTGGAAATTGTGAGTTGTCCACCTGTGCAGCCACTCAAGCAGTTGGGAAAACAATGGCTCAAGAGTGGAAAAGTGGAAGAAATCGCGCCACTGTCGGCTGCCTGTAAAGCAGCAGCCGCCTAGCATATAGTCCGATAACCCTGGATTGACTTGAAGCTTAGTCGGAGCTCAGCAGGTATCTAGATGGTTAGCTCTTAATGGCTTTCAGCTGACTGTGTTGTGTCACCACGGTATTGTTTTACCTATCAGCTGTGCAGGAGCAGATGGCTCGGAGGTGTAAAAACTTTGTGTATTTTGCTTTAAGTAATCTTACTTTTCTACATGTATTTGCATTCTGAGCACAGCAGGGAAGTGCAATGATATAATACTCGAGACTGTCGGGAGAGTATTATGACACTGTCATCATTTGGCCCTAAATCTGAAGTAAATCTCAACACTTTTTATTTTGCCTTGTTCCCTTGAGGATTAATTCTACTGTTCTGCTCTCTCAGTATCTTCATGATTTAGTTTTTTTTTTTTTCTGCCTCTCGAATTCCTTAAACCTTGAGTAAACTGTCATAGCTCTTATTGCATGTCTAAAAAGTTGTATTTTATCACACATCTTGCACAGTGTCATGTGTGAGTCTTATTGAGTGTGTGACGTGTACATTGTAATCATCATTCTGTCATACACATTATCCATCTTATTTTTTACTCGGAGCATGTGAGAGACACTTGGTGTTTGTCTGCACGTCATGTGTTCAGTTGGACAGCCATCGATTTTGACGGTGTTGACTTTGACAGTTGTGGAGTCACATGTCTGACATGACTGGAGTGACAGTGAATTGTCAAAGGGTCGTGGTGTTACTGACGTGTTTTTTCAGCAGCCACTAAACACATGACATTGTTTGGACAGAAATATATTAGGCTTTTTTTATGAGCTGAGGATAAAATAAGGAGCGTGTAAGTTTGGCCAGCAGGTTGAGGAAATAAAGTTCCACCTTATTTTAATTGTAGAAGAGCCTGCCTCCACTGTTTGTCGTCTGAATGTGCGTGTGTTCAGTATTTGTAATGTTGCACCTCCCTCCATTTTACCTCTTGGCAGTTTGACAGTTTAACACAAAGGGGGAGGGAGTGAGGACAGGGTGTGATGGAGAGTCGGGTTTGGGATGGGGCGTGTGTGTGTGTGTTGGGGGTTGTAGTTGGGGCGTATGGGGCTTTTTTTCCCCCTATCTTTATTCAAGAGCATGGTCTTTCAATTTGAGAGCACCACTTATTGATTTCTCTTTCAGATTATGTAATTCTTTACCTCAGAACCCTGCCCTCGTACTCAAATGGCCCCTGCTCGCATTTAGATTTGCTCTGCACTTAGATATATTGTTGCTTGCACAGGTTTCCTGCGCTCCAGCTTCAGCCCTTCTCCTCGCACTCAGGCTGCTTCTGTGCGCCCCCGAAACGTCTGCTCGTAGATTTCTGCCCTGCTCTCTGATTGTTTTTGTGCAATAAACCTGTCAACATCCCCTAACCACTAGAATGCCAGGTGTAGCGTTGACCAATGAAATGATCCCTGCCTCCTTGCAGGTGCGTTCACTTTACTTCTTAGAGTGTCCCGTACGGGCAGTTACTCTTTAACCGGGTTCATCCACTCCACACCTTACTTTCTTTAGGACTTTCCGAATAAAAGGACAGTTAATGCACATACCAGCGCCCGTGCATTTTATTTTACAATAATCTGTAATCTGCAACAATATATCTGAGTGCAAGCGTACAATTTGAGCAGAAGCAGAGCAAATCTAAACGTAAGCAGGGGCTATGTGAGTGCAAGGGCATGGTTTTGAGGGAAAGAATTACAAAATCTAAATGTGAAATCAATAAATTAGGCTCTCAAATTGAAAGACCACGCTCTTGCATAAAGATAGGGAAAAAAGCCCCATAGGGATGCTGCAGTGCCTGGAAACAAGGGAGCAGCTTATTTTCCACAGATATCTGACCTGCCTGAACTTCCAGGGGACAAATTCCGGGAGCCCTGAATGGCTGTGATTGTCGGACGCCTCAGGCTACAGCCTGAGCAGACGGGCCTTCACCAGCTCTGTTTTTGGGCTGGACCACTGGCCTGTCTCCTGTCTGTCTCCCTCTAATGTGTCCGCTCTGTCTCTCTCTCCCTTTTTATTTTCGTCTATCCCTAACTGACCTGTTAACACACACACACACTCTCCCTGCTTTGAAATTGCTGATGCAATTTATCGCTTCTCATTCACATCGATGTCTTTTTTTCAGCTTTAATTAATCCTGGGATTTGTGTTTTCATCAGATGCCTCAGTTCGTACTCAGACCTCTTTCCTTCCCTTTTTTAAATGGGGTGAAAGTTTTGGTGTTGAGCAATCATCAGCATGTTTCCTGGAACTACTCTCATAGTGCTCATTGATGGCTTTCAACCAGTTTGGTCCCAAAGACAACACTGCTTTCCTGCACAGGGACAGAACAAGAAATGTCCTCTTTTTGTGATGTTTCATTGTTACAGTTTGTTACATTTTTCCCTTTCTGTAAATTTTCAAAGATCTGAAGAGGCCAGTGGTTTGAGGCAAAGTGGTTGAATAAGTTAGCATAGCAGGACCCACCCTGTTATCTCAGCAAGATGTGGTCAGGGGATCATTTCCAATTAGAGTGGACCTGCCAAAGCAAGTAAACAACCACGCTCCTGGCGGCCTACCATAACTAACTCAGCTTGTGCTGGGAGGAAGGCCATTGAATCAGCCGCAGAGTATGTTGCTGGCTGTTCCAGGAATGAGGACAGTGTGTGCAAACTGCTGGTGTTTGTTGTTTTTTTCCAAAAAGGTCTCAATACAGAACAGGTTAGACCCCTCTTTTTGAGTGGTTACATTATGTAAAGTATGCACCAACATCCTTTTGAAATGAAGCCCACTGACCAAAGAGAAAACCTGTTGACAGTTCCTTGTTACCAGTCTGTACTTGCTGCATGGAGAGGGGGGGGGGGGGGGGGGGGCATGTTGAGCTGAGTGAGTGTGTGATGTTCCAGCTTATGTTTCATACCTTCAGCTAGGGATGTTAATGATTTATCAGTGAGCAGTTAATCACTGGTGAGAATTTGATCAATCAAAAATATGTGTAGGGCTGCAACTAACAATTATTTTCATTATCGATTAATTTGCGGTTTATTTCCTCAATTATTCAGTTTTTTGTCGATAAAATGCCTGTTACAACTTCTTAAATCTCAAGGTGACGTCTTCCTGTTTTGTCCGATCAATCGCCCAAATCCAAAGATATTGAGTTTACTATTATATATGACACAGAAAGGCTTCACATCTTCACATGTGAGAAACAGCAACCAATGAATATTTGATATTTTTGCTTTAAAAAAATAACTAAAAATATCTGCATATTAATTTTCTGTCGATCGACTAATCGTTGCAGCTCTACATTTGTGTTTCGAGTGGCTCAAGATACATTAACCGCCCTGTGTGAAAGTCATTTTCATACTACAATAGCACGTTAAAAAGGTGTTGCTGCTTATCTTGATGAAGTTCACTCACACTAAGCCCCTGTATCCTGCAGCTCTCGCTCTAACTAGCTCACTCTGGCTGCTTCTTGTGACACTGACATATGGTTTCTGCTATTGCTACTGACCTAAAACTGCAGCTGTTAGCAAACTCAAGTCAGTCTTGCATTTTGTATAGTGGTGATTTCCAGTTAATGGCATTCTTAGCACTGACAAAAAAAACCCAAAAAATCATTGGCACACTTGTTGGTCCAATCTCAGTTTGAACTGTCTGGCCGTAGGATATTTAAGTATATTTAAAACAGTATCCTTCTTGACAATTGTGGTGCTTCCTCAGAAGTAATCTAATTTATTTCTGATTTTGACTCTCAGCATGTAGGTTTACAGTAAAGTCTTATACAAAATTGAGGAAGTGAAAGAAAAGTTCAGTCTATTTATGGGGTGTTTCTTTGCGTGTATCAGATGCTACAATGTCTTTCTTTTTCTTGTAGTCTCCTTGATTTGTTGTAGTAATAATGATAACGATGAGCAATAATAGATCTCAAAGTGTAGGGGTGAAAAATTATACTTCACAGCAAGTAAAACACACTAGAGAAGTGGAAGAAGAAGGAAAATGCAACTCAGTTGGAGTTAAAGCAGTGGTAAGGTGATTCAGCAGTTCTAGGACAAAGCCTTTCTGTTGAGGAAGGCTTTTAAGGCTGACCACAGATCAGAGCTTAGTCTTTGGGCATGAAGGAGAAGAAGATTTGAGTGGAAGTCTGTGGGATAAAAAATGTCTTCAGCTTTAAACAAGCTAACAAGCAATTGCTATAGAAAATGTGGAGCTGTGTGTTGCAGCCATTCAGTTTCTCATAGTGGGAAGCAAGAGTTGAACAACGAGGTTGCAGTGCCTAGGGCCCCCCGGAGCCCGAGATGTCTGAATAATGAGTAATGAGGATGTGTGGAAAGCATGGCAGGCAGCTGCATTTGAGTCATCCATCCTCTCTCTGTGCTCTTGCTTGCTTTCAATGGGTGTCGTCGACTGATCTGGCTCACGGGTGCCTGTGACTGTTCATCTGTTCTCCAGTCCTGTGTGTGTGTGTGTGTGTGTTTTGTTATATGAAAGTGTGGGACTGGCTGAGAAAGTTTAAGAGAGGCTCAAAGTTGAAGAAAGAGTGAGTTAGGGATTTCAGTGGGGTGCTCATGTTTGGCTTCTTCTCGGCGTCTCCACGGTCGGGGAGATTTTTTTCTTTTCTTTGTCAGTGTCTATCTCAACTTCCAGTCACTGCCAATTCCTCCCAGTCCCCTTCCCAAGGGGGTGTTCACTGTTCTGTTTGTGGACATTAGCCCAACACACAGTGAGACTAGGATGAAGTAGGGTTAGGATTCCTCAATTATGACTACAAAATAATCTGTCTGATACTAATATCAATATTTGATAATAATAATTTTATGTATGGACATATATAATAAACATTTTTGATAAGGGCATTTTAAATTTGGTTATTACAGAATTACAACCAAGATAAGTACTAAACAGGACATTTTACAATTGAAAAATAAGTTTGAGAACACTATATATGTAATGGAGACACTTTCTAAATGACCTCAGTCATATCTTTTGGATTTCTGTACTCACATTTCTTGTTATTTATAGTCAGACATATGTCGATACCAATATGTCTGTGAAAAACTCATATTGACTGATATATTTGCCTAGACTAGGCCTGTCACGATAATTACCTTATCGACTTATCGTACGATATATGGACATGACCTCGATCGTTTTTGCTGACCTCGATATTTCCCATTGTGTTTACATAAGAATGTTACTAACATTTTAGCTAACATGACAGAATAAACAGTATCACTTATTGTGTGTGGTCTATGTAAGTCAAATATTCTGTCTACCTGTTGTTAATTGCCACGCCGATTCCTGAATCTATATTTTATTTATTATTTACTCTGAGATATAAAACATATAATAACAGATAGCAGCTAACAGTTAGCTCGGGTGCTAGGAGAACTGTTAGTTTGTTCAAACAGTAGCTTGAAGTCGCCAGTCACAGTGAATAAATCCTCATGTTTAACAGCTCTGCTGACTGGTTAGGGACTGGTAATGGTTTAGCTTTCCGCTAACTGCTAACTACTAACTGTCTGACTGTCTGTTGACCAGAAGCTTCAAGTTCACAGCAATTTCAGCTTCAGAATAAAAGCACTAGTGGTTCCACTTTGATTCATTTCATTATAACAGTACTTTATTTAACTTTATTATGAAAAACTGTGTTATTTAACTTTATTATAACAGTACTTTATTTGAACTTGTGTTACCATGTTAACTGCAACTGTGGCATAAAATGGTCTTAAAATGACAATAATATTGTTTATCGCAATTATTTCTGGGACAATGTATCGTCCAACAACAGTAGTTATCGTGACAGGCCTAGCCTGGAGGATTTATCAGCCCAGCTCTCAGTGATATAAACTTAACTATTTTTAAAAAATAAGGTTCTTTACAGCATGTGAAAAATGAAAACCATACGCTTAAGATTTATACACTGAAGATAAGTCTATAAATCAATTTTGAAATAAAACTGGTTTAAACTTAAGGGTACATGTTATTTGCCCTTGACCACTGAGGCACCAGGTTATGACCCAGATAATGTAATTTTTCCCAAGGTTTTGCTTATAAAACTAATAGTTGTAGAATACTGGTATATTCACAAAATAATCAAACATTTAATGTAACTGTGAATGTGTGATTGTACAGAGAAAATAGTCAATATATTAGACCTAAAATTAGATCTAAAATGGGCATATAGCAATTCTGCTTAAAGAGTGAAAGGTGTTTTTAATAATTTGGTCTCATTATCTATATTGTTCTTAATATTCTAAATTCTAAAAATGATGCTGTCCTAGTATGGAAATTAATAAAGTAATGCCCGAGGAGATACAGCAGTGTTTCTTTTCACAAGCTTTCAGCAAGTAAGGGAACATGAGCAGAAGCTGCTGTAAAGGCCAAACAAGGTCATATCTGCTCTGCAAGTTGAATATAACATCCATGCAGGCAATGCAAATTTTTCAGGGTGCTTTTTCTCTCTCTTCAGCTCAGAAACACACAGGTTTTGTAAGAAGCTCAGTTTCCTGCTTTGCTTTGATGTCTGCTTTCGTATTCTGTCAAGCACTTCCTCCAATGATTTCTTCCTCTCCTTTTTCTCAAGTCTACTTTGTCTCGAGTGTCTCCTCTTGTTGGCATTGAAAGACTCTCTGCCACCCACCTACATCCCCTCATGTCTTAACACGAACAGGCCCCAACAAGGAAGCGGACGTGAGTCATTGTGGCTGGTTAGACTGATAACGGTTTATTCACTCATTTGAAAGAGACGTCGAACAGATGATACCTTTTGCTTATTGCTGAATCAGGTTGGATTTGTCACAAGTCCTGAACTCCTCCAGTGAGACCATCCAGATGATATCATTTATCCTCCCAGCTTCCAACAAATGAATTCCTCTAATTATGTGATTGTTTACTTTTGTGTGACTACCACCAAATAGTAACTTTCTTTTTTGACTCTTTCTTGAACTTATTTCATCATGCAGTTCAGATAGGCACATGTTTTTTAAACCTCAGGTCTGAATTGCACTCTGTGATCACTTGATTTCCTCAGTGATTCATCATTTTACTCATGTTCCTATTTAACTTAGAGCTGTGGAATAAGAACAGAGGTACACACATGCTCACTCAAATACTGTATTGTTTAACAGATTTCTTAACTATTTTGTTAATATTTCTCACCCAAAGACACAGCATGTGTCCTAACAAATATCTTTTTGATTTCTACATTCAGAGCTCTGGCTTTTTTTTTTCTTTTGCTGCCCTGCCACTCAGCCGCTTTGCCACCCTCAGCTTTGCCTCAGAATGAGGTCAGCCAAAAAACTCCTTACCAAACAATGGAAAATATTCTGCTACCACTTCCTGTGCTGTCGATGAGTACACCCTCAGCAGACAGCCAGCAGCTGAAACCAGGAAGGGCAGTGCAATGGCATTTTATCAATGAGCCACATATGCACAAAACATGTTTGACAGTGTCACAGTGGCTCTCTGCATTTGGCAAAAATCAGGATCACAACACCAGTATTCATATCCTGGCAGTGACTAGTCTTCCTCTCTGCCATATCCTTTTCTCCCATACAGAGACTTGTGAAAGGTGACTGTATTACTGTACGCTTCTCATACTAGAGAGAGCTTTAGATCAAGGAAAGTTTACCTTAGGGCAGTCAGTCTAATGCCTAAAAGACACACCCAGAGTACAGTATGTAAAAGGAGTTGGTTGTGATTTGTCACAGGAATATGCTAGTGTTCGTCTGCACCGAGATATGAATACCCAGGCAACCAACAATACAACAGCTGGAAAGACCTTGGACCAAAGCCAGAGTGTGGTATTGAACAGTTGCATTAACATACACTTAACATGGTTAGAAGTAAGACTCCTTCTGGGGCTACGTAGGAAAAAAACTATTAAATATATTATAAAATTATCAAAGAAGATGACCTGTCCTGCCAAAAGCTGCAAAGAAACCAGCACATTCTTTCACTCAGGCCATCCATCAGAAAAGCTATGTCGTACACCTTGAGTGAAAGTATATACCAAATGGCTAGGCCTGCAACTAACTAACTAACTAATTTCATTATCGATTAATCTGCAGATTATTTTCTTGATGAATCATTTAGTCTATGAAATGATAAAGAAATAGTAAAAAAAATGCTTGTTTTGTCTGACTAACAGTCTAAAATGTTAAGATATTTAATTTACTGTCGTATATATGACAAGGAAAAACAGCAAATTGTCACATTTGGGAAGCTGGAACCAACAAATGTTTGATATTTCTGCTTCAACAATGACTAAAACCATTATCGGATTATCAAAATGGTTGCAGATTAACTTTCCTGTCGATCAACAAATTGTATAATCAACCAACTGTTGCAGCTCTACAACGGCATTCCACCGTAATTGTATGTGCCAACGTTTCTATTCAGTAATCCAGTCATTATAATGATAACAGGCAACATATGTTTCATCTTGTATAAAAAAATACACATACAGTAGTTGTGGTGGGGCAGGTTTTCTTGGCTATAGGCCCATAAAACTTGGAATGACTGGATTTCTTCTGTACTTAGAATCAACAATATGTTGGATGATTTTAATTTATCATGCTTTGCGTCCCGCTCTGCAGGTTCCCGTACTTGTCAGATCTGTGCTCTTCCGTTGCCTGGCCTGCCCGCTCAAGCCCAGGCAAAGTCACTATAGAGTGACATGGCAGTGTTGTTACTTAGTAGCTGACAAGCCAAGACAGAAACAGACCTGAGGGCCAATATGGCAGAGTTCACTGGGCCAGCGTCACGCTCCAGGAACCAATTCTACACTTTATTTAACCGGCTGAGTCAAAGATCTTGAGCCGTGCTAAGTGAAATTGAGCAGATAGGGCGGCTTTGTCGCTTCAGGCCGGATGCTATCAGCTGCCACCCAGCCGAATGAGCCACCCCAGATTTTGAGTTATACTGACTCATCATTACTCATGGTAACAATTATGTGCAACCCGAGCAGAAATGAACACCCTCTGCTTACGAGAATGCTCACATCAGTGCGACATATTTTCACTCGTCTTTCACTGACTACATGTTTGTTAGTATTTGCTGAGGTGTTTTAGCCTGCCTTTAACACTGCTAAGGCCTGAGCTGTGATCTTATTTACTGAGGTTTTTCAAAGTTGGATCACAGATAGCCGAACAAACCCCTCTTCTCTTTCCTACGTGCTGTAGCCTCCCATTGGAGAGTGGGAGGGGTCATGTTGTCAGTGGTGATTAGCTGCACAGCTGGGACTTTGCCTAACTCTGGTATGGCTACAGGCTTGGCCCCATGCAGAGGGTCACGTCCCTGTTTGCCATTGAGCCTCTTTTTCTCTCTCCCACGGCATCTCCTAATCACTGCATTATGAGAAGAACTCCTCCAACTGCAGGGTCACATCTCATTCCTCCTTCAAGCTTATTGACCCCTCCCCCTGTGTCAGGCTTCAGCCATAAACCTCTGCAAATTAAACTTGTTTAGAGCGCTATGAGGAGCATATACAGTGGTCGTATTGTCATATCTGTGTATGGATTAAGTCTGCTTGATTCTGTGTGCGTGTAGGAACATCAAAGGGCCGGCAATGTTGGAAAAACGACTTCTGGAAAACAAGGGACCTGCGCTTGTTTGCGACATGTTTGGTCCAAGTATACGGACTCAAGACCCCTTGTTTTTAAGTTATTTTAAAGGGAGAAAAAGCTATTTTTGTGCCTTTCATTGGAAGCAGCAGCTTTCCTGAAGTGACCCGAGGGAGCATTTGTTCATTCAGGCCCAGTCGTTCCTGCAGCAGCCCTATTCAGGGGCAGCTCAAAGACTGAATAGGGTTTACAGGCAAAATCCCACTTGATACTCTATTCTTCACCCTGTGTATGTTGTGCCGTGATTGTTAACCTGTCAGAGCATAGGGATTTTTATGGGGATACTTGTTTTTACAAGTTCCTGTTCCACAGCGGGGAGTTGGAACAACAAAACATTAGTCATGTCATTGTAATTATATCAGATGTAATACATAGTTTTTGAATGACATTTTTTTTGTTCTAAGGACACTGTCATCATTATTAAATTATGTAATATTTCTAAACCTTGAATACTACTGCAAATAGTTCTGCATGTTTGAGTTGACAGGCTCTGTATGTGTGATAAAGGGCTGTGACACTAACTTAGCCTCTTGATTGACAGAGGTTTTGACTTCTAAATTCCTTGTCAAGCACACATGAGACCAGGGACGGGTCTCTATGATCTGACAGTATGCTATGACACTTTGCTTCAGGCATCTCGCCCAACGTGAAACCCGTTTATTTGGCATCTTATTGCAATGCCGATACTCACTTTGTCAGCATAGTGTATTGTTTGAGGGTGCTTTTATTTAAAATATTATCTGCGTGGGTGCCTGAAGTCATAAACAAACGCCCACTCATTCAGTGTTTGTGCTCTGCTGTAGAAACTCAAGATATTTAACTGCATGTGCAATACGAGCCTGCTCAATTAATTTAATTTTACTGGCCTGTATTTGTTTGTTGTTTACTATTGTGCTTTTAATTGGGACTTCTGTGACCCTGACAGACTTTATCAGGAACCTGACACAATTTTAGAGAGCAGTTTAAAATTATTCAGGTACTTAGTCAGGTAAACAGATCCAGGCAATCTTACTTGGGTCGGCAGGATCAGAAATGACTTTGAAATCTCACCTAACATCCCTCCCATATTAATGCTTTTCCTGGAGTTGCGCAAACAGCGGACATGCAGTGGCCTGAGCAAGAAAAAAAAACAGTAAATTCTAAATTTGATTGACAGAAACTCACCTTAAGGTCAAGTGCAGTCACGTGCATGTCAGCCAAATTCAAGAAAATGGCCTTCTAAATTATTGCCTGAGGCGTGCATGAGACTTCCCCTCACATTTTCTAGCATGTTTGACTTGGGGCTGTAGGTCAACCAGATAAGCTATTATTATGAACCTGCAACCCGACCTGACAACATTCTTCCTCTTACCTTTTCACACAGTAAAGAGCTAATTTGACTGTAGCACTTCAAATACTTGCCTCAAGCTAGTTCCAACCACCCAACTAGGCCAAATTTGTTGATGTTGCAAATTGCAGTGTTTA
This sequence comes from Scomberomorus guttatus, assembly GCA_038419695.1. Taxonomy (NCBI): domain Eukaryota; kingdom Metazoa; phylum Chordata; class Actinopteri; order Scombriformes; family Scombridae; genus Scomberomorus; species Scomberomorus guttatus. The sequence continues at coordinate 17,684,836 of CM076454.1, read as the reverse complement.
TATTCGTTGACCCGCTGCTGCAGAATTATGAGTGCCGCTGCTAAAATTTCACATGCTCATTAATATCAGTGGGTTACTAATGACTTTCACTCGCACGCTGTACGAGCATGAATAACACCCTATGTTATCATGAAATTGTTTTGAGTCATCTACTAGTGCATCAAATCCCAGAATCCTCCCTCTCCTCATTCTTCAAAGGACACCTACGTGAAACGCTCTGTTATAGACGAGAGTAGCATAGCTGCTTTAAGGAATTAAGTGAATCATGCTAATTTGCAATCGTTTATTAGTTTGTTTCTTGTCCATTCAATTGTTTTCCAACTGTCCAGTCCACTTTAATGATCTCCCTGATGGTTTCAAACTTTTCTCAAAACCACCTCCTGTTGTATGTTGGCATATATATGCAGGACTACTTGGGGATTCAGGTGAGGTGACACATCACACCTCCCTATTTCCCTGACTTTTCCCTGGCTGTACTTCCCTGATTTTAATTTGTACCCTTTCTTTGCCCGATGAACTCGTACTCAACCAGGTAGGTTTGGCTTTTTCAGAGGGCTGAGCTCACAGCTGCTGTGTGTATGTTGTTTGTGAGCTCTTTAAACTTGCAGCAGCTAAATACCTCACCAGTGCATGAGGAAACTCGAAGGTCTTGAGCTGCTGTTCGTGGGGTGTGGTGAAGATAACTCTGTCAAGTGCTCAGATATGGAAACTTGGCTGTAAATCACTCTTTGACAGTCACCAATACAGTAGTGGATGGTTAACCCTGCTTTTCTAGTTTCATAAATGAATTCTTTTCTCTTGCTTAAGTGAAGCTTACTTCACTTAATCTGTGTAGTGCAAATATCAGAAATGAACACATCAAAATACACTGGGCCACACATGCCAAAATGTTATGCAATCATGGTGCTTAAACACACTTAACACTGTCCACCAAATGGTACAAATCTGTAAAATTTACAGTACGTGGTACCAAAAGAGAGGATAACCTCTTCAATCCAAGACTATACCGACATTTTCACTTGAAAATAAATTAATCTGTATTCTTATAGTCAAACTCATTGGACTGTTTTTTAAATTGTCATAATCCAGGACTGAGATTTGTGGTCAGGTTATATTATGAACTTGTTGTATTATTAACTCCATGTGCTAGCAATTACCCAAATGCTGATGTATTAGTATGTACTTAAGATGTACTTACTGTGGCTCATAATTTTATCTACCTTCTCTAGCTGTTGTGTCAGGAAACACGCCCCTGTTTGAAGTTCACTTTCTATTCTATTCTAAATCGGTCTGGAAAAGTAGTCCGAGTCGTGGTAAATAAAGTTAACTTCCTGTCAATTATTTTGGTGTGAAGCTTTGATGTTTAATAGAGATTAACAACATCACACAAACTTCCATGATTTAAAAAAAAAAAAAAAAAACTTGTGTGTGTGTGTGTGTCAGTGTAGGAAACTCAAAAAAGTTTGAGGGCACTTTAAAAAAATAGTAATTAGTACATAAAGTTGCTTTTAAGTTTTGAACGTGAAATGAAGCCAGATTAAAATACATACAGTAATCAACACTTTGTGTAACCACAACCACCTCAGTAAACACTGCCTCATATGTAATAATTGTCTAAATTTTCTAACAACAATAATAAGCAATGAAAAGCAAAACAGTGCAGGCCTTCAACAACTAACATTTTATTTAGGAAGAGCCTTCAGTATAAACCACTAGATAGCAGTATAAGATAATGATCATGACAATATTTAATGAGCTTGATCTAATTATTTACCAAAAGTGCTGGTTGGGTGCGGGCGATAATGTCATATTCAGATCTCCTACACAAGTCAAAACCAGTCTAACATCATTGTGGATCTGATGTATTGCATGCCAAAGCCTCAGATCTTTCACAAAATTACAAACTAATAGCTACAGCTAGTTAAAAATGAGTGTATATAATAATATACTATATAATAATAATATTTCTTATTTATTGGTGCAATTCTGGAAATAACTTCAGTTGAATTTTTTTAGCATGCTTTATTTCATCCCCAAATTTACCCCTGCTGACGTTTTGATCATTGATGAAATAACATTATAGACTATCCAGCACTGCATAATTGGTTAGTAGACTGAAAAAATATTTTCTAGATTTGGGACTAAAAAGCTTACTTTACTTAGTGCTTGGGTTGAACAGTTCATCGAAATTTTATCGAAATTGCAATATGGCCTACTGCAATTTTCAAATCACAGGAGGCACAATATTAGTTAAAGGCGAAATGTGTCAAAAAATACGGTTTTAAATTAAATATCATTGTGCTGCAGAAATGTCCTGGCCTACACATCATATTCTACAGACTTAAGAAAAAATTTTTGTTTGGTACAGATCCCTGCAAAAATCACACCATAATCATTTTAATATGTTTTTCAATGAAAATGAGAATAATGATGTAAAAATTATCATTTCCTCGATTATCGCTAATAATATTGCAATTGCAATATCAGTCAAAATAATCACAATTAGATATTTTTTCAAAATCATTCAGCCCTACTTAGTGCCATGAGCTCAGCAACGTTAGTCAACAGCACCCCACCAGTCAGCAAGACCCACATGTAGGCTGTAACATTAACGTTATCTAGCCAACTTGCTAACACGCCAGACCAAACACATTTTAAAGTCTCTAGCGTTAATGTTACTTACCATAAGCAAAAACGATGATGCTTGCTTGTTTGGTGACGATGGCTTGAATACTTTTTAACCTGTTCGCTTCCTTTAACAAAGTCGTGATTAGCTTTTAGCTGTCCAAGGCTATGTTTGGGTGGGTGAGCCCTGCGTGCTTTACAGAAGAAGAGAGTCATCTTATTCACCTCTTCAACACCAAGCGCGTCTATTTTCCATTTTTCAATTGTAGAAGCGGCAGCTTTCTTTGCCGTCTTATTTGCTGGGGGTGACATGGTGACAGCCCAGGATTTGAGTTGCTTTCTTCGGTTGGAGCTTTTTTTAATGAGGTACCGGTCCATCGCAGCAGCCAACTTGGTGCAGGATTGCCTGGCCTCTGCCAGGTATCGTAACAGCAGCGTAGTGTGAACAACAGCGCTGTTTGTGTTGGTGTGTGTTCGAGACGGAAATGGAAATCAAATGAATTGAATGAAAATAAAAAGGATGGCTTAACTTGTAAATATATTAAAAAGTACAATACAGTTAGATCTGAAACTAAGAACATTTTCTATCTAAAAAAAAAAAAAATATAATATATATATCACGGTGGTCTTTTGCATTGTGTTATTAAACATTAGACTGCACAAGAGCAAAGGGAGACAAGGTGGTTTGAATGAAACGGATAATAAGGACACCGTGTCCACTTTAAAGTCGGTTTCAGCATTTTGGGTTTTCAGTTAAGGAAGAAAGTGGTCACAGGACACGCGGTGTGTTTGCTCTCCTGTGCTGTGCAGAATACACACTGATTCCTCTAATACCAAACAAACAAAGCATTTATATTAGGATTTATTTATATACTTGACGTCTCTACTATGACAACAATGGACAGATGTTATTGTCACAGCAGAACTGTGAAATAATGGAGTCAGGAGTTAAATTCATTCTACAGTTAGAAATGTTTTGATATGTTAATGACAGAGAAAAGGGAGCCAACAACAAAAAGTGTTTGGCAGTAGTTCAAACCACTCACATACAATCAGTTAAGATGTGGCTGTTTTAATACATGGAAAATGTGCTCATAATGCACTTTCTACTTTATCTTGTCATTTCTGAATAGAGCTGTGGCAGTCTGGACTGTATCACCATTTCCTCTGACCTCTCAGTGTGGTTCACTATCTTCCCCTCTCTCTCTCTCTGTCTGTCTCTATCTCTCTCTCTCTCATTCACATTCTCTCTTTCCCTCTCATAGCATGTCTCTCTCTCTCCCCAGCGTCCATATTTCTCTTCCTTTACTCATGTTTCTCCTGTCTCTGTTTCCTCCCCCATTAAAATGCAGGAACCCATCCACTGCTTTCTACCAGGCTTTCCGGCCTAGCAGATTACGAGGGTCAAAGCCCGTCAACGATAGGTATGAGCTCGGGTGTGTTTACGTGTGTGTGTGTGGCCTGGAGTGGCTGGCTAAACCAGACTCTGCACCCCTTCAACCCTCAAGTGTCATTTTTCTAACAAGTAGTAAGCTTTTGCTTACGACGTGAGAAGAATCTTGACAATGTCACTTTTTGGTTGACAGTTGAGAGATAATTAGCTTGCTGGTAGCAACTTAAACCCAGATGTGATTGCTGACCACAGTTGCATAAAGTCTTTAATCCCAATAACACGATACATTTTTCTCACTTACAATGCAATATTTGTTCCATTCCAATAATGTTTTAGTATAATTATAGGCTTAACAGTTTTTCTTCAACTTCCTTAGACTGACTTTCATTGGAAAGCTTTAGTAGGTAAAATTGATTTAAATAAAAAGCAAAAAAAAGCATCTCAAAAGACAAAAGAGAATAAGTTCCCATTATGTTTTGAATTTTGTGTCATAAACATTTCTGCGGTTGCTAGGGCAAAAGGCTGCAGGAAATGACTGAACGTACTGAAAAAATATCACATGAAAGGAGTAAGTATTAGCAATCCTTGTGAAATTATTTGTGCATTCAAAAACTCTCATGAATTGAATCTTTATTTAACTCAAATGGTAGATTTTCTGCTTGCTGTTGAAAGGGGAAATGGCATTTTGAGACTAACTGCTGAATTAAATGACTTGTCCTGCTGGAAATTTCAGCGTGTATTGCATGGAGGGAAATGGCACCGTCGGAAGCGCCGGGTTGGCTTTTGTGACACTCTGTCCTGGCTGCGTTTCAGGGCTCTGTGACACTTTGAGTGTCTACGTTCTGTCACGAGGATCTGGTGCTCAGGTTTCTCTGGCCTTTATGACGTGTGCAGTCTAATGCCAGGGGGTTTTAGCATTGCAAATAGCAGATCACATTGAGATAGCATGATGGAGTTTGTGTTGTATGACGTGCTATTCTCCGAAGTGTGTCATTTGTATGCTCAGATGAGAAGCTGATGAGTACCAACTTTGCATTATTGACTGCAGAAAACTCAGTTCACATGTTTTAAGCAGGGTTATCAATAGACAGCCGACTGCACTAGTAACTAACGTGTCACGACTGTTGGGCTTATTCGTGTGAAATACTATCAGCTAAATCAAAGTAACCTCACAGGTAATTTCCTGGCAAAGTGTTTTCCTTTATTCATCACGCAGTCATCACCACAGTGAGAGAAACTGTGGACGATTGACACAGAATTAAATGGGACATATTATGTACATTTACAGTAGGGATGCCACGGTGAGAAAATTTTCCCACAGATTTAATTAACTTGTGACAACACTGGTGTTACCGGTTACACCGGACATTTTACAGGATGAGATTTTTGACACTCAAAATCTGTAGAGCGCTTACTTTGATCTTAAATGTTAGATTTTTAGTTTAGATCTTCCAAGGCGGGCTTCAGGCTGCTGCCAGTAGGTTGTCCTCTGTGTACAGCCAGGCTGCGGCGCGCACAGTCCGCCGCTTAGAACCAGAACCAGAGCAAGCTGCCTGCCATCCGGAGAGAGGCACACTGAGAGCAGGCTGAGTAGGCAGAGAGCAGTAGAGTTTTTGCTGAAAACAAGCACCAAGACCCGGGTAGACGTGAGAGCAGCTGCTCGCTAACAGCTACGTGTGTTTACAGCAGAGAGCAGCAGTAAGGACAGACATCTCACTCTGCTCACTGTGCTGCGACTCTGCTGCTGCTGCTGATGGTCACGGAGCAGACACTTTCAGTTTATAAATGTAGCGTCCATCATCCGACTAACAACCTTAGCAACAAAGGCTGCAGAACGGATGGCCTCTTATGAGCGTGCAGCTCGTCTGCAAGGTAGAAAAAACTGACGCAAGCGAAGCGTTCAGAGCAGCTTGAAGCCTGGACCTGTTGGGAGCATTTCTGCTAGGGCTGGGCGACATGGGAAAAATCAAATATCACAATATTTTTGACCAAATACCTCAATATCAATATTCCAACAATATTGTAGGGATGACTATTGACTATATCATTGTCAGCTGAACTGGACTGCTGGACTGTTGATCGCACAAAACAAGTAATTTAAGACGTCGCCTTGGGCTTTAGAAAATTGTGATGGGCAGTTTTCATTATTTTCTTTTCACATTTAATAGACTAAACAATTAATCAAAAAAATAATTGGCAAATCAATAAAATAATGAAAATAATTATTAGTTAGTGTCCCTAGAAAATATAACTCAAATGTATGTGTAATTTAAAGCTGTTATCCAGACTGGGACTTGTATGTGTAGCTGAATTCACAAAGATTTCCCCCCAAACTGTTACACATACATATAAATACTGCCTTCTAATTCCCACTGTCATAACTGATTTGTACATTTCTTAATCTTAATCAGTTTTTTTAAATCCTCTTTAAGTCTTCGTACGCTTGACATCCTTTTGCTTATAAATAGAGTGCACCCATATAATTTATTTGTTTTCTGTAGTTTTCTTATGATACCAACATCTTGCATATTTGTGGAACAAAGGCTTAATTATACGTTTCTTAACCTCACAAAGATTAGACTGTATTATCAATGTGCCTGCGAATACCTGTTGAGTAGCGTCTGTACCTCAGACAAATTAATGCCAGTTGGCTTTGACTTGAAAGTAAATATCCCTCCATTGTTTATAAGTGGTTTGCATCAGTCACTGCCACTTTTTGTTCCCATGTACTGTCTCATTGAGGTTGTTTGAGGTCTTGACTCCCAGCCATGGATGTTAAATTGGCTGCCAACCGACATTGGCAAACAAGCACAGGAATTAAGGTGGCATTGGAGTCCTTTATGTTGAACATTTGGCTGGCTCGTCGCGTCATGAAGCGCTGTGAGAACGTCTGAGCAAAGAGCTCTAAGGCAACGATTCACAGTTAAAGTCCAAGGACACAGCGATCCTTTATGGAGTCCTTAAGCATCTGCAGGAAAATTAGTGATTTTTGACTTTTACTCTTATCTGCCAAATGTGAGCACAATGGGACAGTGTGTAATGTGTTCTGGCTGGAGGATTCACTCAGATCAATTTTGCCAAGAATATTACGGATTAAGAAATATCTACTTAGCCCTTGGTTTGTCCCAGTGACAAAACTGCTCTCATTTTTCTAAATTTTATATTTGGCAGCACTTAAAGTAAAACATGTACAAAAATCCTGCTCTAAGGCAAATGATGTTAATGTATGTTACTGTGCCATTGTGGTTTAAATTGAGGAGTTTGTGTTTTTGTTTCAAGTTGTTATGTCACAGTTGTGATCAAAGCAATTAGTCGTAAACATTTGGTTTGATTAACAGATTTCTGCATGAAAGCTGGCATGTGAGTATTCTGCTATTTTATCTACACTCCACTGATTTGTTACAGCTGTTGGCAAGTAATCTTTCGCAAAGTGGATACAACCAGATGTGTCAAATCCAAAGTTTGTGTGTGTAATGCACTACTGTGAGCATGAGATGTACCAGTGTCCATATGACTGTACTCTGTACTCGGTCCTGATGAGAAGTAGATGTTTATGTAAAACAACAGTAGCAGTTGATCAAGTGTGTGGCGTTGGCAAAAGATTTCAAGCTTCTGTTTGTTCTTCATCCAGCTTATGTTTGCCTGTGGGCTCTGTGACTGACAGTGCAGCTTTATTCAAAACTTTTCAATTAACCGTGGTTAAAGCTGAGGGAGCCGCCTCATTCCACCTCCATTTGTCATGAGCCAACTCTCCTGCAAGGTTGGACTTGTTTGAGGTGAACGGGGATTGCTCGCAAACAGTTTAAGGGCACAAAGGGAGCATTCCTGAAAATGATTGTTTTGTAAAAAATGTAAAACCTCAACTGGGCAGCGTGCCCCTAAATCACTTGTGCTTTTTGCACAACCAGCGGTGAAACTTAAGCGTAAGTTTCTGGTAAGTTGTGGGCATCAAAACATGCTTGGATGTTTATCTTTACACCGCCACATGTGCTGCAGCTCGGCTTAAATGTCCTCTCGTTCACAGCTTGTCTTTCAACTGCAACAAGCGAGAGATGAATTTATTTTAGCCTAACTAAATTACAAGTTACACTCTGCATTTGTAAACATTCCAGGAAAGCGATCTGTTGGCCGGCTGAATGGAATCATTGTGAGGCTGTGATTGGTCCCAAGTAAAGCAACAGCAGCCCTTTTACTGCCCTGCAGTGATCAACTTTATGATTACGGACAATAAAGAAAAGACAGATTTATATTCGGACTAAGCACACCTGATCAGTGTGCCCCCGCTCAGCCACAAAGGGTTATTTGATTCAGACCAGGTATGCGGCTACTGTTTATGACACGTGGGAAAGCTGCAGTTTTACTGTTGATGTACTGATAAGAAAAACCCTTCCAGTGAACTCTATTACTGGCTTATTTGATCAATTTTTCATCAATCTGCTGTTGTCATTCTCCTATAAAATGGTGTTTCTTTTGTATAATATCTGGTTTAGTTAATATCTGATGAAATTTGGATTTTTACCAAATACTCCTTTTTTTCTTGGCACAGACTCAATTGAAATCACGTTCTCTCCATTCAAATGAAAAACACACACACAAAAACACACTTTGTAATTGCTAACAGGCTGTGGGGCATATCCTCAGAGGATCCAACCCAATTCAATTTCGAGGTCCTTCTTAGAAGCAAACACAACAGTAAGTACATCATTTTGAACGGATTACTCAGCGCTTGTACAGGAGGTACCCTCCTCCAGCAAAATCACTAACTGCAGGCCATGATGGACATGACATGACTTGACATTGTGCAGAGCTCTGATCTTCAACTTAACAAGCCTTTTAGATGTAGGGAGGATGATGATGGGTGGAGATCATAACCATTGGAGATTTAAACTGCTTACATAACAGACCTCATGTCTCAAAGACGGCACTGTATGGGGGCACCATTTTCATCCTGTCAACTTTATCTTTGGAAACTTTGCTGACATTTGACCTTTATTTATCCGGGAAAGGTTTGCTGAGCACACATGTCCCTTTTCGGCAACGTATTGCTTCACACTCAGTCAGTTAAAGGCATTCATACCCGGGAGATACCTAATATAACCATAGACGTCTACTGTTCGCCATTAAACATCCCCACAGGACCAGCAGAGGGGCAAATACTTCACTGATAGGTGCATGAATAATTGTTGATGAGGAGGGGTAGTAGAGCTGCAACGATTAGTCAATTAGTCGATTAATCAATCACCAGAAAATGAATCAGAAACTATTTTCATGATCGTTTTAATTCATTTTTTAAAAGCAAATATGCCAAAACATTTTCCTTGATGATTTAATGCTGTTCTTTGTCATGTATGATAGTTAATTGATTATCTGTGTTTTGGTCTGTTGTTTGGACAAAATAACCTTTTTATTCAAAGAAATTAGAATGGGCATTTTCACTGTTTTCAAGAAAATAATCAGCAGATTAATCGATAAACCACAAACCCATTTTCTACTCTTTAAGATGACTTTTGAGCTGTATCTCCACTTTGTAATGTCAAGTCATGGTCGAAGCTCAAGCTTCACCTGAAGCCAGTCAGAGTTAAGAGCTGCGGCCGAGACGTGTGTCAGGCCCGATGTTTTTGCAGCATAGGGCCTAATGACATTAGGCTGACCCAAACCCTCTACTTCAGAGAAGAAGCCCAAATGAGGCCAAGTCCTTGATCCCGTGATAAATGCTCTGCTGAATACAGACACTCGTTAACAGTGAGGTGCCTGGATTTTCCCATTAAAGCTTCAGGAGTAACACTATTACTTTTAACACATTCCAGTGGGGACTTAATCCACATGAAGCCAAAACAAGTGGCACATGCCCAAATCACTTGGGGAAGCAAAGGAAAAAGGAGTGAAATATGATACAGAGGCGCATGGTGTATGCTGAAGATCTGGTTTTAGTTGAACACCATTTTGGCATTTGGTAATTATTTAAGGCTGGAGGACCCCGTGCCCTGGATCCCCCACTGTGTTTGCATATGGCGTTTGATCGTCACATTACACCGGTCCTGTATTCCTACTCAACTGACGTTGTCTGTGTAAGCGGAAGTACGTAATCATTCCCACGCCAACAGCATCATATTGAAGTGCGAAACAAGAAGAAGAAGAAGCCCAAACAGGCAAAATGGATTGTCATGGATGGAGTACACATGAAACACGCTGTCTGTTTGCCCATGCGCCGAGGTCTTTGCAAACTGCTTCTTTTTCGTCTTTTAATTTCCAGCAGACCAGGCATGAGAAGTGCATTTCTGCCTCCCAGCGGCTAAAAATAGCAGCGCATTTGGTCTTTGCAAACAGAAATGATGTATGTGTTTATTTGCATGTAGAGCGGGGGAAGTGAGATGCGATCACAAGTGGTCACTCGAGACGCATTTGGGGACGCATTCTAATGCCAGGTGTGAACTGACGTGCTTAGAGCTGTCCACTTGTGATCGGATCACCCAAGAAGCATGTTAATACCAGGTGTGAACAGGGCCACTGTGGCTCTTTATCACTTCATGTCTTGAGGAGCACAAGGGGTGGCTTGGCAAGCATTACCAAACATTCCTGCCAGCAGTTAATTTAGCCCCTAGACAGACTAAGATAGCAAGGCCATTTAAATTAACGGTGATGAATAAATCTCATCCGTTGTCTTGAGAATTCCGATTTTATCATATATTAAGCCCTTGAGGGCCTCGATCCCTTCTCATGCTCCCTGTCGTCCGGTTCATCTACTAAGACATCTGCTGTATGTGTCTCTGGGGAGGTCGGCCGGTGGGCTTTGAGCCTGTTATGTAGGGACATACGCAGTGCAAGGCGTTGTTTGTGTGCAAGTCTGGAGATTATGTAACAGGCAAAGGTGCAAGTGGCACAGTTCCAATTTACGAGGAAGCTCGGCGGCAGCAGACACACCCACTCCTGACTCTGGTTTAGTGCTTGAAAAATAAAACCTCCACCTCCAGACAAGGGATCCCTGAAGTCTGTTTTATGTTGTTTAGTCTCCATTGTGTCAGCTTGGACTCCATATGTAGGCAACACGTCCAACAACACAGTCTCTAAAACCTCATATTAACATACTTCCAGCATCCTGCAATTGTCACCATGGTTTGACTCTACAGTGCAATGAGGACAGAAAGGGTTGTCAAGATTCTTTGTTTTGTGACTATTTTAGTCCAGTATGCAAATTTAAATAATTGTTGGGAATTCTAAGCATTCATCACCAAATACCAAGTGTACCTTGGGCAATGTTTTCCACCCTTGTAAACTCTCAGGTTTCAGGTTATTTGTGCACCATGACCAGCATGTTGATGTACAGTAGGTTCTACCCGAGAAAGGTTTATATTTTCACATAAGTTGCAAAGCAAATGATCATTTTACTCATTTTACTGCTATACAAGTAAAAGATAAAATCTCAGCAAGCAGTGGTATTCACATTTCCTCAGCCAGCCTTTTAAAAAAAAACTTCTCATGGACACATCACACTGTAAAAAATGTACAACTTGAAATGTGTTCAGTTTTTCATATTTTTTCTATCAACAAAAAGGACATTTTTCCTGTGATATGATATATTTAGACTTGTAGCTGAAACGATTAGTTGATTAGTCAGTTTGACAGAAAATAATTTGATTTGATAAATTAATTATGTAATAAAAGTTATTTTAAAATTGCAAAACAAATAGCTGTTTTCAGCTTATTAAATGTGAATATTATACTATGATACTTGACTGAGACATATTCCTAAAAGAAATTAATCTCCACTAAATGTTTTAATTGACTCCACTGGCTGATATTCAAACTTGTTTTGTCACAGAAGTTGATGGAAAAGTGGACGCGACCGCTCCCATGATCTAATTTATCTAACTAGATGGGTAAACATGAGGGGCTCACAGGTCCCCTGTTGAGAACGAACGCCCTCTTGCAAAAATACTGGTGTCTTTGTTTTCAGAGAGGGTGATCATTAGTTGAGCAGCGCGTTGAGGGGCCGGCTTGGTTGGTTGCAGAGCCGTGCAGTTGTTTTGACCTTTTTCAGTAAGTCAAATAGAGAAGCCGCTTTCAGTTCTCTCAACTTTCTACAAACTGTTTTTACATTTACATTTAGAGTGATAGTTTTGGGAGTTTCACTTGCTAGTTTACAGCTTAAATTGGCAACGAGCGCAAGTGTCAGAGCTGCGGCGACAGTATTCCTGTGAACCTTTGAATGATTTTGGCTCATTAAGAAAAAAATGATGAACAACACTCATTTTTCAGGCAGTTAATAAAATGTACTCATAAAATGGAGGCCTCTGGTTGATTTCTGACATGACAATGAATTCATTGTGATCATTTAGGGAAGACATGACTAAGCTGCTGTTGCCTGAAGCTGCTCTGTCAACTACTTGGAGTCTTTGCTGACCTCCTCTGGTGTAGCAGCTGAACTGCATCTTTCAAATCAAGGAAGCCTCTGAGTATGTATGTAAGAGAGCAACAGTGAGTCGTCAGTGAGCGCACTCCTCTGTTGTTGCAGCCCCCACCCTCCAGGTATTGTTTTGAAACACACTCATCGAGGAGGGGGGAGGGGGGGGGGGTATCACTGGAAGACTGAGGTCTAATTTATTCAGCTGCCTCCCCCCACAGTGAGTGTTTGTATGTTTTGGGACGGGGACGTGTGCCGGTGCATCTGCGCCCTAACGGAGAGCACATTGGATTTTTCTGATGTTGTAAGGCATCATGTGATAAACCCAGAGAGATGGTGGAGACCACACTTTGCTCCTGCACGTGTCTTCATGTCTTATAGAGCCACACATTGAGTCTCCTGACAGTACTTAAGGCATTCAGCTGACCCCTTTTTCTCCTGAGCAACTCGCAGTGTCAAAACGGGAGACATGCTGATGGCGGAAAAGTTGGCTGCAGTTGGTATCGACTGCAAAACTCTGCGGTTTCGGGACTGTTTTGATAACGAGTCCCCAGTAAAGATCTTGACTGTGCAGTGTCACAGCACGATGGTGGCTCTGACACAGATGTCTGGGTTTAGAGGCACTGGCCTCAAGGGCCGGAGGTGTCCAGAGCTGGAATGTGCTGCCTTGTGGTCCTGGAGTCTTTGTTGGAGGGGCGGGAGTGCGCGCGCGCGCGCGCGTGCGTGTGTGTGTGTGTGTGCGCGCGCTGCTGCAGTCTGCAGGGAAGGCCCATGTTGAGGTTAACGCAGCAAGTGGTCCTTACATAAACCGCCACATGTCTTCCTCCTTGAATAAAATGTACAGTTTGCTTTGTTTTTCTTGGACACTGAATGGCAACAAATTTATGGAGCACTTTTTTTTTTTTTGCCTGCCTAACATTTCTTGAAACTCCTTCAGGCAAAATCTACCAATCAACTAAACTAATTAGATCCAACCTGCTCGTCTCTTGTTTTTGTTTCTGTATAAACACATTCCATCCAAAGCTTGTGGACATTCTTCTCTCTCATTGTCCCAGATGTGTAAATTATCAGTTCAAAGACAGGAATGTCTTCTCCTCACGTTGTTTATCGGCCCCTGGATCACACAACCTAAGCAAGTCGCTCGCTGCGGAATGCAACACATTTACCCCGCTTGTCATCACATGAGTGCAGATCTGCCATGCTTAAAACATCGTCTCCAAATAGCTGTTCGATAACCCATTTTTAGTTGCTCGGTAATCTGACAAGATTTTATAAGAGCAGATAAATGAGCTGACTTTTTTTCAGGTCTTACTTGCCTCATCTTTTTTTTCTCCTTCTTTGCATTGCCCCAGGAAAGAGAGGAAGAGAGAGAGGAGGAAGACTATAGAAATGTGGAACGCTGCATTACAAATCTCATTACTTACAAAGCACATGAATTCACCCAGCAATGTGACTTTGAAACGGTATTTCATTGCGCTGATATTAGCTGAATGTCAATGTGACCTATAAAGACTTCCAGTGTTCTCATCTGTCTTTGGGTGTCTATCACTAACATACAGCTCATAAGAAAATCCACCAGCTCAATCAGCTTTTCACACAGATGCTTGATAAAATAACCACATGAAAAGGGGCGCTGCACAGTCAATATTGGACATCTGGTGCATGGAAACTATTGTGGACATGTCGGATCAGGACTCAGTTTGAATTCCATGAACGCAGATTAATTTTTTTTTAATATTGTTACAGAAGCACAGTGATAAAGAGTAACATGTCATAACACACAAAAGGAGCAGGAAAAACAAGACCTCAAAGCCAGTTCAGTACATTAAATCTTTTGAATAAGTCGTCCTGTGCCTCAGGAGTCGCAGTGTTGGCAGACAGTGGCAGGCGGTGAATTGATGTTGTAAATGACGTGTGGGAGGGAGAGGCTTAAGCTCCGCCCGGTTGTTTTCTCACCATGTGACCGAGCGGAGCGGGGTTTTAAGACTCAGCTCGGCTCCCAGTCAAAGAAGACCTGTCCGTGTTTTAACTCAGAGTGGGACCAGTATATTGTGAAACTAACTATCGGGGAAACTTTTGGAGAAACGGCAACATGCGCTGCAAAATGAGCTACAGCCTGCCCGGCTCACCGGGAACTTCACCGATATATTCGGGACGTTTGATGTCTTACAAGGCGAGATGCGTCAGGTAATCATATATGATAGTTATATATGAAGTTTGCCACAGGTTATATACATGGATTAGTTTACTCTTACATGGGCTGTGTCTTAGCTTATACATGTGGCTGTATAGTATATATTTCTTTATCTAGACTGAAGACCTTTAACTCTCAGCTGAGCGTTTGATGCCATCCTGGACTATTTGCTCTCTCTCTCTCACACACACACACACACACACACACACGCTCTCTCTTTCTGTGCCCCACGTTTTTTTGTTATTTTGCCATCAGCTGTTTGGTATGCCGACCACTCACATCTCTCTCTCTCTGGTTGTGGCACACCAGCATGTTTTCCACAGCTGTGGCATCTGTTTTGCTGTGCGCCCCCTCCCCCCCCCCCCCCCTGCGGGCTGCCCGCAGCGCGCCGTACGTGCGCTCCAGCACGCAGGACGCACATGCTGGATTGGACTATTGAAGAGCTCCATATGATGTTTAAAGTGTGGTCGCATTTAGATATAGGCCTAATATTTTAAACGGATATACAGCAAGTTGAACTGTAGTTGCTGAAGTTAGTTCGTGCTTTTCAGCTTCTCCCCTCCTAATTGGGTCTCCAAGCGCCGTCAAATTTTGGCATGTTACATATGTTCCCAAATCCCAAGAGACTCCGTTATATGTTAAAAATGTTTGCATATTTTATATGTTGATTTTTTGCTCTCATACTGATTTTACTACAGCGTTTGTGGTTTTAAGCCGGATCAATCCAGGAGAGTTTATTTCTCCACATGTGCGCAGTTTCACCCGGTCGACAGCTCTTAATGTGCGTTTTCTTTCTACACTTCTTCTCGCACATTTTTAATTAAAACATAAGTTTGCACATTATGTTCCCTCTCATGTCTCAGATGCATGTCAGAGCACCTTCTAGCGGCGTGCAAACGAGTCGCTCCCGTTTTTTTTCCCCCCTGTTTTTGCATCCACATCCGAGCAGGGCGGTGGATTGTGCAAAAGAGTCTTTCTGGAGAATAATCTGTTGAGACGGATTAAGATCCAGTTTTTTTTGGACTGTGAGGTAAACTCCGAAACTTGGCATCGTTTTGTTGTATGAGAAGGAAGCTATAGTTTGGCTCTGTAAACTGATCGCCTTTTGTGTTTACAGTGGGATTCGCTTTTCTTTTCTCTTGAGGGGGAAGGGGGATGGAAAAAAAAAAAAGAAATGTTGCGCTGCTGCTCTGAAGTGATCTGCTAACAAAAGTGGGATTGCAACAAGCTGCTATGTGGATGTTCGACATTTCGCCAGAACTTGATAAAAACGTGTTTTAACAGAGAATGGAGAACAGTGAGTTTGACCAGATAACGTTATCTGATCGCGGACGGAGGCAGCGGCCGCACCCGGAGCACAACTCCTGCAGGATCGCAGCCACACTCCTCCACCGTGATCTGTTTTCTTTTCAGTGGAGTCATGCTGCCGTTTTTGTTTCTTAGAGGGAAAGATTTTAGTGAGATGTGTTTGCATGCACGTGGCTTCTTACTTTGAAATAATGTTTAAAATCACCTTTTTAAAAAGCACTTTTTGATCATCATCGTCTGTTCGTGTTTGTGTGTGTGTGTGTGTGACCACACTCTTATTCATGCATGACTTAGTATTTTATCCAGATCTGGTCATACTGATCTCAGACATTATGTGAGCCTAGTACTTATTTGTACAGCTACAGTATCAATGTAGCTCCAGCATTAATATGACACATAAAAGTACACCCCAAAATTAAGAAAACCTCATTTATTATGTGGTTTCTGTGACAAAGGCAACAAATGCCTCAAGGATTTTCCGATTCATCGCTGGGAGTTTTCTGGCCACACAGTGGAGTGTTTAGTGTGAGATATCTTCACCTCTCATCTCCTCACTCTGATGCTTTTTCATGTAAATCTCCAGTATGGCTCTTAGCATAATCTGGAGTGGTTCAACAGCACCATGTTTGTAACTTGCCTTCCCACTGAGGGTGCTGGAAAGTGTTCAACACTGCCTTGCAAATGTCATCGGTAACAATTGTGCACAGAAAGTGCGCTAAAAATAGAATGTTTTTCTTAATTTGTGGTCTGTGTTTTGGAAAAGGATTCAATCTCAAATCTGTTCATCTCGTTCTCTGGAAATAGATTTGATCTACACATCAGAAATTGAAATCCTGTGTGGACGTGCTTTGGCACTTTAAGGGACAGATTTGGCAGTTGGTGAATGTGAAAGCATTGATATCGATCTAAAGCACATGATAGACAGATAATTATTGTGTGTTAACTTTTGTTCTTTCTCTCCACAGTGCATCCAGCGTAGTCGCCATCGATAACAAGATTGAACAGGCCATGGTGAGTTTTTCCACACACACACACACACACACATACACACAGAGGACACAAGATTCACTTGGAGGAACATTAAATGTTCATAAAAGTTTCTTCATTTGCTGCTCTGAACAACCAGATTTCAGTGGGCCTGTCTTAGTAAAAACACACTAGAAATGCATACGCAGTTTGATTGACAGGTGATCTCTTGAAAATGCAGTCACAAAACCCTCACGGCAATGACACCTCAGCACAAGATGTTGCTAGAAAAAGATCTCACATTTCCACTTTAAGCTCTGAGATGTTGTACGTCCCTTTTTCTTTCTTTGACAACCGGATCGGCCGTGTTTTTCAAAGTTTTTTTTTTAGTCTTGTATGCTAATTCCAGCCTCCTCTTTCCTTGTCTCCTCTTACCCTCAGGACTTGGTGAAGAGCCACCTGATGTACGCCGTTCGCGAGGAGGTGGAGGTGTTGAAGGAGCAGATCAAGGAGCTGTACGAGAGGAACTCGGTGCTGGAGCGCGAGAACGCCGTGCTGAAGTCGCTGGCCAACTCGGATCAGCTCAACCAGCTGACCAACCAGCTCACCCAGGGCAGCAGCACATCACCGCCGCTGCAGCAGCAACAACTGGCCGTCGTCACAAACAGCACCACCCCGTTGGCTCACCACGAGGGGAGTCAGAGCGTCCCTCATCAGCCCAACATCACTTCGGCGTGATCCCCCTTCCCCCGACACACACGCTCAAACACACACCTCCCATGGACAGGAGCGGAAGATCCCGTTAGTAAAGACAACAACTACTACCGTCCCCATAGCTCCATAAAGCAAAAGGCTCAGCTCTGCGTTTAATATGCTCCATTTGAGGAAAAATCAACAACAGCAACATCTTTGTTTGCCACAGAGAGCCATGCTTCAGTGTGTGCATGCTGCCGTCACCGGGTCTTTGCATTATTAAGACATTTACCACCCCTTGAGAAGTCTTATTCTGGCCCTGTGGTTGGCTGCAAGAAAGCTGCAAAAGAAGGAAAAAAAAAAAGATGGCGGGGCAGGGGAGCCAGAATGCACCATAAAACTGCATGCTGTTCTTGTGCAGGAGATGGGGTCAAAGGGCACAGAGAGCTCGATTTGTTGGGGGCAACAAGCGGTCGAAGAGTGCGACGCAACCCTACGACGGGCCAGTGTGGCGACGTAACATCCAGCAGGGACATTTATACTGTCCTCCCAGTATCCCCACCCCACATCACTCCAGGGCTGGAAGTGGCCAGAGGGCCGAGGGAGAAGTCGGGGGAGAGGGTTCGTCCTCCCTGAGCAGAGGGGGACGCCTGCGGGCGCCTCTGCTCGAGCGGAGCGAGTCGAGTGCCTCGGCTTGTTATATGCTGCAACAAAAAGCTTGTGTTGTTTTCTCAGAGCCACCATACTTTGACATGAATCATAATACTTATTAGTTCAGTTTTAGTATTTGCATTTATTTATTTCAGGGCTGCTATTTTCATAATGTAAATGAACAATGTCATGGAGATACTTATTAAAAACAAAAAAAACAAAACTCTCTCTTTGGTCTTTTGGTATTTTAGAATCTGTCAGGTATTAAATTTGGTAGTCTCTTGCAACATGTAGATCTCAGTAAGTAGGCAATAAGTTCCATAATAGACATTTTTTCTTCTCATGAAATAGTGCTAACACTAAAGCCGAGCTTACATTAGGTGAAATCCAGGTTGAATGTATATTTTGTAAAGTGTAAAGTATTAAGAGTGAGGAGGGTTTGTACAGGAGAAAACCTGTTAAGATATGAAATATGTGATGGGATGTTTCGATAAAGAAAACTATTAATTTACTTTTTCTAGATTTGTCAAAACGAAAAACAGACATGAATTTGGGGGTTTGGTTTTGGGGGATGAAAAGCTGTGAAAATTGTTCGACCTACTTTATAACCAAAGACGCAAAGCTGTGTAAGTGTCGTTTTTTCCATTTTTAAATGCACACTCTATATTTTTTTTTTCTACTCTCTCCTTCCCTATATATTTTTTTTTTGTTTTGCATGTTCTGCATGATCTATAATCAAACCACTTTCTTACCTCATGTTTTTAATCCAGCACTCTCATTTTTCTGTCGAGCTGTCAGTCTGTGTGTGTAATTGTGAAAAGGATTTCTGAAAGAGAAAAGGAACAACAGGCAGAGAGGGTGGATTAAGTAGGTGAGGGTAAGAAAAGGAAAAGAATGGAAAGGTGTGTGCGTCGGTTAGAGGGAAGAGCCTTGTGCGCAAAAGTCAGAAAAGGAGCCATCTTTTTTTTTTCTCTTTTTTTTTTTTTTTTTTCATGTAAATGCTGTGTCGAATTTCATATGCAGAGAAAAGGTTTTGTTACATTGCAGATTTTAATGTATTTAACAAATGCAGCATTTAGATTTCGATTGTAGTGTACCGACACTTTGCTTACAAAGACAAAAAAATAACAACTAGACAATATCCGCAAAACAAAACAATGGAAACTATTAAACATTTCACAACTAAAAGCTGGAACACCCAGTCAATTGTGTATGCGCATATTATGGGATGTCCTGTCTGTGTCACGTCTTTTGTGCCTCCTGTGCCATCGCCTGCTGTTGTCAGGTGATCCAGTTTCTTTCTTCGTGGCTTAGAACCAAACCAAAATGCTTGGTAATTGTACAATCAGTCATCTTTCTACAGGATGGACTCTTTGATTTCCTTCTTTTTTTTTTTTTTTTTTTTTTTTTTTTGCAAATGGGCTTATTTCTCTCTTTAGACATTTCTGTTTTTTTTTTTTTCTTTCATTTGAAGGAGATGCCGTGTACATGCCAAGTGTACTGTATGGAAGTGATCACTGAGCCTTGGAGAAAATATCTTAACAATGCCCTTGTAATGTGCTGTTCAGACAATTTTAGTTTTCAGTCAAAAATAAATTACTGTTTTATTAAGAATGTCTTTGTGTGTTTTTATTCTCCCGCCCCTTCTGTGACCAGCTATAAACCATCAACATTGCTATTACATGGGTCTAAATACAGAACATTTTCCTTTCACACTTTTCTAATCATGAACACATGATTTAACTAAATCAGAATATTTTTTTCACAAGAGTAACACATTTCTGACAAATGGGGTTGATATGCTGCAGCAACAAAAACAAAAGTAATGTTCCAAGATGTCAGTAGTCCATGACAGTGGCTCTTTTACACAGCAGATAATTTGATTTTGTTAAAAGCAGAAAAGCACACTCGTAACATCTAATAACATTAAAGAAAACTTTGGCAGTGAGGCAGCATGCACGACACCACGACCCTGAAACTGAAGCAGCTAAATGGAATTCAGCCATTATCATAATCATTTTTTATCATTATTTACAGCCATTTTTGTCATCTCAAAAAGCACCATTGCCATGCAAGTCCACAAACGTCTCCTTTTAGAGTCATTGTCTAGCAGGTTAGAAAGTAAAGGGCCTCCCCATGTGCATGAATTCCAGGAGATTTGACCAGTTGTGTTATAACAGGAGGATGTTCGGACACTGAAGAAATACTGTGCACGTCGTGTAGCAGTGAACAAGAGAATTTTAAGCAGCTGAACATTAGAAATCTCCAGGATACAAACAATTGGAGCAAGACTAGGAGTTTTTTTTCCAATTTTTCTTCAATTTCTTACAAAACTGACTAAAACAGTGATATTCAATGTAAATATGTTTTATCATCTTCTAGACAATTTAGGATTAATTTTATTATGTTTCACTGGTGTGATAGGAAGTCTACTACATGTATTCTTTTAAATTGTATTTCATTTACTTTATAGTTTTCCTTACACACAACTACGTATTTTTATGTAAGAGAGAGTTTATCAAATATGTTAAATCTCAAAGGAAAAGGATGGTAACTGCATTTGTGAATTAAAAAAAACCCACTATTGAGATAATCTATGACGTGAACAGCTCTAGTTCTTTCTCAACATGACATTATGCCAACTATGAGCGCATACTATTCCAGTCAAACCACCGATAAAAGGGCCCAAATCTTCTCCCCACAATTCCTTAGCACACAGGAGACTCTGATAGTGATCTGTTTAATCTGATTGTTAGTTTGGAAGAACTTTGTGAGGAAATTCCTTCAACAAACCGTCCCTGCAGATTCTCTAGAGGGATAGATAAACCAGAACTATCTGCTCTTTTCCAGAAGCAGGAAGGAAAGATAACACCTGCACGGAGACATGTATGTGTAATCCTAAATGACTGCATCCTTAGTCACTTATCACCTGCCTCATTTCAGACATAATTGTTCCATGCTTGTTCAGAAAGGTAAATATTTTCAAAGCAGCATTGGCATGGAGTGTCATATGTCCCCCGTCACCCCCCCCCCCCCAAGCTGACATCCACTAACAGCTGATGTGAATTTCATAACTGGAAGATCTCAATTTAAAATATTTCTTTGGCATTTTTTCTGCTGTCGGATGCCGAAATCAGTGATACGGTGTCCTTGTCAGAGCCTGTCTTTTCTTTCACTGTGTAACATTTCTGTTTTCCCTCATGACTCAGAGTTGTTTGGCAAAGTCTCTGACACTTTCATGAGTTTTGTCACGTCCTAAATCAAACTGTGGATGTCACGCTTACTTTTCAACAAAGACAAAAAAAACAAAACATGACTATAATAACTCCTCTATGTCAACAAAGAAAGGATGTTGAAGCGTGTTTTTTTAAGCTGCCATCCTTGGACCTGTAGTGATGAAGATAAAGCTGGGTAAGCCACGGATGTTCAGGATGGTGATCACCATAAAGAATCACAGCCACAGATACCAACAGAAACTTTAACTTCATAGAAACGGATGTTTTTAACATAGTGAATGCATCACTTCTGTCTGGTACCTTTCCTTCAACCCTTATTTAAAAAATGCAACCTCGATACCTCTACCCTCAGCAACTTCCCACCCATCTCAAACTTACCTTTTTTAAGGCAAAATTATAGTTATTATAGTTTTAATTACTATTTTGATCAATTTCAATCAGGCTTTTGTGCCAATCACAGCACAGAGACGGCTCTCATAAAATCTTTCATAGCGTCAATCACAGTATACTTTTACATAAACTGGAAAACTGTTGGGTTGGTTTTTCTGGAACAATTTTAAAATGGCTGAAATCGTTCTTGGAGGTCAGGGATTATTTTGTCACTGTTGGGAACCATAATTCAAAATGCATGCCCTTGCCCTGTGGTGTACCTCAAGGTTCAATTCTTGGCCCGCTTCTGTTTAACCTGTTTAATCACTCCAACCTAAATTTTAACAGTCATGTAAAAGCAGTATCAACATTTTATCACCTTAAAAACATAGCCAAAGTCAGGGAACTTATGACAAAACAAGATTTGGAAAAAATTATTTATTTATTTATTGGGACCATGTACAGTGTTAAACATAAATGTTAGCATTTGATGTACTGTACCAGAGTTAGCTTATAGATTTTTTATTTTTTTTTATTTTATTTAGCTCTTTTTCAATTGTATTGATTTAACTTGTCTGTACAGCACCTTGAATCCTCCTGTGTTTTATAAATAAAACTGCCTTGCCTTAAATAATCTCTGATCTTTAGTGATCTCTATCTGTGGCCTGTTGACACAAAAGACTGCCAAACTTTCAGGTGGGTGGGGAGAGCCAAAAAAGAAAAAAAAAAAAAAAAAAATTTTCAGATTATTGGCCACTTTCCACATAACTGAGTCACAATCCTATCACGTTCCTGCAAACAAAGCCTTACTCACTAACATTTTAAAATACTTCCTCTCTAAAAGCCCCTATCTTCATAACCTGAAACACTTTTGTGCTATTAATGAATACTGTGAACACCTACAGTACATGCTGCACATGTTCACGGTACGGTATGATCTTAAAGTTATAGATCTATTTACAAAATGTAAATAGATTGAGAAGAGAGAGTCACACCATTTCCTGAAGACTGTGTCAGACCTTCAGTTTGGTCAGCAGGGCGTTGCACATATTTACACTTTGCTGAGGAAAAACGTCAGCTTCCACGGAGCTTGTTTCTATGTTTACAGGTGCCATCATGTGAATCCAATTTCCCTTTTAGAGTTTTACTAAGTTAAACGTAATTTGATCAACTATCATTTAGGTCCAAAGGAAAGTTGGAAGGGCCCTTCTGGCCCATTTTCTATCCCAGTATCTGGGTTGACTTTTGGACGGCCTTAGATTTTTATTTGATCTAATCTGTGTTTTCAAGCTGTCTAAAATCATGTTAGAAAGGTTTTTCTCTCCCCATCTGGAACTGATGAGACACCGTGTTTTATATAACATAAACTCTGACACTAGTTGATAGATTTTGTATGACATGATTTCATCCTTGAATGCTTTTCTGACACCACATTTCTTTCTGTGTTGGATATGCTAAGCAACATATGTGCTAAACTTTCAGAATGGAGAAAGTTTTGTCTTTTTTTTTTTTGCTGCATGTGGCAAAAAAAAAAAAAAAAAAAAATCCTCTTCCAACTTAACTTACTTCTCCATAAATGTACAACATAGAAAGTAGACTTCAAAGGGAATATTGTTACAAACTAAAAAAACTGGATCGACTGGGCTTTGCGTCACTGAGACAGATTTGCCTATTCACCTACTTTCCACTCATCATGTATGTTCCTGCCCGCAGCAGGTTTCAGCTGTGAGTCATCGAGGCTCATACAGAGTTGTGGTAAGAATGGGGAGTGTCTTCCATGCCACTGTGAACAAATACAGCTCAGTAGACGCATGACCATGAATTAAGGTTGAAAGCTAAAATCAACATCTCCTCCTATAACTTGATTATCAACTTGTCCTGACATGGTCTCACTCTTGACGCATATACAATACGTGTCAGGAGTCAGGAAACATATAAAATCCACGTTCAGCAGAACATACTGGGTGTATTATGAGATTGGAATTTGCCAGACCATCTAGATAAAGACAGAAGAGACTTATAATTATATAGTTATAATAATGATACAATGATAATTATAATAACTTAACAAAATAGTAAAAATTCATAGCACATTAACAATTAATACTGAGAGTTCATAAAAGAAAGTGATCAACTAACATAGAAATACAAAATAGGAAAAAAGGAACTGCTACAATTGTGGGCGTCAGTGTATTTTAATATATTTCTAGCAAGTAGTTGAGTCAGTTTTTGTTTATATGGCCCAAAATCACAAATTTCCCTCAGGGGGCTTTACAATCTGCACACAATCCTCCTTCCTCATCACTTCAATTCGAATAAAGAAACCCCCCCCCCCCCCAAAAAAGCCCCATTTAACTAGGAATAAGGAAATATGATCAGATGTTCCCCTTGTTGGCAAACCATTGGCTATTAACGATTGTGTAACGTATGTTCTCTTAACAGTACTAAAGTATCTCAAGCATCATATAACAATACCACAGAGTCTAAATAATCATATATCACACTGCACAAGCAGAAGGAAGTTTTATGTAATCTTCATGGTGATCTGTGCTTTGCAGCAACTGCCCATTTGTGTGTGTATACAGTGTGTGTGTGTGTGTGTGTGTGTGTGTGTGTGTGTGTGTGTGTGTGTGTGTGTGTGTGTGTGTGTGTGTGTGTGTGTGTGTGAAAATACAGTTACTCACCATTCAGTCATCCGCCGCCACGCCTAACAATGATTGGGAATGAGGTTTACTGTAGCATACTCTGCCCTCTCCTGACTCACCACTGCCATCCAGTGATAAAATGGATTCACGTGAGTTTTTGTACACTGGATCAACACGCAGTTCAACCCTGTGGTGCCATCATGTGTGTATGATATGAAAGTGCCTCCTAAAGTGCAGAGGACAGTCAAGGATCCTTCATGGGGCCCCCAATTTATATACATCACAGCTAAAAATTTTAATTCACAAGAAATTAACACATTATAAGAAGATATTAGCCTCGCTGTTTTGACAGACTGTTTAATGTTTTATATCAGATTTTATGCTCACACATATAATCTATGTGTTTGGGTTATGCATGGTAATTTGAAGTTTGGGCAAAAGCTAATTCCATAAAACCCTATTTTCCCCGTTTATTTCACCTTTTGTAGGTTTAAAGTTGAATAAAAATAATTTTCTGTCAGTATCGTATATACAGTATAGACTCCATGTTTCTGCTCCATTTCTTTGTGCATCATTTATACAAATTTCTCCAAATTCCATCCTGACATGTCTGACATCTTTGGAAAATTTGGGATCTCCACTAGAATTTAAACTATTTTAAAGGATAGGTTCACAATTTTTCAAGTCTGTCTTCAGGTGCCCAAATGAACAGTGAAAGAAGTTTTCCTCGCTGTAATCATTCCTCCTGTTCATACTGGATATTAAAAGATCGCCTTCAAATGCACTTTCAGTGTCAGTGATGGGGGCCAAAATCATTTTGTGCAAAAATGCATTTAAAAGTTTATCTGAAGCTTATATGAGGCTTCAGCAGTCTGAGTCATATCAAGTGGATATCTGCCACATTTACAGTCTTTTTAGCATAAAATTCCCTCTTTGTTTCCTTAGACAGTGTTTCCCTGTTGAGCTGCGGTGGAAGTATAGTAACAAAAAGCGGGACTGAGGAGAGTGTTGAAAGATATCTACTTGATGTGACTAATTTGGACGACTGAAGCTTCACATTAGCTTCAGATCAACTTTTAAATACATTTTTGCACAGAAAGAGGACTGCGGATTTCGGCCCTCCATCCCTTACATTTTAAGTGCATTATGAAGGGATCTTCTAATGGCCAGTATGAACAGGAGGAATGATTATGGCAAGAAAACCCTATTTCAATGTTCAACTCGTCCTTTAGGGATGCACAGCATAACTGGCCACAGGTAGTTCAGTGGGGTTTAAGAGGTTAAATAATGGAGGCAGGAGGAGGTAGATAATGAATGTAATCAGGATGTCATCATTAGATTATATTGTATGTACTAAAATAGATAAGTTCAAATAGGGGGCAGCAGCAATGTCATTTTCTAACAGCAGGTGGCAGCATTGAGCAAAGTTCATTAAGCAGCCGTGTTAAGAAAGAAAGCTCTAGAAAGCTCTCTCAGCTACTTCAGAGGTTTTAATAGTTAATTTAGATACATACAATAGGCCCGCAAAGGCACGCGTGGGCTGCTTAAACACATACAAAACAACGGAGATAAGTGCTATTTTAAAGTAAAAAGGCGTGATTACGCCCAAAGGGTGGTCAGAGCAGAGCTCAACACCTCCGCCCACTTGCTGATGATAGCAGGTCATGTATGGGCGGCCTCCACTGTTTTGATCCACAGCTTGGTGAGGCGGGGCAGAGATGGCGGAGTACTGGAAGTCCGGGTGACTCCGGTGAGAAACCCTACTACTGAGGAAAAACCCCGTTTTACAATCTGACACAGGAGGGAGGAGTTAGCGGTGAAGCTGGCGGCTTTGTACGGCACTCGATTCCGCCCGGAGGACATGGAGATCACGGCGGAGGGCGAGGCGGAGGAACGCAGGTGAGTGACAGCCTGGGGTGGGATGACAACCCGGCCCGGCTAGCAAGGGTAAAGCTGTACAACTAAACTAGGAACTTTATCACTCAGTAGCTAATCAGGGACGACCGGTGATGATTTCTGTAGCGGCAACTCGCTTAAATTGAGCCACTGTAAAGATGTCAGGAAGCTAGTGAAGTATTGACGCTAACCTAGCTAGCTGGGAAGCTAGGCTAGGCTAACCCGACATGTCAAGGTTTGACATCTTGAAGCTAACAGCACTAGCTATGCGGCGTCAGCCAGTGAAAAGCCAAGTATTTGACTAACACATGTTTTATAGAAATTCAGTAGCATCAAAGCAATCAGTACAATTGTTATTTTTAGCCGCTAGAACATTGACTAGCTAATGGTTGTGCTAATAGCTAACGCTAACTGTCAAGTCAAGTTGACATTTTGACTCGCTGGTTGTCGTGCAGGATTATTATCACGAAACATTATTAGTGGAATGAAAATGTACGTAATTAGGGTTTGATAATTACTTAAATAAAATCGTGTGACAGTTTAGCAAGCTGGAGAGCTTGTTTTATTCCAAGCTGCCAACAGACAACACGATTACAATAAGTAATTGATTGTGTTGAGCAAATTCTGCACATGTTCGCTAGTTTTGAATGTGCCGTAACAATACTCTAATTAAATGACCTTGCTTTACAGTGCACATACAGTGCATTCACTAATTTCATATCAATAATGTGAGTATTTACTGTAGCAATATCTGCCTCGTTAGGGCAGCTGGTGCAAGGATGATGACAAAGTTACCAGCAGCTATTTACACTAGTTGATAAGTGAGCAGGGCACACCTTGATACATTTGGAGGTCAGAGTGTCTAAACAAATTTGTCTTCTATAGTAGAATACACACACACACTCACTCTCTTACTCTCTCACTCTCTCTCTCGAAACAGAGACTTGTAAAGTTAATCCTTAACCTCAACAACCTCTCTGAGCCTTGTGGTATTTCCATGATGCTCCAGCACATACACATAATAATACATAATAACACACAAAACACACACACACACACACACACACCTCTGTTGTTGTTGCATGAAAGCATCATGCTACTATACGTGTGTGTGTGTATACATGCATACATGCATACATACATACATACATACAGTGTATGTATGTATATGTACTAGTATAGAGCATGATATTCTCCACATACTATACTAGTATGTGGAGAATGTTCTCTATCTTTCAGTTTCCCTCTCTCCATGATGTGATTTGATTAGTTGGACCGTAGCTGAACTCGTGATGCTGCTGCTCAGCACTGCAGCTTTATATAAAAAAAGGGCCTTGTTGTGCTTATAAATGTGCTGTATCTAGGTTGATAGCCTTTACTTTTCAACCAGCCATTAACCTCTTAGCATGAGTTGTAAATGTTGCTTTATTAAGGAAATATAATAATTACAGTTTGCATGTTAATCACTTCAGGCCTGCACAAAACAATGCTTTGTGGTCCTTTATGTGTCCAAGGTTACTTTTTTGTCCTTCACTCTACTTAAAACCTAGTAACATATTTTAGGCCTGACTGTTTATATCTTATAATGCATTTAAGCACACACCACATGATAAAGATATATGCTGCAGATGACCAGTTAAATTATCCTATACTCAAAGAATGCAGCCTCAGGTGTTTGTCCCCTCTGCCAGCAAATTTTTTTGTCCCGTTGCCATGGTTATGTGACTAGTTCTCAATAGTGCTCAGTCAGTCTGCTGACTTTAGGCAAAAAATAGGAAGTCCTGGATATGAACCAGCGCTTTATGGCTCTGAGGGAATGTGACCCAATATCATTTTATTTTGTATACAACACTTTTGGAGCAACAGCTTTCCACTGCTGTGTCCTAAAGATAAGGTTACACATCTTGTGCACACACAGGCCCGTTTAGTAGTTATGGGAAATAATAGCAAGTGGTCAGAAAGTTCTGCTTGTGTTTTGTTAACAGGCACTTAAGACCTGGACCCTTGTGAACATTTTGTGCAGGCTGCAGTCTCTCTTTATGTATCTATCTATTTAAGGCAAGCTATGGTGATACTGCTAACATTTATTGATGGTCAGCACTTCCAGTTAGTCACTGAGAGTTAGTGAGGTATAAGTAAAGTTATTGTAAACAAACTGCTGAAAAGTCAAGTTTCTAATTTCAGGAAAAGTATTGCTGCTCATGTGAGAAATGATTCAAGCCACAACACTGCTAATGCCAGCACTTCTTTACCTCCTTCCTCATTCCCAAACTTCCTCCCTCACCCTGCCACCCCCTGTTTTCCTTCCAGGCGGGAGCACTGGAAGCTGTTGTCCAGCCTGAAGACCACGGTGGAGGGCCTCTTGTCCACAAACAACCCCAATGTGTGGTCACGCTACGGCGGACTACAGCGGCTGCACAAGGACATGAACAACATCCTCAGCCATGGACTGAAGAATGAGCAGGTCAGAACTCAGGAGATCTGACCGACATCACTTTCCCTTTTTGTGCTTAGTTGAGCTTTGTCAGTGCGAGCTCCAGCCAGCTCCGGCAGATTTACTGGTCAAAGTTAGCCTTTTTTAAACTTTGACCTATGAATTTGTTTGATCAGCCAATGGAAACAATGTTGTTCTGATGCGTCTTGTGTTTGAACATGGAGATTATTGATTTTTAAATTTTACTCCTTGGTGTCCACAACAATACAGACTGCAAATATCAGTCTGGTTACCCATGTTAAACCTGACACCGCATTGGGCGGGCATTGTTTTGCTGAACTGAAGGTGAATCTGAGCACTGACTTTGTTGCCTAAACAAATATCACTGACAACCCAGATACAGAAAAACATAAAACCTCACAAGTTACAATACCTGTAAATGTTGAGGAAGAGGCATCAAGACCATCTTATTGTTGGAAAGTGCATATTAGGACAGTTTAGTGCGTGCTCTTGCGTCAAACTCACAAGTTGTCATGAATGGTTGCTGCAGGTTTTATCACATTTGTAACCGTTTAAAAGGTAATTTTTCTTACACATTTTTTTTTTACATTATCGGACACGTATTACAATTCAATATTAGTTTACTTGCTAGAATACAGGAGGAAGTACTGAACTATGGGAAGTACTCCGCCTCCATAATGGCTTATTGTATCTACTGAAGTTGGTATTCTCTGTAACTAGGGCATGTTGCTTTGCTATAACAGCTGGTTTTGGGTTGCAGGTGTACTACAAGCAGAGAGACTACTGGCCGTTTGTCTGGTGTGTTCGTTACATCAGCCCTCACCTCGCTTCACATGTTGAACAGGTATGCTCACTGCCAGCCACATACATACAAGTGGTATAAAAATAATCTCAAGCTTAGTTGGCAAACAGTGTTGGTATTATAATTGCCAGGCTGCAAAGTCAGCAATGTGTCTTATTCAAATACTGGTTCATTTCATATATTGGCAAATTCACTTGTTTACTCCATCAACTCTCATTTAGCTGATAAATAGTTTTCTTAACATCGAGTCAGCCTGTAAAATAGTGAAAGTAGGTGGTGAAATTGAGAGTTGATACCTGACTCCATTCACACCATCCGATGCCCTTAGGAGAGTCACTACACTTCCTTGACTCTCTGTCATGTTATACTTATTGTGTTGTTATGTAATGCAACTGTTGCTGTTGTGGAGAACAGCCACCCTTCAACCCCAATCCACTCTTTGTGACGCGCTAACAGGATTTTACAACAGTAAAGGGACTTGGAGAAGTTGGAATCTAATTATCTTCATTATTCTCACTGTGTCTGGCCAGCAGTGCTGAAGTCATGCCATGATGTAATCATCATGTGACGATTGTTGGTATTTATCTCGTCTGCCCTCCTAATCGTCAATGCTATCACCTGCATCGCACCATATAAGGCCTGTCAACCACTCCCACTACGTTTTTAGGAGAAAATGGCTGCACTCAAACATATCAGCAATGAATCTGTCATAAATTTGTATAAAATAACCATAAATTACTTGAAGGTAACTCTGTGTGGCATGATACATGAAGGAAAAGTAAGGATATTAGGGCACTTAACACAAGTTATGCATTACAGTGTTGTATGTAAAGACATTTTAACGTTGCAACAGCAGTGATACTGTCACTGTCACAAAACATGTTTGTCTAGTGTTTTCAGAAACTGCAGTATGTTTGGAATGAATAGACAAAGATCTATGTAGAGCTTCAGAGTTCATCGCTGGCCTTGGACACTGTTTTTGACAAAACAATCCCACATCAAGCTGATAAAGATCATGCAGTATGATCAAAAGCTCCAGAACAGTTATGAAATAGACCTGGAGGTGAGGTTGTTTGTCAACATCTGGGTTGTTTGCATGAGCAGTGATTGCCACCAAGTCTGAGTAGACAAAACATGGAGTGCCACACATACATTATGTCAACAACAGAAAATCCAAAACAAGATATAATGATAGTGGAAAAAAATCTAACATGAGGGCATTACGTTTTACTAGTTTCATCTTTGTTATAAACAGCTAAAATGTGCTTTTTTTGACTTGGATTAATAGCATTTGTTTATTTCCTGTTTAGAGCCTTGCCTGCTCTTTTGCACTCTCAAATCTTTTCTTTCCTCTCCCTTGTTAATATCTGTTTGACATTTCTCTCTTTCTCCCTCTCTCTCTCTGTCCTTAGTTCAGTCATCTGGAGCCGGTACTGAGCAGCGGGATGCAGAGTGCAGGTGAAAGCTACAAGGCTGAGCGCTGGCTGCTTCACAGCTTACAGGTTCACATGCTGTCGGCTCAGCTCAGACCTCTGCTCAGACATCTGGGACATACAAGAAAATACTATAATGGTGAGTGGTTCAATTTAATATGAGAGGCATTTTTGTGTTATGTAAAATAAAGTAAGTAGCAGCTTATCTTACTCTTTCTGTTCCCCAATTCCCACATGCCCATCTGTATGACTTCCACTTTCTCTGTCTGTGTCTTCACTTATGTCCTACTGAATATCTCTCTCCTCGTTTAATCTCCTTACTTCTCCGTGTCTCTCTGCTTTTCAGATGATGCCTTCCTGCTGAGCGAGCCCCACGTCACCGCCATGTTCCAGTGTCTGGAAGCTGTGGAGCAGAATAATCCTAAACTGCTGGCCCAAGTAGACACTGTAGGGGTGGGTCTCACATACGCATCACAAAACCTCAGCATATACTTGAAAAGGTGTCCTGTCGGTGGGGATGATGACTGATTTTTTTACTGTGGTCTAGAGTTGAAATGATCTGCTATGTTATCTTGTACAGAATGCTTTTGTTGTTCATCTTTTGTTTGTTTCATTAATTACACTTTTTAGGTTCATGACATGATGTTATGATCCTTCATAATCAGTCTTTCACAAATTATTTTTTATCCATATCTTTAAAGGGCCACTCGAAACTGATGGTGACATAAACAGAAGAGGTAGTTTTAAGGAGAAGAATTGGGACAAGGCCTTAATTTTTTTTTATCTCGTTCCTTTTCACTTTCTAGTTGTCCCCACTAAAGGGCCCGCCATGTCTCGGCCTGTTGAAGAGCCAGAGCCTGTGTGTGCTGCCAGGGGCCGGCGGGGCCTGGAGGAACGGTGACTCGGCTCTCAGAGGAGAATCTCTAAACCGCAGACTCACCACCTCCAACTGCTCCCTCCGAGAGGCAGTCGCCACCAGCCACAACTGCGGGAACACGACGGGAGTCGGACCACAAAACAGCAACAGCACAAGTGAGGAACGGGTGAAAGGTGATAAGGCGAATTCGTGTCTGTTTGTTACGGTGAAAAAAGGTCCACACTATTCAATACATTTTAGTATCATGGATAAGTGATGTAAAAGGCATCAGGCAAAGCAGTAGTATTAGCAGTAGTACATGGTGCACACCTAAGGTCAGGAAAGCCTTATATTTGTTATTATATAAGGCCACATCTAGGTTTGTGTTCACTTTTACAAACAGAAATTTAGCAGGATGATTTTCAGTGAAGATGATTTGTGTTTTGGACCAGATTTCATATGAGTGTGTCAGTGCTAAAGTGAAGGATTTTGAGGTTGTGTATTAAGTAAAGCTAATGAAGAGAAGATGGTCTCTATTTTGTAGTCAGTACATACAGAGGGGTGGGGTTGGCGGATGACACTATGAATGCACTACAGTCTGTATGCGAATAGACTCACTGACTTAACCGTACAGAGACCTGATTGTTGCAGGACGAGGTCAGTTATTGAAGAATGTTTGTTGATACATTCTCCAAAACTCAATGTCCTGAACTGGATGTGCTCACTGAAATTGATAAAATGAATTTGGACTTGTTTTCAACATTGTTGTTGCTTTTTTTGGGATTAAATACAGTATTTTTGCCAACATGATTTGAGGACGGCTGTCCATTCACATCAGCAAAATTTGAACAAGTGAAAGGGAAGTGACTTTAATTCTTAATTTTTTTTAATAATCATCTACCTGTTCTGTTGCAGAAGCTACCTCTCCTGCCAGCAGCCTGGGAGCTCCCTGGGTGTTTGTGTCTAGGCCAGGGGAGAGCGAGCGAGGCGTGACACCCCCTCCTGGACCCGTGTCGGTCCCTTGCACCTCCCTAACGGAGTCTCCTTCGCCCTCCTCCTCCCTTCAGCCTGAGACGGGGGACTCTGGTGACGGTGACTACGACGATGGTCCAGAGTACCTGGCTATTGGTAACCTGGGGCAACGCAGTCGGCACAACTCCCGAAGCTCCACACACAGCAGTGAGCAGGGCAACATCCAGGACCAGTCCGTGCAACAAAGTTCCCTGGCTCCTGCCCCACCCAGATGCTCCTCTTTTTCAGAGGGCCAGAGGGGACCGGGCCGGGGGTCCCGAGGACACACCCGCTCGTTTTCTGACACAGGGGTCAATCTGAAACTCAGGAACGGTAAGTAAGCTGGGAGATAACTGATATGCAATACTAATAGCTGGACTTTCATTCGTCTATCACTTATGGTTGAATTTAATTCCATATTCAGAAAAGAACTGTTTTATTTATTATTTAATAGATTCAAAGTAATTCTTATGAATGTGCTTTCTAATATAGTCAAATCAGGGAGTCCACATGTCCTCAAAAAGTCTGCAAACATTTTAGCTTGGATATATTTTACTACTTCAAAAGTATTTATAGTATTCACTGTGGTGAGGTTAGTTGCTTTATTTCTGTCTCTTACAATGCAATAACATATTATGACGTGTTCACAGATTAAACCATATTATGAGAAGCATCTGATCTGATGACCCTGGATACATTTTTTTTTTCCTTGTTCCACATGTGGCTCATTTACAGTTGAGGATCTACAGTATCTATGTTTGATGAGAAATCAGCTGGATTTAGTAGCATGTTTTCTTGCAGGCGATGGAAACCTACCTGCAGTTCACGTAACATTAATGTGTGCTTAGATGGGGTTTGTGGTGAGGCCGCATCCTTTCTCTGAAGGTCACCACTTCCTCTCTGAGCGTTTTAAACCTTGCTGAATTAACATCTCTGTTTTCTTTGCTGCACACACCGTTTTCCTTTCTTGGCTTGAGGTAACCTTCTTTTCTCTTCTTGCTCTATCTCTTCTCTCTCTTTTTCTTTCTACCGTTTGTACGAAGGAGGGGGCCAACGGAAAATCACCATAATAATAGAAGATCCGGTAGCAGGTTGGCAGTGCAGTTCCACTGTACTCCATCACTTGACTCCTCCCACCCCCCTTTTTCTTTTTCTTCTGCATGCGGATGAACTCTGTCCTACCCTCTCATTTCAAGTCTTGCCCTAAGCTCTTCATTTGTATTTTCAGTGTTATTTTGTTTTGGTTGTTGTTTTTTGTCTTGTTTTATTCAGGTCAGATTGATATGATAAGGGTCACTACTGGTCACTTTCAGTGTCTGTTGTTGTGTTAGTTTGTGTTCATGCACACATTTTTATTATTTATCAAACTATTTCATAGAAAGAATCATGGTCAAGTTATTTATGTACTGTGTTACACTAACGATGTCCCGATAGGAGTAATGGCATCTCCTTTGAGAAATTGTCTTAATACTAAGCCGTAACAAGTCATCTGTAAATGTAAAAAATTAAGCAAAGCAGTTGTTTTCCTGTATTTGTGTATTGAAATTCACTGAAACAAAGAACTCATATTTCCTTAAGTGAAAGTAAGAGTTGAATTGTGTTCCAGTTTATGCATAGCAGTTTAAACTTAAGTCACTATATTGACAAAGGTCAGCAGCCATATTTTTGTTTCTGCATGTAATAAAATGAACCATTCCTGTAGATTTTATTGATTGTTTGACATGGGAACGCTGGAAAAATTAAAACAGCGTTTAACCAGTTGCTTTCCCATCTCTGTGATGTCCTCATCAACTTCATTCAGTATTGATTTTAGTGACATGTAGGTGATTAGAGGCCCTTAACATGAACGGTTTGTCTACTAGAATCAGCTGGTGATGACTGCTGTATGAAGGACTACAGCCCTTTCTCACCTCAGCGCAACGATGCCAGCACCCCCAGTTCCCTCTACATGGAGTCTCGTGAGTTTTCTGAAATTCTGTTTCCTGTTTCTGTTTCCTATGCTCTGATTTTTTTTTTTTTTTTTTTTTTTTTGAACCAAAGAATATTAGAGGGATCTGGACAGCAAAGCAGATAGGAAATGTATCTTGAATTAAATTAGTTTTCAGTTCCTGAAAACTCGCTGATTCACTTGCTGCGTTGTGAATGTAGCAAGTGATTCAGCTGGTCTATAAACATCTGGACTTGAGCTGGACGTTCATGGAAAGGTCAACCACAGTGTTTGCTTGTTTGTGTGAAGTTTAGCTGGCACAACACATCTGGGAATGCATGATTCAAATAAGAAATTCTGATGCATGCAGGAATTT
Source organism: Scomberomorus guttatus (assembly GCA_038419695.1). Classification (NCBI taxonomy): domain Eukaryota; kingdom Metazoa; phylum Chordata; class Actinopteri; order Scombriformes; family Scombridae; genus Scomberomorus; species Scomberomorus guttatus. The sequence goes on along the minus strand of CM076454.1, from coordinate 17,649,599 downwards.
TAGAGCATTTTATTGTTTCAGTTTTTGAGACATTTAAAAGCCAAATATTTATTTTGAAAGCTAAAACTGATTACATTAAAATCCCAACAGCGAAACTCTAAACCACCACAGATATGATTAATTTTATTGTCATGTTTTTGAGTGCGTATATGTTTTGGTTGCTTCAGATGGGTCCCAGTACACCAGTGTTCCAGATGGGATGTTCAGGAAGCCATCGGAGGGCCAGAGCCTCATCAGTTACCTGTCAGAGCAGGACTTTGGCAGCTGTGCTGACCTAGAAAAGGTCAGGTGCTTCAAAAAGGCATATTTGATAAAAAGATCTCAATGCTAAAATCGCACAAATTCTGTGATAGATGAAGGTTTAAAAGTACTATGTTGAAGTTGACATTATGCAGGATGGCTGAAAAGAAACAGTTAGTCTCCTCCCTTGATCAATTTCTTATTTCCTCTGTACGTCTGTAGGAGAACGCTCATTTCAGCATTTCAGAGTCCCTTATTGCAGCCATCGAGCTGATGAAGTACAACCTGCGGCGTCAGGAGGAGGAGGGTGAGGAGGAGGGAGACAGCGACAGTGAGATTCAACAGCTCAAGCAGAAGATCCGCCTGCGGAGGCAGCAGATCCGCCGCAACCGGCTGCCGCCCAGCGCAGCCTCCCAGCACAGTAAGCCACTATTAAAATGTTAAAGAGCGTGGTCACCTGTACAGATGCATGATGTTTCCTTTATATGATTTATGGTCAACTAAGACATTTTATGATTATTTCCTATTTTATTGGTTTCAAGCTTTTCGTTATTAGATGTGATTTAAAAACTTTGGGTTGCATTAGTAGCTTTAATTTAGTTTTGTGCTCCATCTGGATAATTCCTAATATTCTTGCAATATAACAGTAAGCAATAATTTTAATTTAAGGACCCCCACTCATCTCTTTGGCATGTATTTAACCAGTTTAATATGTCTGAAGCATTTCCTCCAGGCTCAGTAAATTAGTCTCATGGCCATTACACTGCCGTTTGCTACTGTTGATTTCTGTCATTAATTTCTTGTTTCTGTCTCCCGCTTCCTTCCATTTGTGCAGTTTTCCACTCCACTGATAGCGGCGGCTCCAGGAGGAGCTCCCAGGACTCCTACCAGGGCCTGTCTGACTCCGGCTCAGCTGAGGAGGTGGAGGAGTGCGAACTACGAGGTAGAGAGCAGGAATGAGGGAACTCCAGCAAAGATTAGCACAGGGAGAGAAACATATATAAAATGAAATGTTTTTGAGCGTCACAATTAGTGTAGATATCCGCTCGCATCGTTTTACTACTAAAAACTAACTAGAGATGTGTAGAAAGCCTCTGAGTAGTTCATCACGTGTCTGTGTGAAGATGTTTTTCTGTTCCAGTCTAATTCATAACATCATCACCACACTTGCTTCATATCGCTCACCAAGCATGTCACATTTTACCATGGACCATAAACATTGAAGTCTGAGTAGAAAGGTCACAGAATGGTATCTGTAGTTTTTTTTTTTATTAGTGTTACTATTTATATAGATGTTGCAGTCATGTGAGTCGGCATATCTTGGATTTATATGGTCATAATAGTTTGACAGTGTGTGTTCAGTCTGGGAAATTGTTTTTGTGGCATATTCCCAGCAGTATTTATCAAGTCATTTTAGAATAGTTTTCCTCTGAATTAGGCAAAGATATGCCATCTGCTGTTTTGTTGTTTGAATAGTAACTGCAAGAGACTAATCTCTAACCTATAGATATATCTGAGCATGTTTTGCTTTGTAAATGTTAACCTGGATTGAATGTGTGCATGTACTTGTGTACGGGTTCTATGTATGTATGTATGTATGTATGTGTGTGTATGTGTGTGTGTAAATGTGTTAAAATGCCCATTTTGTACATGCATACAAAATGTGTTGTATGTCGGGGCCATATGACTGCATGACTTCCACATGTACATCCACATGTACATGTACACATGTACCGTATCAGTGCTGTATGTTTGCCTGTGACACTGACACACAGCTCTGTGGACTGTTTGTGTTTGAAATGTTCATGCTTGTGGTGTTGGTTGTGCTGAGTGTTAGTTTCTGTCTCTCAGATGGCTGCGAGGGTCAGTCCCTGCTGGCGGTGTCACAGAACGGCCTCTCGCTGTCACTCGCCTCCCTCTTCTCAGGTATCTGCAGGCTGGACGGGTGGGCGAGGCTCCACAGCTACATACAGACTGTTTACTAGGGCGGTGCTCCCCTGAGAGGAAGCTGATGGCTTCACTCCAAACTGAGAATTTCTGCTTTTAATTCTTCCCCCGAAACTGGATAGCACACAAAACTCTCACCATTCACAGTTTCACAGCTTATTTTCTTGTCTTTGTTAAATTGCGCTAATTGATTCTGTCCAAATCTAAAAAAAAAACTCAGTACGGTTACAGACACTACAAAAGTCAACTCCAAAATATCCAGAAGACCCTGTTAAGTGCTTAAGTAATCCATGTCTTTACAGCTTTTACGACTGATTTTATGCTACTTTATATAGTTGCCCAGGAGGTCGTGCAGTACCAGCCTGCAGAAAGGAAATAAGGAAGTACTAAAACAATAGCCAAAGTACTATGAAAACTTTATGTGAAAGTACGTCCTGCAGATAGGACTGTGTTGAAGACTCAAAACTACTAATTCATTTTAAAAAATACACAATTTTGGACAGAAATAATTAGTATGATGGAAAAAAAGAAGTGAACAGAAGGATCCAGGCGGATGTTTAAGCTACTCTCCCAACACTAGAATGTTTCTTTGCCCAAACATCAGAAATTCACTAGATGGGTGTAAAGAACAATTTGCAGTTAAGTTCCTGTATTCTTCAGATTATCATATTTCTGCAAATATCTGACGCTGTATCCGCCCGTTTGGCAGGTAATTAGTTCTCAATAGGAAATTATTTCTCTTTCAACTAATAATAATCAGCTGGTGAAAGAGTCCCTGTTGAGTTTCGGTTCTTACTTTTCCTATATGGCTCTCCAGTTTTGCTTTGACCTACAAAAATTCACGCAGAGCAGGGCAGGGTCTTTAATAAAGTTTTCAGTTTGGAGTCGAGCCAGCTGCCTCCTCCCCTCAGCTGAAATGTGTGCTTGGCTGTTTGTGTTGGTGCTTGTCGCTCAGTGCTCCGGGGTTTTGGAGGTGCGGGAGGATAAATGTGCCTGTACCTGTTAGAGTTTAGGCAGGTTCAGAGGAGTTAGTAACTGTCATTCTGCGGTAACGGACTACAAAGTTTATTCACTTATCCATCCTTCCATCCATAGTGTGTGTCCATCCCATTATTCTCTTTCCAATGCGCCATCCATCTACCCTGTTGTTCCTTTAAGATATTGAAGTCACCTTGATACTTGCTGCTTTTTCTTAGAAAAATCGTGGTCTTAAAGTTGTGATGGTTAATGGCGGACAGCAGCGCCGGCAAAGTTTTCATCAAGCGCACACAAGCTGGTTTATCTGTGACCCATCATGAGCATGATTGCATCTATAGAGATGTAAATAGATCACACATTGCTCAGGATTTTGTCTATAATATTATACCGTTTTTAAATACTTCTGAATACTTCTATCCTGCCTGACATTCCCAAATAATTCATACTAATTTGTCAAAATGTCAAAATAATTTGCTGTAAACTGAACCAATCCAACCGATCATTTAACCTAATCTTAACTCAAATGAACAGGTGTGATGGCTTTTAAGTACTAATCTGCTGAAAATACAAATGAATGGCGCTCAAACATCAAATAGACTTTTATTACATGTCATGCAAAAGTGTTTAGAGTTCATAGAAACAACACGTTTTACCTGTTTGGTTATCGTACTCACATTATTATGTGATATTTGGTCAAAACTAATTTCATTTGGTTTAGTCAGTGTTCCTCAGGCATAGTAGGGTGTGTGTCAGTAATCAAAGACCAGATGTCATAGTGACTATTTGCTCTTGGTGATTTTGCTTTAGAGTGGACTGCTTATAGAAAGGAACGAAAAGAAAATAGTTAATCGAACATACCTAATGCCAGTGATTATAATATATGCCTCCTAATCTCTTACACATACAGTGCTGCAATTACATCTCGCTCCTCTGGACACAAATTTACTAGAACTCCATCGCCTTGCCCTTCCTGCCTTCATGTGCTTTCTGTGCCACTGATGATAGTTGTTCTGTACCTGTATTAGCACTTTGCAATAGTTAAACGCCCCAAACCATCAGCACAAATGAGGCCAGAGAGTTATTAGACAGATTATGTCTTCAGGCTGATCTGATTCATTGTTTATGCAACGATAACTTTTTTTTTTTTTTTTTTTTTTGTACAATCATTCCAGTTGAAACTGTGCCTGCACATGAACAACAAAGGCCATTTGTCGAATCCTGCAGCTGACTAACTTCCTTATTCAGCTCTTTGCTACTCTGTAACATGCTGTAGCTTTGAGTGATTGTAACCCTGAAGGGTTTTGAATCCAACCCATGTTTTATGTGAGCAAACAAGAATGTCGATCTGATAGAAAGAAGCTGTAATAGTCATACAAGAATTGATGCAGGCGGTCTCCTGCCAAACCTGCACTGCTTATTGTCTTTGCTTACATGTTTTTTGTGGAGTGTTTGGAGAAAATACTCTATAATCTCTCTGGCTTTCCTGCATGCTACTTGCTAAAATGCCTTTGAATTTAATAAGATGTGATTTTGGTTTTTCATGGACTTTGACTGGTTTGAAAGGTTTAGATTGCCTTTTTGGATTTCTTTGACTTTTGGGTCCCAGATTACTTTTCCTTTTTCCTTTTGCTTAACTGTAGCAAATAGTGCCATCTGATCTGAAGTAACAGTTTAACACCATCCACCAGCCAATCACCAGACAGAATGATCCATAATCTGACTGTTTTTTACATACAAAGAATCATACAATTTTAACATTTTATTGTACAGGTATTTACAATCTTTTAGTCTCTGTGGCTGGTGGATGAAAAGGTTTTCTGTGTCTGTGTACTAGTCTCTGTTTCTTAGTGGTGTTGACGTTTCTGTTATTTTACTGTTATTTGCTGTGTCTTCTAGATGCAGACATTAAGCGCAGTGTGAGCTCCAGCAGCAAGTCTTTTCTCAGCTCAGAGTCCATGTAAGTAACATGACCTCTTCCTGTTTGTCGTATTTCTTTGTGTAGTAGTTTTTTTTTTTTTTAAGAATCTTAATAATCTAATGTTCAATTACTTAAGTCTGCGAGAGACAAAGGACCAGGTTTACTAAGAAGATAGTGTAGAGCAAATGTGAGCTGCGGTTCTCAATGAATTTGCAGTTGCAATGTGTAATTTACTAAGGCAGCAGTTCACAATGCACTCAGCCCTGTGGTCTGAACCTGGGACTGCTCGTTTGGTGCAAAATAATATGTGTTTATTTATAATTATTGCTCTGTTTTTCTTTCCAGGTATCAGACTTTAGCTAAAGTCTTAGTAAACCTAGCCCAAAGTATGCAGTTACCAGATAATAACCATATTATAACCAGATTTGCTATAATATCAATACGATAAAGCACATAGTTTAATGCATGTTTTACCCACACAGTTAATATAAAGGTTTAAAACACTTTTCTGTCCCTCTTTGTGTGTTTTCAGCTCTCCCTCCTTCCTCCAGTCTAACTCAGCTGAGTCAGTAGCGATGGGTTTGCTCAGGCAGTTTGAGGGCATGCAGCTACCTGCCGCCTCAGAGCTCGACTGGCTGGTCCCAGAACATGATGCTCCGCAGAAGGTACATGCTGCTTATTTGGTAGCGAGCATGAAATAATACGTGACACTGAATATAATTAAACAAACTAGACTCACAGTATGTGGCACCTTCACACAAACAGCAAGACAACAAAACATAACTCTGAACTCACTCTACTCTTCCTTTGCTGTTTCTCAGCTGCTGCCCATTCCCGACTCTCTGCCGATCTCACCTGATGATGGCGAACATGCAGACATTTACAAGCTGAGGATTCGGGTCCGAGGCAACCTCGAGTGGGCGCCGCCCCGACCGCAGATCATCTTCAACATTCAGCCTGCCCACAAGTGAGTCCACATCAGATTTTTTGCTCCTCTTTTTTATTTGGGATGTTGATCTGTTGTTCACTTATTGTAACCTTTTCTTTGTCATGACGCTGCTTAATTTAACTATTTGTTAATGAACCATAAAACACAGTTGCATCGCCTGTGTGAGCCTACAGGATTTTAAATGGTTAAGGGTGTTTTTTCTCAGACACAAAATGAAGCTCTAAAGCAAAATTTTAGTCTTTCATGTATGGTTTTGAATTTGCCATTCCTATAAACTACAGCTAAGATGAAAGAGCTTTACAAAGGGGCACAGAGAGAAACAATATAAGAACAATTGGAAGCTCCTCGTTTGCACTATTTACTGATTTGTTGATATGTACAAATCAACAAAAATGCACAAAAATAGAACATTAGTTTTGGGCTCAGATAATATCTCTTTGTAATGACTCTGTATCCTGCAAAATTTATTTTACTTAAACATTTTCTTTCTCTGTCAGGAGGAAGATAGTTGTGGCGAAACAGAACTACCGCTGCGCTGGCTGCGGCACCCGGGTCGACCCAGGTACAACCAGCAATCCCAGAACAGCAATGGTGGAAAAAGCCTTTTTTCAAAGTGTCTGTTGTACTTAAATTTTGCAAGGCATTTTTCACAAGTTTTTCACATACAATTATTTTTTTTCCATTATTTAATGGAGTAAATAGTATTCAAACAATGAATGTCTATTGACACTTTCAGTTCTTGTTTTCAACAATCAGAAAGTGCAAGTATAAGACTTTTAATAGTCTGTTTCCAGCTTGATCAGCTTGCATAAAACTTAGTACTTTCCTCTCATGGATTGTTGTGTCCATGACACACCACCCCCATGTTTCTGCTGTCTGTCCCCACCTCAGATTATATTAAGCGACTGCGTTACTGTGAATACCTCGGCCGTTACTTCTGCCAGTGTTGCCATGAGAACGCCCAGGCGGTGGTTCCCGGCCGAGTGCTGATGAAGTGGGACTTCAGCAAATACTACGTCAGCAACTTTGCCCGGGACCTGCTGAGCAAGATCGCTGGTGACCCGCTGTTCAACCCCAGTGACATCAACAGCGGCCTGTATAAGAAGATCAAAGCTCTGGAGGCTGTCAGGGTGAGGAGACAGAGTAGAAAAAAGTCACCGGCTAAACGTTTGCCAAATGTGGGAATCCCACCATAATTACCAGTAGCCAATAACACGACGGTAAACAGACACTGTGGACCATAATGTTTCTGTTGTGCGTTGCGCATGAAGTATCATAATTGTAAAATGGCAAACTTGTGACCAAAGTTGCTGCTTTAAATCCCCAGACTCTCTAGGTGGAAAACCAGAATGAATAAGGCCATTCATGCCCTCGATAACAAATATTAAGGTGATACTGAAAAGGGCACTGAGTTAATCTCAGTTTAACTGAGATCATGGTCAAGTCCTAAACTGTGTGACTATGAAGCAGAACTGTGCTAAAAGAGCCTGAATAAACATTTAAGACCTTCCACGGATAAATAACTTGGCGCAAAAGTGTTTTTAATGGTGTGTCTAGGGAGATTACCGCTGACAAATGGAAACAGGAGAAATGACTCTTATCTCACCTCAGTCAGAAGCCTCAGTCTGCTGGCGGCTGATTATTTAACACTTTCAGAGCACAGATTCTGTAACTGAGAACTGAACCTAGCCTTTATTTTCCTTTTTTTTTTTCAGGTTTTGAGGATGCAGCTGTTTCATATGAAAAATCTCTTCAAGACCTGTCGCTTTGCTAAAGAGTAAGTTTGTGCATGTTTTTGAGCCTCACAATACTTTGTGTGTATGTGCAACAAATCATGTTCCCTGCAGGGCATGCTAACTGTGAGTTTGTGTGTGTGCTTGTGTCCTTCAGGGTTCTGGACCAGTTCGACAGCCTACCAGGTCACCTGACCGAGGACCTTCATTTGTTCTCCCTCAATGACCTCACTTCCGTGCGCAACGGGGAACTGGCTCCCCGGTTGAAGGAGCTGTTTAAACTTGGTACCATGCACGTAGATGGCTGTGTGGTAAGATAAACATAGTTTAACCAGGTTTTTATTGTGTGTTTTCTTTTAATGTGTGGAGAGTTTATCAAGTTAATTTATTGTAGTGATTTGTAAAAACACAAGTAAAGTATGAAGTGGGCTTAATCCCAGCTGACACTTGTCTTTTCTGTCACCTTTTCACTGATCTTCTCCAGCTGTGCCAGGCGAAGGGCTTTGTGTGCGAGTTCTGTGGCAACGACAAAGACATCATCTTCCCCTTTCAGCTGAGCAAGTGCCAGCGCTGCGAAGGTGAGCCCTCTCTGCTGGCGGCAGGCCTGGGCGGCTCAAGAGCCCCCTCTCCCCGCCTCTCCGTTCCACTTACCTGGAGAGACTGGAAGATCCCCAAACCTCGTAGGCTGGCAAGGGCCCTGATCCAAGGCAGGAGGGAGGGGGAGGGAGGGGAGGAAGATTTAGAGTTAGAAGTGGATCAGGGGGTGAATAGTGGAAAACGAGAGGAGTCAAGGGACAAAGCAGAAGCGAGACAGGAAAAAGCGGGAATATTTCAAACTTTGACTCCCGGAAAACTGTTAAAAGCTTTATCCAGGAGTAAAGGCAGTGAGGAAGAGCAGGAGATGACAGGAGGGACAGAATCAGAGAAGGAAGAAGAGAAAGGAGGAGAGGAGAGAGGAAAGGACCAGTGTGAGGAGGTTTATAGCAAAGAGAGGGCAAAGAGTAAGGAAAGGGGAGATGGGCATGCAAGAGGGGAAAAAGTAAATTTACTTAAAGTTCTTCACATAGACAGACTGAAGAAGAGCATCTCAAAAAGAGATGGAAGGGACACTGACAGTGAAACATGCAGCAGCATGGAAAGTTTAGACGAGGTAGGAATAGGGCAAGAGAAGAAAGGACGATGGAAGATGTCAGGGTTAATGAGTCTAACCAAGAGTTTCTCAAAAAGAGAGATAGAGGATGAGAGGAAAACAGAAGCGAAAGTGGAAGAAAGAAATGAGTCTGAAAAAAGATTATTGGACAAAGGAGGGGGAGCTGAGGAGGAAGGGAAAGCTGGAAAGGAGGCAGAGGATGATCACGAAATGCCAGAGAAAGGCGAGAAGGAGGCAGCTGAAACAGAATCTGGTGCAGAAAAAGTGGAGAAATTTACACTTAAGAAACAGCTGAAACCTCATCAGCTGTCAGCCATTTTCTCCAGAGAGAGAAGCAGGGGAGAGGAGGACAGGAGTCGGAGTGATGGGAAAAAAAAGATGGATACTGAGGAGGAAGGCAAACAAGAGCCAGCCGATAAAACCCAGACTAACTGGAGAAGTCGCAAAATTCGCAAAGCCAGGAGGGTAACCAGAGGCAGGAAGACGAGGGAAGGGGCAGAAAAAGAGAACAAGACAGAGGGAGGAGAGAAAGATGACATCATTGACTGTGCTGAGGGCGATGGGGGACAAGAGTAAAAGCAATAAAGGGCTAAGATACGATCTTTCATAGCTGACAGTACATCAAATACTAAAATATTTGATGGATCTGCTGGATAAAACAACAAAAAAACCATACTCTGCTGCTTTTTTTCTTTTTTTTTGTAGGGCCGCACAATTTTAGCTACATTTATAATGATTGTTCTGGCTGATTAGACTTTAAAAAGATCTTTTACCAACATCCTGACAGTAATATTAACAATAACTTGACAATCATTTTAAGTAACATTAAGTATTTTAATAAGAAACCACTACAAATTAAAAAAAAAAAAGTCAATTGACAGAAAATAAATAAATCCTCAGCTACATTTTATAGTTCCAGCTTCTCAATTGTGAAGATTTGTTGCTTTTCATTGAAACAAAGAGTTTGATCTCATCACCCTGAGCTTTGGGGAATTTTATTATTTACTGCTTTTTTTATAGACCAAATCGATTAATGACAAAACAATCTGCAGATTAATCAATAATGAAAATAATAAGTAGCCCGTTTAAAGCTGCAAGAATATTAAACTAAACTCTGATGGAGTCATCCTATAATAAGTTGAATTTTGCGGTCCTGCTTCTATATTTCTGCCTCTTTCTCTGATCTAACTTCACAACCTTTCATCTGTCTGGTGATTTGAGACATTTTTCACACTTCTTCTTCTTCTACTACTGTTCCCGTTCGGTGCTGCATTCCTGGCACTTTGGTGGTTTTGGTATTTCTTTGTTGTGGTTCTGAGGTTTGCAGAGTTGCACAACTGGTGGAGGATAGATATTTTGGCAGCTATTTGGTGGTGGATGCCTTTTTGGCGTAGATTCTAGTGGTGTTGATGTGTTGAAGCTTGATGACAACTGAAACTGTCATCAAGGCTGCAGTTTACCGTCTTTGGCTCTGAGCTTGTCTTGGTCACCGCCCGTCACCAAGAGATGGACTGCTGCTTTAAGAGGATTTCTTTTGTTTATGTTTACACTTAAGTTTTCTCTGGTCATGACTTTGAATCTCACCTTTTGTCAGATTAGTCTGTTACACATGTTCCCTCTGAGCCAGCGGAGTGGTCGGTTCTCATTTCAACCAAACACTACTCGAGTTGATTTCACTCATTGTAATTCATCCCAACAAAAGTAGTGTGTCACGTCAGCGCAGACCTGCGGACTCTTTCATCAGCTTAGTGGGAACATCGCAAGATGTCGCGCTGCCTCGTCTGTGATTGTCTTTAAGCCATTTTTGTGTTGTTTCGACTTTTGTTGAAGGAAGAATGTTTTATTGTGCGGATGTGATTCCTGTGTTAGAATGAATGTCTAATTTATGCTTTTTTTTTTTTTTTTTTAGTTTCTTTTACATCTGCCTGCTATTATTTAAACTTCATGAAAATGTGAAATAAACACTATTTTTGAATTTGAGTTGCCTGTCATTTCCTCAATCCTTAATTACCTTTTTATTTTTAATGTAGAGGAAAAAATAATTGTAGCCAGGAATTGCAGTCATACGTATCTGTCGAAGCTGGTTAGTTGAGGCGTTACAAAGTTTTTTTTTTTAGTAGAATGTGATGTGTCTGAAGTGGTTTAGGGTGTGGTGTGTGTTTCCCAGGATCTCGGCTTTCTCACACACCTGCTTCCTCCTACCTTCTACCTCGCTGCCTTTAACTTCTGTGCCTTTTATACCCTCTCAGCTCATGCTTCCTCCCTCAGGTCTGATTGTGATTGGCTGCTCTGTCCGGACATCACATCTCATTATCAGCAAACTGGTTAAGCCGGTTGACATTGTGAAGATTGTTTGGTTTAGCAAATGGGAGGTGCTCTTTATGAAAAGGAACCTCCTGTTATCTTCCTCCTGTTAAGATGACACATTTATTTTGCAGTGAACGCTTTAAACTGTTTTCTTTTTGAAGTAACACCACTGACGCTTGTTTTTCCTGATGTTTCTCCCTCTTCAGAGTGCCACGCATGTTACCACCGCAGCTGCTTCCGGGCAGGTAAGACCTGTCCTCGATGTCAGCGGCTGGCCGAGCGGAGAGAGAGGATGGCGCGCAAAAACATGGAGGAGCAAGAGGACGAGGGAGGTGGGACCTAGTGCTGGGAAAAGAGGAAAACAAAAAAATAGAAGAGCACAAACGCGACCATGATTGTAGTGACTGAACACATCTCCTGCTCCGTTCTAGTCCTCCCCCCCCCCACCTGGGTGACAGTACTCAGTGCAGACAGCTGTTTTGATCTTACTACTTATTGTCAGATGTGCTGGTTTTACTACATCAGGGCAGTTGTGTTAGTCATTCAGGAACATGACAGCTATTGATTTTCAGATGTATTTTCTGTAAGCCCCTTTCACACATGCACTTTATTGTGGGAATGTGTCCGGTGTGAGGAGGAGGCCGACCCGTGTTTCAGTAAAGATCGAGTGACTTTTATGGAAAAAGAACTCACCCCCCCCACCCACCCCCCCCCCCCCCCCCCCCAACGGCGTGGCGATTTTTAAATTTGTTTTTCCTCAAAGAAATGTAGCTTTAAAAATATTTTTTTAAGACATGATCATTAAAGCCCTTATATGATGAAAAATTTTGACTTTGGAATAAACTTTGGGACTCAAATATTCAGTCAAATATTCAACACTGTTGCCGCCGTGTGGCTTCGATCCTGTGAAGTGAATGATGAAACCCGTTGTCTTACGGGGATATTTGCCATGTTGCAGTTCCATGTGTGAAAAGGGCCAAAGACTGTATAAATTTCTCAGCACTTTGTATATTGTCCTCTATGGTAAAACTAACCCATGTGACAACAACAAGTATTTACCCAGATTATTGTAACCAGGTTTGATATTTCTCCTTCCTATAATTGCAGCTTCTGGCAACTGCTTCACCTCTGGTGATTTTACTAGCTACTGGCTTAGCTGAAGTCTGTTTTTGTGACTTAAAAAGGCAGGATAGATTTTAAAAAAATCAAATATTAAGTCAAAGTTTCAACCTCTTTTATGGTTTGACGGATTTTCAGTGGAGATTCTGTATTTGAGTGATCCTGCCCTTTATGTTGAGGTTTTTTGTTTTAAATTGAAAACAATGAAGATATTTAACTAATCCTCTCTTATCCCCACTCCTTACTGCTCTGTTTTAAGCTGTTTTAGCCACGCTAACGTGCCTCTGGGACCAATGAACTTGGACTGGCAGAGCTAGTGGAGTTACATTGGCAAGTCGAATTTAGAGACGTTACAGAGTCAGTGTTGCAAATGTTTTAAATGAGACTGCAAACGCTCCATTTTTTTGTGCTGCTTTATATGTGTGTGTGTGTGTGTGTGTGTGTGTGTGTGTTTGATTACTAGAAAGAATGAATGTGTGAATAAGAGTGCTCGTATATGCACACGTGTCTACCTGCTGTACTTGCAGCCATGCACAAATGGTTTGCACCAGCCTAATCAGCACTTGCCTGTTTTCTAACGTCGTAGGTTTTGGATTAATAGAGAGAGTCCGGTTAATTGCACTGATCCTGTCTGTTTTTGTTGGAGGGGCGAGTTGAGGTGTCACTGTTGGGGGATTTTTCTGGTGTTTGAAATGTTCCTGTTTCTTTGATGAAGCTCCTGTCACCTGGGTTTGCACGACTGTATTCAGTTGTGTTTCAGTCCAAAAAACGTGACAGATTATATTTATACTGTTCTCAGTATTCTGCCGGTTTAGCTTGTAACCCTTTAAAATGAAGCAATGTCTACTTCATCACAGGTTATATTCTTAGTTACATTAAACCAATCTAATTCTTCCTTCTGAAATTGTTTTATCTGAAGGATTTTTAGAGGCCTGAAACAATTTCAGAAGAATAAAGCAAAACTTATTAGAAAAGTCTGAAAAATTTAGCATATTTTCAGATGTTTTTTTTTTCCTCTGGTGGCCTTTAAATCATCTGGTGACCCCTTCAGTTATACTGTGGAACGGGTTGGATTGGGAATTACAGGGAAAAAAAAAAACCATCTGAAATTCACTCCAAAGTTAACGATAGAAAGAAAGTTGTGGGAAAACAAGCGTGCAACCCACTAAAGAAATCAAATTTATCCAAAATTCAATTTTTGTCTCATATGTTTGTCCCACACACAGTTTTATGTACACCAGCATTTTAATAGATTAGAGTTCATATCTTTGTAGACCATAAACAGGCTTCTCTTTATACGTACAAACCCTCATGAGGTGAACGCACTCTCATGAGACAGTACTTAAAGCAATAAATGTGATCTCCAAGTCCCTAAACCTTCACAAACTGCCCACACACATTTAAGCGATGAACTATACCCACGTCTTTAGTTTTAACCCGGCTGCTTTTAAAAGAAACTCTGAATGAAGTGACCGCTCGACTCTGAAAAGCCTCCTCAGCTCAGCAGATTGTTTGTTTGTCCTTGGACTGCCTTTAACATGGAGACATGGGATTTAAAGTGCACTACAGATTAAATTGTCTATTATTAAAATGGTAATTATTGTTGTTATGATTATTATTTGTGTTAATTTGCCTTTGTTTGTAATGATATTGACAATAAAAGACTGGCCAGACTGTTAATGAGGGTTATTGTTTTTGTGTGCTTTATTTTTTTTTTACTATTTTCTGCCATTTTATTGACTGAAAGAATAATTAATCATAAAAATAAAGCCCTAAAGTGAAGTGTTGGTTTCCCTTGAGCCTACACTCTGCTTCATCTCTTAATAATATAATGCATAATTTGTGTTGCACATGCTATACAAGGAGTAATGTAGGTGCACTCACTGACCATGAAGGAGCACATAATCATCCTCAAATTAATTTAAGAGTAATGCTGTTAGTTGTGATGTTTTCATTTCTGCCCAAAAGCTCCAGCAAGCCAATGGCACCATCTAGTGGAAATCAATGTTATAGTCAATATTTCTGTAAAACTTCAACCTTAAACACTAATCATGAACTGGCTTTAACATCAACATAAAGTGCACATTTGAATTCTAGAAAAATCACAGTTTTCCAACTAAACACAACTGCCAAACACAGTAAAGGTAAAATGTGTGGCCTTTAAAAAAAATGGATTATCTTTGGAGGGAATTTGTTTTCAGAATCAGTCTAATAAAACATTTTACTGCATTTTTGGAATGAAATTAATAGCATGTATACAGGTTTGTGGTATACAGGTTATAATGAAAGGGCAGTCAAAAAAATGATAATTTTAGAGGCAAAAAACAGGAAAGGGGAAGTTATAATATGTTATCTGTTGGCTTCATTTATTGATCTTTTGTAATTTTCCTTTTTTGCTTTAGCCTTATTAGAAAACATAACTACACCTTCCTTTGTATCAGCATTTTCATTTTCTTTATTTTCCCTTGATTTGGTGCACACAAACTCAAACTCACAAACAGATAAAAAAAACATGTTTATAGGTATATTTTATTTTAATACAAACGTCAAACAAACAAATAAATTGCAAACATGCGTCCACACCCACAGTTTTACTGTAAAAACCTGCAGTGAACGATAAGTTGGCCTGTAGTGTAACTTGGTTTTAGGGACATTTGATCCTCAGAAATTCTGTAAATGAAAAATGTGAACACACACACACACACACACACACACACACATATATATTGTATATATAAACGTGTTACATCATTACATGCAGTTGGATTTAGACCATAAACAACAAAAGGACTTGTTGTTCAACACCTCTGGTAACCACTCACCCATTTTATTTTTTAACACCTCCACCTGTAAGAGTTACATTCTGGTCAAATACCTGTTTACAGTTTTGTGCTGTTTTAAAGATTCTGGGATCGACATCAAATCTCAGATTTAAAGCACAAAACACAGCTAAACCTTCCAGGCAAACCTGAGATTATTACAAGTCAAAGGTGACTGATGTTTTTCTTTTCCCCTGAGTATATTTACTGGCTTTTTAAAAGATAATAATGGTTGTTTATACATTTTTTATACATATGCAATGTACTACAATACTATGGGTAAAAATATATATATATATATATATATGATATAATATAAGATTAACTGAAAATAAATCTGGTATTCAGGGGGATCACATCATCTAATTTAACATCATAACTACTATGACCAGTACTTGTATGGCATCAGACTAAGTTTGGCAACTTTCACCACTGTTTTGCTTGTTACAGTAACACAGCATGAAAACATGTAAAATCCCATCTGTATAAATTAAATTAAGGATCTGATTTAAGCAATGCCACTGAGATGGCACAAGCAGGACTGAATAATCTCTACAGTTTCTTGCTCAAAATTGGAATTCAAACATCATCGCTTTTCATGATTTCAATGGGAGTTATCTTGACAAATAAAAGCTAAATCATTACGCATGCGAGTGGCTCAGGACCCAGATACAGATGATGGTTATAAAGCTGAGAAGGATGAAGATGATATACATGCCAAACAGCAAACGGTCGATGACTATCCCGATCATGTACCATTCCTGTGAGGATTTGGACCCCTCAAAGTGTGTGTCCACCCGGAGGCGGATGGCCCTGAGATTGCCGTTCAGCTTCCTCAGTTCATCCAGGACCAGCTCTTGAGGGTCCGGAACAGATTTCACTGCAAGTGTATCACCAGAGATGCTGTGAAGCGGTCTCCCTGAGATGCTGGTGATGTGTTGTGTGCTGTGATTTGTTTCTGGTTTTGTCAAAAATGAAAAATACATGATCAGACCCCTTTAAACAGTCACCAACACTAATATAAATGTTATTGTAGCCTATTATAAAATAATAGAATAGAAAAAGAAATAGATAATACAGTTTTAAATTGGTACAGTTTATTAAACTGCAGGTAACTATAGCAACAATACTTCGTTTCTGTAATTGACATCTGAGTTAACTGGCTACAAACCTTAAAAACTTGTTGATATAAGCCTGATAATACACTTAATTAGAGGTGGAAATTACAAATCATTTTTAGGGATGGCAATGTCCCGTTGGTCCACCATTTTGGTCCAGACTTAAATATCTTAAAGGTATACTATGCAGGATTTTCCTAAAAAACAATGTATAGACTCATACAAAACTAATCCCTCTCAATCATCACTTATGACCCACTGGAAGTGTGTGGCAGTGAGGGGTGTCATGATTCTCCAAATCCACGATTTGATTTGACTTTTTCGATTTTAACTCGTCACGAGTTGATTCACTTTTAAAAAAAATTGTTTGACTATCGAGTCTTGATTTGTAAATATCAACAGATCATTGGTTTTATGCCCTGACTCCAACTGTCAAATTCTTCTTTAAAAAGATGTGATATAACCGCCGTACTTTTTTTGGAATGTACCATCATATGGTCAAATTTAAATAATTTATTTAAAATGTAATAACAATAACTTATTTCACCAGTCAAGTGGGATCTAACTGTTACACAACAAAAACAAAAAGAGGAGCCACTAGATGGCAGAAGGGTACTTTGCAACAACAGCTTGTGTTTCCTCACCTGCAAAATTTTTGGTGAGGAAACTAAGTTTAAGTTTTGCACTTTTTAGATGGTCCCTGTACACTCGTCTCACAGCCGGCTGTACATAGAGACCAATGTTATTTGTCCAGCTCAGAGAAGCTTGTTTTGGTGGAAATTAGGTTGTAGTTCATTGTCTTCCTTACTGTGGTAGGAAAGAGGTGTCGTTTGTGTTTTAAGAATGTTTCGCTTATGAGTTATTGATCTGGGAAGTTTGAATCTGTCAACTTTACCGACCGGGTGTAGCATAGCCTACAAACTGTAGTATTTCTGTCAACAACGCATTCATTGTTTACACAACTCATGGGAAAGGCAAAAATGATTCGACACAGGTGACTTCAGGGAAGCAGGAAGATTTTCCAGTTCTGTTGTTTCCCCGACATCTCCGACAGTGGCCAAGGTGTCTCGTAAAGTAATGCAGCTGCAGGCTACTGGTTAGCTATGCTGTGTCATCTTTGAAAATGGTGTTTATCTTTTTTCTTTTTTCTGCCCTCTATCTGTATTTTCTTATTTTCTTATTATTTTGCTGTGTTCGGGACATTTCTGGGCGTCAACCTTTGGGCAGTGGGTGTGTAGCCCCCAGCCAATAACAGCACGCAGGGTCTGAGGTTGTATAAAAGGTTACATTGCTGTTTTTTTATGTGCTCCAGTGTTTCCCCTGCTTCTCTGTCTCTCTCCTCTGCTCTGTGTCTGTGTGTCTGTTTGACCAAGGGCGGGGCTAAGCTCCACACGCACGCACGCACGCACGCACGCACGCACGCATGCAGAGCAGAGAGGCCACAGCAGACAGGATGAAGCTTCAGCTGCATTCACACCAAATCCGGCTATGCTGCACCTTCCCACGGGGTTGTGTGGAGATGTGGGCGTGTTTATTTGTGCTTTAGAACCTAACCACCGTGAAACAATCAGAAAATAATGTTTTATTTATCTGATTCAACTGCTTTGTTTTTGCTACCGCTGCTCACTCTCTTCATTCACTTTTTAGCTCACTCGACCACGCTCACTCTGTTTGAGTCGGGGGAATTTGATTCTCTGCACCACAGGAGAGACTAAGCAAGCCGTGTGCGTGTTGCCTCCTACTCTTACACACATTCATGTCTCCCACAGCATGAATTGTAATAGCTTTGGTGTTGGTGCCATTATCATGTCAAAATTTGAATGTGTACAGTACTTATACCTGACTAATGACATATTTCCATCAGCCTCAGGTGTACTTTGTGTTTAAAGCTAATTAGCAAATGTTAATATGCTAGCACGCTAAACATTGGTGAACAAAGCACAAGTAGAGCCTCATAGAGCAGCTAGCATGGCTGTAGACCCGTTGCTTAAGACGTGTCCCGATTAAGAGGTGGAAATTACCAATAATTTTGCTGATTTGAACAGTTTCATTCAGTTTTGTGGTCATTGAAGTTAATTTAGTTAATTTTTTTCTAAGCAAAGAGATTGCTTCGCTGCAGTATGTACACAAGTGATCACTTCTGCTTCATAACACCCTAATGTTACGCTCTGACTATCTTTAGTTCAGTAGTAAGTTCACTTTGTTTGCTTGTTCAAACTGCTATATTCAGTTCATTCAAAACCAGGCCCACAGAAGCACTGTTTAAAAAGTTAACGACTCAGCACATCTGAGTTGATAATTACGCTTTCAGTCACCTGTGAAGGGAGCTCCAAAGCAAAAAGCCACTGATTCGGTCAGTGACAACGATGATTCAGTGGGCTGTAGTTCAGTATATTCAGGGTTAAATTTGTTTGTACATGTGCTGAACATTTCTAGTCCTGATAAACTAGAAATGATACACAAATAATGAATTTAGAGAAGGAGAAGACAGTCTTCACCTACACCTCATACATTATTTTTGTATATCCTGACACCTTGCTGTGCATTATCACTACATAACACACTTTGACGTAATTATTAACATGAATAAGAGATACTGTATTCACAGTTTGGAAATGAGTGGCTTTGGGTGAAATCCATAACAAATTAAGATTAATATGAAATGTAAAACTTTTACCAGCCCAATATTTTACCATTAATAAATGAATAAATGAACTTCAGGGGAAAATTTGTTCTCCACAAAGGAAGCCACAGTAAATGAAGCGATAATAGTTATTTTGATAGTTATTTACCAGAAAGCTGTCCATCACATTTACTACTAATAGTTTCTAATACCAAGAGGTCCTGTATGTACCTGTAGTAGGTTGTGCGAGTGAGACTGTGATTCTGTTGCTCTTTTTCTTTGGAGGGAGACAAACAACAACGGCGAGATAGCGTAGCACGATGACGCTGAGCCAGTGAGGCACCGTACTGTACTGGCTGGCGCTGAACTGGATATTAGTGATAAACACTGTCTCCAACAAGCTGGCCACCATCAAAGCGAGGCTGATGGAGAAGAAAACATCTGCAGGAAACAACAGAAACAAAAAGGAAGGGTTTAGTACACTTTTCACTGAGTATGTTTTACATGAGTCTTATCCTGGTTCTTTGATACTCTAAGAACATCCATGTAAATACGCTCACTGAAAAGTTCTCATTAATCAAAAACAGTGTCCCTGTTACTCTGGACCAGCCATAGGCCCATGTGCAGGGGGACTATCTCTTCCGTAGAACGTAGTTTCAGTGAAAACTCATTCAAAATCATTCAAAACAATCAATATTTATTTGCAGAAACAATGTCTCAGATTAACCTACAGAACACACTTCATTGGAACTTCTTTCAACAGAAGAAATAGTCTTTATGTAAGAATTTAATGTTAATGCACGCGAAGTAGTGAGTTTCATCAAGACACATGCAACCTTCTGCAACCTTCTCTGGAATAAAAGAAGTAACAATATGACAGGCGTCACTCACTGATGAGAGGTGTCGTCTCCCCAGTGACAGGCAGCAGGTCGTTCATGATGAGCAGGAAGACCGTGTAGCCCAGGATGAGGGTCATCTTGAAGGAGGATCGGTCTACACTATGTGGAGGCAGCAGGAAGCTGAAAATGTCCAATGTGATGAGGAAGCAGCTGGGGATCAGGAGGTTCACCACATACAGGATTGGCCTACGTCTTAAAATGATCTTGGGAGGAGACACAAGTCCAATTCAGTCCAACCAGATTTTAGTCAGACTTTTGACAGTTATGTTCATTTCCCTTGAACTAAGTTTCTGAGTTGTGGTGTGGAGTTAGAATAATTAAAATAAGTAAAAGTGCTTACAAAGTATTTGATCTCAGAGTAGCTTGCTTCTCCTACCACCAGAGTATATGGAGCTATTTGGATGTCTACGAGCTCCCACTCCCCATTGGTCTCTATCACTTCTCTGGACTCCTTCAGGATCTCTGCAGCTGTGGCGCCTTGAATCACCCTTATGTCCGTAGCTTGAATAACATTTAACAGCAGTTTTTGTTTTGAGTTATTAGACACCCAATTTGTGTTGTTAGTATATTTAGTGCCTTTTTATACAGTGGTGTTTTTCAATACATGTACATATATCCATGCACAAATGTCCAATCAATGCTTAACACTAGGTAGGTTTTTAAAAAAAGGTTTTTAAGGAATGTATTTTATATTTGAACAGCCTCACCAAAGTGTAGATATGGTCCAAAGGTCAGAGAGCAGTTTTGGACATCGAAGGGGAAAGTGTAGATTCCTAATCGGCAGGAACTGACCACTCTGATTGGTTTATCATCAAATACCTGACCTTTGTTGAATAAGTAGACATAGGGTGTATTGGGAGATTTATTCTCATCCATGCTAGAATAGAAGAGAAAAGAACAGACATTTTTGTATGCAATCAAAGAAATTTTAAAAGGAGAGACAAGAAAGTTCATATCCCACTCAGCTCACTGTTTTTTTTCTTGTTTATTAACATTTGTGTCGTAATTTAACTAATATGGGTTTTAAATGTAATATTTCTACACTTGCATGAAGGTTTACAGGGATCTATTGTTCATCTGCAATGAAGCTGATAAAGTTCACAGACTAATCAACATCTTTTAAACTTACAACTCTGAGATTTGGATATCTGGGATCCAAAGCTTTTCCCGAGGGACAGAAACTCTTTTAGTTCCACATTCCTTCTCATCCCAGCTCAGTCCCGCTATGTCCCACTCCTACATTAGACAGCAATACCAATGTGATATACAGCTTAGAAAATGCAATACTTTAACTGAGAAAAATATGAAGAGTTGTATTCCAAAATACTATATATCCATTTTGGTGATGATAACCATGTAAGACCATTAAACATTTTGCAGAAAAACATCTCTAGGCAGCCAATTATTTAAGTAACAAATTCATCTGTTTTCATTTAAATGTATTTCAATTTATTTCTTTTAAACAAATAGGTATGTATATATAATTTGGGATAAAACTAAAATTTATCCAGCAGCTAGGTGTAGAATTAGTACATTTCTGACTTTGGCAAACCCCTGTGGTATTATCGAAAAAGACACACCTCCATCCTTGAGATTGGCCCATTCAATACAAACAGAAATGTATGTAATCAGAATAATTTGATCAGTGCTATAAAACATAAGAAAATTGACACATTGCAGCTTTGATTAGACGTAGACTTCTGAATTAATCTATGTTTTTTTGTCAGTGTAGTGAAAACTTACCAGGATTTGCCATAAGAATGTTGCCAAAGTTTGGGCTTTTTCATCCTGCACATGAAACATATTGTTCATTTAATTAGAGCCAGTAATACAGATCAATTATGAATTCAAATTCAATCAAAAAAGATTGTTAAAAAAAGCGTCATTGAAAAAGGTACGTTCATGTGTAGGCATGAATAGATGTTTGCGTCGACTCACCACTCCTAAAATTCCCACCACAGTGATACTGATGGTTATGTTAATTGGATCAGAAAAGCTTTTTACGGGCCGCACCAGTTTTTTTGGAAATAAATCCTTCTCAAGTGCTTTAAACAAAGATTCAGGGCTTGTGCTGGTGCAGTTCAATGCTGCTACAAAACCTGAATGTAGAAAATGAAATTCATGAGTAGCTCAAATACATGCACATTTAAATGTTAAAATTATTGCAACCACAGCCCTTCTCAGCTTCCATAGTATTACATAGTACTCAAGAACTCCCGTCACTAAATTGCCTCTTCACTGCAATACATCCTAAAACTCTGATCTGCCTTTAGATGTCAGTCAGATATAAATAAGTTTATAAGTTATAACTAAAGGCTTTATTAAAGGTTGATAAACACCTCCCAGAGTTGTTCCACACACCCAAAAGTTGTTCGCATGTACTGCTTATTACTGTTCTATGAACTATAACTAAATGACTCATTAGTTATTAATAAAGCCACTTACAGTTACAACTACACAGAGAATTTTGATATTTTTTTAAATAAACAGATAAATTCCCTTTTTTTCTTTTGAGAAGCAGAGTGTAAATAATGAATGAATACATGATAGGAACAAGGACACGAAACAGTATTCATTAATGTAGCTGTAATAAAACTGTAAAGTGAGAAAAGGCGAGCATTCCCCTGTATTTCACTTTAGTTTCTAGTTTAGACAACAAAACATCATCATGAGTTTGTGTTTGGACGAGGTTTCAACTGTGCAAAGATTCAGCTTTTAACAGATCATCTCCTCTTTGCTTACTTTGTGCAAATTTCTTTCGCCTTACCGTGAAGCAGCATGAAATAGACGACGATGAGCTCGGCTGGCTTAACCTCCGTCATTTTCAGTCTCAGTTAAGCCGTCAACACAAGTGCCTCTGATTGTAAAGCCAAAAAGTCAACAGTCTTCTACTCGATGACTCTCAGAAATTATGCCGGAGCAACATGAATTTATCGGCTATTGGGTGAAATTCTGATCTCCTTTTAAAGCTAATATTGACTTTAGATTCCTGTTAACACTGTGGTAGGGTATTCCCAGTTGCTTGTAGTGATCCATCCATCTGATGCTTATGTTTGCATAATGTGTGCTCGGATCGTACAACAGGTTTTTGAAACATCCTTAGGTGGAGTTGTATCAGATGTGTCAACAATTTCCCATGTCGTGACAGCTAAGGGCCAAATAAAGTCAACAGTTTGCATGTGGCTGGTTGTTCTGTTAGTTTTCTTCTTCTTTGCTGTACAAAGTTGCTGGAAGTGTGGTGTTATGTATTTTTCTTTTTGCTTAAGGCACTTTATTCTGACCTTATTTTTTTCTTCCCACAGCATCATGTGATGTAATTCTTAAAAAAAGAAGAAGAAGAAGGGTATTAATGTTCAAACGTGGGTACATAAGAAGCCTTACATTTTTATGATTTGCCTCTCTTAGTCATTAATGGTGGGGGGAGGATGCTACGGTTCAAAGTCAGGGTCAAACATACAGTAACTGAAAAAGATACGGTTCACTAATTAAAGCAGTTATTGCTGAAACATGCTCCTCTTCCTCTCCATCATCACTAAGGCTTTGTTACCTATGCATTAGCCAGTGTACAAAGAAGCCAAGCAAGTTTAAAAAGAACAACACTGAGATATTGAAAACATGTGCTGATTATGCAAAGACAGTATTAAATAAGTGATAATGCGCAAGGTGTGTCCTGAAATATGAGTATGTTGACATTAAATAAGAACTTCCTCCACCAACATTATTTTCCTGCAAGGGTGTAGATTTGGTTGGATCTTTGGTACTGACATCTTGTATTGGATGTCTAAAATAAACAGCTGTGTATGTGCACTTGCTTGTTCATATGCAAACATATGTGCACACATACGAACATAAAGATCCCGGCTCTGCAAAAAGTTGATCTTAATTAAATACAGCATATATTTGCTGATATGACTTGCCCGAAATTGGACTTGTAGCGTGATTTTTTTCCCAATGATTTTAAACTGATATCTCACATTTTTTAAATTATTATAAATCTGAGAGATATGCCAGATTTTCAGCATAATTTTTACATGAAAATAAATGTGTAATAACCTGTAGGTTAATGTGCTGCTCTGTTTAAACCAATTATCTGCTGTGAACCATTTTACGGGAAGGTTTCCTGTACTAAGACATCCCAAAGGGTGTTATCACAAGATCATGTGATGTGTTTAATTACCTCAAGACAAATAATAGATGCATTCAACACAATTTGTTAAAGACAGAATGCCAAATACAGTATCTTTATATAATAATAATCATTGCAATGACAACATAAAATGACAAAATATAATAAAATTTTAAGTAATTAATTTTAATTTTAATTCATTTTAAGTCTGAAAGTAACTTTTTCCCTGCAAGGACTTCATTAAAGAGGTGATGAGCACATTCTCTCTATTTTCTGGATGAAATTCAAGATTCATAAATTATATAAATGAAAAGAAATGTAAAAATACACACACACACACACACACACACACACAAATTGTAGTATTTCCAGATGGATCTAGAATAAATGCACACACGAAACATAAGACTTGTTGTTCAACACTTCCGATAACCACTCACCCATTTTATTTTTCAACACCTCCACCTTTGGGAGGTACAATCTATTCCATTCTCCAGCGTTGTGTACTGTCCTGTCGAGCCATGTGCTTATTTCTTTTGAAGCTGTTGTAGGAACATGTAAAATAGTGATCGAGAGTCAACATATTTACTGCTTAGTGTTAAACTAGGGTTGGGCTCTGCCAAAAAGATCCTTGCATGAGATTGAAAGTGCACACACGACATTTCTAAACAATATTCAGGTGCCCATTAACAGTGAAACCAGTTTTGCTTCCTGTAATCATTCCTCCTATTCATGCTGGCCATTAAGACATCCCTTCCTAATGTGCTACTGATGTAAATGATAGAAAAACCCCACAATCCTCTTTCCCTGCAAAAATGTATTCTAAAGGTAATCTGAAGGTAATATCAGTCTTCAGCTGCCTGAAATAATCATGTGGGTGTCATCCAGAGTTACAGTCTTTTTGGTACAAAGTTCCATCTGGTCCTTGATGGTCATGAGGGCAGAGACAAGACATGAGAAATATTATTATTTAAAATAACTCCTAAAACATAAAAATAAATGGATTTTCTACCAGAACTACTACAGAAATACTCCTCACATCACTAATTTCATTAACTTTTAGCTCATTCAAACTTTTGTTGATGATCAACTTATCAACGTGATTTTACTCTCCGGCTAAGTCAATCTGCCTGTGCGGACAAGTTACTTAAAGTCCAGATACATACGATGGCAATGAAGCTGACCAAGATGAAGACAACGTACATGCCAAACAGCAGACGGTCTATGACTATCCCGATCATGCACCACTCCTGCGAGGTTTTGCTTCCCTCAAAGTGTTTTTCCATCTGGAGGCGGATGGCCGTGAGATCAGTGCTCAGCTTCCTCAGTTCATCCAGGGTCGGGTCCTGAGGGGGTTTTACTGAAGGTGTATAACCAGAGATGCTGTGAAGCTCATTTGTTGGGATGATGCCTGTATTCATTGCTGGGTACAACAAAAAGCAAGAATAGAGTGATGTGGTGATACATGATGTGACACTTTCTTTAAAATTAGGAGTGACTTATAAAAAAATTAAAAGTGACATTCTGGTTTAAAATGTAAAAAAAAAAAAATACTCTCAATATCAGCAAAACAAAAAACAAAAACGTGAATGTTCAACCTTGGCCTTGGAAACAACAGTTTGACAACAAAAGTCCACTTAGTTGCTTTTTCTAGAGTTTTCAGATGTATATGGTTTTCTTCAGTGGATGGAGTTTGCTTGGTTGTCATCTATTCACCAAAGTATGTAACTTCAGTCATATGATAACAAGTGGTTTTATATTCTTCACTAAAATCCCATATTTAGGTCATGTTATAATAACCGAGCTATTTCAAGGAAAGGTTGAAAGCTCTAGTAAAAGCTAGTAAGTGAACCTTGTGTCCAACATCTTTGGTCAAATCAAGGTCTGATCTTGTATTTTATATTTTTCACATGATGAGAAATAAGTTATTAAATGATGGGAATATACTCAATTAATATATATAATTAATACAATTCTAATGTTTTCCTATCAGCTGTTGTCAGCTCAACTGGTTTATGTATATATATTTTTCCAGCTATTAGCAACAACTTGCTGCTTTCAGGATCTCTAAAAGGAAATCTCTGGAACTCATTTTTCTCATTACTTGTTCCTTTCACAACCCCCCCAGATTAACACAGTCACAAACCATATTCCATGTCAGGTCACAGTTGCAGGAGGAAGTTGAGGTGGTCTGGGGGACGACAAGAAGAGCTGGAGATCGACCCCAAAAAACTCAAAGAGTTGGAGCCGTGTTACCAAAAACAGAGATACAAAAATACTCCAGCTATCAAATATGCAAAGACAAAAAAATCACTTCAAAGTTTTCTCTGAGCACATCTTGAGTAGGAATAGCTGGATAATGTCAACAGACTTCCTCTGCCACAAATCGGCGAGGAACTTCAGTCCGCGGAAACAAAAAGAGGGAATTTCGTACTATACAGACTGTAATTAACTGGGATATATTGACTCGATTTTGCTAACTGAGACTGCTGAAGCATCATGTTAGTGTTAGCTGAACCTCAGAATGCATCTTAGCACAGAACGAAGGCTGTGGATTTTGGCCCCCATTTCTTACAGTGTGGTGATGTTCTGAGAGAATAGCTTCAGGGTCACTATGGAGAGTAGGAACTTACAGTGACCCAAAACCATTTTCACGTACATAACAGTACAAAAACCCAAACCAAACTACTATTTCCAAGGTCAAAAATGAACTTTCATGATCACTTGTCATTTCTTACATTGTTAATCTCAAACTTTGTTGAAACAAAATTATTAAAATGTAAAATAAACAATAATATTATTATACCTCTGGCAGGTGGGTGAAGGGAGACGGTGACGCGGTTACTCTTCTTTTTCGGGGGGAGACAAACAACTACAGCTAGATAGCGCAGCACAAGGACGCTGATCCAGCGAGGCACCGCACTGTACTGGCTGGAGCTAAACTGGATATTTGTGATAAATATTGTCTCCAACAGGCTGGCCACCATCAGAGCGAAACTGACTGAGAATAAAACATCTGCAGAAAAAAAAAGGAAGAGTTAAGAAATAAAGGGTCAAAAAGGCAACACTTCATCTAAATATAGAAGATGTAGCACGGCCTCCATTTTTAAGTGCTGTAGTTTGGCTAATTTTAAATCTACTAATATCAAAGGTGTCACTCACTCAAGAGAGGTGTCGTATACCCAGTGACAGGCAGCAGGTCTTTCATGATGAGCAGGAAGACTGTGTAGCCCAGGATGAGGGTCATCTTGAAGGCGCATCTGTCCACACTATGTGGAGGCAGCAGGAAGCTGAAAACATCCAATGTGATGAGGAAGCAGCTGGGGATCAGGAGGTTCACCACATACAGGATTGGCCTACGTCTTAAAATGATCTTGGGAGGAGACACAAGTCCAATTCAGTCCAACCAGATTTTAGTCAGACTTTTGACAGTTATGTTCATTTCCCTTTTGTAGATGCAAAAGGATTGGCACAGGTTTCTGAGTTATCATGCAAATGCTGAATTTTTAAAATGTCATTTTCACTTCAACAAATCACAACTGAATCAATTTTGAGATATTGGTATAACTACTACATTTGCTAAGAGGCCAACTGTTAATGTGTGGGACAGACAGCCGGCCTACTCCGCTCAGTCTCAGCCCCTGTATTATGTTTTGATATAGCCGGGGCAGAAATACTAAAGTCTTGAGTCACTGCATTGCCTCTGTCAGTAAATTTTAACTGGAGACCAAAAATAAAACCTCTAAAATGTTTTAATCATTTAGATATTTCACATTTATCTGTTGTTTATCAGCTGTTCTATTACATTGTCTGTAAATGTACTAACATGAAGCTCTAAATGCTTTCTGGTGGGGAAATACTAGCTAACTTAATTATTTTTGTTGGTCTTTGTTGGTTTGTTGGCAAATTTATATATACTGTATATTTGGCCAAAAAACTGAAATCAGCCTATACAACATCAACTGTTTGTAAAGAAACAAATATTTGCAGAGTTTAAAGAGTTGATTTTTAATTGTTGAATGTAATCTCTCCCCCAAGTTGCTAAAATCCACAAATTCCTAAAAATGCACAGGACATGACCAAGTGAGGTTGACCACAGCCTTGAAAATATCCAAACATATAAAAGAAGTCAGTGTGGATACTAACAAACATTTTTTTTAAATCAATTTTTGAGCGTGTGGGCAATGATGGACACTATTCTCCAACAATGCAATGCACTAAGGAAATGTACAGGAGCCGCTGACAGCTGGAAAAAATCTAAAACCAATCGTGGATGGTGGTGTGTGCTCCGGGAACATCTCAGAAAACTAACTTCTTAGATGCTATAAGCAGCACACTATAAAGATTAGTATATAGTCTATACTGTAGCACGTGGTATGGAATTAGAATAATTAAATAATTAATAGTGCTTACAAAGTATTTGATCTCAGAGAAACTTCCCTCTTTTAACACCAGATTAGATGTAGCTCCTTTGATGTCTACGAGCTCCCACTCCCCATTGGTCTCTATCACTTCTCTGGACTCCTTCAGGATCTCCTCAGATGTGGCGCCTTGAATCATCATTATGTCCGTACCTTGAATAACATTTAACAGCAGTTTTGTTTTAAAGGTCCAGTGTGTAGAATTTAGTGGCATCGAGTGGAACAGACTTGGCAGAAATGGAATATAATATTCATAAATATGTTTTAATTAGTGTATAATCACATGAAAATTAGAATTGTTGTGTTAGAATGAGCCCTTTATATCTACATAGGGAGCGGGTCCTCTTCCACAGAGCCCGCCATGTTGCACCGTCATGTTTCTACAGTAGCCCAGAACAGACAAACCAAACACTGGCTCTAGAGAGGGTCTTTCATGTTATTCGCCAGTTTCGCGGCCACTGTAGGTTCTCCTACATGCTTGGAAAGGGAGGGTGAGGGGAGCGGTATTCAGGTGGTTGCAATCTGCAACCTCACTGCTGGATACCATTAAATCCTACACACTGGTCCTTTAAGTTATTAGACACCCAATTTGTGTTGTTGGTGGTCTTTTGTTGGTGTATAGAGTTTGTTTACAACAACTACTCTATTAAATTTATTTTATTTTATTAATTAAAATAACTGTCATTTAAGTTAAAATAGTACATTTAGTGCTTTTTTTTACAGTGGCCCTGAGTGCTCAGCATGTTAAACCTTTAAAGGACCAGTGTGTCAGATTTAGTGGCATCTAGTGGTGAGGTTGCAGATTGCAACCAACTGTGTACCCCTCCCCTCACCCTCCCCTTCCAAGCATGTAGGAGAATCTATGGAGGCCGTGAAAATTGTGAAAAGGCCCTCTCTAGAGCCAGTGTTTGGTTTGTCCATTCTGGGCTACTGTAAAAACATGGCGGGGGAACATGGCCATTCCATTTCTACCAAGTCTGTTGCCACTAGATGCCACTAAATTCTACACACTGCACCTTTGAATGCAATAAAGCCATTACTGGGGTGTTTTTGAATACACAGCAATTGTCTGTATTAATGTACATATATCTATTCACTCATGTTGGAATTAATTTAACACTTTTCACAGTTGAATTTTTCACCTGTTTTGGATGTGAAATGTATAACACACATGGTTAAATATTAAAAATTGAAAAACGGTTAACGGTTAACTTGTCAACTCCAATCAATCAATGCTTAACACTAAGTATTAACTTTTTAAGGAATGTATTTTATATTTGGACAGCCTTACCAAAGTGTAGATATGATCCAAAGGTCAGAGAGCAGTTTTGGATATCGAAGGGGAAAGTGTAGATTCCTAATCGGCAGGAACTGATCACTCTGATTGGTTTATCGTCATAAACATGACCTGTGTTGCTTAAGTAGACATAGGGAGATATGGGAGATTTGTCCTCGTCCATGCTGCAATAGAACAGAACTGAATTAAAAACATTTTAATAATCTTAACTACTATTTGAAGATTTAATTTTTAAGTGAACTTACACGGTATTTTTGTATGCAATCAAAGAAATCTTAAAAGGAGAGACAACTCAGCTTTTTGCTTTTTGCCTTCATTTGACGGTGCAGAGAGACAGGAAACACAGGGAGAGAGAGTGAGGGGCTCCCCAGGCTAATCAACACTTACAACTCTGAGATTTGGATATCTGGGATCCAAAGCTTTTCCCGAGGGACAGAAACTCTTTTAGTTCCACATTCCTTCTCATCCCAGCTCAGTCCCGCTATGTCCCACTCCTACATTAGACAGCAATGTGATATACAGCTTAGAAAATGCAATACTTTAACTGAGAAAAATATGAAGAGTTTTATTCCAAAATACCATATATCCATTTTTGGGAAGAAAAAGTTACCTGATGATGAAGATTAGCATATAAGGCATTTTAACATCTTTAGGCAGCCATTCATTAGTTCATTCATTTTTATTTAAATATATATTTCAATTTCTTTATTTTAAACAAGTGACTTAAACAAGGTATGTATATATCATTTGGGATAAGAAAATCAACATATTGCAGCTTTAATTAGACGTAAACTTCTGAATTAATCTATGTTTTTTTGTCAGTGTAGTGAAAACTTACCAGGATTTGCCATAAGAATGTTGTCAAAGTTTGGGCTTTTTCATCCTGCACATGAAACATATTGTTCATTTAATTAGAGCTGATAATACAGATCAATTATGAATCAATTAAAAGCATCATTGAAAAAGGTATGCTCATGTGTAGGCATGAATAGATGTTTGCGTCGACTCACCACTCCTAAAATTCCCACCACAGTGATACCGATGGTTATGTTAATTGGATCAGAAAAGCTTTTTACGGGCCGCACCAGTTTTTTTGGAAATAAATCCTTCTCAAATGCTTTAAACAAGGATTCAGGGCTTGTGCTGGTGCAGTTCAATGCTGCTACAAAACCTAAATTAAAGGAGAGTATATAGAAAACAAAATTCATGAATAGCTCAAATACATGCACATAAATATATTCAGTCATGATTCTTTTATTGATATTGGCACAGAGGCACCGCAGATCTTTCTTTGTCTGCGGTACATAATATGGGTATAGTGCAGATGCCTAGAATGGCTGTGGTTATTGTGTTTATTTCATCCTGTTATCCTGAGATTTCTCATAATAACTATTTATCTTGAAAAAACAAACAAGTGTCATTATCGCAAGAAAATAACACATGACCCCGAGATAATGGGATAAAATAAAATTATTGCACCCACATCCCTTCTCAGCTTCCATAGAACGGTAAGAGAAAAATACAAATATTCAAGAGCCAGCACTAAATTGTGTCTTCACTTTAGTACATCATAAAACTGCCTTTAGAGTTACTTCTGCATGTCAGTCAGACACTTAAAAAGAAGTTTAAAAGTTGTAACTAAAGGATTTATTAATGGCTGATTATCTAGAGGTTTTCCACACACACCTAAAAGTTGTTCTCATGAGCTGCTTATTACCGGTCTATGAACTATAAGTAAATGACTTAATAAAGCCATTAGTTATAACTCATCAACCCTTTATAAAGCATTATTAGAGGGTAGTACTGTTTGTAAAATCAGCCTTGTCCCTCAGAATTTTGATATTTTTTTAAATAACCAAAATAAACAGATACATTTCCTACTTTTCTTTTGGAAATGATGAATGAATACATGATAGAAACAAGGACTGAAACAGTATTGTAGCTGTAATAAAACTCACTTCAAGGAAACTGCATATATTAAACCGTACCCTATTTTTTCTTGTATTTTATAGATACATAAAGTATATTATGTTTCACTTTAGTTTATAGTTTAGTGTGCAGTACCAGATGCAATTACCTAGTGTCACCTACCAGCTTGCAATAATTCAGCTGTTAACAGATCTCCTTATCTTTGCTTATTTTGTGCATAGTCAAAATGTCTTTCGCCTTACCGTGAAGCAGCATGAAACAGAAGACGATGAGCTCCCCCGCCTTACCCTCTGTCATTTTCAGTCTCAGTTAAGCCTTCAACATGACAAGCACCTCAGATTGTAACGCAAAAAAGTCAACAGTCTGATCCACCAGATTGCTCTGATAGCTGAGATGTTCTGCTGGAGCAACATGAATTTGTTGGCTATTGGATGAAATTTGTGACCTCCTTTAGAGGCTAATATTGACTCTAGAATACAATTAACACTGTTATAAGACTTAAGCCTTTAGGGTATTCGCAGTTCCTTGCAGAGATCCATCCATTTGATGCCTGTGTTTGCGTAATGTGTGCCTCTTCATCTTCATCCTCGGGTGGGGGTTGTATCAACAACTTCACTTGTATTTGTGACAGTTGAGGCCCAAACAAACACAATAGTTTACATGTGGCTGATTGTTCTGTCAGTTTGCCTCCTAGGATACTGTACAAACGATTGGATGTGGGGGGTTATGTCTTTTTTCTTTTTGCTGAAGGCAGGGTCCCATCAAATGTTATAGTGACTTATCATGTAATCAGTTTTGATTGTAATGTCATAGATACTGTATCAGGCCATAGCATCACGTGATGCCCCTCTATTAATAGTGATACAAATGGGACCAACTCAATTCAGTTTTACTTCAGAAGGAAGGCCTTGCTTTTTTAAAAAGTCAAAACACAAGGTTCAGCATCCCAACATGAGTCAATAGATATATGTACATTAATATAGACCCCAATACATTTTCATACAGTCCCCAGGGATCGCAGAATAAGCCAGGGTCGAGCCTCCAGTAACTGAAAAACATAAGGTCCACTAATTTGACTGATAAAGCAAATATTGCTGAATCATGCTCCTCTTTAGATTGGTATTAAAGCATCATTTATTCAACTGTACAATAGCATTTAGTATAGAAGTTTTCCCTGCAGCACTATTACTTTCACTGCTTATAGATTGCAAATTATGGTACAGTATGCAAAGAACTTGCAGAGGAGAGTTTAGAGTCCTAGACTCTTGTTCTCACTCCAAAATTCAGTCTGACATTTGTTCTTGTTGGTTGTTCTCTGACGAGACAGGATTTAATTTGCACTAATGAAACATTTGTAACTGATGTAACTCAGCATTTAACTGGCTTTGTTAGATGTGTCACAATTAACATATATTAATATATATTCACATATATTAAGCAAGTTTAAAAACAACATTGAGATAATAATAATAATAAAAACATGATAATAACAATTATAATAATAATAATAAAATTTGTATAGCACTTTTCAAAACGTGCCTTAAAATAAGAACAGAACACATTATAAAACACAAAGAGATTAAACTAAAATGCCATAAACTATAAAAGCAAAAGAAAAGCAATTTTTAAAAAGTTTTTTAAAAGTGATTTAAAAGACGAAACAGAGTTTGCAACCCTGATCTCCTCAGGCAGGTCATTCCAAAGTCTAGGATCCCTAACTACAAAGGCTCTGTCACCTTTGTGTCTAAGTCTGGACCTTGGAACAACTTAAAAAGACGCAACCGAGGATCTCAGGGAGCAGGAAGGGACCTAGGGCAATAATAGAGCATATATATAACTTGCGGTGAGGCCTCCCTGGGCTAAAATTTCAATCAATTTGAAGAGCAACAGGTAGCCATGATCGGCAAAATGTGATCATGTTTTCTTGTCCCAGTTAAAATCCTGGCAGCAGGAGTTTTGGATGAGCTGGAGGTGGGAGAGAGATTTTTTACTGATGCCAATGGTAATGGTAATGACGGCGTGAATCACAGTTTCCTGATTTTTGGAAGGAAGAAATGGTCTGATCTTTCAAATGTTTAAAGAGATATTGAAAACATGTGCTTACATTTTTCTGGTTAAATGAGTGATAATGCACAAAGTTGTGTCCTGAAATAAGAAGACTTCTGAGACATTAAATGAGAATTTTATCCATTAACTATTACCTTCGTGTATGAGTACACCTCAGAGGGTGTTATCACAAAATAATACTGTGTTTAATGACCTCAAGACAAATAATCGGTGCAATCAAGAAGATTTATTAAAGACAGAATGCCACATATGCTGTGATACATCGGTCTATTACTTAGTACTTATTTCACTTAGCTCTCAAAGCTGCTGCCACTTAAATCTTGTGAGGTTATTGTTGCCTGTGTAAGTCTGATGAGACAGCACATCACAATTCAGTGCAGGCCTAGCTCAACTCAAATGAGCTTTAGGTCACTCAATAATAGAATAGGAATGAAATTGCAATTTATTCAAACTGTAACTGGCTGATAAGGAATAACAGAGAAGGTATTTTATATATTAAAAACAATCTTACTGTCTTAATGATTTGGTCTACAGGGAGCATACAGGTTTACTAATAGAGGCCCAAGAATAGAGCCATGGGGGACTCCACTCAGATTTATGATCACTAATGGCAACAACATAACATTTAAGATATGACTTTCACCAAAACTGACAACTGCACCAGATAATCTTACCTGCTGCTCACTCTTTTATGGTAAATTTTATGGTAAACACTATCAAAGGTTGTACCAAAACCCTGCAGCACCTGAAATTGTGTTTCACCTGAATCAGTGTTCAGATGCATGTCATTTAACACCTTTATCAGTTGGTGTCATGTGGTCAAAAGCCAGATGAACAGCACATACATTTCTAAGCAACTGAAAACATTTTTTAAAAAGCTTGTAGGTGGAGTTTAAAAAGATTGACAGCACTGGATTTTGACATTGCAGCCAAAGTTTCTGGTTGGTGGTGACAGTGGTCTGGTTCCATTGTGTGACATAGAGGAATTTAGAGCGACTAATATTTTTTGTTTTTTCACTGAAAAAAAGACACAAACACATCATAATTTGTTGTTGTTGTTGATGATGATGATGATGATGATGATTATACAGTCATTGTCCCCAAACCCCCATACTGCATTTACGTTTGGTCCATCCTCTATGACTTCAACACCAGCTGTACTGTATGTACATGTCATTTAAAAAAAAAATCAAAACCAGAAAACAAACTTTAAACAAATGTTACAGAAGTGATAACTGATGACCATTGGCAGAGGCCTTGTTTTGCCTTCTACTTATACAAATTTAATGTAGACACCCCTCACTGAATTGATTGCAGCCCCGGCCCTTCTTCACTTAGGACTGGCTGATCCAGATGCACCACATGGAGATGATGACCAGGGCGTAGCAGGAGATAAGCAGCAGATAGATGCGGAAGAGCAGGAAGTCGAGGACATATCCAACATGACACCACTGGTCCTGCAGCTCACTCTCCTTCTGCAGCGAGGTGAGATAGGCACGAAGGTCACTCAGGTACTGGCAGATCTGTTGCAGTTCGGGCAGAGTAGCTGTACTGGCAGTAGCTGGCAGGGGAGTGGTGACAGGAGGGATCACAGTTAAATAATATAGTACAGTAGGTTAAAAGTATGCATATCAGGAACAGAAGGTGGTTGCACCAGTCTGTAGCCTAAGTTCAAACTTAGCCTAGTTATAACGTAGGCCTAAGTGGAGATTTACGGATCACTAAACTAAAACCAGTCAAACCAACCACACAAACTAGTTCTTACGTAGAGACTACTTGTCATTGAATATTGACAAAGCTAACATTAGCTTGCTAATATCTGTCCCGTTTAGATCGAAGAGGAAAAGAGGTTATAAGAAACACTTTAAATTACATTTCAGAGAAACACAGTATACATCAAATTACAAAATGTTATTCCAATAATGTAAGACTAAATGACCAAATAACAATGGTTAGCTCAGCATAATCTGATATTTCCCTCTCACTGTAAACTGCATAAATACTACTGATTTGAAAACACACATTTCTCCAGGTATGCAGATAGAAATAAAACAAAGCCATACCTACAGTACATTCAAAAAGGACTGGCAGTTAAGTTTATTTTATCTTTTTGGAAGTTATGTTACAGCTTGTGATGCTACAGTGACTTCCTGTTGGTTGCTTCTTATTTGGACAGCGGTGCAGATGTTTCCTAGCAACCGATTTACACATTACTAAAGTATTAACTGGATAAGACATATCTTAAGTATTGATGGTGCAACCTTATTTAGTAAATCACTAATTTGAAACTAGCTAGTAGTCCCTAAGAACTGAGGAAGGACTTTACGTACAAACTTAGTGATGAAGTTATCCAAATTTTACATAGTTGATTGCTCTTGGATTGGGCTACAGATGTTTCCCAGCAGCTGATTTACACATTACTTTTTGCTCTACATTATTTTTTTAAATAGATGACCTCTATTAAAATCTCTAATCGTCTCTAGTATTTTCAAGATCAGCTCTGAGCAGCTGCAGTTGGCAAAAGTAATGACAAAGTCACATTTGATTACCGGCATTGCTGGTTGGATGCTGGTCAGGTGTCTGGCTGACTGGTTGGATGGACGGGCCTGAACCATTTGAACTTTCAGGTTTATCCTTCTGAGGTATAGAAGGAGGCGGGATGTCCTCCTGCCAGCGGTAACAGATGAGGTTGGCTATGTGTTTGAGGACAACCACCCTCACCCAGTGTGGAACCTCTTGGAATTTCATGGAGTTGTGGTGAAGAACATTAGTAATGATGACGGTCTCCAGTAGACTGATTACCATGAGGGCCAGACACACGGAGAAATAGATACCTAGATTGAAAGATTGAATGATACACATTTAAGAGACCATGTGTACATGTTTGTATGTTTCAAGATTTTTAATTTTCAGTTGTCTCCCAAAGCAGAAAGCGACCATAACATATCTGCAGAGACCTGCAAGAGTTGTTGGTCAGATCCATTGATCCATTTCTTTTGCAAAATACTCAGATTTCTGGCTTACAAAATTTACTTTCAAGATTGTATAAGTATTGTGTTTTTGTCAAACACAGTATTGTGTTTTTTGACAAAAACACAATACTGTATTTCCTCCTCACTAGAAGTTTTAATGGTGTCTTTTATAATTAGCTAGGCTGTTTTTTTCTAGCTCTGCAAAACTGGCTTCTCTGCCTGTCTTCAGCAGTCCATAAAAAATTTGTTACATTGCTTTTGACCCAAAGCAGAACTTGTTAATATAGTGATAAGCAGTACAATAATATGGGTAGATTTGGGCGCTGCCTTTACATGTTGGGACGATTTCAATGAGCTATGTGGCATCCAAACCCATACAGAGATTATCTTCTTTAATTGACAGGTATAGAATCTACTGAAGAAAAACTAAAGTGAAACACCTCATGTGGGGGTTGCTTTTGATTTTGATTACAGGATTACAACATTACAGGAGATTTCTAAAATGTGTGTTTTATGTATTAATAAACAGGTTTGCATTATATTATATATTTAATGCAATGTATTCATATCTCTCCCTCTTATCCTGAAACTCAGATTTTATGATCTATGTAGTATATGTAGTTGCTTGGGGCATGAGAATTTTGGGATGTAACTGAGTTATTGAACAATGAATGTTGGAAAAACCCTGAAAAATCTCAGCCAGATTTGTAGTCTGACCAGTTTGATTACCTTCATTAATTATCTCTGTATCTATTGGCTGTTGCAACTTCAGAAAGCTGGACAGTGTTTTTAAAATCAATTTCACAAAAGCAAAGGGGAAAAAAACTTGCATTCATTGATTTGGCCACTTGGGGGCAGTGGAACACACTATAAAAACACAAGGACACTGACAATATCTTTTATTTCTGAAAATAAAAGATATTGTCACTGATTCACATTGTGGATTATCATAATGTTTGTGATGGTGGAACCCTTAATCCAGGCTGTGCTCTTGTTATGTCACCTCTACACGTCACCACCTCTGACCTATGATGGGTGTGCCATTTGCTGTGCTGGGCAGAAGGTCGTTCATGATGAGCAGGAAGACGGTGTAGCCCAGGATGAGGGTCATCTTGAAGGAGGCGCGGTCCACGCTATGGGGGGGCAGGTAGAAAGACAGGATGTCGATGAGCATGAGGAAGGAGCTGGGGATCAGCAGGTTGACCACGTAGAGCACTGGACGCCGCTTTATGACCACCTAGTGAACGAGAAAGGGATGTCCAGTTTAGATGCATCTTTATGAAGTGAAGTCTTGTTTATGGGTGGACAACAGTGAACTATGTATTAAAAACACCCCTTAACCTTAAGTATCAAACCAAGATCACTAGATGCTGGCTTGTCTAATTTTGGAAATTATTGCTCTGTTAATAAGATTTGAAGATTTATAGTAGCTTTGATGTCTGTCCTGTGGTGTTCACTCACCTGCTGCCCTCCCCGGCTCCAGGACTCACACGGAGTCGGACTATTGTTGCAATGTTTCTGTAAGTTTAATGTTACTTGATTATGATACCTGCCCTGTTAGCACAAATTAGCTAAAGTAGCTAACGTCGGCCCAAGTGTGCACCACTTGGTGTTCCCAGTAAGCTAGCATTCGCTTCAGTTTGAGGTAGCGGGGTGTGTTTCCAGAGCGTAAAAAGCAACACCCTGTATTCCTAACCCAGAAAGTGATGATGTCCCACTCATCGATCCCAAACTGGAGGATGGAGGTCTCTCCCAGTATGTCCACAAGTTCCCACTCTCCACTGGCTTCCAGGTAACGCTTTGAGTTTCCAGACATCTCTTTAAAGGTCAGGGCTGGGCTCACCCTCACATCCCTTACTGTGAAGGAGAGACACAATAAAGAGGAAAGCTAGCTAGCTAGATTTATAGTACAATCTAAGCTAACCTAAATATATAGCCTAGTTAGCATAAGGCTGAGTGAGCCTGAATTATTACATAACATTTTCTGTAGAAGTACCCATTTTCTGACCCTTTGCCATTATTGAGCCAGCTTTAGGTTCAGTGGCCTATGACTAGATGAGTTTATGACTGTATCATTTTGTGAATGTTAAGAAGTCTGTTCTTACTGGTGTGCATGTAGGAGCCAAAAGTAAATGTGCAATTCTGCACATCAAAAGGAAAACTGAAGATCTCCAGGTTGCAGGCTGAAACAAGCCGGAGCATCCTGTCCCAACGAATGTGACCTGTGTGGTTGAGGTAGACGTAAGGACACGCCTGGGAGACATCATCATCCACACTGGAGGGTGCAGGTGTCAAGATGTAGTAATAGAAATAAGCAGAAACACAATCACAGAAAAACACAATGAGCTGACAATGAGTACTATGGGAAAATTAAAATATGAGGTAAAATCACAAGCACAATTCATACTTTTTTTTTCTCTTTCAGCTTTGTGTGCTGCGTTTTCTGACATTGTTTTACAAAGAATATAATTTGACATTGAAAAAGCTGTTAGAAATCCCCCCAAACCAGTTTTGTACTTACTAGGATCAACTAATTCCCCTACTTCCCCTGAATTTCTAGTTCTGGATTTGGTAAATACTGTGCACCATTTTGGACCGTGATTCAGATTCTGTCCATCTCCATCCCAGATCTGATAAACATCACTGTCACTCCCTGAAGGCCCGGCATGGCTCTTTTCTTCAATGTCCAGAGGAGGACACCAGCCCATGGAAACTCTTTGTAATCACTGCAACCAGTAGCAGACCTCTTTGTGCTCAGGGAAAAACTGCACTGTTGGCTGTGGTTTCTCTTGAGGATGAGCAATGCACATCCCCAGGGATGACAAATTTGCACACCCAGTGTAGCCTCTGGGACTGATGTATATATTTCCACCACATGGGGACATTATATAAATGCTTCACAGGATTAAGACACAGCAGTTTTCATTTTTGTGCCTCTAGATTGTCTGTGGGGAGATGTTAACCAATAGTAGGCTAGACCTCATAGACCTACAGTTAACAACAATTTGTCTTTACAGCTGAGTAAAACAAGCTGTTTTGTTTGTGTGTACGTGACCCTCAGGGATCCATCAAAAAAGGAAAATACAACTGGAGAACCTACAACTCATAGATGATGATGTCTGGAGACCAGAGTTCCCTCACTGGGAGAGAAATCCTGGTGACGCCGTCACACTCATCAGGGTCCCAAACCAGGAACTCGTGGTTCCAGTACTGCAATGAATGAATCAGGAATAATGCACCGTTACATTTCCGTAAACTGAAAATATCTGCTAACCTGTAACCCTGCTCACTGTAAACAAATATTTTAAATTATTCATCTTTTGTACAATTTACACTACCATATTGGACTGACATTTATATATTCAAAACAGCAGATGTTCTCTGTTAATGTTGCAAATACTGGCTGTTATATAATGTTAGAAGGTGGTAAGTTCAGAAAGAGAGTCTGAAAATTGTCAAAAGTCAAAATAACCTTTCCATGCTCCCATTAACAACTTAAAAGGATAATATGAGAGTGTTTTTTTTTTCCAAAAACAAGTGTTGCATTACAGTTTATCCTAAGCATTATTACATAATTATGCCTTTCAGTGCTACTTACCAGTCTCAGCCACAGGAAAGTAGTCAGTATCTGGGTCTTCTCATTCTGAAATACAGTAAACAACATGGGTAAACCTCGTGTGAAGCTGATTGCTACCTGTTAAACCATGTCAGAGTCAAGTCAAGCTACAGTATGTTTTTATAATGATACAGAAAAATAATTATCAATACTAATTGTTGTCGTTGTAAACGTGTTTGCTTCTAAATTGCCTCCTAGTGGATGTCCTCTGCACTGCAATCTGGATGTAGGAGCTCCTGGTATTTTTTTAAATAAATAAATTGTAAATTGTAACTCACCACCCCCAGGACAGCATACAGCGTGAAGGAGATGTTGGCTATGGTAGGATTGCTGAGGTTCACAGCTGGCCTGAAGGATTTTAGGTCAAACACAGCCTGCATGGACTCATGGGTTGGACCACTTTGGCCTTCTTTACAGGACAGTTTATTGTAACATAGAGACACTGACAAAAAGGGGGGGGAAATGGAGAGTAGGTGAGTGAGAATCACTTTACTATTGCTTTAATTACACTTTAAAACTGTCTCATCATCAATGATTTTGAGAATTGAGAGCCATTTTCTAATTATAAAACTACACTAAACTATGTAAAACAAAACGGTGCATTTTGCAGGTTTACTTACAGTACATGGTCCTTGCATTTGGACAAAGATCTGATAAAATATTTGTTAACAGTAAGGTTAATAAATGTATTAATTATTATTAATCATTTGGGCATTCATTGAAAATGAAACATTTATTATGTAGCATAGAGCAAATGCAATGTGATGGTTGACAGGTCATGAGGACACCCTATAATTATTTGAACATGTTCCTTAAAAAATAATATATTAAGACTTATTACTCTAATTAGCTTGAAGATTCATTTTGAATTCAGCACTTCAAGAAAGTCAAATGTGTTGGACAGATAAATGTACCTAGAGATACAATATCACACGCAATGGCAGAAGTCAATTCAAAGTTGCATAGGCAAAACAGAAAAGATGACAATTATATCATCACACCATAAAGCTAAACCTGAAACTGCCGGGACGAACTACTACAATAATGACAGTACTGCTTATTACTCACGTGAGAAGTAAAAGAAAGTTTTCAGTAATGAGCAACAAAATGCCTTAGTCGAGAAAATCTGAAACATGCATAACTAAAGAAAATAAATGAATACAAGTAAGTCATCATTACCTGACATCAAGAGTAAACCTGAGATGAGGTTGATCCTTCGCTGTGACGAACACATGCTGGACCAAATATCCTTCAAAATATGAATCCTTCACAACCACCGATCCAATCATATGTAAAGCAAAGATAGCTCCTACTGCCAGAGTACATGTACACACACTTGTTTTTGTCACTTAGGAGAAAATCGCATTGGCTAATATTAAGTCTCTAGAGATTTACTTGAACCTTAACCACAACCACAACATTTCTTACCCCAACCCTTAACAAAAAACTTAAACTTAACTGTAAAATAAGTCTTAAGCCTAAAATGTAGTGGTTTCCTTTTTTGTCCCCAAATATGAGCTGAGTCCCTATAATTGCACACACATATACACACATCTACTGTACTTACCACTAATGAACACATGAACATACAAACAGACAAATGACATGTGCGTGTGTGTACCATCATCTACTAAAATTATGGATGTAGCTTAACTTGAATCTGAAATTGCAGTTTTGCAAATAAGTGAACAGACTCATTTACACTTATATTACTGTACTGATCCTAATTTTAAGCCTAAAAGTAACTTTTTACCTGCAAGGACTTCATTAAGAGGTAGGGGAAAAAATCCACTTTGAAGGATCTTTCTATTCTTTGGAAGACATTCAAGCTTCATAATCATATAAATGAAAAGAAATGCAAAACATACACAGACAAAATTTTAGTGTTTTCAGATAGATCTAGATTAAAAACACACACAGGAAACAAGACTTGTTGTTCAACACCTCTGGTAACCACTCACACATTTTATTTTTCAGCACCTCGACCTATGGGAGTTACAATCTGCACACATGACACATCAAAATATAGAGTCCGTATGAAGCATTTAGGAATCACTCCTAGGAATCATGCTGAAACTTAAAATAAGGTCAAATACATTGACCCCAGAGTGCTGAAAATAATAAATATTAGTTAAAGGAGAGGTCTTACAATATTCAGGTGCACATTAACAGTTAAACAGGTTTTGCTTACTACAATCAATGTGTTTAAATGGCCATTAAAGGATCCCTTCCTAATGCGCTTCCAATGTAAGTGATAGAAAAAATATTCAGTTCTCTGCAGAAAAAGATTCCATATCTAATCTGAAGTTAATATACTGTAAGTCTTCAGCTGTCTGAAATAGTGAAATCATGTGGATGACTTCCAAAGTTACAGTCTAATTGGTACAAAGTTCCCTGTGGTCCTTGATGATCATGAAGGCAGAGACAAAGCATTGCCTGAAAGTTTTAATATCAATCAATATAAAAGGTAAATTACAGTTTATTTCAACCTGATGTTTTTCCCATAAATGAGGCCATTGTAGCTCTATGTGTCATGCTAACT
This sequence comes from Scomberomorus guttatus, assembly GCA_038419695.1. Classification (NCBI taxonomy): domain Eukaryota; kingdom Metazoa; phylum Chordata; class Actinopteri; order Scombriformes; family Scombridae; genus Scomberomorus; species Scomberomorus guttatus. The sequence goes on along the minus strand of CM076454.1, from coordinate 17,606,829 downwards.
TTGCACTTGCCAGCTCCATTGCAGAGATTTGGGGAAACGAGAATTCGCGCAAAACATCATACGTAACATAAGTAACATTTGTCTCCAAGTTTCAATGAAAGTAAACACAAAAACTAGCCACCTGTAGCAGTCATTATGGCTAACTGTATAGGGATCTATATAAAAAACATACCCATACTGACTACATAGCACGAGATGCAGCTCTAGATTGACCTGAACTGATCTGAGTGGAAGGCATTTGAGATGCCATCTTCAGAATTTTATTTTATGCCACCTGCATCAAATTAGTCAGGGTCAGGGAAAATGAATGGGTTAATTTTCTACCAGAACTAGACCACCAAAAAATACGACATGTCATCACTAATTTCATGAACTATTAGCTCATTCAAAATTTTGCTAGTAACATAACTGTGTGATTTTACTCTCCAGCCAAATCAATCTACATACGAGTTACTCAACATCCAGATACATACGATGGTAATAAAGCTGACTGAGATAAAGACAATGTACGTGCCAAACAGCAGACGGTCCAAGACTATCCCGATCATGCACCACTCCTGCGAGATTTTGGTTCCATTGAAGTGTTTTTCCATCTGGAGGCGGATGGCCATGAGATCAGTGCTCAGCTTCCTCAGTTCATCCAGGGCCGGCTCCTGAGGGGGTTTTACTGAAGGTGTATAACCAGAGATGCTCGGAAGCTCATTTGGTGGGATGATGCTGGTATTCATTGCTGGGTACATCAAAAAGCAAGAATAGAGTGATGTGGTGATACATGATGTGACACTTTAAAAAAAAAAAGAAGCTTGGTACAAATACTAATTCTGATAATCAAAATGTTTGCATAAGAAGTGATTTATAAAAAAATAAAATGACATCCTGTCTTAAAATGTAAAAAAAAAGTTAAAAAGCGCATTATATAAAATAATAGTAAATCTAAAACTTTGGCTGAGAAACAAAAGCTTTTACAGGTCCAATCTTGAGCATGGAGGTCCAACCTTGACCTTAGAAACAGCAGTTTGACAAAAAAGAAGAAGTAAAAAAAAGTAATAATAATCCCAAACATCTACTTACTAGTTTTTTTTTTCCAGAGCTTTCAAATATATATGGTCTTCTTCAGTTTATGGAGTTTGCTTGGTTGTCATCTGACCAAAGTGGTCATATATCCCTTACTGAAATCCTATATTCAGGTCACATGATGACAAATGAGCTATTTCCATGAAAATTCAGCAAACTCCATCTGCTAAGGAAGATCATGAGATATGGTTGAAAGCTCCAGAAAAGGCTAGTAAGTGGACCTTTTTTGGTCAAATAAAGGTCCGATCCTTCTATTTTTTTTTTTTTTTTAGCTTTTACATGATGAAGTAACAAGTTATTAAATGATAGAAAATATACTTTACATAATTAATACAATTCTAAGAATGTTTTTATTTATTTGTTTTTTATTTGATAAAACATGAATTAATTCAGTAAGTAATTCATATAAATTATTTTATTTTATTTTATTTTATTTTATTTTATTTTATTTTATTTTATTTTATTTTATTTAACTAAACACTTGGTCCTATCAAATATAAGAAGAATAAGTTTCACTTTATGCTTCAAAGGATTTAATCACCAACTCTGGTAACACCAGTTAACGCGTCCCATAGTTTCCTTTAATTTGTTAGAAAGTGACTGATTTGTAACTGTTAACTCATAGACAGGATGCTGGATAGGTCGATGATAATTTGACTATATAAAAATATAATAAATATAAAATGGAGACAGTGTTGTACCTACATGTTGTTGTTGGTAGCAAGCATACAGTCCAGTTCAACAAATATGGAGAATACGATTTCTATAAATGAATAAATGTGTAATAAATAAACACTGTATTTAGTGCTAAATTACATAGTTCTTTACAGGAATTTCACTGCTGAAGATCATGTGGTCAGAAGCTGAGGAATAAGATAGTAAGTGGACCTTGAGTTAAGATTATTTTTCAATCTACTGTTTCCAAGGTCAAAAATGAACTTTCACAAACATTTCTCATTTCTTATATCATTAATCTCACTAGAACATTGTTAAAACAAGTTGTATACAAAATGATAATGAGATGTAGCAGCAGTAGTAGTCACAGAAATAAAATAAGATAAACGATAATATTATTATACCTCTAGCAGGTGGGTGAAGGAAGACAGTGACACGGTTACTTTTCTTTTTCGGGGGGAGACAAACGACTACAGCTAGATAGCGCAGCACAAGGACGCTGATCCAGCGAGGCACCGCACTGTACTGGCTGGAGCTAAACTGGATATTTGTGATAAATATTGTCTCCAACAGGCTGGCCACCATCAGAGCGAAACTGACTGAGAATAAAACGTCTGCAGAAAAGAAAGAGGGAGAGTTAAGAAAGAAAGGGACATTTTTCGGTTAAATTGTATTTATCAAAGGTGGGACCCAACAGATTGACATTTGAATTGTAGCACTGCAATGATACCCTAAAGGACAAGGTATTAATTAGGGAACAACGCATTTGGTCAAAAGGGAACACTTCATCTAAATATAGAAGATGTAGCACGGCCTCCATTTTTAAGTGCTGTAGTTTAGCTAATTTTAAATCTACTAATATCAAAGGTGTCACTCACTCATGAGAGGTGTCGTGTCCCCAGTGACAGGAAGCAGGTCATTCATGATGAGCAGGAAGACTGTGTAGCCCAGGATGAGGGTCATCTTGAAGGAGGATCGGTCTACACTATGTGGAGGCAGCAGGAAGCTGAAAATGTCCAATGTGATGAGGAAGCAGCTGGGGATCAGGAGGTTCACCACATACAGGATTGGCCTACGTCTTAAAATGATCTTGGGATGAGACACAAGACAAAGACAAAGATTGGCAGCCACCTGCTAATACAGTAAAACCTCTTCTCTTGTGTCTGTATGCTTTGTTGTTGGGCTCTCAAACTAATGGTGTTCCCCAAGGGTCCATCCTTGGTCCCCTTTTGTTCACTGTTTACATTGTTTCACTAAGACAAAAAACAACATTCACTTCTTAGCTCTAGCTTCACAAGCTGATTACATTTTCACTTATTGTACTTGATCTACTTGATGGATTGGCACAAAATTTTGTACAGATATTCATGGTTCCCAGACCATGAATCCTAATGATTTTGATGATCCCCTGACTTTTCTCCTAGTAGCACTAGAAGGTTGACATTTTTAAAATCTCCACAACTATTGGATTCCTGTGAAATTTGGTACAAACAAGCATTTGTAGAGTACTGCTTAGAGTACTGCTGTGCCTTAGAGCTGCTAATCAGTCCCTCCAGGAAACTGCGATTTTGCAGTTGCAATAATTAACACAAATTCAAGAAATCGCCACAATATTTAAAAAATTGCATTATTTTCCTTTGCTTGCAATTTTTCCCAATTCCCACAAAAAGAGCACATAAAACATCTGCTGCAAAATCAAGCATTTTTGGCCGAAAAAATCACAAAAAACTGTGAAATTGTGGAGGGACTGGCTAATGTGGCTGTTTTATTTTGGTTCTTTCAATTACTTGGTTTTGATGTGTGCTATTTTCTTATTGCTGTATGACTCCTCTTATTAATCCTCATATCCTCATTTGTTAACGTTGTCTTTAGTTTATAACATAATATAGTTCAACATAATATAGTGGTTACATTATTATTGTTTTGTAAAAATAAATAATTAGCTAATTTCATACTTTGCTTTACTTTACTTTATTCTTCTACAAACAAAACTTCATCAGAATAATTAATAAGATAATAAGACTCTATAATCACATAAATAAAATTGACATGTACAGTTTCTTTAAGCTATAACATGATTTGAAAGTAATGTTAAACAAATAAAACTCCAGTGTTAATTATTTCAAGAATATGAAGAAAAAGAGTTAAAAATACTTACAAAGTATTTGATCTCAGAGTAGTCTCCCTCTTCGAACACCAGAGTAGATGGGACTACTTTGATGTCTACAAGTTCCCACTCTCCTTTGGTCTGGATCACTTCTCTGGACTCCTTCAGGATCTCTGCAGCTGTGGTGCCTTGAATCATTCTTATGTCAGGAGCTGGAATAAGATTTAACACAATTTTCTTCATATTAGATGCCCACTCTGTGAAGTGTTGCTAGTTGTCTTCTGCAAATGTGTAGAGCTATTATTCAACGTGAAAGTTGAGTTCACACACACACACACAGTCGTGTTTCCATCACTTCAGAGGACATTACTTTGACTTACATTCATTTCCTGGAGACTTATACTAACCTTAACCATAACCACCACATACCTAACCCTTACCCTAACCTTAACATAACCCTAAACTAACCTTAACTTTAAACCCTAACATTAATGATTTTACGTTATGGGGACTTGCTTTTTGTCCCCATGAGGGAGGCGAGTCCCAACAACTGTGTTGAGATTTATGTCCCCACAATGTGAGGAATACCTGGACCACACACACACACACACACGCACACACACACACACAGACAAACACACACTGCTGCAACACAGTGGTGCAATATCTGTTCTTTCTTAATGTGCAATACTTCCTTCCAACTGCTGCTCCAGTACTTCATTAGAAGTGCTGTAAATAATTGTTGGATTGCTGTAAATCATTGTTGTAATAATTGTTGTTGTAGACTTTGCTAATCTTTTTTATTTTTTAATTGTAATGTAATCTAAATTGAATTATTGTGAGATTTCTTTTTTTTTTTGACCTGAGTGAACTGAACAAGAATGTGCATGTAATCTGTGCCTGTGCACATAAAGTCGCTTCATGGAAGTTCAAGGCTGATGATATTTCAATGATTTTTTTTAATCCTACTGAAATTTTATTTGACCATTGAGTAACATATTCATTTTCATTTTTTAAAAAATGCATAATTACTACAAAAAAATTTAACCAAACTCCAGTAACTCCAATAAATTTCCATTGTACTTTAAGCACAAACTTGCCATAATTATAATGAAACTGAATGTGAGATGGACTTGAAGATTTAATTTTGTTGTTGTTTTCTAGGCACGCTTACCAATGTGTAGATATGATCCAAAGGTCAGAGAGCAGTTTTGGATATCGAAGGGGAAAGTGTAGATTCCTAATTGGCAGGAACTGACCACTCTGACTGGCTTACCATCAAAAACATGACCTGTGTGGTATATGTATACATAGGGAGTTTTGGGAGATTTGTCTTCGTCCATGCTGCAATAGAACAGAATTTAATTAAAAACATTTTAATTGCACATACATACTCTTAACTACTGTATCTAATAACTAACAATAATTAATTAAACATCTGAATTTTTAAAACCAGGCACAGTTTTTGTCTTTAATGTTTACAATATTAGAATAATGGTGGGAATTTAATCAAAAGAAGCATAAAAGAAAAAAAAACATGCCCATGGCCAAAACAGCACAGCAGCTTTAAAGCTGTATAAAAGTGCTGCCAGATACTTTTGCTGGAGGATATAAAGGTTTATCAATGGTGCGATTCCTTTTGGTTTCTAATTAAGTTTGAAAAAGTTTACAGACTCAACATCTTTTAAACTTACAACTCTGAGATGTGGATGTCTGGGATCCAAAGCTTTTCCCGAGGGACAGAGACTCTTTTAGTTCCACATTCCTTGTCATCCCAGCTCAGTCCCTCTATATCCCACTCCTACATTAGACAGAATAATACCAATGTGATGTACAGCTTAGAAAACGTCAGCCATTTTAACTGTGTCGCTATATACTTTCATTCAAAGGATGTTGATATTCTATATTTTTCTTATTGTTGACAAATCCCATAAAAAGACCAAAACCAACAATATATGGATCCTAACAAGTATTTTCTGTTGTCAGAGCCAAAAATAGCTTATCCCCCTGTGCCATAGACTTTCATTATAGCCCAGAAATTATTAGCACATGGTTGCACTATAGGTGACATATTGCTTCATTACAATGAACACAGGCACTAGTCTATTTTGAGTCAGTCTTACATGCTGTTTTAAATACTCACTAATGCATTATGTACTCCTGTTTGAGTAATATTTTCTTATCTAGTGTCCAGTATTTCTGACCTGTTTTTAAAGATTTACATCTTCAGCAGTATCCAATGGACTTGAGTGCCACAGACAGAAGTGAAGTTGGAAAGTATTAAGAGATGAGAGAGAGACTAATGCATTATTGGTTTTGGTCCGTTAATGCCATAAAATGTTGACAGCCTTCTCCTTTAAACAGAGAAAAATATGAGGAGTTTCATTTAAAAAACAAAATGCTACCTACCAAACATACAATACAATATATAATAACAGTAATGTATAGTTAAGATCATGTATTTGAACAGCAATTTTTAGTTTAGACTGGTATAATTCTGGCATGTGGGATGAAGAGAAATTCTTTCTGTTTGATTTAGCCTCAGTTCAGCCTCAGAAACGTGTCACATTTGTTTAACAGGAGATAAGACATATTTCTGAATGAATTAATGGTCTGTCTGTGTTTTGAAAACTTACCAGGACTTGCCATATGAATGTTGTCAGGGATTGGGCTTTTTCTTGCTGTAGATGAGGCATATTTATGATAGTTATTAATGATGAATAAAACTCACTTATATAATTAGTTGAAAAAGCTATGCATGTTTATGTGCAGGCATGGATGGATGTTTGTGTAGCTCATGGACTCACCACTCCTAAAATTCCCACCACAGTGATACTGATGGTTATGTTAATTGTATCTGAAAAGCGTTTTACTGGGCGCACCAGTTTTTTAGGAAATAAATCCTTCTCAAGTGCATTAAGCAAGGCTTCAGGGCTTGGGCTGGTGCAGTTCAATGCTGCTACAAAACCTGAGATCAAAAAGAGACATTAGAACCTAAATTCATGAGACAGCTCAAATAAATGTCTTTGTATAATTTACAGAATGGAGTAATGCTGCATAACAGCTACAACTTTGGTGACATTTCACTAGAGCCACCATCAGGTCAATATTGTAATTTGTCCAATATTAATGTTGTTTATGACCGAATAACTGCAAACTAATGAAATACTGGATGCCCATCAGCCTTAGCTGTACTTTGTGTTTAGTGCTTATTGGTGAATATTAGCATGCTAACACGCTAAACTCAGATGGTGAACATGGTAAATATTGTACATGCTAAACATCAACATGTTAGCATGCTAATGTTTTTAGTAAGTTACTAAGTACCTCTTTACCTTAGTAGCCTATACCCTCAGAAAGCCGTTTTATATATATATATACATAATAATAAAATATACATAATAATAATAATACCTTTATTTATATAGCGCTGTTCAAAACAAGTTACAAAGTGCTTTACATACCATTAAAAAAGACAATAAGCAAACAGTTTTATGATAAAATATAATGAAAGATAATAAAACAGTTAAATCAATAAAAAGTAAGTCTAAAATAGTGTTATGTGGCTGTAGACTAATTAGCCTTGTTTTAAGTAAACATGCCTACTGTTTGCTGTCCCTCAGCTTTATTTGTTAAGTTACATAATTTGGGTAGTGATGAGACGGTTTATTTATTCATTCAACGTGCTTTTAGGCTTTTCTGTACGTTTTTGTTTTAGGGTTTTACATAAAAATGGTATGAAATTCTGTTCCACTGCTTCTTCTCAAACAGCACAACTTCATAAATATGGCATGACAGTATTCAATAATGCGGCATACAACTGCTGAAAAACTCATATCCAGTCATCCATGTATTATATGTTTAAGACTCAGGGCAACTATCTTCATATTATTTAACTCTTCTATATAATGTATTTTTTGTATCTTATACAGTAGATTCTCTCTTGCTTATTGATGTAAGAATATAAAGTAAAAAATGACATAAACATGTCAATGTTTTCCAGTTTATGTTGTTTTTAGTTTAGCTTATATTTTCTTAAGTTTTATAAAGCATTATCATTTCAGCTATAAGTATCTAAACAACAATTACCAGATTATCTTCCCCTGTTAGTTTGCTAATTTTGTAGATTGTCAAATGTTTTCCAACTTACTGTGAGGCAGCGCAAAACAGATGAAGATGAGCCCAGCTGTCTTTACGTCTGTCATCTTGCTGGCATCAGCTCAAACATTTGCATGATATGACACTTGGGTTCAAAGCAAAATGTCAGTAGTCTGCAAGAACGGTGAACTTGATTCTGATTGGCTGAAAGCAGACAACTCACACCATTTCTTTCTGAGTCATGTGCCTGCATGTATAATCTGTCAAAATGTCTGTTTTGCAGAATTTAAGTACAGTACTAGTCAAACAAAGATGTAGTTCTTCTTCTTTACTTGTCATTAAAATGCTGATGATGTTGCTTTTTTAAACAAGATCTCAGGAGTTGGTTTTACCTGTTAGGTCTGTTTATTTTGAGCCTGAATCAGTACTTACATTTGCATCAAATACAGTAGAGAAGAGTCAAAACAAAGCTACCGAAATCATATTGGACAGCATTAATATACTGTATTGTGATTGAAACATGGTGGTGAAATATGTTATTCTGTGCAGTGTATTGTTTATAGGTGGTAGGTCTAAGTGAGTGAGAGATGTCACTCTGCTCTGCACTCATATTCACAGATTTGTCTGAATGGAAACAGATATAAAAAGACACATAGAAGAGAATGTTTTCATAAAAACCACAGCAGCTTGTTTTATTTCTCTCAAAATGAACTTTTTTCTACAATGGAAGATACAATTTAACTACATTATTACATATTAGTTTGAATATTAGTGTATGTTAATGCTGAGAACTACTGTACATGTATTGTTCCGGACTTAATTTGCTTGGTGACTAAGGAAAAAAGTAAATAGTAGAACACATGACAGAAGAGCAGTGTTGCTCTCGTTACTAAAAACCTCCAGGATAGAGTGGTTACTGTAATTTGAATTGTTTGTTGAAGCATGTAAATACAATGACAATTGTTTTAATGACAATGCAAGCATAGAATTTGCAGAAATACCAACATCTCTCTCCCTTAAAGGTAAAAAAAAAAAAGCCTGCAGAGCCTTAAAGCCCTGAAACACGACTGTAAACAAAAATCATTTTAAATAAATAACAGAGAAATAAAAAGTACAGTAACACATTAAAATGAGTAGTGAAAAGAGGATATAATCCAAATAACAAAACTTTCTATGCTCAATAATAATTGACAACAAATAATAATTCACAAATGCCAAACTATGAGAAAAAACATACTCATGATGCATTATATGAGTTCACCCAGATAATGATGATGGTAATGAAGCTGACTGATATGAAGAGGATGTAGAGGCCGAAGAGCAGGCGGTCTATGATGAAACCCACCTGAATCCAATCCTCTGAGCTCTGGCTCCCGCTCAGCTGCTGCTCCACCTGTAGGCGGATGGCCTGGAGGTCCCTGCCCAGGCTCCTCAGCTCCTCCAGGGCCTTGACCTCCACCCCTGGCACCCTCATCTCTGGAAGACCCTCATCAGCTTTACAATGTGCTGCCACAGTGCTGAGTTTTATGTCTATGTTTTAAGGGAAAAAAAGGTCGAACTTTTAAAATTCAGTCCAAAAATAACAAGTATAATTATATTTTATGCAACATAACTTGGTTATGTTAACAATGTGGTTCCTTTCTTTCTTTTTTAAACTGACTTTTTAATACCATCAAAACTGATAAGTAAACAGTCATTTTCTCTAATCTTACATTTCCACATCTCTTATGCATATACTGTATTTAACCACACTGTAACTCCCAATAGCTGTATACCTGCATCTCCTTGTTCTTTAGTCTTCCGAGGCAGGAAAACAAGACAGCCCAGAATCTGCAGCACAAGCACTTGGATCCAGTGAGGGACAGGACAGAAATTAGCAGAGCCACACAGCAGGTTGGTGATGATGATAGTCTCCAGTAGACTGGCCACCATCAGAGCCAGGCACAGAGACAGGAACACATCTGGCATAAAGAGAATGGAGAGAGTGTGTTCACTGAGACCCAGAATAAATAATAATGATCAAAAAAATGACCAATAAAAATGCAATTGATTATTTATATTATTTATATATGTATGTGCCCCGCGTGAAAAGCTGCCTATGCTGCTTCTTGTGGTAATGCATATGTGTTGGGCTGATATGTAAATTACATTTAAATCTGAACATAGTTTGCCCAGACTGTCTGTTTATGGATTATGACAGGCAAATTAAGACTGCTGCCAATTTTAACACTTCGCCACACAAGCTGCACAGTTTTTATGTCATATTCTAAACTTGTCTTTACTTTTGTCAGTGTGCTTTTTGTCAACACACTGCACACAGCTGCTTCTAGCCAAATTTGACAGTATGAAATAGTTGTACTGTACTGTACTGTACCATAGTCTGTAGTTTCAATGTATTACTACAGAAAACATTTTCTGAGTCTGACACTGACTTATGAGAGGTATGGTGTTTCCAGTGATTGGCAGCAGGTCGTTCATGATGAGTAGGAAGACGGTGTAGCCCAGGATGAGGGTCATCTTGAAGGAGGATCGATCCACATTCTGAGGAGGAAGCAGGAAGCTAAAGAGGTCCACTGTGATGAGGAAGCAGCTGGGGATCAGCAGGTTCAGCACATAGAGGGTGGCCCGGCGCCTCACTCTGATCTGCAGGGGGCAGAAAAAAACAAAATTTGAAATCTGTCTTTTATTAAATAATGCTTTGTTGCCAAAGAGTTAAAGCTGGAGGGCAGAACTTTTGTCTCCCCCTTCTGGCAGTGAGAGTAAAAGGGGGCGCTCAGCTGTGATTGCCTGACACAGGCATGCAGCAAGCTCTCATGCGCATCCTGAATGACAGGCACACAGAGAGGGCCAGTAAAAACGGATATGTTTTGACAGTCCACCGGCCCACCGGGATTTGTCCCAGTATGCCTGTAACCTTCTGTTGTGGCTGTAAAGCAGTGGATAAATTGTTTTGAGTGTCACACAACCCCTGCAAAATGATTTGTATCAGAATTTGATCCATTTGGTCCTATAACATTTGGAAAATGTAGAAGAGCAGTACAATTAATGACCAAACAGCCAGCGCGGGAATGTTGCCCCGACATGAGATTTAAAAACTCTGTACATTGTGAAATACAGAGAGATTTATCTGGCAGCAATCGGCTTAATCAGTATTGTGTGAACTCTTTTGTCAAGGGCTTGAATGTAACATTCATTTTTATGTAAAGGTTCTGCACTGCAGGTTTAAGAAAATGGCAAAAGATGTGTAAGCTAGCTATTGTAACTTTTTCTTTTTTACACCTCTAGATGACAATTTCAAATTTGCTTAAGACAGCTCTCATAGGACACTATGAAGTTACAGAAATATAACTGCGAAAAGAAAAGCTGAGCTGGGTGTGTGAGTGTTCTTGTTTCTGAGCTTTTTAAACGTTTCTGTTGTTCTCACAGCACCACCATGTGAAATATAAATATAATATCATAACTGTGTCCATATATTTAAACTATAGCTGCATGGTTATGGATGTGAATGGGACTGATATGTTTACGTATGTTGGACTTAAGTAAGTCAAACATTTCAGACAGAATAATAAATTAAAAACAGCAAATACAGCTTTCAGCTGGCCCAAATATATACTCCTATGATCTGAGCTTGAAAAGCAATTTACTGTCAGTTCACTGCAGTTTGCAAACATTACAATCAACATACATGAAATGAAAGCTTATCAGTGGAGGAATCCTCATTGTCCATGTGTATGCTGTACTTGTGGGCAGTGATATCCAGCAGCTCCCACTCCCCCATAGTGGTCATTATCATCTTGGAGACTTTTGTGATATTTTCAACAGACCTCCCTAGGAATATCTTTATGTCCTTTGCTGATGAAAGGAAAGGAAAATGTTATCCCTTAAGTCAAGAAAAGCACATATCCACATTTTAATAATCTGCTGTCTGTCACTGGCTGGACACTATAAACTCCTAATAGTACTTTTCCAGAAACTTTAAACTGAAGGCAGATCATATTACAGCAGATTTTTTTCATGGTGCATCTACAATAAATATCACACATCACATGATTTTCTAGTACTGTTTAAATTTGGGTTACTTCACTCCAAAATGAACAAAATTAATTGTTTCATTTAGTAAGTAGCCATGGTATAAGCACATTAATGTGCTCTTTAGTGTCCAAAGAAGAAAAAAAAAACCTTGATAGTTCATCATGCGTTATTGCTTACATACTATGACGGACAAAGATTACTTACTGCTTCTTAAAAGAGAGGACATGAGACATTCTGTGAAGTGCCTTACCCAAGTGGATGTAGGAGCTGAAAGTAAGAGTGCAGTTCTGTGTGTCGAAGGGGAAGGTGTAGATATCAAGGTTACAGGAGCTGACAACTTTGACTGGTTGAGCGTCGTGCATTCTCCCATTGCTAAACAGATGCACATACGGGACATAGGGGGCTGTGTTCTTCTCTATACTGCAAGGCAAGAACAATCAGAGGAGTTATGAGTGAAATATCTACAAAATGCACCGTTAATTTATCCACTGCTACAAATAGGAAGCGGTGGAAAACAGGAAATAGTCCTTGGTTAAGACTGGGCATCTCAAGAGAGACAAAATATGTTAAAGAAGAATCCAGCTTTCTCCGCTGTTTAGGATTTCAAAGAGTAGATTTGTCATTGTCATCTATGTGTATGTTTGGGGCTGAGCACCAAAGACAGGGCAGGGAAATTGGAAAGCATTGACAGATGTACTAACATGTCTTTTCATGGGATTTGTTGAGAAAAATAAAAAATTATGCTAGCCGTATCCTTTAACAATGATTAAAAAAATAGTTACTATAATATTGTAACAGTGTTAGGAGGCCTCTGCTGTATGTACATACAGTGTATGGCTTGATAACAGTCTGGTATGATGGAACTCACAATTCATTGATTACAATATCTGGCACCCAAAACTTGTCTCTGGGGAGAGAAATCTTGTCAGTGCCGCACTGGACTGGGTCCCAAATGGTAAACTCGTTCCACCACCACTAAAACAACAAAACTGATGTTAGTACAAAGAGCAGGTATTCCACAAAAAATGATCACACCATTAACTGAAATTATTCCACAATTATCCCGACATCACTGACTGAGAAATTCAGATGGCTTATTGTAGTACTTACAAATTCTAGCCAAATATAAGTCGTCAGGTATTGAGCCTTTTCATCCTGAATGACAAAAAGAGCAGAAAAACAATGTCAGTGTTCCCTAAAGTGTTTTTTTAAGACAACATGGGTCCTCAAGGGAGTCTCGGTTTCTTAATTTAGGTATAGTTACATTTGCTTCAAGACGGCAGCAAAATGATAGAAGCTGTGTCATATCTGATGCGTTTTTTCCACCTTTTTCTTCCAACTGGCAGTAGGGTGGATATTGTTTTCTGCTCATAATAATCATGTCGTCACATATGTTTTCAAAATTGAGTCCTTTGTTTAACAGTTATAAAGCTCTTCAGAGTGATATAGAAATTACTTTATTATGAGAAAAGTGCCACATAATGATTTGTACACTTAACCCACTCGGTCTGTATAATGCAGAATGAGCTGAACATACCACTCCTAGTATTCCATACAAGGTGAAGAATGTGCTGACGTTGGTGCGGGTTGTCATGTTCATGACAGGTCGTATGGCGCTCAGGTTAAAGACTGGATTCAAAGCTTCCAGCAGAGCCGGTTGGTTTGGCTGAGAGCAGTTCACCGTGATGGCACTGCATAGACCTGATGAGGGGATTAAAAAATAATAAGTGTGACTGATAGATGTTGTCATAAACATGTTTTGGCTTGTGACGCGATTTTCAGTGGAACTGCAACCAACAAAGTGGATTCAAATAATCCAAATATGGTAAAGTCTTAGTTTTAGTTCCGGATAATCATTGAGATTTTGATTAACTTTCAATTTCCTCATTGTCTGATTGCTCTGCACCTTTTCTGTTTGTGACTGACATTTTTTGAGCCAAACAGTAAGACCTCATATAGTTTTCTTTCCAAAAAGTTTACCTGGTATAAGAATGAGAAACACAACCAGTATGGGCTTGACTGATGGAAGGAGCCACTAGAATTAAAACAGAGTAAAACCATTTAGGTAGAGGAATAAATGGTTTTAAAAAAAGGTTATTAGTTACAAAGGTTATTTATCATGACTGATGGTGAAGATACTTTACCTTCAGTGAGGTATTCTTGGATGTCATGATGTCAAGAGCTAAATCTTTATGTCTCTACAGTTGTCAGGTAGGAGCCGTTTCTTCAGTACATCATGCCTGCTGAGCACAGAATAATTGCATTTCTTTATGGGAACATTCAATTTTACTTGTCAATTACATGAACAGAACAGTCACCTAAATAGACTGCTGAGCTTATCCAAATAACCACTGTCAGATAGCAAAAGCATACCTGCAACTTACCTGTCAGACTGACTCCTGCAGGACTAAATTCAGCCTTAGTGGCCAAGTTATACATAGTGGCACTGTAAACCAAACATGATGTGGACAAAATGATGGCAAATGATGTGGGAAATGGAAAACTCAGCATGGTAGCTACTTTCCCTGTAGTTGGTTTCATACAAAACAAAAATAAACCACAGTTAATGTATTCTACCACAGTGTGTGACTTGCAGACGGTGAAGAACGACCACAGCAGCATCAGTGTCACACCTGCTGGTCATATGCAAATGAACAGTGGAGATAACGTGAGAAACAGGTTTGCTCTTGTGTCAACCCAAACCTCCTGCCAGCCAACCTTTTTCATGTTATGTTATTGTCGTCAATCAAAATTAAGCAGGTTGCACAACTCTGCTGTAATATACAGTGCTATTCCCCAAACCTCCTGCAAATCAGAAATTCTTTGTTATATTACTGTTGTCAAAGAATTAGTCACAATGTGATGCTCCAAAGAACTTAGTGTTGAAAACGAATGTACAGAAATAGTTTTTTTACAGCTTCCACATTGTAAATTTAACTATTAGGAAAGCTCAATTTGTTTAAAATTTGAGGCTAATAAGTTCTCATACCATTAGTGTTCCTGTCAGTGACATCGAGGAACCGCTATTGTTATGGCCTTTTCTTTAAATCTTCCATTGGTGAAGTTTGAGACAGTGTGGGTGGCTTTCTTTTTTGTCTGTTCCACCTTGCTGCTGTTGCTTGAGAAGTTCTTGTATTTATCTAAAACAAATTGCAATTGCTGCTGCCACCAGAAATATAGTACTGTGCATCATTGTGTGCCGTAAGACCACCGTGCACACAAAAGAAGAAACCTATGTACAATATTCTAATTTCTAAAATGTTCAAGTATTATAATATTTAAGCATTTATGGAAACAAATATTATTGTTTACAGATAATTTTGCTCTACATGTGTGAAAATACTCTATTCACTGACCACAGGCCATAATGCCAAATTTGCCAAATACAAATTAAATTAGACCAATTTATTTGAAAACAATAATACCCTCACTATACTTCACAAATACATGAGGTTTATTGAATGCACAAGCTTCATCTATTACATTTGTGTTTTTAAGAAATCTTGTTTAATGCTTTTCAGTGGACAAATTAATTTGTTAGATAAAATTGACTGTCAACAACAATAAATATGAAAGCGTATATGAGCATGATTATTATATAAATAAGATCATGGAAACAATACAATGAAACAGATCAACAGGAGAGAGAGTCTTGCCCTTGATGAATTCATCACACCTTTATTTAAACTCGAAGAACCATTAAGGTTGCCCTCATGTACAATGATGTCAAGTTACAGACAAGTTAAACATAAATTGGACAAAACATAGATGAGAATAAAGAAAAATCAGTTAAAACGGTTACATATTGAAGCAGGAAGGTTTGTGATCGTGGTTTTAAACTGTCCATAGGTTAGCAGAGTATTGATTTTTAGCATGTGTTGAAGATCATTCCAAGAATTTGTGGCACAAAAATAAATGGCTGACTTTCCAAATTCAGACTGTGTTCGGGGGACCTTAAGCATAAGCCAGTCATTTGAACGAGTTAGATCCAATCCAGCACCACTGTGATGTAAGGTGGTAGGTTTCCAACAAGGGCTTAATAGATAAACCATTACCAATGATTATGTCTCTGCCAGAGAAGAACAACCCCCCTTATCATACAGGATACAAAGGTGAGTACCGTAGCTATCACCAGTAATAAATCTGAGGGCACGTAAATTTCTCATCAAACCAAATGCCAAGATATTTATATTCAGTAACTCTCTCAATGTTAGATCCATTTGCAGTGGATATATGCATACTATTATAATCAATATATCTGGCTCTCATGAATTTTGTTTTAGTAGCATTAAGTACCAGTTTAAGATTAATAAGAGCATCTTGTATAGCATTAAAGGAAAGTTGCATGTTCTCAATGGCTAGTTGTACAGAATCAGCAATATAATACACAATAGTGTCATCAGCATAAAGATGGACTTGACAGCCACTCAATGAAGAGACAATATCATTAATATAAATGGTGAAGAGGACAGGACCGAAAAATGACTTCTGAAGTAAACTTCTAATATTTAAATGAATTATCCCAAGGCTGTTTCTGTTCTTAAAGGTAAGTGGGTTAAATAGAGTGTTTGGAGTGGGATCAGAGGTAGCAATAGAAGGCTGGAGGGGAGTTGTAATTAAATTAGAGGCAGTAACAGCACGATTTGAATAATGAATAGGGTATCTAACAGTGACTCAAGTAGGAATGATCAAAGGAGTAATATATCAGTAATATATATATATATATATATTTCAACCTTGGGGATGATTAAAAGGATCAAATCAGATATGACAGCCCAAGCTGGAGGGTGGACTGGAGGTTGAAGTCCTGAGCAGGTACCAAAACCTGACAAAGGAGGCTTGGACTTAATTGATATCAATCAGAGGGGGAGTGTTACCATGAGCTTGAGCTGATGAAATCATAAAACCTCAAGAATAGATACGACTGTCTGAGACAAACATTATTTTTCTTTATATTAAGAGCAACACAAGCTCAATTATTTGTACAGAGGCCTCGAATACAGGCCTCACAATGAGCAGGCTCATGGGGACTTTTGACATCAAGGCTCCTGAAAGGCCTGTTCCTTTGGCCCAGGTTTTCATGGTAGCAATTTATTCTTATCTTCTCCACCAGATTCTCCAGGAGGATGTCGATGTTCTCAGAGGAGATTCTGGGCTTCTCCATCGGAGCTGCGCTGCACGTCTTGCAGTTCTGACAGAAGGGCCTCACCTTGACAATGCCCTGCCCATACATAAGGTGCATGTGGAAGATCACCTTTACCTGGTTGGAAGGCCAGCTTCTTCCACACTTGGTGCATGTGAACCTTCAAATGACAGAGGGCACAGATTGCCTAATTACAGCTCAAATCAAGATGGAATGGATCTGTACAGTTTTTATGTAACTGTACCCAAGTTAAGATATTCTTAACTGGCCCCTTAATAAAATGAAAACCAACCAAAATTACATTGGAAACAGTTCTGCCTTGGAGCTAGTGAAGCTCTGAAGGAAGAAATTACATAATTGGATTAAATGTCTGTGAGCAAATCCAAATGATTGACTTTCTGGATAAATAATGTTACTAGACTGACACCAGTGCACAGGCCATGAATTGAGGTTAAAGTTAGTTAACCAGTTAGATTATATCTTCTCCCAAAATCACTGTAGCTCTAAAATAATAATAATGATAATCATGGCACTGACTTACATTAATCACTGTAACTCTAAAATAATAATAATGATAATCATGGCACTGACTTACATTAATTTCCCTTAACTATAACCCTAACCCTAAAGTCTTGACCCTAACATTTTATGGTTTACCTTGTAGGAACCACCATTTGTCCCCAAATGAGATGTAAGTGATGCCACATGTTTGGTCCATACAATTTAAGTAGCACAGTACATACACATATACACAAATCTTAACAACCTAGGATGTACCATACTGTATGTACACACCAACTACATTGATCAGAAGTAGCAAACTGACCTTGCACCTGTGGTCCTGATGTACTGCTTCCAGCCCGGGTTTGGACTGTTAGGCTCGATATTGTCATCAAACTCCAGACGCCAAGAATCTCCTTGCTTGAGATTTTTTGCTTTAATCTGGAAGATACTCATCCACTCCAGTTGTGCCATGGTGTGAGAGCTAAAGGTGCTGGTCACTGATGAAGAGACAAACCTCTGACAGCTGATCTGTCAGTACAGTACACAAACAGCTTGTGAGAATGACTCATCATTCCCAGATGAGAAACTTTAAACATGGCACCACGCCCATAGAGAGTTTGACAAAAATGAAACTTAAAAGTGGAAACCAGGTTTCCTTAAGTTTCAGGTTTACAGTAATCATATATGGCAGTGAACAGGATGGGGAATTAGATGTTTGTCTTGCTAAGGCAGATATTAAGCATAAAGCATAATGGTCAAGCATAATAGTCAGTGGACTGTGTAATTGTCATATAGCCTATTTATATGCAGCAATGTAAAGAAGGAAAGCCCATCTAATGAAAATGCAATTGCTTCATGTGTATGTGGAGGGTTAGGGTGCCTTATGATCATGATGGATGCCTGAGTTTATTTTTCAGTAATAGCTACATCACACATACAAATGTGATTAGTGTGGATTAACAGAAAAGCAATCACTGCCTTTATGTGTTTCATAAAAGTTTGCAAAGCCCTGGACTAGTGACTTTCAGTTGTAACAATGCCACTTCCTGGTCTTATGCAACATCACACCCTTTAAACATTTCATATCGTGACTGTTCTAGCTATCTCTAAATCATAACCAAATTACATTTGTTTCCTTTTTTGACATTACACATTTGCTTTACAATATTTCCCTTTTAAACCATGTGAAATTCAAATTCAAATGAATATATATGGAAAAAGAAAAATAACCTCAGAAAAATAACCCTTCATAACATAGACAATGTGCACCAGGAGAAGATACTTTACCTTCAGCGAGGTATTCTTGGATGTCATGATGTCAAGATTGCATTTCTTTATAGGAGCATTCGCTTTTACTTGTCAATTACATGAACAGAACAGTCATCTAAATAGACTGCTGAGCTTATCCATAAATACCACTGTCAGACAGCAAAAACATACATGCAACTTACCTGGCAAACAAACTCCTGCAAGACTAAATTCAGCCTTAGTGGCCAAGGTATACATAGTGGCACTGTAAACCAAAGGTGATGTGGACAATGATGTGGGAAATTTTCCCTGTAGGTGGTTTCATACAAAACAAGAATAAATCACAATTAATGTTTTCTACCACAGTGTGTGACTTGCAGATGCACATGCGCACCTTCGCCAGCCCCATCTTCATCCTCACAATCAACCCTAAATGGTTAATAAAATACCATTAGTAAATTCGAAATACGTATTACTCTAGTATTAAATGGAAAATGGGCCAAACCTCGTTCACAGATCAGTTTATCTTTACTTTAGTGACTTGATGACTTATACAGGTAGTGACATTTTTCATTTGTAATAGCCACAGTACAATTGCTCATCACAACCTACAGCAAAAAATGGCCAGGTTGTTGAGGAATACCTTGTGTTTGACATTTGCCAACTGAAGTGGAAATATCACACAGACTTAATTCATAACAGTCAAGCTGGTATTATTTGACATATTATTATTTGTTTTATTTTGAGATTCTTTGAAGCTTTTACTAAGAGCAGGAGCATGCGCTCTCAAAAATTGCTAGTACTGTATAGCGACAGCACACCTTGTTTAATGAGCTACAGGTTGGATCATTAGGAGGACATCTTTGGGCTCCCAGCTCTAAAGGTAACAGATAATCTTTGTCTTTTCACCTTCCATCACTGTCTATATTGCACATGCATCCACCATAGCATTGTGGACAGGTAACTATACAGACATGTATCATTAATAGTTAATGACCAACTCACAGTACTCTAAGCACTGCAGCTTGGTGCTGTATTGTATTGGTCTATTTCTGTAGTGATCTGTATTGTTTTTGTCTGTATATTGTCATGTGGTTGTTTATTGTTGTTCCTTTATGTGATGGGTTTCTGGCATACATATTTATCATGTCTAGACTATGTCTTTGATATGTTTGTGTTTGTTATTTTAACTAGTTTTTCATGTTTACAGTATGTTATATCACACTCCAAATACGTTTCCCCTTGGAGATACATTTTATCAATTGACAGCACATACGTCACAATACATTTAATTTATTTTTAAATAAGCTTTTATATATTACAATTATGCTTACAAGAGGGCTTTTTAATCAGGCATATTAATATGGCCAAAAGTACACTTACATTCACATGATTATGACATAAATATGATAGAGCAATACTATGAAACAGATCAACAAGAGGGAAAATTTTGCTGCAGTTGATGATTTTGATAATAAAACTTTAATTCTGATAAAAACTCAAAATGTCACCAAAAACAAAAAAAAACATGATAGTCAATATGAGACACATATTATCTTGTGGTGAATCAAAAAAAGTTTACTGCAGAATCAGGAAATTCTCTTGTACAGACACCTTGCATACAAGCCTCACAATGGGCAGGCTCGTGGGGACTGTTGACATCATGGCTCTGGAAATATCTGTTGTCTTGTCCGTGCTCCTCATTGTAGCACTTTATTCTTATCTTCTTCACCAGATTCTTCAGGAGGATGCCAATGTTGTCGGAGGAGATGTTGGGCTCCTCCATTGGGGCATCGTTGCATCTCTTGCAGTTTTGACGGAAGGGCCTCACCTTGACAATGCCTTGCCCGTTCATCAGGCGCATGTGGAAGAACACCTTGACCCGGTTGGAAGGCCAGCCTCTTCCGCACTTGGTGCATGTGAACCTTCAGAAGACAGACGGCACAGACTTCTAAATCACAGCAAATGTAATGTGCAGTGTGGGCATTCAACAAGTCTGTTTTTTTTCTCTCTCACACAAACACAAACACACACTATATTCATTACTATACGTTACATATTTATAAATCCAATCTTAACAACATAGAGCTACACTGTGCAGCATGGCATGAGCTACACCTGCTCCATAAGCAACACAACTATTTGCTACATTTTACTGAAGACAAGGTAATAGAGAAACTAGTAAGGCTATATCCTTAACTGCATCCCAGTCTGCAAACTGGTACTACAGTATCTTTGCTGCAGGAAACTGAAGTCAGTCCAAAAGATAAGGCATAAGAAAGGAGGAAGAAATTGTTGAAACTGTCTCGTCAATGCATACTTCATACACAGCAACCAGAATTCCTTCTTTGTTTTAGCTCTAACAAATGTGTCTGTGTATGTGTGTGTGTGTGTGTGTCTACATTAATAGAGAACCAGTTCCAGTGAACTGGTTTGACCTCATGTCTTCAGCAGATAAACTGTTTGTACAGAAGACAATCACATGCACACACACACACACACACAAACACACACACAATACCTTAAAGCAAGTCTGTCTTAAAACAACAGTCAGGTGCCCAAATAAACATTTTGCTTGCTGTCATCATTCTTCCTTGCTAATTATGGCCATTAAAAGATCCCTTCCTAATGAGCTTACAATGTACAGTCCTTGTTTTGTGCAAAAATTGATTTAAAAGTTTATGTGAAGCTAATATAAGGCTTCAGCCATCTGAGTTAGACAAATCAAGTGGACATCTGCCAGAGTTATATAACTTTCAATACAAAATTCCATCTTTGTGTTGGTTCTCTGTTGAGGTTACATTGAAAGTGCATTATGAAGGGATCCCTCAATGTCCAATATGAACAAGAGGAATGATTACAGGAAACTAAACCTGTTTCAATGTTCATTTGGGCTTATTATTGTTTTAAGACAGACTTGAAAAATTGTGAACCTATCATTTAATAAATGTAATGCACATGCTGTACATGTATGTTTTTAAGTCTTGTTTCCCTTTAAAATTTCTACTTTCTCATATCTGAATAAAACTTCTAAATGGATCCACCTTAGGATCCAACAGATTTTAACCTACGATATATCAGACTGTATGTACAGTCTGTATACAGATCATTGATCTACATATGCACAATGCACAATATATAATGATCAGCAACAGTCCAGCACACTGACCATGCACTTGTGTTCCTGATGTACTCCTTCCATCCCTGCTCTGGATTCTCAGGCTTAATAGAGTAATCAAACTCCAGACACCAGGAGTCTCCTTCCCTGAGATCACTTGCTTCATTCTGGAAGATACGTGTCCACTCCGGTGGTGCCATCCTGTCTGTGCCAGTGGTGCTGTTGGACGAAGAAGACACAGAACTCTGTCAGCTTTTTCTGTACAGTACACAAACAACTTCTAGGAATGACACATCATGCCCAGATTATCACTGTGGCGCTGTCCACAGAGAGGGGAGAAAATGAAACTGAAAGTTTCAGGTTTGGACTGAATGGGCATCAAAAGCTTGTCTTTAGTTACTGACATGTGACGGACTGCAAGAGAAATGGAAACTTAAAAGTTTGTGGTTGTGTTTGTCTGCCACCTGCTGTAGCTTTTTTCTGCCACACATCATTTAAACAGTTGATACATCATTCATACACTGCTTACTATCTACCGTATAATACTACTATACTACTGCAACTAGGCCTATCTATCTATCTATCTATCTATCTATCTATCTGATGATTAATATGGGATGTAAAAAAGTAAATTGTCCTTTTCCTTCACATCATAATCATGCCTTTATAACTGCGTAAAGTCTTCTGTCTTCCAGGTCATGTGAAACTGGCAGTTTTGATTCAAATTCACGATAGTGTTGCACTTAAGCAAACGTATACAAAGTGGCCAATTTTAACTGATGTAACATAACCTTTATTTCCATACAAAGAAGAACGTGTCCTCCCAAGAAAAATGACCTAATAGGTCTTGATGTCGGTCGCCAAAAAGACCTATAGTTATGTTTGAGTGACAGACACCATCTAGCAGCCATAGTAATTATGACCCGGAGAAGGTGACGCCTATATAAGGTGACTAATTTCCATATTCGGGGGTGGCAGTTTGGGTGGCTGGTCAGATCCTAACTTGTGCTACAACCAGCTCAAAAGCCGCAACACAAGCAGGATTACGACAGCGGGTTAGATGCAAAAGAATACATTTATTTACAAAAAGACAAAAAGGATAAAGTAAGAGAACAAAGGAAAAACTGGGTCTTGTATCAGGGAGTTGAGAGAGAGTGCGGGTAGAGGAAAAGCCACCTATATAGACCCAGCCCACATCTTCACACAGGTGCCCTCAGTCAGTCATCAGTGAGCTGCACCTACAACTCAAAGACATAAAACACAAACACACACACACACACACACACACACACACACACATATATATACAAGCAAAACAATAACAGGACACAGAATGACACATAACACTTGCAAAAAGTGGACTTAATGGACTTTGCTGCAGGAGACTGCTGTTCGCTTCCCATTTCCCGTTAAACTATGATTGTCATGATGCTTACTGTTGCCATGACCACGAAGGTTACCTAACTTTAAGGAAGTAGTAAGTTTAACCCACACCATGTTTCAAGTGATCATTTTAACCCGAACCATGATCTTTTCCAAACCCTAACCAAGTGTTTTTGTGCCTGAACCTAACCAGACCTTAACCACAGCATTGTCACATCAGAAAACATAAGTGACTTGTAATGGTTTTGGAAAGCACAGACAAATTATGTTATCCTGTTGATTACTGCCAATAGAGGCATTGGATTAAAAATGGGTCATTCTGGAGTGCATGGTCAAATGACCTATGTGGTCATTTAATTTGGGGAACTTGTTGAAACTGAGATATAAGTGATATATTCATACTACTTACAAAGATTAAAATGTGTGTTGCTGTTTACACATAAAACCGACTCACATGCAGCAATCAGTGGAAGACCTACAAGTGCAAATTGTGCTTAACATTAAATAATTAAACTCATGAACATAGAACATAATTTCCTCTAGAACTATGTATGAAGACACTAGTCAGCAACCAATAAAAAAAAAACCATTAAAGGACCAGTGTGTAGGATTTAGGGGCATCTAGTGGTGAGGTTGAAGATTGCAACCAAATAAACCAAACATGTAGGAGAACCTATGGTGGCCACGAAACTCTTGATAAACACGAAAGGCCAGTGTTTAGTTTGTCCGTTCTGGTCTACTGTAGAAACATGACAGTGCAACGCAGCGGCCTCCATGGAAGAGGACCAGCTCCCTATGTAGATATAAAGTGCTCATTCTAAGGTAACAAAAACACAACAATTCTTATTATCATGGGATTATACACTAATGAAATGATATTCCATTTCTGCCAAGTCCGTTCCGCTAGATGGCACTAGATCTTACACACTGGTCCTTTAATGTCTAATATCTCATTTAAGATATAATTGCTCATTTGCAGGTTTCATGTTGGAGAGGAGTTAGTTGATTGATTTGTGATTTGTACCTCATCAAGGGCCAGTAGATAATGATGATCAGCACTGAAAGTAATTAATCACATTGTGCCCCATTAACCTCAATATTAGCAGACATGTAAAGGGCTTTCTCGCTCCTCCTGTTGGCCTGCAGTCTTCTAAATGATGAACAATTAAACTGAGCACACAGTGTTTACACCTCTGGCTTTTTGACTCAAGCACAATTGATCTGGAATTCAAAACAAGTAGCTTTAATTATTCCAATAAATCTTCACCTAGATTTTACACAGAATCATTGGACTTGTGTTGCCGGAATAGTTGCTGCAATTCTGCGTATTTAAATGTTGGATTTTGCTGCCAGGGGGAGACATTATTATGCAGATAGCTTAAGGAAGCCTATGTGTGATACCTGATAAAATGATACGGTGTAAAATGTGAAAAAATCCCTTACCTTTTCTGTTTCAATTATATGTTATTTAAGGAAAGGTGGAGGTGACAGTGACATTTTAACACAAAACACTATCCTTGTCTGAGAAAGAAAATGTGAAGAAGCATGTATTTTGATTCTTCTCACACACTAGTGATAAAGACAGTAATATGGAGGGGGTTTTGTTGAGGTTGTGGTCAATGGTTCACGTAACGTCTCTGTGGGTTGAAGAGAGGTTGTTTGGTAAACATTGAGGAAAAACTGAGGGGGCCTTGAGCAAGGCCCTCAAGCCCCTAAAGTGGAGATGCTCAGTGGCCTACAGATCAGACTGTGGTTGTACTGGGCAGTAACTGTGTAAGTGTGATCATTTATATGAGGTATATTTCCAATTCTGTAATCGCCTTTTACAGAGTTTCGGCCGCATCTCACAGTCTTAATCAGCCGAGTTTGCTGAGTTTTAATGGCTCAGTTGTCATCATTTCCTATTTACTTTGTATATTACAGTAAAGTATTAAGGTTATATGGAAAAAGCAGTGAGAAAACCTTGTTTCAAAACAAGACCGTTGCTTAAAATCACCACAGAAGCTTTGAAATATTGACTTTGGGAGCAGTAGTTTAAAAAAAATTCATAAGTCCAGGTTACTTACTTTCATTTTTCAGAGCTGTCAATCGCACATCAGTCTTTTCCAGTAAATTAACTTTGCTCAGAAACAACACAGAGCTGACTAAAAGAATTTTCCAAGTTGCACGTTGCAGGAGAATATGTAAAAAGAAGAGTCACACATTGCTAAATTTAAAATAAATAACCCCCAAGTGCCTGCTGCCACCGACATAAAGGTCGAGTACAACACACATCTTCACCGTACTCTTATTCTGAAACAGGAAACTAGGAAAAAAGACGTCGCTATGGTAACGGATACAACTCTGCAAAGATTAGCTTGTTAGCAACCGCCTGCCTTTTTTAGATAGTAGTTGTTGCTAGCGTTATGTTGCTGACATGCAATGGAGGGGTCAGATTCATACCTCATACGACCCAACCACCAACACAAGTGAGTTGGTTGAACTAGTTAAACATACTTTCTAGCAGGTGAAGTTAGCTTTTAGCCACCGTCGAGTTCACCAACGATTAGGCTAAGTAGCAATAGCTAGCGAGAAGTGTTTCCCAGTGTAAACTTGTAGTGCCATCTTCTTAAAATTAGCTTTGAGAATGGCGTCAGTCTAAATAACGTGTACGCTTTGAAACGATAGTATTTGCTGTCATTGTTGTCGCGTTGATTAGCTAAGGGACATTTGTCATTTAACCTAGTTGTTGGGACAATGTTTGGAAAAGAGTGAAAATGTTTTCAGTAACCAGCCTAATGTTGGAAACGCCACATTATATGTGGTAATGCACCTTTCGGCTTCATTGTTCACCCAAACTAGGTTAAAAAAAATTAAGTTCAAGTGTATTTTCATGTGTGTAAACCGCAGGTATCAATGCAATTAAGACACTCTCAATTTAAAAGGATATTGCAAAACATTTCTATTTCAAAACGATGTATATCTAAAATCTAAATAACTAAAATTTTAGTTTACAATACCGCAAGATTAAAAGTATAAAATATGCATTATATTAAATATATCTTTCATATATTGTGGATCATAAATAAAGAAATTATACAACCCATTTTGAAAGAGTCTGTGATTTGTGGTCACTTTGACCTGTGGAAGCAGTTTGAAACATTTCTGCCTTGTTGCTCACTGTTATATCTTTCCAGGTTTAAACCAGCCATTGTGAAGGAGTGTATTCGTGAAATTGTGAGGGAGCGCCTGTCTGGAGTGCGGTACGACCCAGAGGAAGTCCAAGAGCTCTCCCGAACACTGGCAGACTGCATTAAGGACAAAGTGAAGAGTGAGTGATGCACCCCCACTGTACACTAACAATAGCTGAGCTGCCTTTGTGTTTTTAAAAAAGATCTTGTCTAAAAAGACATTACAAAATTACAAATACAGTACATCAAGCAATAAAGTGTTACCAGTGCCAAAGTGCAAACATTTATAAAGTGCATAGAGTTCAGGGATAACTGTATAAAGTTCATAAGTCCAGTATGTTCCAGGGGAGGTGCTGAGATTTGTCCAGTCTTCTCCTCCTCCGGAGGTCAGCAAGTAGCTGTTTAATTACGTCGCTGTCGATTACAGTCTGTTGTATTATCATGGCACATCTTGCTTTCCACAGTTTTAAACAAGCAATACATATAATTACCTGTATCAGTTCTGTATATTTGGATGACAGTTTTTCTTCCATAATACAAAACATGACAGATTTATAATCTGCCTTTGTCACCCTGCTCCTTATTCTGCTCAGCCCCAACCCCCCAAACATTACCCCTCATCATCACGTTTCGTCTTTTTTTTAATATCATGAAAAAGACTGAGTACAGAAAAGACATGTCACACAACCATAGACTGTATATAAAGATGGACATAGCAAGCCGTGACATCACCCATTGGTTTATATTGGAGCCAGTTTGAGGCGGTAAATGCTAGGTTGGATCTGCCAGAGGGACGAACCCTCGAGAGTCTGGTTAGGGTTAGGCTAAAGTTAATGTTAGGGTTAGGGGTTAGGGTTAAGGTTAGGGTTAAGTGCACAATGAAGAAACACAAGATTTTGCAAATCGTCCCTCCGGCTGATCCAATCTAGTACCAACCATTTGTAGCCCAGAGTTGCTGCTTATGGTCAGTGCCATTTTTTCCGTTTGGAGCCAGGACCTTCCAAATAAGGAGTGTGGGGTATTTCATTTCACGCTCTGGAAACACACCCCGCTTCCTCAGACTGAAGCTAACGCTAGCTTACCGGGAGCACCGAGCGGTGCAGACCTAATACATCCATGGTGCAGACCATGGTGAACACTTGTGCTAACATTAGCTAACTAACACAGCAGGTATCGTTATAAAGTAACATTAAACTTATCGAAATATTTCAACAGTACTCCGACTCAGTGCGAGTCCCGGAGCCATGGAGTGAACTGTCAATCACAGCTGTCAATCAGCGCCCACACGGTAGACATCAAAGCACATACAAACAGCATTCGAGACAATCACAGTCATCTCTTAAAGTCCACAATTAAAAGTTTATATGGTTCAAAGTATGACATTCAGAATACCAGTGAGATGTTGAATAAATACTCTGCAAGCAACACAAATGAAGTATTGAGAAAGAGTCATATCATCTGACCATTTAATTTTGATGGGAAATGGGAAATGTGGCATAGCAACATGGTTTTATATATTCAGTATAATCTTGATTGTCAAGGCAACAGACTAGAGAATGATCTGTCACTTTTGAAACAGACTGATGTTTTTGATGGATGTGGCTGGCAGAGAGAGAACGAATTCCTTGGTGAAGCAAACAAGTAGGATATGAACTGAATAAAAGAATGTAGCCAGAAAAATTAGGCTGAATATAACAGTGTAAAAGTACATTTCGTCTTTATTCGGTGTCTTTTATTTGTACAGATATAGTCAACAAGTCCTACTCGTAGCATTATTTCCTTTAGTGATCTCAGTTTTGTCCCTGCACAATATTTGCACAATTACTGATGTACACCATTACACCTCATTTCTCTTCCTAAACAGATGCGGGGTTTGACAGATATAAGCTTGTCGTGCAGGTGGTCATCGGAGAACAACGTGGTCAGGGAGTCAAGTGAGTGGTCATTTGGTAAACTACAAAAAGCTATTACAGTTTGTAAGACCTCCATATTCTCAGGGGATAGATTGTTGCACTGTTGAAGATTGTTTCATCAGACAGGCAGACACAATTTTGGCCCTTCTTACATTTCATTTATAACTCTTCAGTGACAGACACAGATGCGTGTATAGTGATCTTTATGGATGCCCTGCTTTCAGCACCACAAGCTGCAATACAAATCCAAAGACCAGCAATGCAATAACACAATATATAATATAATACAACAGCACTATTAGCTATTACCTCACAGCTGCCTTTGAGTTGCCTTTTGCTTAAATTTGTTTTTTTTCATCAAAGTTTATGGCTTAAAGCAGGTTCAGATCCATCACATACTTTTACTCCAATGTGTTTAAAAGTATTAAGAAGATGACTTATAATTCCAGGAAATGTTTTAAATTCAGTCACTCGTATTGAGCTGATAGAATTTATTAACTAATATTTCCTGATATGTAGCCTTCTTTCTTGCTGAGAAAAGTGCGTGATTAGGGTTTCAAAGTAGGGTTATTCAAGCAATGTTTCAAGTTCAGCAGCATCAGGGCATAATTTGCAGCAGTGTATTCAAAACTCAACTATACTCTTCTCATTTGCATCATCAATGTATGTAAAAACCCTGTTAAATTAAAATGTGGAAATGCAATTTTTTGAGGCAGTAAAGGTAGTTTGAGGTAAGCTTAGACAATCAATCCCTCAGTGTTTGATTTTAACTGACACTGTGTCAGATAGGTATTGACTGAACTAATTTCTGAGGCTCAAGTTTCAAGAGTCCGTGACTACTATGACAAGCTCATCTCTAATCTTTTGTGTTTCACCAGGATGTCTTCAAGATGTTTGTGGGATGCTGACACAGACAACTACGCAGAGGATGTTTTCATGAATGTAAGTGCCTTAATTCAGATATTGGGGGGGGGGGGCTGGGCAGACATCCTAAAAACATTTTCAGTTAACTTTTTAAAATCATTTCTTACCTTCACAGGACAACTTGTTCTGTGTGGTGGCAGTTTTTGGAAGCTATTTCTACTGAGAAGGATGAAGGAGAGGATGGATGTAAAGATGTCAGGTGAACATCCAAATGCTCTCTGTCAGCATTTCAGGTTCATGGTGCATTGACTTGAAGTAACTGTATAT
This sequence comes from Scomberomorus guttatus, assembly GCA_038419695.1. NCBI lineage: Eukaryota > Metazoa > Chordata > Actinopteri > Scombriformes > Scombridae > Scomberomorus > Scomberomorus guttatus. The sequence goes on along the minus strand of CM076454.1, from coordinate 17,577,173 downwards.
GTAATTGCTGCATCTTGGGATCAACACAGATCACATCCAGTGTTGAAGTGTTCACCAGGATTTCCTAACAAACAAGTTTATTATTAAAGACTGAGGCCTCTTTTAAGGCTAATTTTGACAAGTATCGTGTCTTATCGCAAAACATGGCAATTTTGAGCCCTTAAATGTCACAAAACAAGTTCTCAAATGGGTTTCAAAAGTTTGATGTCAGGGTGACAGTAGGAACCAGAGAGACTGTGTTTTCTGGAGAAGGCAGCTGACTTCATAAGCATCAGTGAAAATGTCAATTTTACCATATTTGATTTTAGAAGATAAATAACTTAAAATAGTATGTATTCAGGAGACCTGCTAAATTAGTAGGTTGATCATAGGAATATCACAAGTGACAGATGAAGTAATGGAGGACGGCACCAATAGCTGTATCCAGTAATTTTAGTACTTTCAGCTGCAAAAACATATTAAAAGCAACTGAATGCAATGCAAAGTTTATTACATCAAATCGGTTTTATGGTATTTGTACCACACTTTGGGTGCTTGGCTTACCACAGCAGCTACATTAGAGGTCAGTGTTTGTCTATGATTGTCAACATCATTACAGGGATAATTACTGTTGGCCAACTACAGCAATTATACTGTAATTGAATAGGGAAGACTCAACTAGAATTTGAACTGCGCCCAGTACTTCGCCATCTTTATGATCATAAACATGCTGCTCATCTCTTTAGACTCTGCTGCCTCTTTCTTTGCTTTGACTGAAATCCATCTAAATGTTAAATCAGCCTCTAGTTTAAGTTTGACACCACAAGTTTGTTATCTTTTGCTGTGGGCATTCTAGATAGTAATAAACACATATCTCACACAGAGGTGTTGTTTTTTTGGTTTGTAGAAGATTAACAACATTTAAAGGGTTTTGTTTCAATATCAGATGTCCAATATCTCATATTTGAAAAAAGGTTATCTACTGTTATCACAAATAATGGTTCTTATATACACTGTATATAGTACTGTAACATTGTAAAATGAATCAATCATTCTAAAATTAAAAAATGTAGATTTAACAGACAAATCAAATAACTGGCAATAGTTTCATTAAGGAATAATGTTTTTTTATAGCAAAATGCAAAGAGGTTGATAGTAAAAATATTGCAGTATCTTAATGTTGAAAAACAGTGACACTAACAATACCACAGGTGACCCCCTTTTATACGATATCACAATTAATTCAATGATGATAAAAAATGGTTCTAATGACACCTTCTAAAAGATAAAACACGTGAAAGATCAAAACATAAATCAGTTTACTTCCATGTTTCTAGCCACACAGAAATTCTTGCTTTGAATGTCATTTCTGATTTTGTGCTACATTTGTCTGGTCATCACCAGGCAGGAATCCAGAGGCGACCCAGATTGAATTTGTATAGTTTTTGACATGGCCACTGTACTTCAGCAGTCATGATGTACTGGAGAATTTGTGCCAGCACGCAAACAAAGACTGCCATTTTCCATTCAAAATAGGATTTTTTTTTCTCCAAATATCAATTGTCAATTTGACAATTGAAAAGAGTTTTCTTTTGAAGTGGTAGTTATTTTTTGCATCAACCAAATGTATTACATTTTACAGTTTTAAAAAAAAAAAAAAAAATTTATACAATAGCAATGATTTTATTCAAGCCTTTGGTGAGGAATAAGCTGCTTTGAGCCATTGCTTGATACACATATTGGACTATTGGAGTCGAAGTGGTAAAAGGTTGGTCAGTAATCACACAGTTCATGAGTCTTTCATATTTGTATTATATTGTATTTTGTATATTATTATTATATTACTTAATTTAAGGCACAATTAAGTAATACTTTTAAAAGAATTAGTTTAATTTTTAATCAAATGACTCTCTGTAATGTGCATCTGCTGGATGTGTAAGCACTTACTAGTGTCCACAAACACTTGATAAGATGATAGCATTGACATAGGTAGAAGCCAAACCACACCCCAATTAACCCCTTTTGTTCCTGCCTGAATGCTCCTCTGGCTCTAGTCTCAATAAGTCTTTCGACGTTTTTACTCAGTCTCTCTATCTCTTTGTGCCTTCCTCTTCAGGCAGTCTGTCGTCCCTTAGGGTTTCAGTCGAGATTGATTTGGAAACTGTTAGTCACTGATAATTGATCAACATCAGTGTCTGCTAACTCATTGCTCTGTTCCCTCACTGTCATGCCCTGGTAGCACATAAACTTAATTATATCTTATAACTCATTCTGCCACCCACTTAGAGCCTGGTTCTGCTTGAGGTTTCCTCCTGTTAAAGGGGAGTTTTTCCTTGCTGCTGTCGCCAAGTGCTTGCTCACGGAGCAGTGTTGGGTCTCTGTAAAATAAGTATGGTCTAGACCTGCTCTGTGTAAAAAGTGCCCTGCATAAGTTCTGTTGTGATTTGGCACTATATAAATAAAATTGAATTGAATTGAATAGCAGCATAACTTGTCTGATGTGTTAGTACATCAGACAAGTGTAAGATAAAATTGGGAAATGAATATCCTGTACCTGTTGAAAGGAGACAGGCCCGAAACTCTTAGAATTACTGAAACGATAATACTTACAGTAGCATGCCCAACTGTTTCTCCCTATAATTTGTGAGTGAAACTAAGAAGTCTATCTTTAATTAGACAGGTCACTTTCAGATATTCTGCCATTTTTGTAATTACGCATGAGCCTCAGCAAACCAGCCCTCAGCTGGAAACCTTGATGCTTTTCAGACTGTACTGTATATAAAGACTAATGAGACGGAAGTGAGCAGCTGAAGTGATCAAGCTTAGCTGAATCAATTAGTCAAATGACTCATATGCTGATTACATATACATGCCAAACAAGTTTGCCCATCTACTTCTGGTTGCAAAACACAGCTGAGTTGTGAATTAAGTTTAAGAACCTAAAATACATCACAAATATCCTTTGGCCACACTGGGAACACCTCTACTCATCAAACATTGCTGCAAACCCACATTATTATAAAGTTAGTTTGATTATATTTTCATTTATTTGAAATTTGTGCCTGTTTGTACTCTCTTCTTATAGCAGAATCCACTTTATCAGGAAATGAAAGCACTGGGTGTTGTGTTATTCCCACATTTCCTACCACTTGCATTAATCTTTGTGTAATCTTTTCAGTGCTTGAGTAATTTCAATTTTGACTCAAGGGTGACGCATACTTCCTCTTGAGGGTCTCGAAGCTCTTCCAAATAGGATGACAAGCAACAACCAGACAAAAATCTGACAACATCCCTGTACAGAGCTTTTGTTTATAATCACATCTTCTTCAAAGTTTTCATATTGCGTAAACCATTCTGTGTGTGATGTGGCTGTAAACATAGTATTACAATATAGGCTATATTTGGAGAAGACAATGCTATCTGTTGTTTGCTTGCATCATTTGTTACGTGAGTGCCCTGCGCACGTTGCGAGCTGTGCGCTGGCTTCGCGTAAAGCGGATGTTTTCGTGGCAGGAAGAAGGACCTCTTCTTTTTAAACTGGGCTACCCTCAGAAACTGAGACTTTCCCGGGGGCGACGGCACGTTCATTATTCTACCACCCGTAGCACTCACGGATCAATGGACTATGCTGGCGGGCCCTTAGCCCTCAGGGAATTATGAGGCCAGTTTCTCTGTCCAGCATCCGGTCGCTACCATAGGCCCCTACGCGGTCACCCTCACTCTCTGGTCTCGTCCCTGACCTGAGGCAGCTTATGAGCCCTGAGGTTTTGCAAAACATGGGAAGGGGAGAGGGGAATCTTATATGATTCTAACCACTTGTCCTAACGGGCTCCTGCGAGCCCACAAACCCGCCCTGGTCGCTCTGTCTCAAGAACCCTATCAGGATTTACACCCCTAACCTACATGTATCCTAACAGCTATGAGGATTCACCGGAGACGACCACCAAGCTAATAGTCAGTGGTGTTGCCGTGGTGTGGATGCGCTGGAGCTTACTTCTACCTCTCCTGTCCCTCTTGTTAACTTTGTGTTCTCTCTCAGAGAAAAATGTATCACACGTGAGCTTTTATGACTTTATGTGATTTTTATTCAATCAGTTCAAAAAATATAAAGAAGAAAAAATGAAAATGAAAAATAAAAAGGGAAACTGGTCTGGTTCAGTTCTCACGTGCCTTTATTTCCAGGCTTATTTAACCAAAATGGTTTTGATTTGGAGGGGTGACTTTTCAATTCAGTCACTCATAATCTACCTATGTCTATCTATCATTAAATCCTAAATTTGGTAACTGGCTGACATTTACTGACCGTTTACAAACTCTCGATCTCTGGTGTTCCTATGCTTTTGTCAACCGAGGCAGGCGTAGCCCTCTTCTGCCCTTGTGGCATCGGAGGGATAGTGGCGTAGACCCCTGGCCTCGGCAATTCAGAGTCGCTGCCCTACATGTCCACCACCCTACTGAACTTCTATCTAAATTTACCACCAAGCATCGAGTTTTTGCTCACAGTCAATTTTACCAGAAGTGCAAAAGTGCACTTAAAAATTCAGGTCTGTAATTACCTTTTCTCTGAAGTCTTAAGTGTCCGAGGTGAGGGGAGCGCTTTAGTAACAGGAAGCTCCTCTGTGGTTTGAGGCTCATAGTAACAACCCCCCCCCCCCCTTTTTTTTTCCACAACAACAACCCTGTAACAAAGATGGTGGGCACATTAACTTCAAAAACAACATCAGCCATACCTGATATGCTACGTGGTAATTATACCTAGTGACATAACCCCAGATGGTAATGATGGGGACATTTTAAGAATTATAGTCAAGAGTAAATGGTTACATGTCAAACTGTAAAATTATTACATGGTCAAACCCAAAAGGTAAAGAGTAAATAAAAAGGTAAAGGCCACATAAAAGATGTGATAACTGCGATATAATAAAAGATGTTAATAAATGATTAACATATGTGTAAATATGTATTCATATGTGTTCTGTGGTTAGATGTGAGTGTGTGGGGGTGCGTGTGTAAATGTGTGTGAGTATGTATGAATGTGTAAATGTGCGTGAGTGTGTGTGGGTGTATAATACAAATGACTTGCAATGATGATTAAATAACAAAGTAAAAAGAATATAATAAAAGGATACTTGACAGCACAAACAACACCATATACCTTGATTCCACTGCTTCACCCTGATGAATAGTTTATTATCCTAAACAAGATGACAACTATAAGAATGTTTCTGACAATATATTGTCAGCACACTTGTGGAGGCTCCTTTAGTTTTTTTTTTTTTCTTTTCAGTTGTTGTTTTTTTACCCAGATTTAAACCTAAAGATAGTGGGTGGAGATCATGTCTCCCTTTACCACCACAGGATCATGCCAGCAGTCAGCAGGCAGAGATGTTGTCTCCCCCGGCAGTAGGCATAAAATCAACAAATAGCAACAACAGTAATTGCATAATTTTTCCCTTCTCTCAACAATTCAGTATTTATGTTCCTTATTTTGTTATGTGAACATTATTAAAACTATTATAGTGACAGGAAAGGCATACAGTTGTTATTTGGTTACACATTGTTCATTTAATATTCATCTGAAAAATTAAATGTAGCGTATGTTTACATCTTGTTCACTCATTGAATCTTCTGCTGTTTTGACACATCTTATTCACGCTAATCATCTCTCAGCTGATGAAACCAAGCAGACATTAAATAAATTACTTTAACTACTTTTAAGGGGAACTCATGTTAGTCTTTGGGGAGTACTACTGCATATGTGAAAAAGGTTGCATAAAGCCTTTTGTGGCTCCAGAGAGAGCTTTGCTGTCTGATGAAGTGAATGAATGTTAACTGGGGCTGAAGACTAAAAATTTGAAAAAAAGTGACAAAAAGTCTGAGGATGTGGACTCAGAAAGCAGTGAGTGTACCAGACTTCTAGCTCACTCATCATCCCTGCTCAAGGTTAGAGGCTTGAGGCTACATTAGCCTCTACTAGCATAACATAACATGATTTTGATCCTTTTAGAAGAAATAACTGTCCATCATAAGACCGACAATATAGAAGTGCAATGCTAAGTCAGTGGAGTTCTCCTTTAAGGGGTCATTACGATATCTGTCTATCTGCACCAGATCAACATCAGCATGTAGCCCACAGCATAATGAATGTCTGAGAGCTGTATTTACTCAGCAATTCAAGAATGTCAGTTGAAATGGTAATTACAACTGATAACTCCCATCGGTTTGCTATTATTATTGCCATTATTTGCTCAGAGACAGAAAGAAGAAGAAAGAAAACCATGATTGAAAGCTCTGTTATAATTGCACTGTACATTTCAAAATGTCAAAGAAATGCCACAAATGTTATACTTATGGCTCATTATTTTTGTTTTTTATTTAAATAAAATCCAAGAATGTAGAACTATTTATATGAAATATAAAAAACACACAAATACAGAAAAACACTATTGTTTGTTTTTTTTCTACTACATTGAATGACTCCAGCTGATCTGCAGCATAATCAGCAGGTATTTGCATTTAGCTGGATGCTCACTAAAAAGTGATCACACCAGATATGCAGGTTGTCTGTGTCCAGGCAAAAATAGAGTAGATTTTAATCATGTTAAATATTCAGATTTCATTACATTCAGAAAACTGTGCTCTTTGTTTGGTAATACACAACCCATCAGGAATTATTACCTCACACCGCCTCTCATCTTTCTCAACAGTCTTTTAAAAACAGCTGCTCTTTACAATTTTATCAGTGGTTTTAATGTTTTTCCGTGTAAATGCATGATGGCAGATGCTGACTGTTGCTTGTTTGCCACTCGGGGGGCAGTAATCGTGGTAATCTCTGCATATCCTCTACTTGTTCTGCCCTCTCCTCTGTCCTTTGTTTTGTATACACCTGGAGAATATTGTGACTGAATTGATTTGTGTAAGAGGTTCAAATAGATTAGATTCTTTAGTCAAGAGTGGATTTTGCTTTATTGGCTAAATTTAAAGTTATTGCTTTTGCAAGTGATTCATGTGACATCCGGCACTTTACTTCTTCCTTTGCGCCTGATGGACGATTTCTATGGCCATTAGAGGACTTTATCACTTGAATGGAAATCTTGGGCATGTGCTGAAATAACTGATGTGTTTTTCTTGGGAGGACGAGGAGGCATAGCTCACCTGTGATTTTAACCTGGTCTGAACAGACTTGCAGTTCAGCTGAAAATCATAGGCATCCTTACACTGAAATTGCACCGTGCTGCTTTCTCATTACTGACAGTCCCTCTTATCCACAGTCAAGCTCACATTTTGACACCAAAATACTTAAAAAAATGCTCAACAAAAATGTGACCTTGTTTGAAATTGCTGCTGAATAGGTCAGCTTTCATCACCATTTATGTCACCTTGTGTTATTATAACCCATCCACACTTGTGCATTGCCTATTCCCACAAGCCTGTGTCGTGATTAAGCTGGTCTATTGATTTTTCTGAATAAACTCTCATCTCCCGAGCCTTAATTGCTTTTCCATCTTAAAGCCAACAGATATACCTAAATACCTGCCCTTCAGAAGGTAATCCAGATCTGCTCTAATTGGACATGCTTAAAGCCAACAGAAGAAGATTAGCCTGGGTGATTCCCTGTGCAACCTTAATGTGTGTGTAAATGTGAGGCTGAGTGAAGCTGGTGGGAATAGTCATTTCAGTTTACCATGACTAAATTAATTTAATGGTCGAGCTGCTTAAAAAATGAAGAGACATGTTGAATTTCATGGTCTTACTGGTATTGCTTTAGATTACAGCCCGCAACATACAGCGTAATTACCCCGTAGTTACGGTGTAATCTTTGGTACTAATGGTGTACCAGTACAATATGTACCAATACATATATGTAGGTACAGGGGAATGAGATGTGAAGTTATGGAATAAGGGGGTAACAATTTGGGAACTTACAAATAACTTATACTGTAGTTATTTTTTAACATTGGGGTACCTATTCTATTATTACAGGGTACAGTATGACCATAAAACTGAGTTAAAATCTGGACGTTTCAAGGAAGATGGAGTTATGACTTCTGCAGCACGTAATAAATCTGATGTGATTTTATTTCAAAATAACCTTATTACCAACATATTACTAACAAACAGGCAAACTACATTTATCCTTTCTCATTTTGGGGTACTTAAAAGAACTACTGGGTACATCTGTGCATTTACTTGAGCAAAGGTCCAGGGGACAGTGTATTGTCATCGATGCTGTCGGCCTCTGGAGACTGTCTCAGCTGTGGTTCACCTCACCAGCAAACTTCATGGCATTACGGCTCCTCAAGGTGCAAGCTTACCGTTTTCCAGCTCTGTGCACGGCCTCCTTTCATCCCAGGAAATAAATACAAATATAGCTATAGGTAATATAAAGATAGCTAAAGATAAAACATGAGGTATGAATCAGAACACATATGGTTCATATGCTCTTCTGATAGTAAACTGTGTTGTTAATTTAGTTTGTTCTTCCATGTTTTTAGGCAAGTAAAACTGAAACAAACTCACATTGTTCTCTGTAGTTACAGACTAAGTTATGTTGGTAGTCCCCCCCCTTGTCACATGTAGTTACAGGGTGAGTACAGGGTATGCGGGCTGTAATCTAAAGTGTACATTATACATCTTATATCATATTAAAAACAAAATCTTACATCCTTAACTTAAAACCTTTATTTAACATACTTCTTATTTAACATAAATTAGAAACCTTCGAGGAACAAATAGCATTGAATTCATTATTTCTTAGTTTTTCTTGCATTGCTTCCCCATTTTGTTCTTTTTCATCTTCCTTTCCACTCCTGATGAAGATGACGGGGTTGAGGTTGAGACGAGAAAGAAGCCAGTGCACCGTGGCCATATGTTGACCCTATAGAGAAAAACTGTTGGTGTCAGTCTCTTGACTGTAATTTATAGTGTGAGATATCTGGATTTCTGACAGCTATGATGTCTCCCACTTGGTGAGAAGCCATAAGAATCAAACTGATGGCCACACAGCCACAAAGCTGTCATCGCTGCCATTCTAGATGTGAATAAATACAATATTAGTGTTGAAAGTTTTGCCAGTGCAGTAGCAGATTAGTTTAGTGTAGGTTGCTATGTGAATAAAATCACATGAACATGTTTTAGCTTCTGTAAGACACAAACCCACAAGTGTTATACTGTATTACATTGAATGTAATGACATTACTATTAAAGCAATCATTAGTGTTAGCTTGTAAACACTGCGGGGTAACGCTTTTTGCTCTTTCAGCTGGGCTCAGAAACAACGCAAAGCTTGAACGTGAATGTCCGGTAGCTAAGAAATGATTATCAAGCTAACACTCCAACACCACATTTCATTTGTTCAGTTAACGCTACATTTGTCATGAGGCACAAACCAGACAGTTCTGTGCCAATAAACATATTCAGATTATTACCCACCGTATGTTTGCTATAAAGTAGGTTAGCAGGGAACAGATCAGGTGAAGCGTACCCATTCAACTTTGATGAAGATGATGTGAAAGGTTATAGGTCACAACTATAATAAAAAATTAACATAGTATCTTGCAATATTATTGTCTTTGTGGCTTTTGCTTTTATTGTTTTCCCGTCCAAATCTGTGTCACTTATTTGATTTATACTTTGTAGTTTGTCTTGTTTGTTGGTAATAGTTTGGTAATGAAGTCATTTTGAGATAAAATCACATCAGATTTATTATGTGCTGCAGAAGTCATAACTCCATCTTCCTTGAAATGTCCAGATTTTTGCTTAGTTTTATGGTCATACTGTACCCTGTAATAATAGAATAGGTACCCCATAGTTAAAAAATAACTACAGTATAAGTTATTTGTAAGTTCCCAAATTGTTACCCCCTTATTCCATAACTTCACATCTTGTTCCCCTGTACCTACATATATGTATTGGTACATACTGTACTGGTACACCATTAGTACCAAAGATTACACCGTAACTACGGGGTAATTACGCTGTATGTTGCGAGCTGTAATCTAAAGTGTTGCCGTCTTATTTGATGTATGCTTTCTCTTTTATCACGTTATCAATATCATACACCTCTGTACCAGTGTCATATTACTCTCACAGGACAATCTTGGATGTTTTCATAGCTACCTTTCCTATTTGACTGCTGAGGTTGAACATCAGCATGTTATCAAAGATTCCTTTTATCACCATTTAAAGGGTCTTTATTCTGGCTACTTGACACTGCAATAAATGTTCATTTACACCAAGGAATAAGGTTAAATTTGATGAGTGTTTTCTAATTTAGGGCTGGTTTTATGGCTCGTGTCTGTGATGTATGTTTGTAGAAGAAATTTGGTGTCGTCTACATAAAATACAGCATCACATATGTACTGACTCCTCAAGGTTACTGTGTTATTCTCCATTTATATTTCAAAGAGAGATTAAGATTCATAGGCAGGTGTTTAATAATTCATCAACATGGATCTTCAGTTTTCATGTTGTGGATTTGCATATTACAAAGGTTAGTCATCAAATTCGAGAGCAGCAGAAGAAAGATGTCACCTGCTTCATTGCCTGCTTTGGCTTTTGTCCCCCTTCAAACTGGACAAAAACCCACTAACACCCAGTAACACCTGGCTTTTGTCTTCAGTGGGAAAGGGTACAATCGGCATATTTATCAACTCCAGCTCTGATTGGCAAGGATGGAAACATGACACCCGGATGGACATGCTAATTTTTGCCCCTTTTCCAGCATGATGCTATAACATGCATTGAAGTTCCAGTGATTGGCGCGTAAATAGCCAGGAAGATTATTTAACCATCCGTCTCCGTTCAAGCAGTGTAAAAGTCAAAGGAGTCAATCGTCTATTTTAGCAGGTTTACCTGCATTTAAAAAACCTGCATATACGCGCTAATTTTGGTGTAAAAAGGGTATTAGAGTATCACTTTAAGACTTTAACCAGATGGAGCCGTCATTCATTTGTACATTATTCATCCATGTGTCATCAACAATATTCTTTATGGCATTTAGATGAAACCATGAGAAATAATGCATCTGACTTGTGGATCCCTGTAAAACGTTAGCAGTTAATGTGGGTAATTCTCCATCATAGGTTACTTACCTGTCCAACAGAAAAAGGCCATCTCTGCATCAGTATCAAAGTTTTTTTAGAATCTGAAGCTTGCACTGTTCAAATGGTATACCATGGTTCATTCAGGTTTTGTAGAAACGAATAGCACACAGTGGGTCGATCAGAGTGGTTTACTGTAGATTGATTTATTTGAGGGTTGGGCACGTTCACAAAAACAGGGAGGGGGTTTGACTCTGCCTGTTTTTGAAAAGCTTGAAGTATTAAAGTCCAACTGAAGTTAAATTGCATTTTTGTTTGTACTAAAGCACACATGTCTGCTCTGTAAATCACTTATCCTGTGTTCTCCTTTGAGAGGAAATTTGAAATTCTTTGGTTTCATGATGGTTTACATTAATTTGCATTAATTTGATGAAATACCATTCTATTATCCGCCTCCGTAAATGTAGCAAATCAAATGTTGCATAAAGTGATAAAACTGATAGATTAGTTTATTAGATTAGATTAGATCAGCCTTTATTGTCTTGAGCATTGAGAGAACATAGCAGCACACAGCCTCTCCATATACACACAATATACCCGTATATATATACAATCAAACTACAGTTAACATGCAGTATCACACACCGATCCATATACATACCCACCAAGAATATTACACGATGCCCTATGCCAAGATATTGCACAGATGCACTACACCCAGATATTGCACATTCCCCTGAGTAAAAGCCAAGATGTTTTACCCCACCAACAAAAAAAATTGCACAGATAACGTATTGCACAGATTCCCTACATAATGTATTTGACTTGTGGATCTTTGTAACCTTTGACAGGTTACTTGCAATATCCTGATGTAGGACCTCTATATCCGTAGTCCTCTATATTTTATCAGGCAATGCAGCATTAATATCCCTTTCCCAAACCTTCTTTATATAGTTGACAGATATCAAATCCTTAGAGAAGAAATTCACAAATTTTAGTTTCTTTCTCTCTGGAGAAAGAGATAGCAACTCTAAAAAAATTGTCTCTCACAAGTGAATTCAAAATGGGGGAAAAATTGGTTTTCCCTCACAAAATATCTAAGTTGTATGTAAAAATAAGAGTGAGGTAGATTGTACTTGAAACATAATTGGTTGAAAGAAGCAAACTTGTTGTCTAAATAGAAGTCTTTTATGCACTGAAGCCCCTTCACACGCCATGTAGAAAATGTGTTGTCCACTGGAATAAAAGTGTGGTTGTGGCAAAATGGCGTACGTAGTGAAATACTAGGGACTTTGTAGATATGTTTAATTTGAGTAAGAATCATCAATGAATTTTTGACAACAAAACTGGGACTTATTACTGTTACAAAACTTACTTTATTAACAGATGCAAGATTTGTAAAAAGTAAGGCCAGTGAGGTGTATTTTTGGCTGCAAAGAGGGATGATTAAGTGCGAGCAATTGTAAATCTTGTGATAAAAATCCTGCATTTATTTAATCCCAGCAAATAACATGATTGGTGATGAAATCATTTATTGTGCTCTCCATAATGATGGTAGTCTAACAAAAAAAAAATGCAATGCAAATTGCTGTATTATTAATGCAATTACCATTATACATAGTTTGACTTCATACTCTCGCCTAATGACAGATACTTAATGACAGATTGTTGTAATGTTATATTTGTGCCTTTACTAAAAAAGAACACTGTTCTCTACTGTTTTATCTTTCATTTTTTCAATTATAGCATGTTTTTAGAAGAACATTATAATTATACATTATCATTTGTAAATCAAAATAAAACTTATATGATATTCTTCCCCCCCAAAAGAAGCAGAGGAGGTATTTTATTTTTTCAGCCCTGAGTAGTGTTTGCAGGTGTCCTCTCAGGTTGCCTACAGCCCTAACAAGCTCCTCTAATTAGAGGTAGCCGGTAGGCAGCCTGAGAGGCAAAACCCAGGGCAAAAGTATCAGCCAGGTACTTGTTGCTGGCCATAAAGCTTATCGCTGTGAGCGCACTGTAATAATTGAATAACTGAGTCGAATCAGATGAGCCTATCAACATTCAAAACAAAACTGTTTGGAGAGATTTTAGTAGGTAAATAAAAGTGAAACTGTCAAAGCAAAATGGGACAAAAACAGGGTTTTGAAATGGAAGGGAACATGTCCCCTCCTTCCATTTGGAAATTATACTCCTTTTCCCCCACAATTTCCTAAAATACTGAGACTTCAGTTCTCTTTTCATACTCTTCTTATCAAGAGTGCGGATTAAATATGCAACATGTAATTAGCATAACAATGTCTATGACTGTCACCTTTTTCATTACTCAGAACAGCGCAATGGTAATCAAATTCCCTCTCAGCAGGTACATTTATAAATAAGCTCTAATTACCAGATCGTAGGATTTTCATGAATGCAGTCAATGCAGTGGTCAGCATAATTTCCAGGCTAGCTATTAAGAACTGGTGGTTTGTATAATTAGGGATGCTTAATAGGTGAAAGAAATGATCCTTTTTCATTTTTGCCCATATGAAGCTTTCTTGTTTTCCCAGCAATAAAGATTATCTCACCAGTAAATTGAAGCCAGTTGGTCTTTTTAAATGGAGAAAAGCAACTGATTTATTGTCAGTTACTGATAGCTAAAAGCTTAAAGTTGAAATTATTGTTACCTTTGTAGTTGCTTCTGGTGTGCTTCTGAATTTATTTACTAGAGCATACATTTTCACCCATTAATACAGCAAGAAATCTTGTGTTTGATATCTTGAGATCATAAAATTAAATCACCATCTCTCTCTATTATTTTATTATCTCAAGATATCAAACATTTCTTGCTGTGTTAATGACTTAGATATCTGAAGACATTGAGAGTGGAACTGGTTGGTAGTCTCAGTTGCTGATTGTATAATTAACTGCTACAAAATCAGCACTGTTAAAGATTTTTCCATCAAAAAAGGTAAAGAACTGGCAGTAGGGTTGCTGTTGCTGAAATTAACAGTTTGTTGCTGTTTTTATAAATGCAGCATACAACTGTTTCTACTTTTACAGTAAAATACTGCCAAAAAGATTGTAGTTTATTACTGTTAATTTGCACTTTTTTCATATGAGGTAAAATTACAGATTTTTACTGTAAACTACATTATTGTGACTGACTACTAGCAGACTACTAGCAGGAGTACAGTAAGTTTTGTTAAATTTTTAAAGTATTTTTTTCCAAAGCTTGTGACTTGATATAATTACTCTTTGACACTATTTACAACAGTGAATAACCAGCCATTCGAATTGTGACTTAAAATGTTAAGACGAATGATACAACTTCAAGGTGTTACTTTTAAACCGTGTCTCACTTTATTAATATTTTAAATGAATGATGCTAAACATTTGTACAAAGTTAGAAAGTAATAGAAAAAAGAAAGCATGGAGCTCATTCAGGTAATTAAACTTAAATGTCAGTTATTTAAAAAGTAAATACTTAAACAAGTAGTGCAGTCTGTCTGAACATTGTACACAAATAAAGACATAAAACTTTATAAAAATATTAACATGCTCCTCTAATGCAAGGCCCACCCCAACGTCTATTAGTATCTTTAGTAGACTCAACACACAAGGGTTGACTGATGTCATCTTTTTCTGGGTGACTTTCTGTCTTCTTTGACAGGACTTTGTCCCGTCCTGCTGGGGAGCCTCTCTCAGAGTTTATCCCTATGAACCACCTGAAAAACAAAAAAGTGTGCTCAGAGAGGGTATAAAAATGTTTTATTTATTAAGAAAATTAATTGGCATGAAAGAAAACAATTTCATCAGTTACAAAGTGGTTCACGCTACTACACAGAAGGCAATGAGACATCATCTAAATAAAATTAAGTTGTTTGGAGACGTTGGCATATAAGACAAAGTCAAATGAAACTCATGTAATTTGGAGCATTAGAATCATAAGTCCAGTTCCACTCTGAGAAATGTTGACTTGCCACTGAAACGCTATAGTACAGATGTAGCTAGTCATCAAGACTCTGATTTCAAAACTTAATTCAAGTCCAATGCTTTTCACATTTAATCTGAATAGAATTCACTTAAGAAAACAATTTGAAAAACTCCAAAACATCAAGATTGGTTAGTAAGTCAGAAAGAATCTCAAAGAATAAATCTCAGGCTTAATGAAAAAATATATACTAGTAAAATAGCTTATTTTGTTTTGTGTTGTAATCAGATGGGAAAGTACCAAATCATTATCATGACAGAAGTAAGGACATATAGCACAGTTCATACTGATTGGGAATGTAATGTATTTTGCCTATGCTACCAAGCAAAGCAAAAATGAACTCACCTATTGATTTGCTGGATGAAGATGGGTGAAAAGTCATGCTCCAATGCCCAGGCAGACACGTGTCAACTCTCTACTGTTGTTTGTGTTCCCAAAATGCAATGCAAAATACTGTAAAGTACTGTTTTCTTTCCTCCAAACAATCAATACTGTGAAATACCGTTATCTTTCGTCTGAGCCATTTCCTCAACCCAAATTAACAGTAATGTACTGCATTTAAAGATAACAGGATTATACTGTTGACATTTTAATGTAAAATAACAGCAATTTCTTGTGCACAATGCAAGGAACTGTAAGTGCTTTTCATTTAAAATTGCACCTTAATGGACATTAGTTGTTGTTATGCAAACGACTCTCCCAACAAAAGACAACTCGGTAGACAACCTTGAATTAGGCCAAAATGAAGGCCAGAAGATTCATTCCAAATTGCCACTTAACCTGTCACTGGTTGGGGATTGTGAACCATTATTCGCTGACTACCATTTTAGTGTGTCATGGCCTTTGATGCAAGCATGCAGACAAAGGTGGAAAGCTTTGCGGTGTTTTTCTACTTTGCTTTGCAAGTTTGGATGCCAGCCCAACACCATTTGGGAGAATAGTGTTGGGTCAAAGGGCAGTCCATCCTTTTTTGCTTTTTACTTGCCACTGAAAAACATGTTTGTTGTATCAGGTCACTGGCCAAGCAAAAGTTGGTTTCAATAAAGATTTCAATCTAAGACAGAGGACATCTTTGTAGAGCTGTTTTTTGCATAGAGAAATCCATAATGTTCAAATCCATTCGTCAGTCAAGTGGTACACAGGTAAAAACGTTCCAGTGCAGGGGGGTTTAGTTTCAAAGAGCAGCACCTCTGACTTGGCCATTCATTCTAACAAACACAATTGGTTGTCTTCATTGGTGTGAAGCTGGTAAGGGATCATAGCCTTCCTGCTGCACTAGAAACTCCTATTGATTAGTAGGGTACCTGCACAGACTATGTATGTACGGTGTGGACTGACTGGATTTTGCAAGCCAAAATGTACTTGCATGGTGTGGCAAATAGCAGGCAGGACAGGAAATAGCATGGGTAGAGTAGTAGCTGTGTCTGTAGGTTCATCTTGTCCTTTCACTGATATCATCAAGTAAAATTTCTCTGCATTTACTCTTAATAATCTTAAATACAAATGAACATGATTTTTGTTATCTCAGCGGATTGCTTGTTAATAAATTATTTGTTTGAGACCCTGAGCAGGTGGAGTTACAATTGCTTGCTCTTGGACAATTTGACAAGACTCACTGACTGTGATGAGGGACAGAACTGCACTGAAATGTTGAAAGTAGGACAGGATGAATTGATTAATTTCATGATTCAAAGAATCATCTATTTTCTGACCCCATTTTCACCAGACTTTATTGTAGCACCTTAGTGTCAGTCTGCCCTTCCTTCTGTCTCTGTCTTTGGTTACCAACCACTCTTTCCCACTGGGTGCTATATTAGCTCATATTCAATTGAATATTGTGCCTACAATGAATCAGACAGTGCCAAACAAAATACAACTTGCACAATAGAGATACAGTCTACCTTATTTTTATTTATGAACTCTAACAAGATCAACAGGCTTGGTTTTAAGCAATCTGAGGTTAATATTTGTCTTATATAACGACATAAATTCACCTTAGAGTTAAGCTTTTGTTTGCACACTTCAAGATGAGTCCAAGTGAAGGCTGTGTGTCTGCATTCACAATCTATTGATGGACTCTGTTGAGAGTCGTGCCTGTGCATTCATGAGGCCTTATTTTCTAATCTTGAGACACCCACTTCTAATCTTGTCTCCCCCCCCCTGCAGAGAGCTGGCAAAGAGGTCTGTCTTGTCCGGCTGTTATTTACAAGAGGCCTGTTTCGATGGCATCCAATATTGCTTTTCAGATTTTTTGTGATGCATAATCTTTACTGGCAACTGGTCCAAGGGCTTCAAGGAACTGTCACTTCAAGTCATTTATGGCTCGGAGTTTCATTCCCAACAGTTTATAGACATTTGGGAGAAAATTACGCTGCCTGATATGCTGTGTGTTTAAATACATGATAGTGGTAGTGCTAAAAAAATACTGTTCATTTACTGCCTTTAAAAAGTCTGTAGCTCAACAAGTCCTCCAAATTAAAGGACATAATATGTTGTTTAACTATGTACTCCAGAACGACACATAGGAGTGTTTTTTTGCTCCATCAGCAGTAATCGGCAGGACAACATCATTTGTAACAAATCACTGTTAAAAAATAATGATGTTTTATAGTGTGACAACACTGTGGTTAAGGTCTGGTTAGGTTCAGGCACAAAAACCACTTGGTTAGGGTTTGGGAAAGATCATGGTTTGGGTTAAAATGATTACGTTGTTAAGGAGAAACATGTGATGCGGGTTAAAGTTACTACTTCCTTAAAGTTAGGTGTCCTTCATCGTCATGGCTACAATAATAACCACAGGGTTAGGGTACAATCGTAGTTACGGTTTTTTAAAAACCTGTCCAGACTCGCAGTTGGAAATGTGACACTCATGGTTGGAAATGAATAGTGGTCTCTTGTGGCAAAAGTCCACTGTTGCATTATAACCACTAAGCACCCGACCTCCTCCAAGTGAGATAAATTGTCAACTTATATATACGTCATCGGAAATGAGCCAATGCTCTCGGTTATAATTACTACAGCCACTAGATTGCATCTGTCATACAAAAGTATATGTTGTTTTTTTGGGTCCTATTACTACCCATTGTTCATTTTTCAGTCTCCTTTAGTTGATATACAATACTAGTAATCCATAGTACCTTTGAGCCTCATGCTGGCAATGATTTTGTGAGTGCAATTGTCACATTTTTTAAAAGAGTGGGTGTCTTTTTGCATACAGTATGGTACCATCTAACAACGTTGTTAGACTTTATCTAACAACGGGTTAAATTCACCCCAAACAAAGTTTTGAAAAGTGAATAATAGTTTGTTAGAATTTCCTTTGATAAGTGGCCTTGGCTTATGTGTGATAATGCACTCGTAAGTGTTCTTACATAAAAAATAATCCTTTCATTGTGGTGTTCATCACCTCCACCTCGTCCATTTTTTTCTCATATTAAAACTTTTTTTAATGCAATATTGCGTGCAAGGTGTGTTCAACTTTCAAGCACACAAAGGAATTAGTGAAATCAATTCAGTTTTCATTTTACAATATGCAAATAAAAGAGTCCAGTCAGAGGTCAGCGGTTTGGAGGACAGCCCCTCCTTTTTTCATCTTAGCCTCCCCATTTTAATACTAAGCATTATTTTTTTAAATATGTGCTATTGAATACAAATTGTCTTGTTTAGTTATAAAACCTTAGAAAATTGACTGTTTAACAACTGCAGTGACTCAGCTGTAAAGAGTTGGAATAGTGTTATCTATTTATTCACAAACTTACTATTTTTAGTACCTACATTGTCGTTTCAAGTACAGGTAGGACATGTGCCTCTATGTTTAGTCTGAGCATTTAAAGAAAGAGAAATGAGTGCAGTGAAGCAGAGAGCTAGGGCAGTCAGATAATACGCGCATCAAGTGCATTGTGCAAGGTGAATAGAAGAATAGAGAAGATTAAGTGTTTCCCTTGATCTCAAAGATGAATATTTTAAGTGGCTTTTCTCCTTTTCTTCACTGTGTGATTTTGTATCTAAGATACAGAATTTTAATTAATAGAAAGCTGAACCTTTCCTTCAGCTAAAAGGTGTAATTTGAAGCCTTGACAAGCTTTTGAAGCAATCACACCAAGCTATAGCCTCCATTGAAGCACGCTGATTATTCATCTGACCAGGGGCAAAAAGATAACACGTGGTGCCTTCAAGATGGTGCCATGCAAATGTCCTACATGTACCATCATTTCGTTTGGCATGTGTAATATGCTGAATTCAATATTTATGAGATAAAGACACATGCACCACAGTAGCTGTAAGCGTAGTTTAATAATATATATACTTTATCTAGTTAGCTTACATTACATAGTCACTGTATTGCTAGAATGTGAAATAATCAGATCAGATGAATCGTGACATTTTTTTTTTTGTTTTAAAGGTTTTTAATGGTTTTTAAAGGTTTTTCAGCTTCGGCACTTCCATAAATTAAGCATAAATTAAGGATTACTTACATAAAAGTGTTTACTCTGGGTCACACATCCACTACAGAAACACTTTTCAGCTCTTTAGCCTTCATCAGAAAATGTGAATAAAAAGTAGATTAAATGCAGCATGACCAGTTAATGAGTGTCATCACACTAATTAGAGGAGAGCTTCAAGTGTACAGAGATTAATTCATTAATTTATTCTACAGTCACGAACAAAATGCATTTGTGTAACGGGGTGTATTGGGGCGATGTTATACAATTGTATTGTATTATGTTTGTATTTTTCATGAGCTTCTCTCTATCACCTCCCCCATTTCTCTTTCTGGTGGTGACTCAACTGTGTACCTGCACAGCTGTAGTTGATCAGCTTATTAAGAAAATGAAGTTGCCTAAAAACAGCATGGGGCTCATCAATGAAGGAGCAAATGAGGCTTGCGCTGCAGGATGTCTCTTTGTTGTTGATATTGGACAATTCTGCAAAACTTATTTTGACTTTTTTTGATTACGTTCAACTTTTTTAAACTACTCACTCACAATCAAGTTTGCACGATTAAAATGCAGCTAAAATCATCATTATGCGTTTAGTGTCGTAAACAATCTTTCCATTTGTTATAAGCTCTGTTTTAAAACCAGAATGGAAATCGAAAGCCTGGAACAATAAAATGTTTCCACTGACCTATAAAAATATATATTGCCCTTTTTTGCTTGTCACTTTATTGTAAACTCAGGACTTTTGTCCATGTCGGAATCCTGTAGGAATGATGACTCTTTTTTTCCAGTGATCTGATTGGTCAGTGATCGGGGTGTTGATAGGTTGTGATCTGACCCTCTGAAGTTAACCTGCTCCAGAGCAGGTTAGCTGTTCAGCTTAAGTTACCATGGCGATGTACCCTGGTAAGAAGTGAACCATCATCGTAGGACTGAAAACCCGGGGTTAAACCTGAAGTTACCTCGCTAACCCCAAATCCTGCTTCATAGTACAGGCCTTTGGTGCAACAAAGTACATTGCATTATTGTTCTTTGGCCAGAAGACCTTGCTCCCACCCCAGACACAACAAACCAATGAGCAGAGTAAACGTTCTCATGTGGCTTTTAATGATGTTCTTTTGGTTGTTTGAATTTTTTTCTGTGTGAAAAGAAACCATACCAAGGGGAAAATGCAGCAAACTATGGAGCAAACAAACCATAGGTTTGAAAACACCCTAACTTTCCACCTTGCTACAGAAACTGCCCACTATACTCCCTGCACTGGTACTGAAAGTTGGCGTTAGATATAGTCTACATCTTAAGGTGCAAAGTCGTCCAATATGGATGTAATTCGTGGGGTTACTAGGCTTGGAAAGAACCACTGAATTAATGATAGTAGTAGTGACTAAATGATCTAACATGATCATGCAGTGGATTTAGTAGTACCCTGATCTTGACAGTGGCCAAATCCAAATGTCTGCATGTCCGCACTTGCAGCCTGGCAAACTTAGCAGATGAGCGTCTGGGGGTGTCTGATGCTTCAATTCATCACGCCTGCAGTGGACTTACAGAGTCCACTTTGGGTGCAGACTACACCAATTAATTCAGCAGGTTATGTTTAAATGAATAGAAATATTACAAAATGGATTACAGCTGTTACTATAATAATAATAATAATAATAATAATAATAATAATGATAATAGCAAAATAATAAGCATTCTGCCAGTGTAAGACAATTCATATAGCCTGTTTTTATACATGTACATGCACATAATAGGCCTAGGCCTAATAATTTAGATTTGTTTGTTATAATCTACAAAATTGGTGAGTGCAGGGATTTTTCATTACATTGTCATCAGACTAAGTTGCAGGGTCCTCAGCTGAGAGTTTCATGTGAGTGTAATATTAGAAATGCTAATGATCTGCTAATTCGATGTAGTAAGTATATTAAGTATTTTACTCTGAATATCAAACATTATATTATCACATTAGAAAGAGTTCAGAATCTCCAATCTATTTCTAAGTAGCACTCTGTGCTCAGATACATCTTACATGAATTCCTAATGCAGGTACTGTTCTGAAAAAGTACTCAGTGTGATGGATTATAAGGTCAGTATCTTGGCATTTGTTTCATATTTGGCATTTAATTGCCTTGCAGCCTTGGCTTGGCAATGAGCACTTCAGATACATCACAGTATTATTATTATTAGCCCACAAGGGTTCAATCTGCAAGTTAAGTTCATATTTCGAACAGTAACATTTCAGCAAGTGTTTAGTTCTGCACCACCAGCTAACTGTGGGACAGCTTGTAATTTTATCCAAACATTTGATTCAGGCAAGGAAAAAGATGAACTCTAGTGTGACATTTACTGAGAACCACACAATTTGTGCATCACACCCACAACTACAGTTGTGCAGCAGGCAAGGACAAGAGTAACCTTGTTGCACCAAACCATGAATAAAGCATCTTGGTAAGCTGAACTATCAGTTAATATCCAGGAACTAAACACTCATTGAATATATCATGCGGTTCCATGCTCTTGGCAATCATGTGTACACTGAAACGAAGCTCGAGCAATGAAATGGCATGAAATGGGATTTGAGTGGTCTGTATTTCCAGTGAGTTGCTTGTTTGAGGCACAAAACCACAGAGTATATTAGAGCCATAGTGTCTGCAGTGAACACTACTTACGTGATTCTTTCACTATATGATTGATGTAAGTGATAAGTGGAAGTGGATCATAAAGTTTGTGATGTTTCTGTCCTAAGAGTGTTATTTGTCACAAATACTAACTGCTGCTCCTATGTGGCTTGCATCCCTGCTCGGCTGATACGCTGTCTGAGATGTGTTTATTTTTTTAAGTGGTCTGGCAGATTGTTTCACAAGATGCTGTCAATGAGTTTTTACATATTACAAATTCTCACTTAAACACTTTAAATACTTTTGCTGCAATAATTGCTGGTACACTCACAGACGAAGATGGAAATCTTGAGCGTTCTCCGAGCATTCCTTGTTTCAATTTTATTTAAAATATACCGATTTTCACCCTGAGCACCGAGTGAATTAAATTAACCAACTGTAGGACAAAAAAAAAAATAGATAAGGACTGAGATTGAAAACTTGATTTATCACACAAGATTTAGCACGAGATTACTTTGCCCACTGCATTTCATTTGCGACAAAACTGTGATAGCCTTTTTAAATAATGCCAAGGGGGTACGCATGAAAACTGTAGGAGTTTCAAGAGCATCTTGTAGCTGATGATGCCTGTGGTCTCACAGAGCACTGAAGACTTTTAAAGATGTGCTTCAGTCACATTTTGCCTCAAGTACAGATGGAGGATTAGCAGCAACTGAAACTACCCCGCTCTGCCTCCAGCAGGTTGTCAGCTCAGAGATTTGATAGGTTTTAAATGCCCCCAAAACACATTCCCATTGTGATCCTTTCTTTTAAAGAAGGGGCGTCCTCGGTTTATACCTGAATAAATGCCACAAGTGAGAAACGGCTTCAGTGAGCTTCTGACCCTTTCGCATGAATGGCTTGAATAGCAAATCCAGGTATTGAGGATGTTTCCAATTATATTGTCATATCAAGTATTTCACTAAAAGGAAAATGCCAGTCATTTAGAAACTTTTTCACCTTAGCCATCAGATAAAGTTAACGTTTTACTTAACAGCTTAACCGCAGAGATTTGTGGATGTTGTTACATCACTAGAAGTCCAATATGCCAAACAAACTGAGTTGAGAGAGGATGCCACAAACAAATCCTTTGGCTACACTCTTCATGAAAATGTGTTTGTTTCCGTCTGTCTGTCCTCCTGCTGTCCAACATGTCAGTCCAGAGCAAGATATCGGATCACTACAGGCTAGATGCCTGCATCGCAATTTGCTGTGGACATTTATGTTAGCCTAAGAACGATTCTTAGTGTTTTTGGTGAACTGTTCCTCTTTGTCCATGTCATATTTGATTGACAGCAGCTGGCAGGCTTCTTGAGGTATTACACCTGTATGTAAGTGAGGCAAAGTAAACAAACTGCTGTAGCTACAAGTCATGGGCACACAGCGTGTCGCTAGCAGGGATTTTGAAGAGCAATGACAACACCAGCATCTGACGGGTCTGAAGTGACATTTGCAGGTATGTTTCATGCTGTTTAATATGCTGCAGCTGAGCAGCTAATTAGCTGCCTAGTCTGCAAAATGAGGTTAGCAGTGTACTTTTCCCTGGTAAATGTTTGTTTGGTCTCTCGTTGAACAAGCAAAGGTGCAGGACAAGACCTGTGTTCATGTTTGTAAGTTAGATAAGAAGGAGACTTAAGCATGAAAACAAATTTTTCAGAGTCTGTGGCTCATTCATGTATTGAAATAAGGTCTCTGACTACATCGATGGATGGTATGTCATCAAATTAGTGCAAAACTAGGGGGCACCATGATAAAACCAAGGAGTTAAAATGGTTCCCTTTTTGGTTTCAGATTTTCTTTTCAATGAAGAGCACAGGATAAATGATTTACAGAGAAAATATGTATGCTGTAGTAGACAAAAAAAGCAATTTAATTTGCGATGGACTTCAAACCATAAGACACTGGATAGCAGGACTCATTGACAAATAGCTTTATAGTTTGCTTTAGCCTACAAATCTGCCCAGTGTAGCCAATCACAGCATTTGAAAGACAGTCTTACATAGTCACATGTAATTTTTTTTGTACTTGACAATGGCATGTTTCTGACAACAAAAATCCCAAAAGCTGTTTTATATTAGGAAATTATATGAAACTCCACAGATATAGCATTAAAAAGCATTAAGACATTTATAAATATACACAAACACCACAGTAATCAGTACACAGGTGCTGACTGACAATCATTTCTTGATATCTGAACATAGCAATTTCTCACTACATTATGCCATTGTTAAGCATGTGTGTAATTTACTGTATAATACAACATATTTCATATAAATAATTTCTGTACACATATTATAGGCCATTTTAGTAGCAGTGTCATGAATAAAATACATTCTCATTTCTATCACATTTTTTGCACATCGCTCCATTTCAATGTTGTTTTTTGATCTTTAGTATTTTGTGTTTTTAATACTCTCTAGTTTACCAGATACTTCAATTTATTGTTACTTTACATCATATTGTCTCACATTCTTACTGTATATGGCCAAGTTTAAGTTTTCAAGCCCTGTCTGGCTTGGGCCAGCTTTCATATTCATTGGTCCACCTGATTTAACTCCTTTTATAAATTCCAGGAGTTTTGTAAACTGTATTATCATAATTTAAATTTCCCAAGTGCTCACAAAAATATAGTTTCATTTAAATGGAACATCACACATTAGATGTCAATCACAGTGCCAAACTGAAGCAGACATTGTAGTATACATTCCTGCATTGTTTCTTATGGCTCTAAGAGCCTGCAGTTCAAATTTAGTATGTGATTTACTGAATTATGGGTAAAGACTTCCACTGCAATCTGACAGCCTCAGCAGAGATTTTTTTCTGCAGTATTTTAGGTATTTAGCTGACGTACTTGCTATTGATGACAGTTGATGGATGCACTGGCTCAGAGCGGGACAGTCTTTCTGAACACCATGCCATCCTAGTCTGAATATGTTGTCCTGCCCTTTAAGATTTTTTTAACATGAAAAACTGGTCTCATCTTTAATCCGCCCTTCTCCATCTTCTGCCTCAGCCTCAACAACGGCATTTCCGTTGCTGAGTGGAGCATCACTCAGGGTGCTGCGGAGTGTCACCCGGGTGACGCTAAGCGAATGTGTTCTGGGAGTGATGTGGTGCGGCCGATGGCACATGACCTCCTTGAACATCTCTCTAAAGCGTGTGGACATAAGGTTGTACAGGATTGGGTTGACTGCTGAGCTGAGGTAGAAAAACACTCCAGAGATGATGTGCACGTACTGGAAGATTTCCAGGTGGCTGTCAGTCCAGTCAGTGATGAAACTCCACATGAGGCGGTCAGTGTGAAATGGGGCCCAGCAGATCCCAAACACCACCACTAAAACGACTGGAAAATAAGCAAGACAAGACAATGAGAGACTCCTGGGTAGAGCTTATTTTAATAGCAGTGCATTGATTGATGTTGCCAACCTGCTCTCTCTGCTCTTAATTAAATTGTCCCTTTGGGGCGTCTGTGTCAATGATTTAGAGAATATCTGTCCTGGGCACACAGCCTTTGATTTACTGTACATCAGTTTTAAATCATCATTAGATTCATAATCAGAAAATGCTTCTTTAAAGGCTTTGTTTATATTATTGGTATGCTTCCCAGGTATTTATCCCCAACCCCTTCTGCTGGTTTTTGGAGCTTGACTGTAGGATTCAACACCAGTCATGACTTGATCACATCATCAGAAACCAAAAACACACAAATGTGCACACATGCCGGCTTCAGTAATTGTCACTAATATACTTGTGTTGATGCATTTACACTTGTGAAAGCTGATGTTTGATTTTAATTCAGAAACAAGGCCTATTACAGCCATTAATTATATTTATTATTTTGTGAAATGGTAGTAAATACAAGTTTTCTTACAAGTTGGCCATTTTTGTGTTAATACTTTGAGTATTGGACAAAATAACAAACTCGCACAAATGCAAAATGTCAAATTACCAATATACCCATAACGTAAGGTATTACTTGAAATATTAATATAGGAAGTTATGAGAGCATTATCTGTTTTTAAAATATTCTGTGGTATTATAGTGTTTAAGACGTATTAGTTTATAGTATTTACAGTGTTTTCACAGACTCACTGTAATTCATTTACACTTATTTAGCCAGAAAATTCTAACTGAACATTCACCATGATCCTCCAAATTCATGCACTTACACACATTTTTACCCATTAGCTGAAAATAAAATCCCTACTGCTCATCCCTGAACAGCTGGAGCAGTTTACGGTGCTATCATCAAAAGGAATTACTGACTTTTCTTGACCGTTGGGATTTGAACTGCCTGTGTTCTCTGTGTTTCTCTGACCTTTAGACTTCGCGCCTTTTAGCCATATTCGTGAAAATCTTTCAAGAATACTCTGACCTTTTTAAAGGTAGAATTCTAAAGCTCAAAATAAAGATATTTGAACCCTGGAGGCCTGGAGACGAGTGAATTCTGATTACCAAGTGTGTCTACACAGTATTCAATAAATTATACAATGTGAGGTCTGAATAAAATAAGTCTTATGAAGTTAGTTTCTTCTATTTAATTTAATTTAGCTTTTCCAGGAAAGCTATTCAGGGGGTTGATTCAACAGAAACTCCACATCTGCGCATGTGCAGGCAAGGAACTGAGGGCAAGTAAATCAATGTCATAGCATTATCAAGCCATGCTAAAGATTAATACCTGCACACAGAGCTTGACAGATTTTTTACCGCTACATTTGCTTTCACCTTCACCTCTGAGATACAAAGGCACATAGGCTGCCTCATTAAGGTTGTTTGACAGTCTGTGTTAAACCCAGTTAAATCTGAACGTGTCTTTATCTGATATGAAACTGGCTAACTTTATCTGCATGGTTGGTGTCACCTTTAAGTATCATATCATCAATATTTATTTATATTTATAAGAAACTATTTAGCATCCACAAAATATGTTTGTGGGAAATGTAATGCCATCTGGATTTTCACTTTCAACATTTTTAAATGTTTACTCCCAATGATTCCTATTGGTGCAGCAATTGCATCTGGTTGTGTTATTTCAGGAAGTAAAGTACTGTAATAAGATGCTAATTACTTTAAATAGACAACAGATGTCAGTTGTGATGGATTTCTGTGCCTGGATGTTTTAAACCATTACAGTTGATTTATTTAGGGCTGCAACTGATGATTATTTTCATTATCGTTTAATTGATGCTTGTTTTTCCCCCCAGAGCCCAATATGATGTTTTCAAATTGCTTGTTTTGTCTGACCAACAGCCCAGAATCCAAATACATGTACATATATGTACATACAGTATCTATGTATATTCAATTTACAAGAATTTAAAATAGAGAAGAGCATCAAATCCCCACATTGCATTTTTACTTGATAAATGGCTTAAAAATATAACAATAATTAATTATAAAAATTGTTCACTATTCATTTTCTCTTGAGAAATAGTTTCAGTGCAAAATGTATTTGAACTCTGCCCTCCACACTGCCTGAGCATTTCCTGCTGCCGGCCTTACTATTGTCCTTCTTGCAAGGGATTTGCTGCATCTGATAGTAAATGAAAGGGAGGTGGCACCTCCAGCTAACCAGGCAAACTGGACGGAGTCATTAGCTTCCATTTATTTTCTCTCAGACACAGCGAATCCCTCATGAGTACTGCGAGATTAAAGACGGCAGAGGTAAGTTCTAAGAAGCCCCACAATAATGGTTCCCATTGGATTTTTAAAATTCTTAAATATTGGTATCAGCTTCAGCCTCTCCATCGGGCTCTGCTTGGCACATGAAAAGGTGTTAACAGATGCTGCTCTGGGTAAGATTAAAGTGAAGAAAAAGCTTCGACAGATCATTGTAGTCATTTGATACTCACACAACATTTTAGTGACCTGACGTCGGCGAGCCTTCTGCTGCTGTGTACGGATGTTACAGAAGCTGTCCTGACCAAAGCCTGACTTTGCTTCCAGTGCCTGATGCATCTTCTCCCGCTTCAGCTGCAGCCCAATGAGCATGTAGAGTGCACTGATGGTGAGCATGGGCATAATGAAAAATAGCAAGGTGGTCACCTGGATGGTCAGGTTGTATATCCAGCGTGGTTTCACCAACGTACAGATCGCCGAGTCAGGAATCTCCATGTTTATGGTCCTGCCAGGGCTGGAGGAGCGACTGTAAAGGATGGCGATCCCGTGCAGACTTGTGTTGGGAACAGCACACAACACTGACACACCCCACACCGTCAGGATGACCCGCTTGGCATGGGTGCGCGTCACAACGTACTTTGCACGTAGCGGGTGCACCACAGCGATGTAGCGCTCCACACTTAGTGCCGTCACATTGAGGATGGACGCCAAGCAGACTGTCTCAAATAGAAAGGTTTTAAAGTAGCAGCCTCCCTTCCCCAGAAGGAAAGGGTAGTTCTGCCACAGCTCATACAGCTCTAATGGCATGCCGAGCAGCAGTACTAGCAGGTCTGAAACCGCCAGGCTGAACAGGTAGTAGTTTGTTGGCGTCCACATCACTTTGTTGCGTGCAATGACAGTGCATGTCAGCACATTCCCCACCACGCCTATCATGAAGATGATCAGGTAGATGAGGCAGACGGGGAGGAACACAGACGAACGACGAGGCCCCAGATGTTTCTCCAGATACCCTTCCTCCGTCAAACATGCATCTTCCTGATCGATGTGGCTGCCGTTCACGCCAGAGGTCAGATTGACACACTTTTCCCCTGGAAGACAACCCCACTCACCTTTCTCAGCCATTAGATCAAAAGAGCAGTTATAACTTGACATCTTGCTGAAGTAGTCAGACTCGCTCTAGGAAAAATGAGATGAAACAGCCATCAGCATTAAATGCCATTTAAATGACAAAGGTTTTTAAACAGACTCACATGAGATTAAAGACTCTGGTTAGTAATAACATATATACAAAACAGATTTCTAAGTAAAGTTGAACAGGAATCAAAATTGTGCTGATCAGTACAAAGGTGTATCAGTCATCACAAATGAGGAAGGAGTTGTTTCACATCTTGAGATTCATCTCTCTCCATGTTTCCAGACCAATCCCCAAAACTCTGAATTAGATTAGCTGTGACTGCTGTTTCCGCTAATGAGTTTTGAATTCACTCCTGACAGTGAGCAGAAGACTGAGTGATTCCTGCCCTTGCAGTAGAGCTAAAAATCTTCATAAGCTTTGCCTTGGTAGCTTCAATGAACTCAAATACTCCAAGTGTTCTTGAAACTAATTTGCAAAGTAACCATCAAAAGTATTGTTTTGCTGATACAGATATAGAAGGAGACCTAAGACTGAGGCTGAGTCTGAATTTTATAGTTTGAGGCTGGTGTTATTCTATATTTGCGTGCCCCAAGTCCATTTATTGCTACTGAGGATGTAAATCTTTAAAGCTGCGGCAATCAGTATTTTTATACTAACAATGGATGAAATTACTATGTTTAATATGAAAGGGGTCGCTCACAGGGATAAACCCACAAAGAATTATCACCAACTGCGCAGGTCACTTCAGGTCTATGGAGTCTTTTAAACTCCTTACGCTCATTATTTGGGTTTTACTGTTGATTCAGCGAAAGAGCTTTCATGAACTATGAAAGCTACCTTCCCAGGTATGCTACCTTCCCAGCACTAAATGACAGACAAAGTTAGCGATTATGTGGTGAACAGAGTGGAACATTTAGTAGCTCAAGGGCCATTAGTTGAGGCCAAAACAGAGCTAAAAGAGTATTGTACTATTTATATTATATTACGACTTCAGAAGTCTAACACAACATCCCGTCCTATATCATCCCCCTGGAGCCTACTCGCAATTCCTGGATGAATTTTCTGAGTTTATCTCAGATCTTGTGACTCGTGCCGACTGCATCATTATAATTGGCAATTTTATTATTCATTTTAATGACACATCCAGTGCACTAAACCAAGCCTTCAAAACATTCATTGATACATTTGGTTTTACTCAGGCTGTCTCTGAACTCACACAGCGCAGCAGTCACAACATCAATCTACTTTTACTCCGTGGTCTTTCTGTCACTGATCTTTCAGTCTCCTCTTCTGCTCCATCATTATCCAATCACTCTCTAATTCAATTTAATGTTCATATGATGCCCATTTCTCAATATCGCTGCACCCCCAAAAAGAGCCGGTTATTAATAAATCAGCCAGAGCAGCTCTAGAATCATCCCTTCCCGATGCTCTCACAAAACTGAATAATTATACTGGGTCTCTGGATAGCTTACCAAATAAAGTAAATAGCACCTTACTAGGTGCGCTTGACTCCGTAGCCCCCCTTCAGGTTAGAAAACGCTTCTCACCCCACTTTACCCCATGGTTCAATGACTCTACTCAGTCACTCAAACAATCATAAGAAATTTGAAGAAAAAATGGCGCTATACAACATTAGAAGTATTTCACAAGGCCTGGAATAAATCACTGCTTTAATACAAATACGCCCTCCTGCGAGCTAAATCTAATTATTACTCGGATTTAATCTCTAACAACAGACACCACCCCAGATTCCTATTAAACACCATTGATAAGCTTACTAAAACAACCCCGCCCACACCGGTGTCCTGCTTTACAGCCGAGGTTTTTAACAACTTCTTCATTGAAAAGATTGAGCTAATCAGGAATGATATTACTGGTAAGGCTGTGTCCCTCTCCTCTGATCCCTCCCACCTTCTACTTCTTTCTCATACTGATCATCAAACCATCAGCCACCTTTTTCAGTTTGATATAGTTGATTCCCTGTTCCACAGGGATCAGTACTTGGTCCACTGCGTTTACCTGCTGCCCTTGGGTCACATATTCAAAAAACACAATATAATGTACCACTGCTACGCTGATGACACACAAATCTATCTTCCTGTAACAGTCAGTGACTCTTCCCAGCTGGTTAAATTAGATACGTGTTTATCAGAAGTCCATCACTGGATGTGCATTAATTTCCTGCATTTGAATGCACACAAGACCGAAAATGCTGCTTGTTTGTCCAGCTAGATTCACATCGACTTTTACATTAATCTTGATGGCTGCACAATTTCTCAGACCCATACAGTTAAGAATCTGGGAATAGTACTTGATCCGTCTCTTACATTTGAGCCACATATCAAGTATATAACACAAACTGCCTTCTTCCACCTTCGTAAAATATCCCAAATACACCCCATTTTATCAAATGCAGACAATGAAATCCTCATACATGCCTTCATAACGTCTACAATAGACTACTGTAATTAGAGCCCGACCAATATATCTGTCAGCCATTATTATCAGCCAATATTGGCCTATCACAGATATATCGGTATTGGCATATATGTTGTCCGATATGTGCTGATTTTTTTTTTAAGATATATGGGCAGCGTTTTATGTTAATTCAAGTTTAATATATACATATGTTTTTTATGTTCGATGTATTTATTTATTTATAGTTATTTATAATTATTAAATTCCCAGTGAAGTTTACTGTTTCAGTGCACTGATGTCAGTTTTCTACAATAAAGTTTATTGTTAAATTGTAAAATATCATGCCTCCATTACATATCTTTGTCACCACATTTGAGGGATCATTGCAAAAAATGTGTGTTTATGTATATATTCTGTATATATATGATTATTGGCCAATATATCGTTATTGGAATTTTTTTTCTCCCTAATATTGGTATCGGCATCAGCCCCTAAAATCCACTATCAGTCATGCCTTAATTGTAATGGACTTTTCTCTGGCCTACCTAAGACAGTAACAAAAAGTCTTCAACTGGTCCAGAACGCAGCTGCCAGAGTCCTCACAAAGTCTAAAATGTTGGATCATATAACACCGGTACTGATGTCTCTGCATTGGCTACCGGTTCATGCAAGAGCTGATCTCAAAATCCTCCTTCTTTACCTATAAGGCTTTAAATGGACTGGCTCCTTGATATACAGTGCATTCAGAAAGCATTCAGACCCCTTCACTTTTTTCACATTTTGTTATGTTGCAGGCTTATGCTATACACCACTCATCACCTGCCCAATTCCATCCCAACGGTGAAGCACGGTGGTGGCAGCATCATGCTGTGGGGGTGTTTTTCAGCAGCAGGGACAGGGGGATTGGTCAGGGAGCAAAGTACATAGATATCCTTAATGAAAACCTGGTCCAGAGCGCTCAGGACCTCAGACTGGGCCGAAGGTTCACCTTCCAACAGGACAATGACCCAAAGCACACAGCCAAGACAATGCAGGAGTGGCTTAGGGACAACTCTGTGAATGTCCTTGAGCGGTCGAGCCAGAGCCCTGACTTGAAACCAATCGAACACCTCTGGAGAGACCTGAAAATGGCTGTCCACCAACAGCCTCCATCCAACCTGACAGAGTTTGAGAGGATCTGCAGAGAAGAATGGCAGAAAATCCCCAAATCCAGGTGTGCAAATGTGTCACGTCATACACAAGAAGACTCGAGGCTGTAACCGTTGCCAAAGGTACTTCAAGTAAGTACTGCGTAAAGGGTCTGAATACTTATGTCAATGTGACATTTCAGTTTTTCCTTTTTAATAAATTTGCAAAAAATTCTATAATTCTGTCTTTACTTTGTCATTATGAGGTATTGAGTGTGGATTGATGAGGGAAAAAATGAATTTAAATGATTTTAAGCTGCAACATAACAAAATGTGAAAAAAGTGAAAGGGTCTGAATACTTTCTGATTGCATTGTATCTCCAGCCTTATTGCTCCATATACTCCATCACATCCTTTATGTTCCCTTGGTGCCGGTCACTTAATTGTTCCTTTACATAACTGGTGGTCGAGCCTTTGCCTACTGAGCAGCACTTCTCTGGAATAACCTACCAATGCACATTTGGGAGGCAAACTCTGTTGCTACTTTCAAATCCAGGCTGAAAACACATGTTTTTCTGGTCTACTGTGAACATTCCTGATTTCACTAGCTGGGAACCCAAATCACTAACTGTTTTCCTCCTTGACATGTAGCTACCCCAACCCTGTTAGGGTTACATGATCTCTGTTTTAAAATGACTAACCTAAACCTTGTTATAATATTAACCTGTGTATGTGAGCACATGTGTACTTCTACATGTAATATTGTGTGCTTTTTTCTGTTGCTGTTTTTATTGACTTGTAAAGTGTACAGAGACTCTCTCAGTGATGTGCACTTTAAATAAACTGGAGTTAAAGTTGAAAGGAACATGTCACCTAGTGTGGCTCATTGATGTGGTTTTATTAGTTTTTGGACAACAATGGAGCCCTATGGCACTGGGGGAAAAGCCATATCAGCCTCTGGATACATGAGCAATACTTGTTAGTAGGATCAATTCATCGTTGGTTCTGGTCTTTTCATGGAATGTGTTGAAAATAAGAGAAATATAAAATACTGCCAGGCTTATCCTTTAAGCCATTTTAGAATTTCTTTGAACTGTCCAGTAAGTGGAAATGTTTCACTGGCAGGAGCACAGTGAAATGGGGTCAATATACTGGGGGAGGCTTTGGAACAAGAGTATTCATAAAGACTACAATAGAGGTTCTTCTGTGGTATTCTTATTATTCCCATTACCCTGACCCTTTGAAGTCCAGTGAGTCGAATGTGGTAGTGTCAGTGGTTTGGGCTCCATTAGCTGTGACTTAGTACATCATGAAAGACACTGTAGCTATTTAGAGACTGTTTCCCAATAGGTAGATTCTTTCTATTAACTGTACTGTACTGTACTGTATGTACTCACAGTACTGAGGAACTAAAGTGGCCCAAGATGGTGGAAGTAATAGTATTATTTGCCCTGTGTCACATCTTCACACAGTGCGTCAACCTCATTTTTCAGTTGTGCAGATTGACTTGCATTTTAATCAATACAGCTGTCTACACAGGCTCAAGTTTCGATTGGGTTTTACATGTGTAACCATGACCCAAAGCATATTTAAACGGTTCCAGTCCATTTTCTTCCATTTTATGCATGTAACTACAGTGATTGTGTGTTGGGCTGTGAGTGCTGCCAAAACTCGGGTGACCTGCACTCAATACTGTGCCTGAATGCATTTTGTGTAGACAAACGGAGGACTGAAGCTGGTGCTGGCACTCTGCTAACGTGCTGCTTTTACTACACTGGCAGTGTTGACACTGTGTAAAAGCAGCTCCACTGTGCATTGCTCAAAGGCACCTCAAAAATGATAATGAGGGAGTGTAAGCGCTGCTCCTCTACCTTCCCAACCATATTTATCCTGCCAGAACAGGGATCAAACCAGTGACCTTCCTGTAATGTATAGGCCACCGTTTGTGCATGACAGGATGAAGGACAAATCAGCAGATTCTCATTGCCAGCAGTATGTCCTTAAGAAGTACTGTACCTGCTGTTCAAAGGGGCACACATGAGAAAGCAGTGACTAATTATATATGAAATCTTTGGAGGCTTTTGAAATATCGGTTGAGGGCAAGTAATTTGGTAGTAATTATATTCCTGAGTGAAGGGTTTTACTGCAACTTGGACAACATGAAAGTAAAGAAAATTTGTCACATTGATAATTCCATCATTAACTGTTTGTATTTTTGATATTCATTGGTTTGTTAAAGGAACTTTGATTATGCTTTATAGAGGATCTTCTGGGAAGCATTTGGGGGGGGGGGGGGTGTTGCTGGATTTCACTATGATATTAGGAAAAAAATAATTCCTAAGCCCCTTCACACCCAAGTTAACATTGAAAACTTGTCAATCAGCTGAATGTTAATTTCTGACTTGACAATATTTACATTTTTCCGAGTGAGAGTTAGTTAATGAGAAAGATAGGAAAACGCTTTTCACATATGAACGACAGTTGATAATAAGCAGGAAAACTTGACAATGGTTTTTCCATACATTTACATAGATCAGTCAGAGGTCTGTTCTATCTTCAGCAGAGTGTTATTGTATTATGGATTTCATCAGGATGCATTTTGAGTCTGTTGACTAAAGCCTTCAATCTAGACAGAAAATGAGCTTGAAACACAATTAGTGGTAAGGCGTGTTGTCAGTGTACTGTAGCAGCACATCCACTGCATTACAACAAATTGTATACTAAACCATCCCCCTGTGGCTTTAGAGTGCAGTCACCACTGTGCCATGAATTGTTTCACTCATAAAAAGGATTTGCATCCTATAGCCCCTGATGTCTCTGAGAGGGGGTCAGTCCAATGAGCTAAATAATTATTAACCAATTTCTAAACTATCATGTCTACTAAAGTGTTAGAGAAACTGGTAAACAATCAGGTGACAACATTTTTATCTCAACACTCCAATCCATTTTATCCAACACATCAATCACAATTTACACCTGGGCATAATACTGTGAGGGCAGCATCAAAAGTCCTGAATGATGTTGCTAGTGCATTAGATAACAGACAGGATTGTATAGTCCTTTTTATTGATTTATCTAAGGATTTTCTTACTGTTGATCATCAAATTCTTTTGAAATGCCTGGAATCTATTGGATTTGATGAAAAGACGTGCAATTGCTTTGCAAATTGTCTCAGTGGTTGAACACAAGCTGTTGTGGCTGATGGCACTTTATGAGTGTTAACAAAGGTGTGCCACAGGGTTCTATTCTAGGACTAATTCTAATTCATCTGTACGTGGACGCTATTCTGTATACAACAGCCCTCTCTGCTACCCAGGCGGTTCAAAACTTGCATTTTGATTTCTGTGCTGTACAGCAAATTTTAATTGATTATAAATTACTTTTAAACTCTGATAAAAGAAAAAGGAAGGTTTTCTAGAAAACTGACAGTTCCACTGAAGTGAATATTACTACCCTTAATGGGACACCAATTGAAAGAGTATCCTCTTATAGATGCCTTGGTTTCTGGCTTGATGACAAACTGTGCTTAAAAAATGAACTAAGTCCTTAAAAGCAAAACTTGCATTCTTTTATAGAAATAAGGCATGTATTACCCAGAATTGCAGAAAGCAAATTGTTCAGTCAACCTTTTTTGCAGTAAACCTTTTATCCATTATGGACTATGGTGATGTAATTTATATGCACTCTCCTGCCTCCGCTTTTAAACCTGTCAATGTAGTCTATCATTCTGCCCTTAGGTTCCTAACTGGAGATGGCTTTAGAACGCATCGCTGTATAATATATTAGAAAGCTGGGTGGCAGTTGTTGGCAGTGAGAAGAGAACAGTACTGCATTCTATTTATTTAAAAAGCACTTGGAAAACTTCCTGGGTATCTCACATGTCTTTTTAACTATAGATCATTGTCACACTGCACTAGGTCCCAAGACTATTTGGTCCTTGAAAATCATTATGTTAGTGCTGAGAATGATAAACTGGCTTTAAATACTATGCTCCACACAAGAAGAACAATCTGCAGAAGCTTAATCAATTTAAATCTGTTTCGACTGACATAGAGCAGTGTGTATGCATGTGTTTTCTTTGAATTGATGTTGTCCCTTATGTTGATGGCCTGTCTATTGTATAATCTGTTTAAGTATACTGTAACTTTCATGTGCTCTTATTGTTTTTATATGTACTGTAATCAGGGTGTCCTTGTAAAAGAGGGCTTGCTCTCAATGCCCCCCCCCCTTTTAAAATAAAGGTTATAATAATAATAATAATAATAATAATTATTATTATTATTATTATTATTATTATTATTATTATTATTATTATTATTATTATTATTATAAGACAGTTGTTGCTTGCCCATCATTCTCACAGGAGGCTGAAATATGATAAAAAAAATTTACTATATTAGCATTTTATGCAGATGTAATCCTCAGAGACAAGCTTGGATGCCAGAGCATATTGGGATGCAAGAGCATGTTAGTATTCTGGCAAGGCCATATTCCAAAGAATAACATAGCATGCTATGTAAATATAGATCCAGTACGGTATGAATGTTTCAGTCTTTCAGGATACAGGATCTCCAGCGGATTTGATGCATTTATTGATGGCACATCAATAGCTTCCTCATGAGCATTCTGCGAGTCATGTATACCTAATGTTCTAGTTCAAAAGTCTCATTAACTTTAGATTGTTTTTGATTTACTTCAACATTGTCATGATAAATACATCTTAAATCAGTTTTAAATGTCATCTATACAGCATGTGGTAAGTTGTAAATGCTTAGATATGTCATGAGTTGTTTATTTTCCAATAACCGTCTTGAAAAGAATGTTTCAGGCTTGTAAAGAAAGATAATTGTCATGCCCACCACAGAGTCATGACCTATTTTCACCTAAAGTGTGTGAAACACAGTCACAGCATGTATTCATGTATAAAATGAGATATAGAAATTGTCTTGGAAAGGCTTTGAAACTGTCACATTTAATCACCTGTTGGTCACAGATGGAAATCTCTAAGGTTAGGTGGTAGTTCATATTTTATTGATCTGCAGGGGGAATTCAGCCTCTACTTTTGAACCTAATGATTTAAGGCCAGCAGCTCACTTGTTGTGCAAAGCCACTGTGTATCAAATAACTATATGCAGGTTCTGCTTACTGTTCAATACAAACATGCAATACAAAATCAATTTTATAAACAGGTACCCAGCAGCCGTGCAACAGTTTTGGACTGTTACTTTCAGTACGTGCAGTAAAATACAAGACTTTCACAGGGACTTTATCTTTATACATACTGTACAAGCAAACAAAATGTGATGCAGTTCAGTACAGAGCTATGCACTGTTTTCTGGGTGTGCATAAATAAATAATAATAAAACCTGCAGTATGTGGTGACATGGGATGGGAGCCATGTGAAGTGCGGCATAAGGGTGACCTGTTGCGACTGTGTAATAGATTAATCAACATGCCTGATAACAGACTCACCAAACTAATTTTCTATTGAGATTTTTCTTGGACAAGGGAGCTTGCAAAAATATTTGGCAAGGCAGGTCTTCAATATATATTTGAAAATAAATGATCTTGTAGTCCAATTAAAACAATACAATTTAAAAAATTATGAACAGAAATGGTCAGAAGAAATTTTGTATAAACCAAAACTGAGAATGTACAGTGTGATTAGGTGTATTTACCACCCTGAGCACTATGCCACCCTTAACCTGACCAGAACACAGAGGTCTGTCTGTGCCCAGTTGAGATGTGGTATCTTGCCTCTGGCGGTGGAAACAGGATGCTTCTATTCAATTCCAGAGGAAAATGGAAAGTGTCACCTGTGTGATCTGAGAGAGGTCGAAAATGAAAAACAAATTAATATTTGTTCTTTTGCTCTCATTATCTTATGTTATTGTTCTTGTTTGTTATGTTTGTAGTGTCTCGTAAGCCCGTGTGGGCTTGTTATCTTTTGGTGCATGACACTGAAAATAAATTGCCTTACCTCAGCTGTACATGCTATCACAAAAAATATGTCACTCCAACTAAAACCAGCGTTGGAATTGGGGCATATACATATCTTAGCATGGTCCATGAAAGCAGCTTTCACTCCAACTTGTTTACTGTTAACACCCCTCCTTCATATTCTGAGAAAACATCCGCTTTGCCCAGTGACAAGTACACCTATAAGCTGCTGCCAGTCTGTCACAGCTCTTGTCCCTGGAGTGCAGACATCTGTATGTTTTTCTCTCGAATTATGTTATGAATAATCAGTCACAAGTCCAAATCGTGTCTTGAGAAAAGTCAACAGACCAAAATAACATCCAGCTCCAGCTTTTTTGCTGCTGATGACAACATGACACTGCTTCCTACAAGAGTCAAAAATATCATTCATTTGTTGGACTAAATGTGTTTAAGTGCATGAATGCCAGGTTCTGCTTTTTACCCACTCATGATTCTCTGTGGTCAAGTGAGAAGTCTGAACTGTACAAACTCTCCTTCTTGCCCACAAGTCATTGTAAGCTATCACTTTAATAAAACCTTAGACATTTTGATCCATCACTTGAAGCACAGAAAAATGTATCTGCCTCTCTATTCTGTATGAGCATGCTACACCTTTCACAGTATATTTATTTATATGTGGTGTTGTTACAAAGTTAAACGCAGAAGGAGACAAGAATGACTAGGAGAGACATGCAACAAATGTCCACATTTCTGTTCAAACTATCTTACTGTCATTGTATGTTTTGTTTTTTGGGGTTTTTTTGCTTACTGAGCCACTGGGACACCAACCAAGACTGAATTAAGAAAAACAGGATTAAATATTTTCAGATTTATAATAGAGGTGCTTCTTTTTTTTACATTCTTAAATAGATTCTTCACTCTAATTACATTTCACTGGTTTTAGTTCAGTGACTCTTTCCCCTAAAATCCACTTATGTTGGACTTGGCTTTGCTTTAACAGAAAGTCACTACTTAAGTAAATGAAGAAGGTGACAGGCGTGACAAAAATTAAATTATAGCTTCAGTGTTGTAGTCAAAGCAAATTTTGATCCGTTCATACCCAAAAATTACAGTAACAGAAATGTTCAGTAATGTGTGTCCCTGATAGGAAACATCAATAAAATACCTTACATAGATCATTTCTGCATAGTAAGAAATACAACTACATATTTACACTTTTACAATTAATAATATAATATAAGGACATTTACCGTTTTTTCACATCTGATATGAAATATCTATTATTTTTTTTAAAAATAGACACAGCATTGACAAAATAGAAAAAAAGGTCTCAATTATAGTGGATTCATTAAGTCCTTGACTCTCTATATTTTGTAGGCAATAAGTGATTATTAATTTTTATAATAGTTAATAGATATACATTAAAGGGATTTAACCCTGAACTCTTAATATCCAGCTGTCCAAAGAGTGTAAATCTTCTTACCTTGTTCTTATTCCCTGGTGTAAAAACAGATTTGTGTCTTGAATGGAGTGTGAACAATGTGCTCCTTGCTCAGTCCTCTCTCCTCCTGGTCTGTCGCGCTCTCCTCAAGCCCCACTCACAATCACTCACACACACACACACACACACACGTTCACTCTCTCTCTCTCTGTCATCCTCCCTCAATAACCTTCATCCTCTCTATACCACACATGAACATGCAGAAATTCACACCTACATAATTCTTAGGGTATAATTACTGTAATATTAATAGGTTTATGATGTGAGCTGTGTGACATCACTCTTAATGCTGAGAAAGAAAAACCCTAATGTGTATTCCAGTCCAGTACAGTTTAGTCTGCTGTCCACATTATTTCTCACACAATCCACTTGAACCATTTTCAACATTAATTTGAAAATGTTGTCTTTCAACCACGTTGTGACATTTGACAGCAGTTTTGGTTTTCTGTCTGGAGAGGGAAGCAACAATGACTCACGCATTGCTACAGTCAATTGGCAATTAGTGCTCGTGTCTATTAATCTTGACTACATGAGGCTGGCTTACCTATCTCCTGTCTGAAAAGTTCCTGTTTTTTTCTTTTCCAGTGTATGCTAACCTTTCCTGGTGTCTCATATGCTCCTGCAGCCCCAAAAAGACAGAAAATCTTGTCTTAGTAGTGGCCACAGGAGATTGCAGGAAATCGACCAGCAGCTGTCATTATCATGGACCAGTTTCTGTTGGGCTCTAGATGATCTGACATAGCTGCAG
The DNA here is from genome assembly GCA_038419695.1 of Scomberomorus guttatus. Taxonomy (NCBI): domain Eukaryota; kingdom Metazoa; phylum Chordata; class Actinopteri; order Scombriformes; family Scombridae; genus Scomberomorus; species Scomberomorus guttatus. The sequence goes on along the minus strand of CM076454.1, from coordinate 17,536,583 downwards.
GAAGCCTAAGACCACACACTGATAGGATGGCCAGAGTACAGAGAGACGGGGCCGCCTTACAACAGGCTCAGCAGGCTTAGTGGGTAATTGTTCAGCAGCTGCTGGACCAAACTGACTTCATAGATGGACCCTCTGAGACAGCCATTAACAAGTCCCTAAGGCGGTGTTCAGACCCACATCAGCTCTGCGTGAAAAAACGTAGCTTGCTCAGTCATTTGAATGGTTTGACACATTGGGGGTGCCAACACAGAGGGTCTGGCAAAACACTGCAGCAGTCATCAAAATAGTTGAAGCGGGCCCATATTTTCCTGCAATGCAACACGACATCATCCGGCAAAGTGCTGTGTTGGCCAATAACAGACATGCAACTGCACATTCCTGGTGGATTACTTTGTAATGTGAACGCTGTATTAGACTGTTAACCTCGTGATCGTAGTGACAAAAGATAAAAGAGTTGCCACCATGATAACTTTTCCAGTTATAAAATCCTGTCCGTGGGTGTAACAAACCACTGCTTGGTGTTTCGGTGTCTGATAAGCCTTTAAATGCATAAATCTGTAGCTCCAACTCAAATTCCTGGGTTTCATTGTCTCACCGGTACCTTAAGAAAATGACATACTCAAATGACCGAGACATTTCCGAAATTCCTACAAAAGTCTGCAACACCATCCTCACTGGGGCAGTGTGGAGTGGTGGTGTGAACGCCCATTGATGGAGGTTGGACAGCCTCTTTCCCTGATCAGAAGGGAACCTAATGAGTACAAGTAGGGATGATGGGGTAGATATCAGGCTTTGACAGATTTTGGCTGTATGCCATCAATCATTTATCGTTGCCCAGCACAACCAGGGACACACATAACCTATGGTGACTTCACATTAAATATGCGTGCACCAAGCGTATAATGAAGACCACGGTTAGTTCCCACCTTACGCACCCTCTAATTGTGGGCTCATTCATTGGCTTCTAGGGCGCAACAGACCATAAAGAGGAAACACAGGCACAACAGGTGGGCAACTGTATGGGTGCTGTGCTGGCTGGGAACACACAGCTGGCTGATGCTGCTCCAGAGAGGAAAGAGGAGGAGGAAGAGATGGCAGAACGTCCTCATGTTCCTAATTTCCCTCACGGAAGATTTTCGATTATCAAATGCAAGCAGCTCTATTTAAAATATTATGTGACTGGCATGATGCAACACATAGTTTTTCCAGTGAAAGTTTGAGCTATGAAAGACATCATTTCTTCAGTGCCTTCAGTTCTCTGATTTTACACCCTCCATAATCTGACTCTCTCACCATCCTCTGTTATTTTATTTTCCTCTCTTTCTTGTAAGCCTGTCCAGGGGAAGGAGATGTCTTACAACTTATATAAAAATATAGCGATTATCCTAACAAGAAGGGACAGTCTGAAAGCTCTGTCACCTCCTTTGTCACAATAAAGGAGCCAGATTCAAAGTGACAATGAAAAGTCTCTCTCTCTCTTCCAAAATCTTGTGATACGCCCCAATTACTTCTGCTCACTGCTTTTATAAAACCTCGGCTGTGGCATTATGCACAGTAGATTAATTTTTCACTTTATCCATTCTTTCTTGTGCTGCTTTGTCCCCCATCTTGCTCTGTAGCTGACTGGTTTATGTTCATCCTGAAGTCCTTAATGTGCCATCAGTTTACTTTAATAATGTTCAGCTGTCTTCTGAGTGTGTTCATAGGGAGTGTTTTGGAGTCGAGACGAGTGTTTTATTCAAACTCTGTAGTGTTTACTTATAACATGCTAACATAAAATGGTGAATACAGTAAGCATTATGCCTGTGAAACATTAGTAGGTTGTATGTGTAGTATGTACAGTAGTGTTTACATTGTCCTTGTAAGCATGTTGTTACAGATGTTTCTACATTGATTTGGCACAATTGCTCCAGCAGTAATTGTCGGCAGTGGAGGGGTGGGAGGGTGGGGGTGTGGGCACCAACAACCACCAGGTGTCACATGTGAGCAGTCCAGACTGCAGTCTCTCTCTCTCTCTCTCTCTCTCTCTCTCTCTCTCTCTCTCTCTCTCTCTCTCTCTCTCTCTGGCTCACTCTGCCCCCCCCCCCCCCTCCCTCTCCCCCTCTCTCTCAGCAGAAATGACAAACAAATTGTCTTTGAGAAAAAAAAAATGTATCACTTCATCCAGAATTCATGGCACCAGATTTTTGTTGTAGTGGAGATGAAAGACACTTTATCAGGCGCATAAACACATTCAGGGCAGGGGGTCACGTCCCCCCCCCCTCCCAATATATGGAACAGGGAAATTTGTCATGGGCTCTTGACATGCTTACAACACAAAGTAGTGTAACTGCACAATGATTGATTTCTCTTTTCCTTTCCGTTCTTTTAGACAACGATCCCAAACACACTGTAGCCAGTGTCAGAGTCTGTTTTGAGCAGGAGGGAATTAACTGGGTTCCAACCCCACCAGAGTAAGTGACTTATGATTTAGCAATTATAATTTGTATTATTATTAATTTGTATTTGTAAAAAAAAAACTCGAACTTGAAAAAAAGTTATGCTTGCCTTAAATGAAATTGGATTTGATTTAAAGGTCCAGTCTGTAGGATTCAGTGGCATCTAGTGTTGAGGTTGCAGATTGCAACCAAATGAATACCCCTCCCCTCCCCCTCCCCTCGCAAGCGTGTAGGAGAACCTACAGTGGCCACCAAACTTGCGGAAAACGCGGAGAGCCCTCTCTAGAGCCAGTGTTTGGTTTGTCCATTCTGGGCTACTGTAGAAATATGGCGGTGCAACATGGTGGGCTCCATGGAAAAGGATCCACTCTCTATGTAGATATAAAGGGCTCAATCCAAGGTAACGAAAACACAACGATTCTTATTTTCATGGGATTATACACTAATTAAAACATACTTATGAATATTATATTCCATTTATGCCAAGTCCGTTCCACTAGATGCCACTAAATTCTACACACTGGACCTTTAATAACTCATATCAGCGCTCTGCACCAGCAGTAAATAATAAGTTCCAGACTCCAATGCTGGAATAAGCAGAGGTGTATATATCAGATACTTTGTCATTGGATTTAGAAATAATATCTCTCGTGTTAATGCAATACCACTGTCATTTTTCAAATCAACCTCCAGGTTTAACTGATTAACACAAGGTTTAACCTAAGCTTATTTCTTTTTTGATGGGTCAGTTACACTAATGCTGTATTCAGTGCCTCAAGAGATTTTTTTTTTTTTTTTTACAATTTGTCAGGAATTTGTAGAGACTATTACTGCAATCATTCACAAAGTTAAAGGGACAGAAAAAATGTTTCATTTCATAATCCATACTGCTAATTAAGACTCAAAATTACCCCTAGTCACTGAATAATCAAAACACTGAAGTCCAAAGCAGGATAATTTAATGAGAGAGCTCCCAGATTACTGAACTGTATATCAGAAAGGCTTCTTGAAATCAATTCTAGTAATCAAACAGCCTCATACAGCCTGATTGCCTATTCAGTGATCAATCTGACAGAAGTTATCTCATTACTTGGGCATGTTTTATGAACTTATCAACCTTACATCAGGTACAACCATAGACTGTAAAAAATAATTGACGTAGCCACTATGACATCGAGTTTACATTTTGACCATTGCCATCTTGGATTTTTGGGGCCAGAAGTGACCATATTTGGACGAGGGTGGAGCCAGCCCTAATGCTAGCTGCTAGCTTGGTTAGCACTGTGCATTTACAGTCTATGGTTAACTGTGATAATGCTAATGCTAATGCTAATTTTCACTAGCAAAAACAGGCTTAAAACCATTAAAACAAAATGTACTTACCGGAAAAAACTGAACATCTGACTCCTTAGAGGGTCTTTTAGTACAACCAAACACTGAACAAGACTGTTTTAGGCATGAACTGAAAACACAGTTATAGCAACGTCTACGGCTACGCCTATACTCTGTGAATCTGGGGTTACACTAACCAAAGTCGCTGTGGTAGTGTCTTGCCTGTGACTGCCCCCACCTGTCGCTCAAAGTGGCCACTCTTTAGTTCACAGCCTTAATAAAATTTAAACAGGTGAATTATATAAAAAATCACCCCCCATACAGCTGTCAAGAAACGGGAAATTAGGTATAGAGAACCAGGCTGTAAACATGTTTATTTCTGCTGTAAAGTTGGGCATTTTAACATGGGGATCTATGGAGATTCACTTTTGGAGCCAGCCTCAAGTGGCCATTTGACGAACTGCAGTTGGCACTTCGGCGTTGGCTTCAGCCCTGGAGGTTTATGCTTGGGTACAACAGATGCACATGAAGAGTGAATAATTCAGTAGTGCATAGGTATCACGTAGCATCTGGTAGTCATGAATGATAAATCTCTGCTGAGCAGACGTTAACCTAAACCCAACAAGACTGATGCATGTTAATAAGTGATTACTACACTGACCTTTCACACACAGTAAATAGGTAGATAATATTCTGAACTTGACCTAAACATATTACTCTTCCTGTGAAATCTGCAAGCAAGATATCTAATTGAATTTTGTTTATGTTTTAGATGTTCAATTTTATCTGTCCCTCTATTGCCTGCAAAAGAGAGTAAAAGATGAAAAGAAGAACACCTTGCATGAATATCCTTTTAAATAATTCCACCAGTTAAGCTAGATAATGTGTAAAATGTGCAGGTTCAGGCAGGATCATGAAGTCATTAACACAAATGCCATTGTCAGAATAGAATGGTCTATTTAAATGTCCATCTCCATATCTGCATATCAGTTGCATTTTAAACCTGACATTCCCATTTCTGCACGTAGGCTTGCAGCTGTATTAGCTGCACAATTACATAAAACTTAACTGTAGCTTCCAACAGCATACCAGGGACTCAATTTAACGCTCTGACAAACTGTAGACATCTCTGTCATGACCTGTCTCAAGTGGCCACAACAAAGGGGAGACACACCATGTTAAATAGTAACAAAAGATAAGTTTATTAAACAAGGTAACCCAATTTAAACCAAATTATGCCAGATTGAAAGTGTAATTATATATTTACAGCATGGGGTGCGTAGATCAGTGGTATCAGTGTGAGGTGTGTGATGCATGAATGAAGAGTGGGGGGGGGGGGGGGGGAGTGTTGTCAGGGACATGAAAGCAAAGAAAATAGCTAAGCCAGCATAACTAAACCAAACCAGAACGAGCGCCTGAAGGGAGAAAGAGAGAGCAGCAGCCCAGGCATTAATGACCTGGCCTGGCCCTCAGGCATCACGAGTTGCTCTAACGAGCACCTGCAGAGACTAAGGCCAAACAAAGATGACACCAGGGGTTACCCCTTAAGATGGGGTCCCATTGGTATCACCACACTCAAAACCATAACAAAACCAAAATAAAAGCCAAAGCAAAAAAAAAAACAAAAAAAACAGGAGGACACTGTGATGTGTTTTCTTTATCCCTAAACGTCCACAGTTACCATGCACTGCTTGTAACACCACATCAAAGAAGTTCAACCTGAAAATTCATTTCCCACTTTCTCGCAAGCAAATCCTGTAAGTATCCATGTGCGACATCTCTTACTTTTTCAACCAGCAAAGCCTCGTCCCACAAATCAGACGATGAGATGAGCGAGCCCTTTGGCCCTCCACATAATCCTCTCTCGAACCAGCTGGAGGAAGATCAGGCAGTGAAACCACATGTTCTGCAGGTACCATAAGTTTACTACCAGAACCAGTACTCAAGTCCACACACATGACCTCTGCTCCAAAACTGTAGACCATAGCATAGTGGGAGCAAACGAACGAGTGAATGACACTTAACTCTTGACTTTCGCCACAATACTACAAAAAAATAAACGGAAACAACCCAAAGGGGAGACGCCCCCACAGCCTAACGGGGAAATCTCTGTACACAGCCCATCAGGACAGTAACACTTACCTTCTGTTCGGCACCCAAAAATCCGACACCGGGTCAGACACCAACGCTTCCAAAGAACACATAGTATATCTCCCAAAAACCAGAAACCAGAGCAGACCCAGAGCTAAACCAAAGACCAAAACAGACTCTGACCACAAAACACGCAGCCCAAAAAACTGGTAAACCAGGTAATCAAGGTAGCCCAGATTAAACCAAATTAAGCCAAATTAAGAGAGTAACTAAATATATACTGTATGGGGTGTGGAGATCAGTGATATTAGTGTGAGGTGCATGGTGCATTAATGGAGAGTGTGTGTGTGTTGGTGTGTGTGTGTGTGTGTGTTTGAAGGGAGAAACAAAGAGGAGGGAGCATTCAGAGGAGAGAGAGAGAGACTGGGACACCAGGCATCATCACAGTCACAAACACTGGAGACATACACAGGACCAGTGAAAAGTTTGGACAACCTTTCTCATTCAAGGGAATGGGAAGGTGTGTCCGAACATTTGACTGGTACTGTACATTTCCACGGTCAAGGCACTCATAGTGCTGCACTAAGAGGGTGACATATTGAGCTGGATTGTCAGATTTCTTCTTTTGGGCACTGCAGTGTGAGTGTAGGTTCTGTCATGACCGTGACAGCATGATAGCTTGTCCTTTCAGTGAAATCCATTATTTCTGACACCTGTTACACATATTGGCTGGCTGAGATGCCTGAAGGTTAGAGGATGCAAGGCCAATCACAACAGCTGTCAATTGTCTTTAATGTTGCATGTGGCAGGTTCTCACATTGGTGGTTTTCAAAGGCAAAAGCATCAACTACACTTCAGAAATCTAGACTTCAGTGTCCGGTAATCATCTGACAATATGTCTGTAAACTGCACACAGCACAATATCACAGATTTGCCTCAAAGGGCTTAACAATCTGTACAGCATATGACAACAGTTTTTCTGTTCATACTGGCCATAGGAAGATGCTCCAAACAGGCTTACAGTGTAAGTGAATTCCACAGTCCTTGTTTTGAGCGAAAGTTTACTTAAAAGTTTTTAAGTTTAAGATAATATGTTCAGCCATCTGAGTAAGTCAAATAAAGTGGATATCTTCCACAGTTACGAACGTTTTTGTATGTTTTGTATGAATTTGGCACTAAAAAGATAGTTACTTTGAAAGATATCGACTGGATTTGGACAGCTGACGCCTCAGTTTAGCTTCACATAACACTTTTAAGTATATTTTTGTGCAGAAGGAGGGCTGTAGATTTTGTCCCCATCACACACACTGAACGTGCATTATTAAGGGATGCTGTCCTTTAAAGCACTGCTTTATATTGCTGAATTTCAGAGGCATTGCTCCCTTGAATACATGCAAATATGTACAGTAAATAAACAGATCACTACTGACAAGTTTGCACTGCTATTATATTAGATATTCTTTAATATCCAGGTTAAACAGGACTCTTTTTATTTTTCTATGCAGGCTTTATTCTAAAATAAGGGTTAAATATATAGGATGAGATTTTAATATGCTCATATTGTACATACACAACATTTTCCAGTCTGTACTGTGAGCTGAAACAATTACTCTGCTGTCTTGTATATTAAATTACCACAATGTTAGACCACAAGCTAAAGTGGTCTTTAACCACATCTTGGATTTACATTGCTCAAAGGTGGTAATTGTTTTGTAAAAATAAAATAATCAACAAATCACAGCAACCACTGCGGCTGGTTGATTGAACGGGTTAATTTACTGTACTTCACTCATTCATCTCCATTTGATCTCTCTTGCAACTTTTTCTCTAAATTCCTCTTAATAATACTTTCTCATTCAATACAGGACACTATATTAGTGATCTACTCTCTAGTTAAGTAATGATACTGCATTTCAAAGCTTTTGTTGCACCAAAAGCACAAGAGAAATACTTCCCATTGATTTGTGGAAATTTGGTTTTGGGTGCATATTGAAACTCAAATGTTCAAAATTAATATCTTCATCAATTGGGAAGAATACCAGTAAGATCCACCCGAGTAGGATAATATAAAAAGAATACAACTAAAATTAAAATAAAATGAAAGAAAAAAAGATATACTGGAATAAAAGTCAGGTAATCTTGAAAGTTAATTAACATACAACTAATTATTTTAAAGAGGCAGGTTGGGACAACAAAAATGGAAAGGGTGGGTGGATAGTTTGCACAGCACAAAACCAACGAGTATGAAAACTGTGACTGTGCAGGTTGTAGTGTATTTTTATAACATCTCATTATCTATCTAATTTTTCTCAAGATAGAAGGTTAATGATCTTGTTACTGTATGAAAACAAAATGTTGTTATCTTGGGAAAATAAGTGAATTAACCTTTCTTTTAATTAGAAATTGACTCTTAGTCCAAGATAGTAAGATAATATACTTGTGATCTTGAAGTAACAGGATAAAAAATACAATAAAGGCTATTTGAATATTTGAATAAGGCTATTATGAATGCAGTGTTAAAGCTGAAGGTTATATGAGACAGGGCTGTTTGATGTGAAGAACAGAGAATTGCTGTATATAATGTTAACTAGTAGTTAGTAATTACTGAAATTGCTGGTTTGCTGTTAAAGACTAATTACTACATGTGTAAATGAAGTAAAGGGAAAAATAAACTCTTCTGAGGCCTAATATTACTTTTTTTTCTTTTTTTTTTTTTGAAGAACACACTCCGCACTAGTGTTAAAATGTAGCGGTCTATAAACTACATTCTAACATCCGAGCAATTTTATGAAAAACAGCTTCAAAAAAGCAGCCCCATCAGTCACCGACTGCAACCACTCTTGTTCTTTTATTTTCATGTGCTATGTTCCTGAAGAAATCACAGTTTCAGCTTGTAGTCAGAGCTGGCTCACCATTACACTGACATGTGATGTACATGTAAGAACACCTACTAGGATATTATGCTTGTTCTTGATTGCTGCAGTAACCACAGTGTATATAATGGAGACGAATCATAAAACACTGTAATGAGAGCCCATTAACTGCATCCATTCTTTAGAAATGCTAATTTATAAAATGTTTTTAAGTGTCAATTCCATTTCAGTCTGTGGACTTCTTACACATTTTTTTGACATCTGTTCCCCTTATGAACATAGATTCATTGACATATATATCTTTACTTGCCAGTCTTTGTGATCTCCCGAGCCACTGCCAAAAAACATTATTAAATTAATCTGCAACTCATTTTCAATAATGGCATTTAATACCTCCCATGTATTTTTAATATTGTTTTTGTTGTCCTCCAGTAGTTTACTGTAGTAGTCCCTTTTGCTGCTTCTAATATATCTTGTCAATTTGCTTTTATATGTTTTATATGTGTGTTCACCTTCTTTTGTTCTTTTCTTTAAAAATTCTTTGTATGATAAATTTTTTCTTCTTGCATGCGTTTAGTACTTAGCCACGGCTTTTCAGGAAATGATTAGGTCATTTCATTAGGTCTTCTTTAATTTATAGGTCCTTGTGTTTTGTGTTAATTTGAAGGTTCTGACGTCTTTCTTGGTCCTAGTACAGCCCTGTATGAGTGCAAAGACCGGCAGATGATCACTTGTGTCATTTATTAGTAGTCCACTTACTACTTTCTTATCAGTAACATTAGTGTAGCACTGTGTGTTGTTATTCTAGTTGGCCGTGTAATTGAGGGATATAGACTCATACTGTACATTGAATTGATGAACTCTGTAGTTGTATTGTGTTCTTGTGGGTTTAGCAAATCAATGTTAATTTTTTCTTATTATATATGTCGTTATACAGTTCTGATAACATTTCCCTAAATGTGTCAATACAACATCCTGGTTTTCTATATACACAGCTTATTAGTATATTTTTTGATTTCTCCATCTCAGTTTCTACCGTGATGCATTCCATGATATTGTCCATAACCAGTGACATTTTACCAACAGATTATCGTCGTATAAAGCAACTCCCCCACCTTTTGTTTGAGTCCTGTTAATAAAAAAACATCTCATATCCCTCATTTTCGGCCATATCAGTTTGCTCATCGCTGAGCCAAGTCTCAGATGTCGCTATTGCTGTGAACTTCTTGTCCAGTTGTCTTAAACAATGTTTGATTTTTGAAAAGTTTGAATTTAGGCTCCTCCAATTAAAGTGTATTATTGATATTACTCCATCCATTTTTGCTTTTAAACTGTTATTTTGTGCAGTATTCACAATGACTGTGTGTGTTATTGCAGAAATTATTTTCAGGGTCAATATCATTTTCCATATCTTGTGATTTATGTTCAGTGTATTTGAAAGTTTTCAAGTCCAGTTTTTCATATTCCGTAGATGAATGACCTCCATTACCTTCTTGTGTTGTTTTCCCTGGATTCATTCATCGAACGACAGGGACATCAACAGTTCGTCAATCGTCGTTCGGGCAGAGTGTGACAAGCTTCAATATCACTGTTGTTCAGCTTCATTCTTCCATATACGACCTGCATGACTGAAAATACTCTTCTGGTTGTCCACATGCAGGAGGCCATATTCAGGACTTGACATTACAGTACCAGCAAGTGCCAAGTGCTTTTAATGCTGCAACAAAGATGTTTTAATAAATAACTAACCTTAGATAATAAAACAACAATCCCTACTACAAAAAAATATCTGGAAACTTCAGAGGAATCCGTGTGGATAAAAAGTGCAACTCATTGTCATTGCAAGTAAAAAGTCTTGTTACTGTCTAAGATCAAAAATGTCAAATCATTTCTTATGAAATGGCTAATTCAATTTCTTGTAATTAATGTCGTAAAGGGCACGTTTGACTTGATGCATAATTTAACAGTCCAGATGTAGTGAATGGGCACAAAATGGACGATTGAAAAGAAAAGATTTCTCAGTAATGGGAAATTACAAGGACAAACAGTGGCAGGAAAAACTTGGATGAGTTTGACATTTATGATGTGGGCAGCTTAAAAAAGGGTGACTGAAAAACGCTGGACGATGTGAACAACAGGACTAAAACAGTTGATCAAATAATTGCTCTGACATTAATTCAAATAGTAGAAATCTGAGTAGTTACAGTACCTCTGTCTTTCTTTTAGACTCTGTTGAAAGTCCTTTGCTTGTTACAATAAGCGACTCAATATGGTTTTCCTGAGTAACGGATGATTATTTTGCAGCATTTTTAATAGGTTTCTGTTGATTAGTAACTATTATTAAGGAGACATAACATGCACATTTACAGTTCTATATTTTTAATCTGGGGCTCCACTGATGATTTGCCGTTTCCTCTGATGATTTACAGTTCAAAAAACTCCTTATTTAACTCATAATGACCCTTTATGCAGCCCCTCAGTTCAGTCTCTGTCTAAAACAGGCTGTTTTAGTTCATCTCTTTAATGCTCCCCTCCCATAGAGCCCATTCTGTTCTGATCGGCCAGCTCTTGGAGGCTGCCCCTCGACAGACTTCCACCTGCTGTGGAGGCTACGTCAACAAACCATGAGACAAAAAGTAGTAGGATTTCACAACTTTTTCTCGTTCTTTACTCAATATGTCAACTTCTCAAATAAATACATACATATGAGAGTGGACAACGCAAACAACACATGGAAAAACCTTAGCAACAACCTTAGCAACTAAGGCTGCAGAACAGACAGCTGTTTTTGGACATGCATTACAAGGTAGAAAAACCATCACAAACGAAGTGTTCAGAGCGGGTTGAAGCCTGGGATTTTGGAACTTTGACCCTGTTTAACACAGATATCCGACATCATACCAGAATATAAAAACAGAAAATCACAAAAAGCATGATATGCCCCCTTAAAATGGCAACAAACATCATTATCATTAGTAATAATTACCATTAGTAATAAAGTATATGGGACACAAAGAACATAACATGCACAAAGTCATTTTTGGTCTGTGCCAGTATTTGTAATTTGAAGATTGGTATTCAAAGGACTTCAGTCTCTATCAATCATGGAACCACAGTGGGAGCCTTGCAGTGTTCAGCCTGAGTTTTAACTATGCAGGTAACGTGAGGCGGGTAGCAAAAAGAGCAATTTGTGCAAATTTCTCAATTGACACCACCCACCTAGAGGCTTGTTATGCCCTGTTGGCGGCTGAAGCACAACGTGTGATTAATTCATTTCCCCCAAGTTTCGAGTTCAAGACGCACAGAGCGATTGTTGATATATGAATTGAAATAATTGTGGCACTGTTAGCAGAAAGTATACAATAACACTTTTTTTTTTTGTATTGTAGGAATTTCTGAGGGCACCATATTATGGATACATTTATACACACAGAATTCAGACTCTCAGATAATCAGTGCTGGCACCAAATTACAGAAACTTACCTCTCTAACTGACAAGTAACAGGAAAAAACAAGTTCAACATTAACTGGCAGCCCACCCTTACACCAAGTGACACCATCAGCATAGCACACTTAACTCACAAATCTTAAAGTAGACAATGGCTAAAAAAGATGGCTGTCTTGGGAGATGAGGGAGATGGATTCTGCCCCACATGATCAGTGTGTCAGCTTGGTTTATGTATATAGGCTGATGTCACGCAGGATGAGTAGGTCAGGATCACTCGCCAGATCAGTCAGGCCCCTACTAGTATACACACCTGTAACACCTCAGGCCGTTTCCATCCAGCTCCAGCTGATCCAAACCAAACACACAACAAACTACCTTACAACCACACTCTCTATACACTTCTACACTAGTGATGACTCTGTGAAGGAATCTCCATTAATATCCAAGATCATCTCAATATAGATTTTCCTTTGCTCTACATGTGTTTGAAAAATACAAGTGTAATATGACCCCACTATAAAAGTTTCTCTGATCTTTGTATTTATGATGTGCTTACTCCAGAGGCAGGAAACCAACTCTGCTCGTAAGAAACACAGAGGGACTCAATCTTTCCCAAATCTCTAATCTCTAAGAGTTGGTTAGGTTTGAGAGATAGTTTAAAAAGACTGTTCATATATTAAATAACCTGGAATGTGATCTGTGTTGGCTCCTGGAAAATATTTATATACAAAAACAGTGTCTGTTTCACAGCTGCCATGTTGGACACATGTTGCTCAAATCATGAGCACGGGAGAGCAGATAGTTGGGATGAGTGGACAAGCTAAATGGCATATCATAAATATGAGAAGGATGGCAGATGGAGGCTAGAAACAATGCATTTTATGCATTTTGTTTATGCAATGTGTTTTCTCATTTTTCACCGAGAGGTCCAGTTGCAGACCAGGGCAGTAGTTTCAGTGTTAAACATGCATTAATTGTTTTTTTGGCCACTTGGGGGCAACGTATCAAGCTGTAAACACAACATTGACATATTACTGTACCACCTCAAAGGTTCTTACGGTTAATTTTTGTTATTGTATTTTTTATTGCACTTTATCACATTTTTTATTATTATTGTTATTACTGCACCTCTTCCACACATTTTTAATTCAACCTTTACTTCAGGCAAAATTCCCTAAATATGGAAAACAGCTTAGGTGCTTCCATTGCATAAAGGTGATGGCCAAACTCCTAGAATCACTGGTCAACTCACAACTACGTGGTTTCCTGGAGTACAATAATGTCCTTCAGCCACAGCAGTCAGACTTCTGACCAGGTCACAGTACAATAAGTGCTGCAACTGCTGTTATGGACGACATTATTGACTCACTTGATAAAAAGCGACACTGTGCTGCACTTTTTGTAGATCTGTCCAAGGATTTTGATTCTGTTGACCACAAGATTTTGTTAAATAAGCTGCTCTCTGTGGATTTGGATGCTTCTGTATACAGCTGGTTCAAATCATATCTCTCTGTAATGTCCATTTTTATGCGGATGATACCATCATCTTCTCCTACTGGAGACCAGGCATTGTCCTGGTTTCAGTCTGCTTTTGACAACCTCCAGACTTCTCTGTTTGATTTAAAACTTGTTCTAAACTCAAAAAAGATTAAATGCATTTCACAAGAGCACAAACAATTGATGTTCCCACACCTATCCATGCTCTAAATGGAGAACTAATTGACCCAGTGCATCATTATAAATACTTAAGACTTTGGTTACACGGCAGATTGTCCTACAAAAGTCATGTTGAACATCTTGCTCAAAAACTAAGAATTCTAATTGGATTCTTGTACCAGAACAGAGCTTGTTTCTCTTTTCAAAGCAGAAAATGCATTATACAATCTACCATACTGTCCACATTGGATTATAGAGATATTCTGTATGCTCATGGTGCACCCTGGACGCTATCTACCACAGTACCATTCAATTTATTACAGCAGAGTTATATGAAAAGGTTGGATGGTCATCAATGGCATCTAGAAGGCACCAGCATATCTGTCTTCATTTATAAGGCCTTGCTATCTAAGTTGCAGTTATTTAACATCTTTAGGTCTCTGTAAATTAAAGAGTACGGTCTAGACCTGCTCTATGTGAGAAGTGCCCTGAGATAACTTCTGTTGTGATTTGGCGCTATATAAATAAAATTGACTTGACTTGACATCACATCAATCTATCATGAATCATTCACTTTACTCAGGGCACAACGAACCGTTCCTGCTGCTGCTTAGCTTGGCTTTTTAGCCAGCTAGCTAGCTGGCGAGCATGGAGATATATTTGAGTCAGTCCATGTTGTCAAGTGACAGCCCAAACTAGCTAAATTGAGAAAATATGACAACAGTTATATCAGGTTTGGCTTTATTGAGAAAAGCGATGGGAGACCAAAATGGTCAAAGTGTTCAGGTGCTTGTGAATGAAGCCATGAAGCCAGTCAAGCTGAGGAAACATCTCATTACAAAGCACCCAGAATATGAGGACAAAACTAAATAATTTTTCTGTCGAAAGAGTGAGGAATACACCCACCAGAAAACATGGATGGTGAACCTGGCCACAACTTCAGAAAAAGCACAGAAGGCTTCTTATTTGGTGGCTTAATGGATTGCTAAAAGTATGAAGCCACACACAATTGCACAAGAACTCATACTTCCAGTGGCTTTTGAAAGTTGGGTTCCTGTTAGTAATTTTCTATTCAGATGGACCTCAACCAAGAATCTTTGCAGAGCAGCAGTTAGACCTCTGAAATCAAAACACTGCCAGTATCACTGCTGTTGCCAAGTGTTTGAAGACATATAAAATACTTTGCTTTGATTAATAATTTGTGTCTAATATGGTTTTCCAGACAAATATTCAAATAGTCAGCACCCCCAACCGAAATCCTGTTCCCACGGCTATGCCTACTACTTCTTCCCCGTTGAAAAATGCAGAATCTATGAATATGCAAGTATTTTTAAAGTTTAACTGCTGGATACCAGATGTCTCCTACTTCTCAGTGTGCACTTGTTGCGTACTCAATTGTTGTGATGTCACAAATCGTGCTCATAGGTTAATGCCTTAAACTCAGATTTTAGATGAGCACAGAGAAACTTTCCACGTTCAGCAGACAAATGTGAATACAGCCTTCTAGTGTCAAACTCTAACTACTGTCATTCTGCGCAGTGAAGCCTAAGAAGAAAAACACATTTTTGACTGGAGTGGGGTCCTAAGGTCAAGATTGCATTGACCATTACCACTCTACAAACCCCACAAACCACAATACTCTCTTCTGCCTGAACACGATTTGCCAAAGGAGCAAGGATGAGTGGACTTGATTACGTGACTATGTGAAATTAGTCTCAGTGGGATCAATTAAAGGTTCAACTTTTGACCAACAAGAGGTCATTTCAGAAGAGGCCATTCAGTTTGTTTCTCAGTTAGATTTCATTTTCCAGCCAAAAAGTATCACAAACACAGTATAAGGTCTGTTTGAATCAGGCAGATCAAGGTGGGATCAGGAGGTTCAGTTATGGCTCTGTGGGATCCCATTAGCAACCTAGAAGCTGCTTGAAATAATTTAACAATTCAACAAATTGCTAGGCTTCAGAATTAATCTCTTGGCTTGAGGGAAAACACCAAAGGGGAAGCATAATAACATTGTGGATGCTAAATTTCAGGACATTTGTCCCACAGTGATCCAACTGTGATACTGTACAAATTAGTCCAAGCTGTGTCTTTGTCAGTTGGGCAGTAGGTCAACATTGCTCGCAGCAAACACTGATGTTTGTGGTGAGCAACCATCTGGCTGTGACTCAGAAGTTTAGCAAAAAGGATTCACACAGACAGACTGCTGAGAGACAAAAAAAAACACTTTCTGGAAAATGGTATGGAAGGCAATGAGTGAAGATAGATGTTTATGGCAGTACAAAAAAATACTCATCAGTCTGATAAATGAGCCCCAAACTTACAGGGGCCTATACTCTCTGTTCTTGCTGTTAATGCCACAGCCGAAAACTGCTGCCACACTGGCAGCCAGGAAAAAAGTTATTTTCAGCCCTGCAAACTTACACTACATAGATGTCTTAATACTAACTCAGTTTTAAGTGTCATCATAATCTTTCTCTGTTGTAAAAATGAGAGCCCATTAAGTTAATAAGGCTGTGACCATTTTTAAAATAATTTCCAGTTATCTGTAGATTTTTTTTGAGAAACGGCATTTGGATTTGCTTCAGAATGTGTAATACAATGGCTCAGAAAATATATGCTACTTACTGTAATATAATCTATTAAGCTTTTTTGCACACAACTTGATCTATATGATCACTGATCAAGTGTGACAATGCCAAAAAGCTGAGTTGGCTGGTCTCTTTGTCACTTAAGCCAGGGGTTCTCAAATGTTTTGGGGCCAGGGACCCCTTAAAGAGGAGAAATTTTTCCAAGGACCCCTTCATAATCATAATACCGATTAAGCAAATGCTTACTACCATCTGTACTCTTAGATGCCATTGGAACTATTTGTATTCTAAAACTTTTCAACCTAAATGATTCAGAGCTGTTTCATAGTGATAAACAGAAACATGTTTCAATTTGAATTATGTTAATAGCGCTTATATACTTTTAAACAGAAGGTAATTTTATTCAAATTGCATTTGGACTCAACTTGAGAGCATTTATACTCAAGCGATGTCCTCCCAGGCACCTCCTTACAGAACAGAAGGTCCTCCAAAATGTTCCCTGCCCAAAAATAGCAAACCAAAACAATCAACTGAGGCGCAATGACAGTCTGTTATTGTCTGAAGGAGGTCTGTCGCTGTGGCCTTGTAACGTTGTCAGGACACCCTTTATTCAAAAAATATAATATAAAAAGATAATTCTAGATAAAGATAATTGTACCACAAAAAATGCAGAAGCTCACAACTTGTCCAAACATTCACAGGCAGTGACAGCACAAATCAATTACACATAACCTTTAAAAAGGATGATGCTGCTCAACTGACATGATCTTATGGATATTTCCTACAACCCCAAATAACTGACAGAAATAAAAGCTGGGTTTATATATAATGACACTTTCATCAATAATAAATAAATGAAAAGGAATTTCCCTTCAACCCAGGGTCAAATGTTGGATAAAGAAGCTAAAGCTTAAGACTGATACTGGCAGTGTATTGATTTCAGAGGTCTAACTGCTGCTCTGCAAAGATTCTTGCTTGGGGTTGACCTTTGGTAAGATGTGGAGCCTTTAAACTCAAACTCTCTGTAGCTCAGTTTGATGTCTTCAAAGAACATACAGTGTAGTTTCTTTTAGGTGTGGTGTTATAGCTTTGGAAGTACAGTAACATCAGTCCAGTACTGGATGAAACTGCAAAACAGTGGATAAAGTCTTATAATCTCACTTTCCTTATATTTCCTTATATATATATGTATAATATATTAAATACCTTTTTTAACATAGTTTGCAGCATATAAAGTTTTCTTTTTCCAAAAAAACAAATTATTCATGTCGCCACATAAATAATGTGGCAATCTTGGAAATGATAAGCACTCAAACCACACTTGTTAAAATACAGACATTAACATATGATAAACAGTATAACCTTGGCTTCTAACAGTAATCATTCATGTCATTACATACTGTAGTTACATGAGTGTATACTTTTGCTGCTCTCCATGATGTGTGAGTAAACAGTCCCTGCTATAGACTTATACATGTACAATACTGTATCATAGTATTCTACCTGTGCATTCAAAACTACTGTCAGAGCACCCGTCACTTTCTGGAAATCCAAAAAGTCATCTTGTTCCACCGGAGGCTTCTCAGACTGCACATCACCGCAGATTAACTCCAAGATCTAAATTTATATTCCATGTGAGAATGAGATTCAGCTAAGCCGCCTGCTACGCAGCAAATCTTTCACATAACAATTACAGTGCAATCTCAGAACTCAAGATTTGGACAACTACAATATTGCAATTGTCTGATGTGTTTCTCTGTTGAAGATCAGTGGGGAGTGCAATAAAACATTTCTTTTCTCTCCAAATTTTTCTCATTCAACATTCTGTATGTGAGGCTCTAACAATATTACTGTTGCAAGCTTGTAACTCAGTTTAAGAGACAACCAGCAGCATATCAGCATCATTATGCATGTGTCTGTGTGTGGCTGAAGTGATGTCTTTTGGTGAATTATAGATACAGAATGTAATTCTTTGTTTTGCCTGTTTATAATGCCCTCACAGCCAGATCTGACTTTTGCAAAAAGATTTCAAATCTCAGTGAAACCTGGTTAAAAAAAGGTAAAATAAAATTCACAATACTTCACTGACCACCTCTTGGTGTGTAAATAATCTTCAAACATTATTAAAGCATTTGACTTACTTCACTAAAATCCCACTCAAATCAACTTTCATTCATTCTTTTTTTTAAATACAATGTCAATGATAAACATGTGAAACTTCTAAAAACATTATGTCTTGGAAGCAATAAATGTCTGACATTTTGGACATAAAACAAAGCAAAAGTGTAATGACTTATTGTAATGTGTATTTACAGGTGTAATGCTGTGTCCAGTCCACAGGTGTGTGGCACAGAAGGGGCTCCTCCATGTGTTCATTGGTGGTTATTGCCATAATGATGATATTAAGAATGAAAACAAAGTTATGACCGTTAGAACAAGATCAATCATAATAGTTTGCCAGTTTTATCAACTTCACGGTTCTGTCCTTGTTAACATCTCTATGAATGAATCATAAATACTACCAGAAAACATCCTGATGTCTACATCACTTACTTCAAGTAACCTAAAAATGACAACTTCTCACAGAAGGTTCATGATGTGAAATCAAAATCATTAAATGCTTAAAACCTACAGTTCAGATCCTGCCTTATGTGGATGTTTATTGATTTCTGCCTTGAATAATCCAGGACCCAGATGCTGCTTATGGCTGCATTTTGCCCAAAGGATTCAGTCTTATCTTTGACTCTGTAGATATTAGGGATCCATGTGAAACCTAGCAAAAGCAACAGCTGATACTTTATTGTATAAAATGACATCAGTGCACTGAAACAGTAAACTTCACTGGGAATTTACTAATTATAAATAACTATAAATAAAAAAAACACATAGAACATAAAAAACATATGTATGTATATATTAAACTTGAATTAAGAAAAAGGATCAAATATACATAAAATGCTGCTTAGATAACTTTAAATATAGATATAGATATATATAGGCGCATATCGGACAACATATAGGCCAATACCAATATATCTTTGATAGGCCAATATCGGCCGATAATATCGGCTGACCGATATATCGGCTGGGCTCTAGTAAGGACTAGCTGTGTGTGTGTATGCATTTTCTTGAGTACAGTACACTAAATGACGGTTATTTTTCACTTTTCTTGTAAATATTATACAATTACATTGTGTCTATAAAACACTACTTTGTGGTAGAAAGATAGCCTTTTATTAGTTATAAAAACAGAGAAAAAATAGACTGCAAGGCTGCAATCCATCAAGAGTTTTAAAGGAGAATGTAAGGTCAGGTAGTGCACAGAAATTACAAACACACCCGGGTGAGTAAAGTGGAAGAAGGCTGGATAAACTAAAGATACTAATGATATGCGGACTCCATCTGTGGCTGCCAGACATACAGTAACAAAAGCAGCTCCGGCACTGGTTGACCAGCTGACATTTTTCCTTCGCCTCTTCTGTCAGTGCTGGTGGAATGCTTTTTCATGACCGGTGGCCTTCAATGACTTCCAACGCCTTCAGTAACCGCTGAACCTCAGGCTCCAGCTGCACAGGCAGTCAGCACCATGTGGGAGCTGTGATAAGAAAATGAAGATCACTGAAATGTGTTCGACATTAATGCATACACACACTTCCAGACAGATGCACACATCTGCCTCACTTGCAAAACATCCTCGTTCAGCTTTCAAGATGCACATACACAAAATACAATATTTGTGTCCCTTGCACTAAAGATGCTTTTATTCATTCTTCGTGTTTTTTATGACATCTTATGACACCATTTTGAAAATCGGACATGGTCATTGTGTATCCTGTCAGCTCGCTCTGGCTCGGTTCACCGCACTTGCCGTCGAGGCTTCCATCGTTCTGTCGAGGCTTTCGTCACACGGAAGTGGACGTGGTTTCATCTAAACTGGGCTGGAAAAACACTGCCGCCAGATGGAAGTTTGAGAGCAGCTGTCACAGCTGTCAATCATGATGTCAGACCCCCTTTTTAAATCGCTAAATAACTAATTAAAAACAAACCTATCGAAAAAATGAGCACATGAACATACATCAGTGTGATAAGAACTACCTAAAAAGACAGAAAGCATCTTTAGGAAAAATTTATTTGACGTATACTTTCATTTTTTAGTTTGGCTCATGTCCCATCTGCTAACATGGAGGGGGCGGGATTTATAATCTATACTGCAGTCAGCCACCAGGGGGGCGATCGAGATGTTTTGGTTTCAGCCGTTAGCCCGCTAAAAAAAACGTGTGCCCTCTTGTGGCCGAAATGAGTACTACAACAACAAACACTTAAAATATTTTTTCACCTGCTATCTTCACAGAAAAAAAAAACTTGGCAAAACTTTTTTTTTCACCTGTTCTTAAGTCATAAACTCAGGAGAGAAAAGAATGTAGATCAGACTTAGAAACTGGATCTCCAGAAATATTTTTTTTCTCACTTCCCTTTCAGGGCTTCTGTACAATCTGGACAAAATAAATAAATAAATGTAAAAATATTACAAACATCTTATTTGTCTAAAAGAAAGCCCTGAATTTATTTATTTTTGTCAGTTCACAAGCAAGTGAACTGAAAGAGCTCTTCTTCACCTTGTACAGATAGAACCAGTTCCAGAAGTAGAGAGTAAACAGTCTCCTGAACTTGTACTTGCTACTTTGCTAATAAATCTGATTCTGATTCTGAAAAAGGACATTAAATTAATGTCTTGGATTTATTTTCTACATTTCCATAAATAGGCTTTTATTTGGGCTATTTCTGTATTTATTTATTTATTTATTTATTCGTTTATAGTAAATAAATAAGAAGACACTGAGTATAATTGTACTGAGGGACAGTTTTGATGTGAGAGGCTTTCTACTGCAACTTTTTAGAGGTAAATGTACATTTTAGTCCACTACGTTTTTAGTTAAAGCTAGTTACAACTTTTCTAAGTTTTCACATACCAAACATGGGATAAAGTCATAACATATGATTAATTAATGGACTTTCGTTTGTTAGTTTGTG
Source organism: Scomberomorus guttatus (assembly GCA_038419695.1). Classification (NCBI taxonomy): domain Eukaryota; kingdom Metazoa; phylum Chordata; class Actinopteri; order Scombriformes; family Scombridae; genus Scomberomorus; species Scomberomorus guttatus. The sequence goes on along the minus strand of CM076454.1, from coordinate 17,515,123 downwards.
TGACAAATCATTTTTAGAAACTTCGGGAGCAATATTTATTTTCAGAAACACTATCCCTTTTTCCATTGAAACACATTGCTTTCAATTTATTTTTATTCACTTTCATATTTTTTTTGTTTCATTCTTGGGAGATTTTACTATGGCACAAATTTAATCCTATAGAAACATCTCTAATGAAAACTGTTGAATAAAACGGAAATGTATTCAGCCTCATTGTATTAAGGTGGCAGCAAGAATCTCAGAGGAATGTATTTAAAAATCTGAACAAATAAAACCACGACTGTCTGCATGACTTGATTAATGTTAAGTTAAAAAAAAAGGGTTTTTTTGTAATTTTGGTGAAGCAACCCTTTAATGCATCAACAATTTCACATTCTGACAAGGACCAGTTTTGTTCATTTAGTATGTTTAGTTTTACCTCAATACAGGACTTGTACTTGTAACTGAATGTTTGATTTGAGTATCTGAAGACATGAAGATATTATTGTATCATTGGGTCACCTTCAGTTGGACCAACAAACACAGTTGATGCCATATGGTGCAACGTATATGAAGCTAGTTATTGAACAAGTAACACAGTCATTTGATACATGCATTTTTATTAATGGTTTGTTTCAGCTTTCAAACAAGTTTTCTGACTGTTGACATTTCAGTGTGATGTATTTATTTCTTATCACAGTCGCATGAATGTTGGGAGGCAACACCCTGCAGTGAAGAGCACAGCTGTCAAAAAGGCCTGTTTCTGGATCGAGTGTTGATCAGTCCTAGGACAGAGAAGGCACTGGCTGCTGCCGTCACCAAACTGATGGCCCCAATGGCCCGCGTAGCCTGCGAACACAAAGAGGAGCAGAGGAGGCTGACTGAGGATTACAGTGAAAGTACAACAGAGGTAAAAACAAAACAATACCCAGAGTTTTATTGCATATCTATGATAATATAGCGTAATTCTGAACATTCAAGAGTAAATACACTTTTATATAGTTCATCAACCCATAAACAGCTGTAAAAAGACACTCATACAAACCATAAATGCATCTATTACACAACAAGGGTTGTGCATTTATTCACATTTTGGTGACAATATGAGTGTTTGTAGCACAGGTTTGAGGTTTATACGCAGTTGATGTTTTGATGCTTTTTCCACCATAAAAAGTGGTCACTGTTGTATCCATTAGAAGGGTCATTAATTCAGTCTTACCACAGCCTCTATACTTTGTGAAGGAGGAAAGTACAAAATCCTTACAGTCACATTAGGAGGCTAACGGGTGAGTGTTTGTTATTGAAAACAGAGATTTTGTGTGGAGATCACTTTAAGGCCGCCCAGATTACAGCCATTCACATGATTTTACATTGTCAGGACAAAGATTATTATTTTGATTGCAGCTCTACAAGTGTTTTATCCATTGGTCCAATTTTAGTCGTGCTGAGACCACAGGTGCAAATTAACTGTTGAAGTAAAGCCAGCACATTTACACTGATGTTGTTAGAATATCAATGTTGATTATTGTGCATTGTCCACTGTAAAAAACATAAATAAATAAAAACATTTTGTCAGAACCTATGGATAGAACATAAATGGATAAAAAAAGGTTTATTGTGTTTAAGGGTGGAGTGGACCCCTTTGTTTTGATCCATCACCTTCTGTAGTCACATTAAATGTTATTTGGGCAAAAAGAACAATGTTTTAAGTTTAGGGGCTTGGTAAACTCTGTCCCGTCGTTTTCTGACTTGATAAGACAGGTGTGTTTTTAGTGTGAGGGCCAACAAAGGTCAACAATGTAAAACTGGCATCAAACATTGACAGAGCTGAAGTGTAGACATAAAAACAGTCTTGAATTCAGAAAGTAAAACTGGCCATCATAAATGTTGTTAGATTTACTTTCAGGTAGGTTCAATTTCATTTACTACTTAAGCAAAGAAATTTTAATTTAAAGGTCTTGTTCTGTTATTTTCTAAAATCTATTAGACAAAAACTGTTACAGTGTCTGGTGACATTTGAGATTCATCAGTCACTGTGTTATGTTGACTGAAGTTAAGTATTTTGTCCTGATGACACATGAGACAGAAAGATAATAGAGTGAGAGACCTGCTCGGACACCCCCTCTCCGTAGCGCAGAAGGGTAACAAAGTGCTCGCAGTTACTCCCCAGCAGGTCGTAAGACACCTCCTGGCCAATTAGGACTTGCGCTCGCTGGATGATTTCACAGACGGGCAGGGGTGTGTGGTTGTGGTCGTACTTGTTGTTGACACGGTACGAGTCGCTTCCCACCACCTCCTTCAGCAGCTGCATGCGCACCACTGCCTTCCGACTGAAGACAGACTTCACACTGGACATGGCAGCTGCCTGGCTCTCATCTGGGGAGGAACAGGAGAGACTCACTGTGATGAGGAAAGATTTAATGCATAACAAATATTTAACAAACGTTATATCTTAGTATCTTGGATCTGGAATTGTGCAGGTTTTGGATCCTGGCCATTATTTTTTCTAAAAATATAATAAACCCATTTTAACTAAGGGAAAAGACTGAATGTATCATCCTCTGTGACTAATACAGACAAAATACAACAAAATGTATTATTATCATGTATAATTTCATCAAACTGGATCAGTGTTTTTGCCTTAAAGTCTGAAATATATTGGAGGCTTTACTAATAAAACAGAGAAATCTGTTACAAAACCAGCTGAAACTGAGGTCAGCTACAATGGAGCAAAGTCTTCAGCGGTTTTGATTTGATCATGTGGATGTAATCAAACAGATTTCTACACAAATTTTAAATTGAATTTATAATCTTAGTTTATAAGAAGCAGGATATTAAGACGTTTTTTTGGTTGTTGTTGAGTTTTTGAGAGTTAAACTCAAAAACATTGTAACTTAGGATGCTTTTTTAACTTTGGTTTCTCATTAAGTCTCAAATATTTGATGTCATAGAATAATACCCAAGTTTTCAGGGGCTTTAAATGAAACTACAGTGGTGGAAGAAGTATTTAGATCCTTTACATAAGTAAAAGCACCAATACAACAGTGTAAAAATACTCCATTACAAGTAAACGTCCTTCATTCAAAACCCGACTCAGAAGTGGTATCAGTTAAATGTACAAAATTAAAAGTACTGGTTCGGTGATTTATTATTATATTTGACATTATTAGATTGTTAATGCTGATGCTTTAAGTATGGTTTTACTGTTGTAGCTGGTCAAAGTGGAGCTCATCTTAACTACTTTTCACATTGTGGGGTAGTTTAGTCTATATGCATTGTGTTTTATAAGTTCACATGTTTTTTATGTAAAATCTTAATTTGAGAAATAACTAGTAACTATAGCTGTCTAATGAATGTTGTGGAGTAAAAATTGCAAAATTTCCCTTTGAAATGTAGTGTAATAGAGTGTAAATTAAAATACTTAAGTAGAGCATAAGTACCTCAACATTGTAAATGTACTTATTTACTTTGCACCACTGCCAAACCATTAGCGTGTTTAAAGGGGTGTTTTTATGAGGTGGTATTGCATGTCTGTATGCAGGCTGCAGCAGGAGAGCCTATACTTGAGACCTGCAGTATCAAAATGCACCAACACTGTATTCATCTACATCTGACCGCTGGTGTCTCAATTAACACATGTGACCTTTAGGCCAGTCAAATTTGACAGGAAAGCTGGACAAGAGTGTATAAATGTATAAATGTCATGTTTAATTATAGCCCTCCTACCGGGCCAGTCAGTGCATTTTTAATGCACAGAGCCCTAAAATGCATCAACTAATCAAAATCACAGTGTGTGTCGTCTGAGATGCCACTTATTTTGTTTAACTTTGCTCAGCCTGGATCTACTCGTCTCTTAGAGGCTCTTACTGACCAACAGGAGTTAAGTTGATGATGTAACCGTCTCCCAGGTAGAGAGCCCAATGCTGATAGGCTGGTCTGAAGATCTCAATGAGGTCACCTGGCTGGGGGTCACCAGAGGGCTCAGGAAGGTCAGGGTCATTAGAGGCCATCTACACACACACACACACACATACGCAGAAAGAGATAGACAGATGTGTATTTAATCTCACAAATGAACTGCTTTCATGAAAGTCATACATGAAGTGATCTGCATGTGTCATCATTGTTTGTCATTTTATGTTGTTTAGAAGATGGAATATTTGGTTTTCTGGAAGTATTGATAGGTAAATAAAAAGTTTAATTCATCAACATTCATTTTTTCATATATTATGTATATATGAAATATATATATTTAATATTATACTGGAGAAACATCTGATGCATTATGAATGTGGATGGAATTGGCTCTAAAAAGGCCTTGAAAACCCTTCAATCAAACCCTACAGCTGCTGCATTACACATCTAAATTATATCAGTGTTACACTTTAGGGAAGCTACAGCTGTAAATGTCAATAGATTCTTGAAACGAACACTCACTCACATACACGTTTCCATTTTCTGGAGGTCAACAGGGTCATTCACACTGTTTGATTATTACAAAGATCCAATATTCCAACAGCTAATACTAACAGCCTGTCTGTCAACTTACAGTAGAGCTTCGTTCTTGTTTATCCATCCCACATCATGCTTCCACAAATTCTGAAGAGAAAACAAAACACAGATAGGCTTGTCAGTCATTTGTTGCAACAAAAAAAAAATCAGATCAATGAACATGCACATGAGAAATAAAAATGTTATTTCTTTATGTTGTGTTTTTGGTCAGACAAGGCTCTTTGCGTAGAATAACTAAATTCCCAGAGAAAGAGAATGCTAGATAGGCTGGTATACAATGTAAAGGTCACCCATACACACACACACATACAATACACACCAGCTCACACAGGGACAATACACACATCGGCTCCTGTGTCACCTATGCTGCCACAATAAGCACCAACACAATGGGGAAGCTGACAGAAAAATAGCTGGAGCGCAGGTTATTTACATGGGAATGAATCACCCATAAAAATGTGAGTTTATCTCACAATCGCTTTCACACTTTCTAATGGTGATGTTAGATGCTGGTTTCCCTTAAATCACCTGAAATAATAGTTAAAATAATCAAAACTTCACAGACACAACAGTTCAGTTTGGATCAAAATGACTCCGAGATCGGATGAAATCTATACCTGCCCGGGAGAGCAATTAGTATATCTGTCTCATCATTAATGTATCATCATTAATATTTTACTGAACTGAATCAGGATTGCTGGGGTGCCATTCACATAAAAACATACATTTCAAGTCTATCATATGGAAATTATGTAATAATTTAACAGAAATTATGGAGTAATGCTTAAAATGTCTACTTTTACTATATGTATAGGAATAAAATAATTATTTTGAGAATACCATTTAAATATAGAAATACCAAACTACCTTAGACACCTTCACAGTCACCTGTAGTGATAATGTGGGATTAGTACTGTGATTAGAGATGTAAGAAGAATTTAATTCATGCCAACAGCCAACACAGAGTAAATGCATACAGACATGATACTTACTCAAACACCAGCAGCTTTTTCTTCCTCACCATTTTAATTCTCCATCATAAATCCGCACATAACCATAAAAAAATCCAGCAAGAAAAAGAAAACAGGAAGAGATTGATTCCAAGTTTCTGCGATGACAAGCGGCTGTCAAATATCCCAAAGCCAAACCAGAGGCTGGAGGTCCTGGTGGAGGTGTTTCAGTGTCGGCTGCTCTGACTGCTGACAGTTTGCCACAGTTGCTCCGGTCACACACCACACATACACACTCAGAGAGAGAGGCGCTTCCTCTCTGGCATTGTCCCATTCACAAGCCCCTCTCAATAGAATAATTGTGAGCTCACAAAGGCAACACATATTTAACTCATTCAATTGAAATGCTGTCTGATCTCTATGTGCCGGAGGGGTGACATCAGTGTAGCAGCTCGTGTGTGTGTTCATATATTCCCCATTGAAATTTAAAATGTGTCCATGCTACTCCATTGTGAGTTAGTATACCAGGGTTCATCACTGTAATAATTACATAATACTAGAAATGCATTTCCTGCAGAGAATGTGTGTGAATGCTGAAAGCTGAAATAAAAGCATTTCTGTTCAGCATCCCCATCTGTACAATTTCATAAAATAGAAAGAGATATGGCAGATAATAAGTAGTATGGTGGTGTTTTATTAATGACCACAAGGTGGAGCTATTGGTGCCATGATTCAGTATGTCATGCAGATTCTCATGTAGAACTTGTGTACCAAATTTCATTTTATTAAAGACACAAGAACTGCAGAAATATCAAGTTATAGTGTTACTTTAATGCCCCCTTTCGGTAGAATTGTATGAAATTTTGCACACTTGTGCAATGTGCCGAAATTATACAAAAGTAAGGTTTGTTTTTGTTCTCAGGTTCAATTTCAATAAGAAGAGATCAATTGAAAGTGAATAACAATATTTATTGAGATAAACAACACAGACATTTTGGCAATTAGACTCAGTCAATGTGAGACATCTTCCTAAGCGTAAGCCCTTGTGAAGATAGGAGATAGGACAGGATCCCCCAAAATAAATGAAAGCATTCTGATGAGGATGATTCAATGACAGGAGATAAGAAGAATATCATGAAACAACTTACCAGACAATTACTCAGAAAACATAATTAGCAACAGGAATGATTCACCTACATGAACAATTGTTAGGACCTAAGATAAGGAAAAAAGGGGAGAGATAGAAATTCTGTCGAGGCTAAAGGCCGTTGAAGGACAAACAGGGATGAGGAATTAATTAATGTTACGAAATCATAAATGAGCCACCACCAGCAGCTATATGCACGACTTACCCCATGAGTCTTGAGGGATTTTTTGAGAAAAGAGGATGATGTCGGAGTCAGGTAGAATGTATGTGGAGTATACTGAAGATTACCAGCAGCCCATTTATTGGAGAGAAGAGGACGAAATTGCCTGCAGAGTCTGAGGGAATGGCCTGAGTACTGTAGAAGGCTTAGACCACGTTTAAGAAGCACTTGTGGTGTTAAAAAGAGGTGTTAAAAAGAGCAGAGATGATGGGTCAGAACTTTCTGAGCTTTAAAAATGTTAACATGGAGAGTCAGAAAAAGTCAGAAAAGGAAATATTGATTTCAGGACTGAATGGATTAGAAGAGTCTGCAAAATCCCCGCACCTTAGAAACCCATAACGGCCAATAAAAATACGCAGTCGAGAAGCGCATCTATGTAGTAAAAAAGCCATGTCAGAGAATAGAAAGCATTCTGTGAAGAATAGAGAGTGTAATAGGCTGACGACATTAGCTGGGACTTTTCCCCAAACCTTATGACTTGACATAATTACTCATTGACAGTATTTACAACAGTGAATAAACAGCCATTTGAATTGTGACTTAAAATGTTAAGACAAATGATACAACTTCAAGGTGTTACTTTCAACCCATGTTTCACTTTAGCGTCTTCATTTAAAATGTTAATAAACATTTGTACAAAATTAGAGAGTAATGGAAAAAACAAAGCATGGAGCTCATTCAGGTAAATAAACTTACATTTCAGTCATTTAAAAAGTAAATATTTAAGGAAGTAGTGCAGTCTGTCTGAACATTGTACACAAATAAAGACATAAAACATTATAAATATATTAACATGCTCCTCTAATGCAGGCTGTAAACCAAACTGCCCAAGTTATGCATTTATAAGAGTTTGTAGTGAGTAACTCAGTGAGTAACTGAAAAGTGTGACTAAAAGACTGATTGTGTCTGTTAGTTTCTTTAGTAGAGTCAACAAACAAGGGTTGATTGATGTCATCTTTTTCTGGGTGTCTTTCGGTCTTCTGTGACAGGACTTTGTCCCGTCCTGCAGGGGAGCCTCTCTCAGAGTTTACCTCTGTGAACCAAAAACAAAAACAAAAAAAAGTGTGTTCAGAGGGTGTTAAAAAATGGTTTATTTATTAAGATAATAATAATAATAATAATAATGATAAGAAGAAGATGAAGGAGAAGAAGGAGAAGAAGAAGAAGAAGAAGGAGAAGAAGAAGAAGAATTGTTGCTGTTGTTATTATTATTATATTATTGTTATTATTACTACTACTATTAATATTGTTATTACTATTACTACTACACCAGTAAGTGGTCGTTTCATCTGAAGTGGTTACTGGCCGTTAACTTGAAACTTGAGGGAGTTCAGTTCTTCAAACATTTTCAGTTTCACATCTATTTTGAAGATCAAATAAATGAAATTGCTCACAACTTCAAAGTAGGGCTCCAACTAACGATTATTTTCTGGATTAATCAACTAATTGTTTAGTCTATAAAATGTCAAAAAGTAGGGAAAAAACACTCATTTTGGTGTGATTTGAAAAAGCCCAAGGTAACTTGTTCAAATGTCTTGTTTTGTCCAACCAACAGTCCCAACCCCCAAAATATTCAATTCACAATAATATAAAATAGAGAAAAACAGCTGATTAATTTTCTTTCGATCAACTTAAAGATTAATCAACTAAACAATGCAGCTCTACTTCAAACTCTGCCCATATTACATTTTTGACGTTTTTAAAACTAATCAAAAGTGCATATTCATTTATTTTGTGCACGTGTAGGACTAAAAAGGAATAAATCACGTGACTACCCAGAAAGCAGCTATTGTATTAAGTCAGATAAATAGTTTCAGTTTGTATTTAAAAGGTCACATAGCAATCACCCATTAAAGGAGATGTCAGGGGTTGGATGAATTCTTTGCTCGTTGATTGGCTGCTGCCTTTAACCTTTCGGTCACGTGTCTCCGCCCCCTGTGCTAAAGTGCAGCTAGAGGCTGCGTCAAGCTCACTTCAGCCTGAACACAACGGGAAGTTACATGCCTTCAATGTTAAAATACGTATTTTTAATTGAATATGTATGTATGTATGTATGTATGTATGAAAACACGTTGCAAAATATATAATATGTAGTTAATATCTCTGCAGTGATTTACAACCTGGATGATTAGTCCTGATTAACATAATGCAGCATTTTAATGTTGTAGCTGGCCGAGGTAAGGTAGAGCTAATGTTAACTACTTATGCTGGTGGTCTGTATTTTATAACTATCAATCATATTTAATGTTGATTATATGTTTTATTTGTAAAAACAAACAAACATGATCTTTAAAGAAACAAAACACAACAGCTATACAATGTAGTAGATTAAAAGTACAATATTTCTCTCTAAACAATAGAGTAGAAGTATAAAATATAAAAAATGATTCAAATAAAGTACTTCAAAATTGTACTTAAAGCTGGAGTGTGGGACTTTTGCCTCCCCTTTCTGGCAATGAGAATAATTACAAAAACATTGTTGACGCTGGTTTACGTCATAGGTCCCGCCGTAGCCTACTCCGTCGCTACTGTTGCGGCTGTAAAATGGTGGATAAGTTGTTTTGAGGGTCACACAACCCCCTCGAAATGACTCGTTTCACTGTCCGAATTTGATCCCTTCGGTCCGATAACGTTTGGAAACTCTAGAAGAGCCGCACGATCAAATTACTTTATCCCAATTCTAGTTAGCAAAGGGCTAACCGGAAGTTAGCCGCTCGGCCAGTGAAGTCTCTAGTGCGCATGCTTTACGGGCAGAGCATGCGCAGTATGCGGAAATGTCGCCAAAACACCAGACTTAAAAACTGTATGCTATGAAATACAGAGAGATTGATAGGCTTAATCAGCATTGTGTGAACTCGTTTGGCAAAGGCTTGAATGTACGTTCATTTATATGTAAAAGTTCTGCACTGCAGGTTTAAATACAGTACCTGAGTACTTATTCTCACTTCTGAAGGTCATAGACTGTAAAATCAAAGCCATAAACCAGAGTGAATTCGTTGGTTTATAAAGATAACACGCTCATTCAAAGCATGTGGAAGTGATAAAACCAATAAAATGTAAATGTTATCCAACCATATTCAAATCCTCAAACGCTCATGTCGACCGGGCTCTTATGTTGACATGTTTCCGGTAAACTTCCTCTTCTTATTGTGACTAGCTTGACACCGGTGCCATTACAACAGGATAACAAACAGAAGGTTAGCCCGGCTGACAGCAAGTAATCTTTAAGCGGGGAAAGGGAATCACCGCACTGCCACTGGTTTGTTTGTGTAATGAGAAGAGGACACAAGCTGTCTGAGGACTGAGGTAAGAACATAATACCGCTAGCTAGCTGTGCTAATGCTATATTACTACCGCGTTGCTGCTTGTAACGTTAAGTTAGCTAGCTTAACCCGTTAGCTCGCTTGGCAGCAGCAGAAGTCCGCACGCGTCCGCTCGTTTAACATAAAACATAAAATATTAGTCCAAGGTGAGTAATGGCAAACATACGTACCAAACGTTATCTGTCTAAACAGTGTGTTTTATAGTCAAGGCAACTGGAAGTCACAAGTTAAAGAGTTAAACAGTGTCCCTCATGTTAACCACGTTACGGTGTCTTTACTAACAGTTAGCTGTTAGATAAGTTAGACGGACAGCGAACAGCATCAGAGGTGAATTATACATGTCTGTAAACACCAGCTGGGCAACCAACTGACTGTTCCACTCACTATGAGTTCACGACTATTTATTTTCAACTGCACTAACCTACTTGCCACGCGAGTTTGGGCACATCAAAGTCATTCTGGTGTAAATTATGTACCTGGCCCAGGTTACGCACGAGCAGCTGAGCGCATAGCTGCCACTTACAATACAGTGCAACGTAACTCTGCTGATGATCCGATCCTCTTATTGGGTGATTTTTAACAGATGTGTAATTTCCACCCATCTGCCAAATTTTGGAGCAATATGTGACCTGTTCAACGAGGCTTAATAAAACTGGAAATGTGGAGGGGCGCTTATGTGCCCAGATGCCGCCCACCACTAGGACTGTCTGATCATAACGTCATCCACCTCTTGCCAAAGTACTGTCAGAAACTAAAAAGGGAGAAACCTGTTGTTAAACACATACAGGCCTGGACAAATGGCTCAGTTGAAGAGCTGAGGAGTTGCTTTGATGCCACTGAATGGGACTTATTCCTCAATGACCAGGTCTCCTGTAATAACCCTGAACTGTTAACCTACACTATCACCAGTTATCTCAAGTTCTGGGTTGACTCTATCATTAAAACAAAAACTGTCACAATCTACCCCAATAACAAACCATGGCTCAATAAAGGACTAAAACACCATTTAAATCGGAAGAAAATAGTTTTTTTGGAGGGAGACCTGCAAAAAGTGAGAGATTTGGAGAAGGAAATAAGATGCATGGTTAAGAAAGCTAAAATGGGCTTGAGGAGAAGCTGAGGAATGGCAATGCAAGAGATGCTTGGAGGAGACTGAACACAATGATGTGAAGGAAACACAAATCGGCCCCTCAACGTGATGACCCTGTTAACCTTTCACATGATCTGAATGTGTTCTACTCTACTCTACATGACTTAAGTGATGAATGTAACTCTGTAATAACACTTTCTCCGACTGCTTTGTCCTGAACACTGTGGTGCGTTTTATCTCCCCTCCTGTTCTCCATATATACAAATGAGGTAAATACAACAGCAAAGACCTCTCACTCATAAAGTATGCTGATGACATGGCCCTGGTGGCCTGCCTGCAGGATGTCAACAGCCCTTCCTATTCTCAGCACATTGACCACCTCGTCACCCGTTTTGATGGCAGATTCCTTGACCTTAATGTCAGTAAGACCAAGGCGCTGTGTCTGGGAGGTAGGATGGGAGCAGGCAGCATAGAGCCCGTCTTAAAGCCTGCAATCATGAAAGAGCAGGAAGTGGACATTTTAAATATTGGGAACAATCATTGACAATAAAATCACCTTCCAGACCAATGCAGATTACATTTACAAAAAGGCAAGGCAGCGGCTCTCTTTCCTTGGGAAATTAAGGAGCTTCAGTGCCAGCAAACACACCCTGACAATGGTCTACAGGTCTACTTAAACATTGTCTCCTGGTACGGGAACCTCTCAGCCAGACACAGGAACAAGCTGACCCAGGTGGTCAACCAGGCCGGCAAGATCACTGGAAATAAAAAATTGCAACTCCAGAACCTGTACAACTGTTCCATAACCAAAAAGGCAACACAGGTCTAAAATGACCCCATCCACCCCCTTCACTCATCATTCCAGCTGTCCAGCAGGAGACTCAAGGTCCCACTAGCCAGGAAAAATGGGTACAAGAAGTCATCTGTGCCCTCTGCTGTGGCCATTCTAAACAGACATAATAAAATACTGCCCTCCACCCCGTAATGTATTGTCTTGTAATGTACTGAAAAAAAGTTTTACAATCGATATGAACCATTCAGCTTGAGTTAAACATTTCACCATATACATAGCTACTGTATATGTCCTCTGATTATAACTGTGTGTTTGTGCTTTGCCCTTTTTTTGACCCCTCTCTGTCTCCAGATTGAGCACCATGGCTGCAGCCCCTCCACTCACACGGTCAGATTCAGCTCGGGGGGACTTTTCCCCTCTGAAGCATTTTGTTGTGGCCAAGAAGAAGATAAGCGATGTGTTTGAACAACTACTGAATTACGTGAAAGAGACTTCTGAGTTTGTAGAAGGTGAGATGGTTTTGCTTATTGTTTATCATCTGTCAAGTCAGCGCTCTCAGGCTGAAAGGAGGTGTTGTGTTTCTCTAATCTGTGTGTGTGTATGTGTGTGTGTGTGTGTGGACAGAAACCCCTGAGAATGAAGCTTTGGTCAAGATCAAAAGTTGGATATTCCAGCTTAATGCCAGTTGATAGTGTAGGAATCCTGGTCATATCTAAAATAAAAGTTATCTATTAACAATTTATGGTTAAAGATTTACCTTATTGCTGGTTACTGTAAATCCTACTTTTCCATTTCTCAGTGAATAATCCTACATACATCTTGAAGGTAAAGTCGCTCTCCTCTTAAAATAGTCTCTTTTTTTGACAAAATGTCAGTTCTTAAATGTAATAAAAAATAGTTGGAGGCTGCATCTAACAATTATTTAAAAGTTTGAGGAATCTGCTGATTACTATCTTCATTCATTCTTTTTTTTGTAAATGTCAGAAAATGTTGAAACATGCTGATGTTTCCTAAAGCCCAAGGTGACGTCTAAAGTCAAAGATATTCAGTTCAGTATCACATAACATAAACAAAAGCAGCAAATTCTCACATTTTAGAAGCGATTACAGAAACAGTTGTGTACTCTGGTTTCTACGATGGCAGAATAAACAGTAGGTGGTGTTTAATTTATTGGAAATGCTTTATGTTTACAGGATAATAACACAGACGGCTGCAAATTCCTTTCATGCTAAAGAGTTAAGAGTAAAGTTATTGCATTAGCGTTATGTTTTGTCAGTCAGCTCTCTCAGTCTGCACGGCTGGTGAAGGAGGTGTGTTTCTCTCATGCTGTATGACTTTGTGTGTTGAACAGAAACCTGTGAGAATAAAGCTTTGGAGAAAATTGCAAGTCAGGATCAGAAGTTGGAGATTCAGGCGTATGCTGACAAGCTGGCTGTCATTAAGGAGGTGCTGGCACGCAGACACATGAAGGTGGCCTTCTTTGGCAGGTAAATACATCCGTGTACATTCATATTGTTTTTAACTTTTAAGGATGTGTCAGAGATTTCCTACATCATCAGTGAGCTGGCGATTGTGGTTGATTTATTTGTTTGTTGTCTTCGGTTTGGTGGATTATTTATTAGTACTACTGATTAGTAGCATTTTATGGACTGGTTACTATTACATTACTATTGTATAAGCACTTCCTGTGTACGATTACACAGTGTATATAAAATGCAAGATTAATATTTATATGCTTTGTCATCAATGCTCAACTAGCCAATAAATTGCTGATAATTAAAAAAAAAAAAAAATCAACGAGTTGGCGAGTGAGTGCAGGCTTAACATTACACCTGCACCAGTAAAATGTATTCAAATTCATTAAAAACATTTCACTGGTGCTTTACTAAGTCTGAATCATTAATAGCCGCCTAAGGCCAGTTCATTTGTTTGAAATATGAGCAAATGATTTGGCTGCGTGTGTACTCAGTCACTCTTTTGTTTGTTTTTAGGACCAGTAACGGTAAAAGCACAGTGATCAACGCCATGCTGAGGGACCGTGTGCTGCCCAGCGGTATCGGCCACACCACCAACTGCTTCCTCAGTGTCGAAGGCACCGATGAAGACAAGGCTTACCTCAAGACTGAGGGCTCTGAGGAGGAGAAGAGCATCAAGGTAAATGTTGTTCTAATAACTTCCACTGTTGATGTTTTTAGAAATGTTCATTGATAATTAACTGTTTTATGAGCACCGGGCTGCCTTTTATATATTTACACATTTCGATAACAGACGACGCTGTGGACAAATCGTTCTTTACTAAGAACTACTGAGCGTCTCTGCAAGAGTGATAGAAGTCCGGGCTTTACAAACACACACTGCACACACATTCAGCCACTAATCAGACCATCTGTTGCCTTTAATCACGTGTCACCCAATTACATTGATACTGTATGTTGAGTAAATTAAAGGTCGATGTGCTTCTTTGCGTTTCTCTGTTGACTGCTTGCTGTCAGCCCCAGTAAACTTCTTCAGCTTTAACGTTAACATGGCAAGAGTATAAGTGATGGGCTTTAAAGATTGTTGGTGTTGTGGGAGTGTTGTTGTAGGTCACGTGTTTAAAGATACAAGCTAATCAAGGTCCTCCTGACCCTGATAACAGAGCCATGCTCGTATCTTAGTCCTGATTCTTCTACAAGTGGCATTAACAGGTGTAGATAGTAACACATCTATTTATTGAAGTAATTCACAAAAGGCCATAAAAGTTTGTAATCTAGTGAAAGGGTAATGAAATGGTAATAGATAGTGTACTTAACAAAGAGCAGGATTAAAAAGGCATAAAGCATTAATAGGTGTGTACTTTCAGAACTCCATCGTTTAAATGCTAGCTTGTCTTTTCTACCTGCCAGCTGTAGTGTCAGTGAGAATAGAAAGATGTTTTTGATTTGGCTGTTTGCTTGTGTTAATTTCTCGTCCTGTCAACAGCAGAAAATATAGTCGAACCCACCCAGCACATGCTGCCTGAACCTGCTGCCATGCGTTCATTCAGTAATGCAGGTGATGTTTACTGTGGTGTCAGATGCCTGAAATATGAGCCGTATGTGGGAGACTTTACTCTCTCTTCACTTATACCCCCTGAACTGAATGAAGTTGTCTTTTGTTTAACAGATTTAGCTGTTTCATCACTTTTCATCTGAGGTTGTCTGTTGTCCTCTCATATTTTCTCAGTAATCAGTATCGTGCTTTTACATGGTGCTGTCTGGAGCTTCAGAATGAATGTGGGCTTTCTTGTAAAATTACTGTTAATGCATGCATAATGCATATGTTAGCTCCCAATTATTTAAGAAAAAGTTCATATTAGTTCCCCAAGGATTTTACTGTTATGCACACACAGAGCCCGCTACGTCAGGACACGTATTTGCACACACCGGCAGTGTGAATAATTTAAAACTACCTTAGAAGTGTTCCACACAGGTTTATTCATGCTCATAGTCATGTGCGTGTTACTTTACCAGGAGCTTTTGACACCAGAAGAGCTCTGGAGGCCCAGATAGCTGTAGTTGTAATAAATGTCCAAGAATGAAATGCTTCAGCACAGAAAATGTACACTATTTTTATGGAACATAGATATAAATAGATAATGCAACAGGGGGAGGAGAGGGGGCGAAAGGTTCCCATTCGCTCACCACTAGCTCCAGTCAGCTACTCGAAGTGGAGAAAGTTCGCGTTCATTGTGATTATTATGTACAAATGTATGTAAATTTCAGCAGCGGTGTTCATCATTTAGCAGCGTCGCTGTTGAAAGCATATACAGGAAACACTGTAATGTAATACATTTCTAATAAGTTATTAAATGAAATTATCTTATTTGCTGTTACTGTAAACTCGACCTTTCAGTTTTTAAAAGTGAAGTAATGAGGCGGATAATCCCATACACATTACATCTTGAAAATATGGAAGCCGGCCTTTTAAACATAGTAAAATTGTAGGGAAAAAAAATGTTTTACAGAATACAAAGTTATTAAAGTAATAGGAAAATTGTTATAGCGTCAATAGTAGTCGATGTTTATTTCATAGTTTAGAAGTTTGTGATGTTAACAGAATTATAACACTCATAGTTTCAAAATGCTTACAACCATAACCTCTCTGTTTCCAAACCCTGTGCAGACTGTAAACCAGCTGGCTCATGCACTCCACATGGATGAGAGTCTGGACGCCGGCTGTCTCGTCCGTGTGTTTTGGCCAAAGACCAAGTGTGCTCTGCTTCGAGATGACCTGGTGCTTGTAGACAGGTAACACAATCCCTCAACGTTTGACAATTTCCAGTTAAAAAGTTGGTAACTGATAAGCCCGGGTGATGTGCTGGAAAAGTCCACATATTGACTTTGTAGATCGTAGATTTTATGTATTTGACTTCTTGAACCTGCTTCGTCTCACTAGCCCGGGCACAGATGTCACATCACAACTGGACAGCTGGATTGACAAGTTTTGCCTGGACGCTGATGTCTTTGTGCTGGTGGCCAACTCTGAATCCACACTCATGAACACGGTAATTACACTAATAATGCTGACAGTAATGCTGTACTTTCATGTGCGTATACAGCCAGTGAACATCTGTCAGCTAGAGGACAGTTTGTAAGAACTTGGCGTCACCAATGAATG
Source organism: Scomberomorus guttatus (assembly GCA_038419695.1). Lineage (NCBI taxonomy): Eukaryota > Metazoa > Chordata > Actinopteri > Scombriformes > Scombridae > Scomberomorus > Scomberomorus guttatus. The sequence goes on along the minus strand of CM076454.1, from coordinate 17,498,471 downwards.
ATTGATTAAAGGATTCATTGTGATTCAGATCTGTCTAGTGGTGTTTGGTGTCATTACACTGTATGGTTACAGTGCTGAACACACTGATAAAAGCATCCATGTAGTTTTGTTTTGGGTATTTTTACATCATTTGTTCTTACAAATAAATAATATATAATGTCAGATTGTTGGAAAATCTGTAGCAGAGAAACCTTTTAATCTTTCAATGTTTATTCAGAAGATAAAGATATCATAATTATTCACCACTGTATCTCTGTTTCATAAGAAAAAAACAATGTTGATAGTTTAGCTGTAGTTAGTTTACTTTGAGGTTATTGTAATATAGTAATTTCATCACTCAAATGGTTGTAACTAACATATACACATCACAATAGCAAGCAAAGTAGGTTTTCAATTAGTAACTTATGTGTACTATAAATTGGCTCATGTGTATGTTTCCTATGCTGAGCTGATTGCAGAGCAGAGAATGTGTCTGTCTGTGTTTGTATCCAGCAACACACAGGCGCCACTTTAGTTTCTGTCCGCTCAGGCATTCATGCAATGTGAAGCTGGATACAGTCAATCACAGAGCTCCTTAAGCTGGCAGCAGCTCTTAAAGGGGAAGCACACAAGCATTCCTCTTTGGGTTGCTCAATAGAAAATAAGGCCTGATGCTGTTTGGGCTTGTAAATAATGAAAGATAGTGAAGTAGCACAAAATGCTTTATGTGCCAGTGAGAGCCTGAATTCTGGCGATGCGGGCAAATGCTGAACATTTTTTAAGCATGTTGCAACACTGACTTTGCTCTTCTGGTCTAAATGAATGACAAAAACATGCAGAAATTAGTGCTGTATGTATGTGTGTAGCTACTAAACTGAATTTGAATCAAAAAATAAGTTATCGTTTCATTTTTATTGTCAAAACGTCTATATTACTTTTTATTTATTCAACATTTTGATCTAGCATGAGGCTATTTCTTAAAGATTAAATGATTTAGATTATTAGTGAGAAAAAGAAAAAATGGACTGTTTGAGCAACTTTTAACCTTATCACTGACAACTCTCACTCTTCTCTTGTTTACCCCTCCACCATCTAGGAAAAGCACTTTTTCCACAAAGTGAATGAACGTTTGTCAAAGCCCAACATCTTCATCCTCAACAACCGCTGGGACGCCTCAGCCAACGAACCAGAATACATGGAAGATGTGAGTAAAGTGTCTGTTGTATCCGTCTCATATTGTTGCTGAAGAATGTGTAAGACTAAGTGTTTGTATAGATTTTTACAAAATAATACAGAGCTCATTGAATTTTTGAACTTTGGCACATGAAAGCAAAACTATCTGCATTGCTAGATTCTACTAGGCTATCGGGAGCCCTAAAAATTCTCCTCTTCCTTTAGGTGAGGAAGCAGCACACAGACCGTTGTGTGAACTTCCTGGTAGAGGAGCTGAAGGTTGTGGACCGTGACCAGGCGCCTAACCGCATCTTCTTCGTGTCCGCCAAAGAGGTGCTCAACTCCCGCATGCAGCGTGCACAGGGCATGCCCGAAACAGGTGATGCTTCAGATTATAGCCGTATAGCTCTATTTATGTTCAAGGAGCAGGTTTGGGAACGTGTTTAAATCTTTCACAGCCACGATATTTGGATGTTTGATATGTTTACATGGATACAGGTGTTCAAATACCTGTTTATGTGCAGCCATTCCACATTTTAATTTAATTTTTGTGGGGTTTTTTTTTAAATCAAATCTTCTTCTTTTTTAACTAATTGGGGGAATTGATAGGAAGTACTGAACAGCATTCATGTTACAAAGGACAAACAATAACCAAAATAGTGATTAGAGTAATAAAAAAGAACCAAAAGTAATAATAAAATCAATGTTCAAAAAGATAAAACAAGTAAATAAATCAATGTGTATTTGTGCTCTGGTTTTACATCTAATATGATCATTTCATCCAACAGGTGGAGCCCTGGCTGAGGGCTTCCAGGAGAGACTGAAGGAGTTTCAGAGCTTTGAAAGGAGGTTTGAGGTTTGTGTCTGTGTATCAGGGTCCTCCCAATGTCTTCTGATAAAGTTATTCCCAGTTAACAAAGCAAAATCTATTAAAGAAGGAAGGCTTTCAAAGGGTTAGGCACATATTTGATTAGACACTGATACTCATCAGGTATGCTCCTGAGATAAAATCAGTGTGAAGTCAACTCAAGCCAAAAACAGCAAGTTACCCTGATAAGGCCCAGCTCGTAAACGCTGTTGGAGATAGAAGATAATCTCTGTGATAGTGTGGCTGCTGCCGGTGTTACCAGTGAAGAGAGAAGGCAGAATCACCATTATGAGACGTGAGGTTATTTTTTCTGTCACTCAGTCCAGTGAACCAGAGTTTACTGTTTCAGTTTAATTATTTGAACATGTGAGAGATACTTCTTCTTCCACTCCCTAGTTTCTGGATGTAAAATTTCATGAGGCTGTGATTATCTTAGTTATCACAATATGTCAATTTATACAGTGAGGTCAAGTTTCAAAAAAATGGCCTCACTACAATGAAATGGCTGCTGTGGGGACTAACAACATCACACATGAATACAGTTGAGCTCATTGAAGCCACAAGAGTCTCAGTTTTCCAGTCATACCAAATTTATCCATACTTGTGGAGTTTTAGAGGTTAAGTTCAGTTGCTTGGTGAAACAATGAATGTGTGTGTGTGTGTGTGTGTGTGTGTGTGTGTGTGTGTGTGTGTGTGTGTGTGTGTGTGTGTGTGTGTGTGTGTGTGTGTGTGTGTGTGTGTGTGTGTGTGTGTGTGTGTGTGTGTGTGTGTGTGTGTGTGTGTGTGTGTGTGTGTGTGTGTGTGTGTGTGTGTGTGTGTGTGTGTGTGTGTGTGTGTGTGTGTGTGTGTGTGTGTGTGTGTGTGTGTGTGTGTGTGTGTGTGTGTCAGAGCGTGTGTGTGTGTGTGTGTGTCAGAGCGTGTGTGTCAGAGCGTGTGTGTCAGAGCGTGTGTGTCAGAGCGTGTCAGAGCCTGTGTTTGTGGTTATTGTACATTGAAAAGACATTAAATGAGACGAGAGACGCAACCAAAAGCCTTCTCCTAACAGTAAGCTGACCTGAGCAGTCAGCTACTCGCACCTTGCTTACTGCTTAGGTTTCACCACCAACCACAGTTTCAAACAGGCTCCCAGGATCCTCTAGAGACCAGTCACTGTGCCTTTTCCATCAACCTGCGTCTTCATTGCTGAAGTCTAGATTCACTTAGGCGAGGACATCCGTTTGTTTCTGTTCCACTTTGATTTCTGTTCTGTCCAACTGATTGTCAAACTTTCTTTGTATTTCTGTGTGTTGTTGCACGTTGTTGAGATGTTTTGCATTTAACTGAACGGACTTGAATTGTGTCATACTGGGAGGAAATTACGCTCAGACCTGAGTGATCAGAAAATTCATAATATTAGCCGATTATATAATTTATCCCAAAATGGCACAATGTTCCTACTTTCACTTCAACACATTACATGTTGTGTTATTTTCTTTCACTTGCATTCTTGGTTGTATTCACTTATGTTTTTATAATTTTGCCCCACCAACACATTACTGTGACCTAAAAAAACGAGGGCTGCGGGGACTCAAGATGCACACACTGCTGCTGTCATTTTCACACCTGTGTTTCCATTTCTTTACGTCTCCTAAGTTAAAAGTAGCAGGTGTCTATCTTGTCCTCTGTTCGTCCCCGGTAGCGTGCAGGTTCATGCACCCTATCCAGCAGCAGCAGCCTCTGTAACTGTCACAGTAACTTGTGTGTTATATGGCCTCGCAGGAGTGTATCTCGCAGTCAGCAGTGAAAACAAAGTTTGAGCAGCACACTATCAGGGCCAAGCAGATCACAGAAAAAGTCAAGAGCATCATGGACGCCATCAACATCGAGGCGGCGGAGAAGAGGTGGGTGTCTTGCTCCATACATTTCTCTCTCTCTCTCTTTCTCTCCTACTCTTTCAGTGGGAGAGATGATTTTAATGATAATGTCAAAATGATGTTATCTCCTCCTGTTAATGCCATGAAGGGCTTATAGAGGTAAACTTCTGAGAAAATAAATGTAGGTGTAACAAGCTTTTAATGACAAGTTGGAAATATGCTAATAAATAAGTAGATTTTACTTTCTAGTGTGTTGCACTTTTTTGTATTTTTACCTCATTCTTTTTGATTTTTAATCTGGTCATCTGCTAGTTTGCATTTGTGACTTTATATCCTGTTTGGCTGTGGTGGTGCTTCAGAGTGGCTGCACTGGAGGACAGAGAGTATCAGATGGACCGGCTGGAGTTTGTCAAGAATCAGCTCAACTTGCTGATTGATGACATCAAGAAGAAGATTAAGGCCATCAGTGAGAATGTGGAATCTAAGGTAAAGTAGGAGACAACTGGTCACACTTGCCTTATAGACAAGGCGCATGGATTTCAAAAATGGTCTTGCGGTTAGATGCTCCATCAGACAAGACCGGTGTTTGGTCATTTTGGCTCTCGAGCTTGAGACCTGATTCAGACACAAAAGTCCTGATGCATCGTAGCCGACTGATGACTGGTCATGCTTCACTCAGGTGTCCAGCGCCATGGGAGAGGAGATCGGCCGTCTCCACGTAATTGTGGATGAGTTCCGTGCAGACTTCCACCCCTCACCTCATGTCCTTAAGATCTACAAGTCTGTAAGTAGAGGCACAGCATTAAAACCTGGATTTCCAAACATTAGGGTCAGAATTGCCTTTTAATACATATGCAGCCCCCTCTCAGACAAGACAACACAAATAGTGTGATACTGGTTTTTGCAGGTCAAATATCATTTTTTGCTATTAGAACAATAGAGGACATCCTCTAATTAGCTTATTTACTCTATTTTGGTTGTAAAATGTCTTATTTAACAAATTTAGTTTCCTTGTACATGCAGTAAAAACAATAATAGCCATATTCACAACACATCAGGCAATAGTTATTATACCTCATGTAGGAGTCCTGTTAGTATGACAATACCTATATGAAACTGATAAAAATTAACTGCACTTTGTTATCAGCTAATTGCACCAATTTACCACCCTCGCACTAGAGTGTTAGTGTGATATGTATCCCGGCCTCTCTTTTTCATTGGCTGCTTTTCATTGGCTGCTTTCCACGTGACCTCTGACCCCTGTTGTTTTTTTGCAGGAGCTGCTGGCTCATGTGGAGGAAGGGATGGGCAAGAACCTGGCCTTCCGCTGCTCTGACGCCGTCAACGTCTCTGTCCAGTCCTCTCAGAGATACATGATGGGTAATTTGAATAATGACTCCACCTATCGATGTGACAATTGTCTTACAAGAACAAATCTGTCAGTGCATACTTTGGTCTCAGCCTGTATCTGTTCTACTAAACCAAGAATGTTATGATGAAAATGATAAAATAACAAAGCCTTGCATCTAATAATCAAAGACCTCAAGCTGCAACTGGATCCTTCCCTCAAAACCTTTCTTTGCATAAGATGCCAAATAAAGTTAACATATTTTAATAGAAAAATGACCTCAGCTCAGATTTCCAGTCCACCATTGTTTTTTCACTCAAGCACTCATTCAGAAACAGTTTCTAAAGTTAGTCAAAACCTTTGGGCACTCGGGCTACGGTCTGCAACACCCAGCGCCCTGCTATATTTACCCTGCTCGCTGAATGCCATCATCCCATGCCCCATTATGCTGCAAATGCGTCACTGCGTCAGGCGCGCATGCAAGCTGTGATCAGTGGCAGTGATGTTGAAAAGGTGTTAATGTGCCCTCTGATGAAAAGGCTTCAGGGGCTGTTATGAAATTGTGGTGTGATTTTTTTTTTTTTTTTTTTTTTTTTTTTTTGTTCAGGCAATGGCCAAATTAAATTAAATGTAAATGGCCATAAAAAAGATGAATGTTTAATGTACTAGTGCCAAAAAATAAAACCATTCTCTTTGACCTTGTGCATTAGTGTAGTGAAATACGAAGGAAACTACAATTATTCCTAGAACTGTCCATTCTTACTGCGACTGTTAAATTCTCACCCTCTGTGTTTCCTCTTCACTCTCCAGAGAGCATGCTCCCTCTGCTCCCCTCTGGGGTCCAGAGCCAAATTCACATGTTGGTGCCAAGCAGGAAGTTCGACCTGAGTTACGACCTGAACTGTGCCACACTTTGCAGCGACTTCCAGGAGAACATTGAGTTTCAGTTTTCATTGGGCTGGACAGCGTTAGTCCACCGTTTCCTGGGATCTGTTAACGCAGAGAGAGCACTCAAACTGGTGGACCAGAACTTCCAGGTACAGACTGGAGAGATGAAAAAAGTGAAAGTTAAAAAAAAAAAGTCTGATTTGGGAAAAGTGATGTGATTTTCTAACCGTGTAAAGCTCTTATACTGTACCTCTATTGTCATTACTCAGGCCTCTCGACCAGCGCTGCCCCTGGCCTGCACGCCCTCCTCGGGACCCCCCTCCACCATAGCCCCGCCCAACCACGAGACAGCCCTCATGACCCAGGAAGACCTGATGGTAGCCATGGCAACCAACGTGGCATCCCTCACCTCCCGCACATCAATGAGTATTATCATCGTCGGAGGAGTGGTATGTTTCTTCCAAATTTGTTAGATGTATTTATATAGTTTGACAAAATAAGAAATTAAGAAAGTTTCTATTTTTCCGTTCTGTTTCTCTGTTTAGTGTCGTCAGGTTAGGCTAACCCATTGTTGCTAACTTTGGAGCTAACCCCCTTCACTTTTCCAGCAGTAACTGACACACTGTAGTCTTTACTGTACATTTACTGCCAGATTGACAACTTACTGCCCTATTCCTTAAAAGGAGTTATTCTGAGTTTCCCAGGCAACAACACAGACATATTTGTCACGGAAACTATCTTTGTCAATAGAGGTGTCAGTCTTTGTTGTTTTTTGTTTTTTCTTTCTTTCTTAGGTGTGGAGGACCGTTGGCTGGAGACTAATCGCCCTGTCTTCCTCACTCTATGGTTTACTGTACCTGTATGAGAGACTCACCTGGACCACAAAGGCAAAGGAGCGCACCCTGAAGCGCCAGTTTGTGGACTACGCAACTGAGAAGCTGCAGCTCATCATTAGCTTTACTAGCGCTAACTGTAGCCACCAGGTCCAACAGTAAGTCCTGATACGGTACCATTTACATCATTTGATTGTAGAACTTTTAGATCAGATGTATGTGCGCACTGTGGGCCAATTTAAGATGATTTTCTGGTCAGTGTGTATTGATTTATACAGATATTAAAGATTGTATTTCTCTCATTACAGTGTATTTAAGGGTGGATTCATCCAAAAACATGCAGCATTCAGTCTAAAAATGTTTTATTTTGACATAAAATGCTAAGTCTTCTGCACATTTGATACATCAATCAACAAAACACACACACACACACACACTGAGCCCTACACCACCCACCTCACCCATACCCCACCCAGCCTTCCCCTCTGGGCTAAATAAATAAGCAGTGCGACGCTGTGCCCTCTGTGTTGCCAGGGAGATGGCGACGACCTTTGCTCGGCTCTGTCAGCAGGTGGACCAGACGCAGAAAGAGCTGGAGGCAGAAATCCACCGACTGACAGCCAAGATCAATCAGCTGGAGACCGTCCAGAGCCGCTCCAAGAGCCTGCGGTCAGTCCGGCTCCTTCTCTTATTGGGGGCAACATGAAGGGTACACAAGTGGGGGAAAGAGAGTAGATGATCATCTGGGAAGATCTCGTCTGGGGAAAATGAATGAATGAATGAATACTAGAGGACTAGCAAACTTTTCAAGAGCTGGATATGATCTGTTTCTCCAAATAAAGGACAGAGGTGTTGTTGCAGCTTCAAGCTTTCAGTTTTACTTTGAAACCCTCATCAGGAGCAGGTAAAGGTTATCAGGGTACTGTATGTTGTGCCTGAGACCTTTACCTGCTCCTGATAATGGCTTCAAAGTAAACACAAAAGTTTGAAACTGCAACAGTGCTTCTGTCCTTTTTTTGAATACATTTACTCTTCTTTGTGACAGAGCACTGATTAAAAAGTGTAAAAGTTTACATAGGTTTGCCACACTTTCACAACCCCAGAAATAAGGTTGAAAATTGGCAAAATTGCTCTTAAAAGAAGAATGTGTGAAACTAAAAGACAATAGTGTGGACATACACATTTTGGGCTTTAGGACTTTAGGAACGTCTGAACCATTTCCTGTTCTTAGAAGGATTGGGAACTTGCAGTGCATGTGAACCCTTTGGGATTACTTGGATTTCTGCATAAATTGGGCATAAAATGTGTTCTGATCTTCATCTAAGTCACAACAATAGACAAACACATTCTGCTTAAACTAATACTGCACAAAAAATGATATGTTTTCATTTTTTTTATTGAACACAACATGTAAACATTCACAGTGCAGGGTGGAAAAAGTATGTGAACCATTGGATTTAATAACTGGTTGACCCTCCTTTGGCAGCAATAACCTCAACCAAATTTTATGCAGAAATTCAAGTAATCCCAAAGGGTTCACATACTTTTTCTTGCAACTGTATATAAGTAAATTTGGCTATTCAGTCATGACAAACATGAATGCTAATCTTGTGATACCTGTTATATAGTGCAGCTTTATCATCATAAATGATTGACATTAACTCCTCAAATGCAGTTTGAGTTTAAGTGTCAAATGTATTAAATTTTAAAGCACCTACACAGGTGTTTTCACTTATGTTTATTGATTAGACCTCACAAACTGCACTTGATTGACATCTCCCTCACTCTTTTGTTAGTTTTGTTGCACCTATTGGGGTTGGACAGGTTACACCGTTATCCTTCTTATTAGTACAAAGAGTTTGACATCATGTAATTCTCCACACATGACTGAAGGTCAGGTCAGCCATGACAATTGAGAACACTTGTGTAGGTGTGAAGGGCCTTTAAAATGAATCTTACATAGTGTGATAGTGATACTTGACAAGTGGTTTCCTGCATTTGGTCCAAATGTGTGTTTCTGTTCTCTGCAGACATAAAGCCACAGAGCTGGAGAGACAGCTGGAGGCGTTCACAAACCAGTACCTGCAGCCTCAGCAGTGAAGCTGCTCCTCTTCATCACTCATAAAGCCACAGAGCTGGATAGACAGCTGGAGGCGTTCACAAACCAGTACCTGCAGCCTCAGCAGCGAAGCTGCTCCTCTTCATCACTCCACAGTTCGGTTCATGTTGAGTCCATCATTCCTCAGCCAGGCGCCGCCTCATCGGGCCCAGTCCTCCTCCTCACCTAAACGCCACCACAGTTTCTGTGTGGATGGTAGCGCTGAAAAGCTCAATCAGTTAGTCTATCAACAGAAACGTAATCAATAGCTGTTTTGATAATCAGTCAAATGTTAGTCATCCATTAGGCAAGAATGCCAAAACTCTGCAGCTGAAGTGAAGATTCGGTCGTTTTCTGTTTCATTTGTGTTGTTTTTTTTTCTTCTTGATCAGTTTCATCATTTCTCTTATTCACAGGCCTTTGTCATTATTCTTTTTTTTTTTTTCATTTTGTAGATGAATAAATTCATAAAAAAAAAAAGATAAATGTTAGTTTCAGTCATGGTGGACGGAGAAGAGTGAAGGCCCAGACACGACAGTATTTCCCCTCCTCCTCTCCACTGCAGCCAGCCAGGGGCTTCACAAGCTGCAGTGAACAAACTGTAGAACAAAACTGCCTGCAACACAAACAAACTTGGACCTATGGTGTGCAAAGACGCTCCACAAGGAGGCAGTATAATGAAGGCTACCGGTCGGGTGCTATATTTTGACACTAACGTGCTTCTCACTGTGAATATGCCTTTTTTTGACTAACTTTTGTGGAGCAAATGAAGTTTGTGTCTGTGAGATTCTACATGTAAATGTTCAGGCACATGATCTACTGTATGTTAGCAACAAAAAATAAATATATTTAATAATGAAAGAGAACAGATTTTGTTTTGTGAATTATAAGGTTCTAGTTCAAATTCACTGAGGGAAAAATTTAACTAGGAAGGGAACGCATGTCTTTAAAATACTGTAGGTTCATGTTCAATTTTTAGCAATCCAAACTGTATAGATAAAAGGAAAATCTCCTATATTTTATATCCTGTTATTTATACCCATTAGACCTACAGTATAATGATGTTGACACCAGTCTGCACTTTGTAAAACTTTTTTTTTTCTTGAATGTGTTGAAATACCTCCAGATTTGCTAGACTGTATTAAATCTGCCACAATCTAAAACACATGTTTTTGTGCATTTCTTTGATATTTCCAGAACAGTGTGAACTGAGCCTCTAATGTTCTGCATGTAATGATTTAAAAAAAAAACATAATAGTTGAACATTTAGTATGCAATGGCCTCAAATTATGACTTAAACAATCTATAATGTGCTTTACTTATTACAGAAGTTTTATTAGATGTGAAACACCTCAGAACTGCTTGTTAAACTCATTTTACAAGACACAAACTCAATAAAGGGAAATGTTTTTTGTTATATAGGTACATCTGTCAGCCTGCGACACCTGTAGCAAAGGAAAGTAAACCTGCTGCTAAACCTGCTAAACAAAATGGAACATCAGTGGATATTAAATAGGCGACTCAAATATAAATACAGTTCACATTTTGGCTGAACTTTTTCTTTTACACTTGTATTTCCCTAATGCACTTTAAACATACCTTAATTAACTCTTCGCTTATTAAACAATATTTTCAAAGGATAAATACTGTACATTATTTTTGTAAACTCCAAGAATTCAGCCAGGATTGGTATTCTTGGTTAAAAGCTTTTTTTTTATTGGTTACAATAACTCATGGCAACATATCAGTATCACCAAGCCACTGTACAAATACAAAAAAAAGGTCTGGTGTGAAAAAGACTATAAAAATTATTCCATAACAAGTGATTATAATTTCACACAATAGCACTGTAAGAGAATTATCATGGCACCAAGTCCCTGGTCTTTACTGGCTTAAAACATTAAAACAATAAATAAACAAAATTAAAAACTAAAAATGTCAGAACAGTAGGTTGTAGAGTCAATAGGGCAGTGCATTTATCTGTGATGGTGCTGTGGTGGTGGTGGTGGTGGTGGTGATGGTGGTGGTGATGTAACCAGTTCATGTGGTGTGATGTTGCTGAATTAAAAAAAAAAAAAAAAATGTTTATCAGAAACTTAAACCAATTCTTTCATATTCAGGAACAACATTGGAGGGTCGTGCAAATACAGTCCTCAAAATACTGCCTGAGCAGTTACATTTTCACATTTGCTCTTTGAAGTCAGACGTTGGCACTGTGGGTGACGAAAATGCCAAAATACTACTGCAAAAAAAAAAAAAAAAAAAAAAAAAAATGCATGAAGTTACTACTCCAAGGATTAAAACAAGTCACAGATTCAGGTTCTGGTACTTTGTGTGTAATTAACATTAATTCTACCGACTGGGGTACCCGCAGACCCCAGAGGTGCTTTATTCTATCATTCTAATTTTTTAATGACAATTTGTTCCCAACGACTTCATATCATTGTTTTCTTTTGCTGTTTTAATTAGTGCTTTTTAAAAGTCAAAAACACCCAATTCCGCCTGTGCAGTTTTAATAGATGGAACTATTTATTGAGTTCATGTTTGTCATGGGTCCTAATTTAAAGTATCACACACTATCAGGGGGGGTAGGGGCACTCTGTCATTTTGAAGGCTTTGTGGAAAGATTGTACTTGGGATAAAATCTGCAATTTGTATTAAAGAAGTATATATTTTCATTTTACACAATATACAAATGAACTTTCCTAAAATAATAATCTTTTTCCTCAGATGACATTAATTACATAACTAATAATGTTTAGAGCTGAAAGAAGTTTGCTATGATGGTTGTTTCTTACAGTAGTTTATTGGGGACCCCAGTCGGTAATCCTCATATGTTTAATATGTTGGTAGGATGAGTGTTAAGGGAATAAACTGGAGGAGACTTCAGGTAAATACGACAATAATGTGAAATTAAATGAAGTCAAGCACCTTTCTGATTAATGAGTCTACTGCACTACTAAGAAGAGCTGCACAGGCACTACTCCAGGATCCAGCTGCTATTACTGCTGAATTACACACAGGGCGAGGAAACGGCTGCCTGCTGAACATCACTGCCAGTAATACAGACAACCCTCTTTCTCAGCTGTTAAGGGCTACGGTGTACTTTTTTTTTTGTTTTGTTTTGGTTTTTTTTTAATTTCACACAGCTTGTGATGGATTGAAAAGTGAAAACAGGGTTGATTTAAGGAAATAGTTTGTTTGGGTAAATAGGGTTCTTCGCTTTCTGGCGGAGCTAGATGAGATGTTTGATATCACTCCGCCAGCTGCTTAGCTGAGTTTAGCACAAAGATTGGAAACGGGTGAAAACAGCAGCGTGCGGCTCTGTCCAATAGTAGCAAAATTTGCCTACCATCACCTCTAAAGCTTACTAATCAATACGTTATATCTTGTTTGTTTCATACGTGCAAAAGAAACGACAATTCACCATTTTACAGGGGAACTATGTAACTGACAAGTTCTTGCTTGGTTGCCTGGCAACAGGTCTTAGCCAAGAAATAGTCCCACACATAACACGTTTTTACACTTCATTTTTTTTTGTAAGGATTAAACAAACATGTTAAACCATTTGTTTTAGAGGTGCTGGTATGCGGCTAACTGTCTCCCTTTTTGTTCTAAACTAGCTGCTAGACTAAAGCCCCGTTTATAACTGACATGACGAATGTGTGCCAGTATTTCCCCAAAATGTCGAACTACTCCTTTACTGTCACGTCCATCATTTTGTCATCTTTATCTGGGCACACATGAACTCTGATGTCCACTGACTGAAAAAGAAACTAATAAGCGCTGTCAACTTAATAACGCTTTGGGATACAAAAGCTCATCCTCAGACATTAAGCAGTCAACCTGTTTGATCAGACAACCGATTGGCTACAAAATCAGATACTGATGTGACCTTATTTCGATGGAGATGGAGATGGAGATGGAGAAGGCTGGCACTTGAGTAAAGTGAGCATACATGTTTTGTTTTTGTTTTTTTTGTCACATTGACTAGTTTTCAGTTCACAGCTCAGGGTCTGTGGATAACATTGGCACAAATGAGGAAGTAACACTTAGATCTATATGTTATCCACATACATCAGCAAGTCACCCCCCCCCCTCCCCTCCCAATCCCCTTCCCCTCCCAACACACACCTCAACACTGATATGCAATACATATCACATCCTACACACCTCAAAAAGATATTCTCAGGCTAAAAACTATAACTGTTATTTTTTTTTTAACATTCGCTCAAAATGGATTCATTAATGCAAAGCCGGGTAGAAGCAGCTAAAACATTTGTTTTTTTTAAAAAAAGGTCACTATAGAGTCACGGTATGCAAAAGAGGGGCTTCATTGATAGCTGATTGAACCTTAATAAATACTACAAACTGTACGGTAGTAGTAGAAAGCAGAATTGTATAAAAAGTGATGTAAAACATTTGCTTCAAGAAGCCGTATGGAGCTGCATGTGGTCGTGGTGGTTTTCTGTAAGCATGCTTTTTAGTGTTCACTAGTATCAGAATGTGCTTCTATCGGGAAAAGGAAAGACAATTTGCAATATTTCTTATTGATCATTGTGTAAAAAGGGAATAGTAAGAGGAAAACATTACTGTAGTCGACGCTAGTATTAGCTTCTATTATGAATGGTATCGTAAGGCAGAATGGAGACACAAGAGTGCCACATCTCACAGGGGCACAAACCCTCCTCATCCAGCCCATGTGGGTCAAATGTGTTTATTTAGAGATAGGCACCTGAGACAGCTGATGGATAGGTCCAACTCACACACGTAATGTGTATTATTTTTCAAAAAAATTAAGCCTTTAGAGAGGAACCAAAAAAAAAAATGGAAGATGCGTGATGAGAAAATACTCAAAATCAGAAATACCACCTCTATGGGTAAATAAGTCACATGTGCTCGATGGTTTACATTTGTACTACAGTTTGTGAGTGCGTTTCTAGCTCTCTACTAAGTGTACATTTCTGTCTACCAAGTGTACTTTCTTCACTAGCAATATTTAACAGTTCATAACTTGTTTTTGGTGAAGAAAGAAAGAAATCACTGAAAGTGTTAAACCTTTTAAAAAAATCTTTTTTCTTTTTTTCCTTTTTTTTCTTTTCTTTTTTTTTTTTACAGGCTTGTGGTGGCACTGGTGTGACTTTGGAGTGGAGAACATGATTTCAGTTCCATGCAGTCACTCAGTTCACACCTCGCTGACAACAAAAAGGACTGGTTGATCCTTCATTTTTAAAAACAAAAACAAAAACAAAAAAAAGGTAAAAATGACATGGTGAGCTCTGAGAGACATCTCTTTCTCTCTCCCTCCAGCTTTTGTCCAGTCCTCAGAGGCCGCTGACAGAGTCACTGCAGTCCTTTATGGTCCTGACATGAAGCCACTGCTCCTTTAATATCCTCCCATTTGTCCATACTGGCCTCTGTGCCATTAAAAGGCTCACAGGTAGAGGACGGCTTCTGCTTGGGGAGAACGTGTCTCTCTTCACTTTGCCCTTTCCCTCCATCAGTGTCATTTATACGGGCAACTTGAGATGATCCTCATCTCAACTTAAAGGAGAAGAGTAGATTCTATAGGCCACAGGAGACGGGGATATTATGATGCAACACCTCTGTTTAGGACCATTATTGAGTTATCAATCATATCACACAGCTGTTGATTTGCATGAAATGGCTGTGTTCTTCAGATATTCAGCGTCCAATGATATGAAACCACAGTCCACTTGAGTAAAGCATTGCCTCCAACCACAAAGTTTTCTATCTTAGCCTACTTTGGAGCTAAAGCTGAATCCAGACTAAAAAAAAAGTAATTCACCTCTTGTTGGTTTTGAAGCTCTCTCACTAAACACAAGCACGACAGAGTGACGGTTTCCTTACAAAAGAAAAGACTGTGGTGAGGAATAACCGGGGTTGTTTTTGTTTAAAAAAAAAAAAAAAAAAAAAAAAAATTTTAAAATCATAGCCATCATTCACATGAACGCAACATTTGTAGGTACAGGATGTATGAGTTATGCTCACTGCCTGTGACCATAATACACACACAGATTCAAATGAAGAAGGTGAATTTAGTTGGAAAAAAAAAATACATTTTTGTTTTCTTACATCTTTTGTTGAAGGGCTCAACTAAATCAGAGTTTTGTGTGTGAATTGTCTGATCTGATACTCACACTGGATGAAACAAATGCTGACTATTATACCCAGGTCTAGCATTATGTTGTGTAGTAATGCGAATATGTACATTTGAAATAAAACATAAAACCCCCAAAATCATTAAAAAAAAAAAAAATTCAAGGGTGGGAAATAAACTACAAAAATATATACATACACATTATATATGCATATATGATGCATATATACACACATAATGCTATACATATATACTGTCTTTATATTTACATTTACATATTACACACTGACGATCATCTTGCTTGTTGTTAGTCAAGGTAACAGGTGCTCTTTATCGCCCCCTAGAAGAAAACTGGTATAAGAGCGAAATCTTCAATTTTTTTTCCTTCAGTTTTTCATATTTCACCTCTTATTCTTATTTTTGATTGGACAACTCTAGTGAAAGGTTCTTATTTTTGTTGCTGTGTAATAGCCGGGTGAAAAAAAAAGAAACGTCACTTGGTAAGGTAGAAAGAGTTGGTAGTTTCTCACAGGTGGGCAGGTCGCCAGCAGAGAGAGGAGGAGAACTGGGGGCGAGTTGAGCTGACACAGTGTACACCCCTTCAGGTTCAGCTCAGCAGATGAGTCGGGATACGTTGGGTGAGGGGGTTGCGGGGGGGGGGGGGGGGGGGGGGTTGGCGGGCAGTGATTGAGTACAACGTGGGTAGAGGTTTGTTTAGTTCCAGATCCGGAGGAAACTGTCCCAGGAGCCGGTGGCCACGGCCATGCCGTCGTCTGTCACGCCTAAGCAGCTCACTCTGTTGTCGTGGCCCGCTAGCACACCTGGATGTCAAGGACAATAAACCAGTCAGAGGTTGATTACAAAAACTCTGCAACCCACAGCTGAAGTCAAGAAAAATTCAAACATCACTGAAAATCATGATGTGTAAGATCATTAATTAGGCAACAAAGTCTTAAGCTTTGTAACATAAGCAGTTGCAGTAACATTTGCAAAACTTTTGTACCCCTAACAGTCTGTTTTTGGGGGCAGGGTCTTTACCCTGAATTCACACTAGGGAGGAAACTGGCTCAATGATTTAAAAGTTTATATACTGACTTTCATTCCTCATAAAACAGGATTTTTTTTATCCTGACAGGTTAGTTTTCATGTTACAAATAAGTTTAGGTGCATTTCTCTCACTTTGTCCAGTAGGAAAATAAGCACACACCAACAACACACTAGCTGATTAATCTGATGTCATCAATTACTTGAATATTACAGCTTTTGTAAACTTTATAATCCTTGTTTTAGCCAGTTGCTTCCACTGAGGTAGTGAATTTAAAAATGACGCTAAACTGTTCTTTAAACCAAGAAAGTCTCCTCACATCTGTCACCTAAAATTACCAAAAAAAACAAACAAAAAAAAAACAAACAAAAAAAAAAACAGGCTCCAGTTGTCACTTACCCGCGCGTTCGCCTTTCAGAGTGTCCCAGACGTTGCAGTTGAAGTCATCGTAGCCGGCCAGCAACAGTCGGCCGCTCTTGGAGAAAGCCACGGAGGTGATGCCACAGATGATGTTGTCGTGGCTGTACATCATCAGCTCCTGGTCAGCGCGCAGGTCAAACAGCCTGCAGGTGGCGTCATCTGAGCCTGTGCCAAAGGCATTCCCATTGGGGAAAAACTGCAGGAGAAATAAGTAAAATGAAGAAGAATTTTAAAATCACACTGCGTGTTTGAGGCACAGGGGCGGGGCATCCAGGGAGAAGGAGATTACTTTTAAGACACCTCGCCTGTCCCAGAGCCTAAAGGACCATCAGATACCAGTATAAAGGGATTCAGACCTGCTTTAAAGGAGCATTTTGACACAAGTAATATTTCAATAAAATAGAAATAATGCTTTTTATATTCACAGCAACAGCAGGATCATCTTTGTTTGGGATAAATACAAGATGTTTCGGGAAGTTAGCTCAAGCAGCGACTGCTTCTATGCAAAACAAATAAAGAGAATTCTGTTACTCAGAAAAGCTACAAAAAAAAAAAAGTAAAGAGAAAAAAAAGTGCACATCAATGAGCACTCAGTACAAACCATGCTGTAAAACAAAACAAAACCTTAATTTATTAAATCTTTATTTTCAAGAATAAAGCAATCAGTCATAATCAATCTGCAATCCCCAATCTATCAATCCTTCACACTCCTCCTGCAGTGTGTGAGTGTGTGTGTGTGTGTGTGTGAGTGTGTGTGTACTCACGGTGACGGCATTGATGTCGGACACGTGTCCGGTGAAAGATTGCCTGCACATGCCGTCGCGAATGTCCCACAGCTTGGAGGTGGCGTCACAAGCTCCTGACACAAAGGTCTTGTAGTCCGGGCTTAGAGACAAACTCATCACGTCACCTGTGTGGCCAGCGAAACTGGTGGCCTGCTGGCCTGTCTCTATGTCCCACAATGCACTGCAAGAGAGAGAGTAGCATTTAGGTATGAGTGATGAAAGTGTCCCCGGAGTTAATATGTTTGTATTATATACACATGTAAGTGACAATAACTGCTTTTACATGAACATTTCAGTATTAACACTATTAGGACATTATTATCTACGACATATCACCAGTAATTTTAACTGCATTTTCTGATTCATGTACAGTATCTGAATACAAATCAATCAAATTATGACCCTGGAAGACTGACTGTTTTTGCCTGCTCTGCCATATTAATCTACTCTCACACATTAAGGCTATTAAAACAATGGCTCAAAGCAAAGTGTAAATATGCACAACAGTGACAGCAGAGGATGAATACTGGAGAGAAACTCTTGGCGTTTTAATGTAATGTAGACGAGCATCTTCAGTCATTCGGGCTCTGCTCTGTAGCGCGGAAACAAGAGTATAATTTGTATATTTCTATCATCAACACGCGTAAACAGCTCAATTCTTTAAGCTGTGCAGAGGGGAGCAGAGAGTCGTTGCTCACCAGGTGGTGTCTCCAGAGCTGGTCAGTATCTGGTTGTCATCCAAGAAACGACAGCAGGATAAATAACCTGGAGATTAAAAAAAAAAAAAAGGTTCAACACCAGATAAGGAGAGCTCTGCCCTGCCTCGTCAGTACCTCAACTCTTTAACTACTCACATGGTGGCCTGACACGACTCAATTTTTACTGCTGTGCTATTCCTTCTTCACAATGTTGCCTTATGTAAGTTGTAACCATGACTGATGTTTTTTTCACTTGTTTTGCCCCGGTAGCTACACCCGCCCATCCACATTCTTTTATTGTTTGAAATAAAGAGGAGTTGAGAGAAGGACCTACATTTTTAAAATATTGTTTCAAGCAGGCATGTTCACCCAACACTGTAGCTGCCAGTAAAAAGACGCAGCACTACGACAGAAAACACTCATGTCCCTCCACCTTCAGGAGATGTGCAGGCTCTAGAATCACACTAGTGTAGTAGTAAAACAATTGTGATTTTTTTGAGCATGAGACTAAGACTAAGTTAACTTCTACAAATAAATAAATCTATATACATACAGTACCAGTCAAAAGTTTGGACACGCATTCAAGTGAACGGGAAAGTGTGTCCGAACCTTTGACTGGTACTGTAAGTATGGAAAACAGTGTTTTCAAACAGATGGAACTGACTATTTTCCATATTTCTGAATACATTACAGAGACAACATCATCACACTGATCAAAGTTAACTCATCAAGCAAATGTTTGCGGCAAGAGACAACCTGTAAATCAGCTGGTGCACAGTTACGACAATGGAAAACTCAACAAGTTGCTGTTGGTTTCCACTGGATGACTTGTTTACCTAATAAGCTAATTTATACCCAACATCTGCAATCTAAAACTACAGTTAGGAAGCACGTGTGTCACAGGTATTGGACAAATCTGCTGGAGAGCTGCCCTCGAGTCAGGATAGGCTAAACACTGAAGTTTAACTTCACAGCAGTTATCTCAGGGGGGCTCTGCTTACATGGACCGACACATTTACATTTTTATCATTCTTTATTTGACTTAACAGTGAGACTAAGTGCCCGTCAGTAATAAATATATTAAATAAGTCCAGCCAAAGATGGCTGGACTATTTGCATTCTTTTTAGGCTGGCTCTGTGCCTACCTGTGTGTCCAGGTAGCTCTCGGGTGACGCGCACGTTGCCCTCACGGGTCTTCAGGCTGTATATGGAGCAGATGTTGTCCAGGCCTCCGCAGGCCACATAGTTCCCAGAGGGGGCGTAGGCGCACGTCATCACCCAGGAAGAGCGCAGCGGGATGGCATGCATCTGAGGACAAGGAGAGTCAGAGTCTTTTTTTTTTTTTTGAAAATACAATAGAGGAATTAATGTTGAGCTTTAAGGTTAATTAAGGTTTAAGGCTTTAAGGTTGGGGTCCATTAATTTGTTTAAATCCACAACGCAGAGTGGTACTGTACTACTTCAGACATAGTGAAGGAGAAATTCCTCCATATTTCTGGGTGGCACTGTTGCACAAAGATGTCAATAACCAACATGGTACCATAATTACATCATGGCACAGATGATGCAAAAACAACAGAACTTAACATTTAGTGCAATAGGACAGCACGAGACAGTCTGTGGTGGTGTGTGTCGAAACATACATTTGTACAAAGGATATCTCTGATACAGTTCGGGTACAGAAGTTCAGATTACATAATTCCTAATAAAAAAAGACAAGAGGTCATCTGTTTTATCAGATAATTATTTCACTATTTTTATGTGTATCCTCAGAATTCGCCTTGAAATAAGCCTGTGTGATATTCTCCAGGATGTTTTTGACAGTAAACCGGTTTCCTTCCAGTGGCAATAATGATATAATGATCTTAAAATACATCAGCCAGTGGTCACTTTCGCCTTTTTACCAGCCAGATTCATTTTATAATGCAGAAGGAAACCAGACAGCTTCCACTGGTGAGCACAGGTGACAGACCTACTCACTGAAGACAAATTTGTGATATTACTGTGTTTAAGTGGGCAAAGAGAAGCTGGTAACATACAGGAAAAAAATTAATTTGCCTAATTCCATAAATTACAGCCTGTACTCTAAAAGAGACATCTGGACAGTTGACATGCCGCCAATCTCAAAAGTCAAAGAGCAGATTTAGTGAAAGAGCAGCACACTACTGATGACCACAAATACACAACAAGGTGTTATTGATTTTTATATAAAGTGTACACATTGCTTTAACTCTCAGCTGAATTAAAATGTGAGTGTGCTTTCACATTTTACACATTCTGTCATTGATTGTCATTATTCTAACCTTATTTGTCGTGTAGCTGTCCCAGATGATTAGCTTTCCATCTTGCGAGGCACTGACAAGTAGCCTGGAAACCAGTGAAGAACAGCAACATGAGACAAGGCTCACATATTGAAAAACCAACATGATCTACAGTACATGCACCTGGTTCATTTAAAGCAATGAGAGCCAGCCACCTTACAGACTTCTATGCTACACTGTCTGAAGGAGTACATGGTGCATTCAGCGTGAGCTCCCTACTCCTCTCTCCCAGGCCCCGTTTCCCTCCATCTTCCCTCCTTCTCCCTCTCTTGGTGTAAGTCTACTCATCCTGGGAAGCCACTTTCAATGTCCCGCTCCATGTAATATTCATTACCCCAGTTATGTAAAAATCCCTACTGTCGGGTGGGAGGTGGAAGCCTGAGGGGTTGGGAAAGCACTAGAAAGAAGTCGGGGAGGGGCAGCAGAAAGGGACAGCGAGAAATAAAAACAGCAAAGAGGCAGAGATAGAAAAGGGGAGGACAGATTAAAGGTTGTGAGTGGTGCAGATGCAGAAACAGCTGAAACCCCTCCCCTCCAGGAAGTGGTTTGATGGTGCTACGCTACAATCAAGGGGAGAGCCACCACGCTCAAATGTCAGTGGCTATATACAAAATAAACACTGGCCTCCTACAGGGTCACCCAGAGGGTGGTAGACACATTCACACCAATACACACACACACACACAACACAATAATCAGGATTGAACAGCTCGTACTTCATCAGCTGCAGGTGATACAAGGATTCAGCTAAATAACAAAAAAGACAAACTCAAGTATTAGTGGTGAAAAAGAGAGAATGCTAAATTTGCTCAGACATAACAGAAATGTATGATCTACATTTTCTCTGAATGTACAAAACTTTATCAGGAGGACTGAAAAACAGAACTACTTCTCTGACTTCATTCATATCATCATATTCCAGTTCATTTCCAAGAAATAAGGATCAGTGCACTGCATGCATACTACAGGAAAAAAAACAATCTTAACTGATCATTCTTGGTGCTCATATCTGCAGCAAACAGTTAAAAAAGCAGTTTGTAAGTCTTAATTTAGAGGCAACTCGACAGGTGCAGCCACAGTTGCTGTCCAATCTGGACACAGAATTCACTATGATTCATTTCAAACCGTCGTCACATTTGGAAAGCTGTCAAAACTTTTAGATTTTACAAACTGCATCTTTAAGGAAATATTAAATAAGCTGTGGTGGCTGCTTGTCTCTGTGCCGAGCGAATACTGTGATCACAGTGAGGGTGTAAAAACAGTGCTAGCACTTAGACAGATGTAGTAGTGGAGGTGGCAGTAGTGACAGTCAGTTATGGTGGTATTAGTCATATTAGTAGAGGAGTAATAGTAGTAGTAGTAGTAGTAGTAGTAGTAGTAAAAGTGGTAGTGGTACTAGTAGTAGTATAGCCCCACACCTGGGACTGCCGTCACTGCCCCAGTGCATTGCATTGGGAGACAGATGGACAGAGAGAAAGATAAAGACACAAACATTAAATACAGAGAAAGAAAAGCTTTTAAAACCAGTGATACCCGCTGTTGTTAACTCCTTTGTACCAGTGTTGCTGGTATTACTTAGCATTGCTTCTTTATATCAATAATAATGTAAGAATTTAAGCAATTTTCCAAGACAAAGATTAAATACCAGCCTGGTGATTTTACTGTTTAATTCCTACACTCCAGCTGAAGGTGTGTTCACGTTTGGATGGAATGAAAACCTGCAGACTGTCAGCTCTCCGTGGCATTTTACTGCCCATTCCTGGCATAGATCTCGACAGTTATAGCAGCGGTGTTAACAGTCGCCATGCCGTCTCTGGCAGTTACAAATTCTAAAATCAGTCTGCCAGAATTTAACACGGGCACAGGGGGGAAATGACCTTCAAAGTTTATAAAATACTCATACAATTAGAAATTATTATAAGCAGCCCTTAGTGCTTTTTACCCTGTTTGCATTTTTGCGTAACATTCTCCTCTGTAAGGTCTCCCAACACTTTCCAGAAATTGGGGAAAAACATTCAATCTTGTCTTAATGGTGCAAATTGTCTGTTTATTTGCCAATTTACAGAAATGCCCCTAAAAATAAAACAGAAAATATATCAGGACAAAAAGGACAAAAAAAAAACCTCAGTGGAAAAAAAGGTTAATTTCCTATTCTGCTCCCAAGTTATTATTTGTATTGTCTGTAAAATAACTACTGTACACTACCTGGAGTCGCTCCCCCAGTGCATTGCATAGATCTTGGCCAGGTGGCCCCTGAGAGTGCGTCGCGTCCGCATCTGTATCCGGCCCACTGAGTCCAGACCAGCTGTGATCTGCCAAAAACACAGGAAGAAGCGTCAGCGGTGACACTCAAAGCCCATACCCACTTATCACCACAAACACACACCACTGGACACTGAAGCTGCAAAAAACACACCAACACCACTCAACAAGGAACAGTGGAGCTTATATTGCTGTATAATATCAGTGAAATATTTAAATGGATTCAGAGACAATATATGTTGTAACCTGTAACCTGTGGCTAAAGCTGTTAAACTCAGACTATATTACTCATTAATGGTTCAAAGCTTAATTTGTGGTTTTCTCAGTATAGATGTTTTGGGTTGGCTCACCCAGGTGTTTTGCCTTGTGAACATCTGCAACCTCAATTTCTTATAAATTAGTCTATTACATGGTTTAGGCCATTTATAGTAACTTTGAACACTCCCTTCTTGTGCAAAATACAGCCATGTTACCGTGTAAATTTGCACTACTACACAAGAAAAAACACCTAATTCTTTATCTGATAGTTTGTATGTAGACGGGAAGTCTCTCACCTGTGACAGAGTGGAGTCACTGCAGGCTTTCCTGGCATCCTGCAACAAAACAAAAACCTTAATAATCACGTTGATCAGCTACAAATTTAAACTGCAGTCACTGCATATCCAAATGTAATGCATGCAGTTACTTCACAGACACACACACACGTAATGAAATAAAAAGACAAACTTTAAAAGTAAGTGACGTAAACTGTCTCTTAAAGGGGTCTAAACATGTGCTGTAAGTTGTTACCAATCACAGAAACGGATTATCTCAGTGATCACAGAATAATCACAGCAGCGACTGAGATTTATAGATCAATTCCCCAAATCCAATTCCTGCAAGAGAGTGGAGGTGGCTGATTGACAAGTTATATACCGAGTGCGTCACTGTTTTATCTGAAACTGTGTGAGTCACAGCTTACAGTGAGCAGACAGTGGCTCACATGTGATGTACACACACACACACACACGTACACACACGTCAACATAAACAAACACGTGTACACAAAATGTTGCCGTACCCGGATCTGATTGCGTAGTTGCTCGGCTTCCTGCCGCAACTGTTCCAGCTCGCTCATTGTCCCTCAGATGTGTTCAGGCCACACTCCGCTGCAAATAATGACGGGGCTGGGAAAGACTCCTGCCGGCACGCACGCACACTCACTCACTCACACACATACACACACCCACACACTCTCACACGCACACACACACACACTTTACCAGCTGACACCTGCAAGACAGAGAGACAGAAATACTATAAGTTTAACAGGCAGACGGAGAGCGAAGGATGGGAAGTTAGGAGCACTTCCATCAAACAAACATAGGTATCCTGTTTGGGTTCAGACCAAAGAGGAGGGTGCAGCAAAGGGTGGGGACGGGTGGGGTTGGGCGGGGTGTCCCGGAGGGTGGCCTGGCTCTTCAAACACCCCCAGTCTGGTTCAAAAGGCCATCTGAGTCAGGCTCTGACCTTTCCTGACTCAATCAGCCTTTTGTGTTGTTGCATTGCGCTATTTGCTCGGCCCGCCCCAAAGAGCTCAGAACGTGTGTGTGTGCGTGTTGTGGGCAGCTCCTGATGGTTTGTGAGACAATATGTCCAAGTGAGAAAGAGAACATATGTGCATACATTTATCTGTGTGTGTGTGTACATTATGTGAGCGTTTATTTAACTGTGTGTCTGT
Source organism: Scomberomorus guttatus (assembly GCA_038419695.1). Classification (NCBI taxonomy): domain Eukaryota; kingdom Metazoa; phylum Chordata; class Actinopteri; order Scombriformes; family Scombridae; genus Scomberomorus; species Scomberomorus guttatus. The sequence goes on along the minus strand of CM076454.1, from coordinate 17,474,059 downwards.
GTCAGATTGAGCATCTCTGCATGCATATGTGTGTGCGCGTGCGTGCATGCACGTGCAAGTTGCCACTTTCTTTACCTTGGGGAGCCTGAATGTGGGTCACAAAGCACTTAAGACTCTCCTCAGAAATGTTTGGACCGCGCCCCCCAACCCCCCTTCATCTTCCAGGCTGTTTTACAGTCTGCTGTCCAGAAGTCTAACCCCCCGAGATTAAATTTTCAGTTCCATTTTCTATAATTCAACAATTAGACCGAGTCCAGCCCTTCCTCTCCACAGGAAATCATGTTAATGTAAAGGGGAGGATGTTTGTGCATTTTTTTGTGATTTTTCCAGAGGCTTTAAAACCATTGCCAGTCGTACATGCGGCCCAGTTACTTTCTCACCACAAAGGAAAAAGAAAAAGCAGTATTTTACACACCTAAGACAATGATTGGACATTCATGCTGCTCACATTTATCTGGATAGAGAGCTATTCTTTCAGATTCCCAGTTCAATTGGTTTTGGCCATTGTGCTCCTCTGACACAAGATGCCTTGGACTGCTCATCATGGACTCTTGTCTCAGCCAAGGAGGACTTTGACAGTAACGAGGCATCGGGGACAGCGAGCGTTGCAATGCTTTCAGCTGCCCAGGAGCGACGTCACTCTCTCCTCCGGCTGACGCAACCCCCCTGAAGAGAGGCTCTGAGCGTCAGCTCGCCTGTGATGTGGTAGTGCTCTATGACTGCCATGGATCCATTATACTGTACACCTCTGAAATCTGCCACGTCACACAGAGTGCCTTGTGGACTACCAAAATACCTGATATGACCCTTCTACGCTCGTCTAAATATTTCCAATCAATTCTTTCAGCCTGGGGCGTGTGTCATGAAATCCAATGGAGCACAAAAGAAAGATGAGGTGGGAGGTATGATGGTAGATGACGTTGGAAAAACGTGGTGTTAGCGTGTATTCCCATCATTATCTGGTTAACACTGAAGCCTGTGATTTTGGGCAGGCTGGTGCACAGATTTGTGGGAGTGGCACATGAATTTCTGTCTTGCTCACATGTAGATACTAAATATTAGTCACTCATTTAGAAACCAAAACAGGCCACTTATAACTATATAACCACATATCAACAACAGCAAAAATAAGCTATCATACAGATAATGGTACCTCTAACAGGACTAAATAAAGTTGTCTTTTAACAATTTATACTCTAACAATGCAATACTACCTCAGCAAGCAGTGGTGTGTATGTGTGTGTGTCTTTGTGTCTTTTCTCCACTTCTGTGACTTAAGTCATGCAGCCAGCCAGCCGGGCAAACGCAGGCCCAGAGCATGGCACAGGATCAGGGGCGACAAAGGCGGAGCTGTGTGTTGGAGCTGCCCATTGTTTAGGATGTGGCTGCCAGCTACAGTAGATAGTGCTGCTTGGCACCGCCACTGTCAGGTCTGTGAGGGGTCTAGCCCGGCCATGAGACGCCACAATTGCTACTGCTCTGCCGTTCTGACACCAACCAACCAAGCAGCCACCCATCCAACCTTATGCCTTATGCTGAAGCCAGAAAGAAGAACACTGCGTCTGAACTGGGAACAGTGGGCGAGATGCATGAAATTCTGTGTATGCACAAAGGCAGAAATATGCATACACGGTCTGTGCATCACATTTATAAAGCTCTGCGTAAACTTAATTCTCTTCTATAAATCTCATTCATCAGTTAGCCAGAAATGGACATAGATACGCCCTTTGTCATTCATCTGCATATTAATATTTCTGTCTGCTCCACCAGCATTTACACATGGCAATGAAAATAATGGCAAAGAAGGAGCACAATTCACCAGAGCAGCTACTCTTACACATGACCATTACACACGGCTCTGATTATCTATTACGCCAAAAGAATTTGAATTTAATAATCCACCACACACACCATCAGCAGTGATATCTCCATCATCATCATCATCATCAAACTTCAGAAATGTAAAAGCTCATTGAAACAAACAGACAGAATACAGGATCAAATGAACAGAACCAACACAAGAAAACAAAACAATGAAACTAGAGTTGCAACGATTAGTTGATTCATCGATTAGTCGATCAAAAGAAAATGTTTTTTGAGTCATTTGTTCTTTGGTTCCAGTTTCTCCATTGTGGAAAGTGGCTGTTTTTTTCTGTTTTATATAATTGTAAACTGAATATATTTTGGTTTTGGAGTGAGAGATCTGAATACTTCATCTTGGGCTCTGAGAAATTGGGATGCACATTTGTCACTGTGCTGTAGACCAGACAATTAATGGATTAATCGAGAAGAGAGTCGACAGATTAATCAATAATGAAAATAATCATTAGTTCCAGCCCTACATGAAACAGAAAATATGAAAAATTGCCATAATAATAATAATAATAACAACATTGGGCACACATAATATAAATGAAATGCTCTTTTGACTGGCATATTATATTAAAGCATGCAGTCTGAAGTATGAATGAGCTGCACACTAAGCACTAATTTTTGTGTGTACGCATTATTTTTTCCAGCTGGCTCAGCTGTCCATATAAGGCAGACTGCTGATGCTCGTCTTTATTACTCAGTTTTAATCCAAATTAACAATGACTGTAAAACACGTTTATCAACTGTGACACAAACTTTCACTTTCTCTTTTACTGCTCACTTCTTATTAAATTCACATTTACTCCTGACTTTCTTATTCTTTATCTTATCCAAAGTAAGGTCATTGTCAGTCACAAGTCTCTATGGTCTCAGGTTCCCATAAAGCAGCTTGGTCACAATATATTTGTTACACGAGACACTGTCCCTTCAGTGTTTGTTCTTGCTGACTCAGTGATAGTTCATGTTCAGCCATAACACGGTAATCGCTCCAAGGGAACTTGTCAGGTCCCAGGGTTTCAATGTGTCAAAACTAGTGACAAGTCACATCAAATCAAACATGAATGGGATCATGACACTCATCAACATATTTTGTATTTAACGATGTCAGTGAGACCTTCTGCTCCTTCTGGGTCACACACAAACAGTAGAAAGTCATTCACATCTGCCTTTGTCTGGTAGAAATGCTGGTTAACTGAGCAGCGGGAGGTGCAGGCGGTGCAGCTGCACCCGGACCAGCAGGGCTAACGAAGCCACGGGGGCCCGTCAACATGAAATGGTCAGGAAGTTAAGGAATTAACATTATGAACAGCCAGGTCTGAACACATTCTTGCACCGTGACCCGCTGTGAACACTTCATACAGGTTTTATGTACATTTTTAGCAATGTATTATTTTCAAAATTACATTCGGTAAGTTGAACACAAGTATTTAATTTACAATGGATAATTACAAGACTTAAATCTTTAAATTACACTGAGCAAAACGTTTAAAATGTATGCACTTTTTGTACAAATTTAGATATTTTGCTCCCTTGCAATACATTTTACTGACTTTAATATTTCACAGGTTCAGACCAACTTTGTTCTCAGATGTTACAATGTGTTGAATTTGTGATAAATGTCCTATCTAAAGACTTAGGGTCTGCCAGAGTTGCGTTCTTCTCTTTTTTCCTTTTTCTTGACCTAATATGAGCTTCTATACAATTCCTAATCAACTGTGTACTTTTTGAATTCATGATAACCACTGCTGAAAGATGGCATAGATGCCCATCTAATCATCAGATGACTCAGTTTGACGTGTTTTTTAAAAAAAGTACACCTCATCTTAGCCACAGTTTCTGTCTGTGAGCCAATCTCAGGAGCCATGGTTGTCTGTCCTGCATGGGAAAATAAGCAGGAAACTCACTCAGGTTTGGTGTGTGAAAGTGAAATCTGGAGGCATCTCGGCAGCTCCACCACGTGTAAACTTGTTCAGGTAACTCAATATTACTATTCCAAACATCCAGAGAATGGAGGAAATACCTGGTGAGTTTCCAGTCAGGTGAGAGGCCACGTCTTCCTTCTGCTCATCATATCCTTTATGAGCAACGACTTATTACAGAAAACACAAAACTGTTTAGAGAATATCTGGTATGATAATCACCAAAACTCATGAAGGAGTTTTTTTTTTTGGTTCCCTTTAAACAGAAAAATGATTTTGCTCATGATTACACTGAGCAGATAGGAACACAGTGAATGAATGTGTGATGACTGTTTGACCTACTTTGGTCGCAGGTTTCACCCCACCTACACTAAATAATTCATAGTGAAAAATACAAGAACGCTTTCAGTTAGGGTTTTTTAAGACAAAGTCGAGTCTGTATGGGAGCCAGTAAACATACAGTTGTTGTTTAGGAAGTCAAAACTGTAAGTTGTTATTTTACAGTCACCACAGGTTAGTTTCTTGTGCTACAGGCTTGGTAACATACAGCTAAACAACTACGAGTCCTAAAAAAGTACAGCAGCGAGAAGCAGGGCTGAGCGATACGGCTGAAATCAATATATCTGTATCAATGACACTGATACTAATAATTTTCAGGTATCAATATATATATATATATATATATATATATATAGCAATATGGCAAACGTATGTAAAATAACATCAAATATTAAATTTAATGTCCACTGCAATGAATCGTCTTTAACAATTTTTCTCACAACAAATGCAAAACAAAAACTACAACGTTTCATTTTGATGGTTTTCAATTACAATTTGTTCAGAATAATTTATTTGGAGATTTTGCGATACGATAACATGATATGAGCGTCATCACGATACAATTCAACTGAAAACTGCATGATAATATTGATATACTGAATATATTATTGCCCAGCGTTGTGAAGACTACCTTTGGCTTGGTTTTCTTATTGAAGTTAAATATTTTAAATGTTGTCTTTTCCTGGCTTTACGGCTGCAACAAACAATTATTTTTGATATTGATTAATCTGTCAGTTTTGACAAAGTTCTGACAAAATTAAAATATATTCACTTTCCAATGACATAAAACAGACAAAATCAGCAAATCCTCACATTGGAGAAGCTGGAATCGGAGTGTTTTGCATTATAGCTTGATGATTGACTCACACGATTAATTGATTATCAAAATCTGAGTAATTTTCTGTTGATTCACAAATCAATTAATCAACTAATGGTTTCAGCTCCAATTGTGAAGACAACATACAGTATAGTCTTGGTCACCAGATAGTGAAGTATTTTAAATGTTGCGTTTTCCTTTGCTTACTACAGTTAAGTGATAACTAGGCCTTCAACTAACGATTATTTCCATTATTAATTAATCTGTTGATCATTTTCTTGATTAATCGATTAGTCGTTTGGTCCATAAAATGTCAGAAAATGGTGAAAATTGTCGATCACCGTTTCTAAAAAGTCGTTTTGTCAACAACCCAAAGATATTCAGTTTTCTGTCATAGAAGACTAAAAATAAAAGTAAATAATCACATCTGAGAAGCTGGAGTCAGAAAATGTTCACTTTTTGTCGTTTTGACTCAAAACGATTAATCGATTATCAAAATAGTTGGCGATTAATTGAATAGTTGGCAGCTAATCGATTAATTGCCTAATTGTTGCAGCTCTAGTGATAACTTTATAAACTTATTTCAATATAAATGTATTTTATCTGCTTGGCCACCATATTGTGATTATGATATATAAGCACCAAACCATCCACCTTTAAATATTAATTAAATAGTGCTATTATAACAAACAAAGACTATAACCTGCAGATAACCAGTCTGACACTGATCATGATTAACTTTTACAAACTGCAGCTTTATTGCTCACCAGCAACATCCACCTACTGACTGTCAACAACCAGCCAAGACAGGAAACCTCCAGCTACATCATGTGGAGACACAGACACTCTTTAAAACAGTGAAATTAAAGCGTATTACCATCTTCATCAGTTCATATGAGTCGAGAGAAGTTTCTCATACAAGCAACAAATTGCATGAGCCGCGCGCCCCGTCACGAGGCGGACTGTAATGTATATTTAATAGAAATGGAAGAGAGAGAAAAAAAAACAGCTGCGCAGGGTATCGTACAACCACAAATGAGAAAACTGGTGTGTGTAGCGGGCACAGATGAATGTGTGCCCGTTAAGTGAAAGGTTTTGGCCCTACAGTTCCGCCTGAGAGTCATTTGACAGCCTGTGAAAGGCCGCGTTTGGACAGCAGTGAATTTCCAGCAGAGGAAATCTTAGCTTAGAGGGAGAAAAAACAGCATTGAGGCAGTAACGTTATAGCTGGGGGACAGTTATGTCAAGAGCTTCACTGCTACTCAGAGCACCGTAGATATGACAAGGTCTTTTTTTTGCACCTCAACCTCAATATACAAGAAAATAAAAACCCGCCGTGGGCAAAGCAGGAAATAGCCCAAAAGGCACCAAAATATTAAGACTGACAACACGTCCTTCCTTACCTGAAACAGGCTCTGTCCGTCCGTCCAAATCCGTGTCACACTGCTCCGTTTTCACGCCACAACCATGGTCCCAGCTGTGAGAGAAAGCGCAAAAGGGAGCCGTGTTAATTTTAAGACAATTTAATCGGCTTAGAGGGTCAGAAGCGAGCGCAAACTCGGGTCGGATTTGACTAAAATTTTCACCAACCAAGCTAATCACCACACCCATGAAAGTGGGAACATGGCAACAGCCTACGCTGAGGGGTGCGCCCTGCTGAATACAGTCGTAGTTTTCATTTTCTAACAGGTGTAACACGTTGTAAAATAGAAAGTCTTTACTAAATCGCTTTATATGTATGTTGGTAGTCAATTCACTCAGTAATAACATTTTCTCCAGCTTGGGAAATATGTTTGTAATTGGTTGTGTAACCCGCAGGCAAAATGGTACAGTCCGTCAGCCCCCTCAACAAAAAGGAACCGAATGGGATACAGGAAACAAATATTAAACCTATAAAGCCTGAAACAGTAGTGATTCAAATGCACTTCACCTCAGCTTTGCAAAGCCAGTCTCTGATTTGTACAAATACTAACACACCGAAAAAATCAGGAGAGTCTTCAAACTACAGTATCAACTAGTATTATAGCCGGAGGTGAGGAAAGTACAGTATTTGTAGTTTACTCTATCAATCTGTTCCCAGTTGTGACTTTGCTTTGTGACCTGTCAGCACCATTGATGTTTTATTTCTATGTTTATTTTGCACATAGAAAACAACTCAGCTAAAATAGCTGCAAAATCCCACAATGTGCTTGTATTGCAGTTCTTCAAAGATTGAAAGATTCAGTAAAATATGTGATGAGCAAAATGTAAAGTAAGTCTACATGTGTCTGTATTCTTTAGAGATTAAACAATTAGTCCATTTTAATAGTTGATCACAGCAAAATACTGGCAGCAGTTTTGATAATCAGTCATTGGCCAGACAAAAATGTAAAAAATAATTTGGTTCCCACCTCTCAAATATGAGGATTTTTTTTTGTATTTCCATCCTTTTTCTTTGTTTTATATCTTTCTTCCTTTTTTAATTTGTTGGCAAGTAACCTAAAGATGGCACCTTGTGCTCTTTTCAGTTGTGATGGGCATTTTTCGCTGTTTTCTGAGATTTTATAAACCAAACAATTAATGGAGAAAGGAATCAACAAATTAATCAATAAAGAAAATACTTGTTAGATTCATCCCTAATATGATTATAACAGATAATCTTATTGTACCAATTGACATGAAGACGACAGAATTTACTACAGAATTTTTTTTTCTGTTGATACACATTGAAGCTTATTTAATTTAAAAAAATTAAAAAAAACATCTGAAACCAAAACTTAAAGCTGTAAGGTTTGGATTATGCCAGGAGACAGCTGTGCCAAGTCTCACCCCGGCACACCACAGCTGGCTGCAGTGGGCTCATTGAAAAGGATCTCTCTCCATTAGGACAGAATGAATTTTTAATGGGGCCAATGAAAGGGAGCAGTGGGATAGGCTTTTCCATATCTCTGCACGAGCCACAATCAATGGAGGGAAGATGAAAGTTGCCCAGCCCTTGGTTTCCTTTCAGAGTGGCATGGGGTCAGATTAAGTCTAAATTAATTCACACACAGCAGTAGTTTAGGTGTGTCCGACCAATTTACCCCCAAACACATTATGAGGATTACAATTAGCATGATAGCAGAGACATATGTTATGGTTGGTTTGTCATTTGTGCAGCCAGTATTACTTGTTTTTTTCTTTTACAATGATATTAGTGCAGCCTGGGAATAGGCAATTATTACATGATAAAAGATTATTAAATACAGCAATGTACTTATATTTTGATGGACATGTTTCCCTTAAATGAAAAATAGTCTTATTTGACTTGATACTATGGTAAAAATATGACTAAATATCCAGACATACAATTTAGAGAAGTTGGGTGAAGCGCACTAAATCATAACCACAAATCTGCTCTCATATTCTCAATAATCAGGACATCTGAATGGTTTCACGGTTATTGCTAAATGTTTAGCTTGATGTATGAACAATGACACATTAAAACAAGACATGGCAAAAACCTGAGGGTGATGTAATCTTGGGTCAGCCACAGCTTTCTGTCAGGTCATGTCTGACGTTGCTCAACAAATTTATCAATGATTACACAAGATAGATGTAAATCATGCAACTGCAGTGCGACTACAATTCAATTATAGTCATACAGCGGCTTTGCATAAAAACTCAATTCAGTAGCAGAAATAAAATGAAAAAAAAAAAAGATACATAATACATAAGAAGAAGTCAGTTCTTTTGCTTTCTGCCTCTTGTGAGCAAAAAGACAGAATTCATTAGCCAGCTGAGAATCAGAGTCAGGGTGTCCAAAAGCACATCCTTGGCCAATCAGGTCCCTTGGCCCATTGCTTGGCAACCAAAAGAAGAGGGAGGGAGCAAATTGACACTATAAAAATAGCACATCAATAGCCTGGTGTCTGGAAAAAAAAAGAAAGACACACATGTTGGTGAGGCTATAAATAGCTTCCTGGTGCCTGGAACAGGTATCGTGTACAGTATCTAAACTGAATCGTTGCCCACATATGAGACATTTTTGCATCAATGCAAATCCAGCATGGGTAGTGCACAGCAACGGATGTCAGTGTACAGTAACTGCCAATCAGCTGGATGAAATGATTTGAATGTGTGGGTGGTTTTAGGACTTGCGAGAAATGACAAGAGCTGACATCATAGTATCGCTTTCTTTACTGGGTAGTAATTGCGCCAAAACTAACAACAGGTTGGCCTTTGCGTGCAATAATTTCCTTCCTCTTACTGTATGCCACCTGATGCTTTGCATAGATGCAAAATTACCATGGCCTCCGCTGCAAAAATAAATTTGAATGTACTATAACAATCAATAATATGCATGGACAAGTTTGCATGCCAGAGATAATTTATGGTTTAATGGCTTAGATAGGTAACCTGGATAATACTTGATCTTTATATACTATCTCATAATTACATCCTCATATTGTTCAGAGCTATCACGACAAGCTGCATGCTGTATCTGGTCTTTACATATTATCTGATCACTACAATGTCACATTGTTAACAGGGGGTGCACCTTTCGTGTAGTGGAGGACCGGAGCAAAACGTGGTCAAAAATAGATCTATCATGTCCAATTCAGTTTCACAGGACTGCTGAGAAATCAGCCCGATACGCGGGGAATCAAGTGGAGATAATGGGATGTCAATCTGAAGCAGCTTCTCGATGCCTATTTTTATCCGCACATTCCCTTTTTTTTTTGCCCACATGTGGCGACACGCCCCGACGACCTCCATGTAATACTTCCACTGTATCAAAGGCAATTAAAAGGTGTAGCAACAGTAGAACCTTAAAAGGCTTTATCAGGGCCGTCTTATCCACCAGACATCTCCCGGGGAGGCTGGCCGTTGCCAGGGTAACCCTCACAAATGGCAACTGACGTCAAGAAGGTAGGAGAAATACCAGGGAGAGCCAGAGCTGCTATGCATAATGGATTATTGAAAAAAGGGCCCTCTTGAAGAGTGCAAAGTGACTTAAAATATGCGTGCCTTGCTGGGCTCGCCACCACTTCTCCCTCACTCTCTATCTATCTCTCTCACTCTCTCTGTGTGTGTGTGATGAGGAAAATAGATGTTGACAGTTTCAGGGTTTTACTTGCTGACTGGCACACTTGGGCTTGACTGGTCCAATTGAAATAAACCATCTCGAGTCAAACACTGCTCTAAACCATATCTTCATAGATCACACAACGGTATTTTTTCCCAGATTAGGAAATTTTGCATTATTTTATATGCATGTGTGGTGTGTTTAGATGTGAACACATTGCAAATATTCTGCCACGAAGTCTCCAAAAAGCAAAATCTCTTCTCTGCTGCACTGAAATCAGAATGTGGTGCTGTACTTTTACTGCAGCTTATTCAAACCAAAGAAAAAAAGGATCTGACACATCATCTATCACCATTCCAAGTAGATCCCTTGTATCATGTAACAAGGGAACACAACGTCATTGATGCATAGGTCCTCAGATATGATCACTTCAGATCTGTTTAAGTCCGGAGTGTAACTACCAGCAGTTTACTCTGTCCCCGTGTCAGCTTCTTGTCTAATCTCGGTGCTATTGTTGGCCCATGAGAGACTGTCACAGCAGCAGCTTGGTGAAGTGCCCTCATCGTTTCTGTGATAATGCCTCTCATGTTGTGTTGGAGTCACACTATCGACAAGCGGGACACCGATTGTGGAGTCAGGGTTTGCTGATGGCAAAGGCCAAGTATTGTTGCTACCCAAACGAATGCAGCAGGACAAAAACACACACACACACACACGCATACAACAGAGAATTGAAATGCTGTCCGTTTTGGAGTAGAGGGGGATCATTTGGACAAAATCAGGGTAATTATTACAGCGATACCTTATACACTCACACATGAAGTATTCAAATAATGTCATTAAAAAACTCAAATTCCTGTTTGTCTCCTTTTTTCAGATAAAATCATATAGAATTATATCGTCCACCAAAGTTCAAAATGGTCTTTACTGGTCTCACTAATACATAAAACCTGCACAAGAACAGATAATAGAAACAGAGATAACATTAAATACCTGGTGATAATGTTAAATTAGGGGTCTGAATGTCTGAATTTTCAGGGATACTTTGATGAATAAGACTTTATTTGTCACTGACCTGCATGTTAAAATTGAATATTAGAGGTATAGAACGGAAATAATATATTTGTAAGATGAAAGCAGTATCTGATATCCAAAAAGACAATTCTATGACTCACAATGCAACATCTAAAACGTTTGCTGTCAAAACATCTGTATTACAGGTTGCCCTCTCAACAAATGCACGTTACATGACTAAAATGTCAATGAAAAAGTCAATTAAGTGCAGAATGACTAGGCCTGAAGCTTAGCTTTTGATTTCATGGAGAAGCTGCAGAGGAAATGTGCAAAGAGAAGAAGTGAGAGTTGTTTTAGTCCAGGGGAATCCCAGACACTGCAACAAGCAACACAAAGCATGAACTAACATGCTCTGAGTTTCCCAAGAAGTGAATCACACGAGTCATGTATGGGGAAAAAAATTAAAGGAAGTGGGGAACAACCCTAATGTGCTAATGCCACCTTTTTTCAAACGCCTCCTTTCACAGCTCCAACACTATGACACCAGATGATCATTAATTTATTACCGTGAGCCCACAATTAGTTTGACTTGACATTTTGGTGCACCACAGGTTCACAACACAAAATACGACTGAGGTATTACCTCCAAGTTGCCTGAAAACCAAACACAACCCTTGATACCCGACATAATAGATCAGTTTGACATCAAAATAATAAAGTCACCAGTGTTTCCTCTGTTAATTCAGTGATGGCTTACATGACAGTTTTGGATCCACACCCATCTCCGTTTTAATCCAAATTATGCCTCTGGTGCAGGTTTCAGAGCAGGGAACACAATTATTCTGATGCTTTGTTTAAGAAATATTTTCCATAGTGTAAGAATGTTCTTCTTTGTGCTTTACAGGGACATTTTACCAAAAGAAACAGTTATTTTGAAATCATATGCACCCTGGCAGTGATTGTAGTGATGAATGAATCTAGATGAAACACCGGACAACATGCACACCTAGAACTACGCATTTAGAAAAAAAAATCAAAAAAATCAAGCTTTTATACCTTTTTCCAGTACAGATGAGTAGCAGAGGAAGTGGGCGTTTTCTGTGTACGTCCTAACCAGCATGGATTATGAGTCGAACGGAGCGCTGTGGTTTCAGTTCTTCCTTTCAGCTGAGTGTAGATGCTGCTAGGAGGAGCAGTAAATGGAGAGAGAGAGAGACTGAGCTGGAGTATGAGGTAGAGAGCTGCCGAGTGGGAGGGTGAGCATATGGGGGCATGGAGGATGGGAGATGGAGTAGTATTTCTATTAAAGGGACAGAGTTTATTTCTTTAATAACATAGTGTAAGAAATTACAGAAAAAGTTAGATATTCTCTGTTATTTCTGACAGACATGTTGTAACACTCAGTGTGAAGAGGATGGCTGCATGGTGAGGCAATTACTCCTACAGTCATTTTATAGTACAGTTACCTTAAACTGAAAGTGCACGCCGCCATGCTTGTAGGAATAGTTTGCTAGACAAATTTCGGATATTAAAATCGCCTTCCACTCAAAAACGTGTTGTATGTTTGAGCTTCACTGTGCAGATTGACGTACGCGCAGAGTTTGACACTAGAAGGCTGTTTTCACATTCATCTGCCGTAGGAGGAAAGTCTAAGGCGTGCACCTACGAGCCTGATTTGTGACATCACAGTTTGGAGTCAATCCTGGTCCAGTATTCAGCTTACACAAGTTTGATGTGGAAACCCGAAACCTCCAGTGCACAAACACTGAGAACAGACTTTTCAGTGAAGTAGGAGACATCTTGTATCCAGCAGTTAAACTTTTGAAATTAAAAATCTTCTGCATGTTCATAGATTTTCACATTTTTAATGAGGTAGAAGGAGGAGATGCTGTTTTAAGGACGAGATAATTGAACTTTTTGTGCGGAAAAACAATACTAGACTCAAATTATTAGTCAAAGTAGAGCACTTTATATAATTCTTAAAACTTGGTGAGGAGTAAATTTAGAGTATTAATAACCTGTGACCGGCTGATTCTTAGATGTTGAAAAAGAACCTCAAACTCATACACTGAAAATGTGAAGGGAACAAATGATGGAAACTGTTGTGAAGATGTGAAAAGATGCTGGGAAGATTCAGCTGGAAAAATGATATGGTTAAAGAACAATGGGACAGCTTTAGTGAGTATCTGTCCAGAGGGAGCAGCCTAACCCTGACAAGAATGTGATGGTTTGGTTCAGCACATCTGTAATTGTTGCCACATACTAATGTTCACCACATTATTGTAACCAAATAACTGCCTGTCTTATATCAATGTCTGTCCGGTAACCTGCCTGTTTGTTTGTGTTTCTGTTCTTTTTTTGGTGGTATTTTCTATAAAATTCAATAAAATTAAATTAAAAATTATAAAGAAAAACTTCTCTGGAGGGGATCTTTAAAATAAAAGTGGACACTGCTATGCTTCTAGCAATAGTTTGTTAGACAATTTTAAGATATTAAGGATAAAGGGGAGCTGGTGTCAATCCCAGCATGCACTGGATGGAAGTGAAGAGGACATTTTAAAGAAATAAAAAATGCTGAGAAATGTTGACTAAAATACTGAAAAGTCCTGCTGACACTGAACCCTTATACACTTAAGCAACGTATCCATGTTCATGAATACATGCTGGTTGGGTTATATTTCCCTCCAAGGCAAAGAAGAAAGACTTTAAATGAAGCTTTCAAAAGAATTTAGACACATAGATCTTCTATAAAGCAGAACAGATGTATGATTTTTGTCTGAAATGAGAATCTGAAACAATAGACATTTTTTTCCACACGAGACATTTTGACATGTCACATGTAAATAATAAAATTAATGATGGCTGAATTCTGTTTAGCTGCTTCAGTTTCAGGGTCTTGTTATTGTACACGCTGGCTCACTGTCACACTATCATGACTTACTGGGACACTTAAATACAACAGTGAACAATGTTGTGGGAAAAAATTACCAAAATCCACTGGCTCAAATACAAGAAATCCATTTTAATGTGTGTTAATATTGTCACTCTTTTGCCTCTGCCATTTTGCTGGTCTGTTGTACTCTAGTTTTGTACATCGTTTTGTCTTTTAAACTTTATAAAGGGACATTCCAATAAAACTCCTGATGGCTCGGTTATTAAGGCTCCTTTAAGTTACCTGCAGAGGTGATGACACCACTTTCTGTTCTTGCTGTAATCTTAATAGAGCAAAAAAGGACATACAATTAAATATTAAGTAAGGTCTTTGCATGAATTTGGATTCCAAATGATTTCTAGTGACATTTTCAAAACTGGGAACAAGACTGCATCAGAAATATGAGGGTTAATATTACACCCAGGACTCACAATGACATTTATGAAGAAAAATATTAATTTATATAGACAAAATATGGACATCAATTTGAGGAGAACTATGTGTACTGAATCTGTTTTCTTAAATGTGTGGCTTTTGATATTTGAGTGATGTATGAGATCATAAAAGCTGCAGCAAAACAGCAATAAAAGTTTAGAAAGAAGAGGCAGACAAAGTCCACGTCTACAAGAAGCTTTTTATTTATTGTGGGTTTTATTGTCTGACAGGCACAATAGGTTTTTTCCTGATGAGAGCTTTATATAGACATAACAGTATATTAATGCTGTAATAGAGATGCAAACAGTCTGTGTTTTAGTAGCTACCTTCTATTAAACTTGTTAGTGTTTGTTAGTGTTACGTAATCCTGGAAAACTTGATGACAAGATTCTTCTAAGCAGTCTGTGATGAAATGCTATTTGCACTACAGCTACACTGTATGTTGTATTATTAACCGTCTTTCTGTTCATATAAAATCAGATGTCAATTCCTGCACAATCTGTACCTTCATTGACCTTTTTATTTTTATTTTACACATTAACAAAGGACCAATCCAGATTTTCTTCCATAATAAAAAGGAAAGATTTATTTTTTTTATACAGTATAAAGCATCTACAGTCATCTAGCACTGAAGCTCGCTTTCTAAGTGCTTGAAGAAAAGTGCACACCAATATTTGGAGAAAAAGTATATGACCTTTAACATTAAACTATTTTTCAAACTTTCATTTCAAATCCAGGATTTGAGCCTCAACCATAGACTAATGAGACAGATCCAAAATGATTCCAAATCTTGTTTACACTCTGAAAAACTGACCTTTCTGAATACAAAACTACAATGACAAATGTCTTGCATTTTCTAGACAACACTATGCCAGTAAAAAACATTTCTTGTTTTTCTTTTGGGCTCATCAACGCTTAAACAACAGACCACCTGCGGCTTTACTCAAACTTGATTCCCTGGGCCAGAGGAAGATCCTTGCTGTAGTTTATTGTGCAGGTTGAACGCCTCATGTACTGCTTCCAAGAGTCACTGCCCGACTCTCTTCCACCCCCTGTGTGTTTCTCCCCACCAAAGGCTCCTCCGATCTCAGCTCCGCTGGTTGGAATGTTGACATTCACAATGCCGCAGTCGGATCCTTTTGGCCCCAGCCAGCGGAAAACCCGTCCCATATCTTTGGTGAAGATGCTGCTGGACAGGCCCTGCTTGACCTCGTTGTTCCAGGCGAACGCCTCCTCTTCCGTCTTGAACTTGAGGACGTAGAGGATGGGGACGAAGGTTTCGGTGTGGACAATGGGAGCGTCGTGAGCCAGCCCTGTGATGATGGTGGGCTCTACGTAGTTTCCGGGACGATCCATCACTTTTCCTCCGCAGACCAAAGTGCCACCCTGCTGCTTGGCTTGCTCAATAGCTGCCAGATACTGCTCCACGGCTTGTTTGGTGTGCAGGGGTCCATACAGGGTGCTGGGATCCCAAGGGTCTCCAATGCGGACTTGTTTATAGGCCTTGGTGATCCTCTCAACCACGGTGTCGTGAACACTCTCGTGCAGCATCAGCCTCCTGGTTGTGGTGCAGCGCTGCCCAGCGGTTCCCACAGAAGCAAAGACGGCAGACGGCACCACAAGATTCAGGTCAGCATCCTCAAACACGATGATTGCATTGTTGCCACCGAGCTCCAGTAGCTTGCGACCGAACCTTTCTTGCACCATCATGGACACCATCTTGCCAACGTGGGTGCTGCCGGTGAACGACAGCAGGTCCACGCGCTCGTCCTTCGCCATGGCCGTGCCAATATCAGCACCTCCGCAGGTCATGGAGCAGATGGCGCCGGGCAGGTTGTTCTGCTCCAGCACCTCCGCCACAATCTTGGTAACAGCAACGCTTGTGAGAGGTGTGGTTGGGGCTCCTTTCCAGAGGCAGACATTGCCGCAGGTCAGAGCGATGGCATTGTTCCAGCCGTAGACCGCCACGGGGAAGTTAAACGCAGTGATGATGCCGACGAGACCAACTGGGTTCCACTGTTCGATCAGGGCGTGGCCTGGTCTTTCTGAAGGCAGGATGGGACCACCGATCATTCTTGACAGACCAACAGCGTAATCGCAGACATCAACGTATTCCTGAACTTCTCCCACTCCCTCAACATAGATCTTGCCCATTTCTAGAGATACCAGGCTGCCGAGAACTTTAATCTTCTTTCTTAGCGCATCTCCAATCTGCCTCACAATCTCCCCTCTTTTCGGAGCTGGAATATCCGCCCACATCTTCCAAGCCTCCCTCGTCTTCTGAACTGTTTCTTCATACTCCGCCAAGGTGGCCTGGGTTACTCTGGCAATCGGCTCATTGTTGGCGGGGCAGTAGGACGTAACAACCTCCCCGCTGCCTCCCCAGCTCCCGTTGTAAACACCGGGGTTGTCCTCAGACAGGCCCAGCTCTTTCAGCCAGGAGTATTTGGGCTGGTTGATGAGGAGACCCGACATGGCTGCTGACTGCTGACAGTGGACAGGCGCAAATTTACTTCTTAAGAGGAGCCTGCTGTGCCGCGCAACAGTCAGAGTGAGGCAGCGCTGCATGGGTGCTGGAAGCAAACCAAGTTAAAAATTAATTTTACAAGTTTAAAAAAAAGGGTTTGAAGATCATTGCTCAATAATTGTTGACAGAACAATCTCACCACAAGCTCCAGCTGAGATTGAAGATTATTTTCATTATCGAGTAATCTGTTAGTTATTTTTCAATTAATCAATTATATTGTTTATAAAATGGTAGAGATTAGTGAAAATGACCATCCCCATATTTACTCCCCAAAGAGATGTCTTCAAACTGTTGTTTTTTCCAAACTAAAAACACCAAAGATATTCAGTTTAATGATATAAAACAGAGAAAGACAAAACAAATCCTCACATTTGAGCAGCAGTGACATTTTTCCTTGATAAGTGACTTAAATAATTAATTATTATCAATATAGTTGTCGACTCATTTTCTGTCTCATTTTCGTTTTTGTTGTGTCCACTGCTGTTTCCAAGGTCAAGAATGAACTTTTCAATGTCAAAATGAATAAACAACTTCAAAAAGTTGCGTCAGCGGTCTTCATGCAGGACACAGTGCTGCACACGTGCTACAGAGAATGACAGTCAACAGGTGTTGACCAGAGTATACTGGCAGGAAAATAGGAGCTTTTTGTTTAGAGCTTCTCTATGTAATGTATTTGGATGTAAAGTATGATGCAAGACATTATTATTAGAGCTGAAAGAAGTAGTTGATGATTTAATTAGTCATAAAATATAAAATCAACTATTTCAATTAATTATTTGTCATTTTATTAAGCCAATATGGCAAAAATTTACTTGCCAGCTCTTCTTCAAGTGTGAATATTTGCTGGTTTTCTGTTATGAAAGGAAACTGAGTTTCTTTGGGTTTCAGACTGTTGATCGATGTCACCCTGAGCTCTGGGGAAAACCTGCTTTTCTCTATTCCCTATTTTATGACGTTCAAGAGAACAATCGCGACAAAGCAGATTGATCAACAATGAAAATAATCGTTAGTTGCAGCTGCAGTTGTGACAGCTGTGTTGCTGTCCAGTGCTGCAGGCAGTAAGAACAGCACAGGTGCAGACAAGAGACTACTTGGACAATAAGAGCTTTTTGATAATGAATTCTCTATGAAAACATAAATTAGTATATAATGGATACAGTTTAAGATATTTTCACATTAACTCTATATCAACATTATATATTACAGACAGAGAAAATAAAAACATATGTTAAGTTTTAGGACAGTAACTGGTTATAAATCATAATTTTAGATTGGTGTGCGTTTTAGGGTAATTATTACAAATTATTTAAGGGTTATATAAGCACAGCTCTTCTCAGACTTTATACTTTATGGCCACTAAGTTACTCAACCACCCCCCCCCCCCAACGCGCTTGCGCACATTAATCCAACTTTGGACAACCACGAGGCTGTCTAAACTTTAACTTATTAACTTTATGAGAATAAGACAACTGACACAATGTCACTGGATGTTAACCACAGGAATAATTTAACGTTTGCATTTTTTAAAACTCCTAATTCTGCTAATGTTCATGTCAGCGTGGCGACTTTTTGCAGCCGCGGAGTGACATGGTCGCCTTGTTGCGTCCAAACGACCGTGACTCAAGGTCCTGCAGCTTTCACTCACTAACGTCACGGTGCTGTCAGGAGCCGTGCACGCACATTGTCTGCAGTTTCAATCCCTAAAAGTGACTTTACACTACTTCTGACCAGCTTTTAACTTACGTTGATATCAAGTCCGCAGGGCCACGTCCCCTCCTGAGCATGGGAAGTGCTTGCTGTGGCTGCTTCTTCTTTTTCTTTGAGTTTTATTGGCGGCTGGCAAACAACGAATTGGTGCAGTACCGCCACCAACTGGTCTGGAGTGTGAATGTCTGGTATTTATAATATCCATTAAAAGAAATTCATGTCTTCTCAATCAAATTAGTCAGTCTAAGATACTGAAATAGGATTCGCAAATTTCTTGAGTGCTTTTGTGAAATACCTATTAGATTAAATTTCACTTTTATCTTTCTGAGGTTTTGAATCAGATGCCTTCTTTCTGCCTCATATTTCTGACAGTGCAGCATAACATGCTCTACTGTTTCTTCTTGCCCACAGTATTCACATCTGCCACATTGCTTTTCCTCAATCTCTGCTTAATAACGCTCCTGATTTCTGTCTTGCTGAAGCTAACTGCCAAATCAATGTGATAATTTTTTTGTGGCCTCCTTTGCAACCTTATCTTGCAGTCTCTTGGACCACCAGACAGATAGTAAGACTCAAAAATATTCTGTAATAATATAATGTGTGTCTGATACGGTTTTTCCACAAAACAAAAAGATAAAAATCCTTAAAATGGCACAAATTCTATGAATATGCAAATATATTTCATTTCAGAAGTTTAACTGCGGGACACAAGATCTCTCCTTGTTCACTGTAAAGCATTTGATACAGTTAACCACAATATTCTTATTTCCAAGCTTAACAAATATGGATTACAGGATGTTGCACTCGAATGGCTAGCCAATTATTTAAACAATAGAGAATAATATGTATCTATAAATGGTTGCATTTCAAAAAGATTAAAATTACCCCACGGTTCTATTCTTGGCCCACTTCTATTTTTGATTTACATTAATGACTTGCAATTTTATTCAAATGTATTCTTTAAATCACTTTTGATTTTCTTTAAAAGAGGTTTTCTTTGGTGTTTTTGATTATCAAAAGGAAAATGAAGATATATTTTTAAAATAAATTTTCTTTTTTGCTAAATTTTACAGCATAAATGTAAATTCAATAAGTCTAGGCCCCTCCTGCTTGTTTTAAAATTGAGCTGAAGTTTTCCAAAAATGTTAAAGCTATGAAAACTGCTTTTATTTATTGTTTATTTTATTGTTTTACTATTTATTAATTGCTCCATTGATTTTTCCTTATGTGTATTATTGATCTGTTATTCGTGTCATGTCCCCTGTTTTTTAAGTTGTATGTTGTTTTGTAATATATGATTTGTTTAATAAAGTTTGAAATAAAAAAACACAAAAAAAACACATCTAAAAAATAAAAAATTAAGAAAGGAGAACTATATTATTTATCCTGTAAGCCCCAAGACCAAAAAAAATCTTAATAATATTTATCCATCCAATGAAGTGCTAAGACTGAGATTTAATGTTAATCACAGTAACTGCAGCTTTTGTGATACAGAAACTGAAACTACAGATCATCTTTTTTTCCTTTGTATGTACTCTGTGACATTCTGGGAGGATTTGCAGGCCTGACTGTCAACCAAAATCCAACTACTTACTCCTCTCACAAGAGAAAAAAAATGTGTTTGGTATTAACATGAAGGACATTAAGAGTGACTTGTGTCCAACAAGATTTTTTAAATTAAGATCATTTCACTTTTTTGTGGAAAAACGATATCAGACACAAATTATTAATCAAAGCAGAGTATTTTATATACATCTTAAGACATGTCTG
This sequence comes from Scomberomorus guttatus, assembly GCA_038419695.1. Classification (NCBI taxonomy): domain Eukaryota; kingdom Metazoa; phylum Chordata; class Actinopteri; order Scombriformes; family Scombridae; genus Scomberomorus; species Scomberomorus guttatus. The sequence continues at coordinate 17,453,680 of CM076454.1, read as the reverse complement.
GAGGGGATCTTTAATGTACTACTTGACTGTAACCGTTACAATGGGCAACAAAGGGTGCTAATAGCAGCACTAAAGGAAGCAAAACTTGATCTTACCTCAGGGAATCTGTTAGTGAGAGCCTCACCATGGAAAGTGATTAGTGTTTAAAGAGAATTTTTTTTTTTTTTTTTGTTTGTATTTTGTTTTCTGCCTGCTCCACACTCCAGTCCAGCAGGTGGCGGTAAAGCATCTACAAGCTAGTTGTCCACCACCAATAAAATCCGAAAGAAGCAGAAGAAGAAGAAGAACAACCCGCTCTGATTGGACGAGCGCTTCGACGCAGTGTGGCGCCGCTTTGTTAGCTTGATCCATGCTAACAAACTCCCTTTGTTGTGATTAACCGTTTAGCGGTTGGGATTCTGCTGTAACGTAAAAACTTACATCAAGAAAAGGTGCCGTTGTGATCATTTAGAGGATGAGTGGCGGAGTGTACGGAGGCGGTGAGTGTACATCTTACGGTCTAAATAAAAAGAATCAGCTGCTGCACATGCTGTCCCGTTGTGTAGCATTAGCAGCTTCATATTTAGCCACCTGTGCTAGCTGCGCTAACGTTTAGCTTCCGCTCCGTGGTTGACTAAAGCTACATTCTTGATCACGTTTTTAAAGAATATTTGAATTCACTGTTTCATTAAGTGCATCGTCTTATAAATTAAGCTCAGTTTATGCAACAATCATTTAAATCTACCCCCGGAACCGCTGGCTAGTTAGCTGCTTAGCAAGCAAGGAAATGAATGAAAGTGGGCATGAACACGTCCCGTCCTGTGTGTGTGTGAAGTTAAATATCACTTTATAGATAAATGTTTCCACGAATCTCACAGTGGTTGAACTTAAAGAAGGAGCGTTACATTTAGCGTTAACCTTAAGCTAGTTACTTTTTGTTGACATGCACGTATCCAAGACAAGACTTCACAGATTCTTTTCCAGAACTAAACTAACTTAACTCATTTATTAAACACTAAGCTTCAATATGCCATTCATGCTTTACAACCTACAATTAAAATTTACATTAATGTTTACATACAACAACAGTATCCTTGTGCTATACGTGTGTGTTTGTGTGTGTGTGTGTATATATATATATATATATATATATCCACACTGTTGTATTTTTGTGATTATTTACATAGTTTGTATATGATTATATCCACAGGTGGATGCATAACAAGTCACTTAAGTATATCATATTATATATATTACATAATGCTGTAATTACAACTGTAGACCGTTTCTTCCTATCCACCTCCCAATAACCCTTCCACCATGCCCACTGGGCCAAAATAATACCAAATAAATAAAATTATATTAAAGACAAACAAAAGATAGACAGATGAAATTGAGTAAATGCATAAACAAAACGCCCAAAAACATAGCAAAACAAAGTGTGTGTGTGTGTGTGTGTGTGTGTGTGTGTGTGTGTGTGTGTGTGTGTGTGTGTGTGTGTGTGTGTGTGTGTGTGTGTGTGTGTGTGTGTGTGTGTGTGTGTGTGTGTGTGTGTGTGTGTGTGTGTGTGTGTGTGTGTGTGTGTGTCCACTGCATTAACATACATGAGAGCGGCAAAATATTAGGAACACTTTTCAATATAATGCGCTCCAGTACACCACCACCCACTACAACCTCAATAATAAACATAAAGTAGAATTTCTGACAATGTCAACAAAAAGTGAAACTGTATAAGCTTCGTAAATGTAGAGTTTATGGCAGAGCTGTAGTATTGGATTACGTTAAATTGCACAGGTTTACCTAATGAAGTGGCCGGTGAGTGTATATATTAGACACAGCTTCTACTGTGCTTATACTGCTCCAATATACAACAAATACTTTTCAGATTTCTTTAAAAAATGATCACTCCTGTGTGAAAGCTTAAATGACAATTCTACTAAGTAAAATAAACCACTGGCTTAATGTTGGTATTTGGTGAGATTTCCAATGTTGTACAACATAAAAGCTGTTCGCACCCATTCGTCCACAAACTTAGGTTATAGTCAGTGCATACATAAACATACTGAAACAGTTATAAAAAATAGTTTTTAAATGTTTTTCCAAAAGAATTTCAGTAATAACTTGTTTGTGATTTATATCCGCTCATACCACACTTTATTCTCTTAAGGTCTTTATTACAAAGATTACAACGATTTTATTTCTTTGTTTTTTTTTGTCCTTTTAATTTATTTTACCTAGTTTTTTCTAAATCTAGTTTTTACTTCACTCTATTTTTTTTTAATTACTATTATTATAGCTTTTAAATCTTATTACATTTTCATCATTAATCTTAAATTTTTTTTTTTTCTTTTTGGTTTTATGGTCTAGACTTATTTTGTATGAAAGGTGCTATACAAATAAATTTTGAGTGATTGGTTTAAAGTGTCAGCTGAGACATTGCCCCCAATACTGAGAAACATGTTGGTATTTTCACTTTCACATGATCATAATCGATTATCTTTTGATAATCCAAAATGTTAATTGAATATTTTAATTGATTCTGGTGAACAGTACTCATGCAAGTGAGTCTACTCTGTGTAAAAAGACACTGACTTCTAATTGATCACCGTGTTAATTCAAATGTAGGTTCTTCAGACGGTGTTTTTCATGAGATAATTCCGTGTGTTGTTACACAAAGTGGAGATTATTTCATGCTGTTGTTCCTATCTTGGGATTTACAGTATGTTATGTGGCATCTTCTTAGCATGGATCTCAAAGTTGGTGTTAAAAACAATACTACAATAGTTTTCTAAAGTAACAAAGCTGACAGTGGCTGATAGAAGTAGTATTATGATATATGGAGCTGCAACGATTAGTCGATCGAAAGAAAATTAATTGGAAACTATTTTGATAATCGAATAATTAAGTCATTTTTAAACAAATACCAAACATTTGGTGGTTCCAGGATTTTAAATGTGAAAGTTTGCTGCTTTTCATGCTCTTACATGATAGCAAATTAAATATGTTTGGGGTTTGGACTGTTTATCGGACAAAACAAGACATTTAGTGATGCCACCTTGTGCTCTAAGATAGTTTAGTGGACATTTTTCACTGTTTTCTGATGTTTTATAGACCAAAACGATTAATCGAGAAAATACTCATGGATCAATAGTGAAAATAATGGTTGGTTGCAGCATCGTTGAAATCCATGTGAAATTTAATGTTACAGCAAATCACAGAACTTCTTTGGTTTCTGCAGATGAGGTGGGAGCGCTGGTGTTCGACATCGGCTCATACTCTGTGAGAGCTGGCTACGCAGGAGAAGACTGTCCCAAGGTAAGTGGATCGCTCAAATGACCTGATTAACTATGTTTCTTTTTTTCTTTTTTTCCCCTCTGTGCATTTTCATCTTCCCTCCGGGGGTACGCCGGTGTCAAGAAATGAGGGCCGTCACCCTGGAGACAGACGGCATAAATTGAGTTCAGATCATTCTGGAGGACTTGCTTGGTTTTGATTTATCTGTGCTTTAGGTGGAGATCTTGATTGTGTTCATATCCGTTTGATGAGTGTCAGATGGTGACTGAATGGCCAAACTCTCATTAGTCTATATAATGATAGACTTATGCAAATACCACAAGATTAAAGATGCCCGGGTCATCATCTGTGAGAATAACTTATCATTTATACCATGTGAGATAACATCCTAAACCTTACCACATACCCTCCCCATCCTTCTCTTTTCCTATTTATCGTTTTCAAAAATGATTCATTGTCTTTTACATTATACGTTATTTTTAATCACATCACAATGTGTCCTTATTAACCTGCTGGGTTATAGTTTGTATGACAGCTCCTGGTTTTGTGGAAAGAGTTGGCTCGTTTGATATTTTGGAAAATATGCATATTCGCTGTCTTGCCGAGAGTTTGATGAGAGCACCGATACCACTCTCATGTCTGTACGGTAAATACGAAGCTGCAGCCAGTTAGCTTAGCTTAGCAGAAAGACTGGAAACAGGGGACAGCTGCCTTCTAGCGCTTCTAAAGATCACTAATTACCATGTTAATTTTGTTTGTTTAATCTGTACATAAACCAAAAGTTTAAAAACGACACATTGTGGTTTTACGGGGGGTTATGTGCCGGGCTATTTCTTGGCCTGGGAACCAGCGGAGAGCCAAGCTAGCCGTTTTCCCCAGTTTCCAGTTTAAACCGAGCTAACCAGCTTCTGGCAGTAGCTTCATATTTACTGTACAAACATGAGAGGGGTATCTGTGCTCTCATCCAACTCTCGGCAAGAAAGCAAATAAGAGCTTTTCCGAAAAATGTTGAATTATTTCTTTAAATATTCCCCTCGGGTTGTGACCTGAGCTGCTGTAACGGGACGACCTGTGTCCTCCTGGCTTTGAGTTTGCAGACATTGTATCTGCATGATGAAATAGTCAGATTGTTACAGAGTGAAATTTGGTACTTTTGAGCATTTCAAAACAGTTGTAAGCTTTGTTCATAATTCAGAGGAACATTTCCTCACATTTTTGGCACCTTGAGTTTCACAAAAATGGGAATTTATGTATTCAGTGTCTGGGAAGGAGCTGTTTTGTTTTTTTTTGATGAAAGGTTTATTGGATTTTTGTTCTAATACCAGGAAGCTGAGATTGGTTAAAAAAAAAAAAGGCTTGTGAGAATGTGTCTTGACCTGCACTGTGTGCTGTTTTTGCTTTGGCCCGGCTCAGGCGGACTTCCCCACGGTGATCGGTGTGACTCTTGACCGAGAGGATGGCAGCACGCCCATGGAGACGGATGGTGACAAAAGCAAGCAGAGTGGCACCACCTACTACATTGATACCAACCAGCTCAGGGTGCCGAGGGAGAACATGGAGGTCATGTCACCGCTCAAGAATGGCATGAGTGAGTGGCTTTTTTTTTTTTTTCCCACATATTAAAATCCTTTTTTTTGTTTTTTTTACTGCCATGTTTTGGCTAAATAAGGAGTGGAAAGTTATATCAAGTGCAGGCAGAATTTGGCACATAATCTAAATATAACGGACTGAGTGGAACATTTAAAAATGTTTTGTCATGTATGTGCAGTGCTGATAAATGACAGGATTTACAACCCACATGAACATAGATGGGTTGTTTGGAAGTGTATGACCCCGTTTTTTTTTTTTGTCATGATCTGTGACGTAAACTCAGCAATGAATATTTATAATCCGGTCTACTTGATCCGTATCCATAATTAGACTGTTGTATTCTGACAACCGACTTTGCGGATGAACTCCTCACAACCCTGACTGACGTATAGATGACTGCTGCTTATCATGAATATTAATGAGTTTATTTGAAGACCAAGGCAACTCATTATCATGAGCTCTCCCGTCTAGTGTCCTCTTAATGGAAGACAAACCCACTTTCTGTCTTGGGTTTGCCGCCATGTCCGCCTGCCGGTGATCATATTTTCCTCTCCTAATCTGGTCTCCTTCTTAATCATTGATGTGTTGAACGTCCAAAGCCAGATGTGGGTCGCATGTCCCGAGCTGGTCCTTGGTGCTGGACTAGTGTTGGATCTTAGATGTATTTTCCCGTTCTGTGGACTAAAGTTCAGTTATGTGGAACGCAGCGTACCAATCAGAATTGCTGTCAATTACACCATTTCTGTTGACGCACTGATCAATTAATCGGCCAATTGTTCCAGAAACTATCCAAAACATTTCAAACCAACCCTAAATTCTCTGCATTCTGTCAGCTGCAAGTGCTAATTTTGCAGGTGTGTGTTTGATGTCGGTCACCTCAGAAGTATCTGCGACTGCGGATATGAAATAAGCGCTCCGGTGCGCTGACCTAGCGGATGATGCTCATCAGAATCTGGACCAGTGGAGTTTGGCTGTTAGGCTATTTAGGGATGAGTGTGACACCAATCTTAATTGCAGCAGAACAGCACTGTGGGACCGCAGGCTCCCTTAGAGGGCTGACCTGGAACATTGGTGCCTGTTGCTCAAATTATTATCTAAAAAAGCTCATCATCGCTCTATTTTCTCCGCCATCTGACCCAGCGATGATGATGAAGGATTCACGTTTTTTTTTATTTGTGACGTCGAGTTTTTTGTGAGGCCTTTGGCTACAAATAAAGCAAAGATATACCTTGAGTACGTGGCTGTTATGTGCTTAAGATGTGTCTCATCTGCTGTCTACATGTGTAAAGATAATATTTGGATTGTTCTCTTTTAAAGATACTCATTTGACTTGTTTAGCTGACTGCTGACTGTGGATTTGGCCACTATGGACTTGAACATGTACAGCTTCAAATAATAATTTCAATATACATGTGAACATTTGAGTATTTTTTTAAGACCGTTTTGGGGGAAAAAAAAGATGTGAACCCATCCTTGAAGGCCCCTTTACACAGCGTGATTTTGGACTGTCTGAGACGAAAGTTGACAATCATGAGAGAAACCTGGTAAAAATCTTTCAATCCAAAACGATTGTTCTAGATCACTGTGAGACACGTCCACAGACGACTGTATACAACATGAAATGACACAGAATACACTATCCAGCGTGACATTTCGTATGTGCAGTTTTTTTAAATTAACTTTTAGGGGGAAAACACTCATTCTCCTCAAATATGTCCATGGTGCACTTTTCTGCATTTTCTAAACATATGAGTGATGCTGATGGATGACGTGAGCTGATGACATGTTTCTGTTCTATTTACATAGTAGCCCTTTGATTCATCACCCATTCAGTGCACCATCTGACATGCTTAAATTGATATTGTGCAGTCTGACACAGATTGTGACCCATATTTTATAATAGGTGTCTCACACAATGTGACATGCAATTAACGTACCCGATCGTTGTTGACGCACAGTCTAAAGACGCCTTTTAAAGGACAGAAAATTACATGTATGTCCTTTGTTCTCTTCTGTGTATTAGTGAATCCCCAGTAATGTGACATATAACCAGCCCTGCTCTTTTTCTCTTTTTTTTTTCCCCCTTTTTTATAGTCGAGGACTGGGACAGTTTTCAGGCCATTTTGGATCAAACCTACAAGATGCACTTCAAGTCTGAACCAAGCCTGCATCCAGTGCTCATGTCAGAAGCATCGGTGAGTTAGCACTTTTATGAGATTTGAGAATCCACTTGGACTCAGGGAGGAGTTCCTGTGCGGGTCCTCGTGACCTCATGAGTTGGATTTTTTGCTGACTATGACATGACGTGTTCGTGGGTTAACCTGAGTGTTTGTATCTGCAGTGGAACACACGAGCGAAACGAGAGAAACTTACAGAGCTGATGTTTGAGCATTACAACATTCCTGCCTTCTTCCTCTGCAAATCAGCTGTGCTGTCTGCGTATCCTTTACTACCTCACGTCATCCAGAAAAGAATACTGTATTATAATGGTTATATGTCTCTTTTATGTTGAACCGTATTACATTTCCTTTACTCTGAGTTCGTAAGCTTTGCCAACGGGCGGTCTACAGGCTTGGTCCTCGACAGCGGAGCCACGCACACCACAGCCATACCAGTGCACGACGGCTACGTCCTGCAGCAAGGTGACAAATGACCTGAAATCATTCTTTATTAAATAATTTGACCGTCTTCTTGCAGTTTTTGCTTGCTTTAGAGGATTCATGTTATTGTACTACAGCATCTGTTGATGCAGGTGCTTCTCTTCTACATTTATGTTGCCATCTGCTGGTTGGAGCGAGACTCTCAGCCATAGTTAATACAATCATCTGTTACTCTTACGAACTGTTGTCAGACGAGAATAATTTTTGGCGAGCCACAAAGCTTGTAATTTCATCCCCCCCCCCCCCCCCCCTCCTTGTGTGAATGTTGCTTACTGATGCAACGCTATTTTGAGTCATTGCTGCAAAGAAACAAAACATGGAGGAGAGTGATTCAGGAGCCTCAAAATACATATTTATAGGATAAGGAGAGACTGCCACCAGTCTAGGAATCAGTGATGTAATTTTAGCAAATGCTAATCTGAAGACTGAGAGTCATTAAGAGCGCATTATAGTCATGGTTATGTATCAGGTTACCATGTTTAGGAAACATGGTCAAGATTTACCTTCAGGTTTGGAGCCACATCTTTCCAAATATGCCTGTGACTGTGTTCCCTTTGAGTTATGTGTTGTTTATTCTTTCTGGCAGGCATCGTCAAATCGCCCCTGGCTGGAGACTTCATGAGCATGCAGTGTAGGGAGCTATTTCAAGAGTTAAACGTTGAAATAATCCCTCCTTACATGATTGCATCAAAGGTGAGATGTCTTTTCAGTGTTTCTTAGGTGGAATGATGTATTTAAGCAGTAAGTACACTTGTTATAAGATGAGTCATATATTGCCCCCTCGGCCTTTTTATGGTGTCACACTGACACGCAGTTTAAAATGTTTTATCCATTTTTGTGGCACATGCAAGCAGCAATCATGTCAGTTATTTATAGACTTGAGTCAAATAGTAGCTGCAAATACATTTTACAGGTAATTTTGACTTGTTTGGTGCGTAGGACAGGTGCGTCAGTAATTCAGTTTAGAGCTGAAATGATGAGTCGACAAAATGAATCAGCGACTATTTTGAAATTTGGATGATCATTTTGGTCATTTTTCAAGCAAATGTATACACATATTTGATGGTTCCAGCTTCATAAATCTAACAATTTGCGGCTTTTCTTTTTCATATATGACAGTAAATTGAATATTTTAGACTGTTAGTCAGACAAAACTGGTTTCAGTTTTTGCCTGAAATTTGCCTTAATGGCTTTCTGGATACATACAATCATATAGCAAATAAAATATTAGTTAAACTTACCTACACAGCCTGTATTAGGCTTTAATGTCATCCTATAGAACAGCAAGTGTCAACCAGTGTTTCATCATTGCAGGATGGAGTGCGGGAGGGATCCCCAGCCAGTTGGAAGAAAAAGGAGAAACTACCTCAAGTCGCTCGCTCGTGGCACAACTACATGTGTAATGTAAGAAGCAACCTCTTACACAATAAATATATATATATTGTTGGTGTGCTGTTGGTCTTTTTTCTTTTTTTGTTGAACAAATGCCGAATAATCTTTTTCCTAATGTTTGCAGTGTGTGATCCAGGATTTCCAGGCATCTGTGCTGCAGGTGTCAGACTCGCCATATGATGAACAGTAAGAGAATTATTTTTGCAAGTTGAGCAGGAAAGACCTGGTGCTGTTTGTACTCATTAAACCTGTCATAACCTAATCATAAAGTATTTGAGCTGTAGGTTCTGTAAGTTTTTTTCATCCTGTCATGGTTTATTTTGCAATAATAACCAGCTTGATATATATTATCCTAAGAGAGTAAAGTGACATATTCTTCCCAGAAGAACTAAATCACAGGTAACCTTGCTCTCTTTCATCAGGGTTGCTGCCCAGATGCCCACAGTGCACTATGAGCTGCCCAATGGCTACAACTGTGACTTTGGGGCAGAGAGGCTGAAAATCCCAGAGGGGCTGTTTGACCCCTCTAATGCCAAAGTACTTGCTCACTCAAAACACTCCCATTAGCCTGAGTTTCATTATTGGACTAACAGACCAGACACAGACATAGTAGCTAAACACACCGTATCACTGAATGCTACTCCAAATAAGGAAATCCACTCTGTTATGAAAAGTTGACAGCAGTTTCCAAATGTGTATCTATGTTTCATGGGAGTGTAATACGGTGTTTCTGTTTGGTTCAATCACAGGGCCTGTCTGGAAACACCATGTTAGGAGTCGGCCACGTGGTGACAACCAGCGTGGGAATGTGTGACATCGACATCCGGCCGGTGAGTATCATCATGTTTTAAACTAGGGCGGGGCAATTCATCGAAAAAGTAACCGCAAACCAACGTTATGACTTTCTAACCGACCTAATTGTAGTCATATCTATGTTTAAGTCATTCCACCAAAGTGATGTAATTAACCAAATGTGTGTGAAGACAAAATGACTCAAGTGTTGAAGCTTGTACAGAAAAAAAAGAAGCATTGTTGGTCATGTGGGCTCACTTCACGCGCTTCATTTAACACAATACGGGACAAAACAAAGCTAAATGTAAATAAAGGCCACCCTGCAGCCTTAAAGTTAAAGCAAACATCATTGAAACTATCTTTCATGTTAAATGTTCTTGCTGTGTCTCAGGGTCTGTATGGCAGTGTGGTGGTGACTGGAGGAAACACGCTCATTCAGGGCTTCACTGACCGACTGAACAGAGAACTCTCCCAGAAAACTCCTCCGGTGAGTGTTTCTTGATGCCGCTGCCTCTCTGGTAATGATGGACAACAACTTCAAAACAGCGTTGCTTGTTACTGTCATCTGAAAAAAGGTAGTCCGACTGTCAGATACATCACTGAACACTAGCATATTTTGTGTAAGAGCTGGACATGTTTGTCTGTGATTTGCAGAGCATGAGGCTGAAGCTGATAGCCAACAACACTACAGTGGAGCGTCGGTTCAGTGCTTGGATAGGAGGCTCCATCCTGGCGTCACTCGTAAGGACACACAGCAGCTAATGCTGGACTCTAAAATATACCAACAATTTTTCATGTTTTTATTCTTTTCCATCCCTTTTTGTAAATGTTTATTTTACAGTTATTGTCTTATTTCTGATGTTATATGTGTAGACTTTTTTTTAGCCATGCTAGAATTGGCATTGTGAGCATGTTAGCATTCTGATGTTAGCATTAAAATTGTGCCTTTTAACTTTTGAACCTTTTAATTACCTGAGATTTAAGAAGGTTGATGCCAAAATGTGAGACTTTGATTTCTATCCATACATCCTCTTTGCTTGACAACTTTGTCTTTAGGTACACACTTTAACTTCAAAACTATCATTCATCTAACAGATCAGATTTCAGTTCCCATCAAAGTATAAAACCATATTTTCTCTGTCTGCCAGGGAACCTTCCAGCAGATGTGGATCTCCAAACAGGAGTACGAGGAGGGAGGAAAGCAGTGTGTGGACAGGAAGTGCCCTTGATTCGAAACCCAACCCTCCTCGTCACTGTCTTTGCCACAAGCTCAACATGAAGAATCATTCACCTCTGACCCTGGACTCAGGAACACCTACGGAAGATCACTCGATTTTTTTTATAATTTTCTTTTAACAATAAGTGAGTTTGTCCATGAGCCGCCTGTCTGGGATTTATTGTAGAAATTCAACAAACATCTGCAATGTAATCAGTATCACTTTGCTGAAGTGCGGTTTAAGTTCCTTTGTTTATGCCATTACATTCAATCTGCTGCCTTATCTTTAGATGGTAGGTGTTTTGTGGAAACCTTGCATCTACAAGAAGTCTGACATGGTTCAAAGGCCATAAAATATCCTCATGTAGGTCGTAAAGTCAAGTTTGTGATCAGTTTGTTGTACAAGGTTTCTGCAGAATACCCACAAGGTAAAATTTGGATGGTTTAGGATGCACATTTGGAGGAACAACCTTAGAGTTTGGGGTGAATAATGTCTTGTTCATAAACTTTTTCTGTGTAGTTAGTAAGCTCATCGTAGGCAAAGGCCAGTCAGTGCTCGCCTGTGCTTATTTGTGAGTGTCAAATAAATCTGTATTTAATTTTCACTTTTGCTTGTCATTGGCTACATGTGGTCTTTAAAAAAAAAAAATAATAAAGTCCATTTTTGTTACATGATTTCCTAAATTTGTGATAAAACTAAATGCCTGTTCATATATTGTATATGGTCTTTATTCTACTGAAGTGTTATATTTGTCTTTAAGACTTGAATGTGGTTGACATTAAACAGTGTTTGTTTAGATAATTGAAAGTTGTCACAATTACAAAGTTATACCTCTTAACTTATTGGCTAGAAAAAAAAAAACTCAACAGAAGTTACATTTTTTATATTAAGTATGAATACAGAGAAAACATTTCATGGTGATGGAGCATAATTTATCATATAGGATCAAATAGCTGGACAAACACAAGTTTACTCTATATGGGACAACAGTTTCAGACCATCTTCAGTTATTCAAAGTGAGCTGATTCAGACACAATCCGAATCTATTTGTATCACCTCAGTGGACCTTGTGTCTGGATGGATGTCAAGATCACAGCTGTCAAAAACTATTAGCAAAAAGGGAAATTTCATGACGCTGGAACTTTCATTTGAGGAAACCTCTGGAGGAGTTTGGCCCGAGTTTCCTTCTCTAAGGTGGCTTTCCTGGCCTTTTCCCGAAGGTGCTTCTCTATACGCAGCCTGAAAGAAACGTTTTTTTTAAGAGAACAAATTTTACATGACATGATTAAACTCTTGCGCTAAAAAAGTTCACAATATATATGAGTCATATCTTACCTTATGTATGGTTCGACAAACTTAGGTGTGTAGAACCTCTTGCGCTTGTATCTTTTGTTCATGTACCAAGGAATAGCATACTCTTTGAATCGATACCTGGAGGAGATAAAGTACGTTAAACTCAAACCTTCAAAATGGCCTGTTTCCTGAGGTAGAATGGTTTAGTAAAGAGTCCGTTATTTCTCCCTGTGAATGTGTGACATGATGTACATCGGGACTCTGCCCTCACCAGTAGACGTATCCAAATATGTTCCTCCTCCAGGCTCCTGGTCTTCCTTTCTCCTGTCCTGTCTGCAGCAGACGCAGCGCAGTCTCTCTCTCCTGCACCACCGTCTCCATCCTGATCATCGACCGCTCAATCTGGGAGGAGGAGGAAGACAGATATACGTTAGCTAGGACTCCTACATCACCACCAACCTGGCTGTCAAAGGCTGAGCCAGAGTTGCTGATTTTAATCAGATATTGTCAAGAGCAATTTACCAAATCTACAGTAACGGTGTCGATGGAGGCGTCAGTTGAGCATCATACCAACCTTTCTTATTCTTTCTGGACTCGGCATCTGAACCCTTTGCCTTCTTGCTTCCTGCTCAAGTGTGAGCAGCATGTTCTTTTCTTTCAGCAGCACATACCTGAGTAAAGATGAGAACGTTACTCACAGCTGATAAATGTTTATATGCTGTGAAGCAGCACTACAGGTGTGTAATCTCCACAGTGCTTACCAGAGTTTGTGTAACTCTTCATTGCTCTTTGTTCTCAGTTGTTTGGCGGTCCATGGTGCACCTAGAATATTATGACAAACCAAAAACAAATAGTTTGAAATCCTTCTATCATGCCAGGTGAGAAATATTGAAATTACATTTGTGCTGCAGTGGTGCTATGGCAACATAATACAGTATGTTTAAAAAATGGCCATAACGCAGTTGGCATCAGTCTTGCTCACATTTGTGTATCTTGGAGGACCGTGCAGCTATGGTGGAGGTACTGTATGTTGTGTCTGAATGCTATATCACTTGATGTTTTACCTGATTTGACTGTGCTCTCTCCCCAGTTGTCAGGGAAGTCGAAGAACTCTTCCAGTCCCCTTCTGCTGATGGTTGTGTGCAGGGCGCGGCACTGACCCAGAGAGCTGGTGGGACCGAACCAACACGGGGAAACAAGTGGAGACTTTTCCCATCTGGGAGCAAAACAAATTCACATAATAAGACTTCCTTAATTAAACCATTCAGTCTGAATCTGTGGATTTGAATTAGTCTCTCCTGAAGCAGGTGCATCCTACTTAAAATATATCCTCCTTTCCTTTGTTACACAGAAACTGATATGTGCTTGTTGGTTGGTTTGTTTGTTCATTTGTAGACCTCCATTATTGTGGCCCCGCTTGAGGAGAAAACATTAAAATTTTAAGAGCAAAATACTTTAGGGCTGCAACTAACGATTATTTTAATTATCGCTTAATCTGTTGATTATTTCTCGAATAATCGATTAGTTATTTGGTCTATAGAATGTCAGAAAATGATGAAAAATGTCGATCACTGTTTCCTAAAGCCCGAGATGCAACCTAAGATGTCTTATTTTGTATTACAAAAAAAAAGTGTTCCTAATATTTTGTCCACCCTATTAACGTACCTGGGGGGGGGGGGGGGGGGGGGGTATTAGAAACCCTGTTCAATATAATGCACTCCATTACACCACCACCACCACCCACTACGACCTCAATAATAAACAAAGTAGAATTATCACCTTTCTGCCAATCTCAATAAAAACTGAAAATGTATAAACTTCACAAATGTAGAATTTATAGCAGAGTCGTTGTATTGGACTGCATTAGATTACACAGGTGTACCTAATAAAGTGGCCGGTGATTGAATTATCGTCTAATTCAATGTCACTGGACTAACTCCCCAAATGTCAGCACATGACATCATTAATTTAGCTAAATCCCACCTTAATTTAGGGGGACTGTTGTTTTATTCGTTCATAATGACTTTAATCTACACAATAACGTTACAAACACACACACAGTGACTGAGAGGCAGATAAATCCTGCGTGTTGAGTTGTATGAGGAACCATGATGGATATGAATGAATTTACTTTTAAAAAATCATTTACATGCAACCAGTTCCTACCTGTAAAGATGAGGCTGAGTTTTTGTCAAGTTAGCAACACATTTCTGAGTATTTATCGCTGAAGATATCCTTAAGACATTTTGAAACTGTTTGCAAAGAGTCACAACGCGTCCTGCTGCTGAGGACGACGCCATCTTTACCGTTAGCAAGTCCTTCCCACTTTACCCGACATGCATTTTTCTACATAATATATATATATTTTTCTTATTTTTTTGACTTTTCTGAAATATTAATACATATATTTGCGTTACAACTTTATCGACAAAAGCCACACAATAATAATAACTGAACCAGAATTAAGGCCAACGGCGGTGCCCTTACTAAATATGGCGGCTCCCGCTTCACTCGCTCGTCAACCAATCACAGGTCGTGTTGTTGGACTGTCGTACCACAGTAGCGATGGTGGGCATGAGTGTTCTCAGGTCTGCTGCTGTCTTTGCAGCCAGACTGAGTCCTCTGAAATCTGGAAATACTGCGGCAAATTTACTCACTCGAACAATCCCGCGGGCAGATAAAGGTAAGTAACAGTTGGGCCCCTTAAAGAGTGATACCTTTGAATCTGAAGGTGGCCGTCTGTGCTCATGACCTTGCGACGGGACTTGTTAGCTAACGTTAGCTAGCTGGTAACTTAACGTTTGTCCTACTGTCAACACAAACTGCTGTGTCCGAAATCACTCCGTTTACTATACAATGCACTACATTTAACCCACGTCTTCTTATTTGAGTGTCCAAAATATTGATTTGCTGCTCACTATTGAGTAAACTATTTAGTGTATATTATATAGGGAGTAGTGAATGAGTGAATAAGTGATTTCTGATACAGCTGCAGTTTTATAGTTAAAGATCGCTGCTTAGCCTTCAGGGAGGGTCCCACTAGAAAAAGTCATCTGACACAATGGGATGCATATAATTTTAAAAACTTTACTAAATATCACAACATATTAATAACTTTTGGTATCAACCTCTTTTTATTGACAGTAAAAATTGGAGGAATGATAAGTATGATTAGATATGATATGGTTAGATATGGTTACTGACTGAGGCACTGATGTTCATTTCACTCACATATTATGATGTCACTATAGCACCTAACTTTACAATAAATGGTCATGACGGTATCTCTGCCTTGTTTTTCAGTTGCCGTCCGTTGGGGTCATGGAAAGAAAATGTTTGTCATCAAACCCTCTGACTACTATGACAGGAGATTTCTGCGCTTATTGGTGAGAACTAAAACAACACACACTTTAATGGACATGAGGTTGTTCAAATTGTGATCTGCAGTGTTTAAATACTGAGAACGATGTAAGCAGCAGTCAGTCTTCATGAAGAGTCATGTGTTGATTGCCAAGATAGTAAATGGACTTGCAAACTGCTTTGACAGGAATACTAAACACCTGTCATATATTGTTACTCAAATCCAGTTATCCAAACATTCTTCAAAGATGTAATCCTTAAATTTTCACATTACTGTTGCAATTTGAACCCTTGAAAACATCCACATTGTTGTCATTACTTCAGAGCATGTTAGTGTATACTCACACCGCCTTATTGGCATTTTTATTTCACATATGAAAATGCACGGATCGAGAAGGACTTGCAGTGTATTTAGAAACAGAATAAGCTTACAGTCTTTGCTCGTGAACATCACATGGAGCCAGTAGTGATGTCTAGCAAATTTTTCTGTGCTTCTTATGACCTAGAAGTTCAACATAATGATTATTTGAATGATTATTTTCACTATCGAATAATCTGCTGATTATTTTCTAGATTAATAGATTAGTTGTTTGTTCTATAAAATGTCAGAGAATGTTGACAAATGTCGATCACTGTTTCCCAAAGCCCAAGGTGACGTCCTCAAATGTCTTCTACCGACCAACAGTCTATAACCCAAAGATATTTTTAAGTTTACAATCAAATAAGACTAAAGAAACCAGAAAATATTCACATTTTAGAAGCTGGAACGAGATATTTTTTACATTTTCTTTTCTTAAAAAAATGAATGATTATCAAAATAGTTGGTGATTAATTTTCTGTAGATCAACTAAACATTTAATCGACTAATTGTTGCAGCTCTACATAAAACATGAACTCCTTTTGCATTAAAGTAACCTTTATTCCTGACATATGTCGGCTAGTTTACGCCTCGTGGTCACCCTTCGTGCAGAATGACATCAAAATTTATCTCATTTTGTCCTCATTTTTTTTCAGCAATATTACATCCTGCTCACTGGTATTCCAATGGCTGTCATTGTCACATGTGTGAACGTCTTCATCGGTAAGTAATCTATATTTTTATGTATGTTTTGTTTGTTTTAGTTGGTGTATGATTTGGATCCTTTGACACTTATTTGATGGATATTTTGAATGAATAAATGAAAACAAAGTTACGTGTTAGCTGGAACTGAGCTGGAGTGTAATTGTGTTGTGAAGGTGAGGCAGAGCTGGCTGAAATTCCTGAGGATTATGAACCTGAATACTGGGAATACTACAAGGTATGTAGCTATATTTTTCTCACACTGGGATGGGTATTCTGTCTACAATTTATTTTCAGACCCCAGATGTTTTAGTGGACTTAAAGTTACTATGCTGATGTGTATTTCAGAGTGGAACTTATGTACTGTTCTCCTTTTATACATGTGATATATTTTTAGACAAATGTAAAGGGATTAAGTCTAATATAGTCAAAGGATTTCTTCAACTTACTGATAATTTAATGGGATAATAAGTTGAATTGTTTCTCTGGTATCATGGTTAAAGCAGCCCTTTAATAGAAAACACAAAAACATTACACTGCAACATACTCGCAACACATGACAAAACAAATAGTTTTATGGAGAGAAACGTGTTAATCTTTATCGAATACAGCTGCAATACTTTTTGTCTTGTGTGTCTTTGTCCCTGTCATTGCAGCACCCCATCAGCAGATGGATCGCACGGACCTTCTACGATTCCCCAGTGAAGGACTATGAGAAGATGATGGCTGCAATCCAAATAGAGAAGGAGAAGGCAGACATGAGGTGATTTCTGTGTTAATGTTGTAGTTTCTGCCATCATGTGAAGCCCACAAAGGCACATAAACATCTACGGCTATGTCTCACGAATGAAGGATAAAACCAAACCTAATACATTTGTAATCGGCTGCGCCATGGTTCTCTAATTGGATATCATTGTTACGAGTGCTCAGTGTGACTGAAGCATTTGCGCAGCAGAGTTTGGTCCCAACACAGCAGTTTTCATCTTCATAAATCTACTTCGCACTTAACTGAAGGTGTTTGATGAGAAAGTTTTATCTGGGCTGACAAAGCCTTTTGGTCAGTGGTAAAATTGTGATTTTTATGATTGCAGACGTGTTAAATAGCAGCATTAATGTAAAGAGTACACAGAGCTGTGGTCAGAAAATACAGCGCACGTCTTTCACAGATCGTTATTCAGCAAGTTCTGGATGAAGATGTTTGTTGTGACGTATTAATATGATCTGTGTTTGTTTACGTCTGTCCCCAAAGAAAGACATAAAAGACTTGATGCAGAGTTTCTGCATCAAGCATGAACTGAAAAACACATCTGAACACAAAGCAAAATGAATGTACTGTGGGCTCTGTGAGGCACCAGTGATATAACTGATTTCACACAGTTGACTCTGAGATACCAGTTAGGTTTAGTGCTTCGTCTTGTTTAATTGCACAAGAATGTTAATGAGATTCTGAAAATGAGCAAACAAGGAAGCTTTGTTTTTTCTAAAGAGAGAGTGAGAGAGAGAGAGAGTCATTGTTTTTCTTTTCTCAGCTTTGTGAAGTCAGTGATATGTGTTTTAGCGCTACTTGATTTCATGAATTCTCTGCATGTTTGTCGCCAACAGACTGGCACAGATGGAGGTACGTCGACATATGAGGGAGAAGGGAGACGGCCCCTGGTTCCAGGTGGCGACCCTCAACAAGGAGCTGATTGACTACAGTCCCAAGTCCAGACCTGACAATTAATCCAGACTCGTCTGCCGTCAGTACATCATGCCGATCAATCTCACTTTGTACATTTTTTCTTCCCCTTGCGTAAATAAAGTATCTGTATATGTACTCTGATATTTTGTCTTCCAGTGTCTTTACTGGTTTCATGCTGTAAACATGTGTTCACACTGAGATGGCACAGTTATGGATCGGGTGTCATTACTAGCTCAGTGTTCAGCATGTTGTCACACAGCAAGAAGGGTTCAAATGCTGCTGTCTCTTTCCACAGTCCAACAACATGCAGACTGGGTGAACTGGAGATTGCTTAACTCACCCTGTAGCTGTGAAAGCAAGCGTGAGTGATTGGCCCAATCCCAATGTCCACACTCACAGACTCTCAGACTTTGAGGTGCGTTCCCGCTAAGTCCGCGAGGGCTTAGGGCTGTCCCTCTGTCAGATCGTCAAGTGCACGAGGGCTCTCCGACCTTTTGAGCCCTTTATGCAAACTTTGTGTAAGTCTGCATCTCTGCAGACTTTTGCCTGCCTTTATCCATCAATCATTTCTTTTAATTTTTGCTCAATGATGCTGTTACCTCTTGTCCACTCTGTAAGGCGAGACCCTGGAAGATGTTCAAATCAAGCAGGCTGTGGCTGTGAAGAAAGTAAAAAAAAACAAACAACAAAAAGTCCCAAACCCACAATCGTATATAACATGTTTTGGTGTCGTCAAGGTAAAGTGCTGTCCCATTCCTGTTTATACCATTCTCACACTCAAGCATTTACCAGGTGACATCAATTAAGTCTGTGAGGGTTCAGGGTTTAGGCCTTAGGGAAGGACATTGGGATTGGGCCTTTATCTATATGTCCTGCCTTGTGATGGACGGGCTACCTGTCCAGGTGGTACCCAACATCTCCCCCAGTGTGTACTGGGAGAGAGAGGCTCCAGCCCCCTGCAAAGAATAAGCATGTATAGATAATAGATGGATCCCATTACTCTCTAACTACTGAAACAATAATTCAAGTGTTTAAATGGATCAGCTGCTCATATACATGTTTATTCTTAAATAAACAAAGAAATGTGAAAGTTGAATTGGATTACAGATTAAGCCTGGACAGATTATGACACAATGGGCCTCAGGGCACAGGCTTGTAAAAGGCTTCCTCAACCCTCCCACACAGGAGCAGGACACCCACACTGAAGGAGACGCAAAACCACTACAAACAATGTAGATGTTTCGCAGGTGAACCCGGTGATCAGGTGCTGCTGTTGGTTTGAAAAACAGACATTTCTACAGCAAATCCACACTGACACTCCTCTGTAAAATATCTTATTAAGTACTGCAGGAGGCATCAAAGAAAGCCTGAGATGCAGCTTCTATTTTCTGAAAGCAGCTGTTCTGCTGTCAAGCTATTTTTAGTCAGTTGCTTTGCTAATTTCACTGTATTTTAATGAAATGTACTCTGATGCTGTGCAGTAGAAATATGATGGGGAAAAAAAAGAATAAAAACAAATATTAGATTGGATTTGGTTGGCAGATACTTAATACTAAAAGACTGATAAGGACAACAAGAAATATTAGTTTCAAACAGAGGCTCTGGCCTAGGGGGGCCCCTGACCCCTTTTGGCCCCTGGGCCTGTGCCCGGTAGGCTGACTAGAGTATCAAGCAGTTGCTTCATAATGAACATGTCCTTGTTTACTCTCCTATCCTCAAGGCACTCGACAGGCCACACATTAGTCTATTAGTAAACAAGGACACACTGAAGGGGAAACTTTTTGTGGATACAAATTTGTCACCTCATTTTGACTCATTGCTTCATTTTGCAGTCTTTGCTATGAACAGGAGCGTCCACCTGGTGGCAGAGCTGCGCAGAGGAGATGATTGTTGTCTAATGGACAAAGGGCCGCTTGGGCATCTTATTAGATCCGGTTACTGAGATTATATTAGGTAAAATGCAAGAAATGTGACTCCCACTCTTTGCTGTGAATTTACTGAGAAAATACATTTCTACTGAGATGACCTGATTAGATGAGATGATATTTTAAACAAAAGATGCTGCAGATTAAATCTTTTAATTGGCTTCGTCGTATATCTTCTATTACAAATCAAAGTGTATCTCATAAGCATGCTTTTTCTCCCTGAATCCTGGAGGGGGAAACGTGCAGTAGTAAGAGTGGCTGGCTTTATGAATCATCCTCAGAGGTGGGAGGGGCCCTTCTGGTAAAATATCCCTGTGCTCAGCGCGTCACCACAGTCATCATCAGCAGCAGCAGGTCGAAGCTTTTTTTTTTTCTTTTTTTTTCGTTTGCAAGAAAATAACAAAAGAGCAGCCTTCATGTGTTTAGCTGTGCCGCCTGTGTAGCAGCGCAGCCTCCACCCCTCTGTCATTTATTTTTATGTTTTTCAGCGTCACATCCCGCTGGCCGGAGGAATGTAGAGACGGAGTGCTTTAAAAATAGCATCCTCTCCTCTGACAGCGCTGCTCCGCCGGCTCCGCAGCACTGTGGTGCGAGAAGCAGGAATGCGAAGATGGCTACAGACCTAGGAGAGCTGCTGGTCCCTTACATGCCCACCATCAGAGTCCCCAGGACGGGAGACAGGGTTTTCAAGAGCGAGTGCATCTTCTCCTTCGACTCTCCCGTAAGTGTCTACCTCCACAGACGCACGCGCGCACACATACACACACACACGCACGCACACACACCGGGACATGAGCGCGTTGTTGGCGGGGAGGGAGTGCGCGGTCGCGGGGCTGGCTGACAGTCTGCTTTGGCTTAACGACACACGTGAATCTGCGGAAATGTATATGCGTGTGTGTGAGAGAGTGAGAGTGAGAGGGAGAGAGAGAGACGTCTCCATGGCCACCTTCCCCCGTAAACTTGAAAGGAAATAAATAATTAAATGTTGTTTACATCTTAGAGAGAGAGAGAGAGCGCGCGACGGAGGGGTTTTCCTCGGTGTTCAGGCCACATTACCGCCTCAACCAAGCCAGTGAAACCGACGTGCAGGCTTGCTAACACACCTGCCTGAGCTTTGAAGTTATCTGAAGAGCTTTTGCAGCCTTTGTCAGGTGTGTGCCTGTGAGTTCAGGGGCGGACTTTACCATTAGGCACGGTAGGCAACTGCCCGGGGCCCCCAACTAAAAGGGCCCCAAACAGCTGTGGATGTATTATGATGTTTAGATATGAAAGATATTGAATTATGTGACTATTCTAAGTCATTGCACCCCGAAATAACTTACAAAAGGCCCCCAAAGCACTTAAAAACATGCAACTGTATACTTCTACTTCAGAGGAAAACATTGTACCACTACATTTACCCAACAGATAAATGTCACACATTCAGATTTTACTCACAAAATATAACAAATGATGCATTAGCACTGATTAAACTATCCAGCATTATATAAGAATTAAAAGCTCCACCTTAAACACAAGTAAATTTAAGTAGATTGTGCTGATAACGCTTCTCTTTTACTTTTAAGTAAAAATTTGAAAGCAGGACTTTTACAGTATTTTTACTGTGTTGTATTAGTAGTTTTACTTAAGAAAAAAGTTTTGAGTACTCCTCTACCACAGCAAATACCAACATTCCCAGTTACAGAACGAGGGAAAATGAAGCAAGACAGAGTTTGCCTGGTGCCCCCAAATCACTAAATCCGCCCCTGCATGAGTTTACAGCCTCCTTTATGGTGTTTTTATGATTCATAATATTTCTTAAAAATGGATTTAATGTGTGTCAGTAGTACTCAGCTGGGGATTTGTGATATTAATGTAATATTTCTACAATGATATGCACACAACAGTGAGTTAATAGTGATTTTTTTTTTATTCCTAATTGTGTTGTTTTAACCCCATAGACTATAATATTCAGTGTCTGGTGTGATGAACAATTATAATTTACTGCTGTGTTTATGTGAGTTTATATTGACCTGTGAAAAATTCACAGTGTTTGTGATTTTATTGTAATTTTCCTGTATTAGTATGTTTTTATACTTCTTAGTCTGTAGAAAACTCTTTAGCAGGTTTTGATGTTGTTGTGTCATTACAGGTTTTGGGTTTTGATGACAGGAAATCTCTGAATCATCCAGTTTTCATTGATTTTTGTCATTTCTTGTGTCTTCTGTGACTAACACAAGTAAGACAAGACGTCCAGCCATTGCATTCAGATTTTTTTTTTTTTCAAACTTTTTAAATGTCAGAAACTTCAGATTGGATTTCTTTGCACCTGCGTTGATCAGTATCAGATATGAATTCTGCGTTTCTGGCTCTAAACACACCGTTTAGAATAAAAACCTACTTTCTCAACTGAAACCGTTTTTAAAGGTGACTCAGCTGTCTGGAGTTCATCATGTTGGCCCGAGCACTGGTTTATTTTTATCCTTGCACTGTTGAGGCTCGTATGTCACTCTGGGCCACTTAAAGGTTTATCACAAGGGGTTTATAAGGCCCACACTGATTGCAAATCTAGGTTAGTTTTGAAGGTTAGGTTAGGTTAGTTTTGAAGAAAAGAAAAAGCCCTGAAGGTTGTCATATTTACTCTGCATTTTAAAACCACTTACATGTGACCCAGTGGTCACAAGCTCTTGATCTTTTGAATGCAATAAAATGATTTTGTATCCTGTAACAAGCTGTTTGTCAACCTAAGGTGTGACATGTGTGGGCTTCAGTCCAATGGGGCAGTCCCAGCAGGTTTGTGAGGAATAAGGTTACTGTGTTTTTAAACTGGAGGAAAACCTGTGAAACCTCATAGCCGCCCCCCCCCCCCCCCCCCCCCCCCAAAAAAAAAAGCAAAAAGAGGCTTTATGCTGTCAATGAAATTAATTTCCCATATAGCTGAATGTAACAGATGTTCATTAGATGAAACAGCAGCAGCAGAGAATGATAATTCCCTTTGCTGGCTTGAATATCATGTAAAAGTGTCACTATGTGGATTTACAGTAAAAAACAAAACAAAAAACAGGCTCATCAGTTGCAGACAAAAGTGAGATTTCTTTTTTTTTTAATTTTCTGTGCAAGATTGATCCAACAGATTTTTGTCCGCTTGACAAGATGCAAAAGAGACTGTTTGGGCATGAAAAATGTGCAGACTCATTGGCACATCTCTCTTATTTGCATTTCCACTGTGCATGTACTGTGACATTTTGGTAAGCGGGTCGTGTAGCTAAAATACCGCACAATCACAATACTTTCATCAGACTGACAGTTCCACTGATGATTCAGCTTTGATGTTACATCTTTTTTGTCATGACAGTGATTTGCTTTTACTGTGTCTAGTTATTCTCATCCAATTTTGTCTGTGAATCAGCCTTAAAATCCCTAAAATGTCGCTTTTCCTCTGTGTATTAGATTAAAGAAGGCATTGGGGAAAGTAATACATGTAATTGTGGATATATATTATAGACTGTAAGCACTAAAATGTGCTTTCCAGCTTGCAAAATAAAGACAGAAGATAGCTCTTCAAAGACATAGAAGATGGAAGAATGCATTTTCAGTGTAATGTGCAATTTTTAAGGTTTTCAATGTGTTAAATACGCTGCTGTGTTCACGGTTATCCGCCTCGTACAGCCATTCACTGGTACTGTTTGTTTTTGTGTGCAGGAGTCTGAGGGCGGCCTCTATGTGTGTATGAACACATTCCTGGGCTTCGGACGAGAACATGTGGAGAGGCATTATCGCAAAACAGGACAGAGTGTTTACATGCACCTCAAACGACATGTCAAAGAAGTAAGTTTTCCATGTGGGCCTTCATTTAATTCATTTTTAACTGGACTACAGCCAACACAGCACCAGTTAGAGTAGAATTAGCAGTAGAAGTAGGAGTGAGAATAATCTTTGTTTACATAGCACTTTGTCAGTATTACAATATGGAATGTGAAAGATGTACCAAGGTGGAAAAATCACGCTGTCATTATTTCTGATTAGATGCCCCTAAAATGGCTACATCTGAAATGTTTGGTCTTTGACATTTTATGTGAAAAGGTGAAAATATTAAATTTGTTTTCGCCTCTTTATTGGATGTGACTGTTTTAACCGTCACACTGAGGTTTGACTCAGTGTTTGTGACTTTTACTTGACATGTTTTCAGCTCTACTTAATTATCACAATCATACACTTACACACTGTTCTGCTTGCAGCTATATTAGTATGTGAAGTAGACAAAATAACAGGAACTTCTTACGAAATAATACAATCCCAAGCAAAAAAAAAAACCTTGCAGCAAATATTTGGAAAGATTGTAATCAAGCTGCAAGTAATTATTTTCAGAACGGATTGATCTTAATCTGTGTGATTATTTTCTTGATTATCTTTGGTCTGTCAGAATGTCAGAAAATAACAAACATACTTTCCCCGAGCTCAAGATGACATCTTCAAAGTGTTTGCTTTGTCTAACCAACAGTTCAAAAGCAAAATTAAACTGAACACTTATTTAAAACAGAAAAAAAGCAGCAGGTCCTCACATTTGAGAAGCTGAAACCAGATAATATTTGGTATTTTTGCTTTAAAAATCACTTAAACTAATCGATTATTTGACTAATATATTCAATTCTAGATTGCAACGTTTAAAAATATTTATTAAGAGTGAGACAGAGAGATAACGATTCAACTCTGAAGTTTGTGGTGGTGTTGCATTGCATTATATTGTAAGATGTTTCTGTTATTTTGTCTCAGTTCTTGCTTCTTCTACATGAACACATCACACACGGACCCAAACAGTCCTCCTCTTCAGAAGTTGATAGTGAACAACAAAGGCCGTAGCTGCTGCCGTGTTTTCTCACTGGCTCTAATTGCCCCCAGATAAGCTCTGCTTTGTAAAGAGCTGCTATTTCCATGCCTGGATCTGGCCAGAAACAGCTGCTCGCATTCTGCAGGCTCCCGTGTCTGCTGTTTTTTTTTTTCCCATGAGTCCACTTGGTCTCGAGTGTGTCAGCATTCTCTCTTCCTGTCTGTCTGCCGCGTCCTCCTGCCTGTCTAGTGAATGGGCGGTCACCTGAAGCTGATTGGACTGGAAGGAGACCGGTGGTATGGCACTGGGTTGTGTTGCTGCCAGCCGGTGATTTGGCAAATTCATGTTTTCATGCGGCTCCACTGACGAAGTGGTTGCAGGTTGCTGATTGATTCAGACATCAATCAGGTGCAGACTAAAATGTTTCTCTATCACTGTTTAAGACAGAGCAGAGAATGACACACACTACAGGCAAAGACAGGCCCAAACACATGACGTTAGATGTACTGTAAATGGTATCTGCCACAAATCAAACTGTGCAACACAAGTAGTTCAATTCATCACTGATTTTTTTACATTTTGACCATGCCATGGTCGGGGTTTTCCCCTCGCTCTGTAACCTGACCTGGTAACTGGAACATCCAGCGTCTATTTCTAACAAAATGACAACCATCTGGACCTGCTGTCAAAGCAAAGCATACAAGCTTTTTTTTTTTTTTCAGCAGTTTACAAAGAGAAGCATTTAAAGTGTTTATAAGATGTTTTTAATGTGATGAGGGATCTTTGATCCAATTTAATCTCTCTTGCTTCCTGTTTCCTCACAGAAAGCCACAGGAGCTGCAGGAGGCGCCATCCCCAGACGAAGAAACGGAAAAGTGTTTCTAGGTAAGTTAGGTTTGCCTGTCAGTCAGAGTCAGTGGTGGAAGAAGTGCTCTGATATCTTTTATTCAGTAAAAGTGTCAATACAACAATGTGTACTGCACATATTCCATTTCAAGTAAAAGTCCTGCATTCAAAATGTACAAAACAACAAAACTGCAGAAGTATTATCAGCTAAATATACTTATTATCAAAAGTAAAAGGACTCATTATTAGAAAAACATCCTGTGTGACCAACATATTATTCTATATTACATTATTGGATTATTAATACAGATGCATTTTAATGCTGTAGCTGCTCCAGGTGCAGCTAATTTCAACTTCTTTATATACAGTTAAGTCATCACGTCCAGTGGTCCCCAAGCTGGGGTCACAAGATAAATCTGGGGAGTCATGAGATGATTAATGAGGCACAAAAGAACATAAAACAAAGTTCTGCTTCACAAATTTGTACTATTTTTTTTTACTTTTCTCTAATTCTTGCTTTATTGGAGAGTTTCTTCTCTTTGGGCCTCAAACAGTTATTCAAATGAAACCATGTGAGGAGTTTAGAGGGGGAATCAGTACAATATTTCCCTTTGAAATGTGCTGAAGTACAAGTTTAAAGTAGCAGAAAATGGTAAAACTCACCTCAAAATTTTACTGAAGTACAGGAGTGGAGTAAAACAGCTAGAGGCAGGACTAAACCCCTCGTTGCTAAGTCAACCCTCGTAGTCACTGGCATTGCCCTCATAGCTGAAAATAACATGAAGCTTGTTGGTGACAGAAAGGTGCAGCTCTGGGTGCATTTAACATATTTTTTGCATTTAAATGTAATTTGTGTGTCAGAAACACCTCTCTCAACTGAATGAACCCCCTCCATTACAAGCTAATGTTATTGTTTGTTACACTGTGAAGACCCACCAGTCGGCCTTTACCCGAAGTGTCAGATATTTCCTATGATGAGACCCCCCACCCCCTCCTCCTCCTCCTCCTCCTCTTCCTACTCCTCCTGTGCTCTATATATAGCCCATTTATTTGTATATGTGGTTGGTAACTGTTCTAAATCAAAGTGCCACATGCGCAGCCGGGCCTCCTCCCCCTCCTTTGGGTGGGGAGGGGGTGCTTGGTTTACAGTGGGGCCGCCTCCTGTCACTCGCCAACCTCTCAGCTGCCACCACCTGTCAACCGTCCTTCTAGGCTGACACACTTCTACCCATGCTATGACGCTGCTCGGCGAGGACCAGGTGTCTCGCTCACTCCTTCTCACCCTCCCTCACCGCCGGCCTGTCGGAGGAAGAATTCCTTCCACTCAACCTCTACGTTATTGATTGTTCCTGTTTTCTTATCGTACAGACTTTATTAGACTGCTTTATCTACTGCCCTCAGTCTGACAGCTGCACATTAGGTCAAACTTCTCGCCAACGTTTGACTCTTTGTCTGACTTTTCTTAAGAAGTCCCTCTCTGGGACGATTCACGCCGTCGTCCGTTTTGATCTTTTGATGTGGCAGCAGGCATGTATGTATCCACCGTCATCTCCATACCAGTCCAGTGATCTAATCATGCCGCTAGCTGTTTACCTCAGATGTTACCATGAAACCAGCAGCCACAATAACAATGTCAGGGATAACCTATGATCCTGTTTGATGAGTCATTACTTGACTTTAGGCTGGAGTGGAGAACGACAACTCTATATGGCCAGCATATTAAGAGAGGGCTTCCTCTAGGTTTCTGCCGCAATTTAAGTTTGGTATCATTTTGATTAGAGCTGAAATTATTAGTCAATTAATCAATCAGTTGATCAACAGAGAAGAGAAAATATTTTGATAATTGTTGATCATTTAAGTCATTTTTTCCAGCAAAAAGGCCAAATATTTTCAGAATCCAGCTATGGCTCCAACTAATGATTATTTTAATTATCAATTAATCTGCTGATTATTTGCTTTATTAATTGATTAATTGTTTTGTCTATAAAACGTCATTATTTCTTTTTTTTGGACAAAACAATTTGTTGATTAATCAAGGAAATAACTGGCCAATTAATCAACAATAAAGATAATATTTGCAGTCCTGGTTTTGATAATTTAGTTTCATTATATGATATAATAAATAATAATAAAATTATTGGTTCTATAGCTGCACAAAACACCATCACTGATTCAAGTCATACTCAGTTATCTCGTTAGTAACTGTAACTGTAAATTGCTGGTGACAAGAGTGTGTGCTAAATGCCTAAATATAAATGTACAGTCTCAGTGAGAGAGTCATCAGCATCGTTTAAAATCATCATCTCACTGAAGTAAAAAAAAAGATGCCATTGATTGTCTTGTTCAAGGCTTCATCTTTTCTTCTCACTGTGTTTTTCAGACTGATGTTACTGACTAAAGGAGAGAAGCAACATAAAAAAAGAACAGACCTCACACTCAAGAACAAAAAAGAACAGATCATAAAATTAAAAATAACCGAGGAAAAAGCCGATCATGACGTGCTCATCAGATGTCAGTCACTATCAAACAGCAGCTGACTGAATGTTTGCTTCCTCCCTTGAAGATTTAGAGCTAAACCGCGACTTTAACGGAGAGGACTATGAGTATGAGGACGAGGCCAAGCTCGTCATTTTTCCAGACCACTTCGAGATCCCCTTACCAAATATCGAGGAGCTGCCCGCTCTGGTCAGTGAGTCGCTGCTGCGTGGGCTCTGTGTGTTTCCATGCATGTCCACGGGAAGGTGCACTCACTGGTTCCCCCTTCAGTTATTTAGCTTAAACAGAGTTTCTAAAATTTGCAATCAAGAATACAGAATAATAAAATATTCAGTGCACACTCAGAGTTTTTAATTGGTTTGGGTGTAAAAACTGTTCCACATTTTGGGGGGAACCACTGAAAGCACATGTAGATGCCTCTATCTTTGTTTCTCTGCTTGCACGGAGCAGTTTAAGCTTCTTCACTGAATGATGGTTGGTTTTTGGCATCCCCTAGGAGTTGGTTTTTAAAAATATTTTATGCATGTATCATATAATGTGACTTAAAAAAAAAGCTGTTTCCTGGTGACTACCTTTTTTTTTATTTTAAATTGCTTGCATGTTTTGTTTCTGTGCTATTTTAGCATCATAGTGCTGCCCTGTCTTCCTATGCTTAATGAATTGCTTGATGTGGCACAGCTTCATAAATCTTGCACGTCCACTATTGCCCTTTCTGTTGACTGACAACTTACAGTTTAAGGTTCAGTGATATAAATTGAATTCTTCCACAGTAGAAGAATTCTTATATTTGAAGACAGTCGTCAATAACCTCTGCCCTCTCATCTGACATCCAGGTGACCATCGCCTGTGATGCCGTGCTCAATGCACCATCAGCTTACAAGAAGCAGGAGCCTGAGTCCTGGGAGGAGGAGATCCAGGTGTCCAGACATGCCAGGAGCCTCAGACAGCTGGATAACGGGGTCAGGATCCCACCCAGGTAGGACAGACACAAAGCCACAATGACAGACTATGTAATTTATACAGTGGGCTTTAAATTTGTGATTTCCATGAACGACTGCAATGTAAAACCTAAGGAGTCAAAATGAATGTATTTTGTTCTAAAAATGTAATTTCCCCTCACACAACACTTGGTTTAACCATGTCTATCTTCTGCCATGAAGGGGATAAACAAGCATTATATGCATTTTATACACATTTTTGAGCAAATTACTCTTTCATAAGAGACACCCGAGATGGCAACAGCAGTGTGGTGGTATTAGAATAAAGAAATGATTCTCATAGAAAGCCAAGAAAGAAGAGGAAGTCATTACTCATAGTTTTTTTTTCCCCATTTCCTTTCGATTATTGTACACAGGAAGTTTTCTTAGTAAAACCTCTAAAACAGCTAGAATATTTTACATTCAACCCAAAGAATATTCAAATTGTCAAAGTGGATCTCTGTTCATACAGAGGTGAGAAGATAGCAGCATTATGTGAAGTCATGCAGCACATACGGGGATGAACAGAGAGTAAACACAGAGGTTAATTGAATGATCCATTACATAATGATTCTAGTAATTACTGCGAGAATACTGCACTCTACTGGATTTTTCCTTCTGTGAAAAGGTTAGGTGGGTTGGCCTCTACTTCTCCCAGTAAACATTGAGTTTTCACTATATTATA
The DNA here is from genome assembly GCA_038419695.1 of Scomberomorus guttatus. Classification (NCBI taxonomy): domain Eukaryota; kingdom Metazoa; phylum Chordata; class Actinopteri; order Scombriformes; family Scombridae; genus Scomberomorus; species Scomberomorus guttatus. The sequence goes on along the minus strand of CM076454.1, from coordinate 17,423,626 downwards.
TATTCCATTACTTTGTCTCTTGCTATTCGCCCTTTTTTCAGTCTGTTTACACTTACAGCCAGAATATAAATCTGATCACTTCCTATCTGCCTGTGAGCATGATGCAATTTTTCAATCATTTAAAAGGTGTCACTCATTGAGTCTCGGCACGACTGCATGATTAAACAACAGCACAACCGTAACAAGAGTCTCTGTTTCTCTGCCGTCAGCGGCTGGAAGTGTCAGAAGTGCGAGATGAGAGAGAACCTGTGGCTAAACCTGACAGACGGAGTGGTGCTCTGCGGGAAGTGGTTCTTTGATGGGAGCGGAGGCAACGGCCACGCTCTGGAGCACTACAGAGAGACCAACCACCCGCTGGCTGTCAAACTGGACACCATCACCCCAGATGGAGCAGGTCTGAGACACATGACATGTTTATCTGAACTGCTGATAAATACAGAAAGTGATGATCTGCGTCCTTCAGTCTGTTGTAGTTTCAAGGAAGCTTCTTGTCATTTCACATCAGAAAACACACTTTTAGGGCAAAACTCAGCGTCCTTATTTGTCACCATCTTTTGGTTTCAGACGTCTATTCGTTTGAGGAAGAAGAAGCTGTGTTGGACCCCCACATATCAGAACACCTGTCACACTTTGGAATAGACATGCTACAGATGCAGAAAAGAGTAAGTATCAGCACCATCCGGCGCAAAACATCTTGAAGCCCTTTAACAAAATGTATCTGCATCTACCAAACGAAAAACCAAGATGTTTACTGTAGCCTCCACAGCAAAGGCTTTTCTTCTCTTTACTCCTTTTAGACAGAGAACGGCCACCACACAGACAATAACGCCCGGCCGCGGGTCAGCGAATGGGAGGTGATCCAGGAGTCGGGCATGAAGCTGAAGGCGGTGTACGGTTCTGGTTACACGGGCATCAAAAACCTGGGCAACAGCTGCTACCTTGGCACGGTAATGCAGGTCCTCTTCAGCATCCCAGACTTCCAGAGGATGTGAGTACGCTGTGATGAAACTCCACTCAAAAAAATTTAATATTGATTCAGAAACTACTGTATATAAATCTTTCATATTTTCTTTTTTGTCCTCTTTGAAAATTGTGATTGTGATGTAAATTGTAATACCTGTTATAATATTTAATTTCATTCACAAGGATAATTTTCAACATAAAGTTGGATGCACCAAAAAGCCCTTTTTAAGGCAGCTATTGTCACCTCAAGTGTAAATAGAATCACACAATGAACGAGAAACATAACCTTGATGCATCATTTCATTGACTGTTTTTATTTTAGATCTTTACTGTGTCTCACAGAGACATCACAGAAAACTCTGTAACTTAATAACAATTACAAAAAATGTTACAAATAAAATGAAATATTATTGCGAATATTAGGTTGACTTACAGTTTTTACTTACAGAATTTGTCAATTAGCAGTTACAGCATTTTGATTTTTAAGTTTTTAAGCAATGAGACACCTAACAGAGGTTTGATAGGATAGATCGTTTGTTCCTAAATTACAGATGCTTAGGTCAAAATGGTTTTTTTCTTCTGAGGGGCCTGAAAAACATACTATTTAGGCCCCAGAAGATCCACATTTTGTGTTTTATAGCAACATTTTCTTTCAAATAAAATGAATATTTCACATATCTACATCAAGAGGCACTAACTCATGAAATTAACTTGTGTATATGATCCATCTTTATAGTGGTGCTTGCAAAAAGCCGCTTCCTTGTATTTGTTTGCTTGCAATTATTGATGTCGCTCTACTATTTTTTCCACTGTTATCAGTGGAGGTAAATACAGAGTAACACAAAACTGATACTTCATTTTAAAAAAACTACACGGTATTGAAACAACCAATATGGCCGCAGGTTGAAGCATCTTGTGTGTTTCCATGTGCTCCATCTGAAGTGAACATGTGACATGTGTTTTGATCTTTAGGTATGTGGGCAATCTTCAGAGGATATTTGACTATTCACCTCTTGACCCCTCCCAGGACTTCGCCACACAAATGTAAGTGACTCTGGTGTTACATAATGTAGTGTTGTAATACACAAACAAGTGAAGGTGTTTTCTACCTGCTGCTGTCTCTGTGGCTGAAAAAAGTTTTTAAAAAAAAGGCTGAAGTTTTATTTTGAGTAACAGAAGTCTATGAATCTTAGTTAAGCCAGTAAATAGTATATATTTGTTTGGATGAAAGCGTTTTTCCAGCATGTTCTAGTATATTTTGTCATGTAAGCTATGTGTGTTCCAAGAGGCCAGTCAGATGCTGATGAGTTGAGTTCCAGCCAAGCAGGTAATAAATATCAGTTATGTGAAGCCACCGTTCTGGTTTGATTGAGCCTGTCAGCACCAAATCAGGTGATAGAATCTGTGTATCCTGATGTGTCAGGTCTGTATTTATCTCTCTTAAAAGCACTGGAGGCAGAGTGTCGGTAGGATTATCCTAATCAAATTATGACTTGATGATACCACTTTGCATGAACAAGATTTCCAGATACAAAGTAAAAGAGGAAAGATTTATATTTACAATACTGCAGTTATCTGAAAAAGATAGGCCGGGCTTTGGTGCTATAAATGTACAAATCATTGCAGAGCTGTTGGTGCTACAACACATTTAAATTCTCTTACTGGGGATATCATGAAGACCAGTTGATCACCGTCTGTATGTCTTCAATGTTTATCAAATGTAAATCATTTACAGACGTCTGTATTCACCATCTTTAGTCTATGATTTAATCTTTTTGAGAGAATATTTCAACTTAAATCAACTCCTATTGCATTATAAATGCTCTTTTTATACTGTACTTCTTCATCTTTCTTAATAAAGTGAAAGAGAGATGAGTATAAATTCTCATCCCTCTACTTTTTAGTATAAAACAATGTAAGACTGATGTGAATCTGAAGATACAGAAGGGAAATTGAAGAAAGTGACACTGGTGAGAGATTTTACTGAAATATTTTGAGTTTGACCCCAACAATTAGTGTGTGGTTTAGTGTGTAACACATCTTGTTTCTGTAGTCCGAAGAAGGAACAAATATTTACGTTATAAAATATTTTGTTCTCATAAAAATTATGTACCGTCACGTCTGCGGGCGAGACCAGTGATGAACCAAAACAGTTACAAGAACATGAAGAAATTGAGGGATTTGAGAAAAGTAAAGTGATACATTTCTGAATGTTTTGATTGTAGTTATTTATTTCAGCTCCTTGCACATATGGTCTGTGGTGCTGGTTAGTGTGGCAACCAAGGTCAGTTTGAATTTCGAGCCAGCTTTGTGAGACTGAAGAGTTATGGTTAAGTTAGGAGACAGGGTCCTCTGGTGTATTGTCTGAAGGTTTTGAAATGTTTTTTTCTGACGAGTAAATACAACATGTGCACAGCGCCTTCAGGACGAAAGCCAAAAAACAAAACAAAAAAAATCCAACGAGACAAAAACAAACTTCTGTTCTAACGTTTATGCCTTTTTGTTTTTGTCCGGCAGGGCTAAACTGGGACACGGACTGCTCTCAGGCCAGTACTCCAAACCACCCATGAAATCTGAGCTCATTGAACAGGTGATGAAAGAAGAATACAAGGTATTAAACTGGGTATGTCCAGCTCCCAAACAGGGTCCATAACCGACAGACGCATGTTAATACTGAGTGGCAGCAGAATGAGTCTTTTTTCCACTTAATGACTGTAGATGTTTAAGAGTCTAGATCAATTTCCCCAATTTTAAAATGCAAAGCCTTGACCTGATGTTATTCCTTCTCTTGAGCTCGCGTACCTTTCTGTATCTGTGACGGCTGCTGACGAGCTCGTTGAAACGAAAAGAAGCTTTCTAGATACATTGTCAAACATCGTGTTAGTCTGAAGATAGCTGTTGGCTGAGATCCCAAATGCGCAAATCAAATTGTTTTCGAACACAGCTCCAGGCACAGCTCCAATACATCACTGCATCACTTCTTCATTTTGTCACAAATGCTAGTTGTACTCGGTGATTGCATTGTAACCTCTTGAGGGGGCTTTTTATTTTTTTCCATGTGTTTTATTTTACTAATTGATATACACATATTATGAAGTCATAGCCTTTTCAAACACAGCAGGCAGGATATTAGAAGAGGAAAGCCATTAAAGCATAATGGGACCCAGCACTAGGTCTGTAGGCCCCGGGCTGCTTGTAAGCCTTACCAGCCACAGTAATTGATAGCACAGAGCTGTGATCCTGCACTTCCTCCACATGTGATGGTGGAGTCAGGTTTGGACACATATTGACAGCTGGGGAGATATACGGGGGAGGGGCTTGTGTTGGCATGTTGTGCTCAGTTTGTGCTAAGGCAATAATTATCATTCATTATAATTATAATTAAAATAGCTTTTTAAAAAGTGTATTATCCTGCCAAACGTTGGATGAGTTATGATATGAGTTTTGTTACACATGGATAGTTTACCGGTGTGGCAGGATGATGCAGGGATGCCTCTACTTTAGATTAATTAGATTGGCACTTAATCATCAATCAATTAGGAACATTATTTATATAAAAGATATCAGTAGTGGAAGAAGTTTTCAGAAACTTTACTTAAGCAAAAGTAGCAATAAAACAGTAAAAACAAACTCCTGTACAAGTAAAAGTCCTGCATTCAAACCCTTATTTAAGTGAAAGTACAGAAGTATTATGAGCAAAATAAGTATTAAAAGTAAAAATACGTGTTGTGCAGCCAAATGGCCCCTGTTTTATTACATTATTTTATATTATATCATTACTGGTACTGATTCATTAACATCTAAGCAGCATTATAATGTTGCTTGCAAGTGAAGTAATATTAACTACTCTATTTACTGTTAGGTAGTTTAATCTCTAACCATGCCTCATATTTTGGGTTTTGTTTGTAAAATCTTAATCTGCAAAGTTATTTATAACTGTGGCTGTTAAATATATTCAGTGGAGTAAAAAATACAGTATTTCCCTCCGAAATATAGTGGAGTAGTAGCAGCAGAAAAAGGAAATACTCAAGTAAAATACCTCAAAATTGTACTTAAGTACAATAAATGAGCAAATGTACTCTGTTATATTCCACCACTGTAAGATATTTAGTTTATGGATGATTTAAAATCACATTTTACACAACAGAAACTCATTTTTTAGTCACATGCTGCCTGTATCAAGACTAGCATGAAGATAGTTTGTGCTGATTTCTTGATGAAGAGTACTATCTCTGGATGTATCCCCTTTCCTTAAATATTAATTGTTAAGCATCAAGTGTTTCTAAAATAGATAAGATTTTATTCTCTGCTTAGGAGGCTCCCTGCATCTAACCCCTTTTTTAATAACTGATGCCAATTTTTCATTGTGGATGCTTTACTATTTCTGCATACTAAACTTTGAGGTACCATTTTCTGAGCTATTAATCATGCTTAGCAACCACGCAATGAAAATGATACCATCTGGATATAATATTAAACATTCTTCAACTGAGAGAAACCAATTATCTGCATGTAAAATCAAGGTTCCTCTCTGGATGTGACTCAGTTCTTCGTATCATACTGGATTCACTGGAAATTGTTTCACTGGTACTGGACAGTCAGACAGACAGGTGAGTGCACAGTCGGTGTGTGTGACGCCCGGATGTTTTCTTTCCAGCACCAGCAGAAGGGCGTCTCCCCCCGGATGTTGAAGTCCCTGGTCAGCAGGGGACACCCAGAGTTTTCCTCCAACAGACAACAAGACGCCCACGAATTCTTCCTGCACATCATCAACCTGGTGGAGGTGAGTGAACCTTCACCTCTGCGCAGGTCAAAATACTCAAAGTGTATAGTAGTTCATGTTGGTATGCATGTTGACACCATAAGAAAAACTTAAAAAATCCTAGAGCCTTGAGGCGTTAGACACTGACACCGAGTTTGTAAAACTGATAATATATCATGTGCACACAGACACACGCACACATGCATGCACGCACACACACACACACGTGCATGTATTTGTTGTCAGTATTTGTGTTGTAGTGCTGCATCTAGACTTGGTTGCATGATAGAGTCAATGTTTTTCAAGCTGTTTACAAAAATGCTGTTTATTTTGAGAATTTGTTCATGACAGTATGTTGTTATCCAAATTTTTAAATTCATTTTTCTAATCCATAAAGAACATAATGCAACATAAGACAAAATCTTACAGTAAATCACTGAATAACTGAAAGCACACAAAAGTAGCTAAAATAGGACAAACCACTAAATGGGGCAGCATAGTAGGAATGTTTACTTACTAATATCTTTTTTACATGAATTAAATAAGACCAAACATAAGAATGTCATAGAGATTGAAAGGAGGGAATGTCCATCATCCATTTTAACAATTTTTTCCCATGAAATTTCATATGATTAAATTGTCCTCAGAGGACATTTCCTAAAGATTTTGGTGACCTTCCCTTTATCCACAACTTTTCCCGCAACAAGGTATCCAATAGTAATTATGAAGGGTACATTTACTTTGATTCATGTTTTTTGGAAATATGAACAAAATTGATCAGTTTTGGAATTAAATTGTTTACACTTACATTAGAGCATCTGCCAACATGTGAATGGTTTTATACACACCTCCTCTTAATGGTGTTGACTGGGAGATGATACCAGTAAACACACCAGAGAAAGGGATTTTTCTTCACTGTGAAATAATAACATTCACAAAATAGCCGGGCTACTTCTGACCCCTGACACACATAGACAGGCAGTTGAATTGAAGGGGAGGGTCTGTTTTTGACTAAACACGGCACACGGTCTCCTTGGTGGGTCGACACACACATGGGGTGCTCTGACGTGTGGTTCTCAACCAGAATATATATATAGCTCGCGCTATCTGTTACACAGGGAGGCCAGATAATGCTTCCTAGTCTGCCCGCGCCACAGGAGACATGCCCTGACTTGGACCTGACACTTCCTCTACCTCAGGTCATGGAGATCAACAAAACAAACGGCACAGATTCTCCCAGCCTCACTTTCTCCTCCGTAGCTGCAGCATCCGGTAAAAGAAATCCTACAGCATGTGAACTTGGTTTGTTCCAAAAAGGCCCTTACTGTCGGTCCTTCTTTAGTACACTTGCTGGCCTCTTACAGCTGTCTGTAATCTAGATACTGATTTAGTTAGCCAGACATAGACTGAACCTGTCTAAAGTCAGCATCAGCAACATTTTCCTCTGTCGATGTCAGCCTGCGTACTTGCCCAGAGTAAAATTATAACTTGTGTATTTCTGTAGCTTCTTAGAATAGAAGGGCTGGCTTGCAGAGAGGCCGTCATGAAAACTGGTGTGTGAAGTCCCAACGCCATCCTTCATCACAGTCTTCAAATAAACACAGTGTAAACTTCAATGACCCCTGCTGTTCAGACGCAGCGAGAGGACACAGAGCCGCTCGGTGATAATGACTAATGTGCCCACAGTTCAGAAAAGATGTTAACACTCTCAGTTATGGAGGGTTCGGTTAATCGACACAGTTCCTAAATTAAAAGAGCTGCATTTACATTATGAATGAGTGTACTAAGATATCTAGGTCAAACAGATAGCATTGAAGTCACGTCAGGAAACACTAATAGACCACAGCAAAGAATGTCTTATAGATAGAGTTGCATTTCAAACCTCATGCTGTCATGTTGGTGGTAGCATGGCTTTTAAGTAGACATGCAGTATTTAAAATAGCTTTTCTTTCAAATAATATTGAGTGACAAAAAACATGATTATCAAACTTTAATATGTGAAGAAAACACAGTTTGATTGCAGGTGTAGACTGTGTATCTTCTGTGACCTGAATAAACCTCCATTCTATCACTGGTCAATATTCAATATATAAATGGAGGTGTATTCAGTTGGTTGCAATCTGCAACTTCACCACTAGATGCCACTAAATCCTACACAGTGGACCTTTAACAAAACTTCAATGTCAACCTGATATATTATCAAACTAAATATCTGCCCAACCTTATTGTTCGTGTTTAAATCTCTGTTTCTTTTTTCTTCTTTTGTATTTTGTTGTTTCTACAGAGGAACAGCGCAGGCTCAGAGAATCCAAGCGACGCCTTCCGCTTCCTGGTGGAGGAGCGAGTTCAGTGCTGCCAGACACGTCGGGTTCGTTACACTCAGCGGGTGGACTACTGCATCCAGTTGCCAGCCCCCATCGAGGCCGCTACCAATCGAGGTAAAGGAGCTCCCGTATGCACACACACACACACACACATGCACATGCAGTGTGGCACAGTGTGCTTGGAGCATGAAGCCACAGCTGCGTCTGGACGGTACAGCTGGCATGATGACGCTGGGATCAGGTGGCCCCAGCCGGCAGGAGAAACAGCAGGTTTTGCTCTGTAAGGGCACTGATGGTCCTGAGGTGCCAGTCTGAGAGATGTGTAGTATAGACGGAGGATATGTTAGTGTATTTAAATGAAGAACTTGTTTATTGACCCATAATTATACATTCAGTAGTAAACGCAGTACTTGTAAGACATGTCGTTGACGTTAACACTTTCTTCGTCTTTGTTTTCATTTCACCAGAGGAGCTGCTGGCTTACGAGGCCAAACGGAAGGATGCTGAGGAGAACATGAGAGCTCCTCCAGAACCGGTGAAAGCGAGGATCCCCTTCACCGCCTGCCTGCAGGCCTTCACAGAGCCGGAGAACGTCCCCGACTTCTGGAGCTCAGCGCTGCAGGCCAAGTCAGCCGGAGTCAAGTAAGCACGGTCCACCTGCTCGGGCCTCCCAGGACTACTCTACACCTGGATGCTTTCTTTAATTACAACCAATGGCATATATTAAATTTACACTCCTTTTTTAAAATTCTCTTTCTCTAAATCGTTGTCTTTTTCCTCCGCAGAACTTCCCGTTTCGCTTCTTTCCCAGAGTATCTGGTTGTTCAGATCAAGAAATTCACATTTGGGGTTGACTGGGTGCCAAAGAAACTAGGTAACTGTCTGAAGAGTTTAGTTAACTAAACCCACACTTTACCGATAAGGGAGGTTGAAGTGTCGCTGAATTCATTGGCCCCCACCAATGTGGTGACTCAGTTATTATTAGTATCCTAAGTACTGTAAATGTCCAGCAGAGGGCACCATTGAACTGTGATTCAAAAGTCACATCAAGGGTTTTAAGGTGTTCAGACATTTAACTCGACACAGTTTTTACCAGGTAGAAACCACCAATTCTCACATCATAGGGAATATGTGAAAAACTGATAGTTATAAATGATGGTCTCTTATATTATCTGAGAGATTTATACAGCCCACAGGCACTGCATTTAACTCCTCTGAACAGTAGATTTTATTGTGCACAGGGTGCCAGAATGAGATTATAGTTGTAGCAGCTTGTAGCAGAAAAATCATGAATCAAAATCATGCAGCAAAAAACACAATAACAGCCACTAATTAGCTGAAAAACACCAAAATTTAAAAGGAAATAAGCAAAAATCCACAGGTAAAAGCAAATTCATGAATGTGCATCTTGAGCTTCAGTGCCTCAGTATAAATGTTACTCAGTTGAGTTTTATACGTGTATTTCTGTGTAGATTTGGCCATAGATGTTCCAGACTTCCTGGATCTGAGCCGGCTTCGGGCCACAGGACTGCAGGCGGGTGAAGAGGAGCTGCCTGACCTCATGCCTCCCATCGTGCTACCTGAAGACACCAGAGGTACAGAAAAATACATTTTGTTCTTGCTTTTATTCCCTTCCACTGAATATTTCCATACAATAAACACCGGTGCCACCATTTTGTTCCGCTTCGATTTATGTGCTGTTTTCAGATCAGACAGCGTCCCACTTTTCTCACCCAGAACTCACTGAGAAGGACCTCCTGGTCACAAGCTGCCATGAATCACCTACAGTACAGTGGCCCACAGGGCTGCTTGCATTCATGCGTGAATGCTAAAAAAAAAAAAAAAAACAACAGTAAAATGGCACTCTTAACTACTGGGGGCGTTTTTGTCTCTTCATTTTTAATTTCACAGTCCTTTTATTAGTTTTAAAGGACATTATTTTCCCTGAGCACCTGTTTTTTGTTGTTTTTACCCAGATAGCCAAACATATTTTGTCCACTCTATTTATTTACATGAAATGTGCTGAATATTAGAAGGGAGACTGTGTATATATAAGAATTGGCAGCCATATAAACGGGTAACTCTGTGTTGCTTTGAGAAGAAACTGAGCAGCTATCAAACATGCTTTCCAGGAGGTATTTTTGTGACGGAGTGAAATGATCCGTGAAATTGTCCCTAATATGATATTCTGCTCAAAGCCACCCAAGGTTTTCTCTTAAGGGCATATTAAATGGCATCCCACAGGAAAGGCATGCTCAATCAATTACTAAAAAGTTGTTGTGTTCACAGTGTGGCTAAGCTTAATAAGTTAGAATGATTTTCTTGTAACATACTTCCCAGGGCAGTGGGGATAAGCTAGTGGAAGCTAGTAAGTGGGATTTAGAGCATTTTGAGCCTCTTTGTTGCATCAAACTGTTGACAGTATTACATACATTGTTCTCGGGCTAATTGTCTGCTCCTCTTTCCAACGCCCTCTCTCCCCCTCTTTGTTCGTCTCCGTCTCCCCTGCGATTGTAATTCCTATTCCTCTATTCCTCCTCTCTGTTGTTTGCAAAAATTCAGCTACATCAAGTTATCCGTGTCCTCCTTAATATTTTAGCAGGCGTGGAGCACAAAGTGTTCTGTGCCATCTCACGCTCCAAACACAAAAAAGGTCCAAGCAGCGGCGCAAAGGCACAGTAACATCTGCAAGCAGCCCTCGCTGTGCTTCACATGTTGACAGACTTGAAAGGTTCTCTACTGAGAGCTGTACAAATTCATTTAGCCAGCTGCTTCTTAGGACAGGAAATTCAGAGGACAAAACGGAAGTTTGAACATGTTTGTCTGAGGATGCCTTAATATTTCAGGACTGAACGCTCTGTGCTCTGCCTGCTATCTCAGACCTCCAAACACACTGAATTTGCTTCTTGGACAAATGCAGTATCTGCTTAAAACTCCTCAGAGTCTAGCACATTAAAGGGTCCTTTCCTTGTGCAGAGACCTCCTTGCTTAGGCAGCCTTGCTTATCTACCTCTGACAGCAGCAAGCAATGTTAAAGGGCTACTGTAAAATTGATGCATATAAATGTTTTTGTATGGCGTGGTAGAATCTCTATTTGGTACTTCCAGAGATTTAAAGTGTCCCCCGATTTCCCCTCAGAGCTTCTCTCTCCTCAGACAGAGCAGGTTAAAGCAGGTTCCAGTGTGTAAATCATGTGGTTCATGCTGTGGAATGAAAAGAGGTCAGAGGAAATAATGTGCTGTTTTTCAATAAATTTGCTGACTTATTTATTTCACATTTATATGGGGAGTTTTGTTGGTTTCAAATTAACCACCGGCCCATTATCCCCGGGCTGGCATCAGCAGCGATTAATCAGTGGTCACCCTTCTGTCTCCAAAAGGCTTCAGTGCCTCTCATTGATTACGCAGCACCGCACAAATGTGTTTTCCCATATGCTGCTTGAACCACATTATTTCTCATTGGTCTGTGTATCATCCGTTCACTCAATTATTACAGGCCATTTAGAAAATGGAAGACAGAAAGTGGAGTAACGAAAACCCTGATGCATTTTTTTGTTAGTTTAATGCACAAAACGAACAATTATAAACTTCACAAACCATATAAATATTGATTTCTGGTTTTGCTTCTTCTTCTTCCTGTAAATCAGATTATCCTATTCAAGCTTAAAATGGAAAACCTTTTCAAATTTCAATACCTGCCATTTATCATGGGTATTTAAATTAACCCATGATCTGTTTTTGATTCTTAATTCAGTGAAAACATGAACAAGAGGGAGGAAGCACATGAGAGAATCGGTGAGGAAGAGAGTGAAACTAAACAGACTGCAACTGACTTTATACTTAATATGATAAAAATGGCTTCAGATAAAACTTTCAGCAACAGTCAGGTTAAGTATTGGTGACAAAAAGAAAAAAAAATTGTCGTCTAGTTCCCAGTTCGGCTTTTATTTTGCACGACAATGTTTTATTACTTGATCTTTAGGCTCTGCCTCAATGAGGGGCCCTAAAATCAGGTTTCACCTTCATTATTTCATCTAATATTGAACCATTTTGGAGGATTCTGTCTATGTTGATATAGAAAAGCAAACACACAAAACCAGTGATAGTGTGTGATCTGCTGAAATAAGTTTCTTCTTCTCTTCCAGATAACTCCATGAGCTCCATGGACTGTGAGTATCTCACTTCTCCTCTCAATAACTCTGTACTATGTGCATGAATATGTAACATTTATATGAATTATAGGCATGAGGAATGTATTTTAGGTAAAAGAAGCAGTAGTGATGAATGCTATTGAGCTAAACATGCCTGAGCAGGTGCTGCAGCTACTCTCACAGCGCCGAGATGCCTACTTCCAAAACAAACTTTACTTTTTTTCCGTGTGACTTTGCTTATTTGAGCCCGACTCATTTCTCTTCTTGATAAATCATCGCTCAATAAAGAAATCTCCCCAGGGCTGATTCTCCTCTGGTCTCTTTGTTTAATGAGGCCCAAAGAGAGAGCCACCGCAAATCTGTTTTGGTTGTGTTAACTGGAGAGTTACCGGTAAGTGTTGAATCAGCAACTGTAGGTTTTAGTTATTGATGCTGGTTTTGTCGTGTCCCCAGCTCCAGAAATAGATGAGATGGCAGTAATGCAGCTGGCAGAGATGGGCTTCCCGATGGAGGCCTGTAGGAAGGCAGTCTACTACACAGGCAACATGGGCCCCGAGATGGCCTTCAACTGGATCATAGCCCACATGGAGGAGCCTGGTAAGAGAACATCGCTGCATGCACGGGGACATTACATTGTGGCATCTAGTGGATATTTGATTAGCATGGAGTGAGAAAGCACACAGGAGACCAGTCATAATTAGACTGGAAGAAAAAAGACACTCAGATTGTTTTAATATTTAGTTTATTTACCCGCTGTTCTGCCTGCGGGATGTTAGTGCACAGAGTGCTAGTACTATAAAAATGTATATAAATGTGAACAAGTGATATATGTATCAATACATTAGCCGCTCTTCTTTTAGGTCATTGTCAAAAGGTATTTCCTGTCTTTAAAATAATAAATGTACAATGACAGGAGACTATGCAACTGAAACCTTAAAAATATGGTGCCTCCCAACCTTTAAAGCTGTCCAACACGTAATAAATCCTTGAAAACATGTCCAAATTCATTGCAAGGGTCTAATGATTAAAAATAGTCACCTCATTTGGGGCGGGGGGGTGTTTAAGTGTTAAAGGGGTAACTGCAACCCAGTATAACCAAAAATACTGGTGACAAATATTTACAACAGCTGCAACAAAAAAGCCACAGTAGGCTAGGTGAAATGAGATGGAGAAGCTACTTCACAAGGCATACTTTATGTATTTTTTTGTGTTTTTTTAAAGATATTTATATATTGACCAACTCCACATATAGTTTTTAAGCTTAAATCCTTTGATTGTTTGTAGTTTTGTGACAAACACTGTTATTTCTCTGTTCGCCTATCTATTGTGTGTGTATCTGTTGATCCTGGTGGCAAGCTGCTGCATACAATTGTCCTTACAGGGATAAATAAAGAATTCAATTGAAGAGTAGAAGTCTCATAACAAAACAAAGTGTGAGCTTCTCAGTTCAGCAGGCACCCACTTTACTCTCGGATGCTGACAGATTACATTACACATACAGGCAAGTCAAGGTTATTTGTATGGGACATTTTAAACACAAAGCTAATTCAAAGTGAGAGACAAGTCACATCTCCAGTTCTTCCATTGTGTAGAGAGAATCTGAGCTGTCTTGCGAGTATCAGACTTTGTATCCCTTTGTGTACTGTAGGTGTTTATCTGTGCGTGTCTGTGTGTGAGACCATCACCAGAAACTTTGCTGACTTTGTCTCTTGTAGAGCCTCTTAACAGTGAAAACGTTCCCCTGAGGCGTTAACTCGTGTCAATTTTATTTCCCTGGGTAGCTGTAAAGGGCCTCTACAGTGGAGGAAAATTAGAGCAGCCTCCATCCTGTTAGTTTTTAAACGAGCCTAATGCATCTGCAAAATGGGCTGCATTCAGACTCAATAACGTCAGTAAAGCACTCTGTCGCACAAAGGTTACTTTTTCTTCTTCTGCTGCCCCCACATTTCTTTTTGGTATCATTACTTTCACGTTAGCATCACTTCATTATAACTTTTTAGATGCAGTATCACATAACTTCTTGACTGCAGTGAACCTTAGAGTGCCTCTTTTACAAAGATGAACTAATGACACCTCCCTATTAGAGGTCCATTTCCAAAGCTCTCTGCAGGCAAAACAACTCAATTATATTAATTTATCATAATTATTTTTCCATGAATTTGGTAAAAACTCATTAAATAAAGGCTCAGATGAGATCTAAACAGATATAAAAATGATAACAACTAATTTAACATTAATTTGAAGCGGCCATAATGAAGATTTTTCATAATAACAAATGTGTGACGTCAGAGGTGTTTCTCATGATGATGAATCTACAAAGAATTATCACTTTTTCAATTTTCAACTTTTTCATTATCAATTCTGGAGCTTTATAGCGAGTTTCAGCTCATTAGGTGTCCAGCTGCAGCTTTACTGTTTTGGTTCAGTCTCACTGCTCTTTATAGTGTCATTTTCGGCTGCAGCCCGCAGCTGTTTTCAGAGAAAAAGCTCTAAAACTTTACTGTACACTACCTGCTCAGCACCAAACGACAAGCAGACACAGTAAGCGACGAGCTGGTGATCAGATTGGCGCATTTAGCAGCTAAAGAGCCAGAAATTTCCCTCAGGAGTTGGTGGAGACCAAAAACAGAGCTAAAAGAGAGTGAATATTAGACTTACATTCATCAGGTGGACAGAAACAGGACTTCATATGAATGATAATGTTGCTCCGTAACTGCTGGATGTGCAAATAAGTAACTGTTTGCTAACATGTTCACCATATAAACTTAAAAGGTGAAGATATGTCATGTTGTGTTGTTCCCGCTGCCCCCAAGTGACCAAAAAAACCAGTTAATGCAGGTTTAATTTAACTTGGAAACACATACTTTTTAGTTACATTTTTTCTCTGCCTGCAAGACAGCCTTCATCCTGTTGGGTAATGAAAAGGACACGAGACAAGGAGGCTGAGATAGAGATGGTAGTGGGAGATGAGTAGTACGCATTTTCATTTATGGAAAGGACAGTAATGAAGGCTGTTTATAGCCAACAGTAGAATAATTATAGTAGGAGTGTCCTTGTTCTCAGCCTGAGAACTGAGTTCAACAACTGCAGTTCACTTGAAACTTTACTCTTAGTAATGTTTTATGTAATAGCTATAAGCTTTCAGTGCTTTAAATGTAGAAGATGCTTCATGGAGTGATAAATTCAGTTATTAACACCAGCAATGTCAGGGATTCAAGTTTCACCTTTCCAGATTTTCCATTTCTTTAAAGGGGACCTATTATGCTTTTCCTTATTTTCAATCATATATGTACGATATATGTGGCTAAAGTGTTTAATAATGAGATAAACATATGTAGAAGTAATCCCTGTGAGCATAAAGCAGCGGCTTCAGACTGCTCTGAACACTCAGTTTCCAACAGTTTTTTCTACTTTCAGCCCAAGCTGACATCGGCTCGTGACGGATTTCTTTCTACGGTCATCTGTTCACTGCTCTGCTCCGCTAACATTATGGCATTTTTCCATTGTTTTGGGTGTAGTCACACTGAGCCATGACTCGAGTTGAGCTGACACGCTGTGAGTGTTTTTCCATTACACAGCACTGCAAAGTAAAATAAGTTGTTTCCCTGTTGGAGGTGTGCTTAGTCATCTGCAGCTCTTCATCAAACATCATCATCACTGTGGCTGTTTCTGCTTGTACTATTCCTCCCTGCATTATTTCTAACAGATCCGCTGAACAAAGAGCTCCAAATATCTCCATATGTTGTTGTGCTGAATGGTTTTTAGCGTCGCTAATTCAGTGAGGAACACATTTCATTTCCTGTAAATTCTTCACAATAAAAGTGTTTTAGTCATTTAAAAGCTTTTAATATGAAGCAGCAAAATCAGGAAATGTGTTTTCATCGGCGGTAACTTAACACGACCCTGATACGGCTGCGCTTTGGCAGGCTTCTGGAAAGCTGGCCAATCAGAACAGAGTGGGCTCATTGGGTGGGGGCCTTAAAGAGACAGGAGATAAGACTGCCTGTTAGAGACAGAGGCTGAACTGAGGGGCTGCATAAAGGGGCAGGATAAGATAAATAAGAAGCTTTTTGAACTGTGAATTAGGCAAAGCTACTTTAGTGGAGTCCCATAATAAAAATATAGAGCTGGAAATGAGCATAATAAGTCCCCTTTTAAGATACTCACTAGATCATCCACAGTCAGAGATAATGATTCACGAACTTCCAGAAATCATAATGTAAAATGTCTTTGATTTGAAACTCTCATTCTTACATATTTGACATGATGACAAAGCCTAACACAGAGAAGAAAATAAACATGTTTGTCTTGTTTAGAGAAAAATGTGTGTATAGATTGGTATTAGCCAGTTACAGTCAGTTATGTGTGTTTGTGGAGGTATACATCTTAATAGGGAAACACAATGTATCTCCGTCTCTACCACCTTTATTTTGTCAAGACAGGAGCTAAGACTGCCTGTTAGAGACAGAGGCTGAACTGAGGGGCTGCATAAAGGGCTAGAATAAGATAGCAAAACAGCAAATGAATGTCTCAGGGTCTGCTAACATTCATTGATTGGGTTAAAAAATAAATGTATCTCATTATTATTCTCTCTCTCTGTCTCTCCTCAGACTTTGCAGAACCTCTCACTCTGCCATCCATGATAGATCCCGGTCCTTCCACCAGTGAGAGCCCCATGGGTGCCACCCCGCTGGGCAACTCGCCCCCCGAGGAGAGCATCGCCATCCTCACTTCAATGGGCTTCCCTCGCACTCACAGTATCCAGGCCCTCAAAGCCACGGTCAGTCTTCTGCCCACTCTGATCATGTTTGCACTCCGTCTACTGAGAAATGAGTTTTATTCCATCAGCTTACAGTGAGGCTTATGAAACTCTGTCTGTCTTCGAATAATTACTGATAATTTACATTTGTTTAAACTCTTATAAAAAAAAAAAGTCTTTTTATAGTTCATCAAACTCTGCCCAGTTTCTACATTTACTGTTTTAAACACCTGGCGTCTAATTTGTCTTTTCCTGGAACTAAAATCCTCTGCTGCACACAAAGGGAGGTGATGTGTTTGTAGCAGTGATAACAGTGATATGTTTTGAATGAACAGAAGACGAATTACATAGCTCATATGGCACCACCTACAGAAACTCACTCATCTTTCAGTCTGTTTCCACAGAAAGATTAAAGAGTTATAGAGGGGGGGAAGTGAGGGGGGGGACAGGTTCCAGGAAAATAAAATCTGAGGACGAAGAACCACCCACACACAGTTATTAGTGGTAAGTGTCTCTAGGATGTGCAGGACAAAAACACAGCACTGACCGCCTGGCACAAAAGAAAAAAAAAAGAAATAAAGGAACAACAAATGAAGACACGACTGTGCTGGACAACAGAAACACATGTCAGCAGGTCAGGACAAAGCAGGAGGTTGGCGTGGCGTTTGGAAAAGAGGGCAAAGAGAGGGTGAGAGGATGAAAAGCAATCTCTGTCAGTCATAAATGGACTTGGCTGGCCCACTTGTTTGCTTTCCAAACTGCAAATTTAATAGGTCCTACATGTCAGCGTGATTAA
The DNA here is from genome assembly GCA_038419695.1 of Scomberomorus guttatus. Lineage (NCBI taxonomy): Eukaryota > Metazoa > Chordata > Actinopteri > Scombriformes > Scombridae > Scomberomorus > Scomberomorus guttatus. Next base: position 17,405,872 of record CM076454.1, on the reverse strand, counting down.
AGATGTCTGCTGCACATGGTGTTTACAAATAGTCGCAGCAGCATACGGACGCCTCCGCTGATGCAGCCTTTCAGGTTTAGGAGCAAGATCTGCCTGACACGTCGAGCCATTTTCTTGAATCAATCAACAAATCATGCAGATGTACATAAAACATACATTTGTACAGTACAAAAGTATAGATTTTTGAAACCGCAACAAATTCATTAGCTCCCCTTTTTTTTGAAATGGCCGCTGCTTCTCACGTTTCATATTTCAAACTGCCCTCTCAGCAAAAAAAGGCCCAGCAGACTGTTATTAAGACATGGAAATAGACATCAGGCTTCCTTGTTTATCATCCCTAATGCCACCAAACTCCTTCTTGCCTTGCCTGATTTGTGGGGAAAAAAAAGAACACATATTCCTCATGAGGGGGTGTGAAACAGAGAGTGGTCTCACGACTGGTTTATTATTAGCACAAAATTAGGAGGAGGAACTTTTTCAACCTCAGTGACCTGACTGGGAGCGACAGAAAAAGCACGCAGCTTCACTTGCCACCCAAACCTCCTCCCCACATGCTCCTCAGACAGACAGACATTCTCCAGGAATCACACCTCTATTTTGGATCAAAAGCAAACATCCTCAGGGGGAATTTAGCCCAGATGGATGCCTGCCACCTCCTCAATAAATTATTGCACTTTTTAGATATTCATAGCCTGTTTTTTGAAGAGCTACCCAAATATACGACAGAGAGAAAATAAGATGGAATATCTAGATTTCTAATCCTCAAACTTTGCAGGCATCCTAACTGTAGGCCATATAGTATACACATATACATGCTACTATTCCTTCCTTTTTCTATGAAAGTTTTCTGTTTGAGTTATTGATTGACGGTAAAAAATGTTTCCAAATCTTGCAGAACAATAACCTTGAACGAGCACTCGACTGGATCTTCACCCACCCGGAGGAGGAGGAGAGTGACGCTCTTTCAGACATGGCGGACACAGAGCCCAACGACAACGCTTTCTCCAACGCCAACTCACACAGCGACTCCACACTGTCCCCGGAAAGAGACACGTCGGGGCCGCGGGTCAAAGACGGACCGGGACGTGAGTGACTCCGCATTGACTGATTTTACTGATTGTAGCTGCCGTCTGTCTAAATTTTAGGTCGAATTTGTATCTTTTTATTTCTATCAGCCTCTATTGGTGAACAGTAGAATAACAACACAAACTATAGTCAAATCACTGATCAGAACAGAAATCCAGCAGAGATGTCAAGTTAAGATTATGTATGTTACACACACACACACACACACTTGGCTGAGAAGTTAACACTGGGTCAGAGTCCAAAAAAAGTGTCAGGGGGCATTTTTTTCAACTTTAGCCACAAAGAGATCAAAACATCGTTCAGGAGCTTTTTAACACTTAACACTCCTCACAAATAGAATATGTGTATTATAATGAGCCTCTGCATTATTATATACTAATGTATTTCAAAAATCAACCATGCATGGCTAATTTTGATGTTTCTGATGAGTGGTAACATAAACAGAAATTAATTCCAGTTGAAAATCTGTTAAACCTTCTACTTTATAAAAAAATATCAGTGTTAAATATTGGTTTGTATATTTAGCTGTATAGTTTTGTGTATGGTGCTTGATCTGTCACATGGGTGCATTACTGCTACCAGCAAGTGCCATTATATCTAAATATTGTGTCGAGGCTTTAATATTGTACAAAGCTCTAATGTACATTGATGAATGCCTGTAGATTAAATGTTTGTCTACTGAAGATGTTCATTTAAACAGATTGTGTTCCAGTGCTGTCCATTTTGTGCAGATTTAATGCCATTAAGTGTGACATTTAGTAGCTGTGAAACAAACCACCTTAATTATTTTGTAACTGTGTAATATTCTTGTGTCATCATATCATATATTTCATTTGCGTCCTAACTTTTCTCTTCAGGTTATGAGCTCTTTGCCCTCATCAGTCACATGGGAGCATCCACAATGTCTGGACATTATGTTTGTCACATCAAAAAGGAGGGCAGGTGAGTTAAACACAGATTCACTACATCATATTCATTCAAATTCACTCATTGTGGTACAAAAATATGACAGCATGTCAAAATGAGACACTTCCCTGCTCTTCACATGCTCTTAATGGGCATGTTTTTCTTTCATATCATCTCAGGAAATTGATTTTCTCAAACATTCTATTATTATTAGTGTTGTTATTATTAAGCTTTTGCCACCAGAAGTCTAAAAAACATAAATTATTCAAAATCAAAGAATGAATAGAAAAAATAAATTGACCCTATTTCTGCCATCCTCATAGCAGTCAGTTTTGAAAGAAGGGACTTTGAAATTGAAAGAATATGTCAAAGTAAAAAAATAACGTGTCCTCATCAAATGTTCCTCCTGCCTGCAGGTGGGTGATCTACAACGACCACAAAGTGTGTTTGTCAGAAAGGCCTCCAAAAGACTTGGGCTACATCTACTTTTACCATCGACTGTCAAGCAGTTAAAGTTACCGCCCCCTCCCCGCCGTGCAACCTTTGAAAGAACCGCAGTCTTTCACCCAGAAGACTGGCAGACAACTGTAGTACCAGCCACAGTGAAAAAAACGATGGAAATAAGCTCTCAGACCAGCTGCTCGCCTTACCGTGATGTCATTCAGGAGCAACCAGGAACACTGGTCAGAAAGGGAAAGCAATGTGCTTTTTTGTGCATTTGTGTTATGTTTTGCTTTAAATGTATATTTCAGTGTTTATGTTTAAAAAAAAAAAAAAAAAAGACATTTTCTCTACAGTGTAGGTACAGAGGGATGTGTGCAATTTCCACTTCTGGAGTGCTCTGTCCACAAAATAATGTCACATATCAAATCTCATTGTTCCCTCTCTATGCCTTCAGTTACTGTGCCAGGATTTTCAAAGTGGTACATTTTATAAATGTGTATTGTAATGTCCATGAAGCTCTGCCAGTGCTTCACTGCCAGCCTTGAAATGCTCTGAAACTGCAACAAGCGACAAACTACTGTGCTGCTGGTGGCTTTGCATTTTTCTTTTGAAATATGAAAGAATGTTTTCTTCATCCCCAGGAAATTGAAATAATATGAGAACATATGCAAGTTTAGGACAGCACCGAGAAGGCCATGAAGAGGCGTTAACTAGACCGTAATTGTAAATGTACAGTATTACTGGCTGCATAATGGCTCAATCCTGACCCAGTTTTACCTGGAGATGACATGCAAGTTTGTCACTTTTAATAAGAAACCTTCTGCACCGTGCTACACCCGCTGAGTTACCAAGATAGAAGTATTTTTCTTTCCCTGAAAGCACTTTTTGACGAGAATTAGTTATTATATTTTGCACCTGACACAGTAGAAGTGGACTTTTCACCAGATACAAGCAATTGAATGTGATATTTTAAATTTTCAACTTACTGCTGAACCTGTTAACCCTTGAAGTGGCCATCAGTCTATTAAGAGATTACAGTGCTGCATATAATCATTGCCTAACATAAGCAAAGCTGTGCTTATATTAAATTGGCAATATAGAAGTCCTCGGTACCGCAGTGAACTTCTTTGATCGCCCAAATTGCAAAATATTTGCATAGTAGGCAAAACTTTTTCTCTCAGCTGCAGCTGGGCCAGTTTGGTTCTTTTCTCACTCCGACAGATTCAGACCCAACATTTAAAATGAATGTTTGCCTTCACCTGTTGCCACTTTTTACAGGACAGTTAATTCATATATGGGTCTGAACTTTTTTCACGTCTAAAGCAATATGCACTACAACCAATCTACTCTTCAACCGACTGTATCTCCTCTAAAATGTGCATTCTTGTACCAACAGACATGGTGCAGTGCTGAATGTATAACTTCATGGTGCTCACTGCAGAACCTCCTCTTCAGCTTTAATACTCCACAGTGAAAGTAGACCCGGCCCTTTTGCTGTTTAGTCACATAAGCCTCATGCTGGATTATCCACTGACTCTGTACTCTCTCTGCTCATCTCCTCAGTATGTGCATGATGTGAAGGACAACGTATGCGCTTGTTTGTCAGATATTTGTGAACTTACAGTCACAGACTATCAACAACATCTCCACTTTTAAGCTACATGGAACTGGATCTGGTTTTGTTTGTTACATCTCAAAAAGGCAGTGAAATATTGCATAGTGTTGGCATTTTTATTAGTGGTACAGACACTTAATTCCAGTTTGATGATCGTGGCATAATGGTGAAACTGTCTTTCACTCAGAAGTGCACTTTTGGGTGCACATTTTAAAGGGGAGTTCTGCTGAAAAAGAGACTTTTCCAAGCGTAATTCGGAAAAAGTGGAGGCCTTTTTAAAATTTCAATTTTGAAATTAGTAGCTCTCGTATTCAAGGAGAAGACAGTCCTTTGACAATAACACATTTCTTAAGAGGGTTGAAAGAAAAAAATGGACACATACTATATTTAATATGTATCTAGAAAACATGAAAAAACTTTGGAAGTTACTGTGATAGTTGTCCTCAAAACTGTCTTTCAACAATCTCAGGTAATGCTTTTTGAAGATGTCACAGAAGTGTCTCTTTCCTTGAGGGATAATGTCTTTATGGAAGTTTTCAGATCAATATGTTGTTTTCCAGAATAAATCCATATATCAGCAGTGCTCCCCTTCAACAACACCGTGCCTAGACTTCCCCGAGCACAGCTTCAGTTTTATTACAGTATATCTTGAACTCTCATCCTCATCAGATACTACTGATGGACTGCTGCACAGTTCATTGCCTATGCAGTGGGGAATTCTAAAAGGTCTCTCTATGCAAGTCTTGTGTTTCTGCTGTTCTTCCTGTAATAAGTTATTTTTTTGTCAGCAACCAAATGTAAACAATCCACTTTGAACATCATTGTACATTGAAGTTTTTACTGTTCATCGTCAGCGGATGGGTGATGAAGTCGTCGTAATGCTTTACAGTGTTTAGTGATGAATGTCTTCTAATATTCTGTGCAATTAATTTTATTTCTCAGCACCTGATTACGTTATCGTCTTTGTATTTTCGTCTTTTTTTGTGTCAGCTTTCCCTCCAGCTCGGTCTCTTCCATTCTTTATCTCTACGTTGTTAAAACAAAACGGTTCAATTTGTCACAAAAAGGCTTTTTCACTGTCAGCATGTGCACTAAACGTTGACATTTAGTAATTTGGATTGTATAAAACGTACTTTGGTGAGTTTTAGTCTGTTTTTCATTTCACTAAATGTCAAAAAAAGATTCTTCACCTATTTTTACTCTGTTGCCTTTTTGCAAACAAGTTTGTGCCAATTCTGTAGTTTTCATTACATAGTTTTCCTGAAGGGATTATTTTACGTTGACTTTTGTAATGTATGCGGTTATCCAAATATGGCTTAGGTGTATGTGAATAGAGTCATGTCAGTATACTCAATGGCACTGTTTACTTACGTTGTTTGGATAATTTAATAAACTACACCTTTGTTGAGACTCTGCTTCGTTGAGAATGAACAAGACACTGCAGTTCAAGTGTGACGTTTTCTTTGAGAAAAATAAGACACAAGAGCGTAGAATATATAACAACAGTTTATTTTAAAAGATTACTTTCATATTGTATGTTTTAAAGGTGCTAATGCTTTCCTTGTGATTATACAGGGAGAGTAATATGCATTATAGTAGGTGTTTCAGTAAACGAATAACTGTATATAAAGTATATAATTTCTAAGTTCATTCATCAAAATATCATTTTATTCATACATGTATGATGCATCGATAAACAAACCAAAACAAACAGCCTTTGTACACGTGTTGAATTAAAGGATTGAAGAAAGAAATGTACACTGTGTGCTGATAACCGTCATGAACCCCAACCAATGAAGCAGCTCTAAACATTGTATACATGTTTTTTAAATGAGTGTAATAACTTGAACTTTAATGCAAGAGGACTGGCCACTTCTATAAATTGTTGATACCACATTCACAAAGCAATAAAATACGTTAGAAGTATGGAGGCCCAAAGTGTTTAAAATTGAATGAATAAATAAATAAATAATTAAGACATTATGAAATAATCATATGATAACTGCAGGCACAATACATGCTATAACCATGAAACTACGAAATAATTATTTAATCCTGCTTGTTTTTACAGTAACAGAGTTGATTACAGGTCATTTCTATTTAATTCTAAGTCTTTAGTGTACAATGTTTTTCCTAATCACTGTTTTACTTAAAAATGGCACTTTTCTTCACAGTCTTTGTCAATCAAGGCAGAGGCAGCTATGTGATTGGCTGTTGCTACAAAGCTGGAATGATAAAAAAATAACCCGCAATAAACTCTGTTATTATGAAAAGACTCAGATATTAAATAATGTTATCAATAATGAGTTTTTAATTATTTCACACTTTATTTCATGGTTATAAATATTGTCTGTATTCATAAAATGATTTTGTAATGTCTCATCTGTTTATGTAATTTAGTTTTACTTTGGGTCTCCATATGTAAAGCATTATGTGTAAAATTGTTGTTTGAACACTTGTTTGAATGTACTTTTTTTTTTTTCATGGGACATTTTCATCCTTCTATAAGTGTAACCAGAACTAATAAAGCTTTTAAAAGTTTTTAAAAACTAAAAAGCATTTAGTGACAATAGATAGATAGTAGCTTTATAGGTTGGGGTTATTGTAAAGCGTTACCAATACCTTTGTAGAAGTCATAATTACAAACATTTCTACCGAATATAGCTATGATTAGCTAGTTGTAGCAATGTACCAGTAGTCAAGCTTGAGTATGTTTGGAAGAGTGTTTGACACAGTACACTCTCTGCTCGAGCCTTGCACACACGCTCGTTCTAATCAAGAAAAAGCATCTCATGTAGAATATATACTAAATATATATACATCAATTTTTGTCAAGGTTGCAGATTTTAAAAGTGCATTGTAGAAATATTGCAAGGAAACGTCATGATATACTTTATGTTTATACATTAGTGGGAGGAAAAGAAAGCAATTCCATGTATTTCATGCATACAAATTAAAATAGCGTTCAAAAAATATAAATGTAGAGGATCTACTGTAGCATGCGATCAACCTCAATCTGTTCCTCAGGAGCATGCGTTAAGCTAGGTCAGTTCACCTGAGAAGGTAAAGTAGTAGGTTCTACAAAAAGAAAATAGTCACCCGGCATCCTATCTCAATGCACTGCAGTATGATGTACACAGTAGACGTTTAGTCTTAGCCAGCAATTTAAGGTTTCTTTAAAAAAATAAGTTCTTCATTTTCAACACAACTACAGCATCTTGAAATGCAAAAAAAGCAAAGGCCTACAACCTCATAAGAAATCTAGAGTTGATTTTGTAAATCACAATTTACCAGACATCATGTTTCGAGTTTTGATCTACAGTTAAATGTTGACACAGAAGATATATGTTTGAAAACTGATGAATACTGGCCTCAAGAATAACCCCCATGTCTTTTATGAGTCTCCATTACAAGTGGATGGGGGGAAAAAACGAGGATGGAAGCTTGTCTCGGACGTGCTGAGACTAATCTGATACAAATGAAATACCCACAGGATGGTGCTCAACATGCTGGCCCAGTGTGCCTAAAGCTGGCAGTGTTAACACATACACCACACGTGACTGGCGGATGCCAGTGGAAACAAACACTTCTCCCAATGACAATGCTAACCAGCTGATGTTTAGCAGGCATAATGTTTACCATCGTCATCATCTTAGTTTAGCATTTTAGCATGCTACCATTTGCTAATTAGCATTTAACACATAATACAGCTGAGGCTGATGGAAATATCATTTGTTTTGTATGTATTTGGTCATAAACCAAAGTATTAGCCAAAATAAAAAGTTTAAAAGATCATCAAAGATATTATAATTCATCCCGAGGGGGACATGAATTTGGTGCAGACATTCAGGGTGCAGACATTCAGGGTCTCCAGATGATGAATCCTACTCACTTTGGTGATCCTCTGACTTTTCCATCTAACAGTTGTTGGGATATTTCACTAAAAAACAAAAAGGTCAACCTCACGGTGGCACTGGAGGAAAGGTCAAAGAATCACCAAAGTCAGTAGGATTCATCATCTGGGGGCCATGAATGTCTACCAAATGTCATGAAAACCCAACAGGTGCTATATCAGTCTATCAAGTGGTAGACCGACTGTCATTGCCATCTATAGAGCCATGCCACAAGCATGGCTGAAAATAACTTATTTAGTAATTTAATGAAATATTCAGCAAGTCAGCACTAACAGACTACTGGATATCATCCATATTATTTCTGTAAAAAACACTGCCAAATGTTTTTTATCATAATAAAATCTCTCAGGAAGTGAATATATTTGCGTATCCACCTGTGCTTTGGCCCTGTTGCCTTTGCCATTGTGCAGTCCACTGTCAGTCCCCCTCCCTCTGATGGAGATTGTTAGTGGCACGCACATATGTGCTGTGTCTCACTGGGCTTCGCTGCTTCCTTGATCTATTAAACATCATGGCTGGCCACAGCGACTCTCTGCCAACACATTTTTAAAGTATCTGACGGCAGAAGCTATTCATCTGCCTCAGCCTGAAGTCCTCCTGGTTATGCTGAAATGTTAGTACCAATAAAGTTCAATGAATAACTATGTCATTTGAAAATGTAATTTGTTCAACAACAGTTAATTTTCTAGCTGTACACTTTAAAATGGAGTTTTTTCTCTCAAGGGGTGGGACAAGTGCATTTAAGGTGAGTTTCAAAGGGAACATATAGTGGGCCAGTAAAATAAAACATGTATCTGATAACAAAGCTTGATGTACGGCAGTGAATTCAGTGGGTGCAACTGAGGTCAAAGACATATCGCTACACCAGAAGGCTATAAAACATGAAGGCTACACTTTTTGGATTGTGTTTGTGTGTGTCTATGTTTTTTTTTTTTTTTTTTTTGGTCTCCGCCAGTTTCCTAATGAAACACTTCTTCTCATACAGACCAACAACAACAAAGCTGTACAGTTTGGAAGATAAATGGCTATGGTACTGGTCTCTGGCTCCCCCTGATAGCGTTCTTTCAAAGCACAGAAACACCACTTTCTTTTGATCCACTGAGGCAGACAGGGACAATGTGTGTGTGACAATTCAGAATGGAAACATAAAACATGACCTTTTGCATAGGATCTGAGAATAAAACCTACTCTCTACAGCACACCCGGACTGTGGACACGCCTGTTAAACACCTAGGTGCTGAGCTATACAGTACAGCAGATTATCTATCATTTATTCTGTTGCACGGCAAAGAACATCATGTTCACTTCACAGAGTGACTTTCAAACTAGTAACAGTGACGCAAGAGAAGCTGTTAGCCAAGAAGCATGTTTTAAGAAAAAAAGCATTGCTTCCGAGGTGATGCAGAAGAATTATCCGGAATAATCGGCTTCTTACAATCCTGTGTTCTGTGGATAACTTCGTGTTTTGTATTATCACGATGTGAACTGAAGTTTGCAGATAGTACAATAAAAAGGTTTAAGCTTCAAACACATTTGGCATTCAGCCTAACCTTACATAAATATTTAAATCATGCATGATGGCTGAGGCAAACTGATTTAATTAAATGTATGAGCCTCTCTGCCTGCGGAGGTGCAGCAAAGATACAAATGACTGCTTTAGGAAATATCTCAAGCTGTTTTCTTGGGTCTTGGCTTGCAGCTACACATTACCTGTAATGGCATTATACTGTATTGGAATTAATACAGTCTGGGAAATGAGAGTACGATGCTTAAATGAAACGTCAGAGCTACCAAAAGTCATTGTGGATGTTAAAGCTGAAGCTGATATTTTTATACCTGTATAAATAAGACTTTTTCCATATGAGAACTTTCGAAAGTTTCAACCCTAATGAAGGTTTTTTTCAGACTGATGTTGCCCGGCTTTTGTCTATACGTCTCCAACCAGTCAGCATGAAGGGAACAAAGAAGAGAAGCAAAGAAGCCAAGACCAAAGAAAAAGAAAAAGCAACAAATTAATGGCTCAGAAAGCTTTCAAGTTCAGAAGACAGAAGTTATTTATAGAAATTGAAACCAGTCTGAAAATGGCTTAGTGGTTTTGTGTTGCCATAAAAATAGTATAAATTAATATTGTTGTTCGCATGCATTTAAGTAAGGCTTTACAACCTGGCTTGCACATTCCACTTGGATTGAGGAAGTTATCTGTTTGTCTGAAGTGCAAAGGGAAAACTTCTAAAAGTATGTTAACTTTAAACAAGAATCCTTTTATGAAAATGCTTATTCATGCAGTATCATTATTCTCCACTGAAAGAGGATGAAAACAAGCCAGGAACAGAATTTGGAGTTCCAGGTCATATGGTGCAGTCTTTATCATTTTGCTCACTGAATACATCCTTCAGGATGGTGAGACAGTCTTGAGTCTTTGAAAGTAATTGGATAAGGAACCATTTTTTTCCCCCCCTCAAAACCTCCTCTCTTCTCTGCAAACGGCATGTGAGGGCTCCTCTGTGAGATTCTCAAGCTGTCTGTCTGCCCGTCTCTCCCGGTTCAGCTCTGTTCCACTGGATGAGTCAGTTTTTAATTGATGTGTTCTCTAAGGCATTGCTCATACAATCTTTGCCTGTCCTTGTGCTCTTCAGGGAAATCACAAATTGCAGTGCAAATCCATCACAAAGCAGTCACTTCAAGCACTTGGAAAAACCTGTCCCCAGAACTGCTCCAAGGTACTTGGGGCGAAAAATATAACAACTTTGACAACTGTAGTTAATTTTGACGTGCATAAAAACCACACTATTGTCTCTCACATCAGATCCAAAGCATTCCGATGTGTGCACTTTGGACTTTTGGCTGTTGGGTAGAAAGTGAAGGGGGAGATGCTATATCGTCACTACTTCCCATTCCTCATATGTCTAGGTTGAAGGCTCGCATGAGAAGATCCAGGTCACCAATATTTGCAGCCTGGAAGAGTTCGGGCTGGTCCATCATGGATAAAGCTATCCTCAGAGCAGCCCAGATGTTTCCAGACATCACCTGGTGGGACTGCTGGCGACTCCGGCTTTTCCTCTGAAGGCTTAAGGCAGTCAGGAAGTTGCTGGCCGCCTCTCTGGGGAAGCAACGATAAATGCAATCACTTTGATGGTTGATCTAGCCCCATCAGGATAAGACCTCGCACCAACTGACCTCAGCACACATGCATGTTACTCTGCAATATCCCCTACATATTTCCCAACAGCTTGATGTATCTTTAAATGCCCTGCACACCCACCTTCACGCATGACTTCACTTATTTGGGCTGATTAAACCTCCTCTCAAGCCTTGGTCACACCAGCATTTAAAAGGATAAAATTAGTTCATTTAAATAGAATCACTGCAATCAAAAAAGTAAATATGAGGACATTTTCAAACCATCTTAAAAATGCTGGCATTAGTTGGAACAGAGTCAGAGAGTCCAAAACAATGAAGCTATCATAGCGTATTTGCTTGTATCTAATCTCCTCATCCAGAGGTTAAATTAAACCTCCTGTTCATTCTGGCTATTAAAAGCTCCCCTTCAAATGTGCTTTGAATGTAAGTGATGGGGGCCAGAATCCACAGTGTGCAAATGCAAAAATGTATTTAAAAGTTTATCTGAAGCTTATATGAGGCTTTAGCAGACTGAGTTAGTCATATCAAGTGGATATCTGCCACATGTACAGTCTTTTTAGCATCAAATTCCCTCTTTGTGTTCCTTCAGACAGTGTTTCCCTGTTGAGGTGCGGGGGAAGTATAGTAGCCTAACAAAAAGAGTGACTTCAGCACTAAAGACTGTAATGCTGAAAGATATCTACTTGATTTGACTAATTTGGATGACTGAAGCTTCATATTAGCTTCAGATAAGCTTCATAAGGGGGCTTGTGGATTGTGGCCACCCTTAACTCACATTGTAAGTGTATCATGAAAGGATCTTCTAACGGTATGAACAGGAGGAATGATTATGGCGAGAAAAAACTATTTCAATTTTCATTTGGGCATCTGACTACTGTTTAAAGACAGCCTTGAAAAACTGTGAACCTGTCCTTTAAGTTTTTGCACTCATTTACAGTGGAACAAACTACTCCTTCGCCATCTTATTAGTGCTTGGAGTCTGATGACCTCTTTATATCCACCCACCTTCAACCTGAACAAGCGTAATCAGCAGTGAAAACACCTGTGGGGGATGTGGAGGGCCTTTAAATGTGATCTCACATATGTCTGCAGTCTGCACAGAAAGATAAACTGGTTGCTTGGGGCAAGTCGTGTGTTTTAATTACATTTATCTACAGTTTTCCAGTAACATAGCACCAACATATTCAGTTAGTTGTCTTCTTTGCTGAATGTATGTAGGCCTGCTGCCCTAGCTAACCAGGCACACCAGGGCAGAGGAGATCAGACAGCATTTGAACATATTTGATCAATCGGGGTAGACTGCAGACAGGTCGGGCATACCTTGCTGCTGGAACTATTTCTTTGGTAGGAAGTAGAAATGAAGACTGTACACTAGTAAATTCTGTGGATTATACAGAGCAACCAGAATTTTGTTTTTGAGAGACACATTGCTATTAAATTCCTTTAAAAAATGAATGAAGTAATTTTTCAGGCTATGAGCACCACAAACCACGTCATTAATTTCCATTGTAATGGGGCAGAGGGAGAAAACCCATCGAGTCAAATAAAATTAAGGAAATGAAAGAATATCACTTCACCTAAATGAAGTGATATTTTAACAGGAAGTCCGACCTTGTTATGCTTCGACTGTGTAGTCTGATATGACATGATAAATGTAGAATCGCCTGTAAACTAGCAGTTAGTTCAGTCAGTCAAATTGCGTAGTTTCACTGAGAGTTAGCAATTAGCATTAGCATAACAGTTACTCACGGACCAACACACCCATCACAGAAAAGTGGTTTATTGAAGTGCTGCTGCCACCTTTTTGCCCCACTCATTTGCTAATTAAACAGCTCTGTTAACGTACAAATACTTGCTAATGTTGTTGCTGCTGCTAATGGTATATTATTAACATTAACGTTACAGTTAGCGCAACGGTCCTGACATGTCTGTTCTGGACGGTTTGTGACGGTTAATAGTCATCAGTTAACGGTCATATCGACTGTTAAGTAAGCCTCAAACGCCACTGCAACCCTGAAAGTAATTTCCCGTCCTTGCTGTCACCACCAACCAGCCTCTGACCACACACCATCTCTTCCCTGAGGGTTAATTTCTCACCTCTGAGATGCTGAGAATCACTGCTTCTCTTCACCAAGTGGTAAGTAAATACTGTTTGTTTTGCTAACATGCTAACTGATATGGATGTTTTTGCTATGTTAAGTTGGTGTTTGGCTGCTTGTTACTCGGCTGGCTGTGTCTTGATTTCTCCTGGCTGCCAGTTTCTTGTCTTGTGCTGCTGTGTAAGTTACTGTACTGTATGTGCAGTATTTGCATTGGTGTTAGCCTAAATGTGAATACATTTCTTGTAGCGACTGAGCTTGTTTAGCTTTTGATGTTTGTCAGGTGTATCGTGATTCTTTCATGCTGTTGTTTTACAGTAGGTAGTTGTGAAATCATACCTGGATGTTATGATTAATGCTATGGGCTGAATTGGTTTTGATGCAGATATTCCTGTAGGTTTTTGCAAATTCTCACACTTATTCGGTGGTGTAAATTAACTAAGTACATTTACTCAAGTATTTACTTGTACTTGAGTATTTCCAGCTACTTCCAATACACTACATTTCAGAGGGGCCACATTTATTTGACAGCTTTAGTTATTAGTTACTTTTCGGATGACGATTTGACACGTAATACAACAAGCTTTTGATTTTTCCCTCTAAAATCTCACATGTTTCATTTCACTAAATGTTCAAATGATCCAATATTTCACCAAAAATAAAAGATTAGAGAAAAATTACAAAAACTGAAAACAGATTTGTGTATCAGAACTTTGTTTTTATCTGGTGACCCTTTGGAGGGGCCCGACCCCTAGGTTGGGAACCACTGGACTAAACTAGCTAACTGTATATAAAGTAGTTGAAACTAGCTCCACCTCCAGCAGCTACAACAGTAACATGCTGCTTACACACTGATGCTTCAGTATTAATAATCTAATGATGTCATATATAATAATATATCAGTCAGTGGGACCAAATCAATACTTTTACTTTAATACTTCATGTACATTTTGCTGCTAATACTTCTACTTAAGTAGGATTTTTCATGCATGACTTTTACTTGTGATGTAGTATTTTTACATTGCTGTATTGGTACCTCATTACCATCACTGTGTGTGCTTATGAGTTGGGGTGAAATGCCAAATATCAACTGTGTGTATGGTGTCACTTAATTTGTTCCACATGAGTTGGCTGACTGAAATGATTGTGGATACTTTCAAGGCTTCAACTTCATCGTCATGGTTGTCATTCTCTCTTTAAATTTTTATCCCCTGTCATGCAAGTGTACCACTTTCACCTTTTTGACTATGTGTCATGAATGCTACCTTGAGCAAGTCCACTCCACACTGCATCAAACAAGAACTTTGTGTCCCCCTCTCCTGTAGCTCCAGGTCACTCACCTGTGTGCTCCGAGGTTAATACAGCTGATGCCCAGGTTGTACCGAGACCTGATGAACCCCGGCTGCAGCTCTAGGGCTCGTGTGTAAGCCTCCACAGCCTCCTCGCTCCGGTCCCCGTTTGCCAGCGTGGCCCCCAGGCGGTTCCATAACAAGTAGTCCTGAATGGGGATGGTTGATGGATAAGTGATGTCATTCGGTTAAAGAGAAAACAGTCTTTTAGTTCAATGTGATGCGTGTTGTCAGATGCTGTCACCTTGATAATGTGGCTTACTAGATGTATTTAAATAGCAAACACACTGGAGAGATTCTCCCTGTCATTTAGCCTGAATTAAAAACTCATCAGCACTTTTCGAGTCCTAAATGCTTTCCATGTTTCAAAGACTCGAGCAAGTAGCTAACTGTGTCTTTAACAGAAAGGTGCAGGTGAAATAGAGCTGAATAATCTGGGTTGTTACACAACACTCAGCCTTGTATCTGCGGGGACAGCATGACAAAGCAGAGTTAGAGCAGCAAGCTATAATTTGCGTTATTTAAATGCACAAACAACAAAGAAGACTTTGGAGAATTACACAGCTCCCTGCTATAAAATAACCTAACAAGGGTAATTTAAGGAGAGCTGAGTTACATCACACAGGGTGTCCTTGCCGTTGTTTCCCACCTGCAGGTAGACGGGCTCATATGGAGGTCATGGTCTGCTACAGTATAGGGGTCCTTCATCTTTGGCTAAGCCTACCAGCGGGATATAATTATCTCCCTTTGTGTTTGGAGCTATTTTTTTCAGCAGGGGAGCAGATATTACCAAGTCAAATGTGGGAGGTTGGATTTAACAGTGAGTAATATTCTTGCCGACCTGGGACAGTGCTGGGAGGACAGAGACTGATTTGCATGAAGGAGATGCAGAGATGGAGGAAAAGTTTGTTATTGTATTTCTCTGCGTGTTAATTTTGTTGTTGATGTGTATGTTTTTAGGTGTCTGTGTAAATGTGTGTGCTCTAGATCTCTTGCCTGAAAAATAAGGCTGGTGCGGAAGTGACTTAAACCTGCATTCTCTCTAATGGCCAGTAGGGGGCGACTTCACTGGTTGCAAAAAGAAGTCCAATTGTATGGAAGTCTATGAGAAAATTACCCTACTTCTCACTTTCCTCAGTAAACAGTTTACTAATGAGTTTATTATTATTATTATTATTATTATTATTATTATTAGCATTAGCAATATGACCATAGACTGTAAATGCATCGTGCTAACCAAGCTAGCTGCTAATGCTAGCGTTAGGGTCAGCTTCACCATCTTGTCCAATTAGGGGTGGGCGATATGGCAAAAATATCATGATTTTTTTTTCAGGCAGGATCATGATCCACAATCTTATTACAATTCTTTTTTATGTTGGTTTTTAATACTATTTTGCAAGTTACTGAACAGTACTCAAGATACAAAAAAACTTTATTGTCTATCACATGATAGAAATTTGTCTTAGGTTAGGGGCTCACAAACAACATAAAAACATACACGCATGAAAGACTCACATAAAATGACATTAAAACACAAACAATTCCATACATAAATAAAAGCAGGTGTGCAAAGCTGCATTAAAAAGTAGTGACAGTCTATTTGGCCTTGTTTAAAATGGATATTGCAGCGGGAAACCAAACTAACAGTACAACCAAACTAATTTCACAGCTGAAAAGCAAACATTTGATGCTGTGTAGAAGTGTTAGTGTGTCGTTTTGGATAACTAGCAGGATGTGCAACGTTAAAAAAAGGCACCAACACAGTACACCAGAGCTGACATCACGCTAGCTTGCAGCAAGACAGAAGTTAGTAGTTAGTGCTACCAGTTAGCAGGCGAACTCATCGCTAAACGCTGGCGTTTACTTGCAGCCCAGCTGTTAGTTTAACATGATGTGCAGCAGGTGAGCCTTCCTAGCAGTGAAACTGCTGTAGATTTCACAAACACGTTACCAAGCATCAAATCTGTGAGCTAACTGGTGAGCTGGTG
Source organism: Scomberomorus guttatus (assembly GCA_038419695.1). Taxonomy (NCBI): domain Eukaryota; kingdom Metazoa; phylum Chordata; class Actinopteri; order Scombriformes; family Scombridae; genus Scomberomorus; species Scomberomorus guttatus. The sequence continues at coordinate 17,389,330 of CM076454.1, read as the reverse complement.
ACGTGACAATGCCCAGCATTTACCGTTGAAAAACAGACAGTTTGGGCTCCTGATGTTAACCATGCTGATAGTTTGTTCTGCTGTGAGCTTGTTTTTACCCAAAATCCTTGTCACTGGAGGTCATTTTCTCCAGCAGTTTCCAGCAGTGGTACAACGCGTTTGCCGTGTGCCATTATTTTTTTTTACAGACTATGGCGAGAGCATATGTGTGCCATTCAAGAGTTCAAGAGGCCAGATTTGGAGGCGCCTTCCTTCGCATATTGCTGTGACAGTTAGATGTGCCTCATTGCATCTGTTAGCATGAGCTGTCCCTTGATATTTGTGACTCCAGCTCTCTAAGGATGTGTCTACATGCTTGAGGCGTCATGCTTCATTCATGCTTCATGTTTGCCTTATGTGTTTGCATGGGAAGATGTGACACATCAGGGTTTTCAAGTGTGCACCTTACAGTACGTGGTGTTGTGTGTCTCTGCATGTGTGCATGTTTTTAGCAGATCGTAGGCATTGTTTTTGTTTCTCAGAGGCAAAAATAGTTCAGTGACCAATGGACTGTAGTTAGACAGGTTGGTTGACAGGCACCCTAATAAATGCCAAAATCTCACACTACTGTATAGCACTCATACCTCCCTGTAAATTTTGTTTATTTATTTTTGCCTATTTATGTGACGGTAATAACAATAGTAATATAACTGCATATCCTTGGAGAAACACTCATTTGAGAGCAACTGTTACAACATAGTTTCACCATCATTATTGCAATATTTAACAATTAACATGAGGAGAGCCTCTCTTGTATTTCTGAGAAACAAGCTTGTGGTTTTCCATGTTTTCATTTAAAATGTTTAAAATTAAGAAAATAACAGTATGTAAAAGTATGTTAGTTCCTAGAGTAACATTATTCAAACATTATTGTTCAGTACATATTGCAATAATGTAACATACTGAGATAACTTTGGCTGTTATAATCATACTATAAAATATTGGTACATCGTGCTGTAATGTAGCAACCTATGAGAAGCCACCAGCTGGCTGACAAACCTGCTTCCCTGGATTCCTACTGGGCAGAAATGAGCGGTAAAAATTTAGCAAAATGTATCATCTGTGAATATTTGAATGAGTCTCTGATCAGCCATAAATAATGTTTCATGAAAGGCACAGAGTTTACATCATTGGCATAATGCAGTGCCAGCTGGAGTCAACCAGCTGTCAAACATGTTGTCTCTGCATAGAAACCAATGCATCCCATGTGTTCACCAACCACAGCTTACATCAGCCAGTCAGACTGGCTTTGAGATCTGTGCCACTGAGACCTTTGCTCCCCAGTACAGGCTGGGTGGCAGCAGATTCTCAAAATATGGATAATTCAAAACCTCAGCTAATAAAATTACAAACATCTGAGTGTAAGAAAGAAGAAATATTTTAGGTGAGCTGACTGTGCCAATAACACATTGTACAACACTCTTATACATCTCCATTCTGTCTAATCTGCATATGTGTGTGTGTGTGTGTGTGTGTGTGTGGGAGTTTGTACCTCGGGCCGCACTGACAGGGCCGTATTGAAGGCCTCCACAGCTTTGTTGAACTCGCCGCTGAGGTTGTAGAGTACCCCGAGGCCCGTCTGCAAATCCGGGTCGATGCTGTCAGAGTTGTGCTGAACTGCTTCCAGAAAGAGCTCCTTGGCCTCAGGCAACAGAGAGCTGTGGACACACACATACACACATTCAGATAAGGATTAGTGTGACTTAAGGCTGCTGAGTGAGCTCTTAAGATTGCAGAGCTATGATGTGCACTGTACTGCATGTCAACTTTTATTCAGTGTAAGAGAGAGAGATTGGCAGGAGGGTAAAAGAGAGATAAAAGGAGGGAAGAGGAAAAGAGCAAGGAAAAAATACAGAGAGGGTTGTGTAAAAGGACTTGTAGTACTGAGCCTGTGGGTTTTTGTTAAGTTTATTTAAATAAAGTATCTTGACAGAAAAGTTCATTTAGTATCTTGAGTCATTACAAACACTTATGATTTAGCGCTGCAACTAACAATTATTTTCCTTACTGGTTAATCATTTTGGCTATAAAATGTCAAAAAAAGACAGCTAGTCAGCTTCTCCTGCCTCACTGGTCATTTTTGCTGCTGGCTGAAGATAAGGGTTGCCATTTGGGTTATGTCTTCAGTTTCCACTAGGCCGGGCATAACAAAGGGAGGGGGGTAAAGGAAAGATAGAGGAGTGAAAGAAGCAGGGAGGAGGACTGCAGAGAACAGTGAACAAGGAGGGTAAAGAGAAAGGGATAGAAAATGATCAGCAGAAATATAAAGGTAGATACTGCATGGATTAGAGGGAATACCACAGTAATTGGGATGTACCTATATCTCTTCATGTTGACTAGACGATTAATGATTTGATAAAGGGCCGGTTTAGCTTCGGAGCAGAATTTTTTAATCTGATATACCTAACAGCCTCATTTTTCTGGCTTAAGATAACACAGATGACCTGCTTCTTACAGCAGTAAAGAGTATTTTGACAAGACGGATACGTGTAGCTCCATGTATGCTGTCTCGCCAGTGAAATTACACCAATACCAGCTGTGGTTGAGAGACCTTGAAATAAGTTTTTACTCGCTCTGACAGAGTAATAGCAGTTTAAGTAAAACAAATGAGAGTCTGAAACTGCTGGTAAAAATCTTGTTGTTTAGTGTGCAACATGAAGCACATGATATATATGTTTGTCAGCCACTTAATGACACTGAGCTGTTAGAAAAAGCTAAAATTCTGTTCCAGCTTTTTAATGTAGCTATCCTCAATCATGGTATATGTCATTTTAATCACAACTGGTAATGGATGAAATAACCAGACAATCATATCTAAAATCAAATATTGCCATAAATCCTCACTGCTCATTGATTTACAACGTTGTCCACTATAATCTGATACTACCAGAGATATTAAAGTGATGAACGGTATTGCACAGTATATTGTCTCCTGTATTTATTGCCATACTACCCACCGCTATACCAATACCTATAAGAAGAGTTAAAATAAATGGTCTTCTGCTTCAACAAGGAGCCTTTGAGTGAAGCTCATAACTCCAGTTATAAGTTGTTGCAATGGTTTTGCCTTCTTGCCAACAAAAGACTTCCAGGTTTTGGTAAAGCTGCATGGACACTGGACATTCAAGAAAACACTGAACAACTGTGCCCCAGAAAAATACAGTTTGATATATGAAGTCCTATCTGTTGTTTAAACATAGTGGTCTTTTGTAAAAAGGACCACTAACATCTTCAATTTTCTGCCTATTCTATCTAAATACTCTACCTTTCGTGTCTGCCCATGTTGGGAGCATGAGACATCCTGCGTTGGGAGTTTGGGGAGTCCACCAGGTGGGTCTTGCCCTTCAGCAGGTGCTTGTACTTTGGATTATGTCGCAGCCAGCGAAGCAGGGCCTCGCAGGCGTCGTACCGCATACCGGTGTTGGTCAGACTGACTGCCAAAGCCATGAGGGCCTGAAGGTTGTTGGGGTGGAGCTCCAAACACCTGGATGGAGACAGGATGCAGACAGAGGTGGTGTAAGGTGTGCACTTCAAAGAGAAATCTAGATTTGACAGACATTAATTGGGGCAGGCCAAAGCAAAGGAACATCAGGCGGAAGCTAATGATTTCTGGGTCAGGATGGATGAGCTGCACCTCTCCTCTGCCTCTGCGGTGGGCCAGGTTTGCATGCTGCCCTCAGCAGCAGGGTCAGATGATTTGCATTTGGTTTGCATTTAGCAAAAAATGCCCTTGGTGATTGTCCCAGAGCTACACATGCAAAATGTGTTTGTAGTGAGTGCTAAAGTTATGTCACTGATTATATCATGTGGATGACTGCCACTAGGATCTACGCTGGCCTTTGTAATTGAAAAGGAGAGAAGAGCAGCACTGTGTTGGATGAACAACTTGGATTAGTCAGAGGAGAGGCCACAAGATTTAGCTTTCATCAAGATAATTTTCAAGCCAGATTTGCTACAGTTGATGTGCCAACTTCCTTAAAACCCTGATAATCTCAGTCAAACTAAATTATTTCAGTCCCACTGCAGTGTGCTAAAGGTGAGGGTTATATAAACTTTGGTTCAAGCCACTCAAATTTACTGTGCACTTACATGGATGTATTCTTTGTGCAAAATATTAAGCTTACCTTGTATACAAAAGTCAAAAATGGAAATATAAATTAAAATAATCGTGTTTTTCTTAAGGAAGATTCACTGGACAACCATGTTTTTCAGGGACAGATTTGGCAGATTTGTTTGAATAGAGAATTGACTGGCTGCCCATTAAAAAACATAAAATAATTAGAAATCTGTCACATTTTATTTCCTCTGTTACTCACAGCACTTAAAAAATAAACTGAAACATGTTTTTGAAAGTCAAGCATCAAACTACCGTGACAAAACTAAGCAAAGGTTCTATTAGAAAATATGAGCTAAATAAAATGTGTAATTTGAATATGATATTAAGGTTGTATGGAATAGAGCAGAATAACATGATGTGTGCCATCTGAAGTGTTGCCAGTGTAGCAACAACAGGACTAATGCCAGGTAAACATCAAATCTCACTTCATACCAAAGCACTCCCCACACAGATGGAGCCATTACATAATGAACAGACTAAATGTACACAATGCAAACTACCTGAGATCTGTTGGATTAAGTGAGATTGTAGCAAAAACTGAAAAATAATTTATTTGCATTTTTTTGTAACCCCCTTTACATTTCCACAGAATGGGCCATATATGAGGCACTGAGAAAATGAAGGATGCTTTTTCCTGAATGGCTGTGTCTTGTGTTTTCATTTGACTTGTCAGTATTCACACTTCCAGATAGGTGCAAATTTCTGGCTTCAGCAGTGTTATGAATGAAAGTGGGCCACCTCCCATTGTGGACTGTTCATACCCTGACTGTGCAATCACCATCCATGTGGGGTGTCTCTATTTTAAGAATAACAATCGCAGAATATTTCCTTCCAATCGTTGGTTTAAGAACTTATGTAACAGTTACATAAAATGGTGATGGCGGTTGTTTTGTCTAAGTCTTTACATCAGACTTTTGAGTTTTTTTGTTTTGTTGTTGTTTTTTTGTTGCTGTTGCTGAGTATACTGCCATCAAAAGGTTCATTGAAGCCTGTCATTTCATTCGCTTGGCTTCATCTTTTAAGACGACATTTCCACTTGTGCAATGGTGTCCCCGAGCTGTAACAGCTGACAACTCCACCACGCCTGAGACGAATTTCGAGTGAGAATCTGATGCAGTTGTTTCTTCTTACCTCTGGAGGGAGACAATTGCTGACTGCTCATTCTCATTTTCAGCCTGGGTGGTCCCCAACACTTGCCAAGCCTGCAGGGAAATAAAATACAGGTAACAGTAAACAGCAGGGTGAAAACCTGGACTCCATAGCCGGTATTCTCAAGGGGCTGAAACTCAGCTACAGTGGCTCAGCATCGTCTGTCAGGCACAATGAATGGGAACCAGTGACAGCGTTTCTGGCAGAATGCCACAAAGGAGCTACAGTGCATTTAAACATTCAGAACTCCAACGAATGTGAAACTTTTATGAGGTCAAACTAGGGTGCATGCAATTATGATTAAAAAAAAATTGGCAGTGTTTAGCTGGGAGGTTTGTTCTCAGATACTATAGATGTTTGAATTATTCAGGCAAGAGAAAAAAAATCATTAATGAATTAAGCTGTCTGAGAGACAGAAGTGAAATGATAATTAAGGTATCTCAATGAGATAATGAGGTGAGAACTTTTTATTTTGAGCTGAATGATTAGACCATTAGACCATTTTGATAATCAATTCATTGTTTGAGTCATTTTCCAAACAAAAACATCCGGCTTTTCAAATGTGAGTATTTGCTGCTTTTCTTTGTCCTGTATGACAGCAAACTGAAATCTTTTGGGTTCTGGATAAAGCAAGGCATCACCTTGGCCTCTAGTAAATTGTGGTGGGCATTTGTCATTATTTTCTGATACATATGTCACAAAATGATTGATCAATTATGTGTGACATTAATCTATAATGAAAAGACTGTTAGTTGCAGCCTAATGTTTATTAAATGCAGGAAAAAAATCACAATTGCGCAGGGTCAAAGGTCAAATCTTCAAATTTCTTGTGTTTTCTGACCAATGGTGCAAAACACCAAAATACTAAATTTGCAATGATATAAAACATGACTCACATGATTAATCACTTATCAAAATAGTTGCTGATTAATTTCTGTTGTTCAACTAATGGAATAATTGACTAATTGTTTCACCTCTAATGAATAACGTTGAGCTTTTGTTCCTTAAATGTGATTGTGTGGGAAGCATGGCGGTTTGACTTTGTATGCACAGCAGGGGAACACAAAGAAAAAAGTACCCTTGATCAGTAGAGGGCAGACAATGATATAACTAACCTAGAATCTAAAATGTGAGATTATGAGATTACCTCCCTGTATTTTGTCTCTGTAAGGGCACACTTAATAACCTGTTCTAAAGCTAATCTCTACAGATGCTTTTCCACTCTTTGAAATGAGGGGCAAAATTATTTCTGAATGATTCAGAGGTCTTCACAGTGGGGCAATAAGCACTAAGCACCCTCAGAGGAATTTTTGAATCGTATTAGTTCCATACACTGGGATAATCCTCTCCTTGGAATAACTGGCACATTTCTGTATATTCCAGGGGAATCCGTAAGTACTTTGTGTGAAGGCTTTGCTCTTTCAGCCTGCAAAGAGGTCACTTCTTTTGAAATGGGGAGAATACAAATAGGAGAAAAAACCTGCGGAATGAGCTATTATTCAGCTCACTGGCCAAATGGGAATTCTCATCAAGCGAATGAGCAAGTTGTGTATTTTTCCAACAGTAAACAACTCTGTTAACAAGAAGAAAAAAATCCTGTGTCCTCTAGAGGCAATCAGCATCTAGCCTGCGGGTACTGCTTCACACAGCCTGTGGTCAGTGAGGCATTCTTCCTCTGTAGCTTCTCTCAACATGAGGTGGAGTAAGTGGGTTTGGATTAAGACTTTAGTTTGTGCTGAAAATCTAACTGCCTCAGTCGGGTTGACCGGTGCTGGACTGCACATTTAATGTTTGTAGCTCTCCTTTTCCTTTTGAAAATACACACCCAGCTGTAAATATGAATGTCTCCATGGTCAACTTCCCTGGTTAAATACGGAAAAAATATAATATGTATGTGTGTGTGTGTACTAAATTAATTCACCTCTGAATCGTGAGGGTCCTGCAAGACAGCTGCTTCCAGCAAAAGCACAGCGTTTGGCAAGTCTCCCTCTCGAGACTTCTTTAGTCCCTCTTCAAATGCGTTAGGCAAGTCCTTATAAGGATTATCTGTGTGGAAGTAGTAACCCTGTCAGCAAAAAAAAAAAAAAAAACAACAAAAAAATAGGGACAGTGGCAATGTCAGTTTCTCTCTCCCATATTCAAATGCAAACCAGGGCTACTGTCATGTGCTGTATATTTAAGCAAAGCTCCAGCAGCAGGAATCGATCTTTTCTGCTTCACATCAAACCTGGGCTGAGCTCCCCAGAGTTTGTCTGTTCTCTTTAAATGTTAAACTTTGCATTTTCAAACTGTGATTACCCTGGTGTGTGGATGCCTGCTTCTGAGCAAGACGACTTTGAAACAGCTTTTTCTTTAAGAACTAGCTCTGCACTGGGATCAATCAGAGAGCCCAGAAGTCTGATCTTGTAGATTTCTTTCTGTAAGAAGGTTAGCTGATTGGTGAAGTATAGCTCAGCCATATGTTCTTAGTCCTTTGAAACATATTCATTCACTATAAAATATTTATTTTTTATTGTTATGGACATGCTGCACAGATAGACTGGAGGCTATTCCAAAATGTTCTATTAGTTTGGGGAAAAACAATAAGTAACACAAATCTGATCATTCAATACATTTAAATGAAAACATGTTTTCAATGATTTTGTTACCCAAGGACTTGAATTCCCCGCTACACTTTAAAGCTATACAAGGCAGCTGAACACATTTAGGCTGTGAATGACAGTCAGACCCACTGCATTATGACTGCTTTAACTCAAAGGATACCACAAGCAGCTTCTGTTTTCTCTAGACATACTGTAGCTTACTGCTATTTGCTTGTATTTTAATTTTAGGTTTCAATTTTTAATTTCTTGTGGATTTAGAAATGTCCACACCCAACAACAGGATTAAAACAATAGTTTTCTTGCCAAGAAAGGATCAAAGAGAGGATCAAAACCTCTCTCATGTCTGTGCGTTAAGTATGAAGCTAGCACCAGGAGACAGTTAGTTTAGCTTAGCATAAAGACTGGAAACAGGGGGAAATGGTTAGCTAAAAGGAAAATCTGCCTGTTAAGTTCGCTGTTCAAAACATTATTTGTTTAATATGTACAAAAACAGAAAAATATGGTTTTACGGGGAGTTGTGTGACCTTCTAGAGTGAATCTCCACTGGTTGATTGACGACAAGACTAGCTAAAGGTAACATTAAAACAATGAGTTAACAAATGAATGAGTAAACAAATGAGATAACATGTTGGCTAGTGAGCTTTAGCGGTGCTAGTAGGCAAATTTTACAGCGTTGGACGAAGCTAGACTTGCTGATTTCCCTTGCTTACAGTCTTTATGCTAAGCTAATCTCCTCCTGGCTTTAGCTTCTGTACTAACGAACAGACATGAGAGTGGTATCAATTTTCTCATCTAACTCTCATCTAAATTGGCACATTTGTGAATCAAGAAGGGGATTGTTTTAAAAAAATAAACCCTATTTAATAGAGTTACAGTACAGGCAGGTGTATTTTTAAATAAAAAAAATCAAAAGTGTGTCACTTTTTCAAACATTGTGTAACTTGGACAGACATTCAACTGACAGTACTTAATATCTTCTGTATTGCTGATTGTAACATTAACTATATATAATAGTGACCTTCTCATGTGGAGAGACAGAGGAGGGAATCTGTGCTTGTTCGTTCTCCGTCAGCCAGTTCCGTCGAGCGAGCTCTTCCCACTCTGCCTGCATCTTATCCCAGAACTCGGTATCCGACTACAGACAACAGAGAGAGCGAGGGATGCGATGAGAAGAAGGGGGGTGGATAGATGGGGGAGGGGGTGAAGGAAGGGACAGACAGAGAGGAGGGAATGAGTGACTGGTGCACATGAGACCAAAAGCTCTTGTAATTTTCCTTCATCCTACAGCTGGAAATGTTACATCTGTGCGGCTCGCTGGCTGTAACATATGGACTCCTCACTTCTGATGAATCATTACATTTGCAAGTCGAGGCAGAAATTAAAGGCACAATCTACACTTCAAATGCAAACAAATCAAAAAAAAAAAAAAAATCTGCTGTCTCTTTCAAATTGACAGGTATTTTTTTCTGATGTGATTTAAAGGTGATTTTACATCAGTAACGTTTATAATTACAGCTGGAAAACAGGCCTGTATTTTCAGATGATGGTCTGTTAAGAGATGCACAAAATACTAATGTTTCATCTGTAGAACAAACTCTTTGATCACGCCTGTGAATAGACTTCACCTTTATGTGGTCGAAAATGTTGCATCAGGGCTTTAAAGTCTCTATTAGCTTGACATATGAACTGTCATTTGCTGGCATTTCAATTAGCTGACAGAAGCCTTGAAGGTTATCGTGGATGAATAACCTCAGTTGAATATGCCAATCCACATCCTGGAATAGCTTTTCATTTTCAATCTGAAAAGAACCCAAAGCCTGTCGAGTGAACCTATTACATACAAGCTTATGTTAGTAATTTCATTTCTTCAAACAACCTGCATCGTTTCAAATGAATCTTGAAATCGTTTGGTATTCAACTTCAATTTTCTTTGCCTGCAATGTATTAACAGATAGTATGGTGTCTTAATGTAATCTGATTTAATGGCATCCTTCCAGTAAATAGCAAACAGTTAAAACAAATGGGTTTTACTTGTAAAAACAGCAAATTTGCCTGCTGTTGCCTGTTTGAAATATTCTGCTGATGCTCTTCTAAGATTATCAACATGGAGAAACTGTTAGTGCCACCTTATTGTTGCTCAGTAGATCAGTAAAAAGAGGAATTTAAGAGATGAGGAGGAGATACTTGCAAAAAAGAAAACAGGGCACATTTCCAAATTCCAAATTGTTGTGCACTTCAGCAATCAACAGTACCAACTGTCTGGAAAAGCCTCTGCTGTGCAACTAACTATTCTAATCAAAGTAATGTTGCCTGATTTTATAACTTAAAAACACTGGAGAAATTGTTCACTTGTGCTTTGCCTCAAACACAGTGTTCAAATTAGGTTAGCCAGACAAATGTGAAGGCCAGATCAGACCAGATTAGTAGTTTGGAAAAGATGCAGTCAAAAGGCCCAGCAAAGCGAAGAGAAACTCATGGAAATATAATGATGAGTTAATCGTGAGTCAGATTATGAGTCATATAATTTTCCTCGAGTGTGATTGTTTATTGTGATGGCACAGAAAAGGTTAAGTTGTTTCTATGTAGTTGCAGCATGTAACTTGAATTTGAATTGCACTCATACTGTGAAACTTTCTGTATAATTCTAAAAATATATAAACATCAAACATAATTTTCCTAACTGCCATCTTGAATATATTAATGAATTCCTATTTTTATGTGTGCCCTTCTCAGTTCTCTTAATCAGGCAACATGGCGTCTCCTTTCATCGTTTTGCTGATGACACCCAGTTTAACCTCACACTCAAGGCAAATTAATTATTTTTGTGTGTTTCCTGCATAATTGGTAACGTCAAAAACAATATTTAATAAATGTTCCATTTTTTGATTAAGATAAAACTTTGTCATTTTGAGTCCAACCTGTTCTTGCTCAGTAATCACAATCCAGTCTGCCTCCAAGAACTGAGAGTCTGATTACAGCTAAGCCTTAGTTATGAAAAACCTGTTCAGCCGTGGTTTTTCCATCTCTGAAACAAAATGCTAAAATTAGATCCATCATGAATTTTAGTGAGGATTATACATGCCTTTTATCTCTTCTCACTTTGACTAGTGCAACACTCCGTTCAGCTGCCTTCGCCAGAAAAGAGTTGAAATAGCTTCACTGTGTTCAGAAAGCTGCATCAAGGGATTTAACCAAAACTATGAAACAGGACCACACAGTATCTCTCCTGTTTTAGCGTATCCTCATTTCTAAACTGTTTGTTTTAGAGCTGATTTAGAGCTCTATGTGGACTTAAAAAAAGTATAACTTTTAATTCTTAGAAGTGATGTAGTGAACTCCTATAGAATGTAATGAAGCATTTATTACCAAAATTGTAGTGCTACATGGGAAGTAATGTGTTTGTTGTGTTTATAAAGGACAGAAATTATCAAAACAATGTTGTTACTGTTCTGCAAACAAAATATAGCGGACTTGTATTTATTGTCTAACATTATAAAAAAAAAAAATTGCAACAGAATGCAGTTGCAAATACTGACCTCTAGGGGCCACTGTAGTGCCAAATTATCTTTTTCACAATATTTATTACTGGTAATAGATTATTTATAGCATTGAAAAGTATTCTTGTTATTATATGTTGTATTGTACATGCAGTATTTTGTAATAATTCAGAGTAGAGAATATTCTGAGTGATGGGGGGGGGTAGAGCCATATGACATGTTGAGAACACTGCTTGTTTTTCTGTCCTCATCATATCGTCAGCGTGGTAAAAATGTAGGCACAGTTCTTTATGAGCAGTATCATACAGTACTGTCACTACAGATTCAATTAACGTCATGCCTATTTTTAATGTAAAAGTTGTCTCCATCCAATCACCACAGTGTCTTTTTTTTTTCTAGCTGGAGTCCATGATTCATGTTTGTCCTCTCGTCATAGGCAGAGCCAACCGGAAGAATAATGCCAAACAGAGCAGAACAGCCTCTTGTGACTGACTTAACAAGTCCTCTATAGTCAGAAACTCATCAGTAGCTGACAGGACTGTGTACAGTAAGTGTGTGTGTGTAGTGACACTGTTTGAGGGAAGAAGGGTTAGAAAGATCTACTGTAAGAGAGTGTGTGTCTGTGTCAAAGGTCTTCTCATCTCCACAACTCAGTGGCTCGTGACTGACATGGAGGCCATAGTGTGGCCCCTGATGGTGAGAGATGGTGGGTAATTGCAGGCTGCCGACTCTCAGACAAATTGCCTGAAGGTGAGTCGCGACGGTTGGCTCTGTCAGGAAGTGCACTCTCAGTGTTCCTGAAGCGGTGGTTGGGCTGGAAAAGTCATTGATGCCATGTGACTGTGGATCAGAATATGTGGCAGCAGGAGCTTTGATTTAGCGTAACTGTTCACATGTAGAAACACTGTCGGTACTCTGCTGGGAACCTATTAGAAGTTCTCACTGTACGGATTTATTTACAGTAACAGTGGTAGAAAGTACTCAAGAACACTACATTTAAGGGGAAAATCTTTTACTTTTTACTCAATTACAGTTATTTGACAGCTATAGTTACTTGTTACTTTGCAGATTAGATTTTAAAAACATGTAATGAGCATATAAACTGACACACCATTATAAATTACTCAACAGTATATAAAATAGTAATAATTGGTTCCATCTCAGCAAACTAACATAAAGTGCTTCTTAAAGTACATGTTGATGCTTCAGTAATAATCCAATTATATAATAAGACACTTTAAAGTAGTGAACACACAGTCAAATTTTGGGTGTAGGACTTTTAATGACGTGTTTTTACATTGTAATAGTGCTACTTTTACTTAATCTAAATACTTCTTCCACCCCTGCACACATATAGATTTTTTTATTTTTTATTTTTATTTACAGGCAGTCTCTATTAACCCACACACATGAATGTCACACACCTATCTTGGTACAACACTTGGTGGACAGTATATTGGACCTTACAGTTCAATGTGATGCTCAGGAAGTTTTTATCCCTACAAAAAGTCATGTGACCAGCAGGGCCCTACGGCAAAATCGCTGCACAGCCCAGCGCTGTTCCTGGCCGCTTGCACTCGTCAGCTTCATGCTCATGTGATTGGTTCTCAAGCTAGAATGTACTTATTTACATAATACAGCTTACATTTTACTCTCATTATTTCTCATTGTGTGGTGGGTTTGTATTTGCACTGTGACCTAGTCCATCATCTCATTAATTGTGTTTCATAGACAGTCGGTTGTTTACGTTGTGAAACCCATCTGGTGTGTTACTCGTCCGCCCCCTAATTGCACCATGGATGACAACAAATTGCTTGCAGAATTAAAATGGAGTAAATATATGGATGTGTTTTTAAATGACAGTAAATGTAGTCATATTTCTATATAACGCTGTGAAGGGCGTTTTTTACACCGGCATTGGGAGTTTAATTATGTGGAACAAGGCAAAGATACAGCAAGGTAATTTATATCCTGTGTATCATTAGAGGTGAACTCATAACTATGATTCTGATTTCAGCAGCTCTGATGAAGTGTTACGTGAAATGGATTGAATTCAGAGTGCCTCCTGCTGGAGGTGGGGTGAGGATTCATTAGTTACTTCATGAATGCATTATTCACAACATGGATAATCATGGCAACACCCACAGAGCGTACACACACACATCCTTGGCTGTTGGTGTCACCCAATTCTAGAAAAGGTAGATTTATATTTTGCCTCCAGAATCTAATTAGTGTTTCTTAGTCAGCTGAAGGTGGGTAATATATACAGTGGAAATAAATGTTCACTGCCAGAAAGGTAATTTGTAGAAGTTAAAAAAACTAAAACGCAGAAACAAGTGCTTCTAAAAAAAGAACGGTGCAATACAATTTGTCTCAGACTTTGTTTTATAGGTGTTGTAAAGCAAAGTAAAATACTCTGATTGGAACAACACAATCAACTTGTAAAAAAACAATTGCTTTTTTTTGTAACCGTAATTATAATATCATGCTCAGAATAGACATATACTGTTGTCTTATTAAAGAATTAATCATCATAATTATTCACAGCACACAGAGGACCTGCTCAGCGTTCGGTATATTCAGCTGTTTCCATGCAAACAGAAATTAAACAGCAACATGAAGCTTTCTCCTGTGTTTTGTTGGATTTGATTGCTGCACAAATATAGATGATAATTTACAATTATCTCTGGATTTATACAAAACTGTCAGTCAAACGACATCCTGTTATGAAAATCTGTAGAAGGTTTTTGCACATGAATGAAGGTATGAAAGGAACGTAGGCCTTTAGGCTACGAAGCTTTTGGCAACCATCAAACATGTTATTTCAGTAAAGTGACTAATTTTCCTTGATCCGCTTTCTCTGTGTTTAAACTGCTGAAATGAACGTTGTTAATACCCCCTAAATTACTGCAGCTTGGTGAATTGTTGGATGCTTGAATTTTGTTTTGATTGCTTAAGCACGATTTCAAATTTCTGTAGTGAATCTTTAGCTGACAGATGCAAATGTTTGCAGATACAGTATGTTAAGTTTTTAATATTTTGTAAGTATGTAGTTGATTGATGATAAAGAGTCTAATAATGTCCAACAGATAGAGTGTGTGTCTAGACTGAGCATCACACTGAATATCAGGTTGAATATCAAGTGGAAAAATCTGATCCTGAATCTCTGTGTGTGTGTTCTTCTCAAATAGACTCTTATCTGTTTACTTTAATCAGAGTTGTGTTAACTTGAGACGCAGCCCTTGGAGGAAACCAAGCACATGAATAGGGGTTACTTATCCACTTTGCCCAGGGGGCCTACATTACAAAAAGTCTCATTATTTACCAGTGACACAGAGCAGCCTCCAAAAAAAAAAAAACAGAGCTCTCCTCATCTCCAGAGCAGGGCTGGCCTGGCCTTTTAATGTTAATGAGCCACCCACTGCTCTGCTGCGTAGGCCAAGTCCTTGGTCAGCGAGACAAAAATAGGAAGCTGGAGTCCCGATAATGTCACTCAGAGAAGAATAAAAAACATTAATTGCGCAAACTGCAAAGGATGCATTTTGGCAGACAATGCGATGACCCACTATACGGATATCTGTGATAACAACACATATAGCCAGTGGTCAGGGTATTACTTGTAGTCTTGTGCAGTTGATTACCACAAAAGTTGCAATCGACTGTGAATTTATGACACATGCACAGTGTCCTGACGCGTTGGGATAAATAAAGGGTGAATTTTACACCAGTAGTTTGATTAATGGGGTTCAGTCCAAGGAAACAAAGTTTAAGGGCTGTATTATTGTGTTGGCGGCAAACTGGTATATTACTGGGGTGTTCTGATGGTATGGTATGGTATCCTGGTGACTATCTGCCACACGATGAGTTACTAAAATCTATGTGAGAACGTTTGCTCCACTCATTGATTAAATGTGTCTGTGGCGGAATATAAACACAGGAATAAGGTTCTATCTTTCTAACTTACTTCATAGTCCAGGTCAGATCTTGATGAATTCTCTGGCTAGCTGCTAGCAACTGTTGACTTTGCTCATCCGCATCCCAGCATGCAAAGCACACCTGTTAACAGGAGCCATTAAGCTAAAACTTCATGGGCCCATGCTGAGGCCACTTCCTCTAAAGGGTTTCAGTACAGTTGTTTTTATCTGCACCCGAGTACTCTTGTTGTGGCCCAAACAAATTTTGTCGTGGATGCCGTGTGCATCCTCATTCTCATGTTGGAAACTTTGCAGCTCCACTGGAAAAGTTTGGTCTGCTGGAGGGCAAATAGATGGAAGTTGTTGAGGGAGGTGAAAGCATCAATCATTTACAGTATTCTCCCCACTTGCATTTTCCCAGCAGGTGTGTGGATTAAAGCTACAAGCCCTGCATCTCTAACTTTGAGGCAACTGCACTTTGCCTGTGCAAGCTCACACAAAACCAAGACTGCCTCAGACTGATGTTCTGCTAGATAAAAGTGAAACTGCCCTGCTGCATTTTTAATCAAGCAATAGGCCACACAGTCACCTTCATCTCGTCTTTATCGCCACCATGGGAGCACTTTCTCATGCCCCACAGCCAAAACACTGCTCCCTAAAGACACAATTTATCCTGCAGCTGTTCCAGTGGTTCATTATTTAATAAAAGTATTAAATTGTCATCAGCTCAGACTAATTGACAGTGTCCTCATGTGACATGGACTCTCATATACTCAGAAAATATATCAGCCTCATTGTAAATGAATTCAAAGCCGAGCTCCTCCTGGGCCGCGGCCATTTTATCCTTCCTTTCCAAGGATTTTTATGCGTAAAAGCATAAAACCTACATTTACTCATCAGCTTTGTGAAATGGATGATATTTGGGAGCCTAATTCATTGTCTGCTCCCTCTGTGGGTCCTGATTTTCTTACATTTGGCTGCTTCGTCTAATTGAATCGGCAGAAAGGCTGTGTGCTGATTTAATGTTCTTTCTGCTGTCTGAGCCGTGTCTACCTCCACATCTTTATAAGTATGAAAGAGCATGCGTATGCACAGCTACTTAAATGGAAATTATCTGATTATGGGCTTTGACATTGGCAGTTGAAGCCGAAATGGCTGACCACTCGCATCAGAGCTCCTCTAGAGTGGAGGCCAGCACCCGATCGAAGCTGCGAGATACTGTTACCAATCGATGCTCCATGCTCAGACGCTTGTCCAGGAGCATCTCGGAATCTCATCAATTACCTGCCCCTCCGGCTGATGGGTTTACAAAAAATGTGGAATTATTTGGGAGGACGGCGCTTACTGCTTATACAAGATGTGACATCATCTCTAACTTTAGGAAGGGATACCCAAATGGGCTGCTCCTCTCACTTTCTCACGCTCTTCCTGTCCCTGCTCTATTATTTATTGACCATTACACATAGCTGCAGCGGTATGCAACAGTCTACTGTAGCCCTAAGTAAAGCTGGAGTAACTCAATAGTGGAGAGTTCACTCCCTTTTTCTGGGAAGGGAGATCCACTGAGTGGTAGAGTGGTGTTGTTGCAAGTGAAAAACAGAAGTCTCCTGGCTATGTCTGCTATCTGAACTCCTGTACATTCCAGAAACTGCTTTTTTTTTTAATCACTCAGGTATCCAGTGTGATCTAGGCAACCTTTCAGAAAACATAACTTCAGGTGAAGGCCAATAAAAGTGTCCAAGCCTATTGCACAAGAGAGAAAAACATGGACTGGATGAGAGATGTTTTCAAGTAATCTTCCATGTTGTCATCATGGTAAACTCTATCGCAAGCCTGATAGCACAAGAACCTCAACACATGCAGTGAGTAGATACACAGTCCTACTGTAAGATGAATTAAGCCATATCTAATTACTGTAACTTTGCCGTCCCCTGTGATATCTGATATGCTTGGCCGTAAAATGACTGACCTATTTACCCTCCTATTGTAAGCTAGCTGAAAGTCGTGCATATTTTTCTGGGTCAAACACCCCGTGAACTTCAGTGTGCAGATTTGGCACAGATTATTAAACTGTCAGCTAGCACCACAGGGGCGAATACATTGCAGGAAGCACAGTGATCATTTGACAAAGAGATAAAAAGGGGCTGAAGGAGTCACATGGAAATCAGCTCCACAGGGCTCAAGGTAGATATTCAGATTGCAAGAGCAATCATCAGGCTACAGTGGCAATGATGTTGGAAATGTGATGTTTTAAAATTCACAGAAAACATCTATATTTAATATTTCTACAAGCACTCAAGGGATTTTTTCATCTCTTTCATATTAGGTTGGGGGAAAATGGCAGCATTGAATTTATTCCAGTTTTTATTCCCAAATAGATATTTACTGAATAAAATAATGCAAAAATAAATGCAGTCACCAATTCTGTACAGTGAAATTTTAATGATGAACATTGTGAAATTCTCATTTTGCTTAACCTGGTGGCAAAGGTCAGGTTAAGCTACCAACAAACATCTTTTGAACTTTTGAACTTTAAATTTAGTGTCTTGCTCAAAGAAACCTCAGCAGGGATACTCTTTTTTTTGTATGGCCATTGGATCATATTTGATAATGTTTTACTCACCAAAGTAATTGCTAAAATTGCAGTGACATTTCTAAAAATAGGTCTGACAAACACAAGCTGTCAGACAATACATGCTGAAAACGAACCCTTTGGATAGTCAGATTTATTTGGAAGAGAATGCAAAGGCAGATTGTGAAATTGTTACTCAAACTGTCGGTTGTAAACATCCATCACATCTTACAGACTGAATTTCTGGCTCAACTTTGACCTGCCATTCAAATTAAGTGCAAACTCATGTTCGTTGCCCCATTGGACCCTATTTTTAGCTACATTGCCGGGTTCCTAGATCCCAGCAATAACTTTGATGTGTACAATGTTATAATAACTGATAGAACTGATCACTAGGGCGATGACCCAGGTTGTAATAAACCTTTAAAAAGAGGCTTTGGTCTCATTTGTCTGTTTTAAGCAGGCGCTCTAATGACATGTCCACCTAATGAGCCCAAAAATGCCACACAACCCTGACGAGGACAGTGAGAAAACAAAGTTCTGCTGATATATTAAAAACTTGAAACCAACTTTTCTGTGAATTGTTATTAAAAGTCAGCTGTTGAGATGGTTCTTTGTTGACGGGTGACAGATGTGAGGTGTACCAGCAGCACTCTGCTTACCTCAACAGCAGCCTTGGCTCGCTCAAACTCCTCCTCCAGGGACTGATGTCTGGACAGGAGGGCGCTGCCCCACCGCTGCTCCTTACTGAGACGAGCCTGTCACACACACACACACACACACACACACACATTTCATAATATATACATATATGCACAAACATAATCGATTAAACATACACACATTCACACATCACAAGTATTCACGCACACACACACACACATCCAGATATCACATCACATCACACACTCGCGCACACACACACACACACACACACACACACACACGATCAGCCAGAGGGAGACAGGCAGGGAGAGTGTGCAGGGTCAGCCGTCTCTGCTTTCTCGGGGACGAGTAAATATCCCTGCCTCAACAAAGCCTCTGATATCCTCAGGAAGGCCAGCAGAATCACTAGTGTCAGCATCTCGCCCCACCCCTCATCTGAACGCCATGCGTCCAGCCTCTCTCAGTTTCAACCCCCGCCCACTCCCGTGCACCTCCACATGCAATATCAAACCCTGAAATATGCTGATAGCCTCTCAGTTACAAACTTGGATATACAGTAAAGCTTTGCTTTGCTGCTAAAATGAAAATCAACCAATCACATACACACACACGTGGGTTTTGCGTTACGAGAGTGCGGTGTGGTTTACATGATTCCACACTCAATCGACACATTTAACCACAAAGGGGTATGTGATTCTGAGATACCCTTTCACGCTCAGATGTGATATGGAACTAGATTTACTGTAAATGGCAATAAATGTATTTATCCCTAGCAAATCCATTGCTGAGACTGAGAGATCGACTGCTTCCTGTGTGGAGTCAGTGGCTTCCCCCAGAAAGGGCTGCATGGTAGGCCAGTCATTATAATAATTCCCATCTCTGCAGTCTGCCATTATGCAAGATTCATTGAGGTTTCTTAATCTCAGTATTAATGGATTCGGAAGTCCATTCATTGTAAATGTTTTATTTACAAGAACAAAATGCATGCAGTGTTAAAAAAAATATATCTCGCCACTGTTTTCTGTTTACAATTCTGTGTTGTGTGAAGAAGCTGCAGTATGCTGTAGTCAGACTCTTAAAGGAAAAATCCACCCAAAACACTAAAACTCAATTTACAAAAATGGTATTGACCATATTGTTGCTTGCTGGTTTTATAATGTTTTGGCCAAATGTAGAAAACATGACAAGAGATTTCTGGTCAAGCAGTAGTTTGATACCATAACATTTTTAACTGTCTTGAGAAAAATATCAGCATTTACTCCAATTCTGGCTCCTGGTGTTTCAGAAACAAAGAGATCTTCTTTCCAGACTCATAATTTTTCATTTTAATTTAAATACAGGAACTAATTCTGTAAAGCAACACCAAGGCAATAACACAAATTTCTCTGCCAACACACAACACCGTAGACCAGAACGGCTTGAGTTTTGGTTGAGTATTGAATAAGTGATGGCCTTCAACATCGGTTGGTAATTTGTGTTCATACTCAATGTTTGTACGCCCACTTTGATTTACAGTTCATGTTTGTTCTCTTGGGTTTGAGGAACGGAAGTGTGGGAAATGAAGGAAATCACAAACTTCATTAGACGAGACAGAATGAGAGAAATTTGGATTGCTCTAGTGTGCCTTGCTGTGCATCAACGAGGTACAGCGTAGCTGACTAGGTTTTCTCTGATGCCGGTGGAGATAGTTGATATTATAGACAACATTGAGGAAGTTAAAGAAAGACTCAGTAATTGTCTCCTTCACACATCTAACAAAGACATCTCTACTGCAAACCTTCTGCTCACCGCAAACCTTCACTCATTGTCCTATTCTGTAATGTAAACAAGGCAAAATACAGATACTGCCACATACTGTATTCTGGTCCCAAGGTCAAGAATGCAACACTTCATCACTCCTGGAATCAATTACACACTTCAAGCTAATGATATCACACACTGCATGATTATCTGAGGGTGGATTTTTCCTTAAAGCTTGGAATTATTAAGCCATTTACTTGTGTCTGTTCAGTGTATGTAAATCTCATGCAACACACATCTCCCTTCTTTGCATGCATTTTCTGTTTCTGTTTTGTGTGTGCGCGTTTGTTTGGTACCTGCCAAGTAGGAAACTAAAACCACTCTGTACAGTAGCTGCACTATGTAACCCTTGAGCAAAACAAATTTGGTGTGTTTGTTTGCCAATAACTTCCCTCCGTTTTATACCAAATCTATTATTTATCAGAGCGCTGAAAAGGTGATGTATGCTTAGCTAGCTTGGTAAGATCAACACTAATGGGCTCAGAGTAAAGCTGCTGAATAATTCATAGGCTATTAATCTAATAATGGCGTCTGGAAACAAGACCCCTTATGCAGACCTACACAGACATCAACTCAGGAGGAAAGCGCTTGACATTTGGACCTCGTAGCACCACAAAGAAACAATCTCAAGGCCAACAGAATATCTGGGTTTCCTCAAAGGCCCCTTTTGGCTTTAATACAAGTACCTTTTTTTGGAAGTCAAATTTTATGACATGCTGTGATGCTGTTTTCCCGGTGCAAATGTATAAGTCTTTCAACATTATATGAAAGGATGCATAGGGAGGCTTACATGTCTTCCACTAATATACTGCCTGTTGAGCTGAAATGGAAGAATTGTAGGTGTTAGGACAAAATGATGGGTAAACAAACGCACAACAGGGTGACTTATTAGATTCAAACTTTTAATATCAAGGCTACATTAACATGCAGTTGTCAAATAAACGTTAAAGTCGTCGTTTCATAAAGTTCTTTTGAAGTCTTAAGCACCACTCAGAACAACGAGGTGTGTGAGGCTTTCTCAGTTCAAAAGGATGTTGATTTCAAGTGCAGAGAGCACATACAATAATGATGATTACTGCCTGCTCCTGTCATACTGAGCACTTACTTGAGATGCAAGAGCAGACTCTGGCTCGACTTTGGTGTTTGCTTCCATGGAGTTCTTATTCAATGTCTCTAATTGGGTTTTACAGTCTATGGACCTAAAGTAGAAGAGAGAAAGGTGTGTTAAATGATACAAATGTGTTCATCTCAACTTTATGCATCATCAATATAAAAGATACAGTATCACAACTGTACAATAAGTAACATATCTTTCATTTTAAATCTGCCACTGCCACCTGGGCTAATTTGACATTATTAGAATTGGACAAGAATGATGATATTGTAAATTCTGCTAAATCACAGATTATGTTTACTTTATTAATATTTAACCTAAACTACAATCCTTCCCTGACCTTAACCAAAGTGCTTTTGTTGGCTTAACAGAACACAGGAGTCAGGATGTGATCCTGCTCTCCTGAGTCCAAGTCCTGCACTTTGTTTGCTCTCCAAAAACGAGGAAATCCTTCACTTGAAAATATGTTGCCTCCGAACAAACAGTAATCCAGTCAACAACTACTTTCCCCCAAAAATATATTTGCAATGCTAATTAATTACGTTTAAACGTAAATTCAAGGAGACAGGATTGCTAGGAATTATGTTCATATAGTATTTGATGACTTCATAACTCAAGATTTAAATTCAGTGCCAGTGCAGGGAGTGGTGTGCCCTTTGTATCAAGGCAGATGGTGAGTTAAAGGAGCAAGTAGTGCATCTGACTTTTATGTGGAAGACTGAAGTTTGTGTCTTGTCAAGGACCTGCAGAATTGAACCTTTACCACAGTCTTCCTGAACCCTCATCAGTGCAAATGCCAAAGAAGTTGATCATGCTTTAGTTGCTACAAACATATATTGTATTGCAAAAGTGGATATAGTGGAAAAAAAAACAAAATAAGTTGTCAGTGAACATTTTGCTGATACATTCAGTATGAATACTTTGTGACTTTTTCAGATGTGTTAATTAAAAACTTAATACGTTTCTTCCAAAACGTATTTCCTGTTACAAATTACTACTAATTTTTAGGAGACAGGGTGGTTCCAAGGCGGATGCTTACCACAGAAATTCATTAGATGAATTTTTAGATGAACGCCGTCTCTCCAACTTCCATTTTCTGTTGCCATTTCGCTCAGGGTTCAGCTCCTCCCATTTATCCAGTGGTGAACCAATGGTAACTGGTGACAGTGATAACCAGTCAAATCACAAAACACCCTCACCTCTCATCACATTAGTCACATCTACAATTCACCTGTGAAATACTGTATCAGCTACCCTGAGGACATGATGCGTTTTTAGCTTTTTGAAAAAGAAAAAGTTTATTTAAAATTTGCAATGTCATCATGGAGTTATACTCATTTAAAAAGGAGCTAGTTATTTTTTCAATTAGTTTAACACTGGTTTGCCACCACTAATGGAATATTTTTGTTAGGACAAACAATGAGCTAAAAACAGGCAGACAATTAGTGCTGTACAAACACACAAACAAAAAACATCTGGCCACAATTCTAACAGGACATGTTTTGCTTAAAGTAAATGACACCAGGGTTATAATCAATCTTACTGCAATGAATTATTCACCACGCTGTAGTTTGACTCTGCATAATTACTTCTCATTGAAGACTTTAACCTTTTCAACTGGCAAATAAGAAAGTAATTGTCAGTTTCCTCTTAATGTCTTTTAAGAGGATCCCTTTCATTACAGTAAATTGGCTTGATCCCTCTTTGGCCTATCTTGAACATGTGCGAGGTCACTTCCAAAAGGGCACGATGGGAGTTGGAGTCGTCGAGGGGTATTTGGGGGGTGTGGGAGATTTAATGGCTTTTTGATAGACTGGGTGATGTGGTTAATAGCAAGAGTTCAGATTTTATAGATGCGTATGTAAATGACGTTACAGAATAGATCAGATATCTACACGTTGATGAAACACTAGTTCTGTTCTGGAAACAACTCAGACTGTATGCTGTACTATCAAGGATACTGTATGAAAAGTTACCACTGAGTTGTTCTGAGTCATTGCATTATTTGGTAAGTTGTAGCTAGGTCTGTATCTACCATAGAGGACACTGAGGTTATGTCCTCTGTACTTTTTTTCGGGGATTTTGGCAACCTCAGGGGGAGTTGACATCCTACTATTAAAAACCTACAGACATTTTTAGGCTGATTTTAGTATTTTTAGACCCCACCAGGATTCAGAATTTCCCCACATTTAATCTATTCTTGGTGGCATGGCGAGGCCTTGAAAACAGCAATTAGACTTTTATGTTCAGAAATAAAACAGTAGCACTTTATTTTATGAGTGCATCTTAAACTTTCATCCATTAAAATATAACTTGCAGAAAATATAATTGAACAGCTATGAAAACACAAAATAATCAAAACATATTGTCGACTTTCTGTACTGTTTTTCCTTGTACCAACATTTTCAGTACATACCAAGTGAGTGTCAGATTGTCTGTACTGGTGTCACTAAGTTGAATTTTTTTTTTGCACTCTGGGAGTTCAGCGTCTTTGGCTCTGGTAAAAGATTGTGAAAAATGAAAAGTACCTGAGTCTAGTGATGCCCTCTCTGGTGTCCGCATGTTTGGTCCTGTCTGTTCAACTTCCACCTGGATCAGCTCCGTCTCATCCGTCTTCTTCCTGTGAGGGTTGTTCTTCTGGCCGTCACCCCGGGATGACAGGGGACTCTTTCTGTCCTTGCTGTTCCTCCTCTCACCAGGTTCGCTGAGATCCAGCAGGTCCAGTGTTGAAGACAGAACTGCGGTGGAGATGACACTAGTTTAGCTTTCCACCTTGTTTATGATTTCTAACCTGGGTTTTTTTTTGGGGGGGGGCAGTCTGTCAGTATGTAATTTGACTTATCAGTTATGCTATCTTCCAACGTTTATGATTTATTACTGAGTAAATTTGCAGTATCGCACTATAGTATTCAGGTATAAATGGATCCCTGGAGTGCCCTTTAATGCTAGAAAAAACACTATTTCACTCTATTCTTCTCTCTTCTTTCATCTGAGTAATTTGTATTCTTAGATCTCAATAGTTAAGCTTTCATTTTGTGGTTATGACAAGGTTGTTTACTTAACTTACTGGTCTTTCAGATTTCTTCAAGCGTGTATCATATTTTGGAAAAGTTCCCTTTTCCTTTATAACAAGCTAAAATGACAGGTTTCACTTAATGCGCTGCATGAAACTTGGATTTTGATCTACACATTTTCTGACACGGCGAGTTGAGCTGTCAAGGGTACTTAAGCTGTCACGGTATTGCCCTCTGGGTAGACATCTAAAAAATTTGCTGCTGCTCTCTTCAGAGAATCTAAATATACGTCAGGCAGTCCACTGCACAGTCTGATGAGGGTAAGGCAGCCCCTTGAGGAGCTCCAGCTTGGTCAATTAAGTAATTCAATCTCAGGTTGGTAGAGCGGCAAAAAAGGACAGAGCCTTCTGTCAAGGGGCTCAACTTTTGTATGTGCACTGCAGTCCAAATTCATGGCTACAGACTGTTACAATTTTAGTATAGTGTATTTGGGATAATCAAGTTTATTAAAAGTAAGAATGCCTAATTTGAGTTATTGTTACGTGAATTTGAGGACCTAGCAGGATATAAAATTGGCATTTTCTTTTCCTCAGTGTTTTTACTGCATATCTGCCAGATTTATTCTATTGTGATTCACACCCACACTGAGTATTTTTCTCTGTTTGCAGCCCATTTTTCTTTCACATCTTGTTTATTGATTATTTTCTGTTAGTTGTTTGATTTACTGTGGTTGGAGTCAGCATTTTTTTCCTGTTGCTGAATGTGTGGTTCCAGCGTTTTCAGGTGCAGTTATTTTCTGTAAAAGAAATACAGTAGTGCATGAGCACAGCAACCATACTTTTGAATGTTTGTTAGAAAGAAAGAAATTAAATGAAATAATGAAGCAAGACCAAACGAGATGACATTCACATTAATGTTTCTAATTTTGGGGGCATTTTTGTCTGATTGTAATAGGATTTTTGTCATTTGTGCCTATGGCTGTCGTTAGTTTTTGTCTCCTAAATCTTGTGTCATGTCTGAAATCCCCACTGTTTTGCATTATAGTATAATGCACATATACAGATACTGCTGGCTGTAGATGGAGTTGCTTTCTCTGTTAACATGCAATAATGGTAGTTTCTGATGATGTTTGTCTCTGCCACCTGATTTTTATGAACAAAAGTCTAAATCTCAAACACACGGGGTGGCAACTGTAGCCTAAAAGTTCAGGTCAGGCAGGTACATAATCTCAGTTAAAACAGATTTTTTATGTGCTGGCTATTTGGGGAACCAGCCATACTAAGTTTTCTCACTCATTTCTCGGGACCCTGACTGTTTCTTCTGTGCTGAGCTCAAAAGTACAGACACATGACTACGTGCTGCTGTTTCATGACAACCAACTGAGAGCATTTGTTGATGGAAATCTCTGCTTAATTAGAGAATATGCTTGTCTTCCATGCCTTGCACTTTTTAGATGACAAGAAGCACAATTACAAATCAAGGGAGACACACTTGTGGGGAAGGTTGCCTGAAGAGTTTTGAGCATCAAAAAGAAACACAAGCTGTTCATGAAAGAGCAATGATGTCAAAACTGTTTTGGCACCCTTGAGGCTGCTTGAAGTGATGAGACTGGAAAGACAATTGCTCAGAGGAATAAGTTTTCTTCATCAACTGGATATTTTAACTGGATTCTTGTGTAGTGTATTTTTATCCAATGGATAATGAGTTGCTCTGTGGTGGCCCCGGACTGATAGTGAGCAAATATATGTGGCCACTGTACATTTAAATATAGTCATAGGTTTTTCAGCTTTATAACCTAATGAAGACTGATGGAACATATGGGGCATACAAACCTTTGAGAGTCAACACCCTTGGGTAATAAATATTACTGAGTCACCAAGAAACCCCCAAAGGAATTTAATAGTGCCTGGACATTGACTGTTCGCTTAGCCCCACTTCCCAATTTAGAACAGCACATATGCAGTTTACACTGATAACAGTACCTAGGTCTCTGATGACTGACAGAAGTAGATAAAAGTTTCTCTTTTGTAGCCGTCGACTGTCGATTTTTGCTTTGTGAAATGTCAGCTGTGGCTGGCAGATTTTATCATCTCTAATTAATGTTCAGTGAGTCAGTCGATATTCTCCGGTTGACTGGTTTTAATGTGAGAACCGTCTGATAGGGTCTTAAATATGCACTTGCTGGCTACATAACATATTAGCCCCTTTTGTGACCTCAGGGGTAATTGCTGTATTAAACTACAGTATTATAAGGAAAATGAAAAATCTTTCTGACATAACCCTGTTTGGATGCTTACTGTACAAAAACATACAGAGACAAGCAATGAAGAGAGAAAAGGAGAACTAACCGATCAGTTTAGCAAATTGAACGATATCTTGGATAACAAGATACAAACTTCCCCAAATCCAATAAAGAGCAGGACAGAGCTGCTAAGCTTGCAAAGACTTGCCAAGACATTGGACGCTAGTTCTGAAAAGGGCTTTTTCTAACATTAACCTAAACCCCACAAAATAATGTAACCAGCTAATGATAAGATCCTTGGGAAGTCTTGGGAGTAACTGTATGTTGCCACTGTAGATGTAACGGTACGTTAGCCAGGCATGCTAATGTTTGCTTTAGTGTTTTTGATTTTGGGAAGGCGATAAAAAGAACACAACCCTCTAAACTCTTTGTATAATGAATATCACTCTTTTTTGTGCCTAATTACTATACGGTTGCTAAGCTATTATTGGACAATCACTTTTCAAGGTGCATCAAATCAAACAGACATTTTTCCTCATAAGACAACATTTAGATTTATAATTTTACACTAATTTTTAAACAGTTGATCTTAAATTGATCACTGAAATCACATGCAATCAGTTGTGAAGAGTCATGTTGTCCTCACAGTATTCATGTGACTATTGAATCAGCGTGTTAGAGCAAAGTGCTGACAAAAGGGGGGGAAAAGGATTTTGGAGTGTGAGCATGGAGGAGAGGGGATTTTATGCAGCGAGGGGGTGGTGATGAGAGGCTCCTCTTGAATAAATGAATTTCAGCCTACATGGGGAAATGAGTAGTGATGGATATCCTCACCAGAGTGGGAAGGACGCTACACTGTTGAGGAGTGTTGTCTCTGTGATATTGCTTCTCAACAGGGCCAACCAGCTGATGATTAGATTACTTTATAGCTTTAGACCTTTTGTTTTTTTAACTTGAGTCGAAAATTTAAATGGACACTTATTTGACGAGTGTTTTTATAAACCTCAGACACCGATGAAGCTAATTTACAATTTATTTTTTTTAAAATTCCATCTGGCAAAAATAGTCATCAACCTTAAAATAAGATAAAGTAAAACTGAATGCAAGAGAGCACAACATGATGCAGGTCTCATGTGGATCTGCATATTTAAGCTGGTAATTATCATTCATCATTGATTTTCGTTGCCCGCTAATCCCTGCTCAGTGTTATTCAGGGCTGGAAACTTTGCCAGTCCACCACAGTGTGACAAACAATCACACCTCGAATCCTTGACCTGCATGTTTTTAGACTGTGGGAGGAAATCACATGTGGAGAACGAGCACTCTGCATTCTTTGTTCTTACCATCAGTTTGACTGAAGATAACATTTACCTTTTTTTTTCTGTGGTTGCTTCTTATACCACTTTGTAAATGAATTAATATTTAGAACCAACCCACATCCTTTACATAGTATTTATATCAGGCCTACAGTACGTCACTGACAGCAGGAGCTGCATTTGGGAGACAGAAGGTTGAGAGTTTCCTCACAACATTCCTGCATACTTTGCCCGGCTGAATCAGCACAGTCAGTGGCCAGTTTGGAGATGACAAATGTCAGCTGTACAATCTGGTTGTGCAAATCATCATTCAAAAGATGGTACAGCTCAGTAATCAAAGTCACATCCATGTGGAAACCAAGATGGCACTTGGCAATCTGTTAAAAGTCAGAACATTCAATTTCTAAGCATCTACTTTGACCTAGCTGATTTTAGGTTATTTATTTGCAGAATTAAAACATTATAATGAATATGAACGGTACACATGCTGCTTTTTGTTATACATTTTTATAAATATTCAATAGGCCTGATGTATTTTGATCAATACTTCTTTTCAGAGATTATGAGAAATACTATATTTCTTATGGCCTCTGCCCAGTTAAACTACTGTGATTGCTGCCCCTGACTGAAGACCTATAATAGCCTACAACATTTTACCTGTGATGAAATTGTGTGAAAAAATTGACAAAAAAACAGAAATCTGAACAAAACAAGACCATATACTGTGCTCTACATGTTAGTAACTTTTGATCATGAATATAACACAGCACAGTAAAAACCAACCTCGCTGGTATTGTTGCTCTGGTGTTAACAGGAGGCAGCTTCCAATATGGCTTTCAAACCTCTCTTGTGTTAACAGCTTCAGCAATGGTATCAAAGAGCTTTTCCTGTATGCACTGCAGTGTAATTGTGCATTTATATTTCATATTATGCTCTTGACACAGAGCACGGCTGTTAAAGGTCAAAACGCATCTTAAAAGGCAAATGAAAAATGTATTCATCAGCTATTGACGTAAACAACAGTCAGGCGTACTTTTTTTTCACAGACTGAAAAAAAATCAGCACTGTACCAGCTGTGTTGGAAGTCACTGGGCGGGAAACCCCATCACACTTGGTCTCGCAGAGGAAATCGTCAATGGAAGGGCTTAGAAGCGGGCGGCTCTCTTGTTGCTCACTCACCAGCTGTAAGGGCAAGCAGACAAGACAGTTGAGGCTCTCATCCAGCATATCATCTCCATGACACTCTCAACATAATGTCTACAAGAATCCCTGGTACTTTATGTTAACGTAAATTAAGTTCAGGCCTGTGGTCATAATTCAGTGTCCTGATACTGACAAATCCCCCTATCATAAAAGAGTGCCACTTTCAACACATCTTTGTCTTTTGGGGTTAAAAACACACTTGTGATCCTTTGCAGCACATTATTTATTCACAGTTGTAGGCTACAGCTTGACACAGATACTGAAGTGATTCAAATGTGTGTTGATTTACACAGATGTTGGAAATGATACAACTGTTTTGTACTTGAAGAGCATACAGAAAGTTACAGCATTATTTTACTGAAATATCTCACACTCTCTTCACCACATTAAATCATGTATTATATGTCTTGAGTAATTGTAAGGCTTTGCTATCGGATTCCTTGCTATGGGTATATTGCTGCATTAGTGTCAGACATCACAGGTGATGTTTGGACATTGGTTGATGGAGAATCATCCTCATCACACCATACTGTAACATCGGTATGTTTACATGCACACACTGTAATAGGAAAAATTATTTTGAGGCAGGAAATTGGAGAATGTACATGCACAGTAATGACCTCGTTACTGTAAAACATGCTTTTACATGCAGTTGGTCTGCAATTAGATGTGACTCCCCAACCACCTTCCATACTTTTGAACCAAAACTGGCAGATCTAAGATGTAGTGTAGATGACGCTGCAGCCTGAAGAGTGTTTGATCAGAGCATTTGGACTGATTTGTGGGAACAGGCTCTATAGTGAGACAATACACAGTTTTTCCTACATGTTTAAATTTTACTGTGGTTAATGGTAACCAACAACAGGCTCAATTATTTTGAGGCTGTGTCAAAAGTCACTCCCTATTTACTACGTATATAGTGCCCCCAAAAACACAGTTGAATGAAAAATGAGTGCTCATGACATATACACTACTTACTGCTAACAACCCCACAATGCAGTGGGTCACATTCAGTAGATGTGAACATTATAGTACAGTTGTGTGACTCTACTGTCTATCTAGTGTCTGTGGTGGTGCAAAGTGTCCGAAATCTCACTTTACTGCTCACTATTGAGTAAATTATTGAGTATCCATTACATACATTAGGGGGTAGTGACTGAGTGAACAAGGGAGTGATTTCAGACACAGCTTTAGTTTTATGCTGCATTCATGTCATATTGGAGTTATTGTAACTACGAGATTCCAACTTGTAAATAGTGTTCACGTCAGCTTCCAACTTAGACGTATCTGACTTATCTTTACCATAAATCCCATATGACATGAACACAGCATTAGTTATAGCCGGGCACTGGACTTGAAGGCCTTGCACATCCGCACAGGTGTTTTCACTTATTGTGTCTGATTAGACCCCTGATCAGGTTGATGACTGCTGGAATAGACCATTTTCATGGCAGACAATTTGACTTGTCAAAGCAGGAAAAGCACAAGTGTAATTAGTAACATTAACGATGGCTGCATTGCATTTAGGTGAGCCAGGGCTCTGGTATTGTGTATGCTCACTCACTGACATGGCTTAATGTTATTAATTACACCTGTGCTTTTCCTGAAAGCGAAATGTTCGTCGAAATGTTTACCGTGAAAAGGGTCCATTACATGAGCTCACTACAATACTAAACTGGTTAAACTGTAATTTTGTGTGTCAACGTTCAGTCAGTTTTGAATGAATATATCTCGTCCTGTTCCTCATAGAAATGAATGAGGAGTGAAATCCTGTGTGATGGCACCTTCAGAAGAGGTCTAATCAGGCATGAAGTGGAAACACCTGTGTGGGTGGACCATAGGCATGTAGGGCCTTTAACTATTTCAATACTACAAGGAAGCTACCTTTCATCCATCTGCACTTCTGTTACAGCAATACTCTCACTGTCTGAAGTCATTGTCATGTACACATGTAAAACCCTCTGTTAGAAATCCAGTGTATACAATTAAGGAAACTGGGTTTTTCATGTTTAAGAAATCAGACTTCTACAGAAAGATGACCAGGTTACAACAGTACTGTCACCAGTCACCATTGAGATCCAGATGAGCATGGCTGAGAGAAACCTGATGGACGTGTACCAAACAATAATTGCTTAACCATTATTGCTTATCTCACCTTCCAAACCATGAAAATGCTAATCACCTTGCTTGTGAAGCACCAATTTGTAGGCTTGCCAGTGCAGCTGCAGAATAGGTTACATCCAGTTCATTATTGGTACCCTGAAGCCACGATAGTCCAGGTGCAGCTGGCTCCCAGTTTGCCAACCAATGCTTCATAATTTGGAGGTGAAAACCGGTTTTGTCCCCATAGAAAGGGTAAGCCACTACTGTTGACAGCTTAAGCAGTGTGCATATAATGCTGGCAGCAAGGAAACATGACATTTGCTATTGTTGCTCTCCAGGCCGCGTTTGCAAGCAGAATTTTAATGAAGGTGCTTAAAGTTTAATTAGCAAGCATGGAATGGACTGCACACTACCTGCCATATGCTTAGTATGAAGGCTGCTGATTGGGGTTTTCATAGCATGCCTGCACTGTTTGTGCCCGTATCTATATGTATCTATACTGAATTATACTGTGGCACTATAGTAGCCTTCTAACCCTTGTGTGTTGTTGGCATTGGCTTTTCTCCCTTATTGTTTGCTGTCCCACATACCCCACTGCTGTATGTGTAAACATAATACTAATAACTCCAAATATCTGTCCACATTTTTAGAAAAATGACAGTTCTGGAACAGTAAACTCAATATATAGTGAAATGGTAACCCTTCCTTTTCTCTCATGAAATTAGGAGAAGTCATGAATTGTCACGAAGAAAAAAGTAATTATAATTCATGTTGAGGTGGATATTATGAGTTGCGTCTTTGCTTCGTGTGTATTTGAACAACAGAAAGGTTTTTCACTCAGTAGTTAATAATGAAGTCAAACAAAAGGATAAGCGAAATGAGTTGTAAAAGATGATGACAGCTGGTTTGGAAGATTTAATTTTATTCATGCTGCACCGAAGAAAGAACCACAAACTTCACTTTTGCAGCAGACAGAGAGCCTTTTGAAAAAGTGTGTAAAGAATATCCAGAGAAGGGTCATTAGTTTGCAGAGCGAGACTTTGTGCTGCACAGCAAGAACGCTGACCCAGCACAGGTAATTAGAATTTGTGCTGTTCTGGTGTCAGAATGAAGCTTTTGGTTCATGTGAAGTCTCACAGTGTGAAGTAACCTGATTTCACCCTCTGCTGCTGCCAATTCATGCATTTCCCCACAATTCATGACTACAATGACAAATCATAGGATCGGAATACAAGCTGTTGTTGTTTGTTTTTTAAAGGTGTTTTTTAAATTTATTAAGTGATTTGCAGTTTGTGCTTGTTGGCGAAAAAAGTGTAATAGAGTCTGACTGAAGGCCACTGTTGACTCAGTTACAATTGTTAGTGTTGTGAAAGAAGTAGATGCTTCATTCATTCTCGGATTCAAAACTTTATAAAACCTGAATAATAACCTCTCAACCCGTTGACCTTTAAATGGAAGGAATGAGTCCTTTCAAATAGCTTCTGCTTTAATCAGATTACTTTTAGCCACACTCAAGCCACACTACATGATTAATATAACACATAAAGCATACTACAAGTGTGAATGATTAAACTGATAGTCCTGTCAGTGAGAGCCACCCTGCTATCATTATTTACCACATCAAAACACTTTTCCCCTTTTTGCCTGTGTGTGATTGTAGGATGGGGTACAGTGGTACGGCTCACTGTGTTATGTATAGGGTACTATGTATATTTTTGAGATGATTGGCTTCTGTTTACAAAAACATCTAGTTTTGGTTTGAACTTAGCAGGTGTTGCTGGAGTTCTTATATTTGTCCTTTTAGATAAATAGAGTTGAAACAATTAGATTGATCTATAAGCTGATGGAGAGAATATAAATGGAGTTTGATTATTAATTATTTGTCAAACAAAATGTTAAACATTATCTGGTTCCAGCTCTCAAATGTGACTATCTACTCTTTTTCTCTTTCATTTGGATTTTGGTCTGTTTGTCAGACAGAATGAGATAATGAAAGAGGTCACCTTAGACTCGTGAAAAATGCATTTTCTGACATTTTATATGCTAACCAATTAATCAATTAATCAAAAAAAAATTCAACAGATTAATGATGTTTTAAAAATAAAAATTAATTGCAGCCATATAGACAAATAACACTAAATAGCTCCTTGTATCCGCTATGGTCTTAGAAGGACTTACAAGTGATTAGGTTATTGAGGTTTATTAGTGCCTGTGAATGCATCAGTAATTTATCTATCTTATGTATAATCTGCTTGCATTATTTAAGTGTCTTTACAAGCATCCATTAGAAATCAGTAATTGCTGGTAAAGTCATTTATCTTAGCAGGGTTCCTACAGTTTTATACTAATTTTAATCTCCGTTTTACTTCTTTTAATGCTCACTCAGATGATGTTAAGTTGCTGTAATATTAAATCAGCTCTTGTCGCTTTGGGCACTGCCTCAGGTACTATGTGAAGTATGTGCAGTGCTGTTATATTACATTAGTTTGTCATGCAAACTATTGTAATAAAAGAGGTCATGTTTATATGATAATGTACAGTTTGGTACATTATTGTTATTGTACATCATAGATAATTATAAAATAATAAGATTTACTTCTATTTTGTTGTGTTTTAGCATTCTGTGTGCAGCACATTATCTTGTTTCTTCCTGTATTAAACCAGCTTTATCCATTCAACACAAATGCCAGCTGAGCTGTATAAATATAGTGTACGCTTTAAAAACTCAGTTGAGACATGGACCTGAGGACTGGAGGCGAAAATCTCTTTACAATGTAAATGATATTCATAAATGCACACACTGGCAGCGGCTGAGTGGATGATAACCAGAGAAACATCTGTCGGTGAATAACAATTTTTGTGATGCTTGCAAAGCATCTACTGGGGATGTCTGAGACTGACTGTCTGCATTAAACAGAGGTGCACTGTTACAATACATCCCCTGCAGTCTGTGTGAAACCCCCCCTAACGATAAATGACCTTGGATTCCTTCACTCTCCCCTTTTTTTTTTTGTATTGAGCAATAAAAATATTTTTTTCTGGCTGGCTGAAGCCCTCCCTGCAGAGTCATGCTTTTTGATGTTGTGACTGATTGACTGAAGGTCAGTGCTGTCAAAAGAGCTGCATGCTGGCCATTTACAGCATACTATAATCTTCAAGTAATACATTTAATTCATTAAATAGTCTTGAGGTTTTTTGAGAATAATGAGAGATGTTGACAGGATCATGACTACAGGAAGAGCCCTGCTGAGTCATCTTCTGCTGAAAGTTGGCAGTGTTTGCATATTCTTAGAAAATGGCGTTTAGTTGTGAAACAAGAACAATTTTGTGATAAACTGCAACCAGCTCATGTCCTGTAGTGGCACATGTGCTGTAAAGCAGTGATTCCCAGCCTTTTTTTCTGATGTATCCCACAGCCATATCAGATGAGCTCAAGTACCCCTTACTCCACACCACCATCATGCTCCCAATGTAGTCATCTAAATCGATTTTAAACTGGATGACGTTTAACACACTAAATTATACTTAAAGGAATTCCTCTTGTTCATACTGGTCATTAAAAGGTCCCATCCTTGTACGCTGCCAATGTAAGTGATGGGGGACAAAATCTAGTCCTCCTTCTGTTCAAAAATGTTTTTAAGTTTATCTGAAGCTAATATGAAGCTTCAACCGTCCAAATTAGTCAAATCACGGGCATATCTTCCAACATCACAGTCTTTTCAGTACCAAAGTCCCTCTTTTTGTTACTATCCTTCCACAGCAGCTCAACAGGGAAACACAAAGAGGGAATTTCATACTTAAAACACTGTTACGTTGGAAGATATCGACTTGATTTGGTTGAACTGTCGATGTTTAGGCTTGGTCTCTTTTTTTCATTCTTTTCAGTGGGTTTGTTCAAGTTTCCGAATGACTGACTGACAGAGAGATTTCATAATGACAACACTGTCAGTCGGATTTGTATTTTGAGCTTCTTTAAAGCTGACATTTTACCCTCAGTTTTGAGCAGACACGCTTGAAAGTTGAGTCACAACGGTGGCAATCAAGGTTGTGACTGTACTGTGCCCTGCTGGCAGTATTGGCAGGACACTGCACTGAACACTAAATGATCATCGTAGGTGTACTTCAAAGCACATCCTGTGATTGCCATGGGGGCCAATTTTAAATAATGATTTTGAAACAATGAGACCTCTGCATTTTCCTCTTCTAATCATCCAGCAAATGGGGACAGAAGATCTACCGCATTCATCTGGGGAGATGGCACTTTGGTAGCAGATACCATGCAAACGCCAATTATAGGTGCACTCTTAACCTAGGAGAGCAGCTATCTGAGCTGTTTACCTGTTACTCTCACTACAAGGAGGTTACCATTTTCCCTTGATGCCTTTTTTACCTCCTTTGCTCCCCTCCTGTTATACGTTTTTGCTCCTCTCCTATGCAAAGCACTTTGGCATTTTGTTTACAAGTGCTTTAAGGAGTAATCTAGAAAATTATGTAATGGAAAACTTCAGCTAATTGTGCCTCTTGGGCTTGACTCCAAGAGATCTCTCAGATGTTACTGTCAAGGGAACTGTGCACCAGTTAAACTTGTCAGAGCCTTGAAGGCGGGGAGGTTGAGGTGAGGACAGGAGGGAGGAGGAGGTGGAGAGGGTTGAAAATACTACATAGATGTAAACGTGGGTAAAAAAATATCAAAGCAGAGAACTTTCAACAGTTGTTAGATTAAACCTGGAGGCTATGTGAGGGATGGTTGTCTTGAAAAAAGAATTACAGCTGAGATCTTACAGTATGTGTGAAGTTTGCATGTAGTATGTTGTGATCAGGAGTTATATCACATTTCACTCCTCAGAATTTGTATTTTTTAATGGTAAGTTTTGTTGATTTTCTGTGATTTTTATAAATCTTTGTCAGCAAATTGTTTACTCATTACAGCTGTGTCGAAGCTGTTATTGTGGGTGGCAATGAACTGTTCCATCTGCTCCCACAGGCCTGAATACTGAAATTCAGTTGAGTGTTTTATGACTCATGATGGCTTTGCATGATTTGTCCTTCGGCTGCAAATTTGGAAAGAAAATAGTGGAAAGTAGCCAAGACATATTGTAATATTGTGTATTTCACTTTGTAAAAGGAAGCTTGCATTATTTTATATTTTTCCTGTTGTCAACAAATTTCAAGAAAATAAAACTGTGAATTTGTGCACAGAAATGTACAAATGTGAATTTAGTTATTTTTGCACAGTTATTCACATACACGTGTACGTTTTCTTTCACTTAACAAAACCTTATTTACATTTGTAATTTGTAGGGTTGGGTATCGAACTTGGTACTTTTAAGGGTACCGACCGAATTACGTCGGTACTACCAAGTACCGATTCACGTTAGATCAGTCGGTGCCAAATTTCAGTACCTTGTGGGACTGAGAGTGAGCACAGCCCTGAAATAAGTTTTAAAAACACATATTTACTGACTGAAGCGTCTCTCATGGAGGCTCCGACACAGGAGCACCAACCCACGGATACAAAGAGACGCGACGGATCCATTTAACCAGCCTGCACAGTGGCTTGCAGCTAGTTAGCATGGTTAGCATCATTAGCATAGCCATGCTGTGCTGTGTGTAGCCCATAGACTGTATAAAAATAAGGTGTAGCCACGGTGTTTCTGGTTTAACAGCACCGTGCTGGGCAGGTGACAGGTGTGTTTATGATGTTTGTGTGCTCTGAAAGACGTCACAGCGCGGATATAAAGTCACACAGCTGACAGACTGTTAGCCTAGCATGCTAATCCTACGTAAACATATGGATAAGACCATATGTTTATCTATGTATGGAGGGAGTAATGTACCGAAAAAAAGGTACCGTTGGGGACTGGTACCGATTTCCAGGTATCGGTTCAAATGAGAACGATACCCAACAATTTGTGAATCTTATAAATATCTTATAAATATCTACTTATCTATTATCTACTTATCTGCTATAGTTTCAGATTAATACACATTTGGCACTTTTTGAGGTGTGGCTCATTGATTTTAGTAGTTTTTGGACAACAGCTGAAGTCTATGGCTAGTTGAATCAAGTCATTGTTGGTTTTTGTCTTTTATTGGGATTTGTGGACAAGAAGAAAATATAAAATATCATCACACTTACTCTTTTAGCAGCAAATGATTTTCACCTACAGTAATTTAATCCTCGAGTTTCCAGTCGAGTGATTTGATTTTGTAGAAATTAAGTTTTGAGTTTCACAGTTTGCAGCATATTTAATCTTTTGAATTTGGGATATCTGAGCTGCAAATTAAGGGTTGTATTCACAAACTATTTTATCTTACCACTAGGAGTCCTCCTCAGTGCCTGGGAGATTTGCTAAAATAGTAAGTTTGACCTTGTTGCCGTAGATGATGTCTTGTTCCTTGCTGCTTTTTCCCTGTACATGCTAAGGCTTTCATGGAGGTTTTTTCTGTCTTGTCAGAGAAGTTGGCCTGAGACCCCTGACTCAGTGAAAACCCAGTGAGACATTCTATGTGATACTGGGCTACACAAAATAGACTTGACGTGACTTGACATGTGGTGTGAGGAGCCACAGCCTGTCACTTAGCCTCTGTCACTTGCTAAGTGACATCAAGCTGGGACATGATGTCTCTCAAACTGCAGCCTCAGCCACTGGAGAACACGGCAATCATAAGTGTCTGGCCACGTGGAAATAACATCAAGTGGCCAGTTTGGCACTGCATTGTTATTTCGATTTTGTGTGGATTTTCCTGAAACAGGGTCTTGAGTAAACTGATACAAAGTGAGAGGTGAGTTGTGGACCTGCAAATCTAGAGGGATTAAATAAAAAATATTTACATAACAAACCTACAGTAAGAAAAAATACAATCAACCTCACCTGTTTTTTTTTTTCTTGCTGTACTTGGTTCATAAAATATTCACCAATTGCTCTTAAAACATGGCTGACTTGCAGCAGCTGTGTGTGTGCTTGCATATCAGAGGATCAGTGAATGTGTGTGTGTGTGTGTGTGCATACTGCAAGCAGGTCTGGACACTGATCATTTTAAAAATTTTAGTTTTTGGTGACATGCTAAGTTTTTTGCTGTGTTGTTTTGTACAGTAGTTCTGAGCAGTCACTTCACAGTCTAATAAAACCCTTAGGAAACCTATTTCATATAGTGAAAATGCATCATCAGTTATAAAACAATTTTTTCTTAATTTCTGGAACATAATGTTTTTATAATACAAAGTTTTTTAATTTGCTATGCTGAGTATGTGCAAGGAAAACACCTGATTTTCATGGTAAGGGCTGGGTGATGCGACCTAAAATCTATGTCAAGATAAATCAGATCATATCATGATAATTGTAACAATTATTTTTGATTTATTTCACTGTATAACCAGTTAAAGGTACTGGGCTGTTGGCTGCCTTGTTGGTTGTACTCTTGGTTAGCTGTTATCTGTTTATAGACTTATTGAAAATTGTGATGTAAGTAAATTTAGCTATGCAAGATATTCATAATGTCAGGAATTCAATTCATGGTAGTCTCCGAAATAATAAATGTCAAACGTGTTATAAAACCAGCTATTGGTGGAACTATTACTGTATAATGTCTGTTAGTCATGTGGCCAATAAGACAATGTCTTGACTTTCTTTGAGCAGTTAATCTCTTTTGCAAATGAAGTGTGAGTTTTTTCTTTCTCTGTTCAGCAATGCTCACTGCTGGTGCTCAGGTCTTTGAGTGTTTAATGGTGTAGATGCAACACACAGAGGAACAGACCTTCATGTTTAAGTGCAAAAAGCAGCTCTCCTGACACATGAGAAATGGGGAATAAATGACTAAAGTTACTGTAGAAGGAAGTTGTTCTTCACTGACTTTGCTGAAGTTTCCCTCACACTTTTAAACAGTCATTTAAATTATGAGAAATCAGGTTTTACAGGCTAGAACAAAAAGAACTATATTCATATATATTTAAGATACACAAATCATATCTTGTTAGTGTGAACTGCGGCTCCCGACAGTCACCAAAAATGCTGAACCATACTGTAAATAAATTAAATCCCTCCCATTTGAGCTGAAGCATTATCTCGGTTGTGTGACAGCTTATCAAACGAGGCATTGCATTAGGAAATCAAACAAGTATAAAGCATGCTACAGGTTATTAAAACACGGACAGATATACAAGAGGACACACGGCAGCGCGCACACACACACACGTACTGTACAAAAGCAATCAAGCACAGAACAAGAAGACTCATATTGGCATCTGGAGCGCCGTTTCCATCCAGCGAACACTTAAAAAAAGCAAAAAAGAAGTGAAAAGCTCAGCAGCGGGTACAGTAATTTGCTGCAGTATTTTGTACACAGAGAGCTCAATCAATAGCCCCATGCCATGCTGTGTGGCATAGCATTTTGGAAATACATTCAGACTCAGTTTGTGGGATTAGCTGCTTATGAGGTGTAAAAAAGTTCATGAGGAAAGTTTTCTGACTTGATTAGAAATGAGAGAGTAAATTTGTGTTGACCTTCTGGTGAATCCCCCCTGGTACATACTAAATGCACAATAAATGTTAACTGGAAGAGCACTATATATCTCTCAGAGGCTAATTTGAAAAGATAAAACGTAACATGAATAATTGCAGCAGTTTCAGTCTCATAATTTACTAGGCAAAAGACGAGACGCTGCTTGACGTGTGTAATGCTTCTATAGATCATTTTTCACTGTTTGTGTAAATGCAGTTGAAGGGTTTTATACCCCATAGAGCAGCTGAAAAGGAAATCAGTGTTGCCTCTTTGTTAGATACAACAGTCTTAAAGTAAGGAGTTAGTAGACAGTAGAGGTCAGTTACAGGACACTCAAAGCTTTGCTATTATTTCAGTATGACCAACACAGGAGGACGTTCCACTTGGAGGCAGGGGAGGGAGGGCGAGAGGGGGGTTTCTGAAATGGTTCTGCCCACCTTGGTAGTCACTGTGAGGAGGGGCTTCCCTTCTGATGACGCCTTACTTGGTATCTCCTTCAGGACCATGGCAACAGTCTTATCTGCAGCCCTAGAGTCTTTCCCCTACAACAGTGAAATCAACAATGACTTGTGTCAGGACAGTTGGACAACAAGTGCTTTTGCCCCTGTCCAGGGCATCTTACAGAAAAGACTTTACCTTTTGTGATGATGGAA
The DNA here is from genome assembly GCA_038419695.1 of Scomberomorus guttatus. Taxonomy (NCBI): domain Eukaryota; kingdom Metazoa; phylum Chordata; class Actinopteri; order Scombriformes; family Scombridae; genus Scomberomorus; species Scomberomorus guttatus. The sequence continues at coordinate 17,348,826 of CM076454.1, read as the reverse complement.
ATACTATGTGGGGCTGTCTAACAAAACATCGACATCCACAAGACTATGGCAATGAAAAGAGGGTCACTGCACGATGTAGAGGGTTGACTGTAGACAGTGATGAGCATGGTCATCCACAGCAGTACTTATCCACACTATGATGACAGAATATCACACAGAGATCATCATACCCTATAATTTGATAAGAATTATGTATATAGCAGGTGAATGTGCATGTCTACTGGGCAGCTGAGAAACGTAGGTCTGTTTGTGGTGAATGTAAATCTACATTAGGCAATATTGAATTTTGGCAACTCTGAGAGGAAGTTCAAACTTCAGGAGCAACAAACTTGGCTGATCTGGGACGCTTTATACCACTCTTTATACCAGAGTGATGAGAGGATAAAAGAGCAAAAATAGCTAATTTGTGGAGAGTCCATCTTTCTCTGAGTGGCGCTCACGATGTAATTTGTATTTTGGTCTTACGTCTCTAATCATCACTTCCTGTAGGAATAGGACATCGCTCACCAGCTAATATACTGTACCTGACACTTAAGTTTCTTTTTTTGATAAGTTAGTGACGAAGGAAGACTTTTTTTCCGGCACAGCTACACTTTGGACTTTAGGCCAAGTACCAAAAAATCTTGCCAAGAGGAGCTTTAACTTTAAGTTCTGTGAATTTTCTTGAATCATATTGTTACACACTTATGAACAAAATCAACCAAGTATTCTCTGGAAATACTTGGTTGTCACATTTTGAGTACTAATGCATTGTAATATGTCATACAAATAGTAACAGCTGTTCCAACATGGATATACATGTACAAATATAATATATCAATGAATAACTGTAAGTAATAATACCAACAAAAGTTCTATCTTTGATATTACACACAGCTCCTTGCAAAATAATTTTTGATCAATATTAGACATCAACATTACAGTTGATGTGCGTGTCTTTGCGACAAACAGTCATAAAGGAAGCTGTTTTATCCAAATTATCAACCATTTACAACTGTAAACTACTGCTGCTCCCAAAGGAATCATAAATAAATGAAAATAAAATAATAATTAGCTTCACTTCTTGAGTCAGTGAACTAATACTGGTGGTTGGGGTACGTAGGATACAAGGTTTTAGTCAGCTGTAGTGACATGATCACAGTATAAGCTTGTGTTCAGTCTATTTATTGTGACCTTCACTATACCAAAACTTGCCCTCCGACCACACACACACACACACTGTCCTGCCCCTCTATCCACCACCCACAGCCTCTTATAGGAAGAAAAGCTGTGTAGAGTTTGTCTGATAATTGCCAAGGCCACATTACATAACAGTCAAAATTGATTACATAAGAGGTCAAATTGATTTTGCCTGCTTATTGTCATCCTCTTCACCTCATCTTTGTGGCAGGGGCTGGACTGCAGAAAGCAGACATCCCTCAGACATTCATTCACCTCACATGTTTGCCCACAGCCAGAAGATAGACTGTATCGTACGCTATTAATCATTTTAAGGCACACAGATGTCGTGAAATTACCCTTGTCACAGGAGACGGCACATTTCAGCTCAGAAAAGAGCTCATCCTCATGCAATTAAATTTGCTGACCAGAGAGAGAGAGACAAAATTGCTGTTCATCATACTTAGTTTCTACATTTTGTAGACTCTGTGAAGCTGCCTGTACAGACAGAACATGAAATGAACTGGAAGCCTCTCAGCTGGATCTCATTAGGGGTTTTCACATTTGCCAGAAAAATGAATTAGGCATTTCTTCCACTGATTTCCTCAACTGATCATGTCACAAAATGCATATGCCTGGCCTTCAGGGAGAGTTCCCTTGAAAGCCTAACGCTCCTAATAAAGTCCCAAAAGCCACCTGCGCCCACTTGCTAGCTTAGTCTCACTCAGTATAAATGAACAACATCCCTCGCTAAGACACTGCTAGTAGCAAAGTGGTCCTCACACAGCCAAAGATGATTCAGAAAACCTCTAAACAAGCTCTGAACATTTGTTTTTTGTTGTTTTTTCCTGAATGGCAGATGAGCGCTGAATGTGCCGTATGTGCAGGTATTGTGAGAGCCAACAGTGTCGAGGATCTCTTCCACCAGGCATCCAGTCAGTTTGTATTGGCTTACAGTCTTGGCTGGCCTGCTGTGTTGTTTTGTGTTCATTTTTGCTAAACTGGTGCTTATTTTTCTAGGAGTTATTATAGACATGTCTGGCAGCACACTGGACAGCTATTGAGTAACTGTCTTTGTTTTTTTCACAACCCTGTTTTAACACAAATGCAATAGTTTAGAGCCTGGACAATATGAAAATGATGTGCATGAACTTAGCTTTACAAATGCTGAAAATAAGGAGAATGGAGGCTTTTATGCTTTTATGCTGGGAAAATACTCAACAATATATTAATCTAATATAATCAACGATATACAAGCTATAAATATGAATCATTAAGTCATTTGTTTTTGGACTTTCTTCACTTGTATAGTAAAAACATCCGATTTCAGTGTCTGAGCTGAATAAAAGAAGTGTAACACATTTTGATTAAACTGTTAACTTCCCTGTTGCAGCAGCATCTGACTAAAGATTCGGTCACTGTGGAGTTGTTCTGGAAGATAAAATCAAAAAAACAAATTATCCACAGCAGATGAGATTGACTGCAGCATTATGCAAACAGTTTAATCAAATCAATAGGTGCTGGTTGGCATTAGAGGACATAAATGTTGCTGTTTATCTCAAGGCTCAGAAAATCCATTTACAATCTCTCAGCCTCCACTGTGTGTTTATCACTCTAAACTAGGGCTGTCAGTCGATTAAAATATTTAATTGTGATTAATTGCGTGACTGTCTATAGTTAATCGCAAATGAATGGCACATTTTTTATCTGTTCAAAATTTACCATGAAGGGACATTTTTCAAGTTTTAATACTCTTATCAACATGGGAGTGGACAAGATATGCTTGCTTTATGCAAATGTATGCATTTATTGTTGGAAATCAATTAACAACACAAAACAATGACAAAGATTGTCCAAAGACAAAGATTGTCAGAAATCCTCACAGGTACAGCATTTTGCTTTTTAAAAATATGCTCAAATCATAACTTATGGCAAACTCATGCCCTACAGGCAACAGATGAGCACATTGGCCAGCTAAATTTTCCATTATTTCAGTACTAAAGATCACTCCCTGGATCCCTCACTTCTAAAGCAAATCACACAATGTAATTGTGTCCAACCTCACATGGGGAAAATAAAGGCTCACAAAAACATCCCCTTGTGCTCGGGGATGAAAACAGGATAATGAAAGAATATAAGAAAGAAAATTACTTTTGCTCTTTGGTTATCATAAGTTGTACATCTTTGATACGGTGGTGGCTCTCGATGGCATTTCATTTCAAGTTCAGTTGTTGGATGCGATCCAAATTATTTCATGCAGACCCTCATCCTCTACAATGTTAATTGGCTTGCAAGCTGTAGCCACCCATTTAGCTATTGTTGTTGAAAGCTTGCTGCTTGTAGGTTTGCCCATGGGTTTCCCATCAACCATGCTTTGCTGCAAGCGGGATGGTTTGGGGCTAATGACGCTGTCTGCATTAGCATTAGCTGTGTGCTTCGCTAGCAAATGGTATTTAAGACTAGATGTACTCCAGTGGTAACTCAGTTCACATCGACAGTAACTACAAATAACTTGTCAACAGACCCATCTGACAAGGGCTTTGACAGGCTCATCATTACTTTAAAATGGTCTTTCAGTTTCTTTAAAAACAAAAGAGTAAGACTAAATATCACGCTGAAGCAATGACTTGAGAAAACCTGTGGTTGCTTGAAAGAGTCAGCACAGGTTTCATCTGACTCAACAAATTGTCTCATTGACCAACTGCTGCATTCTGCTTCATGTCTGAGGTGCTGTTTTTCCTGTCTCTGTCTATAGCCAGTAAGAAGTAACAATGATAAGTCCTTCAGCTACCAAGCTAATGCTGGGAAATCCTGGATTGTGTAAGGGGGGTTTAAAAATGTTAAAAGGATGTTTGGAAAATATGCTGTCTGAGAGGGAATTTTCATATAATTGGCAGCTGGTTAGTTCAATAGTACTGTATTTTCCTGCTTTTGACATATGAACTGGTTAATTTAGCACAGTTCAGGCCTGTCATTGATGACTCCTAATAGATAACCAAAAAAACTTTTCCAGCTTTTGTACACTCACAAAAGCTAGCAGGTTCTGCACAGTCCCAGCAAAAACATACTATAGAGTCTAACACGATCTGACCCAGGTCACGGCTTTGCTCTTGACGTGGTTTTGACAAGGCTCTGGTATCCACTCACCATGAAGGATCCTGCTTTCAAACTGTTGAAAACCTGATGACCAGCGGTACCCCATCAAGCAGTTATTACATAGGATGCAGAACATCCAGCATGTTACATAAATGGTTTAAAGGGCTGTATTGGAATATCTTTGCATGATTTACAGTTTAAAAAACTCCTTATTTATCTTGTACTGGTCCTTTATACAGTCCCTCAGTTCAGCCTCCGTCTGAAACAGGCTGTTTTAGCTCCTGTCTCTTTAAGGTGCCCCATAAACAAACAGCAGTAGTTGTATTTCACTTCCTTTTCTCGTTCTTTAATCAAGATGTCAACTTCTCCAATACATCTGTACATGTTCAAGCCTGAATCTCATCCGAAAAATGTGAGTGGACAACGCGAACAACCCGTGGAACTACCTTAGCAACAACAGACGGCTGTTTGTGGGCATGTGTGAACAATCCATCGTTAGTTCGATGGTGAAGTAGAGGTAACTTTGCAAACAAAGCGTTTAGAGCAGGCTGAAGCCCCGGCTTTTGACTTTCAGGGATCATTTTTACATACATTGGCCTCAAGTATTGGATTTTTGACCATGTTTAACATAGACATCCAACATCATAACAGTATATAAATGACAGAAAATCCCCTTTAAGCCTACATCACACCAGGCTTAATTAATTCATTAACATTAATTATTATTGCACTATAATTCATTCATTCATTCATTCATTCATTCATTAATAACCTCTATTCTTGGCATATTTTTAATTTCAGTGTCTGTCTCTTCCTGAGACAACTCGTAGCCTACAGTATTAACAAACTCTAACCGGTGTATTTATTTGTGTTAAAAAAAAAAATCACTTCTGTACATTACCGGGTAATGCATCCCAAAAAATTAGAGGCACGGTGGCTCTGACTAATGATGAGTAAAATTACATTTTTAATGCAGACCTTCTATATTGTACCATCTCCTACAGCGTTCACAGGACAGTAATGAAATAATCTATACTGAATTTCATGTGTCATTGCTTACACACAGGGGAATGAAGTTTGTTACTAAACCTCTTAAGAGATTTAATACTGTAAATGGTTGCAAGAGAAAAAATTAATGTTTTCTTCTCTTATCTACTGTCACGAGGCCTCAATAGTAAAAGATTATCTTCACCACCCTTTTTTTGTCTTTTTTGTGTGAATATAAAGCACTTATTTGATAAGAGGACTGTACTCTACCCCCATTATTCAGAGTTCATGTAAAAGATGGATTTCATGAGGGAATACCTACTGCTCAAATTCAGGGCAACTCTCTGTTGATCCGTTTTTTAGTGTTAAACTGGTGGCATTTAAGTCCTGCATTATATAACAGGAGAGGAGACTTCCCTACAAGATTTGTTACAGAGCCAGAAGGTAAGAAAAAATCCAGCTATACAAAACACAGGTGTAGACAGGAAAAAAAAGTGGGATAAAAATGTTCCCGCCATGTTTGCCATATGCTACAGTATCAGCTGGCTGTGATAGTGCAGTGTGGGTTTTGATGCATCTCCCGGTGCTCCTGACAGACCTCTAGCCTCACACCACTCGCACAATTCGCTCTTGGCTTCAGAGAGAGGCCACAAACAATTGCTGGGATCCCTCTCTGCAGATGGAAAATTGATCACAGTCAGTGAAGAGCACACACACTCTGAACACTTGAGGGGAAAATATCCGGCACACTGCTGGCAACAGTGAGCTGACGTACAGTGACAAGTAATGAGTGGAGAGCTGCATCTTCCATGGGATTCAGAGAGTTTGTGTAAATAAATCATGATAAAGGAGATCCTCAACAAGGGCTGAAGTTCAGGCTTCTAAGCAGAGATTAATACAAGCCTCTAAGTCAGCCATCAGCTGTCAGTGCTGCTCTGAGGCTGTAAATTACTGAAAGCGGGAGCCAGAGCAAATTTAGGGTGCAGCTAATTTTTGGAATTTTGGTGGCCGG